>CP115869.1:24686554-25927325 GCA_027920645.1 Caenorhabditis nigoni
CCAATAACCCGTACAACATCTATGGAGACTGTTACACTACTAGCGCTGGTGCTTCATCCACTAGCAACAAGCAAAATAGAGCCGCTGTGAACTTTAAGGATAATGCTGTAAGACTTCGCTGACTAGGCTTGATAAAACTAATTTTTTCCAGCAACTTTTGAATCTTGCCTCTTCGGATCCTTTCGACGGATTCCCATGCTGGAGTACTGACGCTACAACTACTTACTTGAACAGAGATGATGTTAGAACTGCACTCCACATTCCAGCCAATATTCAACAATGGCAGTCCTTCAAGTAAAAATTGAAACATTTGTACTCAAATTCAATATTCACATTTTCCAGCCAAACTGTCAATGAGCAACTGTATAACCGGAGCTACTTCGAGTTAGATGGTGTTCTCAACAGAATCATCTCTAGCTACTACTACAAGCAAAACAACATGAAGATTTTGATCTACAATGGAGATGTTGACATGGTTTGCAACCATCTTGGAGACCAATGGCTTATTGAGCAGCTTGCCAATAGTTCAGGATTGAATGTAAGTATTTTTCCAGCCGTATTCAATTTATAAACTGATGTTTTCAGACTGTTTCCCCTCGTAAACCATGGAACTACGTTATGGCTGGAACCAACTACTTGTCTCAACTCGCTGGTTACGTGAAAATCTTTGACTCTAACCTTAATCTTGTCACCGTCAAAGGATCCGGTCACTTGGTTCCACAGGATCGTCCAGGACCATCACTTCAGATGATCTACAATTTCATCAACGGCCTCAATTTGAACACCACCTTCCCATATGCCTTAACACCTGCTCCTTTGCTCCCATCCTACAGTGATCTTCAAGGATGCCCAGCTCCAGAGTATCCAACTGCTCAATCCCTTCCAACACTTCCTCCACTTCCACCACTTCCACCAGGTGTCACCTATCCACCATTTTCTGCAAAGGCTCAGGAGAAGGTGGCTTCTGAACCAGCTCAATTCATGAACACTAATACCGATTTGCCAACAAAGTTGAATGCTGCTGCCACCGCGGACATGATCATGAACTTGCCAGGATTGACATTCAACGTCACCTACCGTATGTTCTCGGGATACTTGACTGCTGATGAAACCCCACTGAACCATTTGTTCTATTGGTTTGTTGAATCTCAAAACGATCCTGTTAACGACCCAGTGGTATTATGGTTGAACGGTGGTCCAGGATGCAGTTCTCTTGGAGGATTCTTCACTGAACTGGGACCATTCCATCCAAACGATGACGGAGGTCAGACTCTCTATGAAAATGTATTCTCCTGGAATAAGGTAAGTTTTGATATTGTAACTGAAATTGGGCGTGGTAATTTATCAGCTGATTTAAAAACGTACAAGATGTTTATATAGCATTAATATTTGATTTATTGAATTAGATAATTATTGATACAAATTGTTTTATCAGTTTATTAACAAACCAAACAATAGAGCAAATACATACAGTATTTTCTCTTTTGATATACAGAAAATGGGATTTCAGGGACGGATCACTCGAGTTTAGACTAATTTTGACCGTAGTAATAAAAACAGTCATGGATATCAGAGTTTTACAGAAAGCAAAATTACATAAAGAAAAAATATTACAGAAAGCCAACGTGATCTTCCTTGAAGCCCCAGCTGCAGTTGGATTCTCCTACACCGAAGACCCGAACTATTACTGGAACGATGATACTGTAATTCATTTCAAATCCCGGAAATTTCGAACTTCTATCGATATTTCAGACCGCCGAGAACAATGGATACGCTATCAAGGCATTCTTCACGAAGAAATTCCCACAATACGCACAAAATCAGTTCTTCATCACCGGAGAATCTTATGGTGGAGTGTACTGTCCAACATTGACATTGAATTTGATCCAACAAATCGATGCAGGCCTTTTGAATTTGAATTTTAAGGTTGGATAAAAAAGAAATTCAGAAAATTTGAGATCAGACGATTTAGGGAACTGCTGTCGGAAATGGTATTCTTAGCGAGTATCTTCAAACAAACTCGGAAATCGTTCTACAGTATGGAAGAGGATTCAATGGATTAGAGTAATTTTATCCATAGTTTTTGATCTGAAAACTGTGTCTTTTTTAGTGAGTGGAATTCACTTAAGAATGCATGCAACTTGACCAACTCTGACACCATCTACTTTGACTATCAAGGTGCTCCGGAAGGCTCCAAGTGTTACAATGCAGTTGATGCTAACCAAGAAAAGTTCTATGAATATGATGAGGTCAAGTAAGTTTCTTCCTCATTATTTGTCTTTGAATATACCGAATGTCGATTTTTAGTGGCGATCCTTACAACATGTACCAAGATTGCTATCTTTACAACCAGCAGGGATCTTGGCAGACTCCGGGACAAGAAAAACTAAGATCAACATCTCGCAGACTCCGTGCTCGTAAAGCACTCATGAATCGCAGAAAGTCCTTCGCCTCTGCCAAATTCTCCAACTCCAACTCGAACAACTGGTATGGCTCCACTGACGCGTTCCGTGGACTCAACTGTTTTGGAGGAGACGCTCTTGCTGCTTATTTGTCCCGTCCGGATATCCAAACTGCTATTCATGCTAGAAATCAACCAAGTTGGGGAGACTGTGCGGATCTTAAATATCACACTCAGGAAAAATACTACGATATGCAGAACACGATCAGTGCTATCATGGATTCCAAGTGGTACACAACCAACAACGTGCGGCTGATGTTTTATAACGGAGATGTGGATACGATTTGTCAGTTCCTTGGAGATGAATGGTTGATCGAGAAGTTGGTGACCAGAAGAAACTTGACGGTTAGTGATTCTGTGAATTTTTAATGTTTCCCTTTTTTGTTGGAATGATTAAAATCCAGTCACGCAATGATATGGATAAATTATCAGATTCTAGGAAATAAAAAATGATTTTCAATTTTTGATCTTTAGGTAACTTCACCACGCCAACCATGGTACTACACACAAGGCGCTCAATATGCCACTACCATTGCTGGATACGCAAAATCCTGGACACAGAACTTGGTTCAACTCACTGTCAAAGGATCCGGACACTTTGTTCCATCTGATCGTCCAGCTCAAGCTCTTCAAATGCTTACCAACTTTTTGAGCAACCAAGCCAACTACAGTACTCCAGCTGGAGTAAGTCGAAAAGAATGTGTCAACGAAATTGAGGTTAATTTTAGATTGACGTCACTCCACAACCAATTTTCACCAACTTGGTCACTCCACCAAACTGCACAGTTGGAACATCCGATCGTATTATCAACTTGCCAGGAATTCCAGCTGATATGCAGTTCAAGCAATACTCTGGATTCTTGGATGGACTTTCAGGACATAAAGTTCATTATTGGTATGATCAAAATGTATAGAATGTCATGAATCCATGAGATTTAGGCTCGTCGAATCTGAAAACAATCCATCTACTGATCCACTCTTGTTGTGGTTGAATGGTGGTCCAGGATCGAGTTCTTTGATGGGACTTTTTGAGGAGAACGGACCATTCCGTGTCAGCAAGGACTCGCAGACTTTGTCTCGTAATCCTTATTCCTGGAACAAGGTATAATACAGGTTAAAGAATACGATGATTCATATTTTGGGATTCCAGTTTGCCAATGTCTTGTATCTGGAAAGTCCAATTGGAGTTGGTTACTCTTATGCTTACAACAACACTAACATTCAATACGATGATGTTACTGTAAGTCAACAAATCTATTCATACTTGTATTATTTCTGTCCTATGAGTTTCATTTTCCTCCAATTTTTGTCGTTTTCCCGACGTGATTTGAACAAAGCGTATCAAACTAATAGAAAAAAAGAAAACCGTTAAGAATATTATTCAAAGTAATGTATAATCACCAATAAAAGCAATCCAAAACCGTCATTTTTATCTCGATTATCTTGATTCCTTCGTAAGATATCAAACATTTGTCTACTGACAAAATATGGGTGATATTATGATGAACAATTTATCAATTGACAACATTCTGAAATGTTTCATAGGAATCGAGACAATTTATCTCAAAACTGACAGGGGCGCTTCTATAAGAGGAAATACAGCAGGTTTAAAACATACGGTAGTTCGGTCTGATGTCTATAAAAAATTTAACAAGATATCCGCTCTCAACCATATGTATTTTTCTCAGCCAGCGATAATATTTTTTTGTGTTTCAGACCGCCCAAGAAAACTACGCTGCACTCAAGAGCTTCTTTGCTGCCTATCCACAATACCAAACTCGCGATTTCTACACCACTGGAGAATCCTATGCCGGAGTATACCTCCCAGGCCTTGCAGCTCTCCTCGTACAAGGAATCAAGTCAGGAGATATCAGCATTAACTACAAGGGAGTGTCTATTGGAAACGGAGTTATTGACAAGAGAACTGATCTCAACTCTCAACTTCATTATCAATACTATCATGGAGGAATTCCAGCATCGTTAGTTACCAAAATCATGATAATAAATAAAGAAAAACGTTTAGAACCTACCAAACTGCATTGGCTCTTTGTTGCACGGGAGATGAATTCAAGTGCAGATTCAGTGACCGTATGACAAATTTCAATAATTCGATTCCATGGGGAGACTTGAGCGATCCATGCTATGACTTTGTAACTTGACAATTTTTTGGTATTTTTACTATTTATTCCAAATTCAGATCGTTGCCACTGGTGCCAATCTTCTGTTGAATGGATTTGATCCATACAACATATACCAACAGTGTTGGACTATTCCTTACAATGACACTACTCCACGCACACCATACGGAGAGACTTGGGTAAGTCTAGATTAGTTTCTGGACTAAATCAGAGGTAATGAGCTCCAATCCTTCAGACCGGAATCAATTATGAATCATCTGACGCTTTGAACGGTTATCCATGCTATGATGACGTTGCTATGGAGGCGTACTTGAACCGTCCAGCAGTCAGAACTGCATTGAACATTCCAGCATCCGTGCCATACTGGGCTGCTAACAAGTAAAACTACTTTTCTAACAAAATTTGGTCTCAGTTTGTTTATTTTAGCGCCATCATCAATGCCTACAATCAACAAGTGGATAGCATCACTCCAAATCTTCAGATCATTATGGCTAAGTATGAAATTTACATTTTTGAAAATCACAATCATTTTTTTCCAGCGCCCCAGCCAACTTCAAAATGTTATTGTACAGTGGAGACGCAGACACGATGGTCAACTGGCTTGGAGCTGAAATTTTCACTGCAAACAACTTTGGAGCTTTGGGATTGACGGTTTGCTTTTTGAAATCAAATGTTCAGGGCTCATATCTTTATTTCAGACTTCCAGCGCTAGAACTCAATGGACTTACCAGATTGACAATACTTATGCAACATCGGTTGCTGGATATCAAACGTCTTACACCTCCAACTCTATCAATATCGATGTGCTTACTGTGAAGGTTTGAATTTTTCAAAATTTTTGGAAAAATTGTTTCCGAATTTTCAAAACCAAACTATCTTTCAGGGATCCGGTCACTTTGTACCACTCGATCGACCACAACCTGCGCTTCAGATGATTTACAACTTTGTCCAGGGAAGAGCCTACAATACTCCATTTGATTTGAACCCATCGCCCCCAACACAACAACCACCAACAACTGGATCGACGGCAACTCCGGGAACAAGTTCCACTACAACTTCTGGACCGGCTGTGACGGGAACTCAAGCTTCATCGGGCACGGGTGCAACTGGAGGAGTTTCTGGGCAAACTCCAGCCCCTACTGTGCCAACAACAACTCAAGGAGCAGAGATGAGCAATATTTTGACAATTTTCACTATGATTTTGGCGATTTTGTACTTGAATTAGAAGTTTTTTGGAAAAATGTAAACTTTTTGAAGCTTTTATACATATATTACATATTTTTAGATTCAGTTTGTTCATAAATTATTGTTCTGTATGATACATATCAAATTAAATAAAATCAATTTGCAAAAGTTTGTTAAATAGCACATGTGAATACTATAGAAATTCAGAAATTCAGAAATTCAGAAATTCAGAAATTCAGAAATTCAGAAATTCAGAAATTCAGAAATTCAGAAATTCAGAAAATCAGAAATTTAGAAATTCAGAAAATCAGAAATTCAGAAATTCAGGAAATCAGAAATTCAGAAATTCAGAAATTCAGAAATTCAGAAATTCAGAAATTCAGAAATTCAGAAATTCAGAAATTCAGAAATTCAGAAATTCAGAAATTCAGAAATTCAGAAATTCAGAAATTCAGAAATTCAGAAATTCAGAAAATCAGAAATTCAGAAATTCAGGAAATCAGAAATTCAGAAATTCAGAAATTCAGAAATTCAGAAATTCAGAAATTCAGAAATTCAGAAATTCAGAAATTCAGAAATTCAGAAATTCAGAAATTCAGAAATTCAGAAATTCAGAAATTCAGAAATTCAGAAATTCAGAAATTCAGAAATTCAGAAATTCAGAAATTCAGAAATTCAGAAATTCAGAAATTCAGAAATTCAGAAATTCAGAAATTCAGAAATTCAGAAATTCAGAAATTCAGAAATTCAGAAATTCAGAAAATCAGAAATTCAGAAATTCAGGAAATCAGAAATTCAGAAATTCAGAAATTCAGAAATTCAGAAATTCAGAAATTCAGAAATTCAGAAATTCAGAAATTCAGAAATTCAGAAATTCAGAAATTCAGAAATTCAGAAATTCAGAAATTCAGAAATTTTTTTCAAAAGGAATTCAGAAATTCAGACATTTTTTTCAAAATTGGAATCTTTCAAAATTCTAATAATTTCTAAACGGGATATATTCCCAGATTCAGAAATTCCAAAAATTTCAAAATCTGAAATTTTGACATGCTGAAAAATTTCGAAAAAGCCATTCCGAACATCTTTGAATACAAGACACGAAAAAGATCAGAAGCTCCAAACTTTTCCCGTATAACAATAGACATCTATATCCAAACAGTGCACACTACAAGACAGATCAATATGGACCACACTCACACCTAACTCCGCCCCGACCCGAGACACGAAAAACGCACCCCCATAACACTCCACCACCACAGCCACCTTTTTCCCTTTGAGCTCCGACCCACAGAGTTTCCTTTTTTCCGTGTTCTTTCACTCAACTACCAACTGCTCTATAGGCGTCTTTTGTTTATTTCAATAGTGGAATCTCAGAGTTACTTATGTCTCTGTCCACTTTTTGACACCATTAAGATGTCCTATGGCATTTCTTTCTTCCATATTTCGTTAATTTTCTCTTGTATAGACTTTTCATATAGTCAATGTGAGCAGATCGAGCATCAGGTGATCGTCTAATAATACATCTCAAACAAATATGAACCGTTTTTTCTCTTCAGAATGATAGAAACATATTCTTATGGTCTGTGAAACATCCTCAACTACTCTCCCAGGGCTACTTGTTCGGCACAATTCATGTTCCAGTCACCGAGGTTTGGAAGGAAGGTAAAACTCATGAAGAATTTACACGACTTATGAATTATTTCAAATTATTTCAGTTAGTGATCGAGTTCGAGAAGCGTTTTACACCTCGGACACCGTACTCCTAGAAATAGACTTGCACGATGAAGCTACGATTCATGAATTGATAGCTTGCAAAAACTTGGCGTTTGATGAAACAGCACAATCTTATTTGCCAAAAGAATTGTTTGAGAAAATCGAGAAGAGTGAGTTTGACAATTTTATCTTTTTTCTAATCATTTAATTTTTCAGTTATGGAATATCTCCGCTCCAGCTTCCTTACCTGGGCACAGAATCAAAATCCAAGGGATGCCAAAAAGATTAAACACGCCGAGGACATCTACAATAATATCACAGGTAGTTCTCATCTCTATATATGTTGTATTACACGTGTTTGCCCTCTCAAAATGAGACGTTTGTTCGAGTGGGTCATTCATTCACGATAGAGGAAGAGCTAAGAGAGTCCAAACAGTATATGCTACCAGATGGTAAATACCGGAACAGATGATTTTAGCACTACTAGCAAAAATAATTTGTTTTGTGTGTGAAAACAGTAGGTAATTATGGCTCGGCATTTAGAGGAGACTGGATAATTGCTCAGGGACTGTTTCTAAGATAATGAAGATTCTAAATTCTAACTTTCCAGCTCTAGAATCTCTGAACATTTCCATTTTGTCAGAAAATTATTTAAGTTCTATTGTCGGAGAATGGATTTTTCATCCTGAACATTTGAAATTTTGTAACTCCAAAACTATGAAAAAACCATTTTCAGCGCCTAAGTTCTTAGAAAACTGAATTTTTAGCTCAAAAACTCAGTTGTGATTGCAGAAAATTGGAATTTACCTGTTTTTGAGATTATAAACTCTAAAAAAATTCAAATACAGTACTCTGTCTAATAGCAGTCCCAAATAAACGTTTACTGTGAGATAAATCATCTCGGTCCCTATGACAGATATCAACAATTGGTCAATTGATAAAATATTGGTGATATTATGATGAATAATTCATCAGCTGAACATTTTTTCATATCTTTCATAACAAGCAAGATAATTGGGCTCAAAGCACACTAATACGGTATGTCATCAATTCAAATTTGTCTTTCAGGTAATTGGTGGAAAAAACGACCCATATGGCTGCTTTTCTTGCTTTATCAAATGTGTGAGAACGTATTTGAAAAAGCATCCAGCCCATTATTGGACTTGTACATTGCACAAAAAGCAATAGAGGAGAGAAAGACAATCATTCCCATAGAAACTGCAGAAGAGCAGTGTAATCCAGTTTGCTCTGTTTCCAATGATGAGGTTGGTTCTTTTCTACTATTTCAATTTATTCATTTTTTCTCTGTTCCGGAAGTACTCCATAACTCTTGAACCACATGCTTTTCTCAAACCGACAAAAGCGTGTGGAACACAAACAATGAAAGTGTCAAGGATGGGGGGAGGAGGGTCCATTAGTCACGGAATAATAGAATGTGCAATATGGCGAAACGATAATTGTCGTGTCGAAGTAGCACCTCTAGCTATGTGTGTGTGCCAAAATGTGTCAGAAAATTGGGGGCAATACGAGTAGGAGACAAAAGATTGAGCTGGTGGGTGTTGGCTAAGAAGTGCTAAAAGCGGATGTATGTTGGTTTTTTCTTTGTCATCCGGTTGCACTTTTGAGGTGTTACAAAATTTAGTAAACACAGTAGAAGACATGTTCTGAGGGGAAGGCAGAAATAATCAAAATTGTATACAGCCATTTGAAAATTAGTAGGGCGAGGGTGGTATGAAGAACCTTGTCTCTGATTTTATGATTCCAACGGTTTGCCTTCCCATTCTCAATTTTGCTTGATATAAGTTAGAAAGAAGCACCAGTTTAGTGGAACAGAAAACAAATCGGATTCTAGCTACTGTACAACCTGTAACAGACCGGCCCTCCAATTCTATACTTTAAATCAATTTATTTCGTTATTTGTCCAAATTTTGAAAAAAGGGTAACATATTTCATCATAATATCGGTTGATAGATTTATGAGGTTGATTTCTTTTGAGGTGCTAGTGATTTTTATGTCTTGAAAAATAAATTATCATTTTATTGCAATAGCCACTGCAAAAATTTGCACACAAAATTCCTTCAATTATCATATAAAATGATTTTTTTCTAAAAACTAGAAACAAATTCGTGATAAGCATCTAAAATGACCTCATGGGAATCATTTGGGCGACCGAAAAATGAAAAAAAATAACAGGACAACAAATTAACTTTAAAGTAATATTTTTAAATTTTATCATATTTACAGTAACCCTTAATCAAAACTGCCCCATTTTCAGATCATATTCGCCATTAAACACACTCTCCAGTACCTCGAAGACAAATTCCGAGAAAAACGTTCTGGAAAAACCGACTCGAAAAGTAGTTTGAAAGAACTCATTAAGCATTACAAATGCGGAACACTCAAAGAGGACATTTTTGAGAAAGACGGCATGTCTATCATTGATTACGCCACGAAAACAGAAGAAAAATTTAAAGCAGATGAGGTTGGAAATTTTTCTATCAATTTTGCAAAAAAATATCGATTTCAGATAAACAAAAAGCTGAAAGACGATATATTTATTCGAAGGAACATTCGGATGGCAAAACGGATAGACAATATTTTTAGAACTAGAAGTAATCATACAATTTTTTCTGCAATTGGCGCTGGTCACTTTTTCGGGAACAACAGTGTACTGACGCATCTCCAAACAAATGGATTCATAATTGAGAAAATTAGAGACAGTGATACAATGTAAGTATTTGTAAAATCCCTGAAATTCCATCTTCACGTGAACCACGTCTTCTGAATCTTTGAGTGCTCAAAGTTTGAATTAACTGAAATTTTTCAGACAATCCCTCCGATCTCCATACCGACAAACTGCGAAATTCAAGCGAGTCTGGACAAAGGAAAACGTGGTTCGCCGGAAATCAATCATTATTGAAGAGATTACCCAATCATCCAGCAGTTTTTCCAGCCTCAGGTCGATATTCAGCATACTCATCATTGTCCATTCCATTCTGTCATAAAAGATTCTTAATTTCCACATCACATTGCACCACCGCCAGCAAACGTTTCATTTTTATCAAAAAAAAATAGAGGAGTCAGTAGAATTTTGTCTATACGGAAAGAAATGGAAACGAAGAATACGGAAATTTAGAAACAAGAAAGAGCCAATTAGAAAAAAAAGAGCAAGATCGCTACAATAGTTGTAAGCTAATTATCTCACAAGTGAGGAGCGTGATGATTGAGCGAGAGCATCCGAGACTTAGATCTGATCCATGAAAGCTTTAGCCATTGATGTTCCGAGTTTAGCTGGCGAGTCGGTCACCTGAAATAAGCAAATTGTTGGTTTCGACACATTTCAATTCCCACTGTGAAGCTCTACACAGAAACTTCAAGAAATCAAGACTTACAACAACTCCGGCTTCTCTGAGAGCATTGATCTTGTCAGCAGCGGTTCCCTTTCCACCGGAGATGATAGCTCCGGCGTGTCCCATTCTTCTGCCTGGTGGAGCGGTGACTCCGGCGATGAATGAAACGACTGGCTTGGCGTTGGCTCCAGTGTTGTGCTCCTTGAGGAATTGGGCGGCTTCCTCTTCAGCAGATCCTCCGATTTCTCCGATGAGGATGATTCCTGGAAATGTAAATTTGATAGGAAACCAGTTTTTTTTGTTTTTAGCTACAACGTCAGTGTTTTAGCTACAGTACCGGACACGATTCTTGCTACTAGCTACAGTCCCGGTCAATAAGATATCCAAAAACGGATTTTCAGTTGATTTTGTGATATTCTTGACATTTCAGGAGTCTGTAGCAGGGCGTTCAAGTTTCCGATCACTTTGAAAATTTTAGTGGAACCGAAATAGACATAGATTGAAAATATTGTATTCACAGAATTTTTCGAATATTCCTAGTTTTTCAGATGTATTCCGATTCCTGAAAGACACCTGCTCAAAGAAATCGGCAAATAGCTAAAAAACTAAGAATTTTCAAAAAATTCTGTAAATGCAGAATATCCAATCCCGGTCTGTTTTACATCCTCCGAAACTTTGAAAATGATGGTCTACTTAACTAACGAGCTCGACTGATAAAACTAGCCAAAATGGCCGGAAATCAACTGAAAAAATTGTTTCGTATGTTTTATTGACCGGTACTGTAGTCCGTGCATGAGAGTTATTTTTCGAGTTCAATGTTAAATAGATTTGATATCTCATAAAAAATATAGAAAATGGCAATCCTTGGGTAGTGAAAAGGGTTTCTTGTCTTCAGTTTCACGAAAAATATGGGATACGGAATACATAAACATTTCCTACTGTCAAATACACCTAATCTGAAGCAGCAAACAATTATTTGAATCGTATCTTGAAATTTTTAAGTCATGAAATTTCCTTGTTTCTCCCTAATTTCTTTTTTCTCTACGTCAAATTCAATTGCTTTGCTCCAAATCTTGACACAACGAGAAGAAATTGGAGGAATATTCAAATCAATAATTTGCTAGGTGTGGTTTGTAGCACGGAAGTGCCACGACCGGCCGCAGTGTTTGAAGCTAACGTAAAATTTGTATTAGAAAGGACAATCCTTCTATTTTTCTTGGGGTCTCTAGGGTCACTTCAATTAGAGCGGTCCTTCTATTTCAGAGGCCCTCTATCGGCATTTCCATCAAATTTCTATTGCTCACCCTTGGTTTCTGGATCCTCGAGGAAGACGTGAAGGCAGTCGATGAAGTTGGTTCCGTTGAATGGATCTCCTCCGATTCCGACGCACAAAGTTTGTCCAAATCCTACTTGAGTGGTTTGGTGAACAGCTTCGTAGGTGAGAGTTCCGGAACGAGACACGATTCCGATGCATCCCTGAAAGTATACAATCATGTTATCTGCCTTGATATTCAAAAGTCACTCACTCTCTTATGAATGTGTCCTGGCATGATTCCGATCTTGCACTGATCGGCCGAGATGATTCCTGGACAGTTTGGTCCGACGAGTCTGGTCTTGTTCTGCTTGAGAAGACGAGACTTCACGCGGACCATGTCGTGTTGTGGGATTCCTTCGGTGATGCACACCACCAATGGGATCTCAGCATCCATGGCCTCCTCGATGGCGTTGGCGGCACCGCTGGCTGGAACGTAGATGACACTAGCGTCGGCGCCGGTCTTGTTGCGAGCCTCGGTGACGTTTTTGAAGACTGGAAGTCCCAAGTGCTGGGTGCCGGCCTTGTTGGCGTTAACTCCTCCTACGACGTTGGTCTTGTAGTCGAGCATCTGCTTTCCGTGGAAGGTTCCCTGCAATTTTAGTATATTTCAAGTTTGTTTTCTTCATCAGTTTGCGTGCGCATGGTTTTCTGAGTTTGACGTCAAAACCTCAGTTCATCCGTATGATTTATTCATTTTTTGGCATCAACCGAGCGATGATAATCTGCCTTAGCATAACTTTCATGTTCTGAGCTCATTAGCAACTAGATTTCTTGCTTTCTCGCTTTCTCATTTTCATATTTTCTCCTTACCTGCTTTCCTGTGAATCCTTGGACAATAACTTTGGTGTCTTTATTGATTTTCAGGTTGTTGTAGGTGTTGTTGTAGAAACGGGCAGCTCCTGAAACATAATTAGAGTAACTTTTAGTTTAATTTACTGTAAACTTACCCTTCTGTAGAGATCTGGCATTGTTGACTAGTTGCTGACTCAACATGGCTCCCTGAAAATAACAATTTTACGAATTCAAAGAAAAAATATTAAGAAAAGGCAATTCAAACATCATAAATCGGATTTAAAACAAAATTGTGATCAGACTTATCAATAAAAAAACAAAAAAAAAAGGGTTCCTTGATATCCAAACAACTACCTCAATGTTACACAAAACAAAAGATGCGGAGAGAGTGTGCGTCGCGACAGCGCGCAGAGAAAACGACAATGTACGCAGCCAATTGTTGGCTGAGTATTCAACGTTTATGCATAGGCCGACCCCGCCGTCCGTTCTCTGCCAAGGCTGCCGCTGCCGACACACACACACGTTGGGCAGGCATCGGAGAGGAGGAGATAGAGAGAGAGAGTGTGTATGGCTACGATTGCACAAGTTTGAAACCCCAAAAGAGAGGATTGGGACAATTTTTTGGAAGTAATCAAGGATGAGACGGGAATTGGCCGATATGGATGAGGGTCTAGCATGGAGACAGGGAAAAGAAAAGTGAGGAAATTGAATTTTTATAGAAAAAAATATTGCATAAACCGTGAAAACTCTAAAAGTCCATATATCTCGGTTCCTGTCAAAAATATCCAAATGCTGTCAACATTCAAAATGTTTAACAAAATATTATAAGTGTTTTAGTAGTTGACACATTTTTGACACCATTCATAGGAATCGAGATAACTGAGCTCGAAAAACCGTGTGGGGACTCTTCTATTAGAGGTTTTGATGTGATTGGACAGCTGGGAGGGTGTACTTTTGAACAGTGAGGTTTTAGTTTTTTTTTTTGAATCAAGCTAACCTAACTGATGAATTTCAAACTGGTTTTTTAAAAATGTGAACAAAAATAGACATTTGTGAAAGATGCAACTTTCCTATTTTAATTGAAAAAGTGCTACTAAGTGAAACTTATAACTTTTCTCATTTTGACCCCATTTTTGTCGTTCTCAATTTCTCCTGACTTGTTTATCACCACCAACCCCTCTCGTTCCATGAGCATATACCCACCATACCCACAGCATACAAATTATTCATGGTTTCTTCTTACTTTTGGTTGTGTGAGTCTTGTCACTCGCATGTGTGTATGTCTTGAAGACGAGAAAAATTCATTTTCCAAGACCCCGAAAAACGTTTCTTTTTTTCCGGAGCATGTCCCCGCCGTCTCTAACCCCCCGAAAACCCCGTCATTCGCTTCTCCCCGTTAGTTTTATTGATTCTCCGGAGGGTGGTTTTTGTGACGATGTATATTCATGAGACCGAGCGAGAGGAGCTGTCCAAATCCACATCGCGCATCGTCAATCCTTTCAATCCTCACCGTTAGTCCGGATGTTATCGCGGATAACACGGGAGATAATCTCCGGACGGGAAGCCATACTTATGCATCGGAAATGGCAAGCGTTACGCGCGTGCTGCTCCATTCTATCTCACATTTTTCAGTCCACTAGTCATAGCACTCGCTCCAGTCCTTTCGATTTTGTTAATTTAGTTAGCCATCTCCTTAAAAGTTCCTCACAATCTAAAAATTGACTAGTTCTTCCTTAAAAGTAACACTATTTTTTTGTTCTTTCAGTATGCTACCTGCATATTCATCAGAAGAATGGATAGTGATTGGGATCACTATCATTGTAAGTTTGATTTTCATTATTTTAGCATATTCTTATTCTTGCAGGGCGGAGCCTTAATCGCTATCTTCTTAAATTTCTTTTGGAAGAATAAAAAGCCACCAACCCTAGAACTCAAGAAGGAAAACGACAAGTTCGTTGGTAAAATGAACACTACAGGCCTCAAAAAAGTTATCTTCAGTCCGGAAGTTTGCGAAAATGGTGAGCGATATATTTTCTACAAACCAGGAAATCAAGCATTTCAGAAGTTCCCGATGTCGTCACTCAGAGTAGTGATTCTGACAGCGAGACGAATTCTGATGAGCAGGAAGATGAGGAAGAGAATCAGCAAGAGGATGAGGAGGAAGAGGAAGAGCAAATGCCACAGTTCAACAAGCGCAAAATCAAGAATACCCATCAAAAATTTGATGCTGAGGTCCCATCAACATCGAATGCACAGGTATTTTAATATATTTTTGAATTTTCAAAGTCAAAATGGGGTTTAGGAACTATCGGACGCTGACAAAATGAACGTAACCATTGGAAAACTTCATGGAAAACTTGCCACCGCTCAATTGAAGGCGAAAACTCGTCAAATTGCCGCTGAAATGAGCGAACAAGAGCGAGAAATCGTAAGCAATTCATCGACACGTGTAATTTGAATGTTATCAGTGTTTTATTATTTTCCAGGAGAACCAAATGACAAACAATCAAATGGAATCAATAATGAAACTAATGATGCAAAACCAAGAAAAGTTCGGCATGAGCAGCGAGGACATCAAGGAGCAAATGAATCTCTACAAGTTTTGAATGCGGCGGACGTCATCGTGTGTGAATCACAAATCATCAAATTCCATGTCATATTATTTTTCATGTTTTTTTTTCACCAAATCGCTTCGTTCTCAAATTGATTAATTCATTCCGTGCTCTTTTTTCATCATTTTTTCAACATTTTTCACAAAAACAAATCATATGTTAACACAAATTTACATTTGTAGGAAGAAAAACACTAAACAACGGGACAAGTATAATCTAGTTTTGTCAAAAAATAAGGGGAAAATACAGTAATCCCAATTTTTCGCCCAAACCAAAACTTGACAGTTAGAAATCTTCATTTTAATATACATAAACAATATAAAACAATCCATAATAACCGATAAACATCATGTTCACAAAAATTAACCGTATTCTTTTTTTAATTTGACACGTTGGTGGGGCGGGTTGGCGGACGACGATTTGGTGGACCACGGCAACGACTCTATAAATTTTTTCCATTATTGACTTTTTTCCAATCCAATAGCCTTACCTTTAGAATGGTAGTTGTTCCAGAATCATTCTCAGCAGCCAAAGTCTCCTTTTTCTCATTCGAAGCAGCTTTAGATGGCATAGCTGGCGGTGGGGCGCCTGGGAGGCGAATCTTTTTTTGTAAGTCAGCGATCAGTGAAATTTTCGCCGACATCGCTTCGCTAGTCTGCTCTTTTTTGGCACGAGTGGCTGTCTCCGGCGGTGTTTGTTCAGATGAGGGAGCCTAAAACGAATAAATAACTTTACAATGGTTTAAAATTACAACTTACCGATGATTTGAGAGGACCAGTCGTAACAGGTGTGTTAACTTTAGGTTTTGCGTTGTTGTTGGGAGTATTCAGCATTTTTGGTTTGCTCGACGCGGAAAATAGATCAGAGTCCGAATCACTGTCGTCGAATAGAGAGGATTTTGCTGGTTTTTTTGGTTCCACTTTTGTCACTGCCTTTGTTTTCCCTGCACTTGTCTCCACTTTCTCAATAGTAAGTGTTGATGCGAGTGGTGTGGTTGGTTTGGTCTGAAAATTTGCATATTAATACTAGTATTGGTTTAACATCAAAACAGAAATATTGAAAGTGTGAAAGACGCACCACGGGAGCAACGGGAAGTGTCTTCTTCTCATCCGGTTTTCTCACAACTTTTGGCTCTGCAGCAGCAACAGCAGCTGGAGTCTCCTTGGCAGCTGGCGTTGCCGCGGGAGTCTTAGGTTTAGAGAACGACTTGAGGAAATCATCATCGGAATCCGAGTCGGAGAATATTGATCGGCCGACTTTAGCGACTGGTGGAGGAGCTTGTTTGGCTTCGACTTTTGCAACTGGTTTCTGAGGTTCCACTTTTTGAACGATTTCTTTGGCTTCGACCTTTGCAGCTGGTTTCTGAGTTTCCACCTTCTGAGGGAGGGAAGCGACCTTCACAGCTTGTTCAGTCTGAAAATTAGAATTTCATCACACGTTACTGTTGAGTATCATATTCTTCTTGTTCGGCGGCGGTGACTGTGTTTTCCTCACTAGATGACTGCCTTATACGTGCATTTAAGCTCAATTATCTCGGATTTCCATGAGAGATATCAAAACTTTCTCAACTGATAAAATATTCATGATATTATGATAAGTAGTATATCTCTTGAAATTTTTTTATGTCTTCTGAAGGAACAGAGCTATAGGAGCTTAAAAAGCATGTATTGTGTGGGCTTCTATTTGAGCAAATTTGGGATCCAAAAGTCCGAAAGTTTATTTAAAGGCGCATAATCGGTCCTGCAGCAAAAACAGCAAAAACATTTTTGAATTAGTTCATGCGCCCACAATATAGTATTACGATTTTTCGTATTTTGTACATTTCTCTAAGATTTTTGCGATTTTGATGAATTATCAGCTCAATTTTCTGATAAGATAGAAAAACATGAGAATAGAAAGATTAACTTCGAGATACGGTTTTGGAACGTTTGCTGTTTTTGCTTCAGATCCGACGATGTGCCTTTAAATGAATTTTTAGCATATATATATTTTCAGCAGTAATGTCCTTGGCTGCCGGACAAGAATATTCACTAGCTCAATTATTTGCAGCTGAATGCTCACCTCAAATAATGGGTTAGAGACTTCTCGTTCCGATACTGTAGGCTTCACCGCTTCCTTTTTCTCGTTTTGTTTTGAAGTTGATGCCACAGAAACATTTTTGGATACAACCTTCATTGTAGGCTTTGGCGGCGGTTTCGAGAACTCAGTATCCGATTCAGAGTCCGAGTCGAAAATGTTGGCGACAAGTTTGCACTCATTTCCCCGTCCCTGGCTAGTAACCTTCTTTCCCTGTCCCTGAGTAGTATTTTTGGCAGTTGAGCTTTTGGCTGTTGGCTGTTGAACCGGTGGCGGTGTCTCTGTCCTGGGAATTCGCTGGAAAAATGAAATTTTAGATTTATGAGGACAGAAATACCAACCTCAACAGGTGCTACTTTAGAAGTAGAAGGTTCCGGTCGACGAGTATCTACTGTAGGCGTGGGATCCACATTTTTCGACAATGTTGTTGAAGTTGATGGCTTTGGTTGACTGGCTCTGAGCGGCTCGGTATCAGAATCTGAATCCGAGTCGAAAAACTTTGGCCTAGTGGCTACTTTGGCTCTCATCTCGCTGATAACAGATGCCAGAGCGGCTGGTCTAGCTTGAATCTTTTGGTTAGATTTGATTTCTTCTGCTGGGAGACTCTCTCGGACAACTTCTGAAGGTCCTAAGGGATCTTGTGGCGTGGGAGGATCCATTTGTGGCTCAGGTTCTTTCCGAGGAATGATTTTCGGCTGCTGCATGATGTCTACCTTGGTGACGGTTGGTGTTGGCGTGGGTGGAGGTGATGGAGAAGCCTCTGAAACAAAGTTACAGTTAGAGTTTGTTGTATATGAGCTGTCGAACCTCTCCGAACCGGTAAATTGACGGGAACGATTGGCGGTTTCGGGATTTGAGCTTGTGGCAATTCTGTAGGTTCCTCATTTTCTGATTCTTCCATAATACTCTGCTCCGAACTATCGATACTACGTGTGTGCCCGTTTGCAATGTTCCCGTTGTGACCATTTGTGTACCCGTTGCTATCTCCAAAACTACCCGACCTGAATACCGCGTGATTGACCTGCAAATGCGACAATTATTGGAACATTATCAAAGTTTGGTGTCCAACCATGGGAATAATCGTTTGTCCAGGTTCCAATATTGCTTTTTTATACGTCTCTAGGAACAACGGAGTCCAGGCGTCTTCTGATATACGACTAGGCGGTGAATCATCTTCCTTTTTGATGTTTTGAGTGGAAACAACCTGAAAACGACGGTTTTGAGATAGTTCTAGGCTTGTCGAGGTCGACTACCTGCTGTACTGGCTTTTGGTTTTTCAGATTGCCCATTTTGGAAGCAGCGTAGCCGACTCTGATCGTAACTTCTCTAACAATCGTCTCCATATCATCGGCTTTTGACTGGATTTCACTGACCCGTTGTTGAATTCGTCGTGCAATGTCCCGTGCTCTTTGTGTCATCTGAATAAGATATTATTTAGGATTTTCTGAGGCAAAAATAATACCTGTTTGTCCATTTGCAACGAATTCATGTTGACACCCGATAGCGGGGTCTCATTTGTAAGCATTTTCCCGTATTTTTTGGCGATACCTGTAACGAAAAAAATTTTGAAATAAAAAATGCAGGAAAAAAGACGAAAATTGAGTAATTAACCGCAATAATTACCTGAAAACAAACAATAACAACAAGAAACTTGACGCGCTTCTTGTGCAGCGATGATTGGCGCGCATCGCGTGCGCTGGCGCATTTCTCGTGTGTGTCTGCCCGGGGGAAGAGACCCTCAAGAGCGTTGTGTGTAAGTGTGTGTGTGCCGGCATGTGCTAGGTGGTCCCTGAATAAGAAATAGGAAGAGAAAGGACCAATGGAGGGGGATTCGCAATGTCTCACGCGACATTTTTTTTGTGTGTAAAAGAGAGAAAAGGATGATGACGTGGTGTTGGGAGAGGACAGGGGAATTAGCAGAGAGACGTGGTGTGGTGCGGTTGGTACAAGAAAACAATAATGAATGGCCCCTGCGAAGTAGAGATTTTCGAATATAATCTGGTCCACCTAATTCGGCATACGTTCTGGAGGAAGGCAAAAATGCGCCAAAATACCACCATAAATCTTGTAATGGGAAAACCGTCAATTTTGAATCCCCGCTTTTTTGCTAAATGTGAAAGACATTGAAATTTAATCGACACACAAAACTTTTGTTCTAACCTCAAAAAAATTACCGAATACAAATAATCGGTAGCTCCTAAAGGAACCGAGATACCGTAACCAGTTTTATGGACCCATCCCTCCAACTTTAAACCTTGAGCTAACTTATTTCGGTTCTTGAGGAAGATATGAAAAAGTGGTCAACTGCATAAATATTAAAGACATTGTCGCTGACATTTTGTCTGTTGACCTTTTTTGACATCTTTTACAGAAAATGAAATGCATGGGCTCAAAGTGGACAGTTCTGTTGGCGCTTAAACTTCTGTCAGATGTGACGGGGCAGCATTTTATAAGAATTGAAAAAAAAGAAAATTGTATGAAAATCTGGAAGACTTACAATCTGGGAGACTTACAGAGCATTTACAGCTGTCAAATTAATGTTAAGGGCAGTTTTTGTCATTGTGCCCATACAACGGAAATGAAAAACTCGGAAAATAACTTTCAAGCCCCGAGAGTACAGTTTTTTTTTTGAATATTCGAAGCAAACACTATATTAAAATGTCTCTCAAATCATCAACTTTGAGCCAATTTATCTCGGCTCCTGTGAAAGATAATACAAATACTTTAACTAAGGATATGTTTGTGATTTTTTGAACAATTTATCAGTTGACCTCTTTTTGATAACTCTCATAGAAAAGATGATTGAAAACACATCAACACACCGATATCAATACCAATCCTACAAAAAAAGGACTTTTCACATTTCAGATCAGAATGTTTTTTAATGTGTAGTGTTTAGTTTAAGGAATTCTGAGTTATTTCTTGCCCATTACCGTAACTCAAGTCGCAAGCCTGTTTTCATTCCCATTCCAGTCCTACAGTATCCGTCTGCCCAATATCTCTCAGTATCATTTCATATCAGTTTTTTATTCAGTTTTTTTTTCAATTCCCATCCCGGAATAAAAACTTTCACTCCACAAAAAACTAGGGTGTTTCTATCTCATTTCTCGTTTTTTTGTTGTAAATTGCTTCTAGTGATTTGTGGTTCAGTGACAGATCCGGCGACAACTCGACACATATCCTGAATCCCCTTTGTCCATCCCATCAAGGTCGCTTTGCAGTTTTTTATACGATTCATTGTTGCATTTTTCGAAAATATAGTCCTTTTTTCGAAAAAAAATCCAGGTCACCGCAATCAAATGTCCTCAAAAAAGTGGAACAAAAGTTCGTTTTCACTTTTTCCTCTCCACGACCAATTCAAAAAATGGCTACGCGGATCGGTGCCGCGTGTCACGCAGTGCTAGCCGAACCGTGGGGTCATTGTTTGCAAGGAACTAACTTGCGCCTGTTTTTTTGTGGTCGCGAGGGAAGGGAGGAGGAGCGATATAAAAAACGAAGCGGCAAAAAAAACTATCTAGGAAGTAGGTCACTCGGCTATTGACTGTCTGACCACTTTCAATTCTTTATTCGTTCCATTTTTTTTGCGAACAGAATTATTCTTTTCTCTTTTTGTATGTAGGAAGGGAGAAAATATTTATCTTTTAAAAGATAATTTCAAAGATAAGCTAAAAAGCTATCCTATCTCTTTCCCTAGAAGCTCCAGAGGCAGAAATTGGAAAATCAGAAAATATTTTCTAACTATATGGTTTTATTTTAAGCTAGAAATTTTAAATTTGTAGCTGTGGTCATAATAAGTGCTATCACAATTTCACGCCTAGTTCCTATACTTTCTTGTTATCAGTTTTCTCCCTACCCTCCTCCATTTTGCAACATTTGTCGCCAGGATCATCAATCAAAAATGCACACTGACCACTTTGAATTTCGAGTAGACGTGCCTGTTGGAGTATGTGTGCGTGGTGGCACGCCGTGTCCACTCCACGCACTTTGCCTGATACCATGAAGAACGACGGCGCCCGGTACTGCCGCCCGGGGCCTCAATTCGCAACAAAGGAGCAGGCGAAGACGAAGAGACATAGAGATATGGGGGGACGCGCCGGGCGCCGCACCAACTTGCTCTGATGCGTCCGCTAAGCCCCACCTCCTGCGTTCCTATGCATTGAGCTCTTTTAGTCCGAGGCCTTTAGTCTGAATGAGTTTCATTCTTGGAGAATGACCTCCCGAGGAGAGCTCCTCATTTTTTTCCAACATTTTTCCTCACTTTTAGGAAGTCATACTATCCTTGGGCCCTCAAGTATCTAGCATCTCCCTCTTGGTCCCTCCTTGTTCCTTTACTACATTTTCTTTAACAACTAACCGGGATTTTTCAGGGCATTGCAGGATGATGGCTCTACACTGGGGTACGGTGAGGTAGTAGGTTGTATAGTTTAGAATCTTACTCTCGGTGAACTATGCAAGTTTCTACCTCACCGAATACCAGATCTTCTCAGCTGCACCGTGTCAATTGCTCTCAAATGACGGACGTCTTCATTTTCCTTCTTTCTTTTTTCTCTTCTCCCTCTCTTCTCATTATTGTTGAATCTAACAGAGTCGTGAGAACTGTATTCGGTGCTCTGTTAGATATATTTTGTACTGTATTCGGAGGAATATTTGAACTATACCTTGTACCGGTAATGTATCCATGGAGTGTTGTTGTTGTGAAATGTAACGGAGGAGCCGTTTTACATCATTTTGAAATGGTAAGATGTGCAGTTGTTCCAATTGCTAGTCTTCACCAATCAATTCTAGACAAATATTGGTGTTTTCCAGGGTCGTCTTCACTTGGTAATGGCTTAACTGGTCGATGAGCACGGGAACATCAACGTAGACTACAACTGCTCGGGATTTCACTTCTACCTCTCTTGATCTACCTCAACGACATGCCGTCGCTACACTGAAGCTCCATCGTCGCATCTATACTGACAACTACCTCATCTGCTTTTGTAATTCACTTCATTTTCTGTTTTTTTTTAATATTTTCTTTTCTCCTAACCCTCAAAATAAATCATGATTAATTGAAAAAAAGTCTTGATAAGTCTTTGATTTCAGGTTGATTCTATTTCGAAGAATTTTCAGATGATATCGTTAAAAGATAATAAAGCTTCCAAGTTTGGAAAAGAAGCAAAGTTCAGGAACTAAAGTTAGTCTAGAATAAAAGCTTCTAAGAAATAAGAATAATTTAAGCTAGTATCAAATATAAAAGTTGTTTTCTGAGCTCACTCAAATCTCATGTAACATAAATTTCTAAAAAACAATGTTCGGCCATGGAGGTCTTACAGTTTCATTTCCATTTTTTCATAGTTGTTGAAAAATGGAAAAATTGGAATCCCACTTCTCTAAAAATGACAAAAAATGTCGGCTTGGACAAAAATGAAGAAAAAGATTGCGATTTTAGAAATTTCAAAAAATCTGAGTTTGTTTTCAATCGTTAGAGAGTTTCCACAACTAAAAATTCAGAAAACTTGAAAACAACGCTCTCACAATAACTGGAAAACTATGAAAAATTGATAATTTTGGATGTTTTTTTAAGTGCCCGAAGCTTGAACTCAGCCATCACACTTTCTCTAAATGGCTGGTTTACAGACAACGAGAATTAGAGATTTGGGCAGAGAAAAAAAAAGATTTAAAAAAAAGTTGAAATATCGAATTCGCAATGTTACTAGTTCAAAAAGTACCCCGATTGGTCTGTGGCAAAATTCTCAGATCATCCAGATCAAGCTTTTTTCGTTTGTTTCACCATTTCGACCATATACTTCAACCAGATTTTTGAAGTAGCGCATTTCGCAGTCTCTACTTCTTTTTGAGTTCCTGTTGAAAATCACACATTTTTGAAAAATTGAAATCTTTATCGTCGTTTTCTGAATTTCGTCGTTTTTCATCGTCGGCTCTATACTGACCACGACTTCATCTGCTGTCCTGATTCATTTCATCGTCACTTTTTTCAACTCAGAAAATGAATCATGATTAATGGGAAAAAAACCTTGATGAGTATACAATTTCAGGTTGATTCAAATTCAAAAGTTCAAGTTCTCTAAATGATATCATGAAAAGATAGGAAAGTTTTTGAGTTTTGAACAGGACAGTGACTGATAAAACAAATAGTTGGGTTCAGAATAGAGAAGAAGATCAAGAACAGAATTAAGACTGAATACAACAGTGAAAAGAGAAAAATGTGATAGTTTCTGAGTTTGGCAATTTCCCAATATTTGATATTACTTGAAAAGGTTCCGAATTTTCGAATTCTGGGTGATGGGTAAAAAATTGTCAAACTTTGCAACATTGTTACATTCGACCTCTCCCCGCCATAAAACCAATAATAAAAAGTGTGTTCCACTCACACAGCGATCTGTTGGATCACCTCCCGAGTCCTTTGGCAACGTGTCTTCTATTTGCTCTCCTCGGGTCCGCATACATATTCAGTGTCCATCATGCTCCAAGTCTTCTGCCCTCGTCTTCTCCCTCCTGCCACTCGTCTTCTCCGTTTTCTCGACTACGTCGTCCCCTTTTTTCTCGCATTTGCACCGATATAATTATTGGTTGTTCGTTCACACTAATTTAGTTAACAGATGGTAAGCGATTAGTTTGTTTTATATTTATGCGCGGTTCAGATTTTCAGTCTGAAATGTTTATTTTTTCAGCCTAGAAAAGCGATAGAAAGCTAGAAAAAAGGAAACAGCTGGAAGAATAATTGATTTTTTTTGTGGCACACCGCAGGGGTCTTTCATTGGCAAACAAAAAAAGGCTAGTTGAGTTGAGAGTGGTTCTCGATGGCAGATTTATTATTGTTTTGGTGAGTTTTTTGTCGTTGTCATAGCTGAATTTGTATTTGCTTTGTTTCTTTACTGTTTATGAATATAGTAATGGTAAATAAGATTTAGAAACCCGTGTTTTTCAGTTGATTTTTGGCCATTTTGACTATTTTGAAAAGTCTGGAGATCGGTTGTCAAGGTTTCCGATCATAGCGAAAATTCCGGAGGATATAAAACAAACCTAGATTGAGTACTTTGCATCAACATAATTTTTTAGAAGTTCCTAGTTTTTAAGCTATTCGCCGATTTTCGAAAGTCACTTGATTTTTCAAATTTTCAGTGCAAAACTGGACCAAAAAACGGTGCTTTTCAGGAATCGGCAATAAGCTGAAAGACTTATGTATTTTTATGAATGTCTGCAATAAAAATTTCAGTGATCTGAAATTTTAAGTGATCAGAAACTTGTCAGGCAAGCTCCAGAATCCTGAAAATGGTCAAAACTGTTGAGCATCAACTAAAAAATGCGTGGTTCCATTTCTTGTTGCCCGGTACAGCTTTTGCATTAATATTGTTTTTGTGTATACTTGTTTGTTGCGAGGATTACCTCAAAAACAGGAATTGATTAATTTAATACTAGCTGTAGTGTATTTTGTCCAAAAAAAAAATCGAGTTTCAAGAATTTTATGAGCACTTCGTTTTTCTTGATAACGCCTATTTTCAGTGCAGTGGCAATTCGTGCTTCACTGGCCAACTTTTTCTTGAGATTCATGTTTTATTCTAAAAATACCGTAAACTTTCATAATAAGGCTCTCAAACTGTTAAGAATAAGCTCAATTATCGTAAAACCTGTAATAAAAGGTCTCTCTAACTTTCAAATTTTAGCTAATTTATCTAAATTCCTGCAAAAGATATGAAAATTTAGTCAACTGATAAATTGTTGTTCATAATATCATGAACATTTTATCAGTTGACACTTTTTTTACGGTATCTCGATTCCCATGTAAGATATCAAAATATGGTTTACTAACAAAAAATTTATCATAAAATCAAAAAAAAATTGTCATTCACCACTTTTTCATTTATTTCAAAGAAACCGAAAAAAATCGTTATAAAATTAAAAGTGAGGAGGCCCTTCTATTACAGGTTTTACGATCCGTTTTTGCTTCTTTTTTTTTTTGAAAAATCCGATCACCCCCTTAACTTAACTAGACGCTTCTAGGCGCCAGGAATGTTCTAGTCTACGAAAAAAAGTGTAAATAAATGTATCATTGTCATTACTGACGACTTACAATTCGGCTCAAAATCATTTCACCTCTCTTTTCGTGTCGTTTAGTAGTTTCTGATCATTCAGAGAGAAGACTCGATTGTGTTTTAGTTGTCAGAAGAGGTCAAAATCAAAACCCCACCAACATTTTGGGGTTCAAGAAAGTGTGACTGTCATATTAGAAAAATCTAATTACTTTAATTTGGTGTCTTCAATCACTCTGTCAGTTGACCCCACCCAGAAAACCTATGAACGTTTATCATTTTCAATTACTCGAAAGAGGCCAACAGTCCAATAACGTATCACTAGAGATAGCGTTCTTTTTGCAGTATCTAGTTTTTCTTTCCAAAAATTTTTTTTTGAAAATTTTCTAAAAATGTTCAGTAACAAAAATTTGTTAAATATGATATGACATCTCTAATTTCACTTTTCCAATCATTTGATAAAAATTTTAAAAACTTTGTGTAATGGTTCCCATTCTTTGAAGATTCTTATGAAGACACTTTTTCCCCTACTGAAACTTTTTTTCTCGACAAAATTTTTTATCATATTCACCTTCTTTCTTCCTGAGATTAGTGCATGTTTCTATAATCATAATCCTTTTATCAGCAATAGAAAAAATGTTTAACTATTATTTATGATTTTCTACCCAAACTTTCTGGCCACTAGCATGCTTTGTGACCAACAGCGAAAATCTTTTCCAAGTATTTCCAGTAAATTTTTTGCTCGAAGTACACTGTAATTTCTGCTATCAAACTGCAAACACCACTTTGGCAACATGGCATATGCCGTCCTCCTGATAAAAAGACTGATTGTTGGTCAGAGATCGGTCAGAAACAAGCCAAAAACCACACGCTTCATTTTTCTTCCTTGCTTCTATTCACACAATTTTCTCATAATTTCCTATTGTTGAATATTCAAATCGTCTAGACCTTTTTCTTTCAGAAATTGTGATTCTGCCACAAATGCGATAGTGGCGTTCGGCTGATAAAAAAACGGAACCGTTCACAATGATAACGACACCTTTGAATGAGGAATATCGTGTTTATGCGAAGCGATGGGTCTATTTATTGGCTGTTAGTATGATCAACTTCTCGAATGGAAATGTGAGTTTTTTTAATAAATAGTACCCGTCAATAAGGTATAGAAAAATGTGTTTTTCGTTGATTTTCTGCAATTTTTGCGGTTTTCCGGAGTCTGGGCCTCGATTGTCAAGTCTTTTTTTCCAAAATCCCTAGTTTTTCAGAAATTTGCCGATTTTGGAAAGTTACCCATTTTTGCCAGTTTTTTTAAAACTGAAGACATAGAAAACAGGTGTCTTTCAGAAACAGGCCAATAGTTGAAAAACTAGGGATTTTCAAAAAATATTTTGAATCCAAAATTTGTGTTGTAGGCCTGTTTTAGATCCTTCAGAAATTTGAAAATGATAGAAAACGTGACAGTCAAGCTACAAATTCCATAAAATGATAAAAATGGCCGAATATCGACTAAAAACATGTTTTTGTAGATCTTAATAACCGCTTTTGTATATTCAACCACTTTAAAACTTTTTTGTCACTAAAATTGTCCCAGAAAAGGATCAAGGACTTTTGACTTTCTCGAAATAGACTCATCTTTCATTCTCTCGTCATTTCGTATCAGATATCATATCAAATATCACAGAAGCAAATATCAAATTAACACAAAAACACACTATACTATCTTTTGTCGTAAAAATGATATATCGTCACCTTACACTCGTTTTCAACGAGAATGAAAACATTCCTTTAGAAATCGGCGAAGACGGCTGGCTGTCTAAATCACAAAAAGATGATATTAATAAATCATTCTCAGAAGATTTATGTAAAAAAAATTGATAAGCTTTAGACATGGATCACGTATGCTGCAATTACCTTCTACACAAATGACTACTACAGTAATTCAAATGCAGCTCTATTTTTTAATGTGATTTTTATGGTGCTCTCGATTCCGGTGGGATTTTTAGCATGCTGGTGGATTGACAAGTTTGGATTGAGATCAGCGGTAATATATTAAAAAACGCAAACCCTGTAATAGAAGGGCCCCCTAACTTTCTACTAAAAGCCAATTTTTCTCGGTCCATATCATGAGCCCTTATATTACAGGTGTCACAGTCAAAATACGTTTCATGCTTATCTTGAAAATTTTCAGTATCACATTGGAACATGGGCAAACTTCATTGGAAACATCATTCGACTAGTTGCTTCTGGAACATTTATTGATCCTTCTATACGGTATTTTTCGACTTGCAAAACGGACAAAGTAGGACAGAAAATAATTTTTCAGGTTCCCAATTGCTATCACAGGTCAAGCTGTTGCTGCGTTCGCCCAACCTTTTGTTATGTTCCTGCCCACAAAACTGGCAGCTTATTGGTTTGCGGATAACGAAAGAGCCATTGCTAATACACTCTCATCAATGTCAAACCCTATTGGAATCGCTGTCATGTACTCATTGGCTCCAGTTTTCGTTAATAAGACTACACCAAATAATTTCTTTAATATGGTAATCTTACAAATACGATCAGTCGCTAAGCCTCAAAATTTTCAGAATATCGCTGTCACTGCTGTCGCTCTCATCCCAGTCATTCTCTCTATCTTCGTCAACAAATCAAAGCCTCCAACTCCAGCTACACCATCCCGAGATAGCGATGTACAAGCTCCACCATTCTTAAAAGGAGTCATTATGTGCTTCAAATCGAAAACCTTCATTGTACTTTCTATTTGTTTGGGTAAGTATTCACAATTTTTGACCTGTTCGGGGCATTTTGTAATCATTTCTTAAAATACAAGTCAATTTTTACCAAAGGGTCAAAGTTCGTTTTGCCACGAATTCCTTAGACTAAACAATACTTTTGGAAATGAAAATGATTTTGGAGATTGAAATTGTTCATCTAAATTGCCACAAAGGACAGTTTCCTGACGGCTTTCAGTTTCTAGTTCCTGATATATTTGACACCCTAATGACATTCACTTCCCTTGCTACTGGTTGAAATGTCCATCAACCATCAAAAAGCATTTTTCAGGAGGTGGAGTTGGTCTTTTCAATGCGCTGTACAATAATTTGCAACCAGCACTATGTGTCAAGGGATACAGTCCAACATTCAACGGTGGAATGGGTACATTGTTGATTATGTCGGGACTTGTGGGTGCGGCAATCAGTGGAATCATTGTGGACAAGTGGGGAGAATTTGAGAAAGTTAGTGAAGTCTAGAGAGGATATCTTGGGAAATTCTGGAGAATGATTGGGAGGGTACAAACATTTTGGGCTCATTGAGCTACGAAATTCTCAATTTTTGGGTACTAAATTGGTGAAAAATCGAATCTTTGAACCCCGTTGCCTCCTTGAAATGTTTTAACATCCGAACTATGAATTTGAAATCATTGCTCATACCGTACCGGTAAAATATACAAAAACGTATTATACAGTTAATTTCCGGCCACTGTGACCATTTTCAGGAGTCTGAAGCTTGTCCAAAAAGTCTACGATCTATTTGAAAGTTTCAGAGGGTTTGAAACAGACCTGGATTGAGCATTTTGCATGATTATAATTTTCTGTAAATTCCCATTTTTTCAGTTATCATCCGATTTTCGAAATTCACCCTTTTTTGATCCATTCTGTACTGAAAACGTGAAAAAACAGGTTGTCTTCAGAAATGAACATATTCCGAAAATACTAGGATCTTTCAAGAAATTGCGGGAGTTCGAAGTTTTCAAACTAAGTCTCTTCTATGAATTCTAAGGCATTCAAAGTGATCGGAAGCTTTGTAGCCAAGCTTCAGACTTCTGAAAATGATCAAAATGGCCGAGAAACGACTGAAAAAAATATGGTTTTGCATAGCGTATATGTACATATGACGGTACTGTACATATTATGTTCATTACGTCCATATAACAACTCTCATCTCTTTCCAGGTAATGAAAGTCTCTTTCTGTGTAGCCGGCGTTGCAGCCGCATCCTTATCAATTTGCATTAACTACGAAAACGTGGAGTGGTGGGTCATTTTATCAATTTTCGTGTTCGGAGCTGCCGGATTCTCCATCTATCCAATCGGGTTGGAAATGGGAGTCGAAGCAACTTTCCCAGTAGCAGAAGCAACATCAACGGGACTAATCATCATGATCGGACAGATTCAGGGTGTATTTTATGTGATAATGACGAATTTAGCAGTTGGAAAGCCGGATCCACATGACACAGCAATTCAGACATGTGTGGACCAGAACGATCAGATTCATACGGTTCTTACTTGGAAATGTAAGTTTAGTTCAAAGCCAAAATCGTAAAGTACTGTCTTTTTCAAATGATTTTGGCCATATTCAGGAGTCTGGAGCTCGGCTGGTAAGTTTCCAAATAATTTGAAAATTTCAGAGGGTGTAAAACAGACCTAGATTGAAAACTTTGCATTCACAAAATTTTTAGAAAGTTTAGAACATTCTGTGAATGCAAAGATTGCAATCTAGGTCCGTTTTACATTGTCTGTTAGTTTTGAAGTGATCGGAAACTTGACAGCCGAGCTACAGACTCTTGAAAAAAGTCAAAACGGCCGAAAATGAACTGGGAACTGGACTGGGAACTAGGTTTCATAGATTTTGTTGACCAGCACTGCTTTTGTGATTCCCAAAAGCTCAATTCATCTTTTCCAGGGCCATTCCTCATCTGGCTTGGATGTATATCAGTGCTGATAATTTCGTTCGTTGTGTTTTTCTGGCCGAAATACAAGCGAAGGAATTACGAACAAGCCAAGAAACTAACGGAGTATTAAGAATAATTTGTGTATTTATTGAAACGAGAAAACTACCAAAAAATAAAAATGAAAAATTACAATTGAGAGAAAACGAAAGTTACTTACACGGGGAAAAATGTGGAAATGCAGAGAACCAGATATGAACTCAACTTTTTTGATTTTAAGAAATTCAATCGGAATCTTGAATCAGCTCTTTCTCATGTTTAGCATCAGTGATCATCTTGTTGATAGTGTCAATTGATTTCTTGGCATCTCTGAAGTCCTCATCTTCTAGAGTTCCCTTCCCCACAAACTTTGCTTCTTTGGCGTATGTCTCACAGATCTGGAACATAATTTATTTGAACAAAATCTAAAAATGAGATCTTCTTACTTTGTAAGAATCCTCATCTGCCACATCCAGATAACTCTTCACCAATTTCGCATAACTGACATACACTTCCAGGCCTCCTGGAGCATTTTTCTCCTTCCATACTTTCTTGGCTGCCAGTGTGAGCTCATAGTAGATTTCCTTGATTCGATTCCACACTTCATTTCGCTCCTCATCTCTGGCATATCTACTCAGTTTGCTGAATACATCGTAGACAGCGTCGATATAGAGTTCCAGCCATTCTGCTGATTTTCTGAATTATTTTTTGATGAGATTTGAAAGAAGAGGAGCTCTTCTGATGGGTCTAATGTGACACATGTTATCCCGCTTGCTCTCTGGCTTGTTTTTATCACAAAATTGTTTATAAATAACTGGAAAATCGACTTACACCATTTTGACACCTTCTAACAGCGGCAGACACTGGAAACATGCATCTTTTTTCTCTTCGAATGAGCAACTGAAATTTTACAAAACAAAATTAAGATATACCATTTTAAAACTAACCTTGTCAATTTTTCACACACGATAATATTGATGATTTGCATTTCTGAAAGCGTATACTCGATTCCATCTTCAGAAGTGTACTTTTCAATTGCTTCGAATGCTTCGTCAAGTGTTCCGGCTTCCGCTAGACTTTTCGCCTTTTCGAAAGCTTGTGTACGATCCATAGTTTCTGGAAACAAAAAGATTCAGTTAGCCGAAATTTATAAAAATCAAAGTCATATGAAAATAGTAAAACTTTTAGATGAGTCGAGAAGGGTATGTGAGAGGAGAAGAAACACAAAACACATCTGTTCTATTGAAGGTTGGCTCGAGAAGGATGACACCAGTGTAATCTTCCATGCATGTGGGCGGCAAGCTCCGGAGTGTAAGACAACAGAAATCTTTTTCTTGTTGGTCCCCAGTAAGAAACAGCCGAAATAAATCTAAATCAATGGGTTTCGTGGTAATGAAGAGATTCCATGGAGATTTGGGGCTCTAATTTGAATGTTCCTTGATGGAACGAAAAGATAATACGTTGATGTTACTAATTTGATCGCCTGGGATGAGTGCTCAGCAGAGGGGGATTTCTTTTTTGAAACATGATACGAAGGATCATTAGTTAGAGATTGTCTGCTCAAGTGACCATGTCAACAAGAACTGAGGAAGTTAGGAAATCAGGGAATCACCGGATTGTTCAAATTGGTAATAAAAATCGCCAATCGCAAAAAATATTTTTCTGAAATTTTGGATTGAAAAATGCTTAATGGAAGATGGACAAGAGATTTTTGAGAGTTGTTTTGAAGCTATGGTAAGCATTTCTATGTGTCCGTGTACAAGGGCTAGTGCCGTGGCTATTGTGCCGTTTCAATATACCGTATAACCTGTATCAGAAAAGCCGGCCTTTTTACTGTTCCAAGGTACCTCCGGAGGGTCCTTCTATTACAGGGGCCCTTCAATCAGAATGGGTCCTTCTATTTTCCCGGCCAGGTTTTTCTGAAATTTCGCATCGTAAAATTTTGACGAAGTTTCGTTCAAAATTCATGAAAATCTGCCAATTTCACCAAAATATAGCAAAATTTTTATCGAAAAATAGAGTTTCAAAAAGTTTATATTAAGTTGTGGAGTTCCCGGAATATTTTCCACTGAAAAAAGTTATGAAATTTTCTGATTTCAATACACATTTTGAAAGGGGTCCTTTTTCACAGAGTGGCTTCTATCAGAGGGGCCCTTCTATTAAAGGGGTCCTTCTAATAAAGGTTTTACGGTACGCATTACATCAGTCGGCAAGTGCAACCGTACTGCCAAATCTGTACTTGCACTTCAAACTTTGTTATCTCAGTTGAAAAAAATCTTCTCTAAAAGATATTAAAAATAAGTGAACTGTCAAAACATTACAAATATTTAATTAGTGGCAAAATTTTAAAACCTTTAATAGTAATCGAGATAATTGAGTTCAAAGGAGCAGTTTGCGTAACCTCCAGGAATGTGCATGAATTTCAACTTTTAAAATTTAGTAACATCGTAATATTTGAAAAAAATTGAAAGAACTAAATCTTGCATCAAAATGAGAGAATTACTGTGATTTTATTACCAAGCAATTTAGAAATTGTGTTCAAATGTTAAATACCCTATTTTCCATTATTTTCAAGACATTTTTCCAATTTAATTACTCTAATACCGTTCCCTTAAAGACAGATTCATCAGGCATTATCTCACAAATGCCCTCAATAATCCAATTCCGCTTTCTTAATCTTGTATGCATCACATTCCGATATGTAACTGACACACGAATTGTGTCTTCTGCTGCTGTCAGATACATCTATGCATTGTTTTGAAATTTTCTATCTTGAATTTGAATGCAGTAACTTCCGGAACATAATTTTCTTACTCAGACATTCAAAAACCAGAGTAGCCGAAAATAGTTATTCTAGAAAACATCTACAAGTGAGCAAGTTTTAGTGGTCCCTAGAAGTTATTGTAAACAAATTTGGTGAAGGTTTTTCTAGAAACAACATCCATCTTTTTCAAAAAAAAAAAAACTTGTTTCCCCCTTTTTCTGGAAAACGGATTCTCAGATATTTTTGAACTTGGATGTCTATTGTGTCGCAAAAGTCATTTTTCTTATTCTTGTCCCCCGTCCAAAATAGTTTTTCGAGCCCGTTCTATTGCCATTGAAACAGAAGACATGTTGGTGTCCAATCATTATGTGCCATTTGTCACTTTCCCACTTTACTCAAACATCATCATACACACGTTTCTCTCATCAGGTATATCTCTTTTTTTTTTCGTTGTTTCTTCTTCTTTTTTCTACTCTCATCTTCTTTTCCATGTTGACATCGTAAAACTTTGTGGAAAAACCCTATTTCACTCAACCAAGTGGAATTGAGTCGTTCCAGGATTTGAAGATAGGAAGAAACAAGAGGAGAAAAACGAAAAGAGAGAAGAAGAGCCGAGAAAAGAAGCAGCGAGTATCTTCAGAATGATCTGAGAGCCTGAAGGAGCCAGGAGCCCCGGAGAAGCGCAGGCAGGCATGGGCCAGCAGCAGCAACACAATCGTCAGTATTTCTTCTTCTCTCCTGTCAGACAAATGGCACGCCCACACATGCTTTCCTTCTGTTTTTCAATCAACATTCGCAGAGCAAAATGGGTTCCTGCGTGAATGCGCTGCGTATTGTAACTTTTTTATTCAACTTTGCGTTTTGGGTGAGTACAGTAATCCAATTTGAAGTTATCCAAAAAGTTAGGATGATGTTTTCGAGTTTTCATTTTTTTAAAGTTTTGATATATGCTGTTTTTTTAATAATAGGGAATGTATAAAATTATGAAACAAACCACTAATTTTGGTATGCAGAAATAATACTCAAAAATGACTTAAAACAAACAACAAACAACTACAGTACCAAACCTGCAGTAACCAATAAAACATGAAAAAGTAGATTTCGGGAAGAAAAAGTTGCTTTCGGTCATTTTACCGTATTCAAGAGCCTGAAGCTTGGCTGTCAGGTTGTCAATTACTTTGAAAATTTTGAAGGGTGTGAAACGGACCACGATTCAAATTTTCGAATTGACAGAATTTTCTGAAAATTCCTAGTTTTTCAGTTTTTTGCCGATTACTGTAAAACACCATTTTTGGCCGGTTCTGGTACCGAAAACGTGAAAAACCGGTGCTTTTCAAAAACCGGCAAGTAGCCGGAAAACTGGGGAATCTCAAAAAAAAAATCTGTTAGTACAAACTTTTAAATTTAGGTTTGTTTTACACCCTCCGATATTTTCGAAATGGTCGAAAACTTGAAAGCAGAGCTCCAGACTCCTGAAAAGGTTCAAAACGGCCGAGAATCGATTGAAAATATTCTTTGTGTAATTTATTAACCGATACTGTAGCTCTTACTCAAAACTATTATTTTTACTCAATGTTTTGGTTTTTAGCTATCTGGTGTGGTAGTCTTTGGTCTTGGAATATGGCTCTTGTTTGATCCGGCCGCTTCGGATTTCTTTGCTCTTCATTCCACTCATCCAGGTACCTATTTTTCATATTTCTCCCCGAAATAGGTTTTCCTTACCGGACCTTTTCAATTTTTCTAGGCGCTTTCCGGTATGTTGGCTGGTTTTTGGTTGGAGCCGGTGCAATTATCATTCTTGTCGGATATTTCGGATGTATTGGAGCATGGCGAATGAATCAATGTGCTCTTGCCTTCGTAAGTTCCTTCTGCCAACCGCAGAAAACGCATTTATAAAGATGAGATGCATATAAAAATGTGTTTTTTTCACACTTCAGTTCTGCTGCATACTGATTATTGCGTTCTTCCTCGAACTGGCAGCTGCTGTCACACTTTTCCACAAACAAGAACACGTCAAACACTATGTAGAGAGCAGTATGTACGACACGATCAGAAACCGCTACTCATCGGAGACCGCGTTCAAGAATGCATTCGACACTGTTCAAGAGCAAGTAAGAAAATGGGCAAAGAAACGGGGGAAATGGGGAATACCGTGAAACCTGTATTATGAAGAGCCCGTTAAGTTTGAGTCAATTTATCTCAGTTTCTGTGAAAGATATCGAAAAGTTGTTAACTAATAAAATGTTTGTTAGATTATGATAAACAATTAATCAGTTAACAAATTTTTTCTATCTTTGACAGCAACCGGGATAATGTAGCTCAGAGTTGATAGTAAGGAGGCTCATTTTGTTACCTGTAATACGGTAATTAACTTCATGCTAATGATAGATTCATTATGAAATCAAAATATAGTACAATTGAATTTAAACAAAAAAGAGGGAAACTTTTCCAATTTCCATACTCCTATAATCATTTAAAAATCGAAAATTTTTTTAAACTTCAAGCCACCTTATCTCGGTTACTGTGGAAGATGTCAAAAATGTGTCAATTGGTAAATTGTTTGTGATAGTATGATGAACAAATTTTCAGCTGACCACTTGTTAATATCTTTGACAGTAAATGAGATATATCGGCTTTGGTTGATATTCTATTCGAGTTTTTACATTACCTGTTCATTTTAATGTCAAACTTTCCACATCCTACATTCACTTTGAAACCAAAGAATTTCATATTTTCTTTGAAATCAATGAAGTACATACATTTTAATTTTTAGTTTGAATGCTGCGGAGTGAAAACATACACCGATTGGCTCAGCGCTCGTTGGGACGCAGAACCTGCTACACAAGTTGAGATTAACGAGGAAGATGCTGGAAGAATTGAACACGGAATAGGAGCTTTCGGAGGAAACAAGGGGACTGGCTATGGTAAGAAATCCGACTTTTAGAGAAATTACGTATTGGTATTTTGCAGGACGCGTCCCATCTTCTTGCTGTAACGAGCATGGAAAGCTCTCCTATCCAAATAACTGTGGTAGAACTTTCAATCAAGCTCCACTCAACACCTATGCTCAATTTATCAATACTCGAGTGAGAATTATAACTTTCAAATAATCCTGTAATCACTGATTTTGTAGGGATGCGCCGATGCCGTTTACGAGAGTGTGAGCAGCTACTTAAACACTATCGTCGGAGTTTGTGTGATCCTTTGCATCGTTCAATTGTTGGGAGTTGTTCTTTCAATGACCCTGTGCTGTTGCAAGAGCAGCGAGAAGAAATAAATTTAGATCTTATTGTTATAGACCTTTTTGTTTAATAAAAAACTTTAAAAATTAAATCAGCTGACAAGGATTTATTGATCGGGTTTGGGACAAAAAAATAGAGAAAAAGGTAATACAAAGTAAAAACAGAATTTCAAATGGTAAAAAAGAACAACTCGTAATCTTCATATGCAAGTATTTGATTGATCGACAGTTTGAAAGAGACAGAAAAAAGATGACATATATTTAGAGGGGAGGAGAAAATGAGGTTAGATTGGAATGGGAAAATTCATCGAAATACATTTTTGTTGAATATTCAAGATTTGATTAATCATTACCGTTAGGGCGTTGTCGTATCGTAAGCCTTAACAAGTTGCGAAAATTACTTTTTCGCCCACTATTACTTTCACCGTTCTCCTGCGCTTGAAGTACACCGACTTGTTGAGGGGTCAGTAGGCAAAGAGACGAAGCGACGGCTAAACCAGATGTTCCACTTGGTGTCACTGCTTTTCCGCCGGTCGGAAGTCGTACCGCAAGCGTGAACACACCGGCACGATAGTTGTGGCAAGGTTCTATGGAGAGTGGAGTTGGTCCTCCAGCTGAGGAGAATTGACTCAGCATGCTCAGCTCCATTTTTGTTGAGGCAAATGGTCGGCTGGCCATCTGTAAAACAAAATTATCAGCTTGCAATTGGCGGTTTCAGGGCACTTACGTGTTCAATTTCATCTATCCGTCGTTGATTCCGTCGATAGGCTTCAATCCGGACTTTGATCATCCAAAGAAGACCAGCAACCACCAAAAGTACTATGAAACACCTGGAAAAACAATAGGTTCATCAATAGATATGTATTTTTGTAAAAAAAATATTTTATCGGTTAATTACATGTACATCAACATAGTTTTCAGTTGATCTTCGACCATTTTTACCACTTTCAGAAGCCTGGAACTCGCTTGTCATGGTTCAGATCACTTTGAAAATATCAATAGTTGTAAAACAGACCAAGATTATAAATTTGGTCTTCCCAGATTTTTTGAAAAGTTCTAGTTTTTCAGATATCTGTCAATTTCTGACAAACGAAAACTTGATAGCCGACTTCCAGACTTTTGAATATGGTGAAAATAGTTTTTGTATACCTCATTGACCGATATTTAGCATTTCCAACCACAGGACACTCAGGGATTTGTAAACCAAATTTTCTGAGACAAAAAAAACTTACGCTGCAAATATGACAAAGAATAGAACCCAATTGATAGGTGGGGATTGTGCAAAGCTAACAACAATTTGTACTGGAGTTTGGAAATTGTAGACGCGTACCTGGAAACTCCATCTTGAAATTTCAGTAATTACTCCCAAGAACTTACAAAGAAAGTGGTATTGGAATCGGGACCAAACGGATAACCCTTATCCGATGCCACGTATACACGACGGAATCCTTTGGAGTCGCAAATCGTGTCCACCATCATAGTTTGAGTTCGTTCTGGTAGTCCGTTCACATAAGAAGACGTCATGTTTAATGCAACCAGTGCATTGTGTCCATTGGGAGACTCGCAACTGATTTGGAATGTTACGTCGGTATCCTTCTGCGATAAAATTTGGATTATTTGAAAACCTGTGAAATGGCTTACCTTATATGGAACACTGTAGAGATAGATTTCACTCGTATGATTGTCTTTATCATCGTTTTTCAGTTTGAATGTGAAAATGAAGTCCACAGCTAGCTCATCTGGAAAAAAACTCTGATGAAACAAAATTGAGCATTTTTGTGGCTTTTTATCATTGAGAACGGTCTTAAAGGGGTCCCTAAAAAGCCAAAATATTCAACTTACAGTAACATGGTGTTCCATTTCTTGGATTTCCCACATATTTCGTCTCGCATTTGTCACAATGGTCTCCAGTGACTCCCTTGGTTCGGCAATAGCATTGACCAGATTGTGGGTCACACATGTCTGCCTGTCGGTTGCAGTCACACCCTGAAATTACAGAATTTTCATACAAATTTTGAAATAAATTTTTAAGGGACCCGGGCGTCACCGGCAGCTTTTGGTCGGAGCTTGGTCAGATTCCGGATAAGACAGCAACTAAAGCTCATCAAATACCGACAACCTTATGACAAGGTACCGACTTAATAGCATCTGACCATGGCCCTACAGCGTTTCTTGAGCAAGTTCCGATGAAAATCTGGCCAAGTCTCTCCATTTCTGATCAGAAGCTACACGCCCTCCAAGGAAGTACTTTCTTTCAAACCAAAAAACACTCACTTGCACAAATTCCTCCATTTCTCGAGTCTCCATAAAATCCCGGAGCACAACGTTCACAGTGAGCACCAGTTGTGTTGTTCTGACATGTCTGACACTTTTCTACGGTCACTGGAGGGAACGATCCAACTGATGTGACGCATGTAGAGTGACCATTACATTGACAAGCTGGACAGTCAGTGAAATACCAAGTACTGTTCGCTGGCTTTGGTTCCAATGGTCCTGTTGCAGCTCCTGGCGTGCAGAGACCAAGACCAGTCTTGGAGTCATCGGCAAGCCAACCACAACCAGGGTCACGTTGACACTCGCCACAAGTTTTGTGCTCCTCGCAGACGCTTGATTCTGAAAAATTATGTTTTTTTTGTGATTTATAGATAGGAATAGGCAGCCAGTTCAAGCTTAGAGGAAATTTATGTAATTTTTAGAGATTCTTACCTGCTTGACACACTCTCTTCAACACATTTCCGGATCCGGATGTCACCCAAGAGTGGCACTGTCCATAGGCAAACGAAAGAGTGTAGGCTTCCAAGTTTAGACATCGATTTGCACTTGGACACCACATACACTGCTCCAGATCGACACAATCACTACAGTTGCTCCTTTGGGCACATGGCATTGGGCATTCTGTGGTGTTTCGGAACAACGAACGGCTGATGGATGGGAAATGGGATGGGGAGAGGAACTTGCTACGATCAGCTAAAGCTGACTTGGTTTCGTACTCGTAGACTACGGCGACTGTAATGGATGAGAATTGGATTACTGTAGAAAGTTGAAAAACATACTCAAATCCTCTTTGCTCACGCATGGTGATGCCTTATCGATAGGATACCACGTGCAATGTGGAAGAATGCGACAACTTCCGCAGTTGTTCTCCATATTGCAAGGTCTCAAAGTAGCAACACTGTTCCGTTGAGAGCACTTTTCCCAGGAAGTGAGCATTCCCTGAAAAATTATAAATGAGCTAGGAACCTTCAGTGTTGTGTATAAACTGGATTTTTGTCGGGCTTTCATGTCCCCTTTTATGATTTATTTCTCAATATTTTTGAACCAACTAAAAAGATATGATTGAACTAGACAAGTAACACAAAATGCTATTATTCGAGAAACTGTATCTTGTCTATGAACTGCCCGTACCGCGCCAGTCTAGGACTTTTTTTTGGGTTGTTTTGTCTGTATCTCTGCTCATAGACAAGATACAGTTTTCAAAATAATATAGTTTTGTATTACTCGTTGAGTTCTATCATATATCACTTAATTGGTTCGAAAATATTGATTTTAAGGCCCGGTAAAGGCACAGGTATGCTAAATATCAAAACTCACTGGTCCATCAACACATTCCTGTTCGTTTGGCAAGCACTGCTCTCCGGATGAGCACCAACCACATCCAGATTTTGATGCGCAGGAGACACAGTCGGTTTGTTCTTCACAAGTTTTCAGAGCAAGCCTCAATGGAGTGTTTGTACATTCATCAAAGTTCTTTGGAGCAGATGACTTAACCACTGAGTTGAATGAAGCTTTGTAAGATACAGTAGGGTCGAATGGAACACATGAGCTGTCCAGGAAGACACATTTGGTTCCATCAGTGACAAGTCTACATTCATCAGGACGTGTGGTGGATGAACATTTTGCTGGGCTGAGTGTCCAGACATCGTTCATCATTCTTCCGTCGTACCCTCCAAGCAAGTACACCTTTTGTCCGATTAGATGGGACACATGACCGTATCGTTTCAATTCAGCAGGCGCAGTTGACATATTAGACCATTGCTTGCACGCTAAAAGGTTTTGGTTTTTTTTTCTTCACTTCAAAGTTTTTATTCGAAGACGTTTAATTTTTCTTTTCGAGATAATCGCTCCGTCACACTTACCAACGTCATAGGACTGCACCATATTCGAAAAGCATTCACTCTTACTTCCCGCCGTCGTATTCGCACCGCGTCCACCAACGACGACCATTAATCCGTTGAGATAAACCGCCGTATGCAGATATAATTGCACTCCCGACTGTGGCAGGTTGGTCCACTTTTTGGCAGCGGTGTCAAATTGCATTAGGCTGTCCGCAATTGTGTTGTTCCACATGCTACCTCCGTAAACTAATATAGAAGTGGTTCCCTGAAAAGGAGAAGAGTTTTTGGAGTGGTTTCATGTTTAAAAACTCACCGCTGGTGTAGTATACTCCACTGCAGAATGCTTGAATCGACCGTAGACGTGATCACTAGTGTTAGCTACACTCCATTCCTCAGTTTCAAAGTTATAAATTTGCACGTGATGTAGAAATCCAAAGAGAGGATTGTATCCAAAAATGACAAACATCTCAGATCCAATAACGTGCGCTGAGTGACCAGCAACAGCGAATGGAGCTGTGAGAATTGTCTCATTCTTGTGATTTTGCTCCGTCCATGTCTTAGAAGTCATATCAAAGATCCACAGCTCATTCGTAGCCTCTTGAGTTGTTATATGACGGTTTTTTGTTTTGGTCACTCCTCCATACATGTAGAGTTTGTTCTTATACTTTACTACAGTATGATCGAATCGAGCCTTCGGCACATCTCCAGACACCTCAATTTTACTCCACTCTCGGCTTGTTACGTTGTATACATCAATGCGGTTTGGATCCTGACTACCATCGAAATACTCTCCTCCGATGGTCCAAACAGTGTCATCAATTGCGACAGAACCATGAGAAGCTTTTCCGGTTGGTGCATCGTTCGATGGGTGAATGAGGTCCCAGACCGAAGATGTTACTGGTGTCTGACAAGATTCTCCGTGAACGTTTGAAGAAAGGCAGTGACATCTTCCATCGACACATTCACCCTCGTGACATGGATTTTCAGCAGATTTCCCGTTTTGTTTGCAGACTTGATGCTCACAATATTGTCCTGGAATGAAGACCTTGTTAGTGGATGAATTATACGGTACTGGTCAGGAGCCTGGAACTCGACTGCCCAGTTTCCGATTGCTTTGAAAATTTTGGAAGATGTAAAACAGACCTAGATTAAAAAAAAGACCAAAAAGGCAAACTTTTTCAAAATATCGGCAAGTAGCGAAAAACTAAGAACTTTCAAGAAATTCTGTGAATGCAGAGTTTTCAATCTAGGTCTGTCTCGAACCGTCCAGAGTTTTCAAAACTCTCGGACAATTAACAGCCGAGCTACAGACTGCTAAAAATTCCAACAATCGACTGAAAAACACTTTTTTGTATATTTTATTGACTGTAGTTGGTTTTGTTGACATCCTCTCTCGAGAAATTATAGATTATGTATGTTGAATCATAGTTTTGAAACCTGTTTCTATGATGTTCAACAAAAATCGTTCTGTTGTGTTGTTCGTTCTTACCTTTATAGCCATCCTCACATATACACTTCCCAGCTGTGCATGTTCCATGATTTGAACATTTGTACGCACAACTGTTCGACTCGTATGAAACATTGAACCCGTTTAAATTCATAGCCAAGTCACTGAAAAAGTGCACCAACGCTTTTCCAGACGCCGCTGTGAACTCTTGTGCTGGTTGTTCCCCGCTGAAAAATGCTTTTTTTTCTACTCTCTTCCTTCGAATTGGCTTACCATAACGCTGCCAACTGCTTTCCATAGACACTGTCTCCATCATAAATGTACAAATAATCCCATCCGCATTCAGTGAAGAAGCTGTTGATTCGGATTGTGAGTGGAGTGGTGCTCTGGAGGACGGGCTAGTTTGAGAGAAGAAGAAAACGGATATTTATCTCGTCATTTGCTTACATTTTCCGGTTCAATTAGCCATGTGCATTTCGCCGACGAGCTGTAGTCGAGAGGGCCGTCAGTTATGGAGCTAGTGTTTTCGGATAGCCTGGAATTTCATTTTTTATTGCTCATTTTGAACATTTTTTCATAATTTTAAACCGGATTTTTGGCGGGTGTCTGAGGCGTCTATCATAGTTTCTCTCAGAATCAATATCATTAGAGCACCTAAATCAGATATGATAGAACCTGACAAGAACTACAAAATGATATTGATTGCAAAACTTTCTATCAACAAGTTATAGACGCTATAAAACAAAAAACTGGCCTCTGTCCGGTGCAAAAAGCCGGGCTTTAACACTTTATGACTCGTAACTTTGTCTGTAGGAAGGATACCGTTTCACAAATAATACCATTTTGTAGTTCTCGTCAAGTTTTATCATTGCTTTTTTTAGTTTGGTCTCAAAATATAGATTCTGAAAGAAACTATGACAGGGTCCGTGTAAACCCGGTTTAAAAGAATAATTTTCTTACCTTATCCGGCCAAAACAATGGTCGCACTGTTGTCCGTACCATCCTTTAGAGCAAACACACGTCTTGTTTAGACAGACACCGTTGTAACATGGTTTTTCGCAAGATGATAATGACTGAAAATTCGCTTGAATATAAAGTTGAACCTTATGTCTAAAAAATGAGCGATGTTCATACTTTGAAAATTCGCTGGGTTGTCACTCTCTAATCTGAGTCATAATTCAAACTAACTGCCCAGTCACTCTGCCCTACTCCACTCAATCAGATTATATAATATATTTTTCTCCTTGACACACGCACACACAACCTCTCCAATTATTTTTTGCTTGCCTCTTACCTTCTCAAACTCGAAATTTGCATGATTTGTTAGCGTATGAACTTGAAGGAAGAAGAATTGAAGAAATAAACAGATTCGGAATAAGAAGAAGCATGGGAATTTTTCCCTTGCTGAAATCATCACGTGCTCATCGGTCTGTAAGTTGTAATTTTATTGCTTAAAAATAATGAATAACAGAGCTTGATTTAATGATAAAAACGCTAGAAAATTGAAAAAAAAAACTAGAGAACGATGACTAATTTAGTGGAAGAAGAAAGAAGACACGTCGTCAGAGAAGACGAAGACAATAATGAATGCAAGGAGGGGACTGAGAACAGACCAAAATCGATCAATAGTACGCTTGCGCGGAGGGGACGCGTCTGGGAGAGAGTGTATGCAGAGGAGAGAGAGCGTTTAGAGATATACGGCGTTAGGTGGGTAAACTAGGTAGACAACACCAATTTGCTTCCTCCTCCACCCGCTTTCTAAACGTTCGCGAAATGACTCAGTTGCCTGTGTGTCGTCCTCTTCTTCTTCATTTGGTTTAATTCGTTCGAATAGTTTTTGTAATTTCGTTAGCTTTTTATAGGTCACAACAATTGGGTGCGGCGGCGTGTGAGACGATGTTAGGTTTTTGGTCGCGTTTGTCTCTCTTGGTACTAAATTTGAATGTTATTAGAGAATCGTTTGAAAAATGTTTCTCCACAAAAAAAATCTAATAACCTAGAAAAGAAATCGCTCAGCGCTAGTGATAGTGAGCGAAAAATTGTTCTAAAAAAGGGTGTTGTCTTGCCAGCTGGCTCTTTTTTGATAACTATTACTTGACTTTTTTTGACCATGATAAGGAAATGGTTCCGTAGGTTTATTTTTGGCACGCCTATCGTTAGTTATTCTAATTTTCGTAATTCGTAAAACTTGTAATAGAGTGGCCCTACCTTTGAGCCAATTCATCTTGGTCCTTCTCAAAGATATGAGAATGTTGTCAACTAACAACATGAGTGTGCTTTTATGGTATACACTTTATCAGTTTATCACATTCTGATATCTTTCACACGGAACGAGATATATAGACTCGAAGTTGACAAGTTGAGAGACAGATTTTTGATATCTTCTGAAAAATTTAAGAAAAATTAGCTGACAGTGTGTGCTCTTCTATTACAGGTTTTATCCTTTGTCTTCCTACCAAACTCTACCTATAAACCATTCTTTCTAAATTTTGCTGATATCTACAAATAGATTGTTCTAAAGACGGGGGAAATCAGGTCTCGGCAACTTTTTCTGCATAGTCAGCAAACATTCGGTTTTTTTAGGAGAAACGGAAGAACAAAAAAAAGAACAGACAAAAATCGCAGAAAACTTTTTCTCAATGATCTTTTTCTGCAAAACGAGTGAGTTCAGTTTTGCGATGATGCGTGTAATCTGGTTCCTCAAGGTTATTCATCTTCTCAAACTTCCTACTCTACTTATAATACTTCTGTGTGTATCTTATACATTTGTAAAGAATCGAATTAGAAAATTGCGGGAAAGGAGGGAATAGAATTTTGAAAATCAATTTATTTTGAGGTTTTCAAATTCAATCGTGGTAGCAACTTTGGTAGTGAGAAACAGTGGCGTAGAGTGATAAGGGCATTTTTACATAATAAAAACATTATGATGTCTCGCTTTCAAATACAGTAAACATTGTCAATTTCAAGCTCAATAATCTCGAATCCTGTGAAAGATATCAAAAATTTACCAACTGTTAAATTATTGGTGATATCATGATAATTAATTTATTAGTTGACAAATTCGTGATACCTTTTACAGAAATCGAGATAAGTAAGCTTGAAGTTGACGGTTTAGCAAGGGTTCTATTGAAAGAAATACGGTAGATCGACCTCTCGAACTTTCGGTAGATTTATTTCGGTTCTTGTGAAAAGTGTCAAAAATTTGTCAACTGATAAAAGATAGATGATATTACGATAGTTGATTTCTCAGTTGACATATTCCTTGTATTTTTTACAAGAACCTAGATAAATTAGTTTAAAGTTAACGATTTGGGGTAACTTGTGCTACAGAGAATACGGTAGATCGACCCCACTTACTTTTGAGGCAATTTTTCTTGGTTTATGTAAAAGATATCAAAAAATTGTCAATTGATAAAATATTATTGACATTATGATAAACAATTTATCAGTTGTCAACTTTTGAATATCTTTCAAATGAAACGAGATATTCCGACTGAAAGTTAAAAATGACATTTTGTTAGTTTACTGTACTCTTTTTGGCGCAATTTTGTTTTTTGTTCTGACCTCGTTAAACTTTCCCCCAAGTTCTAAAGTTCGAAAATTCTTTTTCAAAACTTAAGGGCCACTATACAAATTCGTCATTGTATAAAAAAAAAAAGTCAGACACACATAAGGTTTCCATAGTCGGTTTCCATAGTTTCAGTAACGTTTTGATTGGCAGCTCTGGGAGTTCTCAAGCTTTTCTGTTTCGACTTTTTTTTTTCTCATTCATTGTTTTCCTTTTACTTCGATCTCAGTCAGTCAGAACACATGATTTGGAAGAATACAACAATTTCGGGGTGTTTGAGGTACGAAATTCCATTTTTCTGAATTTAATTCAACAATGTTTACCCCAAAATGTGATTTCGGTACTCTTAAATCGTTTTGTTTTTGAATGACCCGAAAACTACTGTACCCTTCAAATAATCTTTGGCTATTTTGGTCTGCTGTGAGGGGTCGTTATATCTTATCAGAGCCTTTATGATAAGATATGTTCTATTGACGTCTATAATTATTTTCCCAGAGTCACACGGTCTATTCCACAGAGGAATATATAGAATTTTTTAGAGAAAAAAACCGAACAACAAAAAACAACAAAGCATTATTTTTCTTGAATGTTTTTCGTTCCTCTCTCTCTCCCTCTCTATCTTTCAAAACTCATTTCTCAAAACAAAACACGTTTCGTTTTTCCTCTCCTTTCCTCACAATCTCTGCCCATTTTTCTTCCGAGTCGTTTTTTATTTCTCCTTCAAATGCCTGCCATCCGTCTCTCTTTCCCGCTTTATTTTCTATTTCATCCATCCCACACACACCGAACACAATGAGTCAACTCTCCCTCTCCCCGCTATTCCACCGCCGCCGCCACCGCCTCGCGTCATCCCAGCTGCCCCACATCGATCGGTGTGTAAATGCGCTCCATTGCGAGAGTAGTGAAGTAGGGGCGAAGCAGTGTGCGTGTGCGCATGCTACTGCCGTCGTCGCCGCACCAACATCTTCTTCTCCGTCGCTCCTCCCGTCTTCTCCAGCCAGCGCTTTTTCGTTATTTACTGGAAAAGCGGAGAGCAGTGCGCCTTTGCCTTCTCTCCTCGCTCTTTGTATATCCTTTTTTGCCTTCAGGCAGCCTCTAGTGCCACGTGTACCACACTAACACACTCATTTCGATCGTTTTGGAGCGGCGGCTGATGTGAGAAACAAAAACCGATGACATCTCATTCAACGGGCGTCATTAGGCTGCTGGCCACAATGGTATGAGGAAAAGAAAACAGGATTCCTTCCTTATGCGATTCGAATCTCTGTTTCTTTCCTTAGCTTCCCGCCTTTTCGAATTATTCTTGTTGTTTTCTCACACAGCATCAGATGTTTTCATTCTCGCATGATCGTATAATTTTAGCTCGTTCAAAAAGTTTCACTATGGGATTTTCACCCCACGCCGTGAGAGTAAACAGTCAACAATGCGGCTGAGAAAAAAAAAACCCCCGATGTTTGAGAATAAGGTTTAGTGTTTTGTAGCTTTCTAAAAGTAGAAAAAGAACAGGATGATAAAACTAGGGGTTTCATATTTTTCTGTTGATTTTCGGCCATTTTGACCATTTTCAGGAGTCTGGATACCACTCTCCGTAACTTTCAAAGTGGTCGAAAACTTGATAGACGAGCCACAGACCTCTGAGAATGGTCAAAGTCGTCGATTCCCCCGTTTCTTTTTTTCCCTATCGTTCCTGAGTACAGCAAGTTGTCCATTCCATTTTTGTTATCAACAGACAGGTTCCTATTCTTTCCTCCTCTTCCATGATCATCGATTTTTTGTCATTCTATGACTTATGCCTCTTATAAGTGACATACTGTTGACTCATGGGTTCGATTTCCATCAATCTATTTGATTTTTCCCCCATTTCTTTTTTCTCGAAACCTCTCAATTTCCTGCTCGTTCCAATCAACTTCTTCCCACCACTATTTCACAATTTCCTTTTTAATTTCCAGCATTTTCTCAATTTTCTGAACCTCGTGCCTCATTTCCTTCTGGTTTTTTTCAACTTTAATTAAATCCAACTTTTTTTTACAGAAATGTGCTAACATGACCATCAACGGCACAGAGGGAACCACATTCATCCGGTCGGCGTCCGCACAAGGACTGGCCGGCCTCTGCACTTGGGCTGCTCTTCTTATCACCAGTCATCAAGTATGTTGAATATTTGATTGTTTAAGGGAGAAAGTACATCGTGAGAAAGTTGTCATTAGGTTTTGTGGAGAAGAAGGATGATTATGGATTTTGGCTAGACGATGATTATTACAATTTGAAAAGTCAGAAGCTCAGAATGATAGAAAGTGCATATGCCAAGTCTATGAGGAATGAGTAAGACACCAATTTAGTCATCAGATTTTGAAATCGATGGAAAATTTACTGCTCAAAAATATAAGGCATAATGAAAATATGAGTGTCATGAGAATGAAAATATACGGTACTAGTCGATGAAATATTCAAAAATATACTGTGAAACCTGTAATGGAAGGGCCCACCGGAAGTTCCTTGGAGCAGTAGAAACGCCGGTCCTTCTAATATAGGGTTATCGGTACTTATAGCTGAATTTCAGCGGATTTCCCTTTTCTGGATTCTGATTCTCGGTTGTTATATAGGTGTGTTTTTTAGAAACCGAAAAACTTATAATTTTTGAAAAATACTGTGAATGCAAAGTTTTCGATCTAAGTATGTTTTACAATCCCTAAACTCTCAAAGTGATGGAATACTTGACAGCCAAGCTTCAGTCTTCTGAAAATGGTCCAAACGGCTGAAAATCAACCGATATATCAGCTTTTCATATTTCATTCACCGGTACCAAAATTCGGAGACTAAATTGGAGTATTAGTCATTACTCATTTACTTTCCAAACACCTAAGCCTTCGTTTTCAGATCTACCAACACCTTCGATTTTACTCCTGTCCTGCCGAGCAACGCTGGATTGTTCGCATCCTCTTCATCGTCCCAATCTATGCATTTGACTCATGGCTATCTCTGATCTTCTTCTCGGACAACGTCTACATATATTTCAACTCGATTCGTGACTGCTATGAAGCATTTGTGATCTACTCGTTCTTGTCGCTGTGCTATGAGTATCTGGGTGGCGAGAGCAACATTATGGCCGAGATTCGCGGAAAGCCGATTCGCCCGACCAACTATCTGACGTGCACCTGCTGCTTGGCTGGCAAGCAGTACACCATCGAGTTTCTTCGCTTCTGCAAGCAGGTGAGAATACGAAAAAAGAGTCAAACATCAATACAAAATTAGGTCCCATTGTTTTTGGTTCTCTCATCATCAATCTGAGCCAATTTCACTATTCCAAAGGGCAGCGTGATTGATGCTAATTAGATTTTATGTGCTCGCTCGCTTTTTTTTTGGGAGAAGGGCTGATTTTTGAGATACAAACACTAGGAAAATTTACATAGTAATCGAAAAGAAGAGAAAAGGGATAGAAGAAGGTACGTGCATCTTTGAGAAATAGAATTTTGTGGTTGAAGAGGAAAAGGAAAATGAGAAGAAGGGAAAGAAATTGGAGAGAAAAGAAGGAGATGAGCTCTTCCCTGCGAAATGACTCTTCTTCTTCAAAAGATAATATTTTTAGAATTGCCTCATTAACATATTCCAGGCAACTCTCCAATTCTGCTTCATCAAACCAATCATGGCTGTCATCACCTTGATGCTCACCGCAATTGGAAAGTATGAGGATGGAGACTGGAGTCTTGATCAAGGATACATATACATCACGTTGGTCTACAACGTCTCCATCTCGCTTGCTCTCTACGGAATGTTCTTGTTCTACGCCGCCACTCGTGATCTTCTCAGCCCATATCGCCCGGTTTTGAAATTCTTGACTGTCAAGAGTGTCATTTTCTTGTCTTTCTGGCAAGGTTTGTACCTACTACTTACAGTGACGGTCGAGAAACTGTAGAAAGACGTCTTTTTCAGTGAATGTCTGGCCATTTTGACCATTTTCAAGAGTTTAGAGATTGCCTGTCAAGGTTCCTATCAGTGCTGAGCGTGAAATTATGTTTTTACGGAATTCGGAAAACGAAAAATTTGAAGATTTAAAATCCGTGACATCCCGTAGTCCCTAAAAACTGTGAAATTCGCAAATTGGCTGTTTTGTCAAGCAAAACCTATTTTTTCGAGTTTGTCGCTACTTTGTATCAAATTTTCCCAAATTTCAATACGGGAATTCGATAACTATGAGATTTCACATATTTGGGTGATACCTCGTAGCCATGGTCTAAAAGATCATAGTCCTATCAGAACCAATCTTGAGCGCTGATAAAAATTTTCGAAAATTTTGCTGAAAAAATGTCAGAAGACATTATTTCTGTATTGTTGTCTTGGAATTCCGAAAAGCTAGACACCCAAAACAGCGCCGAACTCGAAAAATGGACTCTGTTTCACAAAAACAGTCATTTTGCGAATTGTAGGGGTTTTACGGATTTTACGGATATAATTTTTGCGCTCCGTGAAATTTTACAGCTATATCAAAATGCCGTAATATCTGTAAAATCTGTAAAAATGGAACCTCAGCGCTATTTTCAATCACTTTGAAAATTTTGGAGGGTGTACTTGTCGATTTATGAAAGATCTTTTGTATTGGAAACCTGAAAAAACAGGTGTCATTCAGAAATCAGCGGATAGCTGAAAATTCAGGAATTTTAAAGGAATTCTGTGAGTGCACAGTTTTCAATTTACACAGTTCTCTTTTCCCTCTCCCTGAATTTCAAAAAGATCGGAAACTTGACAGCTGAGCTCTAGACTCCTGAAAATACTGAAAAACTCGTTCTTGTATATTTCATTGACCGCTATTGTACATACTGCTTCCTCTAAATTCAAAAGGAGAAAACCATAAATCCCTTTTTCAGGATTCCTCATCGCCATTCTTGGTGCCACCTCTGCCATCGACCCGATTTATGATGCCGACGGAAAGGAAGTGATTGGACGTGGAACTGTTGCCGCTGGATGGCAAAACTTCTTCATCTGCATCGAAATGTTCTTCGCCGCCATCGCCCTCCGTTTCGCTTTCAATGTTTCCGCCTACGCTGATGCTCATAATGGTAGGGATAACTTAATTAATATGTATAACCAAATTGAGGAATATATTTCAGCAAGCAGCGCCAACGATGGACGCCCAGTCACCCTTCAATCCATTAGCTCGTCGCTCAAAGAAACAATGAACCCTAAGGATATTATGCAAGATGCTATTCACAATTTCCATCCACAATATCAACAGTACACTCAAGTAAGGACCCGCAAAAGATTCAATTTGATAAGAAATATTTTTTTTCAGCACTCCAACGCTCAACGACCGGTCAGTACAGGTTTCTAATTGCTTATTGTTACCACCACCCACCGCTATTTGTTATTATTTTGCCAATTGTGTCTTGTGAATATATGTCCAGCATGCTCTCTGATTCAAATTCCTGAAAATATTCTTTTGTTGATAAATTTGAAAATTCAAACAATATCATAGTATCTTGGGAATTAGCTTGGTTACGGTTTATTGGGATCCGCATGAAATCTGGTGATTGTACTGTAGCCTAGATTTAATTCAAATTCCATAACTTTTTACTTTTTCAGCAACAACCGGGAACTAGCACCAGTACTGAAGAACAACGAATGTCGAAAGCTGGCTCTGCAACCAATTATTCAACAATGGTGGAGAGCGGAACGCACGATTCATCATCTGGTGCACCGTCTCAAGCCACTGGAAACCTTCTTGACGCATAGAGACGTTCTTTATTTATTCGCACACCTCTCAAATTATACAATGGCATCTACAAACTTTTTCCGCGATTTCAACAATTCTTCCCGATTCCATTTTCCACATCATGTAATATTTTCATCATATTTTTCTCGCCAAAAAACCTATGAATTTGACAGCAAAAAAATCGATAGAATCTCAAACTAAGAAAGCTAAAAAAGAAAAATCTATGTGAAAGTTTTCAGATGATCTACGTACCATGTGGATACTGTCATATCGCTCTTTCCTTCCCCACCCAATTCAAGAATCTCATGCCCCATACTGTCCATATATATACTTATACAACCAACAACACACGTCCCTACAGCAATTGTCATTCACAAAACCCCATAAATTATCCTCTTTCTTATCTGTATACCCACTTTTCTTCCTTCCCATCTCTTTCCTTTCCTCCTTTCTCTATCGCATTTATAATTGTATTCCTTTCTATTATGTCTAGAATACTGAGGTTCGAATAAAGCGTTCTGTTAATAAGCCGGGAATAAGAAAAATAGAAATTTATTTGGGGAATGCATGAGAACATAGAAAAATAAATAAATATGGAATCCCGAATAATACTTTCGCGAATTCCAAAACAAAAAACAACAAAAGCTATTCTAGCTTAAGCCAAGAAAGAGCACTGGTCCTCGTTGTTAAGCTCTTCTGGTGTTTGGGAGTAGAGGAAAGCGGAGAACTCCTTTTCCTTGGTCTCTTCAGCGATGGCAGCAGCGGTAGTTGTTGTTGTGGCTTGTTCGGTCTGGAATGTTGAAGGGATTATATTTAAAATTTTGTTGTCTCAAGTACTAACAGTAGAAGAAGCGGCTTCAGTGGTGGTTGGGGCTTCAGTAGTGGTTGTGGTGGTGGTTGTTGTGGTTGTAGTTGTGGTGGTTGACACCTCCTTGTCCTTGGCAGTGATGAACATCATCTTAAGCTCGTCACGGATTTCTTTCGAGAGACCAGCAAGGAACTTCTTCTCCTGAAATAGCCTTTTTTATGAACCGGAACACTTTTATAGAGCGGAAATGGGGAACTCACATTAAGACGGAGCTCTTTCCATTGCTCGAAAGCTTTTCTGGCTTCTGGGGTGAGCTCTTGGAGTCTTCTGGCGACCTCGACCTTTCTGGTCTTGAGTTCTTCTTCCCATTTGTTGAAGAGAGCGAGCTGGAATCAGGGATTTTTGAGTTTTTGAGCATTCCGCCCTTCAAGAGCACTTACAGATTCTCCAGTGTCGTGACGACCAAAGAACCAAAGGACTAGGAGCAGAGTTCTTTTCCTGCAACCGAGCCGAGGAAAAGTACAAGTGACAACTGACAGGATCAAAGGAGACGACCTTAGGAGCCGGCGCCCCAAGAGATAGGAGCCGACGCCCCAAGAGATAGGAACCACCGCCCCCAGATACAGTGTAAGGAAGAAGAGTTAAAGTGCAGGATCGGAGAGGACCAAGAGAAGCAGAAGAAGGAGGAGCCAATAAGAAATCCAGTATTTAAGTCATCGTAATGTATATACTTTAACCTCATTCTTTTATTTCTACTTGAACCAGATCTTGGAACAAGCAGCGAATAAATTGTGATTACTGAAACTTGTATTTGTCTTGAAGAACCCAAAAGGCAGCACGCCGTTTTATGGTGCATCGAACCGTGTGAGGAATTGAGAGGTCAGTTTACGTCCAATTCTTAAAAAACAGTATTTATAAACCGAAAATTAAATAGTAACTAGTAAGAAACAGAAGTATAGGAGAGGGAGATAAAAGCTAGGAAGACCAAGTATATACGTGTAGGGTGTAAGGCAAAGTGTAGGGTGTAAGGCAACGTGTAGGGTGTAAGGCAAAAGTGAGAAGTGCAGTTAGGGTGGAATACATATAGAGAAGGCAACCAAGAACGCATACAGTTAGAAGGCGACCAAGTAAAACATACAGTTAGAAGGCGACCAAGTAAAACATACAGTTAGAAGACGACCAAGTAATACATACAGTTAGAAGGCGACCAAGGAATACTTACAGTTAGAAGGCGATCAAACAACGCATATAGAGCAACGCATAATTGGGAAAAATAAAAATGGATGACGACGAAGAGAACTTAAACAATACCATAGGCTATGTAGAAAAAATAGAGAAAAATAAAACCGAGGCAGAGTTAGTAGTAACCGCTCGCTCAGTTATGGCAGCAAGATTGATAGATTTAAAAAAGAAAGCTATACAATTTAAAACTGAAATTAAAGGATTAACAGAAGTAGACATAACAGGATCCAAAAAAGAAATAGCCAGCAGATACTCAGATAGAGCATTATTATGTTACCAAAAGAATAAAGAACTTATAGAAGATCATGACAAGTTAGAGCAGGTACTAGCAGAAACCATAGAATCTTTAAACAGAATATCAGTAAATACAGTATTAGGAAGGCAAGCATCAAATCTTATGAATAAGTGGGAAGCAGATATGGAAACTATAGAAGAATGTATGAGAGAAACAATTGACGTAATTAAGGTAGAACACGCAGATGCAGCTCAAGGAGCTGTAGCTCAAGGATTTAGAGTAACGAACCCATACCTAATTACGAAAAAACAAGGAAATGAAACAGAGAAAAAGCTAGCAGAAGTAACAGAAAAATTAGATAAGCAAGGTATAGATGTAAAGAAGAAAATAGGCAGTACTATAATTTCGAACAAACAGGTAATTATAGGAGAATTTGACGGAGAGCCTGAGAATTGGGATGAGTTCTACGAGATATTTAGACCAGTAGTTGAAGAAAATACAGAATTACTCGATGTGGTAAAATTCGCCATATTAAAAAGGTCATGTAAAGGGAAGGCAGAAGATATGATTAAAGTATTTAACAGCGCCGACTGTTTTGCGCAAGCGATAGAAAGACTAAAGAAAAACTACGAGGATAAAGAAAATAAATTTAGAATGTTATGGGATAGATTATCAGACCTAAGGACGTCGAAGGAATCAGTAACAAGCATGAGGAAAACTATTAACGACGTAGCGTCAATAGTATCAGCATTAAAGAAGATAAGTGACATAGAAACCCCAGCATTGAGAGTATTAATTAAAAGAAAATTCCCTAGGAAAATACTTGAAGAGTTGAGTAGGAATAAGGAGGGCGAGACTACCCAAAGCATTTTACAAATAGTTGAAGATACGGTAAGAAGAGAAGAACATATCGAAAAAGATATGAACATCTCGAGCGTAGAACATAAAGCATTTTACACAAAAGAAACCAGAAATGAGCAAAGTGATAAAAGACATAGCAGAAGCTACTATAGTAATAACAATAGTAACGACAGGCACAGAAATTATGACAGAAGAAATTACAGTAGAGATCGCAGAAATGAGCGAAGCTATAGTAGAGGACGCAGCTACAGCAGAGAAGAAAGAAGTAGAAATGATAGTAGATCATACTCAGGAAATCGAGACTTTAGAAAGTCACCATACCCATACAAAAAAGAAAGGAAAAGAGAGTGTATATTCTGTAGGAATGACCATTTTAGTTCCGATTGTAAGAAAGTAGCTAGAATAGAGGATAGAACCAAGTTCTTTAAAGATAAGTTGCTATGCTTTAATTGTGGAAGGAACAATCATTCAGTAAGGGAATGCAACAGGAAACATTGTTTCAAGTGCGATAAAAAACACCATTCAGCATTATGTCCTAGGAAAGTTAGCTTCTATGAGAAAAGAAGTGAAGAAAGAAGCAGATACGGTAGTAGAGACAGAAATAGGAATAGTAGTGGAGAAAGAAGCAGGTATAGCAGTGGAGATAGAAATAGGTACAGCAGCGGAGATCGAAGCAGACAAAGTAGTGGAGATAGAAGCAGACACAGTAGCCGAAGTAGGTACAGTAGTGGGGACCGAAGCAGGCAAAATAGTGAGGATAGAAGTAGAAATAGCAGGGATAATAGCAGGGATAGGTATAGAAGCAACAATAGAGGATACAAGCGAGACGGTGAGAGAAGCTATGGGAGAGCTAACATGGCAAAATTAGGAGAGACGAATCTTATGATTACGTCAACAGAAGTTAGAGGACCAAAATCTAAAAAGACAGGATACGAAGGTTGGCCGGTAGCAGAAACCTTAGTAATCTTAGACACCGGAGCAGAACAGAATTATGTAGATGAGGAATTAGCCGAATATATAGGAGCAAAGGTTGTAGAAGGAGATAAGAAACTTACAGTAGCAACACTAGGAGGTGGAGAAACCAAGGTCCAGTCAGACAAAGTCAAATTTGAACTACTTACCCAACACGGGAAGCTAGAAATTGAAGCGCTAACAATTCCAAGAATTACTACAGAATTTGAACCTATAAAACTTGAAACTAGCGAGAAAGAATTCATAAGGAAAAAGAATATTAAGTTCAAGGAACCAGAAGGAACTCAAGCAGGGATACTTCTGGGAATAGATGCGTTCATGAAAATATGTGACAAATGGGAGAAAGTTACCTTACCAACGGGAAGATCACTGGTATTTACAAAACTAGGAAGCGTAATTTGTGGAAGCATGAGCGAAAGCTACAATCAGGAGTTTAGAAAAAGCTTCGTAGCTAGGAAAAAGGAAGATATTAGAGAAAAAGATGAAATAGAGAAGGAATTCTCATTAGAAGAACAATTTTCACTTCAGAATATAGGAATAGTTGAGAATCCAGTAGATCCAAAAAACAGAAGAAATTAAACAGATGTTTCATGATACAGTAGTACAGGATGAAGAAAATAGAGTTTGCGTAACATTTCCTTTTAAGAAAGGAATGATAACAAAAATCGCAGATAACCATAGTATGGCTTTAGCTAGATTAAGATCAATGTACCGAAATTCTAGACAGACTAAGGCATGGGATCAACTAATCAAGAATTTCGAAGACATGATAAATAGAAAAATAATTGAAGATACCCAAGCTAATGCAGTAGAAGACGACCTAAGACCAGTATACTATATCCCTTACCAGTTAGTATATAATGAAAATAGTAACACAACTAAGGTAAGAACAGTATTTGATGCATCTAGCAAAGTGAAAGGAGAAATAAGTCTAAATCAAGCTATCCACCAGGGACCATCACTAATCCCAGAATTACTAGGAATACTACTAAGAATAAGAACGCATTTCTACCTGTTAGTAGGAGATATTGAAAAGGCCTTTCATATGGTCGGACTACAGGAAATCCACAGAGATTGCACACGCTTTCTGTATTTGAAAGATCCCTTAGGAGAAATTAAAGAAGAAAATTTACGATATATGCGCTTTACCAGGATACCTTTTGGAGTGAATGCATCACCATATTTACTTGCAATGGCAATAGAATATGCCATAGAACACTCGGCAGCGTCAGAGAAGTTAAAAGAAGTAGTACACAGAATGTGCTATGTAGATAATCTTTTTGCTACTAGTAATAATGATGAAGAATTAATTAAGTTATACAAAGAATCTAAAGAAGTATTTAGAAACACAGGAATGAACATAAGAGAGTTCTCATTGAACTCACCATTAGAAGAACAAATTGCGACAGAAGATAGAATAAAGATAGGACAAAGCACTAAGTTATTAGGATATCTCTTCGAAGGAAAAACGGATATAATGAAGGTAAAAAAGGGAGTTAAAGAATTAGAAAAAGGGAAGAAAGTGACAAAGAGAGACGTAGTAAAGATAGTATCATCAACGTACGACCCGTTGCAGATATTCGCGCCTATCTACTTAGATGGGAAAGTATTAATTAGGGAAGTATCAGGAAATAACCTAAAATGGGCAGATGAAGTGCCAAAAGAAACAGTGGAGAAGCTAAGAAATTATATGAACAAGCTAGATAAATGTGAATTCAGTTTTAATAGATATTTAGGAATACCAGGAAATCTAGAATGCGAATTAGCAGTATTTTCCGACGCTTCGAAAGAAGTTTATGGAACATGCGCCTACGTAACATGGATAGAAAATAAGGAAATAAAAGCAGCATTGGTACTAGCAAAGCAGAGACTTGCGTCCAAAGGACATACGGTGACGATTCCAAGATTAGAATTAGTAGGAATAGTACTAGCCGTAAGAATCGCAAAATACCTAGTCAAGGAATTAGACTTGGGAATAAAGTCAATTGGAATATACTCAGATTCAGCAATAGCACTAAGCCAAATTAAGTCATTCAAGAAAGACAGTGTATTCATTGAGAATAGAAGAAACGAGATAAGAAAGACCCTAGAAGAATTGAGATACGATGAAAAAGAGAAGAGAATTAGAGAAGTATTTCTAACCCATGTAACTACAGAAGATAATACGGCTGATTTAATAACTAGAGGAATTGATAGCGACAAAGCCCTGAGAGAAACCAACTGGTTCAAAGGACCAGAATGTATTCGGAACCCATTTACGGGAAAAGAAAAGATATTCATTAAAGAAGACCCGACCGAAGATAGAAGTATTTCTCTCATAGGAAGAAATAAAGAGACTAAGAAGGAAATAGAAGATATAAGTTTCCTCCAAGAAAAACATAGAAGATACCTAGACAGATCATGTAGAATAACGACATACGTTCTAAGATTTGTAATAAACGTAGGAACTAAAGCAAGAATTAACTTCAGCGAAGGCATAGCAAGACAAGATATTGAAGATATGTTAGCAGCAAAAGAAATTGACGTCGTAAGAACGACAGAACTAAAATGCGCAGAAAGAATTTTAATAAAAGAACACCAGCGAGTATACAAAATTGAAGCTCAAGAAAAGTTAAATCAGTATAAGAATAGGAAAACAGGAGTAATAGAACAACTCTATAGAGCAGCCAATATGACACCAAAACCGATTGTATACCCAAAAGCAGTTTTAGGAGATAGTATTATAGATAAAGTACATACGGAGAATTTACACTGTGGTGTAAACACTACATTAGGCATTATAAGAGCAAAGTATGCAGGAAGCAAATGGAGAACAGCTATAAAAAGAAGATTAAAAAAGTGCGTTAGGTGTAGGAAAACAAATAACCACCCGTTTCCGAGAGCGCCCACAGGAGATCTACCAGAAAGAAGAATTACGTTTGAAAGAGCATTTCAGCATGTAGGAATAGATTATGCGGGACCGTTCAAGGTTAAGCCAGTAGGTAGCAACAGATATAGTGAAGCTAAATGCTGGATTGCATTATTTACCTGCATGACATCAAGAATAATACACTTGGAAACAGTATATTCACTATCCACAGACGAATTTCTTTTAGCATTTACAAGATTTATGGGAAGAAGAGGGATACCAGAAACGGTAACGTCAGATAATGCGACAACTTTTAAAGCAGCAGCAGAAGTTGCAACGAACGCATATAAGATAGAGTCATTCCTAGCTAAAAACAGAATTAAATGGTATTTTAATACCGCAGTAGCTCCCTGGGAAGGAGGAGTTTGGGAAAAAATGGTAGGAATAGTAAAGAAAGCATTAAAACACGCTATCGGAGAACAAGCATTAGCAAGAAAGGATTTTGAAACCATAGTAATAGAATGTGAGAGTATCGTAAACCAAAGACCATTGACATACTCAGAAGAACTAGAAGATGAGGCACTAAGACCAATAGACTTAATTAGCCCAAAAATTAAGTTCCCAGATTACGAGGAGAAAGTACTAAAAGAAGAGTACCTAGAGTACACTTACAGATTTAGAGAAGTATTAAAACATGTTAAAAGATTCTGGCAAGTATTCTGTAAAGATTACCAAAACCAGAGCAGAATTTATGAAAGTATAGAATTTGGAAAGAAAGCTCATAGCAACAAAGTGATACCAATAATAGGTGAAATAGTGCTAGTTAAAAGTGATCAGCAACCGCGTAACAAATGGAGAATGGCGAGAGTAGTCAAACTTTGCCCAGGGAATGACGGAGTAGTAAGAAGTGTAGAAATTAAAACTAAGGAAAAGAAAATACTTAAAAGAAGAATAGAACAGTTAATACCGTTAGAGATACGACCTAACCCAGAGAAATTACAGATTACTGAAAGAACAGAAGGAAAGGAATCAAGGAAAGTACTGAACAGAGGAGAATACGCAGAAGATACCGGAGAAGAAAGAGAACTGAAAGAGAAATTCAGAAGGAGCAAGGAAGGTGAGCGAATTCCGGAAAAAGATAAGAACCGTAAGCAACCTAGGAAATTAAGTAGAGAGAGATCGGGTAACATCTTAAGAGATAGAGTACAAACTAGAAGTCAAACCAGAAAAGAAAGAGAAGAAAAGAGACAGTCAAAAGCAACTACTAGTCAAAAAGTAAATCTAGTAAAATTAATTATGCTTGCCATACTAACATTGTTATTGTTACTACCAGGAGTGCAAAGTAGTCCAAAGTTATCTCTAGACAGTCTTTCCGACGGAGCACTAAATGAGACAGTTGTGAAGTACACAATAATAGAAGAAACAACAACTACTACCACAGAAAACCCTAACCAAGTAAGAACACATCTAACCACACTAACAAAACAACCCAAAGCTAACCTTGAGACAACAACAACAACAACAAGGAAACCTTTCACTCACCCAATAACAACAACAGGAAGAACAATCACTAACCCAATAACAACAACAGAAAGAACAAGAGTAGCAACATCTCCTTTAACACCAAGAAAGCTACAGACTACTAAAAAACCAGAGAAACTAAGCAAAGAATTAACAGAACCGATTAGGAAACCAAAAGATAACAAAGAGAGTAATACTAATAAGAAACCAAGCGCGGAACTAACAAAACAGTTTCGAGAACCAGTAAATATCGAGCTAAAACCAATAGAGCATAGGAAAGATAAGGAAAAAGATAAGGAAAAAGAGCTCGCAGTAAAACGCGAAGCTATCCCCGAACCAAAAATAGTGCTAAGTAAGGTCAAGCCAAAGCCATGGGTAGCACATAATTCAGAATCTAGTATAATTTGTACTGAGTCAGGAATACAAAGGAATACAAAGGAAGAATTGAAGACGAAGCCACATCCAGTGAAGTAGAAGTCTCCACCATCAAGTCTGGAAATGAGCAGCGAACGTGAAACGGGATGTCTTCGATACCAGAGATACAGAACGAAGGAGAACGAGTCCTAAAAGGAGAAAGGTAAAATACAGTAAGTTCAGGAATTTCACGTACCCTTCCAACACCAAACAGTATGAACAGTTTGGGCAGTCCCTCTTAATCAACCATTTAGGGACATCGGTTAAGCTCACACAGCCAACCAGAACCACGAACACAGCAGATACTAGAAGCCGCATGATAGAATGATAGAAAGCAGAGGAAAGGGAAGTTTATATAGGAAAGTTTTAACACCAGAATTTTTCTATTAACATTCCATAACATCCACGGCCTTCCCCCCAGTTCCCCCTTTCACATATCTAAGATTAGAAAAAGCTTTTTACGAGTGAATCAGCAGAATTGTTCCCCCCGGAGATTGCACAAGCAAGAAATTTTAGAAATTTTAGGAATTTCGTCAGAATAGCCCCCCTAGCATTTTATTTTTCGTAAGAAAACCCATTAGTATTACCATTTTCGTAAGACCCTTGTTATTCATTTCTAAGTATAAGTATAGTTATCCCCTCCTTAATCTTTTTCAGGTATTTTGTATTATCCCCATCGTAAGCAATTTTAGGATTTTCAAATACTAACCCTTCATTGTAAAAATCTTCTATTGTACCTCAATCAATTTATATTTCAGAAATTATATTGTATCGACCAGTTGCAGCAATCTACCACATCTACCCATAGTCCAGCTACCACAATCCAATTCAATCAATGCCCGTTCCAAGCCAGTCAATGTCCCAAGCTTCCGAGTCAAGCAGTTCCATCACACCCGAGTCAAGCCGTTCCATCACGTCGATCCAGTCAAGTCAGTCGGAAGTCACGAAGAAGTCAACTCAACCCAGAAGTCCACTGGTCCATCCTTCAACCACCATCACCAAAGTTATTTACCTCCAAGTAATTCGCCGTCGCCGGGAGTGTCGTGACGACCAAAGAACCAAAGGACTAGGAGCAGAGTTCTTTTCCTGCAACCGAGCCGAGGAAAAGTACAAGTGACAACTGACAGGATCAAAGGAGACGACCTTAGGAGCCGGCGCCCCAAGAGATAGGAGCCGACGCCCCAAGAGATAGGAACCACCGCCCCCAGATACAGTGTAAGGAAGAAGAGTTAAAGTGCAGGATCGGAGAGGACCAAGAGAAGCAGAAGAAGGAGGAGCCAATAAGAAATCCAGTATTTAAGTCATCGTAATGTATATACTTTAACCTCATTCTTTTATTTCTACTTGAACCAGATCTTGGAACAAGCAGCGAATAAATTGTGATTACTGAAACTTGTATTTGTCTTGAAGAACCCAAAAGGCAGCACGCCGTTTTTCCTCTTTCTTATCTGTATACCCACTTTTCTTCCTTCCCATCTCTTTCCTTTCCTCCTTTCTCTATCGCATTTATAATTGTATTCCTTTCTATTATGTCTAGAATACTGAGGTTCGAATAAAGCGTTCTGTTAATAAGCCGGGAATAAGAAAAATAGAAATTTATTTGGGGAATGCATGAGAACATAGAAAAATAAATAAATATGGAATCCCGAATAATACTTTCGCGAATTCCAAAACAAAAAACAACAAAAGCTATTCTAGCTTAAGCCAAGAAAGAGCACTGGTCCTCGTTGTTAAGCTCTTCTGGTGTTTGGGAGTAGAGGAAAGCGGAGAACTCCTTTTCCTTGGTCTCTTCAGCGATGGCAGCAGCGGTAGTTGTTGTTGTGGCTTGTTCGGTCTGGAATGTTGAAGGGATTATATTTAAAATTTTGTTGTCTCAAGTACTAACAGTAGAAGAAGCGGCTTCAGTGGTGGTTGGGGCTTCAGTAGTGGTTGTGGTGGTGGTTGTTGTGGTTGTAGTTGTGGTGGTTGACACCTCCTTGTCCTTGGCAGTGATGAACATCTTCTTAAGCTCGTCACGGATTTCTTTCGAGAGACCAGCAAGGAACTTCTTCTCCTGAAATAGCCTTTTTTATGAACCGGAACACTTTTATAGAGCGGAAATGGGGAACTCACATTAAGACGGAGCTCTTTCCATTGCTCGAAAGCTTTTCTGGCTTCTGGGGTGAGCTCTTGGAGTCTTCTGGCGACCTCGACCTTTCTGGTCTTGAGTTCTTCTTCCCATTTGTTGAAGAGAGCGAGCTGGAATCAGGGATTTTTGAGTTTTTGAGCATTCCGCCCTTCAAGAGCACTTACAGATTCTCCAGTCAGAAGTGAGTAAGCCAATTTCTTTAGAGCAATTTCCTTCTCCTCAACACTGAGCTTGTAGTCGAACCAAACGTTCTTGAATTCTTCTCTAACGGTGGAGGAAACGTTTTTTAAGAAGGATGGACCACATCTTCCAGCGAAGACTTTGTCGCGCTCCTCAGTGGTCAACCCACGGATGACGGCTCTGGAAATTGGAATTGAGAAAGACGGTATTTTATCAATTAGGAGAGTCGGTAAAAATTGAGAAAGTTAGCATTATTTGTTCTCGAATACAGTGCTGGTCATTAAGATAAAAGGAAACGTATTTTTCAGTTGATTTTTGCCCATTTTGAACCTTTTCAAAGTCTGAAACTCGACTGTGCAGTTTCCGATTACTTTGAAAACGTCGGAGAGTGTGAAACAGGTCTAGTTGGCAAATTTTACGTTCACAGAATTTTTTAAAAACGCCTAGTTTTCTAGCTATCTGCTTTTTTATAAAAGTCACCTCTTTTCTCATGTTTTCAGTATCACAAATGCAAAAAAGAGGTGTTTCAGATTTTCAGTACCAAAACGGCATGTAAGGAAATATTTTCGAAAATCGGCAAATAGCTAGAAAAATGAAATGTATCAAAAATTCTGTAAATGAAAATTTTTTATCTAGGCTTGTTTCACACTCTCCCAAGTTTTCAAAGTGATCGGAAACTCCAGAGCTGAGCTCTAGACTCTTGTAAGAGACAACTGAAAAATATGTTTTCTAGACCGGTACTGTAAAAATAATAGTGATAGTGAAAGAAAAAGTTTTATCAAATTTTCAGGCGAATTCACCAATTTTTAATTCAAAAGAGTTTACCTGGTCTCTTCATGCTCCTTCTCGCAGGCGTTTCCTTCGGTGTAGTTCTCCCAGATCTTTGTGATCTTTTCAGCTGCTTCAGTTGGAAGATCATTGATAAACTTTGGGATACCACATGGCTTAGTCTATAAATAGCCAAAATTTTATTAGGAAATTTAGAAAAATTTTGAATTCTTACTCTTCTGTGCCAAGATCCGAGAGGGTTGAATGGGTCAGAATGACGAGGTGGGAAGGATAAAACGAGACAAGGTAAAGCAAGAGCTATCACCAAAATTTGCATTTTTGAGTGATAAGAAATGAAGAAAAGAGCCAGAGGAATATGAAAAATGAGAGCCTATCCGTCTTCCTTTCTCTCCCCATCTCAAGAACAGCTTTTATAGTGCAACAACAGTCGGCGGTGACTAAAAAACGGATTTTTGTCTGCGCCCACATTTCGGTCAGCACTATTTTGGCCGCTGCCCGGTGTCCGCCTCCAGGTAGAGGCAATGTCCGCAAATGTGTGCGAATAAATGCGAACGAATTTAACTAAGACAAACATTTGGGGCAGACGAGCCAGTCACGACCCGAGAGACCCCATGGGGGCAAAAGATTGTGTGGACAGTTTGCAGAGAGCGAAACTTCTTCCTTGGCAGGACGAGAGTGGGCAAGCTGGTTTCTTTGACCGGAGACTCGATGAAAAACGTTATAAGCGCACCTAACAAAGACATCGCCGGGTGGCAGTGTTCTGTTGGTATCGCCCTTTTTCCGCCGATAAAAATGAGTTTTGCTCGAAATAAGCGCGGGGGTGTTTTTCAAGTTTCAAGGAAGCTTACATTAGTGTATAAATACGAAAGGTGTGCCGCGTAGAATTGTTCGAAAAATTCCGTCTGTCTTGGTGAGACGATGAAGGGTCCATGTGAGAGGATCGTACATATGGACATAAATCAATGAAAGACTAATTAAAGCTCTCACAATTTGCAGAGTGTTTCAAAAAGTTATTTTAGTGCTAATGCTTTTTCAGAATGTTTTCCTACACGTGCAATTTGAGCTAAGTTATATCAATTGTTTCAAAAGATATCAAACATCTGTCAACTGATAAAATGTTTGTCAAAATATCACCAACATTTTTGTAGTTTGTTTTACTTATTATTATCTTTCACAAAAATCGAGATAAATGCGCTCAAAATTTATGTTCACAAATGGCAGCTCCACCCATTATGGCAGTTTTACAGACCAGAAAGCGCTTCCGGAAAACAGCTACAAACAGAAACAAATTTTTTGAAAAGTATCATTTTTTAAATTCGCCAAGTCATCAAAGTTTGAATTTTTCGTAGTAGTTGTTGTAGTCCAATAACATCATAAGGGTCACATTTGTAATACAAATGATCTCATGTTACAGTTTCGACGGTACTTGCATTCTGAGCTCAACTCTCTCGATTCCAGCAAAAGCTATCAGAAATCTGTCAACTGATAAAATGCTTGTCATAATATTACCAACGTTTTTGCTGTTCACAAGCTTTCATCATCTTTCACAAAAATTGAGATAGATGCACTCAAAATTCAAGTTCAGGGTGGCGTCTTTTTGAAGGATTTTGGAAAAACCGTTTTCTAATTACAGTACTTCTTCTGAAATGGTAATTATTCAATAGCTTGGCGGTTCTGAAAATTTCTACTTGACTGATATCATATTAAAAAAGAAGAGTTCTGTCCACGGCAAACATCCCAAAGCTCGGCATACTTCAAATTTTCCGATACAGATTCGCAGATGGTAAAAACAGCAAAATCGTTGGAAAAATCTATCAGCGTTCTAGTTTGAAAAATCATATAAACTCATAATGGATGCCTCTTCTATCTTTTTACAGTCTCAAACACATCTCACGATTAACAAATTCAGACTGCAAACTTGAATTGTAGCCGTATTCTAGCCAATTTGTTTATTTGATCTTAAGACGTGTGTTCTGGACATTTTCCTGGAAAACCTTGACCCGCGTTCGTCATCCTCATCATAATCTTGAAGGAATATCATCTGAATATGAACATTGATGTCGATCTTTACCGTTTCTCTGCATTCTTCACCCCACGGCATAGTCAAGATAAGATGATTCGGATGGATAAAGGACCCGCGCGGCTGGCAATAACACCGGACACCTCATTCGGTCTCCATGATCTCCTACTGGCTGGTATTTGTTTCATTTTTGTGTCTCTTTCCGGGTCACAATGCTGTGAGTTTGAGCCAAGATCTAGGACTAGAACAATGATTTTTTGTTCAGAAAAGCTTCTTTGCCGATTTTGTCAGCGGCAAGGGTCCATTCAAGCAAGCAGATGCTCTGAGGTTCCTTGACAAGATGAATATCCTCAATAAACTCCAAGCTGAAATTCTTGAAGTGCAAGTCCCGCCAGAGGACATTTCTGCTGATGATTTAGAGACTATGGTTCAAACAAAACCGGATGAGATTCCCTATCTTTTTGAAGGAGATATGGTGCTGACTGATGAGCAATGGGATATCATTATAAGCAATGTTCGCGATCAGTATTGGGCTAGAAAATCTTCTGTGAATGAGTTCCTCTATGCTATCAGAGGAAAACGTTCAATGACTTCTTCTTTATCTCTTCGTTGGACATTCCCAATTCCATATTACATTAATACTGCTACTGGAGGTATCTGGAAGATATGAGGAAGTTAATCGCCTGTAATTTTCAGCTGATACCAATGCAATTCTCGCCGGTGTGGCTAAATGGGAAGAAGAAACTTGTGCGAGATTCACTAGACTGAATAGTTTATCTTCAAGAGGCAACGCGCTGGAATTCATTTCTGGAAGCGGATGTTGGTCGTATATTGGAAGAATCGGATCATCTTCTCAACAAGTTTCGATCGGTGTCGGCTGCACATCTCTTGGAACAGTTTGTCACGAAATTGGTATTCCTTGTTAGCTCAGAAAATTTCCGAAAAATTCTCTGATTTCTAGGACACGCACTCGGCTTCTACCACGAACAGGCTCGCTACGACCGTGATGAATATGTCTCAATTCTCACTCAAAATATCCAATCTTCCTATTTGAGTCAATTCTCCAAGCAATCATTCTCGAGTATGGTTGACTATGGAGTTGGATATGATTACGGATCTGTGATGCATTATGATCAACTGGCATTCTCATCTACTGGAGGAAATACCATTGCCACTTTGGACCCTAACTACCAAGCTACCATTGGACAGAGAACTGCTCCATCGTTTGCTGATGTCAAGAGAATTAATCTGGCTTACTGTAATTGTAAGTCATAGTAGTTTTCTAGTATACAGTATCGGTCAATAAGATATACAAAAACATATTTCCTATTAATTTTCGGCTATTTTGACTTTTTCAGGAGTCTGAAGCTCAAATTTCAAAATTCCGATCACTTTGAAAAATTTGGAAGGTGTAACACAGACCTAGATTGGAAACTTTGCCTCTACAGAATGTTTAGAAATTTCTTATATTTTCTGATATTTGCCAATATCTGAACGAAACCATTTTTGTTCTTCAAAATTCTTCAAAATTTACAAAATTATCGGAAACGTGTAAAACACCTGAAAATGGTCAAAATCAACTACAAAACACGTTTCTGAATATCCTCTTGACTGGCACTGTATTTTCAAATACCGAAACCATCTAACTATTTCAGCTACTTGCTCAAACACTCTGTCTTGCCAAAACGGAGGATACATCAATCCAAATGACTGTAACAACTGCAAATGTCCTCCAGGATTTGGTGGTCAGCTTTGCAATGTTGCAGGAACCAGTAGCAATGGATGCGGAACCGGAGATCTTACTGCTACTAGCACAATCCAAACAATTTCGGCGTCGGGAGCTTTGACTTGTAATTATGTGATCACGGTGAGTTTCACTACCTGGCAAACATTTCTAAAATTATAGTATTAATCATGAATATTTAGGCTCCTCTTGGCGCTAAAGTTTATTTCCAAATGACTGCTGCTACATTCTCGCGTTCCTCGCCTTGTTCCAGCAACTACCTGGAAATCAACTATCGCGGAGACTTTACAAGGGTCGGAGCTAGATTCTGCACTTCTTATCCAACTATCTCTTTGTCTGAAACCAATCAGTTGGTTGTGATCTACAGAGGAATCAATGGCGCCCGCTTCTCACTCAACTACCGATATGATCCTGTCACTTTCTCTACATCGGCTCCAGTAACAACCACAACCACCTCTACTACAACTACAACTCCACCTTCAACAATTTCGCCAACTACAACCACAACGACTACAACGACCACAAGACCGAATACAACAACTACACGGTCCACAACTACAACGACCACTACCCAACAACCAGTCACTACGACATCACAATGTGCCAGCTGGAGTGGTTGTTCAGCTCAATGTGGAGGTTGCGGAACTCAATCCAGAAGGTGATTTTGTCAAAATCTTTTTCCTAAAATTTTTCCTAAAAATCAATAACTTTCAGATGTGGAAGCTACGTAGAGACTGTCTACTGTAACACAAACCCATGCACTGGAGGATACTGCTGCCGTCCATTCTTCTATGTCACATCCTTTGGAACCGGTTACTGTAGACGCCCGGGAGCTGATGCTCCAGTTATCACGCGTTATGAAAAAGCTGTAGAGCAACCGAGAAAAGGATAATAATTATCTGTTGTTTTATGATTATTCTCTGTGAGAAATTTGTTAATTATTGGTAATAAATGTCTTTTGGCAGCTTTTTTTGATAGAATATATAAGAAGATTATTCAAAACCTAGCTTATGAATCGAACTAGTGGAGAAATTATAAAAATTTATGAAAATCCACAAATTTAAAAATCTACAGTAATCCATAACTTTGGTCCCGGATACCACGTTATGCCAGTTAAAATAACGCTTTCGGACCGGTTTTTTGAGCAGAATTGAAAAATTAAAAAATTTGAGTCACCATTAAAGATATTACGGTTGAAATTTTGAAATTTTAAAGGCAGATTGATCTGGAAGTGGTATTTTCCAGAACTAAGGGTCGAATTCCTTGAATTGATCAGTACAATTCCACAAATTTCGAAAAATATTTTGAAAAGTGTAACCAAAAAATTTCTCATCAGGACACTTCGAGAACAAAACCACTAGATGAACTTTTGCAGCTGAAAACATATTTTCAGATGATTTCCCTTTTTCATAATTCATATACACAGACTTCCGGCTTCCGTTATATGACCTCATTTTTAACAAAAAATAGCGGAGATTTTTTGGAGCTTAATGCACTTTGGAAGCTTGAAAAAAGCAATCAATTTTAACTTTTTTAACATAATATGTCCCATTTTTATCATTTAAATTTATCCTGTTTCATAATTTTTTTTCGAAATTTTCTAAACATATTTCGTGGCATTTTCTTGTCTCAATCCCATGCCCCATGTCTTCCATGAACAAGATCTAGGAAATTCTCCCAAAATCATATTTTAATGAGGCGTTATTCCCCAAGGATCATACGAGAAGACATGATTCAATATTTCCATGTCTATTATACTTCCTCTACCATGATTCAAAAATCAAATTTATACACCCTTTCACTGATTACGGTCACTACACAATAGGAGTCAATTGCGACAATGTTTGGCTTTTCAGAACTCTTTCAATGTTCCTAAAACCCTTCTTAGATCGAATTTAATCAAAAAAGAAAGTTTCGAGAAGGAACATGAGATGAGCTGCGCAAATACCGTAAGACAGGAGGAGGATAGCTAATGAAGTGTCCTATCACTGTTGAATAGTATGTTTTATCTGCTAATGGATATCAAACAAAACATCAAAGAAAACAAAATTTCATATTTCCCGCAAGTTGACCTGTTACAAAATATTTTGATAATTTTTTGAATCTAAAATTTTGGAAAAGAAGAAAAACTATTTCTTCCACAAGTCATCCCGGAAGCGTGTGAAACCGGAAAACAATTAGAAGTGTCGTCCCATTCATTCATACATAAATTGGCTTACAATCTCCACCACGCAAACCGAGCCAATCATCCAAATTAACTGTTTAATCCGCGAGCATCTCCTCTCTTTATTAACTGGTGTCCTCCAGAGAAGTGTTCTGAAGTATGTGTGAAGAGAAGTCGCAAAAAGGAGGGGGTGAGGGGAGAGAGGCAGGAGGGGCCCGAAAACGAAGTTATCGCAAATTTACATTGTAGAAAGGAACCATTTTCAAGCATGTCGGACCTGGCATCCGACAGCTTTGTCTTTTCCATTCAACCCATAATAATAACTTTTTTGTCATTTTTCTATCAAACTTTTGTCTTTCTTTTTTGTTTTATTCCAGTACATAAGATGTTGAGAGGGGGTATTACGGTAGTAAGAGCAAATAACAGAAGAATGGAACAGATCAAAGGGAACTATTTTGGTTTCTTGGTTTGCAACATTGTTCTTTGGTAGTTTTTGCCCCAATCAAGTAGATTTTCATTGAATTCCCAAAATTTTGAGTTTATGAATTTGGGTGATAATTGGAAAACAAAAAATGTAAAAGTATAAGAATCAATGTTTCAATTTTCAAAAGTTCAAAGAACATGAAGATTTTTCTGAATATTGACTTTTAATAAATTTGAAATCTGAAGAATACTTAAGATTACCTGCATTAACCCTTGAATGCCTTTTTGGTATTTCCATAAGTTTGTAGCACAATCACAAAAAAAACCTGTATTAGAAGGGGCGCTACATATTATCAAGTGTGAGCTAGTTTATCCCGATCCCTGTATGAGATAAAAAAATGTGTACACTGATAAAATGTTTACGGCATTATGGTAAACAATTTACGACTTTCTTATATCATTGACATGAACTGATATATTCAAGCTCAAAACACAAGTATTAGGTTCTTACCTTTGACAGGAACCAAGATAAACTGCTTCAAAGTTGAAAAACCCTTCTATTGCAGGTTTTACGGTACTCCTTTTATTTTGAATTTTCGATTTCCTATTTTTCACATTTCTTTGACTTATCACGAACAATTTCTTTTTCCTTCCCCAAAAACGAAACATTTGTTAGCACAGTACCATACAAAGTCAAATAAATTGCGAAAACTCGATTCTCCATGCATACGCTTTCTCGAAAATAGCCCCTGTTTATTTTTCTATTTTTCAGCCTACACTTACTAAACTTTTCATTCAGGACAAAGTTTTCCTAAACCAGGGAAATTATGATTTTTGAGAAAAATCTGCAAGAATTTTACGCTCTTAGCTTTTCGAATCTAACTTCCACTTGGCTGCTCCTGTAGGTGTACTGATCAACTTATCAGAATGATAACATACATCCAAACTCTTGTGTTTTGAAGCTCATACCAACCAGAGCTCCAACATCCCAATGATGTATCTATTTCCTCTCATTTACCGTATGCCTCGACTCATTTTGGCTCCGCCTACTGTCTCCCTTCTATTTGTGCGGCCGCCTTCTTTTCTTGGCCACTGAGACGAGGGAGGACACGCATAATATAGCACACGTCTCTCCCTTTTTTTTCGGAAAATTTACCATTTTCTTCATTCAGGTTCTCTCCGCCCTCGTGTGTTCTCTCTTCAGTTTACTTTATGAGTCGGTGTTTCCAGTTTTGTGTAGTTCACCCCATACATTCATCATCATCTTCTTTTTCCTCAAATTTCATATTCTTATTTTCAAAATAGAATTATTTCAACAAAACAAGTTTCAGCAACAATATGAGTGACCTTTCCTGTTTATATCCCACACTGTTATGTGCTGCTGAAACTGCCAAAACCTCGTATGACGAGGATACCACTTCTGTTTCATCCGGGTTGAGCCCACCGGGGTCACCGGTGGACTCACAAAACTCATTGGATCATGTGAAACGACCAATGAACGCATTTATGGTTTGGAGTCGGGGACAGAGGAGAAAAATGGCACAGGTAGAACCAAATTTAAGAACGAAAATATGGAAGATCATGTTCTAGGATAACCCGAAAATGCACAATTCGGAAATTAGCAAGCGGTTGGGTGCGGAATGGAAACAACTTTCAGAGCAGGAGAAGCGACCTTTTATTGATGAGGCTAAGCGACTTAGAGCTTTACATATGAAGGTAAAAAAACCAAAAAACCAAATTATGTTTAAATGGAAGATATGACTTCCAGGAGCACCCCGACTATAAATACCGTCCTCGCCGGAAACCAAAAGCCTCCAATTTAAAACAACAGCCACGCCTGAACATCTCAATGCCAACTCTAACGCCACCCACACTTTTCAACAACTTTACGGCTTTTGATAGCTTGAAAACTCATGATCTGTCACAGTACTACTCTTCATTTTTCCAATCTCCAGTGCTATCTACTTCGAATTATGCTCCTTACAATATGATGGCTGCTTATGCGAGACAAGCAGCGGCTGTAGCTGCTGCAACTCAAGTCACAGCTGCTACAACAACTACTGCGCCAGCCACCTAATTTGCTTTTACTGTAAGTGACGGTTTTGAAACTGTAAGAAACGCTGTTTAGGTGATAAATTGAAATAGGAGTATTGAAGAAGTGTTTAAGCTCATTTTGAAGCTTGGAATGTGCTCTTTTTAGTTTTCGCTGTATAAATCTTGACTTCCCAGAGTTAGAAATTCAAAGAAAGCTCAAAAATTGTCGATTTCTTAGTATTCATAGTACCTGTCAGTAAGATATACAAAAAAGTATTTTTCAGTGATTTTTGGCAATTCTTGGAGTCTGTTTTAGAATTTTTGAAAATTCCTAATTTTTCAGCTATTCGCTGATTTCTGAAAAAAACCGGACCGAGACGGGCCGGGCCTTGAAAATTTTGAAAAAAAGCCCAGCTTGTTGCAAGTATGAAAGAACCCCCTATTGTCTGTTTCTCACTGAAAACCTCGAAAAGCACGTGCGTTCCAGAAATTAGGAAATAACTGAAAAACTGGGAATTTTCAAATTTTTCTGTGATTGCAAATTTCTTAATCGAGGTATGTTTCACACTCTCCAAAATTTTCAAAGCGAACGGAAACTTGACAGCCGAGCTCCAGACATTTAAAAATGCCAAAAATCAACTAAAAATGCGTTTCTGTATATTTTATTGACCGGTACTGCATATGATCTCTGGAAAACTGATTTCATCATTAAAGATAAATTACCTGTGAGAAAAGAGATATTGAAAATTGAAATTTTCTGTTTATGTGCGTTTTTGTACAGACTGTGATCCCATTTTGAAGAAACACTTCAACTTAAAAAAAATAGTATTTTCCTCAAAAATAACTTTTCAATTCATTGTTTTGAGACTTGGCCACTTGTTTCCTTCCTTCTAATCGTTTCCCCCACCAACACTGAAAACGCGTTGAAGTGTGAACCTTCTTCTCTCTCGGTCCCCCCGATTTTTGAATTAACACCATCCCGTTGACTCGCTAATTTGTCTAGGTGCCGGTGGTGTATTGTGCACCTCGCGCACTTCCTGTTACGCACACATATTGTTCCTCTATTGGAGAATTCTTATTATTTTTCCGGAGGGTTTAGTGGTTTTAGAGGTATAGGAAAAAAATTTTTCCTTCCATCTTAAGATGAATCAAAAGGAGCGAAGTGTATCATGCGCGAATAAGTCGACGCTCTCTTTTGTGTAGAAAATAGAAGTATACTGTTTACTGAATGATTGACATTCGATTTATTGTGTGCAGTATGGATTTGGGAAGATGTCGCACTGGTTCTTCCCTGTTTCTTATCTTTCTTACCAACCATTTTCGGAGAAAAGACAATAAAAATGACTCATATCTTTTCAGGCTTGCTCAACCTTCCTCAAAACCCACTTTGTGACAGTGAGCTGAATCTCCATAACAATGCCATTCATAAATTTTACCCAAATTGCAATATTTTTTGGATTGTCCTGACATGTTTCCTCTTCTTTTTACGACTTGTAATATAAATGTTTTCTTGGATTCTTTTGAAAAAAAAAAATTTTAAGACTTATGACTCAAAATCAGTCGTAAAAAAGTTGGAGTTGAGCTATTGTGTTTCGATACAAAAGAAAAAATGTCAGCTTATCTGTTTGTAAGTACTCAGGAGGAGGATACTGTATTTTTGTTCAGATTGTGCCTGCCCGCAAAAGTGTACAAGAATAAATAGGCGGCCGAATGTAATGTTAGCATTCAATTTTTGTGACTTCTATTGTACAACAACTTCCAATACAATAGAATGAATTGTTCAAGAACAAACTTCCAATTCATTGTTGGTTAAATCGAATGAAAAGGAATCAAGGAGGAGAAGGAAGGAGAGGTATTCAACAACTTTTACTCCTCTCCTTTTTCTTTTTTTTCCACTCTGCCATTGATATTTACCATTTGCTGTCATTGACGGCCAATACACGAAGAGTTTCATTTTTTGAGACATCGTGGTTGTTGCCGAACAAAGAGAACAATGACCACACTTAAAACGACGCCTAATCAAATCGGTTCACACGCAAAACATAGAATAGAGGAGTGAGAGAAAAGGTGAAGTGACGATTTTCACGGTCACCTGAAGTCTTGGCGGAATTCGCAAAATTGGGTTTCGTGGTAATATGAGAAATTTGAAACCGGTCGAATTACGTGTGAAAAGAAAGAAGGTGCGACATTGTTTCAGATGGAAGATGCCAAAAATTGAAAAATGGGAACCAAAAATATGATCGGAATTTTTTCCTGAGGAAATCTTTGACATCTGTCTTGGACGGAAGGGTATAGAGTTTTCAAAATAGGAGATGCAGAAAAGTCTGAAATTGTAAAATGGAAGTGTCAACTACTGAAATATACCGTAACCATTATCATGGATTGCTCCCCAACCGTGAGCTTTGAGCAGATATATCTCTTTTCCTGTCCAAGGTATTAGAAAGTAGTCAACTAGAATAACATTTTTGATATCATAATAAACATTTTGTCAGTTGACCTACTTTTGATATCTCTTACATTAACCGAGATTAATTGGTTCAAAAGTAGACAGAAGGAGGTAATTTCAAGTTGGTGATTACGTCTCCCTAATGCAATCGGAAACAAGGCAGTGAAGCAAATCAAAATATTAACTAAATTCATCTAAAAATTTTGTAGATGTGTTCTATTTTTACACATTCAAACGACGTTTAATCATTTTTATAACGAGAAGAAGCAAAATCAGTATTCTAATTCTTTTTCTCAGTTCAAATCCTCAACTGTCGCATTTCAGCTAATATAAGCTAACTCCGACCGCTAACGTTGAGTTCAAGTATCTTGATTCCTGTTGAAGATGTTAAAAAATATTCAACTGACAAAATATTTTTGATTGCATAATGAACATTTTGTTAATTGGTCAATTTTTGATAATTTTAACAGAAATAGAGATACTATTGCTCGAAGTTTAGAGATTAACGTAAAGATTTTTTAATTATTGCGTTAACGGTATATTTCGGTCTCCGGACTATAATAGAAACAAACCTGAAAAATATAAGCTTTGAGTCTATAGATTTGAATACTTTGCAGATATGTCTTGTTCTGACACATTTCAACTGCATTCAAGCAAGTCAATTACAAGAAAAAGCAAAATTTGTAATTTTTTACAGTTTACAGTAAAAATCCAAAGATGTGAATTTGAGCTGAACCAACTAATTACCTCTAAATGTTGGTCAAAGTTATTATGAGATATTCAGTGCGAGGGAGTTGGTGAATGACGCATACAGTAAAACGTGTTATAGATACTGTCCAGTTGAAGTTCATTTTCCTTGGCTTTTATGAAAAATATCAAAAATGTGTCAATTTATAAAATATCTGTGATATTATAATTAACATTTTGTCAGTCGATGATTTTTTATATCTCACACAGAAAATGAGATGAATGGGCTTCAAGAAAAGTTAGGCGGCTATTTTATTACAGACTTTGCTGTTTGCTTATTTATTAATTTTCAAAAACCTACAGTTCGCGTCTTCTGTAAAATGTTGAAATCCGGTTACCATGAGTTACTGTACCGATCGTCAGTTTATTTCCACCTTTGCTAAATCATTATCCAGTTTGCAACAGTTGTAAACTCTTTCTATTGTTGAATTGGATCGTTGTCTCAACTCTTTCTTCTCCCAAACTGAACAATCATCGCTCTTTCTTTTTTTTCCCTCTGTCCACAGTTCCATTTGTCTCAAGGTAACACATAATTGTTTCTCATCTAACGGAAATTTGAAAAAGACAGACACATACAATGGTAATTATCGTATTGCCCTCCTCGTTTTCGCAACGTAGTTTGGCTGACACCACTCACTTTTTCTTGTTCTCAATACAATTTCAAACGGGTATTTTTGTTGGAAGTAGTGAGTAGAGTGCACTGTATTTTCTAAGGTCAGAACAAAAACTAAATAGAATGAGAATGGAGCGACTGTCAATCATTTGACTAGTTTTGTTTGAAAAATTTGTGGAAAAAATGAGGGTCACTTTTTGAAAAAAAAAATTCTAAAAAAAAGTAAGGATGGGGCAAAAATTAAAGAAGGAAAAATTCATTTCAACACTAAAGACACAAAAAGGACAAAAAAACTAGGAAGCAGCAACCATCAAATTGTAAATGAAAGAAAATGTTTATGGTGTGAGTGATAACAAGATTGGGTGATAAATCTGAAAAAGAGAGCGAAAGAGAACGAAAAATTAAAAAATTACAGTTCCTTTCTAGACTTCTTTCCCTTTGGAGTTGGTGGTGGTGCTGGTGGCTCTGGCTCATCATCATCATCATCTGGAAATTCGAATCTTGGAATAATGTCTACTCGAAATTATTTACCATCAAGAGAAATAGATCCAGAGAGAATTTGGTCGATCCAAGATTGAACTGCCTCGAAGTTGGAGTCAGAGTGCTTCTTTGGATCGTCCAAGTTGACTTGAGACATATCGAACCAGATTCCTTCCTTCTCAGAGATATCAATAAGTCCAATTTGTGGTCCCTCCTCAATATCAATTCCGAACATATCCTCCCACACATCAACCATAAGTGGGAACTCATCAGGGTCCACAAGAATGATCTCAAGAGTTCCCGCGTGTTCCGAGTTCTCATCGGCGATCTTGTCGAGCAGCTTCTTCATGGCTCTTCCCTCGCGAGTCTCCTCATCGACGAAGGCAAGAATCATCTTCTCGTCCTCTTCTGGGTCTCTCTGAAAGATCCACATTAATTGGGTTATGGGAAAGTGTGAAAAAGTGTACCCAGAGGTTGAAGTAGTTGTCAAGAGTGAGTTTTTGCATGACTGGCTCCTTGTTCTTCTCAACCCACTCCTCGAACTCTTCCTCGGTGTCGGCGGAAGTTGGGGCGAAAAGTGGATCCTCCTCGAATGGACGGCGCATTTGGACTTCTCCAACCCTTTTGAGTCCGACCTTGCGAGCCCACTGAAAATTTAGTAAAATTGAAAAATCTTCATCAATTGTAATATCTGGAATTGTCTAGTCACAAAAACCGTTCATGATTATCTGCTTGCTATGGCTAATAAAAAAACGAACAGACTTGGTCCGGATTAGCAGATTGTGGAAACTTAAGATACCGTACCAGTCAATGAGATTCACAAAAACATATTTTCAGTGCATTTTTGGCTATTATGACAATTTTCAGGAGTATGGAGCCCGGCTGCTCAAGTTTCCAACCACTTTGAAAAATTAAAGAAGAACGAAACAGACTTAAATTGGAAATTTTAAACAATTTCAGAAAATTCCTGCGTTTTCAGTTATTTACCAATTCCAGAAGGACACGTCTGTTAGTCCGTTTTTATACGAGAAATAGGAAAAACAGAGCTCTTTCAAAAATCTTCAAATAATTGAAAAACAAGGAATTTTCAAAAATGGAATCACACGAATGCAAAGTTTCTAACCTAGGAAAAATTTTTTAAAAAAGTTTAAAGTGATTGGAAACGTGAAAGCCTAGCTAGATAGCCTTGAAAATGATAGAAATGAACAAAAATTCCCTGAAAATACGTTTTTGTGAATTTTATTGACTAATACTGTATTTCTATGGTTACAACTTTTTGAAATATTATTTAAAATGAGTGCTATAGATCTGATTCTGTGAACCCCATATACTAACCTTGGAAGTGACAACAGCAAAGAACTCAATTTCACCCATGAAATCTTCGGCGGCCTCCTCGAACTCCTTGAGAGCTGAAAAACAAATTTTTCTCTTTCCTTTGGGATTTATAACCAAACTCACCAACAGATCCTGGCTCGAAATATCCAATGATACGAACACATTCATCATCCATGTTCTCAAACTCTTCCAAATCGTGCTCATCGTTGATAATGGTGACCGGATCGTCTGGGATCTGAAATACATAATTTATGATTGTCATGGATCAAGGAATCATACATCCATCAACCACGACACAAATGTCTCTGGATCGCGGACTCCGTTGTACTCGATTTTGTATCCGTCTTTGTAGACATGAATCGTATCTTCTCCCTTCTCGACTTCTGAAACCAAACAACAATGATTAATTGTTTTCGAAAATATTTGTGGTACCCTCTTGCTTTCTAAGACGATGTTCCTTGGTGGTGTTGACGGTGTAGAAGTTGTATCCTCTCTTGGTCATGATTTGGGCGGACAACTGAAAATCAAAAATATTTTTTTTAAGAGATTGAAGTCTAAAGTACCTGAAGGAAGCATTCATACTGATCGAGCTCTGAATCATCCTCCTCCACATCGTTGAAGAAAACCACTGACTTGGTATCCTCGGCAAAGACCGTTCTGTTGAAGTTCTTCTCAGTCAGAACCTGGAATATTTTGTTTTCTTGTATATCTGAGCCGGATATCTTTCTAGGTGTAATGCGATACGTAGGTTCAAAAGAGTCGGATGACAGAAAAGTTCGAAAAGAGATAATAGGACAAGTTTTGAGTTTTGCAGACTGATACTTTTTAGTTCCATGTTGCATTCATCTAATTTTAATGAATATGCTAAAGTAAAGTATGTTTAATTTTAATGCAAAATTTCGAAGCTGTCAATCAATTACCGTAAACCCTCCTATAGAATGGACCCTTAGCTTTCAACTTTAAGCCAATTTATCTTGATTCCTGTGAAAAGTATCAAAAATTTGTCAATTGATAAAATGTTTCTGATAAACAATTTATCAATTGACAAAATTCTGATAGCTCTCATAGTATTCGAGAAATATGAGCTGACAATTGACGAGTTAATCAAACTTTTATGAAACTAAATACGGTACATAATGTTGAAAACTTTACAGCAAACCCTTTAATCAAATGACCTTCATTTTTTATCTTTGAGCCCATTTATCTCAGTTTTCGTTGAAGAAATCAAAATGTTGTCAACTAACAAAATATTTTTAAAGGAGGATTCCGGGCAAAATGAGTTTAGGGTTCAATCGATGCAAAATTGCATGCTGATTCCGAATATCACAATAAAAACGCTCAAAAATGCTTCTGAGTCTCAAAAAACGTCATCAAAGTTGCAAAAAAGTTATCCCTCGTGGCCTAACTTTTCACGTAAACAGTGCAAAAATTGAAATCCACGTGGAAAATCGACAAAAGTTCGGCCACGAAGGATAACTTTTTTGTAACTTTGACGGCGTTTTTTGAGCTTTAGCGGCATTTTTGAGCATTGTCATTGTGATATTCGGAATCAGCATGAAATTTTGCATCGATTGAACCATAAACTCATTTTGCCCGGAATCCTCCTTTAAGATCATGGTAAACATTTTATCAGTTTACCACTTTTTGATATCTTTTACAGAAAATTAGATATGTTGGCTCAAAGTTGACCATTCGGAAAGTGTTCGATTTGTGTTTACGGTAATTGTTAGTTGACATAGTAATTGTAGTTTTTAACAATGTTGAAAAATTATGTAATCAGATTTACACACTTTTCTGGATTATTGATGTTAAATTATACAAAAGTACTAACCTCAGTTCTGTCGAATCCGTCATACTCGAGATCTGGGTATCCAAGGAACATGCATTCCAAATCCTCGTTCTTCGAAATGCCTGCACTCACGAGGCCAACCACTAGCACAAGGCTAGCAAGTTTGATCCAAGTCATTCTGAAGATTGCAACTTTTTTTGACAAAAAAGAGACGAGAGGAAAAGCATGGAGATCTTTTTGTCCAAAAAAAGAGGAAAAGAAGTGACAAAAACGAAGACAGTGGGGGGGACCGACACAAAAGTCAAAGGGTACGGAGAGAAGAAAGTGTCGTCTTCACCCCGGGAGCTTTCTGTTGGAGGAGGCAGCTGCATTGGCGCTGATGTTCTTCGCTTTGATCGCTATTCTTACACAATATCCCCCACCATCCACTGCCATTGCGTCCCGTCCCCCCTCTCCCGTTGTAAAGGGGGGAGCTGCGAATAAGCTTGATATACAGAGGTAAGAAACGAGGAAGAAAATGAAGAAAAGCATAAGACGAAAAATGAAGAAGAAGATGAAGAAGATGAAGAATCTCCGGTGAGGCGCTCTTGCTCTCCTGACTGACTGTGACTGACTTTACACAATATTTGTCGAGATGAAAACAAAAACTACGTGAATTGGGAGGAAAGTGAAAAAAACCGAGGAGTGGGCGAGATTGGTGCCGTGGTTGGTTGGCCCTAGGTGAGAGTGATTTGCCGAGTGTCAGTGTGGGGGCAATTGACAGAGTTCATATTTTAAGAATAAAAATTTTAGATATGGTTCTTGATGTCCTAGTTAGAGACATTTGGGAAATTGAAGGTACAGTACCTAACAAGAATTGTAATTTTCATTCGTCATTCGTCCAATTTGACAATTTTCAGGAGCGTGGAGCTCGGCTGTCAAGCTTCTGATCACTTTGAAAATTTTAGAAGATTTAGAATAGACATGGATTGAAAATATTGCATTTACGGAATTTCTTGTGATTTTCCAATCTTACAGATATTTTCTGATTTTTGGAAGACCTCCTTGCCCGTTTTCAGTAAAAAAACAGGCAAAAAGGGTCTCCTTAAAAAATCGGCAAAAAGCTGGAAAACTAGGAACTTTAAAAATTTCTGTAAATGCCAAATTTTCAACCTATGTCTGTTTTAAATTTTTCAAAACGTTCTAGATGATTGGGAGGTCTACTGCCGAGCTTCAGATATTTAAAAATTCCAAAAATCAATTGAAAAAATGCGCTGAAGATTTGGTATGCCAAGAAATCGATCATTTTTACTATGAAAATGATCAAACAAATCAAAAATCAACAGCAAAATGCGTTGTTGTAAGTCTAGTTAGTTGCCTACAGCGAGTTAAGCTCTTAAAATATCTAGAAACCCTGAACTAACGCTCTTCAAACTTTTATGAGTACTAAACCACTAAACTACTTGCACTGACGCAGATTTTAGAGCTATAACTCTAGTTTCTCCGTGTCATATTTCTCACCGAAAACTATTTTTTATCGCTCGAGCCTTTTTATTGTTTTCCGGAGGAGCCTGCCTACACATCTGGCAAAGAAAGCATATAATTCTGACATTCGTATTTCAAAAGAGCAAAATGACACCGCTTCCCCCCTACATCATAACTGACGTCAGCGTTTTACTCAAAAATAGCTTTTGTGCAAGACGCGACAAAAAAAATTTCGGGAAATTTGAAATCGAAAAATGAAATCAATTGGTACGATAACTGCCTCCTACCTCCCCACACACAAAGATTCTGCAAACATATCACCCTCTATATCTCAGGCAGAGCACAATTTATCCATTTATTTGCGTCTGCGATTTCGCATCACTTGAGGCACACACAAAAACTTGATTTTCCAAGGATTAATCAGCACAAAAAATCCCCCAATCAGTCAAAAAATTTTTTTGAAGTGAGCAAGAATTATGTAAAGAAACGGTTTATGAGAATCTGGAACTTTTTAGAAAAAAGGAAAATAAGAAAAGCGAATCATAATATTACAATAATTGGAATATGACATGTCAAAAGTCGAGGATCTAGGATTTTGAATCATTGGTGATTCGTCATTCGGTCAGAAAACTTTTCGCAGCCTCACATTGGCATTGACGGATAATGTGTACTGTGGAGACTTTTCTGAAATTATAGTATGTTTTAAATTTGCACTTATTGAAGCCCGCCACATACATGCAATTTGAGCTCAGTTATCTCGGTTCATGTCAAAGATATAAGAAAAGTTGTCAACTGGAAAGTTATGTATCATAATAGTCCCAATATTTTATCAGTTGACATATTTTTAATATATCTTATAGGAACCGAGATAAATGAGGTGAAAGTGCAGGGCTTCAACTACAGAAGTTACCGAAAACTAAAAATTAAAAAAAAATCCTTACGTTGTTCCATTCTTACAAATCATTTTCACCTTCCGTTGTTTGGTTTTCACCGCAGTACAGCAGTTCTATAAAAAACCCTCAAACTGATCTTAGAGATATTATCAATCCTACCTGCTCGCCGCCACAATATCCATTGCACTCGGCGATTTTGATTCTGTCTACCGAGCGGCAATCATTCTCGATGTGATAGCGTCTGAACTTTTGTTTGTCGCACTTGATTCGTTCTGAAGAATAGGTAATTAGTAATTTTTCAAAGAAATGGTGCATTACTTTCATCGCAGAACTCTCCAGAATAGTGAGAATCGCATTGGCACATGTAGCCGTTTGGTGAGAGCGCGTTGTTTGTGCATTTTCCATTGCCACAGTCGATTCCTATGAAATGAAGATTATTATAAATTTCTTAAGCTCAAATTTACCTGTACAGAAGTTTACTGTAGCTGAACAAGTTTTTTCAGTGTTCACATTCTCAAGAGCGTTGTTTAAATTGACAAGCTCGTCATTTATTGTGATCGAACTGATGCAACCTGGAAAATAATAGTTATAAGATACAGTTTTGGAAAATGTGAAAAAATAAGCATATTTTCAAGTTAATTTTTGGTCATTTCGATTATTTTCAGAAGTCTAGAGCTTGACTGTCAGGTTGTTCATCATTTTAAATATTTTTGAAGGTGTAAAACAGACCTAGATTAAAAACTTTGCATTCTCAAAAAATTTTGGAATATCCTAGTTTTTCTCCTATTTGCTAATTTCTGAAAGGAACCCCTCTTTGGCTCGTTTTGTAACGAATGCTTAAAAAAATAGATGTCTTTCAGAAATAGGAAAAAAGCTGAAAAACTAGGAATTTTCAAAAAATGCTGTGAATTCAAAGTTTTCAATCTAGGTCCCAAAATTTCCAAAGTGTTCGGGAATTTGACAGCTGAGCTCCAAACTCTTGGAAATGGCCAAAATGATCAAAAATTAACTGAACCGGTATTGGAAAACAAATCGAAAAAATTTCAAAAAGTGAAATCACCTTTCAAACTTTCAGTGTTTTTCACGTGGAATCTACTCTTTGCCTCTTGAGCCTTTTCATCGGGGAGACCTCCGATATACAACATTTCCTTTCCTTTTGTGCTCAACTGATCCGATTTCCCACTGTTCTCTACGACTTGAACAGCGTTGTTGTCGATTTGAAGATAGCATTTTCGTTCCAAAGTTCTTATTGAGATTTTGTGAGGAAGACCGTCATTGACTGAAAATTGAAGGATAACGGAAAAAAGTTTTGAAAGTGTACCGTACCTTTTATATGGCTATACATATGACTTGCTGGGAAATTGCCAATGTAGTACACCAGCTTCACTCTTCCATCATACAGCTCAGCGGATACGAAATGATCGTCACCGTAGTACAGAATAATACCGGTCCTGAAAAGTTTTGGAAACTTCTGAAAATTATTTGATGGAAAATTACTTTGCCGATGTTCTCAAAGTCATTGTGACATTGCCTTCACTGGTCAAGGGGTCCAATGCTAAATAGGATCCTGTATTTTTGAATCCGACAGACGTCTGACGATCACAACTTGGACCACTGAAGCCTTCATGGCATTTGCAAGAGTATTCCGAGGAGTTGGTACTAGTAACACATTCACCCTAAATACAAAATGTGAAACTATAGATACCCAAAAAAAACTAATAGAATAGCATCCGTATCTTTCAACTTTGAGCCGATTCATCTCTGTTCCTACAATAAATATAAAAAAGATCAACTGATCAAACTTTTCGATATTTTTTGATAAATTTTGTCAGTTGACCCCTTTTCGATATCATTCACAGTAAACGAGCTATATAGACTCAACGTTGAAGGGTTGGGTATCTTACATGTCCACAAGTTGATTGTTGGCAAGAATCAGTCTTCTGGTATTCCATATCCATCATTGGTGGTACTTCACAATACTGACCAGCATAGCCAGGTGGGCAAACGCACTCGTAAGACAAAATTCCATCCTGAGAATAAAAAAAAAAATAAAACTACCCCTAAAACCATCTTACCACACATGATCCACCATTCTGACAATTGACATTTTTACAATCATCTTCATTAATCTCACAGTTCGTTCCTGTGAACCCAGCTGGGCAAATGCAACTGTAGGTGCCATTGCCTCTGATGCACTTGCTGTTGTTTTCGCATGGATTGAGCTTTTTAGAACAGTACTCCAGTTTATCTTCACAATATTTTCCATCATATTCCTTTGGGCACTCACATCGGTATGAGTTCACCTCAAAATGTCGAAATGCACAATCCCCCAGTACGGTAGCCTACCTGATCCACACATTTTCCACCATTCTCACATTTCGAATCCACACAATCGTCGATATTTTTCTCGCAATAATCGCCTTCGAAACCTTTTCTACAGTAGCAGGTGAACCTGCCAGCTTGAGCAACTTTGCATGTGGCATTGTTCAGGCATGGAGAGCCATAGCAAGCATCAATTTGATTCTCACAATGGACACCATAGAATCCTGGCGTGCAATTGCAAGTGTACTTTCTGCTGCTGGTGGTTTCACAGACCGCGTTGTTTTTGCATGGAGAATTAAGACATAAGTCGCATTTGGTAGCGAGTTTTGTTGGAACTGTTGTGTCGCATCTGGAAAATTTGGCTTTTTAAAATACCGTAAAACCTGAAAGATAAGGATCTCTTAATTACAAATTTCAGCCAACTTTTCTCGGTTCTTTTCGAAGATATGAAACATTTGTTAACTGATAACTTGTTAATCGCTGTATTGTGTAATCAGTTAACACACCTTTCAAACCTTGCATAGGAATTGAGATAGGCAAACTCAATCTAAGCAGTGTAAGGGCTCTTTAATTACAGGTGTACGGTAAAGCAATCTATGAAATCTTACGTGAATTGATAAGATTGAGCTGTCAGGAGAAGCTGATTGTTCAGCTTTGCAGGATACTCGCATCTCGCAATTCCGGCTTCGATAAACTTCGACTTGATCCATTTCGAAAACCATGCCATGTTACAGTCGCAGTAAAGTGAGTTGCTACCAACAGCGCTGAAAATATCAAATGAATAGCTTGTCAGCGTGAAGTAAAGAGTTACATATGAGTGATGCTGGTCAGATTGATAAATGCGGATTCTGGCAGGAACGAGATATCATTTCCATGCAAGGAGAGAATGCGGAGAGAGTTTAGACCGTTGAATGCAAGAGGTTGAAGGCACTAGAGGTGTTTAAAGTTGTGAAATTTGAAATTTTGGAAGATTGAACTTACCCGTAATTTGTTGTAACTGATAATAAGTGTCGACAGGCGGGTCAGGTTGGAGAATGTGCTGTTCTCCAGAGAAATCAATCGATTATGGGAGAGATCGCTAAAAAAATTGGTAAATTGTGTTTTACCAATCCACGAAATTCATTTGGAAGGTTTTTTCTCCAAAACTTTATGAACTTACAGCTTGGTTAAATAATACAACCGGTTCAGATCGTGGACTGGAATCTCATTAATATAATTTGCATCCAAATAGAGCTCCGTGGTATCATATGGAATCCGTGTTGGGAAACTGGTCAAGTTCTTATTCGAGCAGCGGACAACACCATCCAGGCAAGAACATTTTGGTGGGCAGAGATTACTGTCATCCGAACAAGTTTCTTCCGGGTAGCCTATAAATTAAACTCTGATAAGTTGAAGTGGCGTAAAACCTGTGATAGAAACGCTGCCGGCTCTTTCCGGGAAAAACGGGCCCCAAACGGATGTTTCCAATATGGTTTCCAGAAAAAGCCTGGTTGGGACCGTTGTCGTACTCATGGGATCGTTGTCGACACTTTGGAACCGTTCTCGGGACATTGGGACCGTTATCGGAACAATGGGGCCGTTGTTGGAACGTTGGGACCGTTGTCGACGTTCCTTGAGACCGGCGGTCCCGCTTTGGGACCATACTTCCCGGAAAGAGCCGCGCTGCCTAAGTTTATCTTTGGGACATTTTATTTTGGTTTTAGTGAAAGACATTGGAAAGTTGTTTACTGATAAATTTTTAATCATAATGACAGGAAATGTTTTGTCAGTTTACACATTTTTGATGTCTTGCATAAGAATTGATATAATTTAGCTCACACTTGACAAGGTGAGAGCACTTCTATTTTAATTTTCATGTTAGAAACTCAATATCTTTATACCTGCACATTTCTGCTTATCCAGCTCGTCAGTGCTGTGTTGAAATTGCTGACACGGTGGAATGTCGATTGTATGACTGGTATTAGAACGGAGCCACGACATGAGAGGCAGTATACGACAGTCGCAGAGCAAATCATTTCCAAGAACTCGGCTGAAAAATGCTATTTTTATTCATTTTGAGATGTGCAACTCACATTTCCTTGATTCGTGGTGCCTTTTCGAAGAATACCGACGAGAAGCATTGAATATTGTTGTCAGAGAGATCGCTAAATAATACTCTAGTAAATATCAACCTTGGAATAGGATAAAGAAACTTACAGAACCTCCAGATTCGATTTCTCGTCTAGTACAGAACTGGAAAAGTGGTGAAGTTTGTTCTCGTTGAACCGCCTACAAAAAAGCGAGTTTTTTAGCTAGCTCTAGATAAAAACTTACAGTTCTCGAAGCTTTTCTAATTTTTCGAAGCTCTTATCATTGATAAAAGTAACTTGGTTGCTTGATAAATCCAGAACCTCCAAATTTGTGAGCACATGAGTGTTGGAACTCAAGTCGACGGTAGAGATATTGTTACCGGATAGAAGAAGATGTGTGGCAAATTGAGGAATATCAGCTGGGATGGTAGTTAGTCCACGCTTGCTGAAACAGACTTTTTCAGATAAAGGTGGGGTCCAGATTTCTATAAAAATTTCAGTATACGTTGATATATGTTGACAAAAATCCGGGTTCCACGCAGATAGTTGTCAACCTGAAAGCAAAGTAACCCAGGGCCTACCGATTTTCCCCGCAAAATCCCCCTGCATTACTTGCTTTGATTATTCATTCACTATTTTCCCTTATTTCCGATATTATTCTGTGAATTTATTCTTACTCGCATTCCTTCAACGCGAATATTCATATTTGAATTCCCCCTCTTTTTCCCTTTAAAGGCGCAGCCGATCGCGGCGAGACCCGACGCCGACCGACAGGCGCCGCGCACTCTCTGCGCGCGCCAGTCGTCTCTTGCGTCCGGGCACCGATTTGCCGCCGGTAGCTACAAAGACTTTTTAGGCAATTTTACTTCCAGATTTTCCCCCCTTTTTGTACGTTTGGCGTTCAGAGGTTTGACCAGCTCCAGTTTCGTGGGTCCGCAAGGTTTCCTGGCGGCCCCGCCGCCAGGTTTTAGCCCTACACCTTTTTCCCCCCTTTTTCTGTTCTTGCTGGTATTTCCCCTCTCGATTGTCTTTACCGTTTATCTTGGCCCCGTCCTTTCCGTATAATAAATGGGTCAATGATACTTGTGTACTGTTTTGCCTTTGCACCGCTTATCTCACACACACTTTCAGGTTTTTAGGGCGCGCAGCAGTCGCGCGAGCACTCTTGGGTTAGGACACAGGATCGGTCTCGACTGACTGAGGATCCGCTGTCAACATGGTGCATCTCCGGATCAATATAACCTATCTAGACGCTTCTGAAAATTGGATAGTTTGATCCGCAGTTTCAATCGAGTTATTACAGTTTCCGTACCAAAAATCAAAAATTTTTCAAGAAAATAACTGAAATATGAATTGTTCATTTAATTCTGAATGAATTTCATGTTCTAAAACGCCATAGAAATTGAGTACATCGTCTCTAAAAATCGCTTTTTGCACTGAAAAGGAGATTTTTGGTACTCAAACTGATATTACTCACATCAGATGAAACTAGAGAGCGGATTTTATAACTTTCAGAAGCGTCTGGAAAGGATATTCTTGACCTAGCTTACTTGCAATCGACTGTAGTACCATAGCAATCACATTGTGTTGGACAAATCGAGTCGATAAAACAACTATCCGAGAATTTGGTGATGAATGCCTCGGATCCTTTGCATTTGAACTTGTTTGGTGGAAGAGTCGCGAACTTCTTCTTCCTCAGACGTTTTGGCTGCTCACATCTAGCTCCACTTGTCTCAATATTCTTCTGGAGATTTAGCTGAGCCAACCACTGTAGGTTACAATCACAGATCAATGGATTCTTGGCAAGATGAAGAGTTCCTAAGCTAGTCAAATTTCTGAACGTGATCTCACTAATTGATCTGATATTGTTATCATAAAGTGATAACATGTTCAGTTTCGGAACATGATCAAAAGTCCCCCTCCGGATACATGTTAGTTGATTGGCATTGAGCAGTAATAACATTAAACTTCCAAGCCCTTCAAAAGTATCCGGTTTCAATTCGGTGATATTGTTCCCGTAGAGCACTCTGGAAGATGATACAATGAATTTGAGGGGGATATCAATTTGATTGATTTGATTGATAAGTATTATCACAATCATGACTGATATCTGACTCACAGAGTATGCAGGTTCTGAAGGCCGTAAAAAGCCTTTGGCATAATTTCAGTGATAATGTTCTTGCTCAGGTCCCTGGAAAATGGAAAATTTCGAAAATCAGCTCGAAGTAAATAAAGAACGTACAATCTTGTCAGGTTCTTCAAGTTTTTGAATGAATGAGATGGAATTGATGATATTTGATTTTGCTCAAGCCGGCTGAAAAAATGAATGAGAATAAAAATACAAGATTTTTTCTTACTCACATTTCAGTGGTTGCTGGAGGCAAATTGGTTGGCACATATGTCAATCCAGAGTCCCGACAATCTACAGTAGTCCCTGTGCAAGTACACGGGAGTGGACAGATTTCAGCGTTTTCGCATGTTTTCTTATATCGACGTTTACGGTTTCCGGAGCATGTCATGAACTGAAAAAGAAAGAAAAAAACTTGATTCTCTAAAGATTGCTCTAACCTCATCTTGCAGATTTTTGATAGAAGACCCTTGCAAATTCAACGGCGTAGCACATACTGTCTTATTGATCCCTTCCGTTTTCTCCAACCATTTTTTCATCCATCGCAACCGACAGTCACAATTCCATGGATTGTTGAATAGATCCCTTCAAACATCCCAAATTTTTGCTCTTAATGTTTTTGGAAAAGAAAAACTCACAATTGTCGGAATCTCGCATTTGAGGGCTCTTCAAACGTTGTTAATCGGTTTCCATTGAGAGTGAGCACTTCCAAAGAAGCCCACGAAGAGATTACATTGTTTTCCAAACTGCAAAAATAAGAAAAACATAGCAATTTAAAACAACGAAGCTCACCAGAAAATATGATTTTTGTCTAGATTGAGAACTTCCAGAAATTCCGGACCCTCAAGTTGAGCATCAGTCACAACTGTCAGATCGTTTTGACTCAAGTCACTGAAAATTAGCATTATGGTATGGGTACTGTACTAAACCGGTCAGTAAGCCATAGAAAAACGTATTCTTTAGTAGATACGCAGTATTTTCAGGAGTCTGAATCTCGGCTGTAAAGTTTCGATCACTTTGGAAATCTTAGAAGGAGAAAAATAGACCAAGATTGAGAATTTTCATGTGAAAAAGAATTTGAAAAATTATGTGAATTCAAAAATTCTGATCTAGGTCTGCACCCTTTGAAATTTTCGAAGTGATCGGAAACTTTACAGCCAAGTTTTAGGTTCCCGAAAGTTTCGAAAATCAACTGCAAATTTTGAATTTTCATATCTTATTGACCAGTAATGTCAAAACACTTACAGATGCGTCAGCTTCAAGTTATGCTGAAAAATGAAGTCGGGTAGTTGGCGAATACGATTTCTATTTAGTCGTCTGGAAAGAAAATATACAGCTTGCGAATCTAAAAAAATGATTTACAGTTTTTGGAGAAACGGAAGTGAAGATAACGCCTGATTGTGAATTGCAACAAGCTGATTGTCCATAAGTTGTCTGAAAGTTTTAAATTTCAGAAATTTACAAATGATTGTTGATACTCACAAAACTTTGAGGCTGGTCAACCCTTTTAGATCCTCCACTCCGATTTTCGTGATTTCATTTTCTTGGAGCTCCCTAAAAAGAAACTTGTCCACTGGGAACGTTTTAAAAAAAAATTCAACTAACAGTCGAACAGTATCATTTGGAATACCCTTTGGTACTTCTGTGAGCCCTTGTCCGATACATGACACTGATCTGTCTATACAAAGACAATCTGTGGGACACGTGGCACTTTCCGGTATGAGTAGTATGAATATGAAGCAAATCAGCATTACGGCATCCACAGACTCCTCTGTCTTTGAAAAATTAGTCCTGCAAAACGAAATGAAAAGTTTGGACAAGTGGCGGTGGTCCTCTAATGTTTTATGAGATGTTTGTCTTGTCCCCCTCTCGTCCGGTCCATTAACACAACCTCGTGGACACAATTTATGTGGAATGGCGTGTGGTTGGATGTGAAAAAGTTGAAGATAAGACCGGCACAGCCACGACCAGCAGTCCCACAAAAATTTGGATGGGGGACAAAACGACAAAAGCGAGGGGCCGGCAAAAAGTTTTAGTGTGATAACGAGATAGAAGTCCCACTTTCGTGCATCTTCCATCTTCCACACACCACTTAAACCAACACAGAGCGAAACAGATGAAAGAAGAGTTGTAGACTTGTGTGTATGTCATCAAAGGGGGGCGAAGAAAAGAGAAATGAATACTGAGCGGGCTTTGACATTGAACACAATGATGATAAAGAGATTCTGTTCTCCGTGTTGTTGGGAGCAAAACAATGAGATGGATGAGATGATAGCTATACTGATGGATGTGTGTGTATATACTAACTAATACCATGTGCACTCTTCGTCTATTATTCAGCGGGAATGATAGAATAGATGGGGGGAAAACGAGGGAGTGAGGAATGAGAAGAGTTGGTTGAAAGAGTTCGCACATTATTTAGTTGTCTCTAGTCTTGAAGAAGATCGTTGTTTAGACTAATTTATGAGGCTGGAGGGAAGAATGAGTCTTAATTCTCGGAATTTCGCATATGAACTGAGTGAATCGAGGGAGATGAATTTAAAAGGTTTTGTATGAAGAACCTGGCTATGTAAGGAAAATTTTGAATTAAAAAAAGCAACGTTGTTTCACAGTTCCTCTAACGATACTGAAGATGTTCCCGTAATGAGTGCTTCAAAATATGGGGCGGAGATGTTCGGACCGCAATTCGAAATTCCTAAAAATCCGACCAGGTTCAGAATGAAATTCCGACCGGAATAGAACGAACCTTTTTTTTCGGAATCAGAAATTTTTGGACTACGGTATTTTTGGCATTTCTGTAGTGGAAAAAAGGAATTTCAACTATAAAATTCTAATTTTGACAAATTCCGAAAGTTGTAGAATTGAAATATTCCAAAATTTCGAAATTTTCAAAATCGGAGTTTTCGACATTCCGAAAAATTCCGAAAAGGCCATTCCGATATGGGGGACCAATACTTATGAATTTTTACAAGATTCATCATAGTTTTTAAAGTTATTTTTAAATTGTGAGATAAAATGTTGTCGGATGTTTTTTTTCTATTTTTAATCAGAGTTGTAGATTAAAAAAGACACACGAAGTTCACACTAGTCGTTTAAAGAATATCAGCGTTTGAAAAGTAATGTTAGCTCTTAAAAGTGAACACAGAACCCTAATTGAGGGAATGTACTTAAAACAATTTCATTTAGAAGTCAAATTAGCCGTCAAAAATAATTTGAGCAAAAAAATATTTGGAAATATATTTTTCTGAAAGTTCAGTAAAAACGGGAAAATATTAACTGTTAATTAAATTGAAGCAAAAATCAAAGTAGTTCTTCATGATTTTTGACTCGAATGGCGCCAATTTTTTTCTCAGCTCACTACTAAATACTAAAGAAAATCCCAAAAAATCCGGAAAACCTCCACACTTTTCCTCATTTACCATTCAAAATAAAACGCTCTCTGAACTTGACAGGAACATAGTATTCTGAACAAACTTTTTTTCTCCTCTCCTCCACTCCTAAAATGTTCGCATAAATTGAGAGTAAACACTCTTTGCCTAAAAAGCAGCGAACAGAACACACTTGCCAATGCTAGGTGAAAAATCAAACGAAAAATCAAATAGACGGCACACGCAGTTTGTTTTTTTTTCTTGCGTTTTCCTATAAAACTTCTCAAATTACACATTTTTTGTTGGTCACATCTTTTGTTACAAAAACTGATAGACGAAATTGGGAAAAATAAAAGTCAACAAAAAAGAGAAATGTGTTGTGTTGTACGACGGAAACCGTTTAGTTTCACAGGTTTAGCATATTTGATTAGCTACGGTTTCATAGTTTTATAATCCAAAAAAACGGCGTATTTCAGAGAATATCTCTTTTCAGAACAAAAAGTTTTTTCGGCGTCAAAACTAAAGAGTCAGAGACACTGTCGTTTTGAAACCAAAACCATTATAATTTGCAGCGATTTGTCACAAAACTGAAGTTTTCGAAAACTGCCCTCTGGCCCTCAATAAGTGCAACCCCCTCACCAACAGTTTTGTGTTTACTGTACGTCTGTGTTCATTCATCCGAGAACACACTAACCGATTCTCACTGTACATAACCTATTCCGCGTAAGTTTCGATAATGGCCCTCACACAGTGAGAAGTATGTGTGTGTGAGGAGAATCCATTATGTGCCTATTGCGGATGCTGTGCTAAACTGTCTGTCATGTACATGCAGACGATAAATACTGGTTAATCCATGAATCGGTTTTGTTGGATGGAGATGTCCTTGTAACAGTTTTAAAGGATCGTTATTCAAAAATTTGGAAATCGAGAACTATCACAAATTTATTAATCCACAAGAAGGTTACTAATATGTAATTTTCAGATTTTTAGATACATAGTCATGTATAGTTTCATATTTTGGCAGTAGTTTTGAAGCAAATATCAATTTGGCGAGAAAGCATTTGGATGTGTGGCGAGGGCGTTGCATCGAAGACGGTCTAGTTTTCGGATTATCTGAAATTAAATAGTTTTGATTTTAGAGAATCCAATATCAGAGTGAATTACCATACTTGAAACAAACACGGGTCAGTTATTTTTTCAGAAATTTAAATTTTTTCAAAATTGTCGGATTATTTTTTCTAGAAATTTCAAGACCTGGTGTCTTTGGTCCCGGGTTTTCAGTTATTTCTTCTATATTTTTCAAAATTTAAAACTTTCAAATAATGAAACAAATTTTCTGTCGAAATAAATCTCACCGAACCCGAATACTGTTGCAAATATACATCTTTCTACGGGAAAATTTTAAAAAATTGCTAGAACTTTTTTCAATTGTGAGAAACCCGGGCCTCAAATGTGCAAGTATGTAATTTACCTTTTCCAAAATTCCCTTCTTCTTCATGTAGAATAAAAATATAATAAGGAAGACTCCAAACGCGCTAAAAGCAGCAATAAGTACTTCTCGAAGCTTCTGTTCAGATGCGACTATTAAATCTCTCTCGATGATGATCTTCTCAACTGGCTGAAAAAAAAACTATGGTTTCTGCTGGATTTTTTAGATTTATCCTACCTCAAAAGCAAAGTATCTGTACAAATCATTAGTGTTCACTTCATGTAACGCATTTTGGAGTTCATACTCCCCATTGTTGACTTCACGGTCAAATTGTAATGCAAATGTGACCACTGTGATATTCAGCGTCTTTGTGATATTCTCCACCTGGAATAATTGTTCTTTAAATACTGAAAAACCTCTAATAGAAGGGCTTTTCAAATTTTAATTTTGGGTCACTATTTCTCTGGCCCTGACAGAGATATTAAAAAAATCTCAACTGATGTAATGTTAACCATAATATTACAAACATTTCAACAATTGACACATTTTGAATATCTTCAATAGGAATTGAGATAATTGAGCTCAAAGTTGACAGTGTGGGGAAACCCTTCTATTACAGTATCTAATTTTAATGTACTGAAAAAAACACTAACTTTGATTGGTACACCTGACGTGTCGTCATCGTAGTTCGTTGTACTATCTATTGTATCAACTTCTGTCACATTGGTCATCGAACGTTTTCGCCGTTTCCTCAGTTCCGTCGAAACGTCTCGAACCAGTCTTCGCAAACTGGATGTGATATTTTTCACGAATTGCGGCGAATTCACATCGACATCGGCGGGAACTTTCAGTTTTAAGATCAACATTTGTTCTTCTTGGCTGAAATTTTGGGGAATTGAATTTCCAGGTGCAAAGATCACTTACGGTGGAGGACTGGTTAGTGGAAGGTTAGAAGGTTCAGGAAGGCCATCTTCTGAATTTCCAATTTCCAAGGTAGAACTAACGACCGGGGAAGCCGTAGTGCCCAGGGATATTCCAGGAGTTATCTCTGAAATTTCAAAAATGTCAGTAAAATTAGCCTGAAACTGAACAAAAGCGTACCTTGACCAACATTCAGATCGCCAGGTCTCGGGACGTCATCTTCAGTGGAGGAAGTTGTGGCAAAATCAACATTTCCCAAAGTGACAGTAATACCGATTCCAGACGGTTCCGTTGTAGTTTCTGAATTACATTTTTTGCTGATAAATTTGTTTTTAATGACTTACCAAATCGAACCTCCTCTGTGCTGAACCAGTGACCAATAACAAAGTCATCTGAAATTAAATTCATAGCTAATACCGTAAAAACTCAAGTACATAGAATGATGATCAACCTTTCAATTTTGAGCCAGTATATCTCATTTTCTGTAAGAGATATGAAAAAGTAGTAAACTAACAGAATGTTTATTATAACATCAAAAACATTTTGTCAGTTTATCACTTTTCGATAGCTTCGACGAGAACGGAGACAAAGGAGCTCAAAGTTGGAAGTGAAAGTTTTTTTTGGTTCTTTGAACTCACCTGTAGTAAAGTCATTTGGCATTGGGAACGATTCAGTAGTCATTATAATCGTAGTAGATTCTTGATTTGCTTCTGTTGTTTCTGAATTTCCTACTGTAGTATCCATTGTAGGTTCCGAATTGCTTCCAGTAGTCGTTTCAACATTCTCAGTTGTCAATTCACTTTCCTGAGTAGTCAGATAAGTTTCTTGTGTAGAAGTCTCAGGATTAATAACAGTAGAAGTTTCACCCTCAATGCTAGGACTTGTTGTTATTAAAGTTTCCGTTGTTAGCTCCGCGAAAACTGTTGTTTCATCAGTTTCTGGTTCTGTCGCAGTTATTATTAGCGTTGTGGAAGTTTCTACAGCTACAGTAGTGCTATCAGTAGTTAGTTGGGTGTTATCAGTGGTTGAAATCCAAGTTGGATCCATTGTAGAGAGTTCTATAGATCCCTCTGTTGTAGATGTAGACTCTACAGATCCCTGAGAAGTGGTCAAGTCAATTGGGGTACTTGAAACAATGTCCGTTGACTCTTCCGTGGGTAATTGTGTGCTGCTCACTACTTCAGATGGTGTAGAAGACTGTTCTGTGGTGGTTATCTCAAGGGTTACTGTAGTTTCTTCGGGATTAGTGACAGGATGTTCGGTAGTTGTGGGATTAGTGGTCTCTATTGTTGTTGGTGTATCCGTTATTAGATCATTGTCCGTGGAAGGTGAATTTGTAGTTGTTGTTTCTCCTGGGACTCCAACTGTTGGAAATGTGACTAAATGGTAGCCAGTAGAGGTTTCGACGTTGTTAGTGATGTTGAAATCAATTGTGTTCCCTTTGCAGTCAGTGGCAAGTTTAGTATAGTTCAAGTGAGCTGGATCGGGGAATATGAGTGGCTCGATGGTGGAGTTATCTACAAAATCATCATTAAAGTATGTACTAACTTTCTGAATAAGGATACCATGCTTTACAATAAAACCTAAACACCTTATCAATCCAGATTGTGAAGAAAATTTTCGAATAGTATCAGAATAGCTTATCTAGGCACTTCAATCGTTGTTTTGTACTGAAAAAAGCAATTTTCGGTACTGAAAAATGATATGACTTGGTTGAAACGGACGAGCTGATTCAAAAATTTTCAGTATTGTCCAGATAAGCTATTCTGAACACATCATGAAATTTTTCTGGAACTCTGGGTTAACAAGGTATTGAGGCTCTCTTGTAAGGGTTTTTAATGATAACATCATGCTTCAAATAAATTTCAAAAAATTCATGCAAATGTGAAATAAATGTACAACAATCAAATTTCAAGGCTTCTTTGTAGGGGCTACCGTAGTTGTACTATTCAAATTTTTCTTCCCATCCTCATCCTCCTCTACCCGATGCTTATACACAATCTTCGTCTTGACTTGTCGCCGGATGTTAATGAGTCTCGTCACAGTTGTGCCGTTGGGATAAGTGAATGTTTCCGTTTTCGTGTCGCCGTCGTTGTCGACGTTGTTCTCCTCACTTTCCCACTCACGATACATTTTCTCCTTTCGCCGCTTCGCCGTGGCTCGTTCTTTTTCGGTCATATCATCGTTTTCCTCCTCTTCTTCGTCTTCGGGTTTTGGTTTCTTCCCTTTTTTCGAAATTTCCGAAACGGAAGGAGTTGGTTTTGGAGAAGTCGTTGTTGTGGTAATGGGAGTCGTAGTAGTTCTAGGAGTTGTGGTGGTGGTTGTGGTTGATGCCGTAGTAGTAGTGACAGGTGAAGTAGTGGTTGTGGAAGTAGTGGTGGTGGTGGTTTGAATCGTTGTGGTAGGTTTTGATGTGGTGGAATTTAAAGAATTGTCCTTTTTGATTGGTGCAATATCAGCGGCAAACTTCATCAAATCTGGTGGAAGGGAAATAGGGGATTTCGGTAGCGCTGGAGGTAGTGGAGCTTCATCAGGAATTGGTGGAGGTAATAAAACCATATGTGGCGGTGGTGGAGAATTTGAACCGGGTGCAGATATAACGATAGGTGTGACTATGACTGGTGTGAGAACTTGTGGAAGAAGTGGAGGTGGTGGTGGGGGTGGGCGAGCATGCAGATGGAATTTTCTACCTGAATAGGGTCCAATGTTTTCAAAACGGTCTTCTGGAAGAGAGAAACCAGGAAGGTAGGTGAATGCCATTGGAGAGGAGAGTTTTGTTATCTGAATATTTGGTTGAATAGGAGTGAACGGTTTTTGTTGTTGACGGGTACCTCAAAACGAGCATCTCCTGACTCTATAACCAAGCCAGGCACTCCACCAGTGATCCTGATTTCTTGGTGGCCAGTTGTGAGGCCAACCTGAAAATGGTATACAGTAACGGTTTATCAGATATCAAAAAATATTTTTCACTTGAGTCTGGAGCTCGGCTGTCAAGTTTCTGATTACTTTGGAAACTTCAAAGAGTGTAACACAGACCGTGCCCTAAAATTTCTCATCTACGGTTTTTTTTTCGAAAATTCCGAAAAAGTTGTCGATTTTTGAAAGAAACCTGATTTTTCACGTTTTCAGTACATAATCGGGTCAAATAAGGATATATTCCAGAAATCGGCAAATAACGGAAAAGCCAAGAATGTTCGAAAAATGCTGCGAATTAAAAGTTTCCTATCTAGGTCTAGGTCTTCTTGGCCGGTACTGTACTTACATTTTGAATGGAGGTTTTCATTAGGGTCTCGGATCCAGTTGCATCTGCATGCAGCATTCCATCATTGTTCAATTGCAGCACTAGCATCATTGAGTTTACTGTAACTCCGGTTTCATAGACTGGAATCCCACTGATGAATATTGGACCATCCCCTTTGTCGACTTGGGTTCTGAAAATGTATGTGTTTTTTTAAATTTTTCTTATGAGACACTTACTTTGACAAGTATCTAGCATTCACAGTACAATCCACAGGTGAAATCGCTACGTCAAAATCGCTAGTGCCCGATATCAGATTTATCAGGCCATTTCCAAAAGTCACCTGCCAAAAAATGTAGTCACTTGCTCTGTGGGAAAAAACTCACTCTCAAACTTCCAGGAGCTTTGGTGTCTAGACAGTAGCTATAGTGATCATTGTAAACTAAAACTTTTTTGAATTCAGGATCTATGCTAACAACATTTGGACCGTATTTGACAAGAAGTTCAGCACCGACAAATTTCACACTGGTCAAATGAACAGGTGCAACAACTGAAACATAAGAGACTTTGGTATTTGAAAAAAGTAATAAAAAAAGAACTAACTTGTAAGCTCGACTGCATTTTCTCCAGTTGGTGTATCGTTGCTCAGTCCTAGTGTGATAGTTTTTTCAACAGGTTTCATCCAAGTTTCACTTCTCACATAGATCCGTTTCCCGTTGATACCCTGAAACATGATTAGGACGATTTCTGCGCACTCCTGAACACTTTCGGGTAATACCTGAAACTCAATCCCTTCCTCGACGAGTGTCATATTTGCATTATCATACAGCGCAAACGTCAGTAAACTATGACCATCGGAAGTTCTGTTGGTTGTCATGAAAAGCTGAAAAGAGGTCATTTATCATCACCCGAGATTGCGAATTCATACCAAACTCTCCAGGGAGTTCCCAAACAAAAGTTCACACTGCGCAATGTCGATGTGAAAGTATTCCGAGTTGAAAGAGGCATTGACAAATGAGTCGTACGCGTCAAACTGCATTTTTGAGCTGCTACTCCAGAATGTACCGTTGACGTTTCTGGGAAAGTAAGGATTGATATGGTCTTTTGTTATGTTGCGTCTAAAGGTCCCATATCTTAGAATTTGGAGTCCAGATCTAAAGTGACGCCCAGTTACAGAGATGTTCAGAATTGCACTTTCGATAATTTATTGGAATGTCAAAAACTCCGATTATAAAAAACTTGGAATTTCAAATTTTCGGAACATTCCGACTTTGAGAAATTCGGAATCTTCCTAATTTACATAATTTGTTAACCTTTTGAGTGCTCTTTTGGCGTACCGTATTTCGAAAATCTCCAATCCAGATAAAATCTTTAGAACATTCCGACCGGAATGAAAAATGGTTTTCTTAAACCGTGTGATTTTTTTTGCAGCTTTCAAAGCGCTAGATGGGTACGGTAGCCCCGGTTTTGATTGTACAATTTAGAAATCTTGGGTTTTCAGGTGTCTGGGTCCAGACATCTCAGATTTAGAAACTGGGCACGTCCTACAATGTGTCTAATAAGTTTAGGACCTTTCTATTTATCTGTCGTCTGGAAAAAAACTAGAATAGTTATAAAAAATCTGTGAATTCAGTTTCAATTCAAATGTAAAAAAGCCCTTGGGCCTAGTTCTCAGGTATCCCACTACTTTTTTTTACCCAAAATATCAAGAAAGCTGAAATTTAAAACTTCACAAACTTTTCTAAAAGCTGTATCCTTGAGTCCAGTGATGCTACATTGATAAACCGGTCCATGTTTACTTTTGAGTCGATGGAGTGTATCTGAAAAAGCATATCTCTTCAAAAATCCTCAAAATTCAAAACTCACCATGATATGTTGGGATGGGATGGCTTGTCGTTTGAATCTCCTAGATAGCTTTGAATCCACTACTAATAACAGTAAAAAAAGAGACATGAGAACATGCCTCTTCATTGTGACTCTGAGTGTAACTACCTGAAATGAATCAACTGAAGGGGTCCCACTCCACAATGGAATGAATAGTAGTAGGAGACTAAGGAAACAAGAAAAGATACGAGCAAAAATTTCACGGATGCATATATGTGTGTGTGATATGGAAAAAGGGGGGCGCAGTAGAGACAAAACGTACAATTAAACATAACACTGAGAAACCATGGAAACCACGGGCGGCACTTCGTTTGGTGAAATAATTTGCTTTTTCTCTCTTTTCGAGGTGCACAAACTTCCCTTCGGCTCACTACTCGCCTCCTTCTTTGGAGCTAACTATACTAAATGTGTTGAGGCATTCGTGGCTTATGAGAATAATTTGATGAAAAGAAAAAGGGGGAGAATGAATTGAGATTGAAAAAGAAAGTAAGATGTGTTCTTCTTCTTTTTTCTCGATGATAAGAGATGGACTATCGAAGGAAAGTAACAAAAAATGTAATTGATAGAAAACCAAAAAAAAAGAAGAGATGGAACAAAGAAGAAGATCAGTGTAAAACGCGTGATGTTCACTTCTAAGTTCCCAAAATACAAGGAACTTGGTTTCTTGAGGGCGAGTGAACTTATTCGGCAAAGTGAGGGTTGGATTGTATTCATCCAAAAGTTATTTTAGGTGAATTCCAGGCAATGAAATATTTGAAAGTCAGAAGGCATAAAAATGATACAAAACCTCAAAAAGTGAAAATAATGTCCCAAAAAAAGGGTCTCAAAAACTTCGAGTTACTTTAAATAAAAATTTCAGATAATGAATAATTCAAATTTTCAATTTTTTTTAAATTACTTAAAATTATTTTAATCATGATGAAATTATAGATTCAAATTTCTGAGAATATATATTTTTTAATGTAATTATCCTTCTTAACAATGTTCGAAATTTCTGCAAATTTATAAATTCTCAAATTTGATAAAATTCCAAGATTCAAATTTCTGAGAAAAATGTTTCCAAACATTTTAATAACGTTTTCAACAAATTTTGCAATTTCTGCAAATTTCAGCAAACTAAAACTTGAAATTTGATCAAGTTCCAAGACTCAAATTTCTGAGAAAAATGTATTACAAAAAAATTTTGATATCGTTTTTGACAAATTTTTTGAACTTCTGCGAATTTAAGAAAATTTAAATTTTGATAAAGTTCTGGAACTCAAAATTCCTAGGAATTTGAAAATGAAACAAATTGTGAAAATAGGCCATTTTTGGTTTTTTTTTTTAATTTTTGTCCTTTGTTATTTTTAGGTAAAAATATTGGAAAAATTCCTAAAATTATTCCAAAAACTCACAAACTAAACCCGAAAACGTGTGAAAAAGACCAAAAACAGTCGTAGCACTCCACAAAATATCCATAGAACTTTTATTATAAAGCAATTACATCTCTATCTGGTTGGCCACCAACGCCATTGTCATTACCGTAAAATATAACATGCCGTCATTCTATTCAATACGCTAAACATGAATATTTGAAATATTATTTTTACCTTTTTAATGTTATTTTTGGGACAATTTTTCTCTAAAAGTTTTAGGTTTTGGCTATTCAGGACTACCTGAGAAAAAATATTAGGTCAATAATTTGAATACGAATTTATTGAAATTTATGAAGAAAAAAAAAATGAAACAACGAAGGAAAAATTCTCTATCAATTTGATAAAATTGAAATTCAATAAAATTAGAATTTAAAAAAAAATCATCGGAATGTATGAAACTTTTGGCTGTGTTTCGATTCTCCATACTTCTACATAGAATTGTGACTTGATTTTCTTGAGTAACCCGCAAAGTTTGATGAAAATTGGATAGGGGGGACAAATTTGGCAAAATGAGCAAAGGGAGGGAGGAAAACGGAAGGTAAGACGAGGCAGTGGAGGGGCAAAAGTCACCGCCAAGAAATGAAATGAGAAAATAATAATGAGCTCGTTCTTCTAAACAAGATCTCCGTCGAGCTGCGCGTAGTTGATTGGACCCGCTCGCACTCCCATCGGATTGATGAAAGTGGAGAGATGGTGTTGAGGACTTGTGTTGTTGTTGGATTGCCTTTGAAGGGAATTCCAGTTGGAATGATGGTGATAACTGGGTTGTGGGGGTTCCTGAAAACACTTGATTCATTATTCTGACTTCTGAATGGAAAACCAACCGGGTAGGGAACATTGGCATATGTTATATTTCTTCCAGTGGTACCTTGAGAGCTCCCCATGTAACTTCTTCCTGGAATTAATTTCTTCGTTTCAAAAAATAATTGGCTAAATCTCACCACTCTGATAATCATACTCCAACAAACCAGTACTTTCATACAACATTGGTTCGATAGGCTGCATGTAGCCATTCGGTGAGACTTCCTGAAAATAGAAGCAATTGTTTCAAAAAATATGTTTTAATAGTTCAAACTTACAATCATCGTTCTCACTGAATGTTCATCTTCACTTATATCCGGTCGGTCGTCAATGTCGTGACGCGTCATCCCGTCATGACCCATCATCGTTCCGTACATTTGGACTTGACGGACATCGCCGCCGTTAATTGCTGTTCTTGCCATCTCGGTTTTTTCTGAACACAAGAGTGTTAAGTCGGTTTTTGGAGAAGTTTGTTCTTGGAATATTCGGAATAATATTATTCAAAAGGTTTTCGAGGTTTCACAGAACACTGGCACCATCAGATTAAACATTTCCGACCCCAAAAAATTTCGGTATTTGAAAATTGACTATTGTCGTATGATCTAATTTTTTTTATTTGAATTCAACTACTTTCTGGAACTCGGTTTCAATTTTTTCCGTTTACTACTAATGTTATGTCTCTTTTATATATTTTTTTTCTGAATTGACACACAGTACCGGTCGATAAAATATACAAAAACGAATTTTTAGCAAATTTCAGCCATTTTGACTATTCTCAGCAGTCTGGAACTTTGCTGTCAAGTGTCGGATCGCATTGAAAACTTCGGATTATGACAAATAAATCTAGATCAAAAACTTTGCATTCACAGAATTTTTCGAAAATTTCTAGTTTTTCAGATATTTGTCGATTTCCGAAAAATACCTGTTTTTGTACAAACAAATGTGAAAAGACAGAAGCATTTTCAAAATCGAAAAAAGCTGAAAAACTAGAACTTTTTGAAAAATTCTGTGAATGCAAATTTTGTAACCTAGGTCTGTTTTACATTCTCTAAAAAATTTCAAAGTGATCAGAAATTTGACAACCGTGTCCCAGACTCCAGAAAAAATGACCCCAAAATTAATGCAACCACCAACTTATCAACCTTAAAAAAACTTCGATGAGTTAACAAAACAGCGGCAACGTGTTTTATCAAATTCGATAATTTGATAATAGATAATTTTTAAAAATCCCCTTAACCCACCTCTCAGCTTCCTCTTCTTGTTCCGACTGCATAGAAGGCAACACGCGACCAATATGGCTAACAAAATGCAAATAATGGCAACGAGCAGCAAAAGTGGGAAGTATTTGATATATTCCAGTTCTCGATTTTGAACCATTGCAATGTTTACTCCATCTTCATTCAAAGTTGCAAATATGACAGGTGAAGTCCAACCGGATGCGAAACCTCTCGCGTTAATTGCTCGAATTTGGAAGTAATAAGTGTTGGCGATGGCGAGACCGGAGAGGCGGAGGTTCTGGAAATGCAAAAGTTCTAAAGTTGAAATTTAAAATTTGTAACATACAGTATGGGTAGTATTAACGAGATGGATGAGATCATCATTTTGTTTCTTGTATTTGATTTCGAAAATTTGATCCGATCCACCATCAAATCTAGGCTCCCAGGCTACAGAAATTGTATTCAATGTTGAATTGGTCATTGTGAGGTTGAATGGCTCCTCTGGATTGGTTGGTGGGATAATTGGAATAGAAAGATAGTCAGTTCCAAAACTATTTCTCGCGATACACTTGACAGTTTTTGTATAGTCATCAGGTACAATGTTTTTGATCCATAGGGTGCTCTGAAAACAAAAATGAAGTACTTTTTTCTGATTTTGGGTAGGTTCCGATTCTCCAAAATAATGACTAACCTCATACGTGGAATAATCGATTTGGGTATTCACAATTGAGTATTTTGAGCTATTCTTCTTGATCAGTTGCTCATCCTTTTCCCACACAAACTCTACTGTTGGTACCGCATAAACCTTGCATCTCGCCTTTGCAACACCGCCCAAAATTCCAGCTGTCTTGGAATATCTTGCAACCGGAAGCACGCGTGGAGCAGAATTCACCAACAAAAAGGTCTTTCCTTCAGCAGGAACTCCAATTCCGTTGTCAGCACGACAGATGTATTCACCGGATTGTTGCTCGGTTGCATTCAGTCGGAGAATGGCTTTTTTGTTGCCACGGTACTGAGTTGGAAGTGGTTCACCGTTTTTGTACCAATTGATCATGTTCGATTTGCTTGGTTCTCCTTCGGCTTCGCATTCTAGGAGGACGGTGTCTCCGGTGGCGGCAATTACTGGGGTGGAAATACTGGTGATCTGAAAAAGTTGTATTATTGAAAAGTGAATTTTTCGATTTTCGGTAGGCCATAAAAAATGGAAACCAAGACAACAGGGAGCACATAGAAATGTGGTACACCTAAGTTAAGATTCTCTAACTTTTTCAGGTTTCGCTTCTGTTCCCATGAATGTTTGTTCACTTGGCATTTTTCCCTCTTCGCATATCAATTTTGTTATTAGGTTGGTGCATAAGTTTCTTTCGATTTTGGCAGATTTTTTGATCGAATTTTTCTCGAAGCGGAGAGGGCTAGATTATTGAAAGTAATGTCCATAAGCATCAATAGTTGTCTGGTAACGCTCTGGTAATTTCTTGCTTCCATCGTCCCAGAACAAGGAGGTCTGCGATTGAAAACGCGGGTCTACTCCTTTTTTGTGTCATCTTTTCAACTGCAGTATTTTCTATCAAAATGACTTCTAAGAGACCCAAACAACTATTCATTCAGAAGGGCAAGGTCCGGAGAACACGATAGGTGCAAAAGAATAGTCCAGCAAAACGACACGAGCTTTTGGCTGATCCCTCTGGTGACAGGCGACACCGCACCGTCGTTCTGGAAGTAAACCTTGGTTTTTTCTCCTTGTTTCGGTTCGACTGCCAAATTCAATTTCTCTAACAATGAACAATAAATATCGGTCATTATATTGATACATTCATCTAAAAGTTCCCCGTCTCCATTCCTTTGACAGACCATCAAACACATAGCATATCCACTTTTACGGGAAATTTGGGTTCCAGGACGTCCAGAGATAGCCGTTCTTTGGCAATCAACTGACCCTTCCGCATATTGTTAGAGTTACTTACTCACTTCTCATCTACAGTAATTAAATCATTCACCCAACTGTACGTGTCAAGAAATGATGAGAGAAACATGCTCATGTCTACACAGCAATCTATATCGTCGTCCTTCAAAGCATAGGTTATGAATTGACCCAGTTCTTGAAGTTGCCAAAAGACTTCAATCCGGTCATAATACTTGGTTGACTAACTGACAATGCCTTTGATATTTTACAAGTGGTTTGAAGCTATTCGGTTTCAGTAGTATTCTTAAATAGGTCCAAGTGCAAAATCCGGACCGAGCTTCGTCTTACAGTTCTAAATGTTTGGCTTCGAATCGATGCGTCCAATTCTTGATGGTATAGACAGTAAGAGATCCGTCTTCATCTAATTCCTTCACTTTCTTACAAATATCATTTTTTCTAAACCAGTGAGGAATTTTTAAAAAATGAAGTTTGGAAAATTTAGACGGTAAGGTACGAAAGAAAGCGGCATGCTCGCGAACGACAAGAAGGAGAAATGAGCCACAGTCTTTAGAGGAAGTCCATGAGATACTCTATCTAACAAGAAAACATTCACCGAGAAATATAGTCCCACTGGCCAGATATGAATCTTCAAAATTGACCGTTCAAAATCGAAAGAAACTTATGCACCAACCTAATAACTTACAAACTATAGTTTTAGTTCTAATAGGTTCAAACCTTACACGTGTATTTTGAGCTCAATTATATCGATCCGTATAAGAGTTGTACAAAATTTATCCACGGATAAATCATTTATCATAATATCCGCAACATTTTTACAGTTGGCAATTTTCTGTTATCATTCACAGGAATCGAGATGATTGAGCTGATTGAGCTGAAAGTTGACGGGTTGGAGAGCTTTTACAAGCTAGAGGAAATACTGAACGTTTGACGGAAAAGTTCAAAAGTTCAGAGAATTGTGTTAAAAAACCAAACACTGAAAATTCAAAATTGATGAACATAGAACAAAAATGTCCACGGAACAAACTTTGATGGAAACATCCGCAAAGATAAAAAACCGGTAAACCTTATCTTGGGCCTACAATTTCCATAATGTTCCTTTTTCTCATAAGCCTTTTTTATGTCATTGCATCAACTAAACACAAAATTTTCGTATGAAATATTTTCAATTCACAAAATCTGAAATCTTGTTCCTAGGAGGCAACTCAACCCCTAGGTCCCTAACTTCTTTTATCCATACCACAGGTGTTTTTAAACCAGTCAATCGGACTGCTATACAACAGTTGCTAACACCTCCTGTCAATACGAAAGGTCAAATCCCACACCAACCGAGAATAATGGACCGGGGCGTGATTGTGATTTATGACATCGGTCAAAAGACGTGCCAACTGGTTTTTGATGAGATAATGGTTTGAAGAGATAGGTGAGAAAGAAGTGTTACAAATACAAGCCAGATAAAAAGTACAATTTGAGAAATTGAAAACACTCACCCGCGCACTGTACTCTACTGCTAATTTGATAGTGATATTGGTACTTCCAACACTATTTGTTGCAGTAAGAGTGTACACTCCAGCATCTGTACTCAATAATTGTTTTCCAGAAAGCACTGCTCCTCTTGCGAAGACTCTTCCAATTGTGTGGTCAAATGGAACACCGTTTTTCCTCCATTGCCATAGAGAAACTGCAGGATTACCACGAACTGTGAGATTCTCTTTGAAAGAATCTCCTTCTGACATTATTACAGTAACTGGATCATTCACCAACATCTTTGGAGGATCTAAAGAAGACAGATTTTGTAAATCATATGCGTACATTCATTGACTTACACATAACATTGAGTGGGAATGATGTGTTCACGGAATGCTTCCATTCTGGATGATTTGCAATGCAATGGACTACAGTACCATCGTATTCCTCAGTTGGAACAAATGATAAAACATTTTCAACGTTGTATCCGTTATCTCTTGTTCTAAAGGTAAACATTTTTTAGAAAATTTGGTTTCCAGAAACTCACGTCTCATTCAAGCTAACATCTCCTGAATGAACTTTGTCATCGTTGGCTCTCGAGAACTGCCAGGTTATCTGTGCAGCTGGATTTGAAGATAATGTCCCGCAAACTAGTCTAGCTGGTTTGTTGATTAGCAGACGCTGGTCACTAGACTCGGCTGGTCGGATGAGTACTCGACGAGGTGGGTCTGAGAATAGAGACGCTTTGATGATATTTTGTGGGATTCTGAGCTTACAGTAGACGGAAAGATACTGAGACTCTATTAGTGGTTCATCGAGTGCTGCATTTGTTGCTTCGCACTTTAAGCGCTGGGTGTTCATGGTCCGATCCACACGGAGAGCAAGCGTTGAGAAGGATGAGAATCCAGCGACTTCATTATGAGCTCCATTGACCTATAACAATATGTATAAGGAAGAAAAATAACCAAAGACGTGAAAGGGCTAAAGCTTTAAAAAAATTTAAAAGCTTTCGAAAAAATAAATTCAGCTAAGGAAAAAAGTGTAGAAGAAGCATAAAGAAAACTGATAAAGAAGCATGGGACCCACAAGAAGCTTAAAATACACAATAGAATATGTTTTACCTGTGACCATTTCATCTTCTTTCTTCCTTTTACCAAATGCTTCAAAAATATTTTCAATATCAAACTTTGATATTCAACTCACCTTCTCACTCCCACGGTACCATGAAAGCTCGGCTAGAGGGTTTCCACCTTGAGCTTCACAAGTCACGTTGACAATGTCGCCTTCGAAGAATTTCCTATCTTCTAGACCGGTTATTCTTGGTGCTTTGGGTGGTGCTGAAATGGCCAAACTAGAATTCAAAATCCCAGGATTAAAAAAAGACATACCAATGATTTTAATCAAATGCTGTTTGGCTGAAGAGCCCTCAGGATTCGTTGCAATACACTCCACATTAATTTGGTGAGCATCTTGGGACAACTCATTTGAATGTACTGAAATATTTGAGCTGGATACTATTCCATTTTCCATGAAGAATTCTCTCTGAGTTGGTGTGGGAACAGTCCGGCCATTGATGACCCATGTGATTTGAGATGCTGGGTTGGATGGTCTGAAAGGGAGTTTTGCAGGTTTTAGAAGTACAGTACACAGATTTACAGAAAACGTGTTTTTCAGTTGATTTTTGACTGGAGTTCAGCTGTCTACTTTTCGATCGCTTCGAAAACTTGGGAGGGTCGAAAACAGATCTAGATTGAAAAAAAAACTTTGCATTCAACGCATTTTTTAAAATTTTTTTTTATTTTCCGATTTCAGAAAGACACTCTTTTTAGACCGTTTTTGGGCTGAAAACATTGAAAAGCAGGTTACTTTTGTAAATCTGCGAAAAGCCTGAAGACTAGGAAATTTCGAAAAATCGTTTTTTTGCTCACTTAAAATTCAAATTTCGCGCGTTGACTTTTCCACGAGGAGTACAAAACACGAAATGAAAGATTTTCGAAAAATGTCATTTTACAACGAACAAACCAGGTTTAACCTTCTTTGTATTTCCAAATTTCAAATTTCGCACATCGACTTGTCCACGAGGAGTCCAAATTTGAAAATCGATAGAAATCCCGTTTGGTCAAATTTCAATTATTGTAAGTCATTTTTGCAGAAGAAATTTGAAGTTTCCAAATTTTTCACGTTTTCAGTTCAAAACCGGCCTAAAGGATGTCCTTCAGGAATTGGAAAATAACTAAAAAGCTAGAAATTTTCAACAAATTCGGTAAATGCAAAGTTTTCTTTTCAGGTCTGTTTTACATCCTTCAAGATTTTCAAAGTGATCTGAATCTTGACAGCCGAGTTTCAGACTCTTGAAAATGAACCGAAAATCAACTGAAAAAGACGGTACTGTGTGTTATTTTTTCTCACAGTGATTTGCATTGGATCATGGCACTACTTCCTTGTCGAATATTGCTCTCTCCAAACAATTCAACACTTGCAGGTGGGTCTGTAACATAATTCATTGAAATCTAAGCTTTTCCCCTCCATTCAACCCACAATTCACTTCAAATTTTAACGCCTTCCTCTTAGCGTTCCCTGAATGACTATTATTTGCGCGACACTCATACTCGGCCATGTTATCGTTTTGCGTTGCAATGAATGAATAGACATTTCTGATCTCCTGTAAGAATAAGAAAATATAATGAAGAGCTAATGGTAATTGATGGGCTAGGGAGAAAGAGAGATTACGCAACGAACCTTGGTGCGCGTGTCGAGCGTCGAGTGCGATTGCAACCTTTTGTTCTCGTGGTACCAAAAAACATCTGGCGGCGGATTACCGCCTGTCACGGCGCATGCAACCGTTACATTATCTCCCGCTCTCAACACACTCGGATTTCCGAGAATCTCCACAGTTGGCTCGGATGGTGGGACTGAAAAAAGGTGAAGTTGAGATCAAGAGTCCCCTTTAACCTTAGAACTCAAAACTCACAAAGAACATCTAAAGTTGTATTTGTGGTAATTCTCGTATCCGTTTCTTTCTGGACCACTTCACATGTCACAATTTTCCCATGATCACTACGACCGGGTTGAATGACGAGACTAGTGTAAACTGTGAAAGTTTTATTGAGGTGCGGCATCGACGCTTGCTTGACATCCCGGCTCATCACTTTTCCATCCATGTACCTATAAAAAATGAGATAAAAAATGATTTGATGGTTTCAGTAGTCGATTCTATATGATTTATAATCACCATAAAACTTGAGGCTCCGGCTTAACATTTGGTACAACACATGTGATGTTCAGCGGAGTGTTCTCTTTGACGGCGATCACAGAGTTTGGTTGGTAGTTGGAGAAGTAGACGAGTTGAGGTGGAACTGGAAGATTATAATAATTGAATTGTTGGAGTATTGTTTTGTTATGAAACATAGTTCGGAGGGTACAACGATTTGTGGTACTAAATCCACAATTCTTGGTGCAAAATTGAACGTTTTTCAGGTATTTTTCACATCCACACTAAGGATTTTGTACCTCCGAATCAATTTGCAGCCCAAGGAAGATCGAAAAAATCTTGTTTAATTGTTTTCAAAGGCGCAAGAGTGAGCTACCGTATACTTTTATTCACTTTAAGTATTATTTTCCTATTTCCCCGAACCGTCAACTTTAAGCTCAATTATCTTGATTTCTGTAAAAGATAGCAAAAAATAGTTGACTAATGAAAAATTACTGGCATTATGATAATCAATTTATCAATGGACATTTTCTTGATATTTTTCACAAGTGTCGCGGTTTTGAAGTGACGCGGAGCCGAATTGAGATAATTAAGCTGAAAGTTGGCAGTTGAGATGGACTTCTATTGTCCCTATTCCTTTCACAACAACTCGAAAAAAATCCCTCTCACTCATTTGTTATATTTACGTTTTCCAGCGTGTCTTATCAATTTATCAATATCTGCCAACCCGCTGACCCATCATTTTTCCACGGCCGTTTGACACCACCAAACTCACCGAGAATGTTTAAAAATGCCTTGGCGCGTATTGGTCCCGCTTCCGGGTGTAACATCTGACACTCATATTCTCCATCATCATCGAGATTGACGTGAGTGATCTTGAGGTGAAGTTCTTCCGCGTTTTGCTGAAATAATGGGATAATTCAATCATAATTCGATTGCTCATGGAAGTTTTAGGAACGGAATATGGCTCAGGGAAGTGCTTTTGGAATCAAATTATTTTGCAACGATCCCTTAATACTCCAATATCAAAAATTGAAGATGTGAACTCACTTTGACATAACTAAACCTTCCTTGATGACCTGGAAGAACACCTTCTTGATGGTATCCCAGCAGTGAGCCAGTATTCGACTTCCATTGACTGTATACTATGGGCTCTGGACTCTTCTCGGCTGCACATCGAAATGTTATACTTTCACCAGCGATTGTGGATAAATTGGAGGGGGACTCGAGAAAAAACTGCCTGGAGTTGTGAATAATTCCAAGTAGCCATATTACAGTGGCTAAAGGAATCATTTGGATTAACCTCCGAGTCTGAAAAAACGGAAAATTTATGAATTTAAAAAAACTGAAAGCCGAATAGGAAGATAAGAGAAAAAAAAGTGAAATGAAGCATGAACAATACTGTTTTGGCGGGTGGTCCAAGCTTCTCGGTTCACAGGCTTTACAAGAATAGAATCTCAAGAGAATCGTATAATAAGATCAAAAGGTAGCGACGCGCCGCATTATGGAAATATCGAGCACACGATTTGTCGTCGTTAGCCTGTGTCCAGCGATGGGGAGGGCAGATGGCTGCTGGGTAGCGGTGGCTGGTAAGAATAATGAATAAGCGTCATCAAGGACCAGATGATTCAAAAAGTGATATATTTACATAAAAAGCTGTATTTTATAATGAGACGTGGGGGCTTCTTCTTCGTTCTCATTCATTTCAATCGTAAAGCCACCGACAGCTCTTCTGTTGTGGTCCCACGGCGACTTCAATCACCAGATGTACATAGTTTTTTGAAGAATCGCTTATTTTTGTTTTTCTATCTAATTCTTCCTATTTCTCTTAACTATTCTTTTTGCAAACCCATTCAAAACGCTAATCAAAATTATTGCTAAATCAGGTTACTGTAGAAAAAGGAAACTACAAGGGTAAAATGAAAAACAATTATGGGGATGTGGTCATCAGTGGGCGGGGCGAGAAAAAGATTATTTGCGGTAAAGGAAGACAGCTGGCAACAGTGGGTCATGTACAGTAGGATATACGGTAGCGGTCACTGAGATGCACAAAAAACATTTTTCAGTAGATTTTCGGTATTTTCAGGAGCCTGGCGCTTGGCTGTCAAGTTTCCAATAATTTTAAAAAGTTGGGAGAGTGTAAAACAGGCATAGATTGAAACTTTGCAATTCACAGAATTTTCGGAAAGTTCCTCGATTTTCAGCTATTTGCCATAATCCTTTTTGACCTGTTTTTGTAGTAAAAACGTAAGAAAGACACATTTCTCATGTTTAAAGCAATGAATAGCCTAAAAAGGGGTTTTGTAGAAACTGGAAAATAACTGAAAAAGTCGTGATTTTCGAAAAGTTCTAATAATGATAAGTTTTCAATCTAGGTCTGTAAAATTTTCAAAATGATTGGAAATTTGACAGTCGAGTTCCAGTCCCCTGAAAATGGTAAACATGGCCCAAAATCAACTAAGTAATACGTTTTTGTATATCTTATTAACTGTTACTGTATGTCCTGTGCTATAAAATATGAAAAATTGAAAAAATATTTGCTAACATTTCCAAGGACAGGAAAAGTTCAAACAAGCTCCAACTTGATATCAGTAGTGGTCACATCGATCACATTACCTCAGTGTCTTCAGTGTCTTGTAAAACACGAAATTTACAACCACGGAGATATCTCTCGTAAGAAGTGATCAGTATTGACAAGACGAAACATGAAACGGAAAACCTCGAACTTTGACGTCAAGGAACCAGGAAAATGAGACGCTAAGATAATTTGGCGGTGATTTCAAAATACATCGAAAGTGATATAAAAGAATTTAAAACTAAAACAAAAGCGATGTCGGCTCACGAAAAAGAGGAATGAACTCATCGTGGGACCTCGGGCGATTCGAAATTTACTCGAGGGCTTTTCGAGAGTGGACAGAGCACCGAGAGAATTAATGTGGAGCTACGGAGGTGTTCGAGGGTAAGCAGCTGACGGTGTTTCTCATCCTTTATCTCGGGAATAGAGGACAACTGCTGCACCTTCCCTCTCCTCGACTTCTACTTCTTCATCTTCTTCGGGGTTGCTTCTTTTTCTTACTGCACACAAATTGTGCACATCTCGTTACTTTATCGCAAAGAGAAAAGCGGGTTTACTGCGTGAAGAATGAGGCGAGCAGGGAAAATAGAAAAGAAGAAAAGGTCCTCCCGATGGTGACAATGATTTTGTGACTTTTTCTATGAGGCAGGTATCAAACGTTTTGTAATTTGTGGTGGTTTTATAGGAAAACAAGCAGAATATCGGAAAAATGGGAGAGCATGCATAGAAACCAAGCGACTTGCCATGGTATGGCCAGAGAAGAATGGATATGATGGGGAGGAAAATCAGATACTCAAAAACGTATTTTTAGTTGTTTTTGACCAATTTCAAAAGTCTGGACATTGATTGTCAAGTGTTCGTTATTTTTGAAAAATTTGGTGGGAGTTTTGGTGGGAAAACAGACATACAGTGCTCCACATAATCATTGTTCCACCCTGAAGTTTCACTGGAACACCTATTTAGGTCAAGATTCATAAAAAGGTGTCAACATGAAAGTTGTAGGCCATGTCGAGAAATGGTACCTCAAAAAATCCGGAGTCGACTGCGTGACCCAGAAAAATTTCCGGACCGAAATTCCGAAAATCACGTTTTTTCCCATCCACAAAATCATTGTTCCACTCTCAAAATCACGCTTTTTGGGGAAATTAGGTAGAGAAAAGCCTGTTGAAAAATTACAAATTTTTGGAAAGAAGATCTTTTGTGTAGAATTTTTTGCTTAAAAAGATAAAAAACAAACAAATAACTGAAAATAAGTTATCTTTGAGTCCTCAATGCATCTTGGATAGACTGGGAATTGGAGTGTCTATTGAAAGATACCGGTTATCAGTAATTTGTTGACCAACTTGGCTCGAAATATCAATTTCTTAGTTTTATGAGTTCATCCATAATCTGATACAGTGCGTCCAATAATGATAGGACACCCCCTGTTTTTGACAATAACTCGAGAACGAAAAAAGATATCGAAAAACGGTGAACGCCATTCGTCTTGAAATTAAAAAATACTCCGGGACCAAAGTTTCCGGTTTGGTCCGTGCGGGTAAAGTAGGTCAACTAGAAAATGAGCCATTTTTGACCGTCCAAAAATGATAGGACACCTTTCAAAAACCGTTCTTTTTTCGAATTTTCGAACAATTCAAAAAACTTTCAAGCACTAGAAAAGATGTAAAATTTTGTTTTTCATTATGCTGAATGTTAATGGTTTTGATTCATATCACATTTGACCTAGTTCCGATGATTTTTGTGAGTCAACAGAGGATTTTCAGAAAAATGCTCAAAAAGTTCTGAAAACTACTCGAATGCTCTGGGAAATCACCACAAACGTGTTTTCTGATGAGATATTCCAGAATCACGATGAAATACATTTGTTTTTCCTGATCGGGACTACTTTCTCGGAAATTCGTGTTGAGGTGCATTCAAATTTCACTACAAAAGTGAGGATTGACTGGTTGTTGTTCAGAAAATCGATATGAACATCGTAGTAACATGGTAGCGGATTAAGAATCAAACCTTTGGATGCTGCCCGTGATGTTTCCAACGTTTTTTGATACAGCAACATGCTGTAGCCCAGATAATAACTCAAAATGACAGTGCACCTCAACACGAATTTCCGAGAAAGTAGTCCCGATCAGGAAAAACAAATGTATTTCATCGTGATTCTGGAATATCTCATCAGAAAACATGTTTGTGGTGATTTCCCAGAGCATTCGAGTAGTTTTCAGAACTTTTTGAGCATTTTTCTGAAAATCCTGTGTTGACTCACAAAAATCATCGGAACTAGGTCAAATGTGATATGAATCAAAACCATTAACATTCAGCATAATGAAAAACAAAATTTTACATCTTTTCTAGTGCTTGAAAGTTTTTTGAATTGTTTGAAAATTCGAAAAACGAACGGTTTTTGAAAGGTGTCCTATCATTTTTGGACGGTCGAAAATGGCTCATTTTCTAGTTGGCCTACTTTCACCGCATGGACCAAACCGGAAACTTTGGTCCCGGAGTATTTTTTAATTTCACGACGAATGGCGTTCACCGTTTTTCGATATCTTTTTTCGTTCTCGAGTTATGGTCAAAAACAGGGGGTGTCCTATCATTATTGGACGCACTGTAGTCTTTGTTAGTTTCGTAAAGCATACGAACCATAAACGCCCATTCATTTTCTGTCAGGTTTATGTTGTGTGAACATTTCAAAGTTGTTTTCTTTGAGAAACATTGAAGTTCTACTCGGTTTAGGGATGAGTACTCATTGAGTGTGTTTAAGGTGTTGATACATCAGGAAGGCATGTTGTTCGTGACAGCGTCACCTAAAGGTTGAGTGAAACTCTCTGTAGCAAGTGTAATGGTTAACGTTGATTGTTGCTGCGATCTGAGACCAGAAATTTGAACATTCTGGCGTCGACATCGTAATCGCAAAGTCATTTTCATTTCATTTCTCCATTCACAAAGTCAGAAGATTTTCAGAGTCGCTCAAACATTGCCTTATCATACTTCCCACATAGACTTTATGTTCACTTGACCTCAATTCAACCGAAAAAAATGTCGGGGACTTTTTAATTGAACTAACAAAGACTATCAGATTATGGATGAACTCAAGAAACTAAGAAATTGATATTTCGAGCCAAGTTGGTCAACAAATTACTGATAACCGGTATCTTTCAATAGACACTCCAATTCCCAGTCTATCCAAGATACATTGAGGACTCAAAGATAACTCATTTTTAGTTTTTTGTTGGTTTTTCATCTTTTTAAGCAAAAAATTCTACACAAAAGATCTTCTTTCCAAAAATTTGTAATTTTTCAACAGGCTTTTCTCTACCTAATTTCCCCAAAAAGCGTGATTTTGAGAGTGGAACAATGATTTTGTGGATGGGAAAAAACGTGATTTTCGGAATTTCGGTCCGGAAATTTTTCTGGGTCACGCAGTCGACTCCGGATTTTTTGAGGTACCATTTCTCGACATGGCCTACAACTTTCATGTTGACACCTTTTTATAAAACTTGACCTAAATAGGTGTTCCAATGAAACTTCAGGGTGGAACAATGATTATGTGGAGCACTGTAGATTGAGTACATTGCATTCAAAGAATTTCCGAAAAATTCCTAGTTTTCCATCTTTTTGCTGATCTCTAAACTTACTTTCTTCTCATGTTTTTGTACAAAATCCTGTATATTTTAAAAATTATACAGTCTTCATAAGTTTACTGCTAGTTTTACATGAATACGGCCTTGTTTGAATGATATTAAGAGACGCTTGAGCTATTTACTGTATTTTCACGCCCATTTTGAATATTATTGATCTGTTTTCTCAAGTTTCGACGATCGGTAAAATAATATCTAAAATGGTTTTCAGAAATACGATAGTTTGTTCGTGCGCCTTTTGATGCAATTTCAACGGTATATTTTTTAAATGGTACCTAACAATCTGAAAATTCTGTCGAAAAAATCTAGAAAATCTGTGAAAACAATCTTAGAAATTCTGTTTGGACAAAATAGCTGAAATTCGAAAATACGGTGAAACATTATGATTTTCAGAGTTCTACTGAAAAATAGAAGCGACTAGAGCTTTCATTCGTTCCCATAGATAGGTTTCATGTCAAGAATAAGAATCCCTTTATCGAAAACGTGAAGGGGTTTTCTTAAAGAGCATTATCTTACTAGAGGCATTTCGTGGTAGAAAGTTTATCAAGTAAGACATTGATATAAGTATATTACAAATTACTAACCCTCTTTCTTTTCAGATCTTCTGAATTCAGAAAAAGAATCCACCTAAAAACAACAAATCGGACCGGAAAATTAAATTTCACGTGAACGAAATTTCAAAAAAAAAATTTCTCATATTTCCTTCTCCAAGTTTTGAAAATCCCAAGAAAAATCATGTGAAAACCCAGAACATTTTCACACAGAAAAAGATAAACCCCGGTTTTATGAACTCATCAAATTCAAATAACGGAATGGAAAACCTTGAGTCAATCTAAACTAAGAACTTGAGACGGCGACCTCACAGAAAGGGGATTTGTCCATCATCAACGCAATTTAATTAATTTCTCAAGTGCAAGTAATTTCCCAATGCTCTACTCACTCATAACATACCCATGAGCTCAAGAATTTGCATATAATTGAGAAGGAATAAGAAGTATAAGGAACGGTTGGGTTTTGGATTTCCTTCAATTCCTTACTCAAACATAATTTATTTTCACGTAGTGTTTACTTTAGAATAAATTGGATAAAAGGTAGGTGGATTTTGTTTGGCTTATGTCTCACCGTTACGATTTAGATGGATGGCAGCAGAAAAAAGTTGATTAAAACAAATAGATATGCAAATTGCTTTACGAGAAGAAAGTTGTTTGAGCAAAATTATTTACAACATTCGGGAAAAAAGGATAGCGAGTGTGAGAGAGTAGAAAAAGCTTAACTACGCACAAAAACGGAAGAAATTCATGAATGAAACATCCAGAGAAACGCCTCACACACAGTTTGATTATGGGAACAGAGAAGAAGAGGTTTGTACTTGAAGCAGTTAGAATAAATAACAAATGTTCAAAGGGGAAATCGAAATACACAGAGAGAGAAAGGGACCACAGAGTTTTGATGCAGCAAGCCGTGAATACATGATTCTTCACCGAGTAAATCGCAATTTACGCTTTGCCAGACTAGCCAAGAATAAAGTTAGATAAAAAGGACGCGGGGACGGGTGGGGGACGGGTGGCGAATGCAAAAATGCAAAAACACACACACACATTCCCCCCGTGCCATCAAATGCTCATCCATTCGGTTTTAAATACATGAGCAATCGTTTTCTTTTTGAAGCGAAAACTTTCTTTTTCAAGATTTTTCCCTTCTGGAAAAATAGAGAAAATAGGAATCAGAGCTGGAATTCTGCCTCCGGATGTATAGAAAATTTCTCACGTTAGTTTTTCAGATTTTCCTTAGTTTTTGCTTGATATCAGTGTCAGAAAACTTGGAAAAGCAAAAACAAATCGAATGTATATATGCAGAGTTTTCCGGAAATTAAGAAAATTTAGATTTTAGGAGTAGAGAAATAGAGTCTCAAACTTTCTTCCAAGCGAATGTAGTTTCATAAATATCATAATTTTCGGAAGATTTTTTTTCAAAAATCTTTAATATTCTGAAATCAGCTAGAGCGTCAAATTGGGATACTGTAATTTTTTCCATTTTTTCCGTTTTTTTTTTTGTGAAAAAGGAAGTTCAACTTGTCAAGATCAGTGATTTTTTGAAAATATCTCTATAACTGGTTATTATGGTACTACCGTATCCTAATAATTTTTCAGGAAAGGTTATTCCGAAAGAATATACTTAAAATATCAAAAAATTTGAAAAAGAAAATAGTCAGTACAGTATCTAAAAATTACAGTAGTGTCCAAATTCCCGGAAAAGAAAATAATGGGACTTGAGATAAAACCTATTGGCACGAAAAAATTAAAAAAGTTTCAAAAATACCGAAAATTGAAAATACCATATTATTCTTGTCCGGCAGCGCTAAGCTAAAGTTGCTAAATTTAGGCTAAATTAGTCATTATCAAAAAAATCTAGTAATTTCAAGCTCTAGGAATTTTACGGCAAAAAACCACGATTTTTTCTGCTGGACCGACGATGTGCTTTTAAAGAAATTTTTAGTTAACCGCCAACAGACAAAAATGATACGATACCATAATTAAACAAATATCTACAAACACAAAAACGAAATATTGAAAAATGGAAGTTTTCAAAAATAAATATGTAAACCAACTCTTTTTTCTTCCGCAACTCTGCATATACATTTCAACTCAAAAAGCTCAACCTGCACCTCCAACCCTATCCATGTCCGTTTTGGAAACCAACACAACTTCCATTTAAAAACATTTTGAAAAGTGTATCAAATGAAAAGTGCTCTTTTCTCTCTTTTTTTCTCTCTCTGACTATGTTGTTGCTCTCACAAAATACATTCGGTTAGTCAACCTTGGGGTTTTGGGGTTGAGCATTACATTTTCATTCGCCAAAGATTTGTTGAGCGTAAAGGGAAATGCTGTGGTTATTGAATGAGTCCATTGAAAGAATTGCCTAGACCTGATTTGCATAATAAGCTTTAGCAGTATGCCCCTACTCTCTCTCTCTCCCACTGGGGACCGTGATTGCTGACCGCTGGCGACATAATCGAATCAGTGAAGCAACGCTGGTTATTGAATGTGCCTCATTTGAGAATTGAGTATTACATCGTCTCCTCTTCTTTCTGCTCCTCCCAATAGCTCACAAATAAAAATGTCGCAATCTCTGGCGGTGGTGTTGGTGTGGCGGCAGGAAAAAGAACAGATGGGATGGCCCTCGCCGAACTATTGGGTGGAAGCGCATTAATTAGTATTAACAATGAGTTTTATTGTCGGATGAGGATCCGAGATTGGTTCTTGATGCTGATGAGCTTGACTTTCAAAGTTACTAAGAAGAGAGAAGCAGAGAGAGAGAGGGAGTGGTTAAGTTGGAACATGCAAAACAAAAAAATTGAGGCTCCGGAATCAAGAGACTTGAATATGAGGGAGGGATGAGTCATGAGAATTTCAAAAATTTACGAAATTTTGGAAACAGTATAAATGACATAAACGGTTTCTGTCGGAAAGCACAAAACAGGATATAATCCAATATGTAAACATTCAAATTATCAGAAACAAATTTAAACATGAGATCAATAAAGTTCGAAAACGGATTTATTTTTCGAAGAACGATCCATTTAAAACCTTGTATTTCATTGGAAGATTGGATAATGAAAATTATCAAAAAAATTTTGAGATTTCAAAAAATGTTCCAAAAGAGACAAAACTCAATTCTCATATGTTGCTAGAAACTTCTAGAAGAATCTCTTTTTTTTCAAATTCTCGTATAAACTAAAAATTCTCAAGAAAAAACGGGGATTTTCAGTTTTCGCGGGAATTCAAAACCTTCTAGAAGTTTCCAGAAATCCAGCAGATTTGATATTTTTCAGTTTTTAAAGCAATTTTTAATGTTTCCCGATTTTTCATAAATTTCAGCTTTGTTTCTATGGGGATCCATATATTTTTGCACATTTCGGTTTAATGAAACTTTTGGTCGCCGTCCTACTTCATAAATCAAGTATTAAGTCAATGTAAGATACCGTAAAACCTGTATTAGAAGGGTCGGACGTTTTGTTGTTCCAAGGTACCTTCGGAGGGCCCTTCTATTACAGGGGCCTTTCTGTTTTTCCGGCCAGTCTTTTTCTAAATTTAGCATTGGAAAATTAGACGAAGTTTCGTTCACAATTCATGAAAATCTGCCAATTCCACCAAAATTTAGCAAGATTTTCGTGGAAAAATAGAGTTTCAACCAATTTCTATTGAATTGTGGAGTTTCAGGAACATTTTCCACTAAAAATGTACGGAAATTTTCTGATTTCAAAGCACATTTTGATGGGGGTCATTATTCACAGAGGAAGATTTTCGGAAGATTTTTGGGATTCCCTGATTTTTTAGAATGACACTTATTTCTCAAAAAATGGTAAATAATGGAAAATCAATGACATGTGCGAAAAACCCAAAATTTGGATATCTATTCTCAACCTGAATATGAATAGAAAACTAAAAATGCTAAATCTCATTCCTGGAAATCACCTAATCACTTTTGAGCCTTTTTTGCTAAATCCAATCTTGTATGTTGGATTGAAATTAGAGGCAATTCATATGGAAAAAAAACGTGTCACTAGGCAACGAGAAAATAATGAGAAAAATAAAGTTTCAGAGTCGAAAAGAAAAATATGTTGGAAGATTCGTGAACCGTGAATACATAGTCACATTTCTTGTTTTGCCAAAATCTCTTAAAAATGGAAACGAGAAATGGGAGTGTCTTCCTTCAAAAAAAGTCTGATTGCATAAATGGGAAACTGTGGTTTAAGATGTTCTGTTAATATCAAAATCAGGAAAACGGCTTCAAAGTAGCCAGTCCCTTTTTTCCCACGGGGGGGGGGGGGGATCAAAATCCAATTTGTGTACATACGGAGAAAAACAAGGTGTTCGGCGGGGGCAGCACGTTTTAGTTACAAAAAGTTTGAACTACAGTAAACATGTAACATATAAACACATACAAAAGTAACATCAAGTATACACGCACACACAAATATACGCCTCTACATTCTAAAAGATTTCCTGAGAAAAGAAAACGGATCGTCGAGAAACGAGAAAATTTTTAGTGGTGTGGAAATTTTCAAGTGTTTCAAAATTTGTCGTGTTTCAAACATGGATTTTCACGCAAAAACTCCCCAAGGAGCATCGGAAGGCGCCGGCATATATTTTTGACATTGCCATTTCTTCAACTTTGAAACACTAGCCTGTAGGGAAATAGGGAGAAAAACTGAGCAATTCCCGAGAAAAACTTTGTGGGGGTAGGAGAAGGGGGAGGATAGGACAAAAAAAGAAGGGAAAGTTTCAAAGATTTTCAAATTTCGATTTGTTTCAACTGACGTTAATGCAAGTATGGTGATGCTTCTTTTTTGGTTTTTTTAGCTTGATTTTTCTTCGGAATCTGAAAAGATTTAAAAAATTTTTGGCAAAAATGTTGTTTTTTTTTGTTTTTCCGTCTTCTTATTGTTTTATGTATAGTATTCATATAAGCATATTTAAGAATCGAAAAATGTTTTATGAGTTTTTCTGATTCCGATTTTTTTTGTTCAGTTTAGTTTTCTGCTGAATATGGTTGCCGAAATATCCAATTTTTTAAGTTTGGAAATTTTTCAAATCGTCTTTTTCAAAATTCTTATTTTTAAATTTTAGGAGTTTTCGAAATGAGGAAAATTCTAATTTTCGAAATTTCAGTTTTTTTTTTGAAATGTCGGCAACTATCTTTCACTAAATGTGAAAATTTTTAGAAATGTCCAGAAATATGATTTTTAGAATTTAGGAATTTTTCGGAAAGTTGAAAATTCCAATTTTCATAATTTTGAAATTTTTGAAATGGCGAAAATCCAGAGATCCACGGTTTTCGACACTCTTAGATTTTTTTGAAATGTCTTAAACTATCATTTCCATAATTTAGAAATTTCTGGGAATTGCGAAAAATCCGGTTTTGAACATTTAGGAATTTTTCGAAATGTCGAGAATTCCGATTTTCAAAATTTCGGAATATTTCGTTTCCAAAATTCAGTTATTTTTTAGAATCTCAAAAATTCCAATTTTCAAATTTTTAAATTTTCTCTGAATGTCGAAAATTCCGATTTTCAGAATTCGCGAATTTTCGGAATTTCGAAAATTCAGTTTTCAATATTTAGGAATTTCAAAATCTCCGGAAGTTTCAATATTCTAACTTTAAACAACTTTGAGCCATCCATATACCGTAGCGCAAAGCACAACAAAATCTTTCGGAAACTTCCGAATTTTTTTTCTTGGAATTTTTGCGTTCGGAAGTTCCAAAACTCTGAAAAAAACTGGTCTCAATAAATGCAGTTTGGGAATTTTTCGAATTTGCTTCGTTTTCTATTTTTTATCATCTTCACAAACCAATCAAACTAGGCTGGTCAGAATGTAGATAGTATTGTTAATTAAAAATCTGCCAGACACAATTCTCGACTATGGAATTCCCGATAAACCAAGAAGACAAAAAAAAACAGTACAATTTACATATCGCTTTCAAAACTTGATTTCTTGATTTCTCTATTCTCTGCCATTTCAAACCGTTCCAAATCGGAATCACTTCCACCTCAAAGACCGTTCTAGCTGACCGTTCATCTGAAACTCCCAGCTTTGCGATTCTTCTCCTCTCTATTCTTATTCTCCTTTTTTCATGCGAGAACCGTATACTTATCCCTTTTGAAAACTGTTCATTTCCTTCCCTAACCGCTTTTCACACCTACCATGTTTTAATGCGGTCAGTTCGCTCTCTCCCACTGTGTTGTCTTCATTTCCTATTCTTGTGGTCTTTGAATGCCAGGAAAAAATGTTTGAAAATGTACTTTTTGCCTCCGGAATACAGTAGATTTGAAGTTGCGAAAAGCCCACTCTCCCTTTCCTTTGAATTTTTTTCGAAATTTTAATTTTCGATCCTCAAGTTTCGATTTCGTTTTTCTCTTCTAAACCACTCGGATCCAGAAACATGCTGATAGACAATGAAATGCAAAATTTCAAGAGGAATTTCGTTTTTTTTTTTGCTGGCTGCTGCCTCCTCCGCAAAAGCCAAGTTTCTTAAGGAGGCGATAGCGGGCACTAAACCACGTCGAAATTTTTCAAGGAGATCACTTCAGTGATTCAACAGGAAATCGAAATCGAAAGAGAGAGGCATTCCTAAAAAGCGATCACTGTAATATCATCAGTCATTCTGAAGTTTTATTTCAGCATTGAAACATTTTGAACCTTATTCTATCTCTCTCTTCTTATTTTTTTTTATTTTCTCATGAAGTTCTATTTCAGATATGTCATTGGCTCTTCATGTTTTAATAGCATCTACATTAATTTCTGGTGTATTATCAGCGCATCGAAGGAGAGCAGTGCCAACTGTTATACCGAGTATTTACGAATTTATAGCAGAGAATGCGTATATTTGTGAGTTCTACCACTATACAACACATATTTTTCCAGAACTCGCTCATTTCATTATATTCCTATTTGCAGGTTCTCCTGTGCAGCTGCCAGACGGATCATTAGTTACTTTTCTGAGTGAAGAGAAAGGAGCGAAATGTGAAGAATGCAATCATGTCTGGAATTGAGTTAATCTATACAATTTTATTTGAGAGATTTTCAGGCGTCGCTGGGATTTGGAAATGCTTGTGGAGTGAGGGTGATGGGGAATGTCATGGATGAAGTTGCATGTTTTGAAGGTAATTTAGTAAATTTTCACATTATGGTATTAAAGGTTCATTGTAAAATTTAGTCTCATTTCTAAATTATCAATTTTCGAAAAAATAAAGGAATGGGAAAATCACTCAAATTGCAAGTTTGAATTTCTGGATTTCTGAATTTCTGAATTTCTGAATTATTTAATTTCCGAATTTCTGAATTTCTGAATTTCTGAATTTCCGAATTTCTGAATTTCCGAATTTCTGAATTTTTGAATTTCTGAATTTCCGAATTTCTGAATTTCCGAATTTCTGAATTTTTGAATTTCTGAATTTCTGAATTTCTGAATTTCCGAATTTCTGAATTTCCGAATTTCTGAATTTTTGAATTTCTGAATTTCTGAATTTCTGAATTTATAAATTTCTGAATCTTTGAATTTCTGAATTTCTGAATTTCTGAATTTCTGAATTTCTGAATTTCTGAATTTCTGAATTTCTGAATTTCTGAATTTCTGAATTTCTGAATTTCTGGTTTTCTTTTACAATTTACAGTTTTTAATCCCCATAAGTTTCTTTAAGACCCAAATTAACCAACACGAGCCATAATTTCAGATCCCTCTTTTACTCAAAAAATCACTTGCATGCTTTGCACACTCCATTAAATCCTACTTGTGTCTTTTTTCAACCAACTTCCCTTCTTTGATTCCCATTTCAGATATCGTGCATCTGACACACTAGGAACATCTTAGGGCCCCTCTTATAATTACAAAAAATGCATTTTCAGTCCCCCCATTGTGCATCGAAGCGTTCGAATTGCGTTATATGGCACAAAAACGACTGCCGTCAACAAGAAAGCCAAGAAAACGTCTGTCTTTTGTGAATTCAAAAGAGGAGAGGTAGCTGATAGATACAATAGGAAGATTAGTGAAATGAGATTATTGCAGAGAACTGGCGAAAAGTGCTCGAATGGATCCACCGAGGACCACAACCATGACAACGACAACGACACCAGTTCCTCCAGCACCTACAACTACAAAAACTACAACAATGGTTACTTTTCCACCTTCGACTTCTCCAACTACAACAACTACAACTACAACTACAACTACAAACCCACCTCATCCAACTTTGATCGATGAAGAAATAGAAGACTTTACTATCACTCCAATAGCCATTCCACAGTTTAAACCAAAAAAGTCTAGATTTACAGAAAATATGGTATAAGTGACCCTAGCATTTTGACTGTACCAAATTTATTTTAGAATCCTGTCACGAGACATCGATCTGGATCATTTAAAATTTCAAAAATGAATGACCAAAGAAACGATGAAATGGTTAGAATCGTGAAACGTAAACTGAACTTTATTGGAACCACCACAACTACACAGTCACCAGCACCGACACCAAAAATTTGCGAGGATAAACATAGTGTATGAAATAAATAACAGCATTTATTTCAAAATTAAATGAGTTCTGAAATTCCAGCTTTGCTGTTTCTGGGCAACCACTGGGGAGTGTACAAGGAATCCGTTCTGGATGAATATCAACTGTGCAAAGACTTGTGGAACCTGTAATTGTGAATGTGAGTATTTAAAGAAATTATTTGTTCACGGCTGTCGAGCTCCCAATCACTTTGAAAATTTTTGAAGGCGTAAAACCGACATAGATTAAAAACTTTCCCGGACTATAGAAAAATTCCTTCTAAAAACCAAAATAACCGACTTGAATTAATATACCCTGACTAAAATCTTGAAAATCCATCTCGGAATGTTGAGTACAGTTAAGACAACCTGAAAATCGCTTTGTAACGAAAAATGTACTGAATGTTACAATTTTCTTAAATTATCTGTTTTTACAGTAGGAACTGCTGATAAATGCGTTTCTTCTGGAATCAACTGCACACTTCCCACAACCACAGTCGTTATCACGACTACAACGACAACTCCAAAACCCACAACCACCACTACCACTCTGCCAACAACAACTACAACTGTGAGTGATCATGCCATCATTTTTATAATCTTTATAATCCATTAATCAGAAGAAAAAGTACACCCGACCCTACACTCCACCTGCTAGCGGATTCCGAAGAACTCAATCCACAACAGCTAACAAAGCCAATAGAGTAAGCATTTTGTCCCCTACTTCCTGCGGCGCATCCCGTCCCCCCTAATTGTACATCGACTTCTTCTTCTTCTTTTTTCCAGATTTATACAACAACAACTCCGACTACAACTACAACAACAGCAACAACGACCACAGTCCCAACGACCACCACTGCAGACAAGTGCAAGGATTACCATAAAGAGTGCAACTTTTGGGCAATGTCCGGAGAGTGTCACACGAATCCATTTTATATGAGACCGAATTGTCAAAAAGCTTGCAACTCGTGTGGAGAACTTGTTGGGACTGTGTATGCTCCCACTCCTCGGCCAGGTGATTATTTTTTGGGAATTGGGATATTTGAGATATCTGGAACAAAAGTTACGACAAATGTAAAGTAAAAAAACAACCTGAAATACAAAATCGTATATTTTGGAAATCATTCTTGTTACTAAATGACTACAGAGAAATTATTCGAGCCTCTTCTTCTTCTTCTTCATGATAAGAATCTTTAGTGGCACTTTTTAAAGTCTTCCACGAACCAAATTTTTTTCTTTTATTAGTTTCTTCCCGTGACCCGCGTCGTCGTACCCCCGCAAACCCAATGCCTCGCATTCTTTCGGTTTAAAATAACGATGCCAATAAGATTTATGGCATAACCTGACAAGATAAACGTGATGTCAAGTGAAGGAGGATGCTCAAACCGCACGCTTATTTTTTCGATTTCTGAATTTTTTGAACATTTGATTCGGGCTAGAGAAAAAAATGTCTGCGCTTCAGTGGAAACACTTGAAACCTGAACTTTGACATTTCATTTTATTCCAAATCCACTTGAAAATTTGATCCGCTTCAAGCCGGTGTCGTCATCATGTTTTTTAACAACTATGTGCAGAAAGCGCATTTTCAGTTGATTTGGACCATTTTCAGAAGTCTGTAGCTCAGCTGTCAGGGTTCAGATTACTTTGAAAACTTTTAAAAGTGTGAAACAGACCTTGATTAAAACATTTGCATTCATAAAAATTTTTCGAAAATTCCTAGTTTTTCGGATATTTGCCGATTTCTGGAAGAAACCTGTTTTTGACGTTTTCAGTACCAAGACGGCCAGAAAAGGGTGTCTTCCAAAAATTGGCAAAAAGCTGAAAAATCGACTTCTGGAAGTTTCAGAACCATGACAATTCAGAACTCGACATTTCAGAGCTCGACATTTCAGATCCCGACGTTTCAGAACTTTTCCCGATTTTTGTATTGTGCGCGTCAAATGAGTGCTCATTACAATTTTTTGTTTTGCTGATTTTTTAAAAAATTGTTATTATCTACCGTACTCCAAATAATGATAGATACACACTCGGAAATTATAAAAAAGCGAAAAAATTGCATTGGCCAAAAACTATGGTTTGGAAACGCCGGGTTCTGAAACGTCGTTGTCCAGAATCGTTGAATTCTGAAACGTCCAGAAGCCAAACAATCAGGAATTCTCTGAAAATTTCTGAGAATGCAAAGTTTTTAGTCTGGATTTGTTTTACACCTTCCCGAACTTTCAAAAAGATCGGAAACTAGACAGCTGAGCTGCGGACTCATGAAAATGCCAAAAATTATCTGAAAAATACGTTTTTGTATATTTTATTAATCGGTACTGTATTTCCCATTTTCAGGATGTGATAATGGCCATCAACTGTGCAATTACTGGGCTCACATTGGCGAGTGCTCATCGAATGCAAACTATATGCTACCAAATTGCCGTTTAGCGTGCCGTGTCTGTTAATTAATGTTCACCGAAACCTACCAAATGCGCTAGGGAAACAGAGAAAAAGAGAAAATGCTATATGTGTCTAAATAAATATTTTCGAGAGTATATATCGGATCATTTAGCTACTCTTTCCTCTTTAACCACTTGCTAAGCTAGCGGTAAGCCATACAAATAGAGGAACAGAAAGAGAGGATTTGTTTGTCGAGTTTCGTTTTCCAAAGCATCGCGGCGCATCTATCGGTAGCGCGCCTCCTCCTTTTTATTGTTTAATCAGTTTTTGATTCTACATAACAGGGAGGTGATTGATGAACTCTGAATTTTGGGATTTTTTTTCTAGTTTTTTTGGAATCCTCTGCTCTCCAAAACTCGGACGATGACAACCTAACACCCCATTTCCTTTTTTTTCGTTTGAAAATTATATCTTAGTTCTCAAATTTCCATTTTCTTCCCATTTCCTATTTCCCACTCTTTATGCAATTCTCCTTTTGGACGTCTTCGGTGTTTTTTGCCCGGTCTTCTTCTTCTTCTCCTACTTCTACTTCTTTCTGAGTGCTCACGGCCCGAAATTGGAATTACTGCTCAATAAGTAGAAAAAAGGCGGCGGCGAGGGGATGAAAGAAGCAGAAGAGCACAAAGAAATATTGCTCAAATGGCAGTGAAAAAAAAAGAAGAAGAAAAAGGGAGGGAAGTTGGTTGGAAAAGGAGGGAAAAGACCGAATAGAAAGCAAATCTCCAGCGCGTCTTCTTTTTTTTCCATGGGTCCTGTCGCCCCGAAACACTTCTCTGGGAAAAAAATTCTCGTCCTCGTCCTCTTTTCTCCTCTTCTTGCCCCCCGTCAGAGTAGAGCAACAGAAGTAGTACATGATGTGTTTTTTTTCTTGCTCAGTGAAGGCCCCATGAAGCAGCTCTGTGTTGCTCACTAAAACGTTGCAGTATTTTGTTGAAGGGATGGAGAGATGGCAAAAAAATCGAGTGAGAGAAAAGCTGTGCTCCCCGACCGCAGCACCACATCGAAAACGTTTTATCATTCGGTTGGTTTTGGTTTTGGTTGTGGTTCGCCTCTTTCATGAAAACACAATTTAGTTTGAAAAATTTCGCTTTCCACACAAGACGCGTCTCTTGGGAATAATGTATCGTCAGTCGTTTTTTTTAACGAAATTGAATGACTAAACTTTTTCAAAAGTGTAATTCGGCTCAAGTTACAGATAATGGAAGTTTGAAGTATTTCCAATCTTTTTACGTTTCAATACTTGTGGCGAGACTTTTTTTGCAGTTTCTGATACGAAAAAAACAAACCTGCCGTATATTGTCCGAAAGGAGCTCTATGAGCTCCATTATCTCAATTCTAGTGAAAGATATCAATAATGGGTCAACTGACAAAATATTTCTGATAATACAATGAACATTTTGACAGTTGACCACTTTTTGATATCATTCATAGGAAATGAAATACGGTACCGGTACCAATATTAAAAAATGTGTTTTCAGTTAATTTCGATCATTTTCTGGGCTCTGGAGCTTGGCTGTCCAGTTACCGATCGCTTTCAAAACTTTGGAAGATATAAAACAGACCTAGATAAAAAATTTGAAATTCCCAGAATTTTTTGAAAATTCCTAGTTTTCCAAAATCGATCAAATTGAAAAACACCCATTTTCGGCCAGATTCTGCATTTCGAAGTGAAAAACATGTGTGTTCCAGAAATCGGAAAATATCTGAAAATTAGGAATTTTCTAAAAATTGTATGAATCCAATGATTTCAATCTATATTGGTTTTGCATCCTCCACAATTTTCAAAACAATACGACACTTGATAAACGAGCTACAGACTTCTGAAAATCGTCAAAATGGCCAAAATCAACTGAAAATCACTTATTTGTATATTTCATTCACCGATACTCTATATAAGCTCAAAATTTACGGTTTGGGTTGGGGGACATTTTATCAGTGTTTACAGTAAATATGACTATTGACATATTTTATGCTCACAACTCTCAAGTGTATTGTTTTTGTGATATCAGTAAAAAAAACATTCTAAAAATTGCTCTACTTTATAACTGTAGTCATTCCTGCGTTCCCAAAATCGAGAGTACTCTTGTTGGCCAAAAAGACTACTGTCGATTTTGCCAACATTTTGAATGGGACCAAATTCTCTTTCTGCTTGTTTTCCGGTCCAGATCTTCTGAACCATTACACAAATTAATTATTCATCTTGCCTACACCATGTCGTCTCATTCTGCTCCGATACAACTTCATTGACATCATTTTGCGCCCCCGTATTACAATACAACATACATTAACACACCACAGAATCCGGGTGAGGTGATACATTTTTGAAATTGAAATCTAAATTTTTCCACCAAATTTCGACCGAAAATCCATGAAAACTAGATTTGCCAATCGAATTGGGTGTATGTATGTGTGTGTGTGTATGTGACTCGATTCAAATTCATTGTCAGTAATTGGTAATTGAAGCAGAGGCAATGGTGCGCACAAATCCCCCAACACAAACAATGAGCTAACGGGATATCGGTTACGTTTCACTATTCAGAGTGTCAACATTATTTTTCTTTTGCTCTTTTCGCTCCTTTTTTGGAGGGGCGGGGCTTTTTAGGCATATTGTTTTTCTTTTTATTTAAACCGCGTTTCTTACTGTCATAATTAGCGTTATTATTATTATTTCAACTATACTGAATAGCATAACTATCTGAAGAGATGTGTGAGGAGACGTCGTAAATACATCTATACATCTTTTTTGTCTTGTTTTTTTGTTTTCTCATCGCTTTTGTGAGATACTATCAAAACAAAAACCAAGAAAAAGAGGTGAGGATGGGATTTTCACCTGTCGGAAATGTTGTTATTATCTCAGGTGTTTGTTGTAAGGTGATTTTCAGAGGAACTATCTACTTATTCACTTTGATCTCGACTATCTTGGTTCCAATGAGAGATATGAAAAATCTGAGAACTGATAAAATATTAAAGATATTGTGATAAACAAATTATCAGTCAAAATTTTTTCATATCCTTTGGAGGAGCCGAGATAATTGAGCTTGAAGTTCCCTCTTAAAGTGGTCTTCTATCAGATAAAATACGGCATGTAGTTTATGACTGAAACTGCCAGAAATCTGGTAATTCTTGAATTTTCAATACATTTTTAATGAGGTTTTGTTCGGTAATGTCCGTTCAAGCGAGAGGTTAGAAATGTTGCATTCTGGTGGGATACGGTAGTTTTACGACTGGGGAGAAAAAATTTGAAAAATATACCTACATAATGTTATCTTGTTTTCGATTATGTTATACGGTAGGTCTTGAAAGTTAAAAAATTGATCTGACGATTACGGTAACTAAATTAGGCTGAAAATTGGTCTTGATAAAGTAATCTGAAGATTATTGTCACTGAAATAATCTGGAAACTACTTTAGCTGAAAAAATTCTGTTTACTGTAGCCGAAAAACTAGTTTAGCTGAAAAATTACTGTAGCTGAAAAAGTACTACTTTCTGGTTAGTCCCGAAATTCATGAAAAATTGGCGAGTGCACATTTCCTACAGTAATCTTCATTCTCTGAAAAAAAAACAGTCAAGAAAAATAATGAAATATTTTAAATTGAGATTTTTAGTTCTAATCCAATGAATTTCCATAATCCTTCTTGAAGATTACTGTAGGTGCGGAAAATACTAAATAAATATTTTTGGATTAGTCTTAAAATTGGCAAAAATGAAGTGGCTTGCTCTTTTCCACAGTAATCCTGATGCATTTTTCAAAAATTAGCTGCGCAGAATTTTGAAATTCAAAAATTAGAATTCATCTTCTTTCATACCAAATTCTGAAATCACATTGAATATAAGCAATGTGCTCAAAAATACTCAAGACATTTTGTTTTCTGATGATTTGTTGTGTGGGAACGTCTTCAGTGAGTATTTGTTGATGTGTGCGCGAAAGAAGCAGACGACTCCGAAGAAAATTACCACTTCTCCTCTCCGGTATATCCATCCATTGTTAACTCCATTATTGTATTATAGTCATCATCATCTAGACGACCCACTCTCACACCCGCAAAACACGAAGACGCCAATTTTGGGAGTTCTGAGTGAATGGTGGCGTGAGAGCGCTATACTACATTGGGGGCAGATGTCTGTGTATGGAAACTGGCCTCTCGGCACTTCAATTCAGACGTCTGTCACTAGCTCATTAGGCTGTTCACCCACTGCCTCCTTCGTCGTTGCTCTTTTCGCTGGTGCTCTTCGGGTCCCCCTTCTCTTCTTGTGCTCTCGTCCCTTCGCCCCCCTCTTCTCGTCGCACACGTCGCTTCTCTAACCACTCCTTTTAATCTCCGTCCTTCTTTTTCTTCTTTTTCTCCTTCTACGTCGTCTTCAATCCCTTTTTGCCTCTTTTCCTCTCTCTCGAAAACTTCTTCTTTTAGCACTTGGACCTCTATGCTCGTTCTGTTATATCCTCACTATTTTCCACTATTTTCATGCAAAAGCCGTCAAAATGTATTCACAACTTTCTTATAACATTCTTATTCATTCACAAGAGTTGGGGAGGACTTTGATTTGTTACTTTTTCTATTTCCATTTTCGCGCAAATTGTATATATTCGTTATAAATCCTAATTCAATGAATTCAGATTCGACACAGAGAAATAAACCAAAATGAATCTTCGATTTCTATGTTCCTTTCTTTTGATTGGCCACTCATTTGCACAGGATGAAGTGTCTCAGGTTTGTATCTATCTCCTTTTTTTCGACCATTTCCATCTGGCCCTTTCAAAACCCATGAACCCCTTTATTATGCTAATTCCTCATAATTATCTTGTCACTTTTTTCTCTTTTCCAGTGCAATTACGTCGGATTGGTCAAATGCTTCATAAACATTTTGGACGAATGGGCTTGGACACTTTACGAACTCAAGGAAAACGTCGTCACGATTACACCGGATCAATGTGAACACTTGAAAGAGTTGGACAAGTGTATTAAGGTGAGTTTTGGAGAGCAGGTTGACGCGGCGGGGGGCTATTAAAAATTGAGTACCGACGACAAGTTGTGTGTTTGAGTGTAAAATTGGGTTATATACCAGGTTATATACCAGTTGAGCCTATTGCTTTGTAGTTTTCTTGTTGTAATAATCCTGGTGTAAAGAGCAGAAGAAAAAACAGAACTACATAGAAAACAAGAGATCTAAATATAATAATAAGCCGGAGCAAAGCGTTCTTCACATTATATGTTTTTGATTGTTTTTCTGAGATTTTCCGGTTATCCCATTTCCGGAACATATGGTTATGTCAGGCAAGTGGGGGTAACCGACAACAAAAGCCAGAAGCCTAATCCGGCTACTACGGGTCGACTATCAAATTACTGTAGTAGAAAGCCATTAGGTTTTTGTTTGTGTTGTGCATGTGTCCTCGTAGAAACACAGCGGATTAGAAATGGAAATTTATGATTTCTTTTGGCGGGAGAGGGTTGAGAAGATGGTTTCCGGTTGAGTTACAATTAGGAAACGGGGTGTGAAACGGGGTGGGGGCAAAAGAGCCCCGGGAATAATGAGTTTTGGTGGTGGGAGAGGGGGCGGAAGACGTTTTGAACTTGGTCTGAATTATTTAGTTCTTGAATGCTACCAGGGAAGTGGCATGGATTTTTCGGATTTTTCCGGAATGTCAAAATTCCGATTTTCGAAATATTAGGAATTTCGAAACTTCGGAATATTCCGATTTTCCCTTTATCCGAAGTTCGGGATTTTCGGAATATTCCGATTGCTAAAACTTGAAATTTCAAAATTCCGAAATTCCGGAACCTTGGAATATTCCGATTTTGAAATTTTCGAGCTTTCGGAATATCGGAATTTCGAAATTTCGGAATATTCTGATATTGGAATTTTCGAAATTCAGAGATTTCGAGATTCCGGAGTTTCGAAAATTTTGGAATTACGGGTATTGAGAAAATTGGAATGTTCCAGTTTTCAAATTTTCGGATTTTCGGAATCTTTGGGATTTTTGTTATTGAAATTGTAGAGTAGAAATTCCATTTTCCAGTTAAAAAAACGCCAAAAATTGGTGAAAAGATGACTGAAGATTTCAAAAACACAAAAAAATTAGAAGTGATTGAAATCCAGACCCGCAAGCAACTTATTCGTATGCGCCTTTGACATACCGTAGTCCGAAAATCGCTAACTCCGAAAAAAAGCTTCGAGAAAATTCTGGTCAAAATTTTGATCTGAAAAACCTTTCTGGAAATTCGTTCCGAATTTTTTCCAAAAGTTTCGGAATTCCGAATTCCCTTCCAAACATCCTTAAATGCTTAATATTTTCAGGATGACCTCCCAGTTGCTCACTCGTGCTCTCACAGTGAAATTGTCCAGGTCTCCAACACCGTATCCGATTTGCTGACCCACCGAAAGGATTCTGGATCTTTCTTGAGAGTGAGTCACCGAACTTGAATCATGGACTAATTTGAATATTGTTTCAGAGTTATTATCTTCTCACTTACGCTTGCTCCGCCGAAGGACAAGAGATCCTGAGCAAGCATCGTGATTGCTTGAAATCGGTTAGTGCTTTTTTACTTGATTACCAGAAATTTAATTACCCATGCACTTATTTCCAGGAAAAAATTGGAGAGATGACCCTGTCGGCTGGAACCTACTTGAGTGAGAAATTCTTGGAACACCCGAAACAAGACGTTTGCAAGAAGGTGAACGAGAAGCTGCAACAGTACATTTCTGCTCTTGGAGGACTTTGCAGCAAGCACGAAGCCGCTCAGCTTATGTGTCAATCTTTGAAGAACATGTTCTCGGTATGTACCCAGAGTTGGGTCATTGTTATAAGTTTTATTCTTAAAGGGACTTCATGCCGACAGATTGGAAGGTTGCGAATTGGACTGCAAAATTCCGGAGGACGCCGACGAGGAGAGCAAGGAAGAGGTGGTTAGTCGGGGTGTAGTAGAAATGTGTCGTTTTCGAAATTTTAATTGAGATGATGAAAATATTCCGCGTCGTCTCTCTAACTTTTCCATAATATTTCGACAATTTCCGCTCAAAATGCGATATCGGCAAGCGTTGCCACTATACAAGTGCTTAGCATTATCAAATTTCGCGGCTTCACTTCACTCTCTTTTTCCCCTTTTTCCCCATCCTCGATATTTTATGCAAAGTGAAGTAGAGGGGGATGGAGAAGTTCCGATCATTTCCTGTGGATAAGAGAGTAGTTTGGAATGGCAAAACATGTGCTGCCTTCAGAAGTCATCGGCTATATCGTCCCCCCATCTATGAATAATTTGACGAGAAATATAATCCGAAACTAGGAGAAAGAAGAGGATGCGTCGCACCGCACTTTTTTTGACATTTAATATTTTTTGACATGATGATCTTCGACTCTGCTGATGTTGACGAGTTTTCAATTTTATGCATTTTTCTACTCCCTTTCTTTTCGAAAAAAGGGAAAATTCCAGAGGAAAGAAGAATCCAGGGGTTTCCAAGAAGAAACTGCAAAAAGTTTTCAACAAAGAAGAACTATAAGCACCAGAAATCTGTGTCTGTTTACGACATACATATTTTTCGGAAAACAAAAAAAAACAGACAAGCTTAAAATCTAGTGTTTAGTTTCTAGAACGTCATCACATCTATCAAGATGATCATTGGCACAGTGCTAGTCATGAATAGTCATGGCACAGTGCTAGATCATGAACTGTCTAGAAACAAAAAAAAACTAGTTTATAGGTGATTTTTACCGTTTTCAGAAGTCTGGAGATTGGCTGTCAAGTGTCGGATCATTTTGAAAATGTCAGAGGTTATGAAACAGACCTAGATTGAAAACTTCGCATCCACAGAATTTTTCGAAAGTTCTTAGTTTTTCAGCTATTTGCTGATTTCTGAAAGACACTTTTTTCTTTCTAGTACCAGAACCTGTAAACTTTTTTAGAACGATACATTCAGTCAGTTTCGGTACCAAATGATAGATCTTGCCTGAGCCTAGCGAGCCTATAATATTTGAGCCAGAATCCATTCTAGTAAAATGTCGCAACCTGACAACCTGTGAGCTTGAATGATAATTTTCAACAAATTCGAAAAAAAAACGATTTTTTTGTCATTCAAACACATTTTTCGGCGTGATAGCGGACCGGAATTCGCCTCAAATAATGAAGACGTGGTGGACCCTGTCTCGATCTATCATTTGGTACCAAAACCGTCTGGATGTCTCGCTTTAGAGACAAGTGAACAGCCGGCCCGCTTGCAACTACCAGAACAGGCAAATGCAGGGCATTTTGCAAATTTTTCAATCTAAGTTTATTCTACAATTTTCCAAATTTTCAAAGCGATCGGACACTTGACAGCCAAGCTTTGGAAAATGGTCTAAATGTCCGAAAATCAACTGAAAATTTCGATTTTGTTCATTTTATAGAATGATACTGTATAATGATAATGAATTGTTTCAGCAACTCACCTCCGATGCTCAAGACGAGGAAAACTTGGAGCAACAGCAATCGGAACAAGACGCTCTTCGACCAGCCGACTCTTCCAGCATAGCCTTTTCATTCTTCTCAATTGTATTCTATGTTCTTCTCAGATGAATTCGGAAAGAATTCTAAGAATTTGTAACATTTGATGAGCTTGCTCACTTTTTCCATAAGCTTCACTTTTCTCTTGATAAGGTTTTGAACACGCTATTTAGTTGTCATGTCTTGAAAATAATTCTATAAAAATTAAAATCCATTTAGGCATTCACTTTAGTTTGTATGATATATAAGTATTTTTGAACGATTTAGGATCATCAATTGTACTCTTTTGTGGTGACTTTTCTTCTCAATTTCCAATTCGAATCCCGATTTCTTTTTTCCATATGAGCTTTGCTTTTTTAATTTTTTTTTTGTCTTATTTGTCTCAATTTTTCTGGCATCTGGTATTTTATTGTAAGTTTGAAAACCCCTTGCCTATTTTTAACTTTTAAATTTTAACCTAATTTTCAAATACCGCCCATCTTTCATAAGCAATTGTCAAATAACCAATTACATTTAGGATGTCATATAATTTGAACACGAAACTAGATTCATTTGCCGATTTAATGAATAATACTAGAACTTAAAAATATTATATTTGAACTTTAGTTTTTTTTGTATTATAATTAAAATTTTTATATATTGCCATTAATAAATTGTATGATAAAATCTTTTTGCAAAATGCCAAAAAGGATTGTGTGACATATAGAGAACATTTTCAGAGGAACGAGAAGGAAAAATTCAAATTCAATTACAAGAAATCGAAATTCCTCAAAAATCCTTTTAGTCAAATCCTTTTCATTTTTTCGAGAATTCTCAAAAAAAAATTTTTCGAGAATTCTCAAAAAATTCAAAATTCTGGACCGAATTTTCCACCTTATAAGTGCACTGTTATTATCTCTGTTCCTGTCAGAGATAATGAAAAACCTTCAACTGATAATATTTTCATCATATTACCAGTAATATTTTATCAGTTGACTAATTTTTGATATCTCTTATGGGAACTGAATAAGCTCAAATTTCTCGTATAGAGTAGTGGGCTTCTATTAGAGCTTTTTTTTAGTTTTCATTTTCATTTAGTCAGTTCTTTTAAGGAATTCTACAGTTCTTTAACGCTCTCATGTCCCAAAAATCCAGAATTCTATTCCCTTTTTAGAGAATAATGATCCTTTTATAGTTATTCGTTCACCTGCATATCCAGCTAGACCATTTTGAGAAAAAGGAAGTTCTCGTGATTGGGGTAAAACCTAGACACGCTATTGGGAATATGTAGACGCACTGAAAACAATGGCAATAACAGGCTCAATAAATGTGTTATCGAGAATACAAAACGTGCAATACGGGTGGCCAAAAAATCGAAGAAGCTGGAATGTGCAGTTTTTTGTTTGATTTTTTATTGGAAATTTTTTAGTTTTGAGAAAATTTAGTATTTACCGTGAATACTCTAGTGGATTGCCTTTCGAACGGTTAACTTTAAGCCCATATTTCTCATCTCCTATACAAAATATAGGAAAGTGGTCAACTAACAAAATGTTCATTATAATATCGACAATATTTTATCAGTTGACGAAATTTGGCCATCTTTTGTGATAACCGAGATATTTTAACTTAAAATGCACGCATATTGTGGGATCATTGTTTTTCTTGCCGAAAATGTATCTTTCAGTAAGTAAGTTCGCATTTCTTAGAATCGATAAATTCAGTTTTTCGCAGTTTCAAATTGAGCGTCTTACGGTAACTGATCATCTTGAATGACACTATTCAATAATATGCCACTCCCAATTGAATAATTATCTTTGAATCTTTACTCGTGGAACAAGAGATGACACATATAGATAATTTTTCTGAGAATGAAAGCTCAGCTTGCACACGTAGGGCGTGTAAACTAAGCCAATTAGTTTCGTGCAGATTTTCAATCGCTTTGGAAGGATGGAACTCAATTTTTTCCGGTTCTTGCTTCTTGTGCTCCTGATTGAAAAATCGAGATGTTCTTTGAAATTGGCTTAGCTCAGGATAACGTCATTTTGGCGTTAGTCGAGCTCCATAGTTTCATACTTATTACTAAAATGTCTTAAATTTAAGCCAATTTTTCTCGATTCCTGTCAAAGATATTCAAAATTTGTCAACAGATAAATTGTTTAACATAATATCACAAATAGTTTATCATTAGAGATCTTTTTTGATAACTTTGAAGAAACTGTGATAATTGAGCTCGAAGTGCTTATAGAATGGGCGAGAATTCTATCATCTATGTTCGTCAGTTGACAGATTTTTGATATCTTGTATAAAAATTGAGATAATTTATCTTAAACTTGAAAATATCCTTCTATGACAAGTTTAACGGTGACTATGGTTTTTCGGTTCAATTTTCGGAATAACCACTTTTTAGCATAAGGTTTACCTGGAAGTTGTGGAAAGATAATAATTGAGGATATCCGTTTCTCTTTTCACAGAAATCCAGGGCCGCGTTTCCGCATTATCCTTGCACCTCTGCAGCCTTATTGACATTCCATTTCCAGCGCCCAGAAAAAATAGAGAACTTCTCAAAGCAGAAGTTCTTTGATTCTGAAATCTTTTTCCAATCGTTTTCCCCCCATCCAATAAAATCTAATTTCCCGAGAGAGGTATCCAACACCTGTGTGTGTAAAAAGTATCTGCCCTAGTCAGCTGTAACATGAAGAACAGAAATCATTGAAGTAAGATTTATCTGGTTAACATGCTGCTCAGCTTTCCAGTCTGGCACCTTTGACACTAAAGTCTTCCGCTTCTCCTTGGTGCTCATCACTCATCAGTGAAGAGAATTTGTGCCCTCTTCTTCCATTTTTCTTGTTAATAATCTTGCGCCTCCTTTTCAACATTATATTCTAGAGATTTATTCTGCATGATGAGAGGAGGGGAAACCAATATCTTCGAAATCCTTGGATGCGTGTGTCGACTCGACAAGAGTTAATCCTTCTTTCTACATGCTAATAAACTAATCTCTGCAAAAAAGAAAGAGGAGATAGGACTGCCCATCGATTTCGGGCAGAGAGTGTCCTGTTGTGAGCCAGAACGTCTTCTCCCATTTTATTTTTTGTGAAAAATCCTACTTTATTCTTTAAAAAACCATGAAGCATTCTACATTAATTTGGCCTGGCGGAGATTCTGCTGTGGGAATGACTATCCATTCATTCTACTTTGTGATAATTTTCATTGGATTGGTCCTTAACATTTATGTGGTTTTCCGAATGCGGAAATTCTGCAGAACCGATAAGGATCAAGTAAGTCTAGAACTTTTAAGGATATTTTTTTCAAATTTGCGTTTTTCAGTTTCTAAACGGTACTGGACTCTATCTAATGTCTATGGCTTGTTGTGACGCGGTTAATCTAGTGTTATCCAGTGTGGAAATGGTCACATATCTTCTACCGGTAGCCGCCAGTGAGGAGACAGCTCATATTTTGTGCAAGGTAAGTAAGAGGATCTGAAATGATTTATGATATCATTCGATCATGAATTGCTGTATAACCTCTGGTTCCTACCGGATGTATAAGATGATTTCTCGAGAGGCAAATAAGCTATTTTTAGCTCTCAACAGAAAGAAAAAACCCCATGACAACCTTATTAGATTTTCATTATAGAAAAAAGGAAAAGAAAAACTAATTCTCTATAAAAGTTCAAATCAATTATCCGCCAATAATCCCTGTTCCTAGACACTTTCACACCTCCAAATTAATGTTCAGTAATCCCCTATGGCTTCCGTTCTAGATTTCTCCAAAGGAAAGTTATAATCTAGTGTTAAAAGGCACATCATCCGTACTGAATCACTCGAAAAGAGAGTTCATAGTGATGAGTAGTGATAAAGTTGTTACGATGATTCACACGAATTCCGGAACTTGACCAGAAATTAAATTGAAGATCACAAAAAAAACAATTTCAGGTCCTCGAATTCACTGTCCGATGCTGCTACACCTACAGTATGTATTGCTGGTTGTTCATGTCTGGATTACGGTACTTGGCTGTGTTCCAAGCTATTCACTACACCACAGTGTGGAGGAGCCCATGGCATATGGTCATTCCATGCTTCATTGTTGCTCTCATTACCAATATGTATCTGTTGGTAGCAGTCAAGCAGGATAACTACCGATGCGCTTTGACAGTTGATGTATGTACCGATTTTCAGTTGGTTTTGACCTTATGCAGGAATCTGGAGCTTGTCGGATCACTTAAATAATTTTGAAGTGTAAAACAGACTTAGATTGAGAGATTGAGATAGATAGATAGATTGAGAGATTAATCGAATTTTTGGAAGTTCCTAGCTTTTTTACTGTTTGTCAACTTCTGAAAGACGCTCCTGGGAGAGTTAAGAACCCTGGTTTCCTTCAAAAATTGGCAAGTAGCTGAAAAACTAAGAGTTTCCAGAAAATCTGGGAATACAAAACTTTCAATCTTGTTTTACATTCTTCAAAATTTTCAAAAGTATTGGATACTTGACAGTCAAGCTCCAGACTTTGGAAAATGATCGAAATAAGCTACGGTACCTAGGATTTCAAAGTTTTCAAAGTGAAAATTTTCAGGACTACTCGTCGTTATACAGTAGCGTCGATGTATTCATCTCCACCCTGGTTCCAGTATCCTTTGTTCTTGCTCTGGACCTTCTTGTCCTATGCTTCCGACCAACCCGCCAACAAACCGATCCTCTTCTTCAAGTCGTTTTCCACAAACTGGACGAGGACACTGAAAAGGTATCACCCCACTTGAAAAATTGTCTTTATTCTTCATATTTTGAGAAGCGACAACAAACAACACGAAAGTTCATGTTTGTCACATTCCTCGCTATCGGCATGTCGGCTCCCGATGGAATCCTCCGCGCCGTCCGTCTTTATTTTGATGGAGATGTGGTGTTCACGTTGTTTCAAATCTTCAAAGGATTATATTTGATACGGGTTAGTCTTGTGCATGCATAATTAGGGGACTTATTAGTTGCGGGGTTTCCTGTGGTGTTTCCTGAAATAGATTAAGCATGCGAAGGGCATCTTTGCATCTTTGGTGTCGGTTTGATTTTGTTTAAACTGGAAGGGAGGAAATCTAAATTTTTGAAAAAAAATAATTAAGATATAGAAAAACTAATTTTTCCATTGATTTTTTGGCATTTTGATAATTTTCAAGAATCTAGAGCTCAGCTATCTAGTTTCCGAGCAATTTGAAAATTTTTGAGGGTGTAAAACAGAGCTAGATTAAAAACTTTGCCTTTACAGAATTTTTCGAGAATTTCTAGTTTTCAAGCTATTCGCCGATTTCTGAAAGACACCTTTTTTGGCCCGTTTGTACTAAAAATGTGAAAAATTACTGAAAAAGTACTGAAGACATAAGACATCTGGAATCATTTGAAAAGCAGGTGTCTCCCGGAAAGCGACAAGCAGCTAAAACGTTAGGAATTTTCTAAAAATTCTTTGAACGCGAAATTTTCAATCTAGGTCTGTTTGGCAGCCTTCAAAGTTTTCAAAAAGATCAGAAGCTTGACAGCCGAGCTACAGACATCTGAAAGTGGTCAAGAATATCAAAAATCTTTTGAAAAATATGTATTTGCGTATCAGTACTGTATCTACCGTAAACACTCCGATGGAATGCTTTGAAACCGTCAACTTTGAACTTGTGTACCTCATTATCTATAAAAGATATGAAGCCGTGGTCCACTGAGAAATTGTTCATCATAATATCAGAATATTTTTTCTAGTGCACTACTTCTTGATAACTTCCACAGGAACCGAGATAATTTGGCTCAAAGTCGAAAGATCGCTATTTAAAAATTAAATTAAAATCTCAAATTTCAGTTCACCTTCAACGCCTTCTACCTAACCCTATTCGTCTTCGACCGGAACCTTCTCTCCAAAGTTTCCTCTTCCCGCCATTTGTCTGTCTCCATGAGACGTCTTGAAGAGGAGCCAGCCATTGTGCCACGTGAGCGCAGCCGAACCCTTTCCTGTCAACGACCACCATTGGTTACCCAGCTAACCAGAAACGCCTCATGCATAATTTATAATGAAAATAAAGACGGAAAGGAGAAGGATAACGAAAGATCAACATCCTTGTGGGTGTGAATTCTAAAGTTGTCTGCTTTAATTTTTTCTTTTACTTCTTCAATCATTCCCCATTGTTTTTCTATCCGGTTTCTTGTCATTTTCCCCCCATTTTTCTCACACATTCGAGTTGTTTATTTTGTATCGCATTACCAGTAATTTACGATTCCCCTTTTCTCAGAAGCCGGTTAGCTGTCCCAAAAAAAGGGACTTTCAATTTTAATCCGATTTTTAACAAAATTCGTAGAACATGTTGTATTGTCAACGTGACGACGAGACAGTGAATCACTGAGTTCTAAGAAATAAATCCCGATTTCTCTTTTTTTTCACTTCCCCATTCATTTTTCTGTCTCTCTCTCTCTTTTGTTCTCACTTGAACTTTCTGTCTAGAACCAGTCAGAGAGATATAATACATGTCTGTTATGTACTCATGATATGTAAATCCGATGTTGTTTACAAATTTTCCATTTTGTGAACTGATGACGTTCGTCCTTTATGTGGACATTTGCTGAAAACATGTTGAAATGTTTTTCATGGATTTTGATGTTTTACAAAAACAAAAATAAAAGTCTTATATCTGACATCTAGAATTCACAAGTTTATTGCATTTTGGAATGTTCTGGGCTCATAAAATTTCTAATACAAACTACGGGTAGGATTTCTTGCAGATTGCACAGTCAGGCGGGGGGAAACTAGACAATCAATAAAATAAAATTCTTAAAATAAATAAAGCACAATTCAAGACAAATCTCACAACGTCTGTAGATTCATTTTTTTGACAATTTTGACACTAACCATTTCAGGATTTCAGGTTTTACTGGGCTTGGTTTGGCGGGGTTTGGATTGGTGGGAAGGGAGAAGGTTCAATAATAATTTCTGGCACAACGAAAACAAGTGAAATGGAATTACACATGTAAATTGAAGAATAACTGGGAGGGGCAGGGAGAGTAAGTAGAAGAAAGTGCTAGAAAGTCTAAGCTGGGTTAGCAATATGGGGGATAAAGTAGATAAATATGGGATAAGTTAGATGAGATTCGTCATGTTGAAAATAGATGGTAAGGTTCGGAATTTCAAAGAGGCATCGGCACCACACGAGAAGAGGCGCATGTTTTGGTCGATGAAAAGTTGTTGGACTCCCTGGACAGACGATTGGCCGACTGAAAATATCTCGATTTTAAAACTTTTAGTGGTTTATCGATTAAAAATTAAAATTGTTCGGATGACGGATTTAAAACCACAAGTTCGGAATTTCGAAAATTTTGTATATTTTTGGTATCACATTCCAAATCTTTTCTTTTAGAATTACGGTATTCCACAGCGTTAGCAGAAAGTTTCTTTGCCGGTCTCGACTTGGAATTGGGACCAATCCGAGCACAGGCAAGCACTGCCACAGTTTTACAGGAATCAATATTTTCAGACCCTCCAAAACAGATATGATAGAACTTGATGATTGCTATAAAATTTTTTTGAAAAACTGTATCGTGTCAATGAACAAAGTTAACGATTTGAAAACCGAGAAAGTAAGAAAGGCCAGCCTCGACCACATTATGGCTTGTAACTTCGTTCGTAGACAAGGTACGGATTTTCAGTTAGTATGATTTTGTAGTACTCGTCAAGTTCTATCATATCAATGTTAGTTTACCCGAAAAATTGATTGTCAAAAAAACTGTGACAGGACCCGGTTGTACAAGTTTGGAAATTTTGAAATCCAAATATCAAAAAAAAAAGAATTTTCGACACTCCAAAAAATCTCAAAAAATTCCGAAAAGGCCATTCCAGAAATTCCCGGTTTTAAACAACTCCAAACATCCACTTACCCTGTCTAAACGAGAATCCACCCTTTGCCGTGTGCTCTCCAGGCAGATTGTACATCAATTGAGGATTCGCGTCGGCCGACCAAATCTTGATATCTCCTTCACTGGATCCAGAAACAATCAGATCTTGTGCAGAATCTGTTGCCAACGTCTTCACAATATGCATCTGATCGAACGCCTTGATGGTGTGTCTCAACTGACGTTGTCTGATATCCCAAAGACAAATCTCTCCGTGTCGTCCACCAGAGAAAATGGTTTGCTGGTTAGGCACGTAAAGTGCACATGTGGCACCTTCCGGATGGGCAGCCCAAGAATGGACGAGAGCTCGGTTGGTTGGGAGAAGAGTGTCCCAGAGACCAAGATTGTAGTCCAGAGATGAGGATCCAGCGGTGAGGAGAACGGATGACGAGTGACCAAGGAAACAAACATCGGCTGCTGATTTGTTGTGGCAACGTTGACTCTGACAAATAATTAAGGATAATTGAGGTATGTTCACTCATCCAGATAGCTGAACTCACAAAGAATGGTTTCTTCTGTTCAGTGGCTTGACTGGCTTGCCAGAGACACAACATTCCATCTCCGTCAACTGCAGCAAACTTGTTTCCATTGCATGAGAACGCAATTTTAGCAACTTTGGCGTGTTGTCCGGCCACCCTTGCAGTGTATACCGTATCCTTGGCTCCCCACTTCCAAACTTTGATAGATCCATCAGAAGATCCAGTCACATAGAATGGAGCGTGTGGATGGGAATCAATACGGCGGACACCAGGGATGTGTCGTTTGATCATCTGTAAAAAATTTGGGTTATTTAGAAAACAAAAACCATAATAAAGCCGATCCATCCATGCCACAAGCACAAGAGAAACCCAAATAAAAATATGCGACCATCACAACAGTTTTACTACCGAAAATGAAAAACGAAACCTTATTTAATCCCCTACGACTTCGATCAATTATCCAAGGTGTAAGCTGAACATAATTATAGGAATGGTGGAGCGATTCATGAATCATCTCGAGATACAGAACAACGTAGTGAGTATCAGTGAGTGTTCTGGTTACTAAAGAAACGGTGAGTAACTTACCACATTAGTATGTTTGGCATTGTGTGCATTCGAGTCTGTGAAAATTTGATAATCATCATTGTCTCGCAATGCGTCTCGTTTGGAATGAATGTTCTTCATCTGCAAGTAAACATGGTTAAGAATAACTACAAAATTCCGAACTTACATCCAATTCTGCTCGATTCCACATCCAAGAAGTCTGATCATACTGATCCTTGAACACATTCGACATATCCATCTCCTGGAGTTCTCTTCCATTTGACACCACAATCAGCCCTGGACTCTCTTGATTGCAGCCAAAAGCCACAATTGGTTCACTATCCTTCTGAACAATCTTGAATGCCTCTGGAAGAATTGGGTTACTGTCGATGCCAAGGAACGCGTCGACTGGTTCTGGAGCGGATTCCTGAAAAATTTTCAATATTTCTGGGACTTTTTAAATTAAGTTTACCATGATACTGTGTTGTGAGAAGATGTACTTGATGAAGATCTCTTGAAGATGATCTTCTCTCACCAGAAATGACCATAGGCGGCGAATCGTTTGGATTTTCTTATCGTCAGACTCAAATGGAGTGTTATTCTTCTTTACCAGTGCTGCATACTTCTTCATTGTAGCCGCAAGATGTTGATCACTGGTATCAATGGTCATATCCGGCAACAAGTCATTTGGAATTCCTCCAGGGAACGTTTTCAGAGTCTGATGTTGTTGTGCAATCCAGTTGCTGAGTTGTTGGAGCACAGAATCGATCCGAGGAGCGACGGTTGGAATATCTAGAACTGATTTTGTTATGCAAAAGGACTATTATGTCCGTAACCTCACCTCTGGGATCAAATCCAACCAACACCAAGAACTGCTTAACACGATAGAGTTGTTGTTGAATCAGCGCAAGTCTGAGCAATTGCCAAGCGAAACTTGAAGGCGCTGCATTCTCACAACATTCGTCCTCGTTGTCCTCATCGTCCGAGTAACCGGTTCCTTTGTCTTCTTCATCCGAATCGTACATAGTCTCATCTTCATCTTCTTGACGACTAACGTTTGGTTTGTCGGCGAACAACTGCACAATATTCATTTGGGGTGGAACCCATTTTGAATAGGATTGTTCCGATGGAAGGCTATCCTTTGATGCAGTTGAGAACTTTTCGTTTCCAAGGATTCTCAGATTCAAACGACTTCGGATTTGTTCCCCATTGTTCTCGACTGTTGAATCTTTTGGAGTTGGTGCGGCAGGTCCTAAAAACAAGCGTAACTTTTACAAATAAGAATTTGACTCACTTGGCGGTCTGGCTGGAGGATGAGACGCTTTCTTGGTTTCACCACCTCCTCCAAAGATTTGACCAAATCTGTGTGGGTCGATCTCATGAACACTGAGACGGTACAACCAGCGAGAATCGTAAGCAGACAACGCAAAGCAGAAGAGTGACATTGAGATGGCGAGGAATGACTCGATGATGAGCAATCGGAGTTGTGGAGCATCATCCTCCTTCTCACGTCCCAACAACGCAACTAGTGCTTCTACTCCAGGCCATTTTACAGGCGGGGTCACAACATGATTGTCGGATCTTCCAATTGGCGCGGGTCTTGGCTCCAAATTAAGCATTGAGGAGTAGGTCTGGTCAATGTCCGTCAACGATAGATAGATGCAGCAGGAGAAACCTTGGCAGAGGTTGTAGAGCATGTAGCACTGAAAACATTGAGTTTGGAAGCGTTCAGAATTTTCTCTCACCTTCTGCAAGTCACCAGCCATATTTGGCACATTATGAAGCTCACTGATCGAAGCAAGAAGATCATTTCCTTGGTTTTCAATGTAAGCCAATGGAGATGACACAAACATCTTTGGAGATGACACAGCTGCATCGAGCAATGGGAAAGTGCTCACGCCAGAAGCCAGGAGTTGCTCTGTAAATGGTTTTTTTTTTCAGTATTCGAAATTTTAATAGTTTCTACTCACTTGGCAAGATATCATCCTCAGCATCTCGTTGAACATTGAGCAAAAGTAGAAGCAATTCCATAAGAACTGATGCCAAGCGATGATTGTGTGCCGAGTGAAGTGTGCAGAACGATGTGAAGGATCTCAGAAGCTTTTGATTTGCTTTCAACCATATTCTTCGCTTTGGCGTGAGTCCTGGACTAGCACGTGACAACTTGTGCTCTGCATGCTCATAGTTTGCTCCTGTCGAACTCCAGTAGTCAGAATCTTGATTGTCCTCGTGTGGCAGTGCTGGTTTCCGTTCCGCATTGTAGTCACAGTTGGTTTGGAGCACTTCCACCTCACGTTCGAGCCAGTTCAAGAGCTAAAAGGTACGGAAAATTAGGAAATTTGTAGCTAAGGAATAAGGAAGTGCATAGATTTGATGAGTTTTGAAAAGAGAGGGGTTATATCGTAGGAAGTGGATAGTTTCAAGTAGCTGCATAGATCCCTTCTCCATTGTTCCCCTTAAAACATGCCTCACACAATTTACCACTAATCTATCGCAACTTTCGAAAGTCTGTAGCTGAATTGAACGATGTTTTTAAACTTTTCTTCTTAACAGATTGCGTTATTTACTACCAAAACATACCTGATTTCTCAACTGTCCACCATCGACATCAAATCCACTTGCCAGTGTAGACAACTCCTCCGTGAGTATCCTCAGAGACGCCACAAACTTCATATGTTGAGCGAAAATGTCTGTTGATCCCACAAGTTGACTTTGCAACACTGCAGAGCTCTCCATGCCATTGACAATCGGCGGTGCAGGTTCTTCTGGTTTTACATCCACCTCAACGCCTCCTTCCTCGTCTTCTTCATCATCACTCCAGTCTAGCTTCAACTCGTCTGGCTCATCAGAAGTCGTAGGTTTGCTCCAATCAACTTCAACCGGTGGTGGAGGCGGTGCCGCTTGCTCGGTTCCTCCGAAGATGGTCCTCAGGGCTTCGTCATAATCCTGCACGATACTGATATTCTTTGGTAGCATGGTAAGCACATCTAGCGAAAGCATTGGACATCCACGAGCCATATGTTCAGCGGATGTTCTGAAGAACAGACGACGTTCTGGTGGAGTTAGAATACTTTCGAGTTGTCTTCCAAGTGCCAGAAGTTTCTCAGTGGTTCCGACTTGAGCTCCGATGTTGCTGAGTCTTTGGCGGACCACCAATGGATGTTTGCGAAGATAAGAGTAGAAGTTGAAAATGTCAGAGAGGCTGGATAGAAGACGGTCGGATTGTGCTTCTTGTACCAAAGTGTGTGCAGATCTTGTGTAGTCCTTGAGCATCCAGAAAGCCATAGACCTTTCGAATGGTTCCTTGGAGGCGTGAACGCTAACAGGGGTGTCTTCATCAGTGCGACCACGTTGTTTTTCAAATTCTTCGTAAGTGATTCCAAGTACCTCTCTGAAAATTTTATCAAAATTATCAAAGATTTCTGAAAATTCAAGGATTACCTGCACAACAACTCATTGACCATTGCTTGTTGAGATTCGGGATCGCTTTCATACATTCTCACAACAACCAGAGCCAACTGAACATCATTACACTTGCTGCACAAAGTCTGAACAGCGTCTTTAAGACTGCCACTCAACAAGAAGAATGCTGCAGCGTGTTGGAATCGTTGTTTAGACATCAAGACGAATGCATTTTTAGCAGCCACCTTTTGCCAGTGCTCTTGGTTGAAGTCGTTCATGAAGAAATCAGCCATAGTTTGGTTGCGGACGGTCTTAAACAAATGAGTCAGCACATTTTTCTTTCGGAGAGCGAGGTAGAACAAGGAGGCGTCCATTGGGTCTTGGTTTGCTTGGAATGACGCTTTGGCAATCTGAAAATGGGGGTATATTGAGCACAGTTGGTAAAACACCAAACTTGTAAATCGGGATTTCGCCGGACTTTCGCGGGTCATAGTTGTTTTGGACACACCAAAAAGGATATGATAGAACTCAACGAGTACTACAAAATGAAACTATTGGAAAAACTGTACCTTGTCTAGGAACAAAGTTACAAACCATGAGGCTGCAGAGCCAGGTCTGTAACTTTGTTCAAAGACAAGATACAGTATTCCAAACATCGTCAATTTTAGTACTTCTTGAGTTCTATAAAATTTGATTTAGTTGGTCCAGGAATATTGATTCTAAAAGAAACTATGACAGAACCCGTGAAGGCCTGTCAAAGGCCAAACTCACAAGTATGTAGAACACTAACCTTCTCAATGCAAATTCTCAAACTTGCGGTATTCTTCAACCACCACGCCACTCCAAGACCTCTCAATTCCTCCCACGATGGACTTGTTTTATGCATTCCTGGAACCGCATTCAACAATTCTACTTCTGTCTCCGAGTGCTGTGCCCAAATAATATTTGCCGCTGAGAGTCCAGTCTTCTTAAGTTCCATCCTTTGCTTCATCGGAAGACACACCAAGAGATACTCATGTTGCTTCATAGCCATCAAGTATCTCAATCCACACTCATCAACAGTTTCCATTCCGGCAGCTGCCGTTGCGTATCCACCAGCAGCATTGTCTCCAAGAACTGATCGAACAACTGGCTTCATTGCTGAAAAAACACATTTTAATCATAATGAATTGACCCAAATCGGATATCGCTACATACCTGCATTAGCTTGCTCCACCTTGTCCTGAGCGTCACTGGCAAAGTGACTCAAAGTATCAGCGATAGCCAAAAGATGCATTTGATCTACACTGGATAATCCTGGTAGATGAGTGTGAGTAAGCAGCTCGGTCAGCTTTCTGTAGTCCTTGGCAGTGAATGTTGCGGTGACGTGACTCTCGTTGTTTCTAGCCGAATCACTTCCAACAGATAAATGACGGGATCTTCCGCTGTACACTGAATCTGTATCCTTTAATATGGCATCAATGTCACCATCTTTGTCATATCCATTGTCGAACAAGTCATCGTACTCATCAGTGTTCTTTACCACCAATTCCTCTTGCTTCTCGTGAACAATTGGAACTTCATGGTCAGCTTCAATCAACGCATACAATGGCAAAAGTGGGATGTCGTCAATCTCATCGTAGTCCATTGAGTCGTCATCCATTCTTGCATCAACTGGCATTGCTGGCACAGAATCTCCACGATCTACAGTAGACATTCTTTTGATAGATGCTGCTCGACTGAGTGGATTGTGAGCTGCACACTTCTTCTGTTTCAGACATGACAGAACATGATTGAGAATGGCTTTGACACGTCGTTTCTTTCCGGCATTCAGAAGAACAATGAGCTGTTTGGGATGGTATTGTGGAAGGATTGGTGAAGCCATGCGAGCTGTCTCGAAGACACCTTCGCTTTTCAGAATATCCAAAACCATTTGACTTTCGTTTTCTTTTGGATGGGCTCTGAAAAAAAAACATGGTGAGATACAGTATTGGTCAATAAGGTGTACAACAGCTTGTTTTTTGAAAGATTTACAAAAATGTGTTAGTATCAGTTAGCTGGTGGGTCTTCGGCGCGATGTAATCAAGATTTTACTGGTTCGTAGCTTCGTATACTTATTTTTCGAGCTTTGCAAAAGTCCAGAGACTGACAGGGAATCCAACAGACGCGTGTTTCATATATGATCAACTCACTTATGCATCGTGTTCACAAATTCCAGGAAGACTCTGCTACGACTGGAAACCAGCGCCTCCTTCTTGCGAGTCAATTGATCCAGCATCGAATGAGATGTAGAGATGGGTAAACTAACAATATTGGGATTGGCGGCTCTGCAATTATCAACAAAATTCATCTTTCACGAATTAAATCGACTCACGGAATGGCCTTCTTCAATTTATTGTTATCAGTAGTTTTGAAATTCCACTGATTATACACTCTCATCTCACTTTGCATTCCAACAATCAGAATACCGTCGCGCACCCAACTCAAAGCAGTCGGAATTGGTGGTAGCCCGTCGGCAGTGTCCAAATTGAGCACACGACAGCAGACCCAACTGGTGAATCGACTGTTTGGTTGGATGTTGGGAAGAAGAGATGACGCTTTGCGAATCGATGGTCTTCGCATTGTTGTCTCACTTTCTCTCATCAATGTGACATTTTGTTGAGCAGGATCCTGACCGATTTGAGCATAAATGTAGACTTTGGTACCCATTCCAACGGTTAGCATGTGAGTTCCATCCTCGGTTGACACCCAATCAAGACGAACAATGTTCTCAATGTTCACTGAAAATTTTCCATAAGTTTCGAAATGTATTTTTTTTTCTTACTCTGCGCAATATCAGTAACCGATGGCGATGAATTCTCAATTGCACGAATGAGCTCATAAGACGGTTTGGTTGGTTTTCCAGTGTTGATTCCTGGAAAATTCAAATTATTGAAATATCATGCAATGGGAGAAAAAAAGCCAGTACTACAGAGGGAGACCAACGGGAACAACATGAGGTTCAAGAGGTTATCCCCAACAATCTAAAAATTCACACAAAGTTAATCCAAAACGTGAACAGTTTTGTTTAGTAGTAAAAAAAGATAAAAAAGAAACTTCGACACTCATATTAGGTAAAAGAGATAGAGGGAAGCGATAGGACAGGTCACGAAAAACAAACGAGAAATCACACCACGTCGGAAACTAGCACGCAAAACTTCCGTACGCTGTTGCAGTAGATTCAGATGCTCCTGCTCGCCGGAGGAGGGTCGTTTGTTGTGCGCGTCTTGATAGTGTCTGAAATTTCGGGGTTATTGAGAAGAATGAATGTACAGTATCCGTCAATATGATATTCAAAAAGTATTTTTCAGTTGATTTTCGGGCATTGCTACCTTATTCAGAAGTCTGGAGCTTAACTGTGAAGCTTCCAATCAGAGCCAGACTCTTGAAAATGGTAAAGCCATTCGAAAATTCCGTTTCTGTATATCACACTGACATGTATTTCAATCGCTTACGGTTTTGAGAATTCATAGAAATGGTTCTGCTGGATACTGAAAGAATCCTCACGGAACCATTCGACTCCTCCTGATGATTCACATTCAAACACTGCCACTTCAATAGAGATGTTCGGGTCGGATGAGTTCCTGTTTGGCTTTTGGTATGCACAGGCGATTCTTCCACTGTGGGCTGCGTGGACTTTGACAATGGCACCTTAAAATTATGTTTATTTTTTTAGATTTTAAGATCCCTAGACAAGCTTCATACCTTCGACTCCTAGTTCACTTGGATGATTCTCGCTAATCATGTTCCACTCTCTCCATTCAAATTTGTTGGGGCTCACTGGATCGGTAACCTTGATGCATCGCCAGAATCTCACCGAGTCATCATTATCAGATGAAACCAAAACGTATGGGGTCTCACATGCCGGGTAGATGGATGAAGAGGAAAGGTGACCAGCGGCTGGGACCACATTGGTCAGACGAGTTCCCTCTGGGAGAGGCATGACTTGTCGACAAACAAGATCTGCTTCGAAGTTCAATTTTGCCATGGAAGGAGCCAAAGGACTCGATGGTCTGAGGAATCCTTTCTCGCCGGGTAGAGCTTCAGTGTCAAAGTTTGGAATGGATTGTGGTGGTTGGGAGGAGATGGTGAGAGAGAACATCATGATACTGAAATTATTAAATTTATTTTTGAATAAATTGACATCCACTTACACATCCTCATTCTCCTTCTGATCCACAACGACGATGAAGAACTTGTCTTTGAATGTTGGAGTCTGACTTCTATCGATAACACTACTCATCGCACTGATTTCACTTGCATCCTCTTCATCATTAGCAATCACAATTCTCGATTGGAAGACGTGAAGGAACATCAGGTTCAACTCATTCAGATTCACATCTTCAATTTTTCCAACTTCTAGAACACATCCTGGCTTTGCTGTCGATTGTGTAGAAACCACGTTGAACTGCTTTAAGAATGTTGGAGCACGATCACTGCGTGGCGATGGAGTCCGAAGAATTTTATCGCTGTAGCTAAAACTAGTTTAGGCGGTTTGAGCTAGCTCAAAGAGCTAGAACTTACTTATCAAGAGTATCCCTGCCAGAATAAGCAGTTTTAGCATTGGAGAGTTCGGAGAGAAGTCCACGAGCGTCAAGAACTGCTTGATAGATGATCAATTGGTTTCCATCACATGAGATGAAGCAAGAAGATGGAGAATTGCAAACTGTTCCAAGTGTACAACTGGGGAGGATCGCAGGAACCCATCCAACAGTAGAGAAACCACTGATGATGGGACTAGCAACACGCGCCAGCTCCTTGACTCCTCCGTTTTTGCACAATGGTCCGACTGGTGTGATTTTCCAAAGAATAACTTCAGAGAGTACATCCATGGTTGAGTCCACTTTCACTTTGGGAGACTTGAATTTGGAAGTGGTTAGTAAGAGTGGGAGAACCGGGTGAGCAATGATCTGAAAGTCACTGAAGGCTTGTTTAATTCATATAAAAGTGAAAATTCTTACCTGCTGCATCTGGAATCGATGTCCACACATTCTGGAGATATGCGTCATACTGACGACACAGGAAAAGCTGCTCTGATCATCAACAGACATGTGCCATAGGTTGAGAGTTCCATTGTCATGAGAAGTGAGCACATGGATCGTGTTAGAAACTCTTCTCTCCAGTAGTTTATCATGCAACATCACACTTGTATCCTTGTCCTCGGAATTTCTCAACGCATCCAGATAAATTGGCTCGTGTGGATTGAACGTGTTCAATTTTGACTGCAGAGACATTGAATCACTTGAAGGCAGTGCGCCAGGAAGTCGAGAACTGTACGAGATGACTGGTTGACGGAAATGATCATCCAACCACTCAACAGTCCAAGTGAGAAGGGATCCATCAACTGGGTGAATGGAGAACAACACATCATTTGATTTCGTCCATTGTCTCAGAAGAATTTCTAGTTTCACATCGAGAATATCTTTGGATGATGGAGCATCCGACGATGTACTTCCTGCTGTTTTAGAACTATCAGATGGAGCTTGATCATGGTCCGTCGTTGATTTGATCTCCTCCACTGGTGAGTCTTCTTCAGCAACGTGGTTAGCAGTAGGTGAGCCTGAAATTAAAGTAGATTTTTCAAATTGTGTGAAAGAGTTCAACTCACCATCAAGATCCAAGAGCACAGCTTCAGCGAGCAACTTTTCCGCTCCAACACTGAATACCAACTCTTTATTGTTCAACCAATGCACACAAAATGGTTTGCGAATGTTGGTGTCGTTGAAAGATGGGACCAAAAGACAGTCTGTTTCAGCATTGATAGTAGCAGCCAAGTAGAATGAGACCTCGGACTGCTCGATTTTGTCTTTCTCGCTTTCTTTTGACAATGGTGATGGGAAATCGAGGAGTGATGGGCTTTTGCCAATTTGTGCGCGGAGACCAATGGGGTTGGAGTCAGTTTCCTGGTGTTTTTCGGGCCTGAAAACGATTAATTAGCTTTATAATCACTTGATCTTCATCCATATTTTCCTAGAAAAATCGTTTTCTCTCAAAAAATCAGCAGTACTCTGCCAAAAAAATGAGAATTTGCCATTCCAAATTTTTCGAGAAAATTTAGTTTTAAAGTCACTTTCAGACCCTATGAGTCGGAAAATCATCTAAATTATGCTCGAGGGATTTTCAGGCTCCTATTTTCTTTGTGGAGTTGATTTTCGGAAAGAAAACAGTGTTCCAAGGAGAAAATTCATAAATATGGCCGTAGAACTCACATCATCTTTCGTATTTTATTCAGAATCCTAGTCTTCGTCTTCTTCACTCTGATATACTTTCCCAAAAACTTTTTCTGCTTTTGCCGATCCCACAACGGATCCCCACCACCTTCTCCAGTCAAATCAATGATTGATCCTTCTGGTGCCGGTGTCTCCTTCCAGATTCGTGACGTTCGATCCTCACACCAGGACATCAAAATTGGTGAGATGCATTTTCTTGGCATGTACCTTCCGGTTTTTCTCCACTCAAATCCGCAAACCGGCGCTGGGTGGTTTAGAATTATTTCACAGAAATCCAGCTCGGAATGTTCCAGTGTGTTTTGATGGAAGATTTTGATAAAGCAGTCGCGATCACCGGCCAAAGCCAGATAGTATCCGTCCGGTGAGTATTTGATAAATTTGGGTTTTGATGGAAGTGCGGTGGTCCAAATGACCTCCCAAGTGTGCCGCTCTTGGAGATCCTGAAACCAAATCGCTGAATTTTTGTAGGAATAACAAAAAAACTCACTTCTTCCGAAATGGAGAATGAGACTGGAGTGCTGGTAAAAGATTTGCTCGTACTGCTGACACTTCTATGCTGGTGAAGTACGAGTTTGTTTCCGATGACGAATAGGAGACGCAATCCTTCCATGGACCATTGTACAGAACTGATGGGTTCCTTGTGAGTGAACGAGTAAGTCTCCACCCAGTGGAACTGGAAGATCTGAAAAAAATAAAGATAAATAGAGTAGCAGTCAACAAGATATGTATATAAAAATAGATTTTCAGTTGACTTTTGGCCATTTTCAGGATTCTGGGGCTCGGCTGACAAGTTTCCGATCATTTTGAAAATGTGTGAGGACGTAAAGCAGGTCTAGATTTAAAATTAGTCGTCTGTTGAACACCCTGCAAAGTTTTCAAAAAGACCCGAAGCTTGCCAGCTGAGCTACAGCCTCCTGAAAATGATTAAAATAGCCGAAAACCAACTGAATAACACATTTTTGAGGATGTAGTGTATTACAGTAGGATTTTTATTGAGGCTGTGGCACGCACGACCTCAGCATTTAGATTCGAGTCTAAGTGTTCTTTTTTTCAAACGAACGGAGTGAGTGGTCTACAGCAAATCATACATGTTGACAGGCCGGCTGATAACTCACTTCAAAATTGAAATTGTGAGCATGAACATAACGGCCAATGGAACTCAAAGAGCAGTACAATCTTTAATAAGAATTGACCGGTTTCAAAAGCGGTATCATAGACAAGGCTGGCATTCTTAACCGAGCCGATGATTATGCCTGGTCCGGCTATTGAACGTCAGCCCGCTACCGGCTACTGATTATAACGCTGGTCGATTTTTATTGAAGATTGCAGAGTTTTCCGAGTTCTATCGTATAGTATGTTTTTTGCCGACAATTTTAATTTTGAAGCATGTTATGAGCCGTCCCGTGACTCGGCGAATGAAGCCATGGCCGCGATTTTCACAGCCTCGGTATTTTTCCAGCAAAAAAAACTTACAAGACTCTTTAGCTTGCTCTTATCCACAACCGAATTTGTGACCTCCAATATTTTGACAAGATTTCCATAAGTGACCGCAATCTTGCCTGTCTCCTGACAACAGCTCAAACTACTGACTATCAACTGATTCTTCGATTCGGGAATAATTTGTACACGATTGAAGTCCGAGTCCAAAATAACGACATCGGAGCCGACGGCGCATGCCTGAAATGTTTGAATTAGATTGCATTAGGTGGAAAATCTGGAGTATGACTCACCGTGAATGTTAACCCTTCGACGTTTCCTAGTGCATATACATTTTCGCCATTGTTGAGCGCTCCTGTGATCACCTGATGAGCATTCATAGGGTCTGATGTTTCAAATGACCTGAAAAACAAAATAGATTATAAACTGATGTGAATATAATTATTATACGGTTTCCGATGACTCGGAAACAGAAAAAAAACAGGGGAATCGAGTGGCGCCGAAAAGACAAACGATCGGACAGAGTAGCTAGAGAAACACGCAGAAAATGATGTGGTGTTGGTTTGGTCAAAGTCAAATCGAACCAAATCAAATGAAGAATCAACGCAAACATACACTTTTTTTTGGCTGCTATCAGAAACGGAAGATCAGACTGGTTTTGTGATACCGCAACGAGAAAAATATGGTTATGACTAGCAAAAATAAACAGTATACTTCTGATAAGAACTTTTCCGGAAATCAGGCGCCGTTAGTTAAGCAGCAGTTAGAACCATTCGAGCTTTCTCACTTTTTAAAGGTGGGAAAATGTGTAAAAGGTTTAAGAAATTGTAATGATTCACTGTGTGTTCGTTTTTTTTTTCACCTGGCGCACTTTTTTCCCTTTTCCGCAACACCTGGCGACGGGTAAAAGGTAAAAAATTGCTAGAATTTCGCCATATATGCTGAGAAACCCTTTGCATTATAAAAAAGCAAAGCCCGTGAGCAAAAAAAGACTGCGGAAAAGGTCGATTAACACGTACTAAAAAAGGCGAAATGCACGACGGAATAATGCGCGAAAAAATATATCGGCCTCCTCGCAAAACAAGAAGAAACGAGAAACAAATGGCAAGATAGGAGAGGGCAGTGAGGAATGCTTGGGCATAGCGAGAGAGTGCGCGCCGAGAGAAGAGACGCAGACGCGTTTGTGTTTGTTTCCTGCGCGCGCAGAGAACTCAACGTTGTGCGGCCGTCCTCTCGTTTTCCTAGGCCTCCTCTTCCCCCCTCGGTTTTTCTGTGTTGCGCTCTTATTTTGGTCTGCACTAAACCCCAAACGCGGTCTTTTGTGTCCAGTAGTTGTCATGTATGTTTGAAAAATGAGCGATTGCGAATGGGAGAATGAAAAAATGAACAAGTTATAATAGCAATAGGGATAACATATAACATTAAAAAAGAGATTTTTACAACAAAAGAACTATGTATTTTTTGTACATGAAAGGAAACAAAAAGGAAAAGAAAAGAGAAACCAAAAAATAGACAAATAGAAAACTCTAATCAAATTGTAAAGTGTAATAAAACATTCCCTCAATTCTTGACGTCACCTCTCCCTCGCAATCAATACAAGAAGCTAGTTCGATGATTCAACAACGAGATAACGAATAGAAAACTGACGAGAAATCGATGGGCAAAAGCATAAGGACCCAGTGGGGCTTTATGGCAAAAACAAGAAAAAGAAGAGAAACGAGGGACGGGGAGAAGTGTGAGGGACTTTACTCTTTTTTTTCAGACTGGAAAGGGAAATGCGCGGAGGAGAGGGAGGGCCCACGAAATTTGACCGCACCAAGATTGATGTTTAAACGTTTCAAAAGAGATCGAGAGAGTGAAAATTCGACCGAAATTCGTTGATTATTTTGAATAGCATAGTTGGACACCCTAGAAAAATCTGGAAGCTGGAAATTGATAGGTTGGCCCAAAGTGTTTGGTGGTCTTCAAAGGCGGTAATAAGTTGAAAAAAAACGTCAGAAAAATGCAAAAAGCATGAAAAAAAAAGAAAAATCAAACATTTTCCGACAAAAAAAGTAGTGCGGTTGGGAAGATTACGTTGAAGGTCAAGATGGCATTTTTAATGATGATAACCCTTGTCGCCGCAATTCCGTGTTTGCTTTACCTATCACATTTCGTTCGTCAAGGAATCTTATTTCCTACCGACATGGTCTACGTATAGACTTTTTCCGAGAATCGGTCTTGACTAAAATCACTTTTTTTCGAATAATCAAGTTTTTTTGCTGAAAATTGCATAGTTTAGAAGTAGTTTAAGACAATTCTACTTTTCTGAAGAATTTCATAAAATGCGTTTTCACAAAACTGATACAAATCGTGTAATAGAAAACTTTTATTCTTTATTCTTCTAAGTTTTAATGCCCACTGTTTTACATCCGTTGATATAATTAAAAACTAGTAATAATTAATGAGTTAGATGATTTCAAGAATTCCTGTCTTTGATTTTCTGAAGCTGTACACACATTTTATTAGACAAACCTTAAACTCCGTAAAACCTGTCATAGAAGCGCCCTCACACTGTCGAATTCAAACTTAATTATCTCAACTCCTGTGCAAGAAATTGAAAGTGTGTCAACTAAAGAAACTTATTTTCGAAACAATCAATCGGTTGACAGTTTTGTTATATATTTCTGACAGAAACCGATAGAAATTCGCTTCAATTCAAAAGTTCGGTGGATCGCTCTATTACAAGTTTGAAGGTAAGCCATAGACTATTATTTTCAAAAATATGTCAAATGCATAACAGATTAATAAAGTTATTTTTTAAATACTTGTTCTAACACATCTCAATTAGGTATTTTCTAAATTTCGTAGGTAGATTTGTACCTGCGGCCCCACCCCTGAGAGACTAAAATGTTTCTGCAAATTTGATACTACTAAAAGGATCAATATTTCAGTAAATTGAGAAGTGTTCGATTCCGGAAATGAGTGTTCATTATATTAATAAACGAATAACTTGAGTCTCTTCGGCTGTTTGACGGTTCGTACAATTTTTGAAAGCGTGAGAACGGTATAAAGATTGACGTGGCCCATTAAGAAAGAGAGATGAGAATAAGATGTTCGTTGAAGACCTATTTTTTTCAGAAAAAAAAACAGGAAACCATCGAACGATGCACAACTCGATGGTTTTAGTAATATGTTAATTTTATTTGACTGTTCGCTATACGTTTCAAACACGGTGTTGTGTTTAATACGCTTATTTTCTCCAATCACACCAGTATGGAGTGTTATTCTCTTCCATAGTATCATAAACACAACTGAAAAATTGATATGCATGTTTATTTCTTTGAACATTGCTTATATTTCAATTAAAATAGTACTAATGACAGTATTACAATCACCGGTTTCTTTGGCTTGAATGGAGGATGTTAAATATTGAATAGTACATAATTGAGACCACGCATTGAAATTTGAAACAAAAGTGAAGAATAGAAAAAGAATAAAATGGGTCCTAAAACGAAAATATGTACAGAATTTAATTAAAAAAAAAACAACGAGATGCATGAAGTCAGGTAAGATCATAGTTATTTTCTCGTGATCGGACAGGAAAAAAAGTGTTACAATATCTCTCCTTTCTCTTCCTTTCGATTTTCGGTGAGAAATCAAAAACCAAGGAATCAAAAAGTGATAAAAAAGAAGTGGATGTTCTAAACTTCGCGGAATTCCGAGCGGACTTGGTCCCATAGGTGAAAATATTTGTCGATAAGTGCATTCATCCATTTTTTGTCACTTGTAGCGCGCTCCATCATTTCCTCGACCGACAAGTCAAAGTCAGTAGTTCCAAGTTCTTCCAACTGAAAAGAAAACGTTTGATTGCTGAAGTTATATACAGCATTGGTCGATAAGATGATAAAAGAGTCTTTTCAGTTAACGTTCGGCATTTTCAGGAGTTTGGAGCTCTGCTAGTAAGTTTCTGATCACTTAGAAAATTTTGTAGGGTGTGAAACAGACCTAGATTAGAAACTTCGCATTTACAGAATATATTAAACGTTTTTAGTTTCTCAGATATTTGAGGATTTCTAGAAGACCTCTGACTGTTTCACGTTTTCAGTACAAAACGGGTTAGAAAAGGGTATCTCTCAGAAAGTGGCAAATAGCTGAAAAACTAGAAATTTTAAAAATGTTTTGTGAATGCAAAGTTTTCGAACTAGGTCTGTTTTACATTTCCTTAAAGTTTCAAAATAATCGGACCGGGCTTGAGACCTCAAAATCATCAAAACATCCCAAAATTCAAATGAAAAATACGTTTTTGTATTTCTTAATGACAGTTACTGTACAAATTTCTGGTCCTCACCTTATCTCGACATTCTCGCAACAAGTGAAATCTCATATGATGCATTTTGTGTAGAAATTCCACTGCCATTGCACATCGTCCACATGAGATGGCATCGGCTACAATCGGATCTCTCCATTTTTCAATCGGCGTTTCTTCCGGTTTCTCTTCAACCACCATATTCAGTGTGTAGGGCGTTTTGTCGAAAAAATGGATGATTCTTCGCGGCTTTTTTCGTTTACAAATCTGAAAGCCTTTTTTTTAGGAAGTTCCATCAGTTTCCAGTAGGTTTTAATCCTTACCTGACACTTTCCCAGGCAATAATATGCTGATTTTGAGACAGCAAGTCTAGTGTATGTTCCAATCCATCGTCTGTGTTTTAGCTCGATTGGTATACGCTTCCTGATCAGTTCCTCGCACTGAGAATTCTGATTTTCCACTTCATCGACGGAATGGGTGTAGTTGAAATCTGAGATTCTTGAAATTAAGATCAGCACTTCCATTTTTTTCGTCTTACCATTTTTATCATTAAGATATTCAATGTGTTTTTTGTTAAAGACTTGTATGATATAGGCATTGACAATTTTCTGCAGAGCAAGTTTGATGGGATTCGTGATTTCCGGATTTTGATCTACTGCAGCTGCCGATGCTTCATCAGTTTCCTCGTTGGTTTCTTCTGAAAAAAAAGTAGATGTTTTCAAGTAAATCGAGAATAATATAAATTACCTTTGATAAACACAGTTCTTGGATTTCTGAAAAATTCCACAGATGACGCGCAGAACAGGTCGGCCAAGGGTACTTCTGGCTCTACAGTTGTTTCGGAACGATTTTGCTTCAAAATTCTCACGAGGACACGGAAATAATGACACGCAATTTGTTCACACCATCCGGAATACTGAAAATATGAATGTAATAAATAAATGGTAAATATTCTAGAGTCAATTTAGGCGGTAGAACAATTCGGGAGGTACAAAGCGATTTAGAGGTATAAGATCCACAATTGGAAGGTACGAAATTCAAATTTAATAGGCAACTTACCGTACTACTACTTCTGTACACCAGCTTGTTTGTCTTCGAATCTCGAAACGGTGGAAACTTTTGAAGCAAATTCTGATTGTCGACTCTCCACACTGCACAGTCATCTTTCAGAATATCGGTTTTACAGACAACATATGTTCCTTTCTGTAAATTCAAAAAATTTTTTAAATCAAAGGCAAGGTAAAACTCACTGGTAGAATTCCTTCAGCGGGACCAAACGTCCGTACTCGTTTTTGGTCCTCGTTAGAAACGCATGGTCCAATTGGGAAGTCTACAACTTTCCTCTGAGAAATACCATCTGTGTCTCGGTGGATGGAGTACCTGAAAAAATCGAATTTGAGTGATAAGTCAGTGCACTCAGAAAAGGTAATTTTCAGGAATTATAGGTCGTCACATTTCAGCAAGCTGGTGCTGACTGTCAAAGTTTATGTACTTGCAAGCGTCTCAGATTTTTTATGGCGGTTGGAATACCCTTTCATGCTTCAAATGGGACCGAAAATATTAGTGATTATAGAAAATGTCCACTGAGTTGATATCAAGGCACTAGAAACTCGCTCAGAAGAGGTACCAATCTTCCAGCTGACAATCTATACGACTAAGTCGGAGCTTACCTAAAACGTCCACTTGAGCTTAAATGATAAACGCGTACCAGCCCATTTTGAGAAATTATGATGTGAATGGTGACAATCTACTCAAATCGCGGTTCTGGTTCCGTAATATTACGACTTTGGATTGCCTTACCGTTTTCTGGTGGCTACTGAATTCTATGTATTATTCTGCTTTTACGTTCCCGATAAATTGTAGTTCAAAAAAGTTACGATTAGTTTTGGGGGCGTCTCTATGTTAAGTACTGTACTATTTTCAATGTGTTCCTAGAAACTAGTGATGGTACAATCACTCATAATAATTCAGAAACTTACACTTTTTTCAATGTTCTCCTTTTCCTGTAGGCCGTATCCTGGTAATAATCATAATCTTCGCTATCACTATCATTCTTGTTCTTCTTCCGTTTTGATCGTTTCCTAGTCGCCATCGGTTCTTCGCTGATGATATTCAAGTGATCAATTCGAATTATAAACTTGGGTAAAAGTGGTTGCTCCTTGGTGATTCTTCTTGTATTCTTCGCGCACTCTGTACTAGCGATTTGATTGATTTTGAATAATGAACAGCTGAGTTCTTCATCTCGTTCAGATCGTAGTTTGTCGGCGTCCGTAAGGAATACTTTATCTGGAACATTTTTTCAACCGTGAATTTGGATTTTTAAAAGTTACTTACCTAGAAAAGAATCCTGATGAACTACGATAGCCGTTGGTTTCGGTTGATACTTCTTCGGTGCTGGCTTTTCGGGACCTTGAATTTCAAATCCTACTCCAGGAATGTATATACTTTTCATTTTAGGTGGTTCCACAACTGGTTTCGGCAGATCTTGCTCTTGTTTTATTTCCCCTAATGTTTCTCCACCGATCAATTCATCATCATCTTCAAATTCAAACGCATCATAAGTCGGGTCCTTCTTTTTTGCGGTTTCTTGAGCCACTAATGACATCAACGCCGCTTTTTGTCGGTATACAGGAATCTGAAATTTATAATATGTAAATATTTTATGTTCCTGTACTATTGGTTACTCACGGTGTTCGGTTTCACGAAATTATTGATGAGATCTTCATCTTCTTTTGAAAGAGCTGGCGTTGATTTGACTTGCGAAGTAGAGGTAGATGGGTCGGAGGTACCATGAGCTGAAATAAGTTATGAAATAAGGTTAGTTGAAGTTCTAACTTGGTTTCTTACCATCGAAGAGACTAGTTGTGGGGCTATCACTGAATCGGGGTTCCATTTTTGGTTTGAGTGGGGCTGGAAGCACTGCTGGTTCTTTTTTTGAGCTCGATTTCGGATCAGAAGGTAGACCAAAAATGTCATCAAGTGTGAATTCCTGCTGTGGTGAGTCGGGTGGTGTGAACTGAAAATTTATTTTGATTTTTAAAGTTGCAAAACTTTGATAGAACTGTTTTTCGCGAAATTTTAGGTTTTTTCAAAAATTAGTGGACCATTGGGTAATAAATATCCTGTCTTTTTGAACGATAACAAAATTTTGAGTTTCAAGTATATCATTAATTTTCTTCTTATGTATTTTATATGATTTAAATTCAAACGCACTGGAGATAATTTCATTATTCTTGAAAAGCGCTCTGAATTCTGTGTTTGAACGAAGTTACATACAAAACAAGTAGGAAACCCCGGAAGGGCCTGAATCTTGGCTTGTAACTTTGTCACATGAATAATATACAGCTTTCCAACCAGTCAATTTCTATCATATATTTTTAGTAGGTCAACATTATTGATGCTATCAGAGATCGGGCTCCACCAGGGCCATTTTTCAAGTGTAACTCACATCAATCGGACTTAGTCCGCCTTCCGCTGAACTCGGCCTCCTATACAATGCACTTGCTCCAACCGCATCTTCCGGTAACGATAATCCAAAAATATTATCAACATCATCGTGCGCCTCATCAAATTCTAACGCCGATTGCGCTTCCGCATCCGTCCTCTCAGCTGTTGCCTCCCGCGTAGTGGTTGCAAGGGTGACGGTAGGTGTGGCCGTCGCTGCCCTTTCTGCAGATGTTATTTCCGCGGCCACCGGTGTCATTGCCTTTGCAGGAGTTGAAGTATCAATTGGCGTTGATGCTTCCGCGGGTGTGGACGTTGATGTTTTACCGGCGGGAATCACAAAATCGAGAGGCGTAGATGGTATTTCGGAGTTGGAGAGTGTTGCAGTGGAGGTTGAAGGTGTATCGGTAACATGGATGATTTCAACTTCCGGTGACGGCATTTGAGGTTGGACCGGTTCAGGAGCCGTAACGTTCGGTTGGACTACTGTAGGCTCCGATTGTTGTATCACTGATGACTGTTCCAGTTGGGCTTTTAATAATTGTGATGTGTACTTGAATGCATCGTTGGAGAGTGCTAATGACGACATTGGTGTGATTGGTGTGTTTAGAGACAAAGACGGTTGAAGGGTGGAAGTATTAGCAGCAGCCTTGAATGGGTCCAGTAAACTGTCCACCCGAATATTCTTCATCCAATCTTCCACAACTGCCGCTTGAGCTTGTTCGATTGTTGCTTGTGGTAGTTTCTGAAAATTTTGAAATTTTAGAGAACGAAATTTGATTTTCTGGGTAGTTACCATGTTCAATGCTCCTCCCAATTTCCCATCGAGCATTAAAGCACCTTGTAATCCTAGATTTGGCAACGTTGATGCAGCAAGAGCATGTTGAGATACGGTCTAAACAATAAATTTTGTAAAAATGGAAACCGTGAAAAGAAATAAACTCACATTTTGTAATCCTGAAGTAGATGGTAGAGAAGAGTAGAGATTCGTGGAGGTAGATGGCTCGGTTCCTGTCATGGTGGAGAAGAGATTGGGCTGTGAGATTGTGGCGAATTTTGGGTCCACTTTTTGGGTGGTTCCATTGATAGTGTTGTACATGTTTTGCATATTTTGTATATTTTGCATGTTTTGCATGTTCTGCATGTTCTGCATTGCTGTTAGCTGTAGCTGAAAAATTGGAGTATTTTGATTGGAACTTAACAAATCAAGTAAGATGATTGACACATTTGAACAAGAGCTGTCCTGAAACCTGTATTAGAAGGGCCGGCCCTTATATTGTTACAATATACCTTCGGAGGGCCTTTTTTCGGTCTTTTAAATTCTTAAAGCTATTTCTCCGATATTTTGTATAGGAACATTCGGCGAACTTTGTTCAAAATTCATGAAAATCTCTGAATTTCGTCAAAATTGAAACGTTTTTGCTAAAAAATTGTAATTCAACAAACTTCTGTACAATTTTTGTGACTTCCGGAAATTTTTGTTATTTAAAACCTAAAGAAGGATCTTGTCTCTCGCAGGGCCCCATTCTATTGGAGGTGCTCTTCTATTAAAGGGGTCTTTCTAATACATATTTCACGGTATCTCATAAAATTATAAGACCGCGATGATATAATTAAGATTGGTCATAGTTCAAAAATTTTCAATAATTCCAAAAAAATAGACAAACCTGTTCCAGTAGAAACTGTTTTTGGATATCATTATGGATATCGGGGGAGGGTAGCAATTGGTTACCCATACTTTGCAGAGTTTGTAATGTGGACATGAGCGAATTAGCGTTGCCATGTGGAATCCCTGAAATTTGGTCTCGTGAGGAAGCAATAAACCAAATAAGTGAAACCAGTTGGGTGAGTAATTGTAACTTTCGCCCTACAAACTAACCATTAAATTGCCCGGCGAAACCATTTGAAAAATCGGGCAACAAGGATTTTTGGTTACGTTGATCCATTGAATTTCATTAGTGCGAATGTGTTGATTAGCCTGCAAATTGCCCTTATTAGGTACAGTAGTTCTATCTCTCTCGCATGCGACCAATAAAAAAAGATGATATGGCGTGGGAAAAAAACACAACGACAACGACGTCATACACATTTCGAATGACCGCCAGTTTATCGATTTTTTTTCTCCGCGTTAAAAGAGGGGGGAGGCCAGGCAGTGCAAAAGAACACAGCGGTCGGAGGGGGGTGCTGTGTGTGTGTTTACATGTGAGTAGTGGTATAGGATAAGAGGTTCGAGAGAAAAACAGAGGGCGAAGGAGATAGAGAAAATGGACGGACCGACTCATCTCTCCGGCGGGTGGTGACTGTGTAAGGACGATTGGGTGGCGGGCCAACCCGGTGTAATTGTATTCGGAGAGAGAGAGAGGGCAATAGCCGTGAGGAAGAAAGAATATTGGATGAGGAGGTGGCTGCACAGACAGAGCTATGTTTATGTGCGACAGGCCGGAAATGAGAAAAATAATTCTAAACAGATGTCTTTTTAAAAAAGTTCTTCTTTTTTAAACAGAGTAATAGTTCTCCCCAATAATGTCTTTATGCCATAATTATCACATAATGTGATTGTTTGTTCAGTGTGCAGCGATGCGAAAGAAAGGTGAAGGTCAACTTGTTGCATAAATGGGACGCGAATGGCTAAAATGTGAGAAATTCTTAGACAGATTGTACTTCTTCAACTTTCACTTGCTTTGAACTTTGATGTTGCGCAAGAACATACAAGCAGGACATATTGTACGTGACACCCAAGCTGTCTAGCTAGTAATTGTATGAAAACATACAAAAAATTTGTCTGGGAAGAGTGAAGCTGTCTAGCTAGAAGAGTTTTGTGGAAAAATGAGTAAAAGAAGTGCCATCTCATTTTTCGCAGCTGGCAAAACTGAACGACAGATGCTCAATGAAGACGGGTGGTACAGTATGCATCCTTCCACAAGAGAAAAATACCTCCCTACAGCCTTTTTTTCTGAAAAACGAAACGATACGAAAAACGAAAATGGAAAAAAAAGAAAATGTGGTGAATTAATGAGCGTCTGTCGTTTCGCAGCAAAATTTATTCCCTTCTTAGAATAGCCGGATACAAAGTCTGCGTGAATTGAAATTTCCAAACTTTTAGTTTTTTTACTGAGCAATGGATCGAGAGAGCATTTAAGTAATAACGCCTTGAATGAATAATAAGCAGAATACAGAGTTTGCGGCCAATCAACTTAAAATATAGATGTTCTAAGTTCTTATATTATTTTGGAATCCAAGAAAATACAGTACCAGCCAATAAGATGTGCAAAAACGTATTTTTCAGTTGATTTTTGCATGTTTTGACAATTTTCAGGAGTCTGGAGCTCGGCTGTCAAGTTTCAGATCACTTTCAAAATTTTGGAAGGTGTAAGATATACTTAGATTATAAACTTTGTACTCACAGAATTTTTCAGAAGTTTTCATTTTTCTAGCGATTTCCCGATTTCTAAAGAACACCTCGTTTGGTTTTTTTAGTACTGAAAACTTGAAAAAACAAGTGTCTTTCAGAATTCGACAAGAAGCTAAAAAAATAGGAAGTTTCGAAAAATTTTCTGAATGCAAAGTTTTCAATCCAGGTCTGTTTTACACCTTCCAAAGTTTTCAAAATGGTCGGACATTCGACATCCGAGCTTCTTGAGTCTTGAAATTCATCAAAATGGCCAGAAATTAACTGGAGAACACATTTTTTCTGTCTCCAATTGGCCGTTACTGTATTTATCGTGAGTTTCGAAATGTGTCTCAACTGAATCTAACACTCTATCTAACTGAAGAGAGAGATCGTAAATGACAGATGTTCTTTTATAGTGAAAAATGCACTCTCACTATGATGACATCCCTATTGTACTCTCTTCACATCTCCAGGTGCTATGTTTGGAAATAGGAAGTTTTTTGTATACCACACATTTTGGCATACATGTGCGGTCTAATCGGATTGAATAGTATCAATGTTTTGGAACTTGACTCCAAAACGTTCGAAATACGTCAAACATTCTAAACATACGTCAGTTAAGGATTTGTACACGGAAATGTGAAATTCGAGGAATTTCGGCTGTAACATCTCTGAACAATTTAACAATTTCTTATTACCTAAACACGTGATAGAACGCCACCACTAACTGTCAAATTTGAAGTAATTTATTTCGGTTTTTATGAAATATATCAAGAAATCAACCACAAAATAGTTTTGATATTATGATAAACAATTTATTTGTTGATAACTTTTTAACTCTTTGACAGGAAACAAGATAAATTGGCTCAAAGTTAAAAATTAGAGGGCCTATTTAGTATGAGTTTTACGGTGTTTTATCCTTTTTGAACAAAAAAAAAGTTAATTATATACAATCAGGAAAAATGGGACTCTTTGACGAAGCCAATGATCATAGTGCTCTAAATGATACAAAGGGAGAGAGAAGAAGGTATCATATATCAATGATATTTTCTACAAAGAATACTTTCTGCTCAATTAAAGATCTCTCAGTGCAAAATTGAAAATTAGCATGAACGCCACATACAGTGCGTCCAATAATTATAGGACCCCCCTCGATTTTGACGGTTCCAAAAAAACTAAAAATGATATCGAAATTCTGTAAACGCCATTCGATTCAGAATACAAAATAACCCCCGGGTACGAATTTTCATGTCCCTACCTCTTTTTACACTCCCGTACCAACAAAAAGACCCTCCTGCAACCGTCCAATAATTATAGGACCCCCCAGAAAAACGAAAAATCACAAGTTTTTTAGGCAACAAAATTGAACTTTTTTTCTGTTGGAAACTGCAAAAATAGTCTTAAAACAACCTTTTTTTACAGTTTTAACAAAAATTGGTCCCTATATTCAAGTTTCAGAAAAAATTATTTTCAGAGATTTTCGTCATTTTTTGAGTTTTGGGAACAAATCGTGAATAACTTTGATCCTACGTGAGCTTTTGAGCTGAAATTGATAGGAAAAATCTTAAGAATGCTCATTATCATATTGCAAAAGCTTGAAGCATTTTTGAAGTTTGGTAGCTCAGAATTAAGCTCGAGATTTGAACTAAAAAATATGCCAAAATGAATTTTTTTTCAAATCTGTATAAAATGTTCGAATGATGTTCTAATGTACCAAACTTGTTGTAGAACATAGTAAATTATACGGAAAAATGTTTTTTACATGCAAATTCAAGTTTTTTTTTTTGCAAAAATCAGAATCACCAAACTTTAAGGTTAGTTGTGGTAATTCAGTTTTGCACAAATTACAGACAACGGCTCGGAACAAAATAACAACAATTAGTAGATAATCCAGATTACTGTAAAAATGTTTCCTATCAGTTTCAGCTCAAAAGCTCACCTACGACCAAAGTTATTCACGATTTGTTCCCAAAACTCAAAAAATGACGAAAATCTTTGAAAATAATTTTTTCTGAAACTTGAATATAGGGATCTATTTTTGTTAAAACTGTCAAAAAAGGTTGTTTTAAGACTATTTTAGCAGTTTCCAACAGAAAAAAGGTCACTTTTGTTGCCTAAAAAACTTGTGATTTTTCGTTTTTCTGGGGGGGGTTCTATAATTATTTGACGGTTGCAGGAGGGTCTTTTTGTTGGTACGGGAGTGTAAAAAGAGGTAGGGACATGAAAATTCGTACCCGGGGGTTATTTTGTATTCTGAATCGAATGGCGTTTACAGAATTTCGATATCATTTTTAGTTTTTTTGGAACCGTCAAAATCGAGGGGGGTCCTTTAATTATTGGACGCACTGTATTCTAGTCTTAAGCTACCTTAACATTTATAATAGTACGCTCATTGTCAAGTTTGAGCCCAATTATCTCGGCTCCTATAAGAGTTATCAAAACTCTTTCAACTAATAAAATGCTTTTGACATCACGATAAACAATTTATCAATTTAACAATCTTTGGATAACATTCTCAGGGTCCGAGATAAATTCGCTTAAAGGTAAAACTGTGGGATCCTACTATAACAGGTATTACGGTATTCTAGTCTTAATCTATTCAAAAATTGATCGAGAAAACCTGTTTTTTTTTGTTTTCTGAAAGCTGTATCTCCTTTATGCTTATTTTCGTTTTCTACTTTTTTTTCTGCAACTCTGATATCTGATTTTTGTATAAACATAAATTCTATTTTCTGTAATTTGTAAAGCTGATGAAGTCTACCGGACTCATGTGTACAACCTGGAAAACGGAAACATATTCAGACATTTCAGCTGCCCATATTTTCCCTTTTCGAACATTTTCAAACTATCTCACATCACATGAGCCCATCTATTTTTTTCCCGAAATTTTGGTTTGCACTTTTGAGTGATATTCCAACATGACTCAACTCAAATTTTTCTCCCTCGAAACAACAAGAAAAAAAACCATCAATCACTCCGAAACGGATGTGGTGAACAAGTTCGTTTCCCTCTTCTTATCCGTTTTCGAAATTACCACTTTTGAGTTTTTCGGGACAAAATGTCATAATTTTTCACCCTCAAGTACTAGTTCTCGCGTTTTCTTCAAAACTTTTCTTGTGGTTTTTTCCGTAAAAGTTCTATATTTTTTGAACATTTTGTTGCCTTCTATAAAATCGAAAATTCGATTTTACGCCAAAAATCCAAGACTGAGCAATCTGATAATAAAACTAAAAAACCAACACAAAATTGTATAATCGCATTAGTGTTTTCGCTCCCATGATACTATTTTTTTTTGTTCCCAAATCATAGATTCACTTCCGAAAAAAAAAAGAACCACCACTATATTTTTAATCTGTCCAATAGCCAGCAACTCAAAAAAAAGATGATCCGGTCATCCGATACATCTCGTCATTGCCTCAAAGTTCTTGAAGGGTTAGTTATTACTTGTGCCAAGAAGAAAAAAAGCGAGAAAACCTCACTAATCTGTTGGTGAATGCGTGATTATGTCACTTCTTTTCATATTTCTTTTTTTGCATCGCAGTCTTCTTCTCCGTTTCTCATTTCTTCACTCGAAGAAAAAGCACACCTCCCCATTTCGTCTGAATAATTGAACAAGTTTTTGTTCTCCTCGTCGGTCTGAAAAAAACTGACGTTGAAGCGAGAGAAACCTGACTCCAGATTTTGTAAGACGATACTAATTGTCGTCTCCAGAATCTAAAACATTTCCGTGTGCACTTAATGGAGTCACCAATGTCGTCGGATCCTGCTGACACGTTAGTTTGAAAAATGTTTGAAACATGTGGTCTTTGAGGTTTTCGTTCATCAAGAAACAGGAAACAGAAAAACTGATTCTTTTCATAATCTGAGGTTATATTCAGAAGTATTCTGTTTGAAAATTAGTTGCACAATAATTTTAAAATTTCTAGCTCTATTCATTACGTTATTTGTTATTTGTATTTAAAACATCCCGTAAACAATCTAATGCAATGCCACCAAACCGTCATCTTTGAGCTCATATATCTCGGTCCCTGTGAAAGATATCAAAAAGTGGTTAACAGGCAAAATGTTTTTGACATTATGATGAACATTTTATCAGTTAACCAATTTTCGATGTCATTCCCAGAAAAAGAGATACATTGACTCAAAGTTGAAGGGTTGGGTGGCGCTCTATTAGAGTGTTTACGGTAGTTTTTAAGTTGAGGATGAACAATTTTCGAGTTCAAAATTGGATAGTAATGCACTTAACACATTATTCTATAATTGTAATACTATTTGAGATTAAGACAATCATAAAATTGAGCTTATAGCTTGGAAAGAGAAGGATTTCCAAAAAAACCGATTTAATTCAATTTTCACGCTTTTTCCGTTGATTTCCAGAGAAAAAAACTATTTTCCGACGCAAATATTTATATAAAAACAATGATTATTATTTATGTATCAGTTGCCCGAGTTTTTGAGCTCTGCTGCCAAAAACCCATAGATAATCTGTTACTGGAAATCTTGTTTTCGTTCGACCTGAATAAGATTATTACGAAAAATAAAAATTCGAGCCAGTATTTTTTTTTCGAAAATTGCTCAAAATTGCTCGAACTGCTCACAACAATTTGCATATCCTTTCCATGCTCTTGAAAACGAAAAATGGCTAATAGCCGTTTTTCTCTCTGCGCATATTTGCGTTTTCCTCTTTTTATGTTTAGAACTTGAGATTATTTCTGGTAAGCATCTTTTTTCTCTCTGACGGTTTTCCCTGCGGGCTATTTTTCTTTGCCCGATTTCGCACAGAGTCTATCTTGTTTATGGCGTTTCTGGATTTCAGAATCCTAGGAAAAAAACGCGTAAAACCGAGAAAAACTAAAACAATAGCATTGCTGGAAACCAATACTTGAGCCTAAAAACGTATGCTTGTTTTTGGGATTTGACAAAAAAAACCAGACGACTTCTTTCATAATATTCCATGCTTTTCAAAACTATCTATTGAGTTTCTTGTCTAATCTTTATCATAATGCATAGAATGCGACGGTCCACCGCGTTCGCAGAGCCCGTGAGCTTTCATACTGTAATGGCGAGACAAGGAACTGGAAGTAAAGGAGAACGAGAGGTAGAGATTCAGTTTACAAACATGCAGGTGGGTTTTATTTTGTTTTTTTGGTTCTCTGTTGTCGAACTTTTCGACATGACTTATTTTTTCAGCTCATTGGAACTGGGTCATTCGGAGCTGTGTACAAAGCCGTACTTCGTGAGAATGATGAGCCAATCGCTATTAAAAAAGTCAAAGTGGATGATCGTTTCAAGGTAAGCAACCCAATCGTGCCTGAAAATTCTTTAATTCAAATTTACAGAGCCGCGAATTGACAATCATGCATGAAATGGATCATCCAAACATTATCAGATTACTGTACTACTACACTATGCAGGTATGATTATATTTAGAGTAGATTTATGAAAATCACTTCTAATCTTTTTTGGTGAACTCATGTAATAGCTACGTACCATAACTTCTCTAATAGGAGTCAACGCAGTTTGTCAAATTTAAGCTCAATTATCTCGGTTCCTGGGCGAGATATCAAAAAACTGATAAAATTTTGGTGATATCATGATTAACGATTTATCAGTTGACAAAATTTCGATATCTTTCACAGGTATCAAGATAATCGGGCTTAAAGTTGACGGTTTGGTTGGGCTTCTATAATGAATTACGGTAGTTTATTAGTTCGAAAATCGAGCAGAATTTTTTATTCATTTTGAGAATTTCAGAAAAAAAATCAAATATGCTATAAAATATGGAGTTTTAGAAAGACAGTTTTCAGCCGATTTTTTTTCGGAAGTCTGCTCCTGGATAGTTCATATGACAATTTCTTTGAATTTTGAAAGTTTTTTTCAATTTCATTCTTCACAAATCTCAATTTCAGCAAGAAAACTGTCTCAATTTCGTAATGGAGTTCATGCCAAAAGATCTGGCCTATGTTCATCGCCAATTCGCTCATAACGACAAACAAATGCCCGCTTCAGCGATCAAACTCTACATGTTCCAACTGCTTCGTGGAATTGGCTTCCTTCACCTGCACAACATTGTTCATCGTGACATCAAGCCAAAGAATCTTCTTGTTGATGAGGCTAATGGAATCCTGAAGATTTGCGATTTTGGATCTGCTAAGCGGCTATGTAAAAATGAGCCTAATATTACATACATTTGCTCAAGATACTACAGAGCTCCAGAACTGATCTTTGGATCGAAGAACTATGACACATCTATTGGTAAGGATTGTTTGAACTGTTGTGTTTTTAAAAGTAAGTATTTCAGATACCTGGTCCGTCGGTACTGTAGTAGGTGAATTGCTCCACAACTGTCCAATATTCCTGGCTGATTCCGCAATTGACATTCTTGCCTTACAAATCAAGGTTAGTGTTTTTTTAATGTTTCAATCAAATTTTTGGATATTTTTAGGCGTTTGGCACACCATCCAAAGAGGATATGACCAAATGGAATTATGAATTTGTCCACATTCCATATGACACAATAACAGGTGTCGGAATTCAAAAGGTCAGTTATAAGGTCTGAAAAATTTCAGGTGGTGCGTTCACCAACGTTTCACCAGTGTTCACCAGCATTCCCTAACATTGTTAAGCCGGGAAACCGTATGCCAGAAAGTGGAAAACTGTAATCAGAGGTCTGGAAAACGGTTTTCTGAGGATCTGAAAAACTTTGTCTGTGATTTGGAACATGTGGACTGAAAATGACTATGAGCACTCTGAAAATGTTCTTCAAATCATCAGAAAACCATTTTTAGACACCTGAATATCATCGGTTTCCATTTCCTTTCATGCTTCCTCTGATAGACAAAAAGATCATAAATAAATAAAGTGTCATTTTGGCATTGAGAATCTTCATGTACTTATTCTCCCCAGTGGATTTGGGTTGATGTCAAGAATTTTCGAAAACAGGAACAAAATAAATCATACTCATAAACAGAAGAAGACAAAGCGGAAGTCGAGATGGGAGAGGGCACATTTTAGTACTCCTGTGAAATGAAGGGCATATTTGGATTGTTATTGTTAAAATAAGGGAGTAGAGTTTGAAAGATTTGACTTGTTGTTAGTAGATAGTTACAGTACTCGATATGCCTAAACGTGTTTCTTAGTTAATTTTTATCCTTTTTGACCATTTTCAAGAGCGTGGAGCTAGATTGTGTAGTTCCCGATTACTTTGAAGTTTTGGAGTATTTAAAACGGACCTAGATTTACGTATACTTTCTTTTTTCAAATTAGTTTGAACTGAAAACCTCGATTTTCGGATTATTTTAATCTGAAAACCACAATTTCAAAGCAATTTCCAGCTGTTTCGAGTCAATAAATGTATTATCTGGAACGTTTAAAACCAAATGTCACAATTTCGGTCAGGGCAGTCCCAATCATTTCTGAGCTAAGAAAATATGATTTTCGGGACATTTTGAGCTGAACCTATTATGAATTAAACTTGTTCAAGCTGAAAATATGAAATTTTTTAGCGAATTTAATCAAGATATCACGAATTTTCGTCCGAGCAATTCCCAGTCATTATTGACCCAATAAATATAATTTTCAGCCTGCACGAATAATCTGAAAAAATCTGGAAAAAACAATATTGGGACAAACTTTAGCATTTCTTATTTTTTGAAAATTACTAGTTTTTCCACTACTTGTCGATTTCTGTAAGACATATTTTTGGCTCGGTGTTGTACTAAAAATTAATGCAAAAAAGGTGTTTTTCAGAAATTGGCAAATGACGCAATAACTAGGTATTTTAAAAGAACGCTGAATGCAAAGTTCTCAATCATATTCTGTTTTACACCCTCCGAAATTTTCAAAGCGATCGGAAACTTGACAGAAGAGCTCCAGACTTGTGAAAATGATTGAAATTGCAGAAAATCCACTGAAAAATACGTTTTGATGTATCTTCTTGAATTTCCGAACAGTAAAATATATTAAAACATCTATATTTTCAGTTCATCGGCCGCAAACTCTCCCTCTCCACTTTGGAACTTCTCAACAGTTTACTCAAAATGGATCCAAAACTTCGCATCAAACCGTATCATGCTCTTGCTCTTCCATACTTCGACGATCTCCGTGACCCCCATTACAAACTTCCCAGCGGTGCTCCGGCGCCTCTGCTCTTCGATTGGCTCGAGAAAGAGTATATTGCCAACCATGAGATAATTAAAGACATTTTTCCCCGAAGTGAGGAGGGCGACAAAGTTGAGTGTTTGTAAAGAAGCAATTATTTTTCTTTTTAATTATCGATCCTCCTCTTTGTTCTTTTTTCATCTTTTTCGCTTTTCATCTCAGTTCTGAAAATAGGCTTCCCGGCTTTTTGTAGTTTATTGGCGTAATTGTAAATATCATGCGTGGCAAAAATAAATAAATAAATCTTGAGACAATAAAAATATTTTACAAGATATTTTCAGGTCAGATATTACTGTAGAGATTAGGGTTATTAGCAAATTGAGAGAACAAAATTCAGAAGGATCCAAAATGTGCCAGATCTGGTAAAACAGTGGTCAACTGTTCTTTAAAGCTCTGCTGGTTTTATCTTTCTTTTCTGGCACACTGGAAAACCCGAGAGATTCTGGAAAATTGAACGAGAAATTGGAGGAAAGGGATAGCTCATACAGGCAAAATACACACACTTTTCTGGGTATAATTAGGTTAGGCAGCTGCCCACAATCCACCGGAAAATCCTGCTCCCCATTTTCTCTCGCGCTCTTTTCCGTCTGGGCGAGTGCTGCTTTTGTTTCTGAAAATTGAATGGATCTATGTTTCAATAATTAATTGGAGTGGTCTGGTCAGCGGGATAAACAAGAAAATATGAGAATATGCATGAAAAAGAAGGTTACCTGACTGAAGTGGTTTTCTTTGTGATGAAATTTCCGAGGAAGAATGCCAAAAGAGACAAGATAATGCATACGACGACCAGAATCATGGCCCAGGTTGGCCAGTGACTTTTTTCTTCCAGAGTCTAAAATAGAAATGTTAGTTTACCATGTACACTACCGTTACAAAAAAGCTTAAAGAATCTACAGTACTTGCCAATAAAATATACATTAAAAACTCATTTTTCATTTTTTACTTGGTTTTGATCAATTTTGACCATTTTCAGAAGTCTGAAGCTCGGCTGTCCAGTGTCCGATAGCTTTGAAAACTTTGGAGGGCGTAAAAAAGACGTAAATTAAAAAATGTGGATTCACAGAGTTTTTTGAAATATCCGAGATTTTCCGATATTCGCCGATTTTTGAGAGCCCCCGCTTTTTCTGTAAATTTCAATAAACGGGCTAAAAATACTGCCTTTGAGGAATCGGCGAATGGCTGAAACACTAGGAATTTTCCGAACATTTTATAAATGCAAAATTTTCACTATGGGTCCGTTTCACACCCTCCCAAGTTTTCAAAAAGATCGGACACTGAACAGCCGAGCTCCAGACTGTTGAAAATGGTCAAAATTACTAAAATCTAGCAAAAAATACGATTTTGCATATCTTATTGACTAGTACTGTAACTCTGGTGGTATTAAAGATTAATACAAAATGACTAAATTAGATTTCTAGATACATCAGTTCCCAAGAAATTCTGCAGGCACTACAGTATTCGTCTAGGTCCTAAGTCACTGTGGAATTCAACTTTAGTGCTCAACTACATAGGCGTTAATACGAGTATAGACACCAACAGGAAAACCCAATAAGTTAATTTCTGTTCAAAATAAACATTTTTAGGTAATTTTTAGGCCGATAGTAACTCTACTGGCCAAAATATCCGAAAATAAACGAAAAAATACGTCTCTGTTGACAAGTACTATAGAAAAGTACACACCTGAAGATGTGGCTCGATTAATCCATCCAAAATCTGCATCTCGTGTGAAAGCGGCGTTGCTGAGTCCATTTTTTCTTCCAACCAACGGTTTTGAATTTCTGGAAATGAGAAGATAGAAAAAAGAAAAGGAGGAAACGGAAAGGAAGGAAAAAAAAACTGAAGAAGGAGAAGAAGAGAACAGCTACTGAGCAAACAAACTGAAAAACGATCTGCTCACGGGGAGACGAAGGTCCCTTTCCATCTTTTGGGCTGAGCCCAGAGCGAAACGAGTGGAGTGATTGTAAATGCATGGAAAGTGAAAATTCGACAATAAAAAATGAACGATACAGAGAAAAAATTGTGGGGCATCAGAAATGAAAGAAATCGTTCCGCTTATTCTCCAAATTTGGAAGACTAGACAATTCTCGGTAACTGGAGAGGCAATAACAGGCAATAACAAAATCGGTTAGATCTTTGATTTCTTTTTGAGGCAATATAACAGTTTTGAGAACTTAGGCAACCTTCTTTTGGGAATTCTCTAATCAAAGATCCAAAACAAATTTCTAGTGGCAAATTCAAAATTGTATTTTCTCCTATTGAAGTAAAGCACGTCACTAGATCATTTCGGACCAGTGAGTCTCCAAATGAAACAAACATTCTAGACGGATCTATTCATAGAAGCAGTGTTTCATAATGCTGGTCTTGGGAGGATGAGCTCGATAATTAGGTTTTCGAATTTTTTAGTAGATGACCAAAGGTTAACAAAAAGGGGTCCAGATAGTCTAGAAAGAACTTTTCCTATAAGTTAGAAATAGAATAAACTATAGAATGTGATATTCCGGACCCGCTCATAACTTTTCTCGGCTTCCACTATCTCGGATTTCACAATAAACATGGTCCGTAAGATATACAAAAACGCATTTTTCATTGATTTTCTGTCATTTTGACCATTTTCAAGAGTCTGGACCTCGGTTGTTAAGTTTCCAACTACTTTGAAAGTCTTGGAGGGTGTGAAAGAGACCTAAATCAAAAACTTGGAATTTACAGAACTTTTTAGAAACCCCTGGTTTTTTTTAACTTTTTGCCGATTTCTGAAGCACACCTTTTTTCACATATTAAGTACAAGCACGGGCCAAAATAAGATGTTTCTTACATCAGAAATCGGCAAATAGCTGAAAAACTAGAAACCTTCCAAAATTTCCGTGAAGGCAAAGTTTGCAATGCTCATCGGCTTTAAAACTTCAAAATTTTTCAAAGTGATCGAAAACTTGATAGCCGAGCTCCAGAGTCTTGAAAATGGTCAAAATGACAGAAAGTCAACTGAAAAAAACTGTTTGAGTATCATATTTGTGATACTGTACATATCTCTTAAAGCATCAAATTTCAAAACGAAAATCACAAAATACGATCTCTGGAGTCATCAATTTTCTTAGAAATTCTGCAGATTAGTACCCCAACACAGCACCCAAGCAATACAGTATTTTTTTAGATTTCAAATCACTTGGGATTCTAACTAGCCACTAGCCACTCACGTTGTAAATATGCGTCTAGACAGACACCAACAGGAAAAACACCAATTACTGATATCCTGTTCAACCTAAGAATTTTCAGTGATTTTACATATAAAAGAAGCCCTAGCTACCTATAAAAGAGAGGAATACTGACTGCATATATAGGTTTTTGGGACAACAGGAAAAACATAAAAAACACCGTTTCTACTTCCTGCTCACTCTTTTTTGTCTTGATATGGAGGAAAAGAAGGCCAATTTGTTCTCCAATCCGAAAAGCAAATCTAAAAATGACTGCTACTGGAAAAAAAAGACGGAGGAGGAGGAGGAGGCAGAAACATAAATCTGAAAACGCAATGATGCATTTTTCAGGGGATCAATGTCCAATTACAAGAATGTCAGTGGGCTGAAAAAATTTTGGAATTTGAAATTCTATACAATTTTGATGACATTTGGAGTTTAAAGAACAAAAAGCGTACTTGAAAAATAGCGCGAAGCTGAGAGCTGTTGAAAGTACAGTACTAGTCACTACGATATACAAAAGTGTAATTTTCAGCTGATTTTTGGCCATTTTCAGAAATCTAGAGCTCGACTGTCAAGTTCCCAATCACTTTCAAAATTCTGGAGCGTGTAAAGCAGACCTAAATTGAAAACTTTGCATTTATAGAATTTTTGAAAATTCCTAGTTTTCAAGATATTTGCCAATTTTTGAAAGGCGCTTCTTTCTACCAGTTTTTGTACTGAAAATCTGAAAAGAACAGGCGTTTTTCGAAGCTATACAAAAAAAGGCAAAAAATGGTGTCGTTGAAAAATTGGCAAATAGCTGGAAAACTAGGAATTTTCAAAAATTCTATAAATGCAAAATTGTCAATCTAGATCTGTTTTGTATCTTCCAAATTTTTCAAAATGATCGGAAACTTGACAGCCGAGCCCCAGACTTCTGAATATGATCGAAATGTCTGAAAATCAACTGAAAACTGTATTTTATTGTCCTCGAGAACAACAAAATTCTCAAGAACATCTATGTGTGTTCGAACATTTGTTTCTTAGCCGCAAACTCTTGCTTTTCACACTGGAACTCTTCAATAGTCTACTCAAAATGGATATTTTTTATCGTATTGACCGGTGTTGTCTGATAAAAAGGCTACAGTAGTCGCTCATGCTTAAAATCCGAAAAGAAAGATACAGTGAACAAAAAAAAACGAGAAAAACAAAGAGAAGAACTGCAAAATAAAATTTATTTTGCGTCAAGTGTCTATGAGAAAACTATGAAGCAAAATAAAATCCTATCTGTGTAGCTGTGAAAGAGCTGTTAACGAAAAAAAAAGTCAGTCAGTCCTCTATCTTCTCTAAAAGTCTCTATCTTCTTCTGGTGGGATGGGAAAAAGAAAGAGAAGGATAGAAAATCTAGTTACGCCGTCGTTGTATGTTACTCCGGATATTTCAATTGAGTCGTTCAACTTGACGAATAACGTATGGGGCACATACACACAGAAACATTTGTTTTAGATTATAAGGGACATACCACTTATTTTGTTTTTGGGACGAAAGATTACTAGTCATTTGGTTTTTTTTTTGGTAGAATATATCGTCAAGAAAGACTCAATACAGTGAACTTGGTGCAAAAAAATGCCAAGGAGCAAATCACACAAATAACATGACATTTACCAGCTTCAACAACTCTGACAACTGATTCCAGAGTAGAAAAAACGTCAGTTTCAAGAAACCTGATATCCCGATTATCTCTCTGATGGCCCTTCCCCCGCAATGAAATTCGACATGGGAGTCTGGGAACGTACTACATAGAAAATCTTTAAAAACAATGGTGATCCCAACTTGGGATTCCCAAAAGACGTGGGCGATAAAGCATATATGTTCATCATCATAGTAAAATACCAAATACAATCAAAAATATTATTATAAATACTACTTCCGTTTCTTGAGCATCGTAATAAGTCTCTTCATCTCAGTAAAATTGGGTCCAGAGTGGAATCCCACGGCGTCGACATAGGGTACACGACTTGGAGGATCTGCCAAAGTAGCGTTAGTGGATTCCATTGTAGAGAAAGCCGAGTCCACAGTCTCATAGAAATCGCCAGGGGCGTTGATCTCAGGAAGTTTTACGTAGATCACTGTCATTTCTTCTCGATGGTTGCTGATGAAGCAGTTTTTGTCATCGTTCATCTGAAATATAATTAGATGGATGTTGAAACAGACGATTTTTTGAAGATCAAATTTGCAGGTAAGATATTCCGAGATTACTGTATACCGTAAAACCTGTTTCGAAAGGGCGTACGCGCTCCTATAGCTCGAAGGAGCCTCTGAAGTATCTTTCTATTACAAAGGCACTATTGGAGAAAGCTCTTTTATTTTTCCAGACATTTTTCCGAAAATTTTCGTCTAAAATTCAGTGAATTCTTTTTCAAATTTCATGAAAATTGATTAATTTCGCCAATTTGAGCAATATATGGAAAAAAACCCCGGGATTCAACGAATGTCGGGGAATTTATGGAATTTTCAGAACATTTTTCACTACATTTTTGAAGGGGCTTTTTATCACAGTAAACTTTTTATTTTTTCAAATCCCTCTCGAAGTACCCTTTTATCAGAGGGTCTCTTCCGTTAGAAGGATCTTTTTAATACAATTTTTAAAGTATTCTAATTATTTACAGATACAGTATCGGCTCATATAGAAGGGTTCGTGAGTAGAAGGGGTTACAATGTGAGATGGTGGCAAGAAATACACAATTCGGGGGTAAAAATTCCGTTTTCAGGTATTTTGACATAAGAATTAAGAAATTTGCACCCAAAATTGCTTTGTACCTCAAGATTTGACCCCAAACTTCTTGTACTCTCCCAAATATCTGCCTACAGTTTCTCCAAAAAATAGCACATACCGTAATAAAAGCATCTAAATGTTTCCTTGCAAATGAATCCGCCAACGCCTGTGCAGTACTGGTCAATGTGTGATCTTCGATGAGTCGCACTGATACTTCACTGAAAAAAAAATAAATTTTGAAAAATCTCTATAACCAGCGTTTGATTTATTTTCAGAAGTCACAGATTCTCATTTTATTACCAAGTTTGATTTATTTGCGCAGCTAAATAAATGGGAACTGTGTTAGGTATATTTTATACAGCGCTCGTTTCAGCGGAGAATCAATTAGAGAACATTTTCTCTTTTTTTTTGGATCTCATTTACCAAAATGGAACTGGGATCTAATATAATTTCCGGCTCTGGGGGCGAGCTTTCTATTTCTTTTTTTTAGAAAAAACGTTTCTCATTCATCTGATTCAAAAACGCCTAGCAAGAAGAGAATAACATCTGATTGTATTTTTTATGCTGCTGAAATTGCAGCTAGCTCTTAGAAACTCTTAAGGGTAACAGTTGCTTGAATTCAAAGCATTTTTTTGTGGAAGTTTTGAATATTTAAATAGAAGAAAACCCACGTAGGTATATTCTCCACTTCCACTTCTTTCAAATTCTGAACAACACCATCCGACAATAGAACAATGTGCCTCCAAGCGGGATCGATCTGTAAAATAGGTCATCAGTCGAAAATGAGTCACTATTCTCGAAAATATGTTATGAAATGCATAACAATATCTCTCACTAGCTACAAAATCGATAAAATTTGATTTCTCGTCTCTCCGGCTTTCCGGAACATTCCATGCATGATTCATGCGGGTCTATTCTGGCGCGTGTTTTTTCGTCGTGGCAGTTCTTGATGCTAGGAGACCGACTTTTTTCTTTTGTTGTTGTTGACATGTTTATGAGAGCATCTCAGCTCAATTTGAGCGCATTTTTGCGTTTTTTTACACATAAAAACATTTTTTGTAACGGCTTAGTAAGTACTCACCCTAAAATATTGCACATCTGGTGTGGAAATGACCGGAGGTCCTTTTGCATTTTTGAATGCTTCCGTCTCCTCGAACAAATGAGTCCTTTGTAAATCTCCAATAGCTCGGGTGGGATTCAAGACGGTCTGAAAAAGATTTTTTGAAATTCTGAGTGAAATGATTTCCTATTGTTTCTGAGCATAAACCCCATGAATACGCTTGAATGAGAGATTCTATGCGCCTTTCGTAATCCTACACTTGTCTTTTCACATCAAGTTTACCTTGAATAGAGTATACTAAAATCTGAGTGACATCTAGTCAGCTCGATTTTGTTTTCTTCAAGATTTTTTCCAGTTGAAGCCGGAGAAAAGGTTCCTGGGCCATAAAAAATACTTGAAACTCACATCAGGATCTATTCCCAGCGCCCTTATCCTCTGATTCTCTTTCACATTATCCTTGTCATGTAGATTTGTGTTTAGTTGAACTGGATTCTCGCTGTTCATGGCAATGGCTCTGAAAATATTATTATTGTTTGTGGGAATATTATTCTTATTCGATGACCATGAACCTTATGGTGAAAAATTGATTTAAAGGCGCACAGTCTTGTGGCGCCGATTTCATCCTGTTTTTTTTTTTAATTTTTGATGGATTCTCGACTGGTTTTTCTCTAATATCAGCCAATTTTTCATTGTTTTTGACTAATCTTTGTGCGATTTTTAAATAATTTTTTCAAACAATTCAAAGCTTTTTTAGACTAATTCTCGGCATTTTTTCGACTATTTCAGACCGATCTTCTACACCGATTCCGAGCTTGAAGCTGTTTTTGACTGGGTTGTCGGCGATTCCGACTGATTTTTAGTGATTTTTGTACTTTGTACCATTTCTCTCCGATTGTTTGCGGAGTTCATCCATCAAAGGCACATTGTCGTGATGTACCGTTTTTTGCGAATTCAAAAGTTCCTAGACTAGTGTTTTCAGAAAATCTAGAATTGTCAATTCGCAAGAAATTTAACAGTACAAGACTACGATCTCGCTGAATTTTTGGCCACAAGGTTTCTTCTTGACGGACAAGAATAAAATACGTTTCGCAAAAAATCTTACAATCCACTTCCGCAGTTCAAAACGTAGAGATCTTGGTTTATGATCAGGACGACGAGTGCTGTGGTACCTTGTCTGATCTGAAAATTTTTCATATTTCACTAGAACTTTTCAAACTCTCTTGGTTCACTTACTTTTTGATTGATTTCTGATACAGCATTCTTTCCAGCTTCACTATGATCCTCCATCTTCAACAAACGTTCATTGAGAGCATCCGCGTTAGACAGCAAGTACCTTTCTGCAGTATTTTCAAATCTCCGCCGGAATTCTTTGCACACCTAGAAGAATTATGAGTAATAATAATTCTATATACACCTAATCCTCACCATGGGCGGAGGCAAGGTAGGAGAAATGGGATTCTCTTGAAAGAGTTCATATACTAATCGGTTCATTACGAATTTCGCCGTGTAATCACCGCCATTGAATCCCGAGAAAATTCCGTAGAGTTTGATGTGGCCGTTGCTGAAAAAAAAACGATAAAAATGGGAACAAGAGGAACTACTTTGTTATTCTTGCTATTCGGAACTTTTTTCACTAGAAAAGTTGTCACTTTCAATTTGCCCATTGTCCTTTCTGCCACCCTATTACTTTCAATTCTTACAACAAGACGCGCGAAAAAGAAGTTGTAAAATTTTCAGTTTTTCGTTGATTAGTCTTTCGGTCGTTCCGCTTGTAAAGGTTCTCGTGATACTGCTAATAGGCAAAAAAAAGTTTCATCTATTTTTTACTTTTTATTTTTATTTCTAAAAAATATTAGTGAGATTTCTATTTATTTTCGAGAAATTTCAAGCCATTTTAGACTAGTTTTTGGTGAATTACCAACTTTTCAGCAAGATTTGTTGCAAATTTAGGCTTTTTGAACCGATTTGGACTAATTTTAGACAGATTCTTGACGAATTTTTGGCAATTTTTCACTGACTTCTCTCGATTTTCAACCGATTTTTCATTATATTTGACTAATTTTTGTGCATTTTTCTCGATTTTTGAGGAATTTAAACTGTATGAGACTATTTTTCAGTGAGTGTCCGGCTCTTCAGCAATATTTTTTGGGAACTTAGACTTTTCGAACCGATTTTAGCCGATTTTAGACCGAGTTTTGACGAATTTCTGGTTATTTTAAACTTATTTTTGACAACTTTGGACTTCTTTTTGGGTAATTTGGTTCTCACACTCACTTGATACTCGTCGAACATGACAAAAAATCGTTGTTCTGTACTGGTTTCTTTTGTTTTGAATAGCGGCAGCTGTGCACAGTGCCAATACCTGCGTCGTTGTTGGCGGTGTATTGATCGACGAACCCGTCTTCCATTGTGTCCCTCTTGGTGGTGCTCTGCAATAGGTTTGTGTATACATAATTTGATACCTCAAGAAGCATATGAGATTGTTGACGAAAAAAATGAGCTCGAGAAAGATTATAATAATTATAAACAGTATTTCAAATTCTGGTCATTCCACATGTGTTATTTTTTAATTTTCGAAAACAAAAAATGACGCCAATTTCATTCTTCTGGCTAACGAACAAAGAAACCTTAAGATAATCGGAACAAGGAAAACGATGAGGAAAATATTAATCCTTGAAATTTAATATCCGGTCTGTTTCACATGGAAAAAACGCGTTTTCTCCATTCTTATCAAGCGTGGTGGCTGTCAAACACAAACACGTTGAGGCGAGTGGCATTGCCCTCGGCCCTCACACACCCCTCCGCCCGCGCGCGCGCACACAACGCACGCGATGCGTACAACGCGCTCCACTGCGAAAACCGATAATCGCAATTTGGACAATTAATGCGTTTTCGCATAAATAATGAGCAACAAGTAGCAATTTTTCTCTTTTTTTCCGTTATTTCTCGTCGTTTTTTCTTGCTCATTCTTCCCGAAACATCGATTCATTAAAAAATTTAGTTTTTCAGAGAATAGTAGCCAGCGGATGACGTCAATTATAAAGAACCAGTTAGTCAAACATCTGTCAAAGTGAGTTTTTCATGAAAAATGCACGGAAAGAATCTATTTTTTTTGTTTAGATTCACCAAAAACCTGAAACCAGAGCAAATCTCGTTAGATGTACTGAAAGGAAACAGCAAACTTCAGTTTATCGAGATAAATGAGGACGTTTTGACAGAAATTTTGGTGAGTTTTCGTGCGAAAAATATTTGAAAAAGCGAGAAAAATTTTGCAGGAGCTTCCATCATGGTTGAAAATCAAAAAGGCTTACTGCACAGGTGTCGCTGTGAATGTTCCATGGACTAAATTGAAAACGTGCCCGATTCAGATTGTGAGTTTTTATTGATTTTCTGCACACCGGGAAATACGTACCGGGTAGGGCCGATGTCGAGCCAGCTTGGCCCAGCCGATGTTCGTACAAAAGCAGAATTTTTCGAAAATTCAAAATAAAAAGCTATAGCCTGACTGCTTTTTGTACAGAAGCTGATTTTTCCGAAACTTCGCTTTCAAAAAAATTACCCGCCTGGTTTTGCGAATTTTGAGTAGATCCGACCCGACGGCTGCTCGTACAGAAGCAGATTTTCCGGAATTCCGCTTTTTAAAAAATTACAGGACCGGCTTGGCCGATGTCGGGCCGGCGCGACCCGTTGCAAGTCCGGTTTTAATGATAAATCAAGGATTTTGAATTGCCTAGAAGGAATAAACACAAGAATTTCTAAAATTTAGCATAATCTGAGTTTGCTGAGCTCAGATTCTAAGCCCAGAAACTCTAAACTATAAAAAATATCAAAATTCCAGTTCATCGACGAAATCAACGTGGATGTGGAGCTGACCAATGAGAAAAAGAAGGCGCCAAAATCAAATCCGCTTGGGTAAGCACCAAACCAATCCTTTCACTTAAAATAAAAATCTAAATTCTTTTTAGGAACTTGGGCGACAGCACATCATACGGCTTCATGAACAAAATCATCGAAAACATGTCATTGTACATCAGTTCTGTTGAAATCAACTTCGATTCAGATGTTTTTGGAGGATCATTCATGCTTCAACGGCTGTCAGTGGAAAGCAGAAGTCCAGGATGGGCTCAAGTGAAAGATCTCCGTCAGACTAGAATCACATGTTCCACTTCAAATCGAACTTTGATGTTCAAGCAGGTTAGTTTTTTTTTAATAAGAGAAAAAATAGTGAATCCTGAAAATATTGGAGCCGTTTTCCGAAAAAATTCAAATTTAGCAGCCCGGGCTGAACTGTTTGTTCTTTTGGAGCCGCTAGACCGGAAACCCCTACCAATCCAAAAATTACCCTAACTAAAATGCCGTGGCTCTGTCTCCAGTTGACAGGTTTTCAAGCACATCTACTTTGGAACCTGTAATAGAAATTACCCAACAGCGTCAAGTTTGAGCCGAATTATCTCAATTCCTGTGAAAGATGTCGAAATGTTTTCAATTGATACAACATTTGTTAGATCATGATCAACAATTTATCAATTGACCACTTTTTCATTACTCTGACCGGAACCGAGATAATTCGGCTCAAATTTAGAAGTCGGAGGACCCTAATATAAAAGATTTTACTGTAACCAAATGAAAAATAGTACAAGAATTTATACATACATTAATCCAAAAAAAAAACTCACTTCCAGCTCTCCTGGCACCTTCTCCGCATTGAAGCTTCAGCGAAAACGTCGAAAAATGAGCAGAGATCCAAAATCAATGCTCCATTAAGACTCATCACAAGCGGAGGAAAAATTCGAATTGCATTGAAGAAGAATGCTACGGGTAAGGAATAGAAAATAAGAAAGAATGAGAAATTATGTGTGCGAAGGAAAAAGGAGAAATCAATAGGGAGATGTGTTGACGTATTTTTGTCGGAAATTTATGGCCCATAAAGACAGAAAAATGAAATATGGGAGAAGAAGCAGAGAAAGGAGAAGGAAAAATTCGATATTTCCAATTTCTTTCTAAAATGACGACCTAATGTCGCTCAAAGCTTTTTACTTGTTAGAAATTTAAAGATTGTTCAGCATTTGATTTTCCAAGGAGCAAAACTCTGTGATTCTTACAAAACTAATTTTTCAGACGGCTCCGTGATTCACGCCAGAATCCAAACGATTCTCGATGACATTTTATGGGTTGCCACACTTCCTCAACTTCGTTCTGCAATCTCATTTGCCAGCTATATTGCTGATCTCGTCAAGGAGTCTCAGAAGAATAATGTGATATCTACCACTCATGCCAATGATAATCCATTTATCAAAGAAGCCGATAAAACTTCAGATGCCAAAACCACCACATCAGCTTACAACATTTTTCACTTTGATCAGACTTCATATCACCTTCATGTTAAGAAAATTGATCTTCATTTATGTGATGATGCTCATACTGCCAGTGGTAAGTGCTCTAAAGTTACGCGAGGTGTTACAATAGTCCGGTTCAGATTATCCGCCAGATTGGGACATTGATAGTGGTGCTATGCAAGTGACTCTTCATCAAGTGCTCATTGACGTCTACCCTAAAGCTCATGCACAATCGGATCGATCCACCTGGATGAGATACCCGAATCCGAATCCGATTGCTACATGGTTCAAGAGCCACCTGAATGAGCAGTTCATGATGCTTTTAGGAAATGTTGAAGGTAGATGATTTTCGAGTTTATTATTAGACATACAGTAATGGTCAATAACGGTCATACAAACAATGACGGGGTACGAACTCTTCAATTCGGGAGCACAAAATACCAAAAAACATTGAGTTTGGTACAACCGAATTGTGGACTTTGTACCCCTACATCACTTTTTACGTCCTTTTACCACCGCATTGTTGTTCCCTCCGAATTATGTGCCCAAAATCCATGAACCCTTCACAAAACATTATCATTTCATTTATTTAGATGAAACCACGAAACAGCGTCTCGAAAGATGCTGGCCTCAACTCATCGGATTTTTCGTTGTCCTCCGTGTTCATGACCTAACAGTCCAATGTGTGTCTGACATGAACACCAAAAAGGATGCTCTAACCAACTTGTTCGAAAGCGAGAGACACCTTCACTCTCTTCCATCTGACCAGCAAATTGTTCACGTCGAATTTGGAACTTTCTATCATCCACATTCGGATAAGTTGCCAGGTTTGTGGAACCCAAATTTTGTACAGTAATTTATGAGCCTATTTTCAGTTCCCAATTCGGCGGTGTACTTCCAGCTGGGACCATTCACAGTGTCATTTGATGAGCGAACTACAAGATGGTGTTGTTATGTTGTACATGCTTTGTCATCAGCTATTGTAAGAAATTTAATTTCTTAGGTTGAAAAATTAAAATCCACTTTCAGGAAGACGGAAACTTGATTCCAGAAAAAGACTTGGATGTTCGACCTCCTACTATTAAAATCAGCCTTTTAATGCCACGGGTAAAATTTCCCGACAAACTTTTCTCACAGTCTCTTTAATTTCAGCTCGTTCTCAACCTCCCAGGACCATTCACAGATTTCAATTTCCCACGCAGACTTGTCGCATCGATGTCGTCCCTTTCGATTTCTTCCAGTCCATATGACTTCAAAGATCACAGAAAGTTCATCAGCCTGTATCGGAAAAAGAAGGAATATCCTGAAATCAAACAGAGATTGTCTTCTGGAGAAAATAGATTTCATCTGAGCACTTCTCCGGTTTGGATTGAAATTGATCATGGTCCACAAACCAAGGGATTCCCATTCTTGCATGATGTGAGTTTTCGAAAATTCGGATTTTTTTGTAGTACTAAAACTTGAAGCTGTGGAAGAAAAGTAACACAACGACGACTTCCGTAACCTGAAAAAAATTTCCAAAAACCCAAAAATCCAACAAGTCCAAAAATCGTTAAAATCATTTAAAAAATCCTAAATACCCTAAATCCTGAAAAAATTAAAAATATAAAAAAAACATAGGAATCCTGAAAATCCTGAAAATCCAATAATCCAAGAAAACCTGAAAAATTCTGAAAATCCTAAAAACCCTATAAATTCCAAACTTCTCAAAATCTCAGTAACCCTAAGAATCAAACAAATCTTAAAATCCTTAAAATTCCTAAAAAATCTGAAAATCTTAAAATTCGAGAATCCAAAAATCTAAAAACCTTGAAAATTCAATAATCGAAAAACATCCAAAAAATTCAGAAAATCCTGAACAATCAAGAAATTCATAAAATTCCAAGAATCAACAAATCAAAAAACCTAAAAAACAAAAAAAAATTTTTGGTATTGTAGTGTTTGCTGTGGCAGCTCCAATTTATTCGTACCAGTATAATATTAATCAACAATTTTTAGGTTTCATTCAATGGAATTGTCGCAATAGATAAGGATCAAGTTGACGTTCTCGTTGAACCGGTAGAAGATATTTCTATCGTTGTTGACCACTATCAATTCTTGCAAGTAAGTTTTTATTGCAAAAAAAAACGGTTCAAATCCATCCTATTTTTAGTTGACCCGCCTCGGAGACAAGTTCACACAATTCTTCGACCAGCTCACGTTGGACATGAAACACTACAACTTGGGAAAACCAAAATCCAATGTGCGAGTCGATTTCCTGTCTGCTATTGCTAGAATCCGTCTCTACATTGTGCTAACGATGGGAGAGATTCCATCTCCATATGATCAGTCAGCGATGAACAACTTCAATCATAGCTTTATGGATCGTCTTTCAGGTAGGTCAATAGTTTTTTATTACGGCACAGTACGCAACACACAAAAGTGATGGTCATAATTATTATCATTACATGGGGAATGTTGAGAAGTGTGAGGGAAAAAAAATTACAAAAAGAAAGGAAAAATGCTGAGAAATTCAAGTCATAGAACACGTATGAAAGTTTGGGGTGTGGAGAGAATAGTTAGTTTAGATTTTAGATTTTAAATTACAAACGTAAGATTTCTACTTCCTGGCTGGCTTCTCGGCGGTTTCAACAGTCTCCACCTCATCGTCCTTGCTGAATTCCTCCTCGACAGTGTCGGTCTTGGTTCTCTGTGCCATCCATGGTGGCATGCTTCCGGCGAACATTTTTTGGCGCTCCCGGATTCTAGCTGGAACCTTCACATCGGCTTCAGTAGTGGTTGGAGCGGAGGTGGTGGTCTCTGTTTCCTCCTCCTCATCCTCGGAAATGTACTCGGCCTCATCTCCAGTCTCCTCTTCCTCCTCTGGAGCCTCGGTAGTGGTGGTCTGCAAGAAACAAGTAATTAAGAGTACAATTAGTTATAGTTATTACCGTTTGAAGATATCTTGGTTTGTTTCCTTGTGAGTGTCTGGACATGAATGGAGATTTTCCGCTTGGCTTGTTGGAAAGTCTCCAGAATCGCTCCATGTTGACCTTCTTGGATTTTGGAGCCTCTGTTGTGGTGGTAGTGGTGGTGGCCTTCTTGGTGGTGGTCTCTTCCTCCTCATCTTCCTCCTCATCCTCATCAACATACTCAGTCTCTGGATCTTCAGTGGTGGTCGTGACCTTTGCCTTCTTAGGTTTGGCAACAGTGGTGGTCTCCTCGGTAGTCTCCTCCTCAACTTCCTCCTCTTCCTCCTCATCTTCTTCCTCCTCAGCAGTAGTGGTGGCTGGTGGAAGAGTAGTGGTTGTGGTGGTGGTAGTAGTGGTTGTAGTAGTGGTGGTGGTCATGACGTTGGAGCAGCAAGCTGGTCTAGCTGGTCTTGGCTGAGCCTTTGGACACAAATCAACAGTCTCGGCATGCCAGTCTCCCTTGCAAACGTTGTTGGCCTCGCTGGTAAGGTTGATGGCTTCTCCGGCGTTCAGGACATGGAATCCGTTTTGGGTGCAGACCATTGGATTCTCTTGAAGGCGGACGGAAAGGTTCTCGGCTCCAGAGAGAGACTTGTTTTGAAGGGACATGATCTTGTTGTTGGCCAAGTCAAGGGTATGGAGGTTGGCAAGATGGGCGAATGAGAGATCCTGAAATTATTCGACTTCAAAAAAAAACAATTTTAAATTCCTACTCACCTGAATAGACTTGATGTTATTGTTGGAGAGAGAAACCATGCGAAGGAATGGGGCTCCTTGGAAAGTTTGTTGAGTGATCTCAGCCAAGCAATTGTTTGGAAGCCAGAGAAGAAGAAGTGGGGTGCCGGCAAATGCTCCTGGAGCAATCGACTTGATGGCGTTGCTATCGAGGTTCAAGTGTTGGATGCTCTCAAGTCCCTCGAACATCTCCTTGGTGATGTCACTGAAGTTGTTGAAAGACAAGTCGACAACCTGGACTTGCTTGAATTGCTCCATGACTCCATTGTCGAAGGTTTGAAGGTTGTTCTCGTTCAAGTACAAGTAGCGAAGGTTTGGAGTGTTGATGAGAGCTCCTCCCTTGACGTCAGAGATATTGTTTCCGATGAGAGAAAGCATAGAGAGGGAGGTAAGGTTTGTCAAATCGTTTTGGCCGATAACTTGGATCTAGAAAATATAATTTAGGAAAAATTGGACTTTCAAATGTTACCTTGTTGTACTTAATGTGAAGAGCAATCAAGTTGTTCATGTTGCGGAAAGCCTTGCTTGGGAATGCACTCATGCAGTTGCTATCAAGAATCACGTTTTGAAGTGATAGCTTGACATTTTCAAAGGTGTCCTGAGTCATTTCACAGATTTGGTTGCAAGCCAAATTAACATCGATAAGAGAAGTCATGTTGGTGAAAGCCTTCTTGGTGATGTTTCCAATCTTGTTGCACTTCAAGCTAAGAGTATTGAGAACACGAAGTCCAGAGAGAGCCTTGGTTGGGACCTCCTCCAAGCTATTCTCGGAAATGGACAACTCTTGCATCACATTCTCAAGACCTCTGAAAGCGTTCTCATGGATGTGCTGGATTCTGTTCTTGTCAAGATTGAGCTTCTTGATTCTCAAGTTCTTGAAAGCGCGTGGGCCGATCTCAATAATATTGGCGTTCTCTAAAGCGAACTCCTTGATTTCCATATGGGAAGCCTTCAGCTTATCAACAATCATGAGTCCATCAGTGCCGCTGCATCGGATCACTGGTCCTTCTACCGTACTATCGCAGGAGCATGCTGTCTTAAATTTTTATGATTACAGTCAGTTAATTATAATGATTACGGTTAGTTTATTATGTTTAGTTAATTAAACAATTAGCGTACCTGATTTTGGAAGAGCTTTGGGCAAAACGCCAGACAAGCCGGTAATATTAAAAAGGCCGTGAAAAGTCGGAGGAGCATCGCACTGTCTCTTATTGACCACCCAATGCGGCACTCGTAATGAGATGAGATGGCCTGGTCCGTCGAATCAAGATGGGTTATCCGAGACACGCAAAGGTATGTGACCCAAAAGGGGGAGGAGAGAAGAGAGCGCGTAAAGAGTGTGGCGAGATGTGTCTCTATTCTTCTTGGTAGGTCAAGGTCTAATTGTGATTCTCAAATGTCGGTTATCTGTGTGCGGTTGACCGCCCGGTAGGATAGATGGTGGTGAAGATTGTGTGGAGAGCGGGGCGAATAAGATGGATAGGGAAGGAGAAATTAGATCAGTTCGTGTCCTTCGCGGACGAAATATACGGAGGTGATGGTGCTGTGGTGCTAGTCGCGACGATACCGGTTGAACGGGATTGTAGTCGGGAAAATTGACAGGGGGATAGAGAGGAAAAAATTGTGAAGAAGTGTCTAAAAAAGTACATAATCTAGCGGAGAAGTTTCATGAACCGTTTACTAGTTCGGAACGATTTGAATCCAAACCATTTGAAGTTCCAAAACTTATATGTGTCCATAAAACTATTAATACAAGTTGAATGAACCATTATGGAATTACAGTTTATTATATTTCTTATGGAATTGAGCCGGATAAGTGGGATTTGAGATCTTGGAAAGTGACATATGGAGTAATTAGGGGCATACCGTACACACTCAAACTGTCAACTTTGAGCCCAATTATCTCGATTCCTGTAAAAGATATAAAAAAGTTGTCAATTGAAAAATTATTATGATCAATGATTCATCAGCTGGCGAAATTTTGATATCTTTCATAGCAATCAAGATAATTGAGCTTGAAGTTGACAAAAGGATTTCAGTATTCAAAATTATCGGTTTAATTCGCAATAATCATTATACCTAACCTCATGAAGCTGTTTTTCAGCTTTCACCTACTGGAAAACTAGAGGAAACTTTCCATTTCTTGATTGGAACACCATTTTTGTCCACCTGACTACATTCCCATTCGTTTTTCACCTAATTCACTTTTCCCACGCAACATTCATTCCCCGAAAACGGTGAAAACCGCAAATTTTTTTATCTATCCTCTCTTCGATTTCCTTGGCCGGAAAAACACCAGCAAACTTTCACCTAAATCAGAGGTTTCTCGTACGACACGGTAAATTAGGTCAGCAAATACTTTTTGCTTATCCGATTTTGTGGAATTTGAAGTTGATAGTACAAGTACAAATAGAAATTTTTATTAAGAGATCGAGAAGTGTGTTCTTTTGGGAAATAAAGACATGTAAAGGAAAAACAAAGATTGTTATCTATCACTTGTAGTAGTTGCAATAGCTGGATCCTGGATTATAGATCCATGCTGGTGACTCATCGAATCGTCCAACTCGTCCGCCTGCTCCAAGTGTGTTTGTACGGTATTGAGTGGAGATGTATTCGCTGGTTCGCGCAGCACTGCTATCCGAATACGTGTTTTCGAATTGCAATTGTCTGAAAAATCTCTAGTTTGATGATTGTGCTGATAAGAGGTGATTCTACCTGTGCTTGCTGATGCAAAGACCAAGAATGACTAGAATCAACACAACAACTGCAGTTCCAACACAAATGAAGACGATTGTAGTGGTGAAGAACGATTTTTCGGCGCCGCTTCTTGGTTGCAGAGTTGCATCATCATCATTTTTCGATGAGGCGAGTGCAAACTCATCAATGTGCTCACTTTTGGTCTCTGTGGCTGGTGTTTGACTCACTCTGAAGAAACAAACATTTTATGAATGAGCAATTTTTCAGCAAAATTGTTTACCTTGGAGTACTTCCTGGTTCAATTAGAATTGATGGTGGCAACGTGTGGAATACTTGAGAAGTTGATGGAATATCTGTTGATTGAACTTTCTTGGATTCGGAAAGATTTGGTCCTCGCTTCAAAAATGGTACTGGGAAGGGGAGAACCACATTTGGTCTGTCAATGATATCAGTTGTTGATGGAACTGGTGCACTTGTGGCTTCCATTGGCTCTGGGACAGATTGTTGGGATAGTTTTCTCAACTCATCTTCACGGCTCTGAAATTAATATGAATAAGGTCAATGAAATACACAAAAATGTGTCTTCCAGAAGATTTTAATCGTTTTCAGGAGTCTGTAGCTCGGCTATCAAGTTCCTTATCTATTTGAAAATGTTGTAGGGTGTAAAACAGATTTATATTTGAAATTTGCAGTTACAGATTTTTCTAAAGTTCTAGTTTTTCAGCTGTTTTCTGAAGGAACCTTATTTTAAACATTTTAAGTTCGAAAACGGGCCAAGCTCCAAAACTGGCCAAAAAGAGGTGTTTTCAAAAAATCACCGTTTAATTAAAAAGTAGGAATTATCAAAAAATTCTATAAATGCAAAGATTCCAATCTAGGCCTGTTTTACACTCTCCAAAATTTTCATAGAGATCAGAAACCTGTAAGCCGAGCTCTAGACTTTTGAAAATATCTTATTGATCGGTACTGTACGTCACTATTTCTGTAATAACTAACCGGAAGAATAATTGGCTGAATTGGTGTCAACTCTTCTGTTGGCTCAGCTGGTGTTGGCTTCTCAAGAATGAACCTAGAATGTCCACGTGGCAAAGTTCTAGGTTTTCCCAAGTCGATTTGTTGGAAAGCTCCGGATGGGATTTGTGGTGGTGATGACTGTGGAGCATTGCGATGGATTTGCATACGTGGGATCTAAAAATGAACCTTTAACATAATCCCAAAAAGTCTCACGTACCTGAACAAGCGCTGGCTTCTGAGTAGTCTCTTGGGCATCAGTTACAATTTGAATTGGCTCTGGCTCCGGCTTTGGTGTTGGTTTTCTTCCGCAAATCAGGTCCGCACTATCCTTGATGTACACTCCACTTCCATCTTGTAGAAGATGCAAATTTTCTGTACAAACCAATGGATTTTCCTTCAGTAAAACGGTTCCAACACGTCGATTAAACGCGTTGTACGGTGTTTTTGTTAACTTGTTCTCGCTGAGATCCACAAAAAGTAGGTTTAATTGAGCCAAGAATGTGGATGGCGCGATTTCGGTCAATTGATTTTTTGCTAGGTCAAGCATAACAAGAGAGGTAACATCGTAAAAGGCGTTACGATCGATGGTTTTGATCTGTAAACAGAGAAGAAATGGAGAAAGTTTTACAAGTGTTACCTGATTCTCGCGGAACGAGATTTGTTGAAGATTCGGTAATCCAGTGATAGTACCAGCTGGGAGAGCCTTCAACTCGTTGGAAGAGAGCACGAGGACTACGATAGAACTATTTGTGAAAGCATTAGCACTGATATTAGCAATCTTGTTATGTCCAAGATACAATTGTCGAAGTTGTTTCAATCCAGAGAGACAGTTTGAAGGAATAGCGCCGATTTCATTATTAGTCAAATCCAACATCTCAAGTTGCTCGAATGTTTGGAATTGATAAGCTGTCAATTTCTTGATTTTGTTTCCAGATAGATAGAGATATCTGAGATTTGGTACATTCAAAAATGCTTGACGATTCAGCTCGTGAATGTTGTTTCCAGCCAAGTTAAGGAGGTTAAGGACTGGAAGGTTCAAGAAGTTTAGAGCATCTAGTTGCTCAATCTTGTTTTGGTGAAGATGGAGGGATTGGAGTTGTTTGAGCCCTCGGATAGCTAAAATAAGTTGCAATTAAAATCTCACGGAATTTCTGATTTACCAGATGACGGAACTGCTGTCAAGTTGTTATGTCCCAAATTGATAGTTTGAAGAGAGTTCTTCACATTTTGGAATGTGCTCGTGTGCACTGAGAAGATGTCGTTACTTCCCAAGTTGATGTCGTAGAGCTAAAGAATTTTTCTTTCGTCATGATTTTCGAAAATCTCAATATCCAGTTTTCTGATGGAGAATGATGACTAACCTTATTGAGATTTGGGAAAATCTCATGTTCCTGAATCTCCACAATGCTGTTGTTAGATAAATCCAAACGAAGAAGATTAGGAAGTCCAGCCAAAGCAGCAGATGGGACCTGAAATTGTGTTGTTAGTGCAGTTCCGGTCAATAAGAGATAGAATAACGTATTTTTAGTTGGTTTCTTGTTGTTTTGACTACTTTTAAAGGTCTGGGGCTTGGGTTCTATCACTTTGAAAATTCAGCATGGTTCAAAATAGACCTAGATTGAAAACTTGGCAGTAACAAACTGTTTTAAAAATTCCTAGTTTTCCAGCTATTCGCCGACACTTTTTTGGCACATTTTTGAACTGAAAACGTTAAAAAAAATAATATGTTTTTTAGAAATTAGCAAATAACCAAAAGCTAGGAATTTTTGAGAAACTTTGTGAAGCCACATGTTTTAATTTAGGCCTGTTTTACACTTTTTCAAAAATATCTAAAACTTGACATTTGAGCTGCAGAATCCTGAAATTAGTCAAAATGGCAGAAATATCACTGAAAAATACTGTATATTTTACAAAACGGGCAACTTACATTTTCAAGCAAGTTATGATTTAAGACCAACTCCTCCAACACTGGATTCATTCCGGTGAATGCGGCTTCATCAACTTTTCTAATCTTATTTTGTGATAAATCCAACCGCTTGATGTATAATCCAGCAAAAAAGTTGGGTGGCAACTCATTCAGTTCTGCTTGATTCATGGTTAGCGATTGAATTAGCCCGAGAAGTGCTTGATTGTTGCGGATTAGTACCATCGTCTCGCTGGCTGTTGTATTTGAACAGTCCAATACGATTCCATTATGCACTTCACTGCAGAAGCAGACGCTTGTAATCACTCCGGGACACGCATCAATCAAGTTGATGATAAAACTTGAAAAAAGCAATAAGCATAGTAATAATCGCATATTCGAGTGATAACCGAGTGTGAGAGAGGAAGAAGTGTTCTTTTTGACTGCGACGGCGCGGATGGTGTTTTCAATGGTGCGAGTGGGGGGAGGGGATGCCTTCGTTGCAGTTTCTCTATCCGTACGACAACCGGCCACTACCAAAGCGATATCCGCGCATTCAGGTCAGTCACCACTTATTTTCTTTGCGTCTCACACCACCGCGCGGTATTCCGGCGCCGTCGGTTCGGCCCTATAATCGCGCGTGGATGACTGTACTGACAGAGGGGCTATTGGTACGCGGCTGTACGCTTGAGGCATTTCTTCTCCTCTTGGCCCCCCTTGGATCGTTTAACAGTTTTTGACATTGAATAAGATATTAGAGATGGAGAGAAGGCCATCGATGAATAAGACGCATGAATGGAATCACTTCATATGTTACAAAAAAGTGTCGAGAATTTTTTTTTCTTCCACCAGACAGCTTGTCGTAGACCATTATTTATGGGACCTTTATTATTTGGGGTTCCCGGGAAAGGTTCTCTGAGAATCGTTCAGAAAAAAACAGTACCGGTCAATAAGATCTTCAAAACCTTAACTTTCATTCGATGATTTTCGGTCATTTAGACAGTTTTCAGGAGCCTGAAGCTCGGCTCTAGAAATCAAGAAATCTAGAAATCGAAGCGTCTAGAAATTTAGGTATCTAGAAGTCCAGGAACTTTTAAATCTAGGAAAGTTGGAGTCTAGGTATCTACAAATCTAGAAACATAGGAATCCGGGAATCTAGGAATTGAAACATCTAGAAATCTAGGAACCTTCAAATCTACGAAAGTAGGAATTTAGGTTCTCAGAAATCTAAGAATCCAGGAATCCAGGAATCTAGGAATACAAGCATCTTGAAATTAATGAATCTAGGAATCTAGAAATCTAGAAATCCAGTAATCTAAAAACTTGAAATTTAGGAATCTAGGAATCTGGAAATTTGGAAATCTGGGAATCTGGAGGTTTTGGGAATTGAAAGTTTGGATATCTTGAAATCCAGGATTATGAAAAAATCAATGCAAATTTTTTAATCTAGGTTTTTACACCCTCCAACATTTTCAAGACTATCGGGCACTTGACAGCCGAGCTACAGACTGCTGAAAATGCAAAAATGGCCGAAAATCGACTTGAAGACATGTTTTTCTATATCTTATTGACCGGTACTGTAGTTCTAAGTTCAAAAAGTTTCTCTTTTGCAAAAAAAAACTAGTTTTTTGTCTGTTTCCGTTGCGCATTGGAACTTAGTAGCCGCATTCATAATTATACGATCGGCGGCAACAATTTTTCGGGATTAGGGCTATGGTTAGCTACCGGAACCGTCCCTTGTTTCCATGAGAATGTGAAAAACACCACGTTTTTTTTATTCCGGTGGATTAAGTCCTTTCTCGGAGTCCTAACGGTCTTTTTACAATAGTTAAATATTCGTCTTGACCTCTGTATGGATTATATACGGTCAACCGTATTAACTAGTAATATAGATCCTATCGTTTATGGCCGCCCTTGAACTGTTCTAGTATTCTTTTCCTTGAGTCTTCTGCCTTTTTCGGGAAAATGACTTAACCTGATTGATGACTCACAGACATCTTCATTGCGACATCAAACATTTGAAAGATAAAAAGGAGATCGACATGTACCCCAGTACCCTCCAGTACACAAAAAATTAGTTAGAAAGGGATATGGAGAGAGAGAGAAACAAAAACCAAGAAGAACATACATGAGAAGAAGAAGAACAGAAAAAAGTGAAAGGATAGGGAAGAAGACACCCAAAAATAGGTAAGTAAGTCAAAAGTAAATTAAAACCACCAGTGTCGCGGTCGGTTAAGATAGACATTGTTGTTGGCTGAGGATGGGTGTCCGTGATCTTCAGATACCAGGGTACTGTCACCTCCGTACATGTTTCGAATGCATCCGGCGGAGCTGATTGTGGAGCCGAAGACGTTTGGCTTGTTTTTAGATTCATATGATAGGAAAATGAATCGCATCAAGTAGCCAAGCACGATACAACTGACGAAAACAATTAGCACGATTCCTGAAATGTATTCTTCAAGTTTTGTTTGAACTAATATTGAATAATGATGCTTGCTGTAGATACAGTACCGGTCAATAAGATATAGAAAAACATATTTTTCCGTTAATTTTGAGCTTTTTCAAAAGTCTAGAGCCCGGCTGTCAAGTTTCCGATCACTCTGAAAACTTGAAACTATGGAAATCAGATCTAGATTACAACTTTGTATTCACCGACCTTCTCGAAAATTTCTAGTATTTCAGCTTTTTGCCAATATCCGAAAGACAGCTTTTTCATTTACGTTTTCATTACAAAAATGAGCCAAAAGGGGTGTCTTTCATGAATCGCAAATATCTTAAAAACAAGGGATTTTCGAAAATTTCTGTGCATGCAAAGTTTTAACCTAGGTCTGTTTTACACACTCCGAAATTTACTAAGCGACACTTATCAGCCGAGTTTCAGACTTCTGATAACGGTCAAAATCAAGAAAAAAAATCCGTTTTTTGTATCCAGATGACAGGTACTGTAACTCTAAATCCAGTATTCTTAGGAATCGATTTTTGGTTCAAAATTAGACTAATCGAAAGGATAAGAACATCTCAAGAAGGAAGTTCCTTCAAGGACCACTTGACAGATAGTACTCACTTGAACACACTTGAAAGGTTACTTGGTCAGAAGTTACTGTTCCAAAAATACAGGGAAAAAAACTAGGTTAAAAATTAGATGAATAAGAACTAACCCAAAATCAGCCCAAACAATGCCAGCCCATTAACTTCTGTGTGTGGGTTCTGATAGCCCAGAGGGGCTGTGCCATTTACATTTGGAACGTGTTGGTTTTTCTGAAACTTATAAAACGTACGTTACCTAATTAAAGCTCTACTCACCATTTGGTACTGATCATTTGGAGGTTTAGTCGTTTTGATGGGGAGTTTTGAGTCTGTCTGTCGCAAGTCTAATCCACTGAGGTTTGAAGGGGTCCAGCACCTGGAAAATTTTTTAATTTCCTTTTCATCTGGGCTAGATTTTGGCTTACTTCGCTTGTGGAGAATTGCTTGATGTGGTGGTGACGTCACCATTATCTCTGAGCCATTTACGGAGCCATTGGAGATCCTTGTCACATCTCCATGGGTTATCTGAAAATTAATCCCGATTTTCGGGCAACTTGTTGTCACAAACTTTGAATAGAAAGCTTCCTCTGTACTGGTGTAGTCTTCTTCTGCATCAATGAGTCGTAAATCACATTACTTGGCAGTGTTTCTAATCTATTGCTGCTCAAATCCAAAGAAACGAGCATTGGAAGTTGACTGAAAGCAAAATCATCCACTGAATTGATCTGAAAATGTCTTCTTTGTCACTTAATTTTTGGTTTAATTTACCGAGTTTCCACTCAAGTCAATTTCCGAGAGCTCTGGGAGGTTGGAGAATGTGTCATGAGAAATTCTAAAATTTCATTTTTCGATCATATCATATTAAAAAATCACCTTGTAATTTGATTTCTGCTCAGAAGAATCACTTGAAGATGTTGAACTTTTTGAAGTGTTTTTGGTTCAATTCTGCTGATTGAGCAGTCGAAAAGTTCAAGACGGATTAGGCTAGGCGCATATTGGAATGCTGAAAATTGAAGCTACGAACTATCAAAAAAGCGTCTTCTCACCATTAACATTGATGCTAGTGATATCCTTGTTATTGCTCATTGATAAAACTTTAAGACCACCGATGTGAAGAAACATTGAAGCATCAATAGCAGTGATTAGGTTATTTCCAAGATAGAGATATGAGAGTAGGGGGGTTTGCTCGAAACTGTCGGATGGGATGAGACGGATCTGAATTTCTAAGTATCGTAAAACCTGTATTAGAAGGGCCGGCTCTTTTACTTTTACAAGGAATCTCAGAAGGGCCGTTATTTTAGAGAGAAGGTTTTTATTTTCTGGGGTATTTTTTTACAAATTTGCCATAAAAAATCATGGGAATTGAGCAAGTTTTCGGGAATAAAAGTCTTTCAACAAGTTTATGTGAAGTTTCAGAAATTCCGGAACATTTTTCGTTGAAAACGTACTGAAAATCATTGGCTCCAGTTGGCTATTTTGAATTTTAATTAAGAAGTTTTCGAATTTTTCTTTTTTCTGAGTTCTAAAAAATATATAACTATCTTCAAAACCCAATTTATTTTGAGTTCAAAATTCCCTTAAAATCCAAAAGAACTAATCAAACAAGCCAAACTTTTAGTATCGAATAACACGTTTTGGTAGGGAATATTTTATTACAGAAACCCTATTATTTTTCAAGCATCTTTGGAAATTCCCTTCTATTAGAGGGGCCCTTATTTTACAGATTTCACGGTATTTATTCACCTGATTCACTTCCAAACTCAATGACTTCAAATTGGGAAGCGGCAATGAGTCCTTTGAAATCACATGAATCTTGTTGACTCCCAAACTCAAGTCTTCTAGTGTCGGAACATTCTCAAGAGCTTGCGATGGAATTTCGGATAACAAATTTTTGTCCAGTGACAGCTGAGAAAGGTTTTCTAGACCCAGAAGACCGGTAGGATGGATAGCGGTTAGGTTGTTGGCGCTAAGGTCGATTTTCAAGATGGAATCTCTGCTATGATAGGAGAGGAATGCATTGTCCTGCACATACTCGATCAGGTTGTCTGAAATTATAATTTTTGTTGGTTGGGAAAAATTGTAATTACCTGGTAGTGAGAGAATTTTCAATTGTTTCAAAATAGAAACTCCCGATTGTGGAATTCCATCCAAGTAGTTCCCTCTGATCTCCAACTCTTCTAGGGAATTCTCCAGATTTCCAGTAAAAGTATTCGGGTGGAAGCTCCGTAATCCGTTATTGCGTAGGAGCAGTTTTTTGATTTGAAAACCTTGGAACGCATACCCAGGCATCTGTACAAATAGGGATATAGAAGATAGTGAAAATAGAATTTTCCATACCTTTTCAATGGGTGTATTGCTAATAGTGAGGCTATCAATATTTGGTGGAGAGTTGGAGAGAGATTCCAGCACATCATCCAAAGAAGATCCACCATCACATACAATGCTGACTGCTTCGTATCTTGTGGAAGTGCATGTGCATGGTTCCTGAATAATCTTGGTGCATGATGAATCGAAATTTATTATCTTACCTGTAGTTGAAGAGTTGGGCATTGTGAAAATACAAAACCAATCAGTAACGAATTGAAAAGGAGTAACCTCATAGCCAGAGCCTGAAAATCTTAGTTACAGTAGTCTGGAGCAAAGGATTGAGCAAGAACAAAAGTTCGATGATAGCTTTCAGTAGTTGTGGTTATCAGCGAGACAAGAAAAAAAATCACGAACTAAACAGGGTGGACAGACAAATATATCTCTAGTAGACCACCATAATAAGCCTTGTAGCGTGTCAAGTGGGTTATTTACTTTTGCGAAATCTCTACCACACTTTTATGTCTCTTACAAGTGTTTTTTTTGTCGTTATCCGTGGGATACGAAAAAGTGGAATGGACTTTTAAGGAACAGAGTGATCCAGTCAGAGTGAGGAAGGGAAAGAGGAGGCTTATGGAATGGATATGATCAGTGATTAAGTATTAGCAAAGATAGTGGGAAATGAAATGGAGCTAGAAAAAAAATGAAAGAAAGGTTACTAAAAATGTAATTATTGCCAAAAAACATAATCCTGAACTACTCTGATCTTGTTAATTTTTTTTCGAGGCGTAAAAGCCAACTACTGTATTTTTTGAGTCTAGTTTCTCATTCATTCTAGGATTTTCACAGTTTCTTGAAATGTACCTAAATTGGAAAAAAAAGAGTTAAATCATGAAAATTGTTGGAAAAAGGAAGACAATGTTAAGAAGGTTCTAAAAATACAGTAATCTGAAAAATGTCTGATGATAAAGATAGCCTGATAAAACACCGTACATATTTTCTCAAATATAAACACCCAAACTGTCAACTTTTAGCTCAATTATCTCGATTCCTGTGAAAGCTACTAAAACTTTGTCAACCGATAAATTACTTATCATAATATCACCAATATGTTATCAGTTGACAAATTTTCAATATCTTTCACAGGAATCGAAATATTTAAGTTTCAACGTGACGGTTTGAATGAACTTCTGTTAGAGGAAATTCGGTAATCATAGTTTAATCATGACTCCCAAAGACTTCAAATTGTCAAAACAAGAGGAACTTTATAGTATCTGTCTTCTAGTAATAATTACTTTAGCTCACATAACTTATGACATTCACAAACATTCCTATAGAATTTTCCATAAAAGGAAGTGTAACATAATCTAACACTCAGAAAAAAATTGAAAAGGGGCTCACGCAAGGACACGTTTTTTTTACATAAAAACTGGAACACGTATCAATAGACAACATTTTTCAATTGCGTAAAAAAATTTGCGAAAAAATTGGTTCTAGTCAAGGACGACGAGCTCCATCCACCGGTACACATTTCCATCTCTCGGACTCTTCCTCCTCCCCTCATTTTTCGCTCATACCCTCCTCATAGCACTTGACCCATTCAGAGCCGAACAAAGTCTATTTTTCTTTTTTGCCTCGGGCATAACACTGTTGTCTGACCATAAGCAAACAGTCGCTCCCCCCACCTCCCAACAAGTGCTCATTAGATTGTAAGCTTTTCAAAATAGGCAACCGGACGGGCCATGTAGAAGTGCGAGGAGAGATGATGGTGAACATAAGCATCCGGTCAACACAACATCGGCATTCAAGAATACCGCCGAGGTGACTGTACGCTTATGAAAATATTAGCACGGAGCTTTTGCGCGGTGTGGTGTGTTTTTGTTCGCGAAAGTAGCAATTTTCGCTTGAAACAAATGTTCTGAGAACAGAGGTGTTAAGATGCGACAATGGCATGGGGCAAAGTTTTGGGTAGCAAAAAAAGCATGGAAAAAATTAAATTGTTGAGTTGTGGAACTCTCACTCGTTTCATTTTTTTTCAAAAACTGCCACACAAATTACCGTAAACCTGTATTAGAATGATATCCACATTGTCATGTTCGAGATCATTAATCTTGGATCATATAGAAACATTTGAAATGTGTTGACTCATAAAATATTAGTGGTATCATGATAATTATTTTATCAGTTGACAACTTTTTTATATATCTTTGACAGAAATTCAGATAACTAGGCTCGAAATTTAAAGTTAGCAGGCTCTTTTATTACAAGGTTTACAGTAGTTCAATATAAAAATGAAGTGATTAAACGAATCTAGAAAAAAAGTAGAAAAGTTACTAAACATTTGAATATGGGGGAAAAGAAATAATCCCATGACAATATTACAAATTTGTTAGCCAGTTAAGATAATCATATCGTATTTCCTTTGATAGAATCTCACATGAACCGTTAAAGTTGAGCTCAATTATCTCGATTAATGCGAAAGGTATGAAAAATTCATAAACTGATAAAATATTGGTGATATTGTGATGAACAAATTATCAGTTGATAACTTTTTCATACCTCCGACAGAAACCGAGATAAGTTTGCTCAAACTTAGAGATGGCATGTCAATTACAGGTTTTACACTAGTTCAATATACATACAAACACGAGTATTACTACACAAAAAAAAACGTTTCAAAAAAATTGTATCATTAAACCAGCAATTCTCAGAAATCGCCAGCACCAAATCGATGACCAATGCCGCGTCATTCACTAATGTTAGCGATATCAAGGTGATCAACGAGCCAACGAGACGAATCAACCAAACAGCCACACCTGAAGAGTTTCCGGAGTTTCCTAGAGGTGGCATCCAAAATGGTATGAATCATGTTAACGCTGTTTTTCTAATCTTTATTTGTTTCCAGACAGCTCACCGATGCTCGACGAAGTTGCCTCCATCGCGACATCGGTGGAGGATGAAGCAGTTTTTGATTACACTGAAATGACCAGTGACGATCCGTTTGGACTACCAGAATATGCTGATGAAGCTATCACCATTGATGAGCCAGCTATCAATGACCGTACGTTCCGTCACACTATGGCTAAACAGGTATCGAACACTTCCGTATCTCAAATTGCTACATTTTTTGTTTCAGGCCAATGTGTTCATGGTATCTTTGAAGAATCTTGACATTGTCGGAAAAGTGGCCAATGAGAATTTACGTGTTGATGGAAATTTGACAAAGTGAGTAGTTATTGGTACGGAATCACTGTAAGAAATGTTTTTCAGCATTGATCTCAACGAGAGACTTGGTATTCTTCGCAAGGAAATCAATGACTTGATGAGATCCAATGGAGATGAAACCAATACAGACACACAAGCACACAATGCTGCATGTTTCAAGTTCTTGTCTCCTGCAAATGAGAGAATCTCTCAGTTTTCGGTAAGCGTTTTTTATAAGTGCGAAGCGTCGGGCAGGTCAGGCAAGTTAAAATCGATGAGTATACTTAAATTCTCAAGAAACTGTAAATCGAAAAAAGTATTATAACTGAAATGATCATTGGAGACAATCGAAAAATACCATTTACCTAGATTTTTTTGAATTCTGTAAAATTTGAGCCAGCATCACACAAAATTCATTTCCATATTTGTGGATGAAACATTTTAAAGTTATTACTTCAAATTAATTAGTTTTTAAAGCTTTCAAAATCTATGAAGCTAGCTTTAAAAGTATTGAAAAACCCGAAGCTCCGTCTGTAGAGACTGCATTCACGATATTTTTCGCTAAACGCTCAGTTATCTTGCTTCTTATCAGAGATGTCTAAAATCTGTCAACTGATAAAATCATTAGTGATATTTTGCTAAATAATTTGTCATTGGAAAATGTTTCGATATTATTCGAAGCAACCGAAATGATTGAGCTCAAATTTGACAGTTCTGGTATGTTTCTACATAGAGGAAAAACAGTACCTTGAATTTCATGAAATTCTCTAAAAATGCTACTCCCAAAATTTAACTGGTTATTACTGATTAATTTTACTGATTACAGATTACTACTAAAATGACGAGAAGCTCATTTGTCCATTTTGACGATATCATTTATTTTCCAGATTGATATCAATCAACTCTACGCCACAATCGACGACGAAATTATCACCCATTTGGGAGCTTTTGCCAAAGACGACTTTATCACTGAAAACCGTCTCCGTCTCAGTATCAACATCCATGACTCCTCTATTGCTGTTGTCGACAGAAGAAAGAAGAAGCCTCTTCGTCTCAGAATCAAAGCTCTGTCCATCGAGCAAGAGGAAGACTAAATCTGTAAATCTGAATTCCCATTTCCAATTATGTCACATTTCAATTATCTTGTATACGTTCAAACCCCATCCTTGCTTATCTTACGACTTCTTTCCTACTTCCAAACCTTTCCGTATTCTCTTTCCCATGATTCAGTTGTGATCCTATTCTGTCAGTTGACAACGTGACTTTCTTTTGCCTCTGCCATCCTTTCCCACTGCATACATAATCGCAAAAACGCTAGTTTTCAATAAAAACCTCTGCTCACTAAAAATATCCGCTGATCTCATCACACTACCCCCCACGCAGAATTTGTGTCAGCAGGAATTTTCAAAAGTTGTAACACACAGACCACTAACAACGATATGAGTCAGAAAACCAATAACAAAACATGCTTCAGATCGTAATGTTTTCGAATTGCCAAACAAGGAAGGAAGCGTATTCAATTTGGAAAGTTCGCTTTGAGAATCAAAAATCAAGTATGTATACTGTTCAAAGGCGACCGGAAAGAAATTCGTCATCCATTTCAAGAAAACGTCAGCTTGTTCAGCAGAATTACCGTACACCTGCAATTGAAGGGCCCTTGTTAGCCAATTTATCGGTTCTTGTGAAATTTATTAGAAAGCTGTTAACCGCTAAATTTTTTTATCATAATATGACAAACGTTTTATTAGTTGACACATTTTCGAAATCTTGCGTAAGAGCCAGGAAGAACTAGCTCAAACTTGACAGTGTACTTATATTTCCCTCTATTACAGGATTCCCGGAATACGAAATGTGGATTAATGGAAATTGAATTCTTGGTACTCGTGGGCTTCAGGAACACTCCCATGAAAAAAGTAGTTTCATCAAAATTGCAAAAAAGTTCACTTGGTTTAGCAGAAGACCCTAAAACGTGAAAAAAGTTCAAACTCAAATAATACTCCATCTCTATGATTTCCATACTTCCAACATAATTCCAATAGTTTTCTTGTTTATAATTTCAGGAATCATTTTTATAACCAATCAAATATCAAACAAAAAGTTTGCCAAATGGAAAAAAAATGTTCTGAAATTCCAGAAACTTTTCAAATGTAAAAAATCCGTCCTTAGAAACCTTCAGACTGTTGGCAGTGCTCTTAATCTTCAGGTTCAATATTTTCTTCCATCAAACTGTTCCAATTCATTCGAATATGTACAGTACCGGTCAATGATACACAGAAACGTATTTTTCAGATGGCTGTGACCATTTTCAGGAGTCTGAAACTCGACTTTCAATGTTCCGATCAATTTTGAAAGTCTGGAGGGTGTCAAACAAACTTAGATTGAAATCTGAGCATTCACAATTTTTTTCGAAAGTTCATTGTTTTTTAAAGATATTTGCTGATTTCTGAAAGACAACTTTTTTTACATTTTCAGTACATCACCGGACCTAAGAAACAGAGTTTCTCAAAAATCAGCAAAAATCATAAAAATTAGGAATTTTCAAAAAAATATTTGAGAATTCATAGCTTTCAATCTGGGTCTGTTCGTTTCTCATTAACCAAAATTATTTCGTAAACTTTATTTTTTGATTTTTGATCCATTTTGTTTTTTTTAGAAATCCTCCAATTCCATTCCGATATCTGAGAACTTTCCAATGATTTCATCTCGAAGACGAAAATCCAATCTGCATCTCATTTCTGACTAATTTCCTGAAATCCCCCGCCTAATGTAATTTGAGACACACAATTCAAAAACCAACTTTTCCCCCCAAATCTTGGGGGATTCTGATTTTCGAGGATTTTTAATTCATGCAACGAAACATGATCTTTTGGGCGGCTGGTGGTGTTGAAGCTCAGTGAGCTCTTGATGTCAGCGGTTTTTGATGTCAATGTTGTATGTGATTTCATTAGGGCAACAAAACACAATTGGGTCCCCAATGCCCCATATGCAAAAAGTTCCTGGGGAATTGATTTTGAATGTTCGCATGCTGTGAATGTTGTTCTTTCCGATGTTATGAATATTTCCATGTATACAGTACATGGTACCAAATGTTTTGACCGTGTTCTACATTCCTCTCACTTGTCCTTTCGTGACTTTAGACACTTTGTTTCAAATGACATCAATCTGTGGTTAAGATTCTGACATCATTTGAAGGAATTCGATTAGCTATACAAATGGAAGATCAAATGCAACTCAATTCTGCATGTTTGGAAATGGATGTGTGTTTTAATGCAAAAAAAAAGTTGTGATGATGTTTTCAATTTCTGCTAAACGCTCCTATTTTTCCCTTTTTTTGATGAGCGTATCTGATGTGTATCTTTTAAAATAGACGCTGAATAGCGCTGGCTGGTGGAGAGGTTCAATTTGCGATGTTCATAGTTCAAAAATTAAATGAGGGGGGAGAAGAAGAATCATCAACAAGGATTTTTGGTCGAAACCCTCCCCGAGAAAACGAGGTCGTTTCGTTAGTGGAGAAAAAAACGACATGTCGGTCATTGAACAACTGTTTCTGCTAAAAGTTCAAAACAACTGCTTGGCTCGAAGGTTTTCGCAAACGGAAGTGATACTGGACAATGATGAGAAGAGAACGGATGATAGGAGAGATGAGTCAGCTGATAGGAATGTATACTGTATACATTTACTATCACCGCATACCATCACCATTCGGAAACCAACTGATCAAAATGCATTTTTCCGTACATAGTTTGTATGGGGTGTGTTTGTAGGCTGTGTGTAGTGATAATGCGAACAATGTACAGTTTAATGGAATTGGTTATGTGTAGGCAGATCAATCAAATCAATTTTTTTGTGGGTATTGGTCAATCAGATACGCAAAAATGGGATTTCGTGTATTATGAAAATATAAAAAAGTGCTTTTCAGCTCATTTTTGGCCATTTTGGCCATTTTCGGTGGTCTGGAGCTCGGCTGTCAAGTTTCCGAACACTTTGAAAACTTAGTAAGGTGTAAAACGGATCTAGAATAAGAACAGAAAAGCGTCTACAGAATTTTCTTAAAATTTCAGTTTTTAGCCATTTACAGATTTCGGAAAAACGCCTTTTTTTACAATTTTGTACTAACAAACCTAAAAAGGTATCTTTCAGAAATCGACCAATACCTGCAAAACTAGAATTTTTTAAAAAATTTTTCGAATGCAAATTTTTTAGCCTAGGTCTGTTTTAGACTCTCCAAAATATTCAAAGTGATCCGACACTGGACAGCCGAGATTCTGACTACTGAAAATGGTCGAAATGGCCGAAATCCACTGAAAAATACGTTTTTGTATATCAATATTCAAAAACCTTGTTTAAAAAATTTCTGAAAAGCCTAAAATTATATGAATCGGGAAATCAAGCATTTCAAAGTTTGAATTCTGTTTTTGAAATCCGCGAATCTGAAAAATCTACAAACAATCTAAAAAAGCTAAATATCATAAACCTGTGTTGGAATTCTGATGTTAAAATTTATAAATCTAGAATCCTAGGAATCCTTTTATTAATTTGAAAACTCTGAAGATTTCATCGCTTGTAGCCTTTCTCCAAATGAAAATTATCGAGCGCATAATTTGGAGGGTACCGAAATTCCGGGGGGTACAAAGTTCGAATTTTCCTCAGTAGTTAATATCCCCGAATTGAGTACTTTGTACCTTCGAAATCGCTTGGTACACTAATATCTCCTAAATCTTTGTACCCTCCGAATTATTAGCCAAAGAATCATCCCACGCTCCTTGGGGAAACCCCTGAATAAGATTTGCAAGATTTATTATAAGTCGGAAATGATGAGTGCATATTTTGACCCACTTCCTGGTCTCTCTTACACCTGCAAACTTTTCCTTCCTGAAGAAAACATCATTGCAGACAGCATTAGCCACCCCCTGACTTTCTGGAAATAACTTTTGTTCTTCTGATCCCTCTACTTCCTTGTATCTCTAGTTTAGTATAACGCGTGTATAATGTCACTCTCTTTTCTCTTCCCCGCAGACACATTAAACATACTTCCCTACACTGCCCCGCTGCTGCAAAAGCATAAAGTTCAGCGCGAGCAAAGGTTGAAAAAGGAAGATAGCGTGTTTGCAGGAGAAATGTGCTCCTCACACCACTTGTCCGAAAACGCGTGTTAATTATCCCCAGAGATCAGAATATCAAGAACCCCGCTTCATTAGCCGCACTTCACTTAGTATAATTAATGTTGAACTTCATCTTGAACCCAAAGATCAAAATAGTAAAAATTCGTACGTGCAGAATTAAAGAGAATTTTTCATTTCCCTTTTTTCCCTATCTGTCTTAATTGACCACAGCGTAAATTATGCCCTAGGGGATTAGTATAAGGCTACTCGTCTGTATCAAAAGGATGTATCAAAAGGACATATATCAAGAGGATCAGATTAAAGTTGGAATTTCAACAGCTAGGCTTCAACGGATTTAATTTTCAGAGGCAGAAGTAGACATCATCCTTTGAAGCGTAATCCGATGGAAATACTTGACATTCATGGAGACTTGAGACGATCACTCTATACAAATATGCATAGTCGACACACACAGACACCCAGCCTATGACAAAGATCATCCGGAAGAGAGAGTTCCCCCTTAGTTTGTCCCCGTTGAATGTTTCGGAATCGGCCAATGACCACCTGCTTACGCATTCAGCGGCGGACCCCAGCTGATCCTTGGAGTGTTGCTTAGATTGTTCAATTGCGAAGCGAAAAGGAATGTGATCTTGGAAACAACACTTGTCTTCAATTAAACACATATACAGGGGCCGCCGTCAGTGTTTCCAGTTCTAATTATGTTTTTTGTTCTCAAAACAGAATAGAGAACAAAAACAATTTGCTACCACCCCTGCCAGATGATGAAAGCGATGAACAGTTGTGTTCATTGATGATGAAACTGCAACCAACAATAGCGAAAAATGTAGGGGGCGAGAGGAATGTCCAAAGTTCAGGCGACTGGATAGGGCGAAGGTTACCCTCTCTCGGGTATATTCGGAGAAAAAAAAATCGTTGTTTGACGTCGATCAAGGAACAACTGTCCAACTGTCTGTATAGGTCAAAAAACTGTGGAAGAATCCGGAGATAGACGTGAACACTGCTTTTTGAGGTCTACAAGATTTCATCGTGATTTTTATCGTGATGTAATCTCGTTTAGTTTTGAAATTGATGTACAGTACCCTCCAATAAGTTTTAAATGTGTTTTTCAGTTGATTTTTGGGATTTTCAGAAGTCTAGAGCTCTGCTGTCAAGCTTACGTCTACTTTGAAAATGTTGGAGGGTGTAAAACAGACCTTGATTGAAAATTTCACATTTACAATGTTTTTATAAAATCACTAAATGTTCACTTGTCGGTTATTAAAGGATACCTGCTTTTTCTAAAAAAAATGGTCCGAAATTGAGCGAAATTGTCCAAAATGCAAATATTGCCTCGAGAAGGCTGAAATGGCTCTAAAAAGCGGAATGATATGGTCCAATATTAGCTGAATATGGCCAAATAGCCCAAATTGGCTGAAAACCACAAAAAATCGCTTTAAAAAACCTAAAGAAATGATTAAAAATTATCTGAGTATAGCCAAAACGCCGAATCGACTGAAAATGGCTAAACATGACTTCTAAAAGGTGAAACAAATGATCTAAAATCTTTTGAATATAGCCAAAAACCCAAGATTGGCTGTAAATGGCGAAAAATGACTCTTTGAAATTTACAAAGTGATTGGAACCCTCACGTCCGAGTTCAAGATCTGTGAGAATGGTTACAATTAACTGAAAAACACGTTTTTTGTGTTTTTCAAAATAATCTTATTGGCTGTTACTGTAGATGTGAACATTGGTGAAACGCTTTTTGAGGTCTAGAAGATTTTATCGTGATGCAATTTTGCCTGTTTTCGAAATTTCGGAATTGCCGATCCCCCCAAACTTCGAAATTTCGAAAATAGCGTCCCTTGTGTTCTTCTGCTTGCAAATAGATACCCAGTTGTTCATAGTTCAGCGATTTTTGCGTCGAGCGGGTTTTATTACACTGTCGTATGATCAGAAGTCGGTCAGTGAACAACTGTTCTTTAGCTTCCCTTCCCTTTTGCAGACGTGTAGACAGATTTACTTCTTCGAAAAAAAAGAATCGAATGATTCTGGTTTTGCTTGTTTCATACATAATCTTTGGCGCCAGAAGAAAGGCTATAATTGTTCTTATCTCCATAGATCAGAGAATAAATTCCAATCAGATTTGGCCGTGTTTTACAAGAGAGAAAGAGAGAAAATGAGAGATGAAAGATTCCTCGGCCCCTGGTTTCTTTTTTTTATGAGAGTGAGGTTTCTGTATTTCTATTCTATTCTTCAAGTCAAATGATGACTATCATCAAACTTTAAATTGTTCAAAAGTTGTTTGACGTTGAACATTGGTTGACAGCAGCATTATTCATTTTTTGTTTCCAATCGAAACGGGTATAACACACAAGGAAGAACAGGTTCTCACAAATCGAGATACACAAACTACAAGGGAGTGTGAAATCTGTGAAATCGAGAGAAACAAATACATGGAATTGTTTGTTTTCTGGCATCATTATGTTTGGCAATCTGAAAATGTCCTTTTCTGAAAGATGCATCATCAATACCCCGCATCTTTTGATTCCTGGCGGTCAGATAGCGTCATTTTAGCCTTTCGCTCTTTCTGGGCGACCAATCTATTCCTGGAAGAGATAGAAAAAACAGAAACCTTGTGATCCACTTCTAGGAAAATTGGGTTTTTTGCAGTATGTCATAAACTGGCCCCTCGTATGTTCAAAAATCAAAAAGTAGTTGGTCTTTTATTACGACCAACAAACCAGGCAGGCGACACAGGATGTTTATTTTATTCCACAAAATTTTTATTTCAAATCAGTGATTTTTAGAACAAAACAAACAAGTCTAAAGACTCGATAAACATTCAATTAAGGATTTTTTGTTTAGGAACTTGTTCTTTAGTTGGTGACTGTGGTGACTGACCCGCATGTGACTCTGCATCCAGGAAAAACAAAGTGTACAAGTTTTCAATCCCAAAAAAACTTGTTGCTATTTCTGGGGGAGCCCCTTGTGATACAAGTTGTTCTCTTTGATTCTTTCTGCTAGCAGTTGGTGTGTTCTGGTCACGCAAAGACGTTTAGCGCGGCGGAGGCCAGTCGCAGAGTGCTAGAGAAGACCAAAGAACAGGGAAAAAGTAGGGGGAAAGCGTAAAAAGAGATCTTGTTTAGAATTCGATCGCGAAATAGCGAGGGCCTACTTCGTTTCGCAGAGAGAAGAGAGGAGAAGAGACCAAAGAGCGGCGTGTTGTCAAAGTTTTTGTGCATTGCAGTAGCCGACCACTTGCACTCTTATTCATTGGTCTCTATGATGCTGCCTACGTGCATGCCTCCATCTTTCCTTCAGCAACATCTGAACGAAATAACGCAATCTTTGAAGTGAAGCAGGAAAAAAGAGAGAAACCAGCATAAAACTACTACTTCCGGTGGTAGAGGAAGAAACTAGCCGTGCATGACGTTTTTAGTACTACTAAAGTTATTGACATTTGATGTGTGCGGATGCTATTTCTGAATCTTTTTCTGAATCAGCCCACCCAGAGTGTATAGAGACGAATAATAATAAAGCGATTTTTTATTTTCACTTTTTTTCAAAGGCATCATCAATCATACATAATAAAGTCATTTCAGAGGTAACAATTGCTTGGCAACATGGGAGAGAAAAAGTACACGAGACCGAAATTGAAGACATAATTGAAGGGGAGGGAGATAATTGCAGAGATTTCTTGTGATCTGGGGGATTCTTAATTAATTAATATAATTAATTAGTGACTTAGTGAGTGTGTGTAGACAAAAGACATTTTGATAACCCGTAATATGTGACACTGACATGAAGTATGACAACAGAATCGAGCTAGGCGAGAATTAAAGTTAAAGGGGAAGGCAATTAAAGTATGAAATATGAACACAAGCACAATAATAAATGTCGAAATATTAGAAATTTACATTCGATCTAAAAATAGAAGCTCATCAAGCACATAATCAATGTCAAAGTTGACGTCTCTGCTCAGTTGGAAGAACGAGGAGAGCGAGTAGGCGACTCTCTGAAAAGAAGATGATGAGAAATTTGATCTTTTGGTTTTTGGCTATCTTACCGTTGCAGAGGCAATCATCAAAAGAAGCTGTGCGAAGCGAGAAGTCGCTTCAGCATTCCCATGGTTGGCAATCAGATGAGAGTACAATGCACTCTGCACTGACTCTCTAGCAACAGCTAGAAGATCATAGGAGGCTTCCGATAATCCTTTCACATTTGGATCGAGCACCATAATCGCTTTCAGCGCGACCATTTCTGTTTTTGTGACTTGTAGTCGTCGGAATTGACTGATGATTGTTTCACTCATGTTACGTCGGACATAGCTGAAAGGAAATATACATGAAATGTTGCCAATAGGGAATATATATAAAAAGTTTGCCTTGCGCTCAATGATTGGTCTTTGAGGCCAACCAAACCACAAGACACTTTTCTCTCCTCTCACTTCAGTTCAACAATGATCAAAGTTCAAGAGATCAACGCCGACCAAATGAAGTCGACGCGGCGGTATACGCACTTTACTTTCCGCTGCAACCACACTCTTTAAAAGACACGCTATTTTTGCGCTCCCGCTCGAATTTTCTCGTCTTTCCAAACACACATAGAGAAAGAGTGGTGTCATTTTCAATAGCGGAAAGAAACCGAAGACTGCGTCTCTTGAATCAAACGATCACTGTGCTTTCCCCCAACGAGCTTGTGCTTTCCCGTATGTAAATGTGTATTCTCTCACTCATTGATCTCACAAACACCAAAGAGCATTTTATTTTTGTTGCAAGAGTGTGCTCGCTGGGCTGACGCGGCGCCGAAAAAAGGCCTCTACGTGAGTGTGATGTGATCTGATAGAGAGCGGGGAGAAAGACAAGAAATCAAAAATGGAAAGAGAGAGAGCTGGAGAGCAAAAAACATAATAATATTTGTTTTCCTGCCTTATGATCTATTGCGCTGTCAGCAGTGAAATACTGGGTTTTCGATCTTAGATCTTGAATTTGCTCATCATGGGGTTTTCCAGTTTTCCAAAATAACCAATCTGATCTGCGATCTCAGCCACCCACACTTTACACTATAACGAAGAAAAGTTGCATCTCTCTCGAAACTCATGAAAAATGAGAAAAATGGGTTCTCTCGGCGAAAGAGCGAAAAGCAAGGCGAGCGGTAGACACCCGCTGCAGACAATCGACAAACAAATGATCAGTTGAAAATGACGAGACACAGCGAGAGAAGAGAAAAGGGATGGGTTCAATGATCAGTGCTGCACTTACTCGGCTTTGTTTTCCAACAGAATGTGTTTCTTTTGATCCGAGTCTTTTGTAAACAGCAGCTGACTGGGCGGCAGTTTGTGTCCTGTTGGTAGGTAGATACTGTCGACTTCGGGTCCACCACCGGCGACTGATTGGTGACCACAGAACATGATGCAGAATGGGGCGACTACACTGCGAGCAATAGCCAGCTGAAAAAAATGGACATGGGTTAAATCGGGAAGTTTCGAAATCTTTGTACCTTCTCCAATGGGTGAAGATCAGCGACCGGTCGTAGTGTGTTGATGTAGTCAAAGGTGAACACGATCAATCGCCGAAGATTGGCTGACACACACTCGGCATCAGCGTCACCTTTGGCGCCATTGAAGTTCATCTGAATCAAAAATGATCAGTTTCAAATTTCAACTTTATATACATACCAGTGCTCTGGTAGCAATAATGGATGGTTTTACAATAGCCTCTCCCATATGGGGAAGGTTTTGAATGTCGGATTCAACGTTGTCTTGAAGCTGTATCACAATGTTCTCAATTTCTGATAGCGTTGTTAATACAGATTCATCGAGGAAGGTGGGTCGTGGTTCTAATGGAGCGGAGTTCGATCTTGAAGACGGCGAGTTAGACGAGCTGTCGCTATCATCTTTCAAGCTGAATTTGGTTAAACATGGGAGATCTCCAAGAATAGAAGCGTTGGAATTCTTCTTGATGGATCCATCGGCGTTTCTTCTTGGATTCTTTTGACGGCCAGTCTTGTCACGGTCAGGTCGGATTGCATCAGGCTCCATACCTACTTCTAAGCATTTTTGGAATCTACACGATCTGCATACATTTCTACCAGCTGAAACGAAACTATTTAGAAGTTGTGAGGATTAAGGTAGGTAGTACTCACCTTTATCAATTCTACACTTCTTATTATACCGGCAAATGTAATTCTTTCCAGCTCTTACAGTTCTCCTAAAAAATCCTTTGCATCCAAAGCAAGCAACAACACCGTAATGCCTTCCAGAGGCCTCATCACAACATACGGTACTGAAAAAATGACAGAAATAGAATTTGATCTACAATCTGTGACTTACCATATCGTTGATTCTTCACCGTCACTTCCATGATCACCTATAGAATTAGGTGAGTAATTTCCAAATTCCGGTTTTAACAGGGTTTCCATATTGAATGTCTGACCGGGTGAGCCGCACTGTAGGAAGGCTGCAGCAAGAGAAAATGGGGTTTGTGTTTCAGTCATCATTGTTTCAGTCATTTTGTAGCTGCAAAATTAGCATATAGGCTAGAAAATATTTGATTTATAAGAGGAAGAAACATAAGGAAGTAATCGTATAAATAGAGAAGATGATAGAAGTGATCGGAGAAGTGCAATGAGAAAAAAGTGAAATGATTATATCAGTTATCAGATGGTGGTCTTTGGAGGACGGGAGGACGGGTCGAGAATCAAAATCAAAATCATAGTGTCACGCACAATCACACAGAAACCAGAAAACCGAACTGATTTCACAATATGGAATGTATGACTGTGTGCCCTGAGGTGACTGATTGACTACACGGCTACAGATCAATGAACGATTGATCTTAGGGCGCTAAGACACGACACGTATAAAGACAATTCAGATGACAGCCTCCCATCAAATCGTACAGTGCGAAAAGAGGGACAGACTGGGGCAGAAGCAAGCACGACGAAGACGACGATGAGTAAGATCTTTGGTCAGTCAAAGATGCGCATCAGTTGATAAAATAGGGGAAAACGGTGTGAAAGAGAATGGGAGAGAAGAGACTGTACCAGCGGAAGGAAGGTGAAGAGATCAATTCGCCTAAACGGATAGTAATAATGAAAGGAGGGGTTCTTATCAGTACACCTAATGCAATTGAACTATTAACAGAAGACATCCCCCCTTTACAAGAAAAATGGGCGTGTAGCATTATTGTCTAGCATACAGTCATGTCGTGCAAAGGACAAAATTATATGATGAAATGGAATTGAAAGACTATGATGATGTTTTAAGGAACTGACTGACTGAATAGGGAGCATAGGACCGAAGGGGCGGGTCGATGGGGTGTGGTTTGTGCGACGGACCCATAGGCGGAGAATATTTTAAGGGGTTAGGAAGAGGGCGCAAGAGTAGAAGCTTTTTCCCTTCATCTTCTTCAGAGATAAAAGGCGGGGAGTACGATGGAAGAGAAAGGAAAACGAAGACCAATTGTAAAAAGACTGGGAAAAACGAGGAATAGGGGAGGGGAGGTCTCTTCCAAGCGAGCGGTTAATGTTCAGAGATCAATAGAACAGTGGGCGGGGATTCTAAAACACACTGTCAGTAGTGTCTATTCTATAGCAGCTAGTATATTGCGCCGATTTCGCAATTGGTCGGTTCGGGGCGGAGCTTCCGCGCCCCGACGACAAGCAAGCCTGATCGTTGAAGTGAGCACACCCCAGCGATCATCGAAATGAACAAACTACTAGAGAATGCCGGGGCCTCAGAGGAAGGAGGAGGGGCGCTGGGAAAGGGGTGGGGGCAGTAGGGGGGACCCCGGGAATATAGAGATGAAACATTATTTTTGAGGAGAAAAAAACCGAAACCCGCCCCAATCTTTGATCAGTTTCGAGGTTCGATTCCTGTTCCTAAAGTATCATAGGTCACATTTTAATTGATGGAAATGATGGCGAAAAACTTGATTGTGTCAATCCTGGACAAACCAACCAGCAACCCATAAGACATTGCCGTTTTGCTGAATCGGAAGAAGAAGAACATGGATCACAGAACAACATGATTGAGAGTGAAAAACAGAAATTTTTTCATTTTTTCAAGTGGTAAATACAAAAGGGCATAAGGAATGTGATGTTTTCCATTTTCTCATTTTCCACCTTTGATTTCCAAGTTCAGGTTCAGGATGTCATGAGTGGAGGTTGAAAATAATAGACCCCATTTATACAGTACCAGTTGATTTTGACAGTTTTCAGAAGTCTAGAGCTCGGCTGTCAAGTATCCGATCCTTTTGAAAATTTCAGAGGCTATAAAACGGACCTAGATTGAAAATTTTGCATTTACAGAATTTTCTGAAAATCCCTAGTTTTTCAGATAGTTGCCGGTTTCTGAAATATACCAGTTTCCAGTACAAAACAGGGAAAAACGGGAATTCATCGGGAATCAGCAGATAACTGAATAATTAGGGATTTTCTAAAAATTCTGTTAATGCAAAGTTTTCAATCTAGGACTGTTTTATAACCTCCAAAGTTTTCAAAGTGATCGGACACTTGGCAGCCAATGGTCAGACTCCTGAAAATAGTCAAATTCAACTGAAAAATACATTTTCAGAAGTTTCCAACCAATTATACTTAACTATATGATTCACCACACCCAAGACAGAAGAGGAGGAAGTTTAAGAGATCAGCAAAACCATAAAACAGTTTGATTCCAAAAATGGAAGATAGAAAGATAGAAAGAAAGAGAAAGAATCATACCACACCTGCCACCTCCCGCGTCCTCACAGATCAAAAATGACCAAAAACTGTTTCAAGTCGACTTTTAAAAACGTGTTCCTGTGCCGATATTTGATCAGCGTTTTGATCAGACGGGGCCCACCATTCGGGAATCTAATGAACAATATACTTTTGTGTGTTTATATGACTATGATCATGTTTATTCCGCTAAACTGAAAAAGAGCGTTTTTGTTTGAGTGACGAATTGAACAAACAGTCATATACCTGGTGGGGGAGAGAACTTTCAAAGAAAGACCTCCAAAATAAATGACAAACTGTGATAAAAGAAGTGTGTGGGAAGTTCGTTGAAGTCAGCTGTCTCACCCCAAGAAAGTATGACGATTCTTCCGGTTTCGGAAATAAATCATAAATCAGGCCTATGTTTGAGTAGTGCCAGGGGGTGGAAAAACAATAATCAAAAGGTCAAGGAACTTCACAACCCAATGTTTAACGTCTGAAAATTGTTTTGGATGACTTTTTATTTCAAAATGATGTACTAAAAAGAGTGAATCAAACCACAAGGGGTCATATTTCGTTTAAAAAATTGAGTTCCAAGATCAAAACTGGATTGGGTGTCGTATTGCAGACTCTTTTGATTTTATTTATTTCTGACTGATTATCAGACCAAAGGATCCTTTAAAGAAGCGATCACATAATGTTTATTTGTGGGATTTCTTCAAAAAATTTCAAAATAATATGTTCATATCTATGTGAAATGGTTTATCTCTATCTCATTCTTATTCTGATTCCTCTCCTCGAAAGCGTCCGCGTGCAACCATGGATGATCCTGACTCAGGACTCGTGACTGTGTGACTCGCCGCAGTTCTTGCTCTCTGAAAATCATGTCATCGACATGTCAAAAACACAAATAGCACAAAAATCAAACAGGCGATCACCTAAAACCGATCCATTGTGGTTTGCGACTCGAGTATCTGTACAGAAATAATGCAATCAACATCATCCAAACAATGAGCGAGGCGAATGACCAGATCAATAGAAGGTGCTCGACGCCCGACCATTTGCACTGTCTTTGGGACTAAAACACAGACAAATCTTGTGCTGATCATTGAACACTGACTTTGGACTCACTGAAATGATCGTAGCGTTGAAACACGCGGAAGTTTGCTTCTCCGAGACTATATCGCTATCATTGATGGCTTTATCGTCAAATCTCCAGTCTGCGTTATTGTTCACGAATTTGTCATCTGAATCAATTAATGATATTTTCATATATGTTACGAGGAAACCTCAACGCATTCAGATTTTAATGACAACTTCAGGATAAGTTCAGAATAACCTATCTAGACACATCTGAAAATTTTAGAATCCGATCGCTAGTTTCAGCCGAGTCACAGTGCTGGAATATATGAAAAACGGGGGTTTCAGTTGATTTTGACCATTTTCAAAGAGTCTGGAGCTCGATTGTTAAGAGCCCGATCACTTTGAAAATATTGACAGTTATAGAACATAACTAGATTGAAACCTTTGCGGACACCATTTTTCCTGTTTTTGTGCTGAAAACGGTAGAAAAAAGGTTTCCTTCAGAAATCGGCCAATAACTGAAAAACTTGGGATTTTCAAAAAATTATGTAAATGCAAAGTTTCCAATCTAGATCTGTTCTATAACCTCCAAAATTTTCAGACTCATCTGACACTTGGAGCTCCAGACTCTTGGAAATGGTCAAAAACGTCTCAAAACGCAATTTTTGACGCTGTAACTTATATAACTGAAACTAGAACGCAGATTCCAAAACTTTCAGATGTGTCTCAAATTGCAATTCTTAAACTATCCTCAAATTTTCAGCAAAATCTGAATCCATACAGTTCCCTTGTTAGTCATTCAACCTACATTTCTTAACTGTGGGTACGCTATGGGTTACGTTTCTTATAGATTTCGTTGAGTTTGGTGGTGTTGGCGTTGTGCTACTCTCTGCAGGTGCATATGGAGTCGTTGGAGTCAGTTTTTTGGTCGACCCCGGCGTAGTAGTGCTGGAGTAGAATTTCAAGTTGACCGCCGTAGCAGGTGTCGTTTGCGTCATTTCCACAAGTGCATTTCCTTTTTCAAACGATTTATTCTTCTTGGTTTTCAAAAGTTCCGTGTCCTTGTGAATACTGAAACCAGAAATCATGTTTGATGTTCACCAAAAAAAAAAACTGAACCCCTAGAAGAAAGTAAATATGATGTTTGTTGGATGAGAACCGACCTCTGAATACCATCTTTGATTCGAGAGAAAAAATGGGGAAAATAAAACTACTAACGACCACCGGTCCACATTTTCAGTTGGGGAACACAACATGATGTCTGGTGTTTGCTAATCCGTTTGTTTTTTTATTTATCAACTATCATCAACAAGACCAAGTTGTACAGAATCATAACACGCTGGAAGATGTTTGGGGGAGTTTTCAAAATTCAAAAATTGGAGGGACTTTTTAGAAAGCTTGGATGTATGGCTTCAGATTATCTTGGAATGATCAAGATTTCGTATTTTTTGAAAAATATACTATTCAATCGTTTTGAACTATCAAACTGTTAAGAACTAGTAGATTCACAGAAGCGGTCAATAAGGTATACAAAAAGTATTTTTCAGTTAATTTTCAGTCATATTGACCATATTCAGTAATCTGAAGCTTGGCTATCGAGAGTCGGATAACTTTGAAATTTTGGAGATTGTAAGACAGACCTAGAATAAAAGCTTCGCATTTCCTGACTTTTAAAAAAATTCCTAGTTTTTCAGCTATTTGCGAATTTTTGAAAATACATGTTTTCAGGACGAAAATGAGCTCAAAACGGTGTCTTTCAAAAATCAGCAAGTATCTGAAAAACTAAGAGTTTTCGAACGATTCTGTAAGTGCAAACTTTTTGACCTAGGTCTGTTTTATTCCCTCTAGCATTTTCGAAGTGGTCGGGCACATGACAGCCGAGCTACAGATTTCTGAAAATGGTTAAAATGGCCAAAAATCAACTGAAAAATACGGTTTTTATATCTTGACTGACAGATACTGTAGATGTTTTACGGTAATACCTAGAATGGTCCCATCCTGTTAATTTTGAATCAATTTTTCTTGATTCTCATGCAAGATATCAAAAAGCTGTCAACTGATAAAATCCTTGTGATATTATGATAAACAATTTATCAGTTAACAACTTTTTGATCCCTTTGACAGGAACCGCGATAAATTGGCTCAAAGTTAATAGTTAGATCTCTTTCTGTTACAGGTCTTACGATTCTTCCAACGAACTGCAAATACTTATGCTCATTCATATACAATTCAGTTTTTTGCTCCTAAATTTTTACCACTAATCGGATCTTACTTGAAGCTTTTCGTAGACGACGTCATTGTTGTTGTTGTGGGGACCATCATAGTGGCGCTTGGAGTTGTTGTCGTAAAAACCAGTGGAGATTGTGTTGTGTCTTCCAGCATTCCATTCTTGTTGTTTTCGTTCCTGCAAAAAACAACCGAAAATTCTGGTGCCCAAAGAACACAGATCAAAAAAATAAAGATTTACTTATTCTGCTGCACAAGCTTCATGAATTTTTCCGTTTTCAGCGGTTCCTTCTCCTTGTGCGTAAACACTTTTTGCAAGGGCTCTTGACGCAGATGCATTTCTTTTTGCACATTCAAAATTGGCTCCGAATTTATACTGCTGCCAAAGGTTATAGTTTCGATGAACTCCTCGTGTGAGTCCTGGAAAATTGCAAAGAAGGGATAGAAGAAAAGAGAAGGGAGCATCATGGTGAAACTCCAAACATTCAAAAGCTCAAAAACGTACTATTGGAGGACTGATGATGGGTTGGAAGGCTGATGAATGAAGGATGCGTGCTCCTTCAACTCTATTATTGTCAGGATGTCCGTGTGGTGGGAGGGAGTCCGTGTGGTGGGATGATAGTTTTGGGATGGGTTCTCGATACGAAATTCCCATAAGAAAATGGTCAGCAGCATTGATTGGAATCACATCACGGAGTGTAGGATCCAAGAATGTTTTCAGATGATATCCTGGAATTTCGGGAGCTGTGGGAGATGTAACTAAACATTTTGATTTTCTACACTTCATAAATAGAATTATTCGTAAAAATAGGATGTTGTTTGGAAAGTTCCTGTCATTTTTAGCGTCAGGTACATTTAATGTAAAAAAGGTCCAAACGATGTCGGATAAATTAAAGGTAAGGACCATTATTATCAATGACTGTCGGGCAACGCCCCACCGAATTGTGGATGCCTTGCTTCCAGAACTCCGGTGACCGCGAGTTAGAAATCAAGTCAACCCATTTTTGATATCCCGTTTTAAAGTGAATTTTTTCAATCAAGATGACGTTAGAAATGGCTGGATATGTAAGTCAGAAAGCCCAAGGTTCGAGCTATGCAATGGATATGGCAGAATCGTCTAGCCATATCGAGTACAAATAAAATTGGAGTTCAAAAATGTAAATGGTTAGGGTTGAGAACGTTGGGCATATCTAACTACACGGAAAGAGGGATATGGTCTCCTTTGGGGTGTAGACACTATTAGACCTTATCAATATACAGCTCTAACGACAGCTACTTGGCTTGAGCCCCTTTCAAAAAAACAAGAAAACAACCTATCAAAAATGACAGGAACTTTCCGAACAACCTAATATTTTGCGTAAAATTATTTTCATTTTTTAGGTCCGAAAGGTTTGCGCTAGTTTGAAAATGCTATGCTTCCTTTCCGAAGACTGAAAATATTTTTAAAGCCTGAAAATATTTTTATGAGCCGATTAGACTTTCAAGGAGCTTTGTTCTCAGGTAAAACCTTATTACGCTTGCTAAGCTTACTGATAAAACGCTGATAATGCTGTTGAAGACAAACTTCAGATCGTGAATTTGTTATTTTTCATTTATCAGAAGCTAATGAAGATTATTGATCCATTAGTGTTCGATCATCATGTATACTAATGATGATTGATCTTTGGGAAATCATAGAGCAACAATGGTACAAGCTACCAAACATGATCCAAAACTGGTTGTTTGCAGTTAATAGAAAATTTGTGAATCACATACCGTAAACACTCTAATGGGATGCTTGTCACTTTGAGCCTATATATCTCATTTTCCATAAAATATATCGAGAAGTTGTCAACTGACAGAAAATTAACCATGGTATCAAAAACATTTTGTCTGTGAACTACTTTTCTGTATCTCCCACAGGAACGGAGATGTATTTGCTCAAAGTTTGAATTCTCTATTCAATTCAAGGAAGTACGGTATTTGGCACGATTTGTCTGAAGCCCTGTTTCAGGATACTTACTCGGATGTAAACCATGTGTTTCGGTGTATTGATTCAATTTGATTGAAAGCCAGGCTGAGCTGACTTTTAGTTTACTGTCGTATCCAATGCTGGGAACACCTGCAAAAATTTTGTTTCATTTATAAACAAAAAAAATGTTTATATACAAATTAAAAAAAATAATTTAAATGCAAATTTATACACTAAACATCTGATTTGTATATAAATTTATAAACAAATCCCTTGCAACTAATTCAACGCTTTCAAAATTCCAATCGGGATCAACTCACCTGACATTGTGGACTGTTCCAGTTGATTTCTTATAGATCGATTCGTGATTTCCTCTTTGGTAAAGGCACATTTTGGAGGCTCAAATTCATATTTTTCTGATCACAAAACAAATTCATAACACAAACTTACAAATACCCGTTCCTTGCATGGAGAGCCATTATTGCAAAACTCCAGCGTACATTCTATTCGATATCTGGAAATTTTGAAAATTAGAATAAATAAGCTAGTTGATAAAGGAGGCAAACTTGTCATCGGTGAGAAATTTGAATATTCTCGCTCTGGCATAAAGTTTTGGCACATGATCATTGTAGACAACATCTCCCATTAGTTCGGAATCAATGACGCATCTGTAATATTGTTTTAAAAGTGCGGCGCATATAAAATTAATTTGTTGGAATTTCGTCACGTCAAAGGCATACTGTAGTTTTGAGAAGTTCCGATAAAGACTCCCGTCTTCCCTTCTTAAATGGCGTATTAAGATTTTGCAGAACTTACCCATTCTCATCAATTAAATGGATGACTTGGCCATTTTGGGAGAGTGCATTGCAATTGGTAAGAAATGTTTGAGTTTTCGCTGAAAATTGAGAATTGATTCAATTGCAAATTATCAGAAAATACCAGAATTTGGCAGTTTACAACTCCATTCATGAACTATGGCATCTCCAACATGGAACTCCGTCATACTACTCCATTCAGATGCCATTCTCACCAAATGGGTACAATCCCTGAACATTTTTTATAGATATTTAATATTTTTCTGAAGACGTACGCAAAACTCTGAGCAACATTCACAATAGGCAAGATTGTATTATCTAGGCACTCCACCAAAAACGTTCTGTCACTATTGGTCATCACCAATGGGTGGAAACCAATTTCCACATAGGCTTTCAGTATTCGTGAGCCATTCTGAATTTAAGAAAATTGTTCAAGACCTTCAAATAAGTCTCAAACCTTTAAGAACGAAGTGTCTGCACATTTCAAAATATCCATGTGAAATGTGGCGTTCTTTTGAATATTTGTAGAGTAATCATGATTGCAGGCAGGTATGAATAATTTGTTATATACCTGAAATTATTACAAAATTCTGAGAATTATCTTGAACATCATATTGATAACTCACAGATATCCTTCCTTGAAATGGAATGTTCGTGTTAAATGTGACGGTAATTAGTTTCGATGAGCAAGTTACTTGTGGCACTCCTGGAAAATCGGTATTTCCTTTATTTTTTTTGGCCCAATATCTAAAAGTTTTGCAAAAAAAAATTTCGCAGTTTATTTTGCCTTTTAGTGAAAATTATTGTCTAATCTAAAATCCCATTTACTCTAGATATACCCCTTTTACAGATACCCTCAGATCTTGAGCCGTTTTTGTTATTACGGAAGTGTTTTTTTAGTCAAAAGGCTCTATAAGTGTTCCTAAGCGGAACAGCTTGACATCGGAATGTCAAGAACTGTCCTACAGTCTGCAGTAAAAATATTGATTGATCATCATAACTTTTTAGTGTTTTAATATATTATTTGAACTTCTAAAAAACCATTATATAATAATTGAAATCAAAATAACGTACTTTCTGTAATAAAAGCCCACTCATATGGTCAACTTCAAGCTCAATTAACTCGATTCCTGTGAAAGATATCAAAATCTGTTGAATGGTAAAATATTGGTGATGATGTGATTAATATTTTATCAGTTGACAAATTTTTGATATCTCTCGCATGACTCAAGATAATTGAAATAAAATTTTACAAGTGGTACCATATTTTCTGTGACAGGATCCCCACAGGTCAATTTGAGCTAATTTATCTCGTTTCCTGTGAAAGTTATCAACAATTGGTCAATTAATAAATTATTTAGCATTATATGACCAACATTTTAGAAATCAAGAAAATTTTGATATCTTTCACATAAAATGGGATAATTGAGGTCAAAGATGACGGTTTGAGCGTGTTACTATTAAAGGGAATACGGTAGCCTAGGCAGTTTTCCCGAAAACCTACAAACTTTTTATTGACTTCAGCTTTTCGTGGCTAACTTACCCATAACATGTGCATTATCAAAATCCGTAGAGACCACACAGACAACAAAATGAAAAACGAGTCCTATGACTTGCACTGTAGAATACTGCATGCTATATGGCCTAAAAATATATCTAAAAATATGAAAATTGTGAAAAATGAGGAAATTGCGCTTGGAGAAAGTACAAAATGTTCTTCGATTTCAAAAAGAGAAAGTCCATTCCAACCAATTCACCGGAATGACAAAAACGGATTGCAAAAGCACCCCGATTTCTTTATGTCTGCCTCTATCTCGATCCTCTCTATTCCTCATTTTTTCTTAAGGAAACTGAGAGAGAAAAACAACAAGTGGGACTTAATAACACGCACCATCTCTCTCTCTGTCTTTTTTCTCACTACTCCCCAAGACGCCACAGTACTTATGAAATTCTCCTGAAAGGACCTCAGCGCAGACAAAGGCAGATTTCTTGCAGAAAACACCCGATGACTCGTATTATCCACTATTGAACAAGTACTTGTTAGGAATTATTTTTATATTCTTGGGTGGCGTCTTTTTCTTTGTTATTTCGTGTTTTGATATTCTTAAAAAGTGTAAAATTCGAAAGATCACAGATCATCTGGTTACAATAGGGGGAATAACGGAAGCAGCCAAGTGAAAACTGAAAATTAGAATATTATATCAGGAAATTCTATAGATGAATCTCAAAAAATTAAAAATTCAGAAAAAAAGGGACAAACTCTTAAAGCTCAGGGGAGATCTTATAAAGTTTGAAAAGAAATAAGGGAATGGACTTGGCAACTGTTTTGGCTTCAGAATGAACAGTGAATTGAGATCTATTACCCAACAGAAATCCACAAAATGAGCTTTAAACCATTTAACCGGATCGGTTAAATAGGCAAACAGTACGAAAAGCAATTTACTTTATGCCGCCCGCTTAAGAAACAAATCGAATTGCCGATGATGATCGTCGACGGGGGTGGTTCTTTACCGCACTGTATTCGGATTGAGTGACATGTATACGAATCGAATGATTGCTCAATTATAGCCAACGATACTCCTTTCCCCTCTACCATATAAGCCTTAATTGCTTCCTTCTTTTTTTGGTGGTGACATGAATCATGGTTACGACTAGTCTTCCGCAATACAGTCGAATGTTGCCAAGATGAGACGACGGAAAAATAAAGAATATAGGTAATAGAGAGTGTCAGCGCAGTCGGGGCTTGTCGTCTGGAGGGAAAACGTTTAAATTATAAGGTCGTTGAAGCTTAGCGGTCGGGGCGGCTTTTTTCAACCGGAAAAACGTAGCGGATGCTTTTGAGAATAATTTTTGATGACTGTGGAAAGGGAACAGATATTGTCTCAAGTTTTCAAAAAGTAATGTATACAGTAAAACCTGTATTAGAACGGACCTTAAAGAGGGGTTTAGAAAATAAGAAGGCCCCTATGAAGAAGGTCCCTTCCAAAAGCTGTCTTGAAATTTATAAAAAATTCCGTACATTTTTAGTAAAAAAATGTCCCGGGAAATCCAAAATTCAATAGAAATTTGTTGAAACACTATTTTGATAAAAATTTCCCAATTTTGAAGAAATTGACAGATCAGCATGAATTTTGAACTAAAATTCGTCTAATTTCTCAATGAAAAGTTTTGGAAAGTGTTTCGGAAAAATAGAAGGGTCCCCTCCAATTGAAGGGCACCTGTAATAGAAGGACCGACATTTCTGATACCGGTTTTACGGTAGCTCAGGTTCCATAAGTCAAGCATTTTTTTGGAAGTATGAGATTTTGAGCTATATTTTTATTTTGAAACATAAATTCTTATTTGATTCATTCCAGATGAAAATTTTCATTTGTTACAATTAAAAAAACTACAGTACTTTACCATTCGGGATGTTCTGAGTCAGGAGCTCGGCGGTCAATAGTCCGATGATTTTAAACACTTTTTAGGGTGTAAAACAGAACTAGATTGAAAACTTTGAATTCATAGAATTTCTTGAAAACTCCTATTTTTCAGATATTGTCAATTTCTGGAAGTAACACGTTTTTGGCCTAATCTTGTACATTTTTCTGTGTAGACAGTCTGCCTGAAATTCAGTTTTACAGAAAAAGTGTCTTAGAGTATGCGACGTCTTCAAATCCTGGTGATGTTTTAAGAGATGAAAAAATTAAAGAATTCAAATACAAAATTTTCATTATCGAGCAATATTCAACAAGAAAAAACAAGCGACAAGAATAAACGAACAAAAAAATTTAAATCCATGTGTTTACAACTTCGGATATTTGTAATTCTGAAAAAGGTTAATATGAATTAGAGTGTTGAGTTTTTCATTTAATTTTCAACGTCTTTCTCATAATTTTTTGTTTCTGTCGGTATTGGAATTATTGAAGTCCGTCTTTGTTTTTTTACTGTTCAAAAATGGCTTTTAAATTTTATTTCTCAATTTATAAACAAAATCTAACTTACTCTCTAAACCATCCTGTTTTCTGAGCCGCAAGAGCTAAGCTTTACTCCCCAGCCTGAAAGTACAAGATACAGTAATGGCAACTAAAATAAGTTCCTCACCTTCGGACATGGCCATTTTGAAAAAGCAAAACAACACCATAAAATTTCAATAATCTGAAAAAAGTAATGCTAAAGGTTGACATCACAAATTCACTGAAACTAACCATCTGGCATTGGTATGTCATCCCATCATTTCTTTGAATCGGAATAGTTTTAAGTTGAACATCTCAACACCTCAATGAACCAACTTTGAGTGTCGTATATTTTTTAACACAACTCACGAGCTATTCGCAATCTCAGTCGCAAGTCGCCAGTCTGAAAAATATGTAATACAGTGGCGAACGTTAGTGAGTGTCCCTCTATACTTTTGTTCATAACTTCGCTCAAACTTGTCCAACAACTGAAAATTTTTTTGTTAAATGTAGCTGGGTTTCCAACAAAACGTTGTATAAATTTTTCGAAAATCAATCAATTTTTGTGTCTTCTGAATCTTCACAGACGTGACGAAAACTCCAGAAGCAAAAAAAAATTTTCCGTCAGAATTTTTTTGAAGATTGGCTTTGTGATGAAAAATGTTTGGTGTAAATCAAATATATACGAAAAAAAGTTTGAAGCGGTTTGGAACACTTGCTCTTGAGATGTGCTCACTGGAGCAGAAAAGGTATGGTTCAGGAGCTTGGCTATATCTCGGTTCAAAATGATCTAAATTTGCTCAAATTTTGAGAAAATGTGTGTCTTAAATTGCTATATAATATACATACAAAACTTTGTATTTTGGGAATAAAAAATTTTTCATAATTTTTTCATTTTTATGTAGCGAAGAGAGGCTATGTAATAAGAAAAAAATTTTCATTCCCAAAATACAAAGTTTTGTGTGTATATTGTAAAACAATTGCAGACACACATTCTCTCAAAATTTGAGCAAATTTGGATCATTTTGAATCGAGTTATAGCCAAACTCCTGAACCGTACCTTTTTTGCTCCAGTGAGCATATCTCAAGAGCAAGTGTTGCAAACCGCTTCAAACTTTTTTTTTGTATATATTTGATCTACACCAAACATTTTTCATCACAAAGCCAATCTTCAAAAAAATTCTGACGGAAATTTTTTTTTGCTTCTGGAGTTATCGTCACGTCTGTGAAGATTCAGAAGACACAAAAATTGATTGATTTTCAAAAAACTTATATAATTTTTGCCGGAAACTCAGCTACATTTAACAATAAAGTTTTTAATTATTGGACAAGTTTCAGCGAAGTTATGAACGAAAGTATAGAGGGACACTCACTAACGTTCGCCACTGTATATAAGGTTGACATCAAAAACGTTTAGAAACTCACCATTCGTGTAGTACACATGGAATGTCCTCCCATTATTATTATATTTTCAAACAACAGAATTCATTTAAATTACCAAAAATAAATAATTGAATATTTACAGAATTTCCAGAAAAATCAAAACAAAGACGTCCAAGCAGAAGGTCGTCAGGTTAACAGAATAAAGATTCCGAAGATAGTCATGGTTTTATATACTGCAATCGCTCCGCCTTCTATGTTGCAAAGTCGACGTTGCAAGGTCATGAAACACGGAAACCATTTATAACAGGATTCTTATCAGAGTAGCGTATCCGAGAAATATATCTAGGGTCGACGTTTACGGACACTTGATTTATATCTTTGTTGATGAATAGGGTTTGACAGGTTACTTATTTTATTAGATTCTACTGCAACGCCAAAATTGGAGGACATGAAACGCTCGATTCATTGGAAGTCACAAATTAGTTCTTCTGAAATACAGTATTTTTGTAGATGGATATTTCCAATTTGTCCCTTGACATGTTTTTCTGATCGCGAATACGGCAGAAAAAAGTTTGAAAATGTATATGATGATATATGCCTGACATATGAAATCCCAAAAATCAAAATATAAAACAAATTTATTGTTCAAGTAGAAAAAAATAAACACAAATAAGAGTTTAAAAATATCAATGCTACCCTTGTTCCTGCCATTTTTGCTTCATACCATTTGCTTCTCTATCACTCGCACTTTTACCATCTTGGGCTTATGAAAATGAAAATAAATTGAAATCCATTTCTTTTTATATTCATTACCCAGTGTTCAAATCAAGTTGTTGGTCCAGAGTGGTAACATCCGAAAAACTGATGATAAAAGAAGCGTAATTCATGTTAACTTACCAGTGAACTGTGGATAGTTGAGCATTTTTTCAAGGTCTTTCAAAAAACGAGCCAGCGTTCTCACAACAATTTCACCATCCTGAAATTAATTTGTAAATTCACAACGTTGCTTCTGCCGAATACTTTACCTGATCCAGAATTTAAGAGGAGCATTAGTTTCTTGAAAACCACAGCTTTTGCCCGTTCTTTATTTGTCACTACTGCTCGAAGTAGATGCTTCTTCATTTTGAAAACTCCATTCTTGAACTTTTGAACTTGTTCCAGTTGTTCTCTGTGGTTTGACAACGCAACTTCATCAGCATGACCTGAAAATTATTTTTTTAATTTGGTATTTTTCTATCTTATTGTTTTTGAATCATTTTTGAAGGATCAAAAAATTATTGAAAGGATTCAGTTATTGAATAATAACGACGAAATTCATAAAATTCACATTTTCCTCCGGCATTTGAGTGTGCAGGAAACTTACACAAAAAAAGATCTATTTTCAAAATATTTTCTAGTTATTTTCAGCACTAAACTAAATGAAAAAAAATTGAGAAAAAAAACAATACAGAATCTTACCTTCGAGTATTGTAATGTCATCCTTCCGGTTTCTTTTCTTTCAAAATCGGAATAATCAGCACATTAACATGCAGATATTAACAAAATTTTCAGGAAAAATAAGAAGGAAGACGTCCATTCAGAAGGTCGTCAAGTAAACAAAATGAAGATTTTGAAGATAGCCATGGGCTTTATACAATTACTACTTGGTCGGCGTCCCATTTTCGAGGTCATGAAATACGCAAACCAGTAAAAACCGGAACTTTATCACGGTGACATAGTCCAGTCGCAATCGGGGTCAAGGACACTTGATCAATTTATCTGTTGATAAATTGGTTCTGACCAATCTTTGAATTTGATAAAAACATTTGTTATCTTTTTATTGAAAACTATAGCCACCATCTTATAAAAATTTTTTGGACTTATGGAATTCTTGTTTTTTCGAACTGAACCTCAATTATCAGATTGTTTTTTTTTTTGTTCTTTTTTGGAAAAAAAATACTATCTCCGCTACGCTGTTTTTCTGTAAAACATAAAGACCCCAAATGCATTAGATTAGCTATTTATCTAGAGAAAAAGTTGATATTTCCCATTTTTTCCAATATTTTCTAGAGTTTTCAGGCTGACCTAACTCTTTTTGGTCTGATCTATATTTCAATAAATGTGCAGCTTATTGGTCTATTCATAATTTCTCGCCGATATTGCAAACTAGTTATTCATATTTTTCTGAAGGCTCTTTAGTTATTTTTTTTTGTGAGTCATTTTCGCGCATTTTGCTTTCTCATAATTTTTTTTTTGTATTTACTCAGAATAAACAAAAAAGAAATTCAAAATTCTTTATTTATCAAGTTGGGGTGAGAAATTATGGTACAAGAAAATGAACGAGTAGTTGGCTCCTTGGCCAATCGGTTCCGACTCAGACAAGTATCTCTTCTCCATCCTCAATTTCCAGGTAAAGATCAGCAGAAGCATTGTGCGCTGGAAGTGATTCCTGAATCTTCTGCTTCAAGTTCGCGTAATCGATGGGCACCAAATCGTTGAGTTCAGACAATTCTTCATACCAGGGACACAAGAATCGAGCGAGAGGGGGAAGAGTCTTGGATGGCTCTCTCAACTGAAAATGTTATTATTTGTTTCTTTAATGCATATTTTTCAACTCACCATTTCTCTCTTCCATGCCAATAGCTCGTCCGGTGGGGATCTCAATTTGTGAAGAAGATCGTAACCAGAAGCGTAGAGAATAGCAAACGACAATTGATGAATGTCGTCTTTCGGCATTGGCTCCATTCCCATAGCGACTTCAAAACTACAGTACTTCATCACTTTGAATTTCGGATTCGTCTCGTCATCAATCAGGTTTCCATCGTCGTCCTTGTAGTGATAGGCGAGGCCAAAATCAAACAATTTGATCATCACACGATTATGCGGACCCGTCGGCAGAGAACACGCAAAGTTTCCAAGTTTGATATCACGATGGACCAAATTGAATGAGTGGATTGCCTCGAGGCAGCTGAGTGCTTGCCAAGCAATTCGCACCAGCGTTGGTCGCTTGATTGCTCGCCATGGTGTTCGTTTTCGAATAGTTTTCAAATCTGGTCCAAGCAACTCCTGTCCTGAAAATATTCAAATTGTTATATTATTCATCACAGGAATTATTTTTTTTTCAAATATTTCAAAACCAGAATATTTTCTGACACGGCTTCGAGAAATTTCCAAAAAAAATCGTCGAGAAAATCCTTGGAATTTATTCAAGAAATTCTCTAAACTTTTTTAAAAAAGTATATGAGAAATTTCTTGAAAATTTTTTAGAATTTTCGGTTTGAGAAAACACTATGCTCAAAAATTTCTGTACTTTTCAGCCTGCAAAATTTTTTTCCATATGAAAATCTTACCAATTGTATGCAGGATGCCGTTGATGGTAGGAGTCTCCTCGTGGAAATAGTATTTCGGTGTGAAGTTGCAGTAAAACAAGCGCTGCAAGCAGGCCGCTTCATTCAACACATCCGTAGCTCTGATCGATGCCTTCACGGCGATTCGGTCCGTTCCAGATGACGCATCATAAACTGCTCCATAGCTTCCGGCTCCGATGAGACGGTTCAAGTGATATCCTCTGATGTCGAGGCCGACTAGATCGTTGACTGTTACGGCTCTAATCATTCTGGAAAAAATCATTAAAGGAGGATTCCGGGCAAAATGAGTTTAGGGTTCAATCGATGCAAAATTGCATGCTGATTCCGAATATCACAATAAAAACGCTCAAAAATGCTTCTGAGTTTCAAAAAACGTCATCAAAGTTGCAAAAAAGTTATCCCTCGTGGCCTAACTTTTCACGTAAACAGTGCAAAAATTGAAATCCACGTGGAAAATCGACAAAAGTTCGGCCACGAGGGATAACTTTTTTGTAACTTTGACGGGGTTTTTTGAGCTTTAGCGGCATTTTTAAGCATTTTCATTGTGATATTCGGAATCAGCATGAAATTTTGCATCGATTGAACCATAAACTCATTTTGCCCGGAATCCTCCTTTAAATTAGCTTTCCAGATTGAAAATTTGCCATTTTCTTTGTTTTTTCAATTTTTTCACGAAATTTTCGGCTGACCTAATTATTTTTTTGGCGTGTCCTATATTTCAAAAAGTGCTCTGCTATTTTTCCTAACTATCACTTATGTTCCCCCATACACTAGAACTAGTTTTCTATTTGAAAATTCAAATTTACCTTAATATTCAACTGAACCAAGGGGAGAGAGCAGGGAAAAAGCTCACCAAATGGTAGGGCGAAAAGAGTGAAGAATGATTTTTCTGAAGGATTTCTCCCTTCATCGACTGTGAAACGTGGAAGGTCACCCTAAATTGTTTTGAGGGTACCAGGTTTTTATTATTTTTAAAGGATGAGTGACCGGGGGTGGGTGGTTATGATGGGTGGGGATGAAGATAGGAATATGAAACTAGGTCAGCTGCGAAAGTAGGTCAACTGACACCTCTATCTAGGTCAAAACTGGAATTTCTTCGGTTTTGAAGGTAGAGGTACCATATTGGAGGGTTAAGAAGAGCAATGAGTGTGAAATTGAAATTAGGTCATCAGATGACTTTTTCTAGGTCACATTTGTATTTTTGTTAGTTTTAAAGGTACAGGTACCAAATTGAGTGGATGAGGTCCTTGAAGGCCGAGAATATTAAATTAGGTCAAATCTTTTGGGAAAGTAGGTCACAGACGCTTTTTCGTGCTCCGTAGAGATGAAGCCACCATAATGGGTGTGTGAGATCATTGAATGATGGGAAATTTCAATTCGGTGAAAATTTTCAGAAAATTAGGTCAGAAAAGTTTTTTCTGTTCTTTGTAGTGCCATAGTTGTCGAATTGGGGGATCCTTTTTGGACGGGAATTCAGAATTGTGCCAACTTTTCCAGATAAGTAGGCCTAGAAATCTGATTTCCTTGGGTACCACAATGTGAATGAGATTGCACGTCCGTTGTTTTACTCATTTGTTACCTTTTGTTTTAAACCTGAATATTTTTTGTATGGAACATTTTACTTTTCCGCAATTCTCCAGATGTAGAAGTCGGCGACAGGGCTGTGCGGCTTAAGCTTCTACGTGAAACCCGAAAAAAACAATTTTATCGTCACTCCGTCCCTCCGGGGCTGGGAGAGAGGCGAGGTTTTGCAAGCGATTGTTTGTGTAAAAAATCGCTTGCGAACGCTGGCTTTTTCCCAGCCACGAGGGGAGAAAGGAATAATAAAATCGGCGAAATAGTGTGTGCAGAGAAAAAGCGTCCTATATAAGCGACCCACGAAGCATCTTTTTCATTCCATTATTCCTTTTTTTCAGGACGACCGTCTGATTTTGGTTGTCATTATCTATTGATTTTTTTCGAAACGTGATTTTTTTCGAGGTGAGCTGTTTGTTTTTTGTGGGATTTGTGAAAATAGATTGTGTTAATTGACCTCAAGCGTGGAAGATAATTTGATTTTCCATGTTTTTTTCTCCGTTGGCTTTCTGAGTAAAACGACTTTATTCCCTGGGATGTGTTTTGAGGTGAAAAAAATTATAAAATTTCAGTTTAAAAATTGAATGCCGTCAATCGTGTGCAAGACAATTGTTTGGACATAGCAAGGCTGCACTTGTGTCTTTACTCCAACGATTCTTTTCACCACAGTCGGGAAGAATTCTGCTGGATCAAACACCAATCGAGAATATTGACCTCAAGTATGGATATGATGAAGGACGGAGGAAGATATGATGAGAGTCGCACGGATGACTAAAATCGACGAATTCGTTTCTCAAATGGCTGGTGGATACGACACAATCTGTGGAGAACGAGGAGACTATAGACAAGAAGCTCGTGAAACAAGAATTGGAGACAACGAGTTCAGACAAAGCATGCCCCAAAACGGAACTACTTCAAACTTGGTCCAACGTGCTTGTGCAAAATGCTAGTCATTGCTCATCGGCTCTCAACAGTGATGGATGCCAACAAAATTGCGGTGATCAGAGAGGGTTGTGTAGCAGAATGTGAAGGTCACGAGAAGATGATGAACGACACCGATGGGATGTGCTACAAGCTGATCGGGAGACAATCGGATCTGATGAATGGAAATTTTGAACAAATTTCTTGAATAAAAAAAGTATTCTTTTTGCTGATTCCTTCGAATAGAAGTCTGACACAAACAGATCGACGCATACAGGGAGACAAAAATTTTTCCTTAGTGAGAAGTAGATTTGCTCAAGTAGAAGCTTCACCTATACAAGAATTTCGAGCTTAGTTATCTCGGCTCCTATGAGACATATCAAAAATTGGTCAACTGATAAATTATTTATCATAATATCACCAATATTTTATCAGTTGAAAGTTTTTTGATATCTCTTATAAAGACGGGGATAATTGAGATCAAAGTTCATGTAGACTTCGATAAGTAAATAGATTATTATTTTTCAATGAGTCACTATTTCTTCCTTCTCTCTTTTTCTCATATATTCTCTTGCAAATCGAATTGTCATCTTTTTGCACATTGTAAATGCCGTTCTTTTTTATTATTCATAAACGAATGATAGACACGCAGAAGAAAATTTAAAGAAGTCGCCCCAATGTCAGAAGACCGAGGGGAAATGTTCACACCTGTCTGGTGACAGGGAGATCAAACTCTATTCGATCAACTAATACAGCGTTCAGTGTCTAACTAGATCACCGAAACTCTTCTGATCACTTGAAACTGAATTCGGACTTTACCGTCCGGATAATCCTGAAAAAAAAGACAAGATCCAAGATTAGAGAACAAAGAAAAAAATTAATTTACTAATTTTTAACAACAAATTGAGTTTTCTTGAGAGAGGGAGACGAAGGGGATAAGAACCAAAAACATTGGATAGAGCTCGTTGGAAAAAAAATACAAAACGGGAATATATTAAGAATATAGAAGTTAGAGCATTTGACAGTCTGGACTTTTTCCCCATCACTTTCTCTTCCTTGAAGGTTCGTCAGATGTCGAAGGCACAGGCTTACGTGCAGCTCTTCTTGGCATCGTGATCTTTTTTTGCTTTTTTCTTGGACGTCTTTTTGGGGCGGTGACGTCTTCTGCGACTTCTGGAGTTGGCAAAGCTGGAGTTGGGACACCTGCTGCGACTTCTAGAGAGGCTACTGGCATAGCTGAGATAGTCAGCACTTGAATCCTACTTGGAGCAATCTTTCTGGTTCCTGACTTTATCTGCCTTGGAGTTTTCGGAATCACTGGGCCTTCGAGATGTGCTACAGGAGCTTCAGATGGAGTTTGGATGTTCGGATGGAGTACCGAAGCTTCAGATGCAGCTTGGATTTGAGCAGTTTCTTATGGCTTACTCGGAGCAATCTTTCTGGTTCTTGACTATTTGCTTTGGAGCTACTGCAGACTTCTGTATGGTTGAAGACGTTGGCAGATTCCAAGCTTCATCACAAGCTTCTTCGTCGATTCTCAGCTCTGGTTCTTCACTGGAATCCCGTTCAATGAAGCGTCTTGGAGAAATAGTGGGCGTGGAATGCAGATAGATAGCTGAAAGATAATTTATTCTAACATGGAATGACTGTCATTTTCGAACAAACCGAAAATAAAACAAGAAATTTGAATACTTACCGTAGCCAACATGAATCCTGTTCCTTTTCTGGGCACCTTCTCTTTGTAGATATCCACAATTTCGAACAGCGAGCTTCCAGTTGGGGTGTACTTGGCTATAATCTAAAAAAAGCTGAATTTTCCAATGAAAATCTAAAAAATAGTTCTCACCTTTCCTACAGTACCACCCGAGAAGTAGTCAATGAACTTCTTTTCCGGGTCATTGAGGTACTTAAGAAATGGCGACCAGACCCGATACCGAAATGTTTTCGCCATATCTTTGGGAAGTTGTATAACAAGGTTCGAATAAATAAATTCGTTTAGGTATAATTAGAATAGCGTAGAAATATAGAATTGGACTAAATCTTCAGAAAAATTAAGAAAAAGGATCCCAATCGGGGTTCCAAAGAGACACATTGAGGCACTTTAGCAGAGACAAGATGATCCAGAATAATCAAATCACATAGACTTGACTAGCCCAGATCAACCTGCACAACTACTAGAAGAAACATCGAATGACAATGAGTGATGTTTCTTCTGCGCCTTATATAGGGGCTGTCCAGGTGGGCGTGACCAGGTGGGGCAGGGGTGCAGGTGGATAGGGATTAGGTGAAGGAGATCTAATCTGAGGGCTAATAATTTGGAGAAGAGATTTGGAGAAGGATAATATGTAAGTGCTATACACAGGGTCATAAAGATGACAAAATCACAATGGACAACGTAGTGACACAATAATACAATAGCCCTATTGAGTTCTTAATGAGTTTCTTAATTCCTAATGAGTTTGTAGATGAATATTCCCAATTGGTCTCTTGGCATTGTTTCTAATCGAGAATAAGATTGAAGGACAACATGAATTTGATGATTTTTCAGCCTATGATGTTCGAATTAACGGGATTCGACAAATAACATCAATAAAAACTTAATAGCGGGCACCGAAACTCTGAGTTGACTTCGAATCGCAATTTGTTTGTCCTCAAGTTTTCATATTTCTCCATAATTTTCCATGAATAAACTTCGGCGGCAATCGGCGTTTTGCAAGAGATTGTGGACAAAAAATCGCTTGCTAACGCTGGCTTTTTCTCAGCCACGAGGGAGGAAGGAATAATAAAATCGGCGAAATAGTGTGGGCAGAGAAAAAGCGTCCTATATAAGCGACCCACCGTGCATCTTTTTCATTCTGTTATTCTTGTTTTTTTCATGACAACCGTCTGATTTTGGATGTCTCTATCTATTGATTTTTTTCAAAATGTGATTATTTTAAAGAGGTAAGCAGTTGGTTTCTCTTGTAAGAGTTGTGAAAAAATTTTATTTTTTAATCCTACACACGTTTTGAGTAAAACGACTTCTTTCCCTAGGATTTATTGTAAGGTGAAAAAAGCATAAAGTTTTAGTTAACAAATTCAATGTTTCTACAATGTCCATGAGTTCGTATCGAAAATGGAGAAGGGATACGACACAAAATGCGGTGAGAAAGGAGTTCAAATGTCAGGAGGACAAAAGCAAAGGATCGCCATCGCTCATGCACTCATTCGGAATCCTCGAGTTTTGATTTTGAACGAAGCCACATCTGCGTTGGACGTAGAATCCGAATCGATGGTTCAAGAAGCATTGGATAGATGTGCCAAGGAGAGAACTGTTATAATGATTGCTCATCGTCTATCAACAGTTCAAAGTGCCGATCGAATCGCTGTCATCGAGAAGGAAAATGTGTCGGAAATGGGAAGTCATGCTGATTTAATGAAGAACCAGAATGGTCTCTATTACAAAATGGTTCAGAAATAGTTGGGAACCATAAGACAAAGAGGAGGAGAAGCTAATTGTTAATTTCTTTCGATTGTTTTCCTTTATTCATTTTTTGTATTGTGGATGGAACTTTTTTTCCAACCATAGTATTTGAATTAATCTCTGGATGTTTAAAATAATTTTACTTGTCTGATTGTGTTGTGTTCTGTTAATAAAAAGTTTTATTGCTTACATGCGTTTAAAGGTGGGAAAACATGAAAAAAATGTTCTCGAAATTCTGTTTGAATATGCTCCTCCAGGAGCTGAACTTGGGGAGGCGAGTATTGAGGTTGCTCCATCTTGAGTATTTTTTCTATATTCTTATTTTAACATTCTGTAAGACATCAAAGGTGCAAGTATATGGTAGGCTTTTATTAGAACAACAACAGTATTGTTTTTCAATAAGTCAATATCTACCACTTTTCTTTTTTCTCATAAATTGTGAATCGATTCGTCATCTTTTTCCGCATTGCAAATGCCGTCCTTTTTTTATTATTTGAAAACAAATGATAGATAGGCAGAGGAAAAATCAAACGAGATATCCCAATTCCTATATACATTTACAATCTCACTCTCCCCAGAGACTTATTTTTTATATTTATTTTGAATTTTTTCTATTTTTTCAATTTTTTTCCTATTTTTCAATTTTTTTCATATATTTTTCTTTCTTCCTATTTTCTATTTTTTTTTCTATTTTCTCATTATTTCAATTTTTTTCAGTTTTTATTTTTTTCTTTTTTTTCTTTTTTTTTCTATTTTTTTATATTTTATCATTTTTCAAAATTTTTTGTATTTTTATTTCGAATCAATAAGACACAATTTGAAATAAAAATTCTTTATTGATCAAGTTGAAAGTGAGTGATACATGGTACAAGAAAGTTCACGAGTAGTTGGCTCCTTGGCCAATCGGTTTCGACTCAGACAAGTGTTTCTTCTCCATCCTCAATCTCCCAGTATAAATCGGCCGAGGCGTTGTGTGCAGGCAACGACTCCTGGATCTTCTGCTTCAGGGCCTCGTAATCGATTGGCACGATCTCGTTCAACTCAGACAAAGCATCGTACCAGGGAGTCAAGAATCGAGCAAGAACAGGAAGTGCCTCCGCTGGCTTTCTCAACTGAAAATAACAATGTTTGTTTCTTTACTGTCTATTTTTCAACTCACGAGATCTCGTTTCCATTCAGTCAACACGTCCTCAGATGATTTCAGAATTTTCAGAAAATCGTATCCGGATGCGTAGAGAATGGCAAAAGATAATTGATGGAGGTCATCTCTCGGATACGGATCACTCCCCATGGCGACTTCATAGCTACAGTACTTCATACGTCTGAAGTCCGAATTCGTCGAGTCCTCAATCAAGTCTCCATTGTCATCCTTGTAGTGGTGGGCGAGTCCGAAGTCAAATATTTTTATTGTTACGCGATTACTGGGAGTAGTCGGAAGAGAGACGGCAAAATTTCCAAGTTTTACATCACGATGAACCAAGTTGTATCCATGGACTGCTTGTAAGCAGCTGATTGCTTGCCAAGCGATCCGGACTAGAGTTGGACGCTTTATCGCATGCCATGGGACCTTTTGCCTGATAGTTTCAAGATCCGGCCCAAGAAGCTCTTGACCTGAAAATGTTCAAATTCCTATTTTCTATTTTTTATTTCACGAATTAGTTTTTTTTTCCTCTGATCTCGAAACCAGTGTGTCTATTCAAAGCGGCTTCAAGAAGTTTTTCGAGACATTTTGTTATAAAAATCCTCGATAAATACTTGAAAATATTTTGTTAAATTTTCTAAAATTTTTCGAAAAGTTTATGAGGAATTTCTCGAAAAATTTCTCGAAAAAGAGTATCTTTTAATGATTTTTTGTTTGAAAATACACTTTGCTCAAAAATTCCTATACTTTTCATCCTACAAAATTATTTTTCGTATGAAAATCTCACCAATTGTATGCAGGATGCCGTTGATTGTAACCGTCTCCTCGTGGAAATAGTACCTAGGAGTGTATTCACAATAGAAAAGACGCTGCAAACAGGCCGCCTCATTCATCACATCTGTCGCTCTGATCGAAGCTTTGACGGCGATGGTCTCTGATCCAGATGTCGACTCGTAAACGGCTCCATAGCTTCCAGCTCCGATGAGACGATTCAAGTGAAATCCTCTGATGTCGATTCCGACAAGATCCTTGATGGTTACGGCACGAATCATTCTGAAAAAAAATCATTAAATTAGCTTTCCAGAGTGAAAATTTATCATTTTCTTTGCTTTTTTGCAGTTTTTTCTCGAAATTTTCGGCTGACCTAATTAATTTTTTGCGTGACCTATATTTCAAAAAGTGCTCTAATATTTTTTCTAACTATCACTCATGTTCCCCCATACACTAGAACTAGTTTTCCATTTAAAAAACCAAATTTACCTCAATATTCAACAGCACAAGGCGAGAGAGAGCAGAGAGCTCACCAATTCGTAGCGAGAAAAAAGGGAAGACTGATTTTTTCAGAGGATTTTCTCCCCTCATCGACTGTGAAACGTGGAAGGTCACCCTAAATTGTTTCGAGGGTACCAGGTTTTTATTATTTTTGAAGGGTGAGTGACTGGTGGTGGGTGGTTATGATGGGTGGGGATGAAGATAGGAACATGAAATTGGGTCAGCTGTAAAAGTAGGTCAACTGATACCTCTATCTGGGTCAAAATTGGAATTTGATCAGTTTTGAAGGTAGAGGTACCATATTGGAGGGTTGGAAAGTTCAAATAATGTAAAATTGAAATTAGGTCATCAGTTGACTTTTTCTAGGTCAGATTTGTATTTTTGTTAGTTTTAAAGGTACAGGTACTAAACTTGGTAGATGTAATCCTTGAGGGACGAGAATATTGAATTAGGTCAAATCTTTTGGGAAAGTAGGTCACAGACATTTTTTTGTGCTCCGTAGAGTTGGAGCCACCAAAATGGGCGTGTGGGATCAGGGATGTTCGGAATGGCTTTTTTCGGAATTTCGGAATTTCGCAAAATTCCGATTTTAAAAATTTCGGAATTTCGGAATCTCGGAATTTTCCAATTTTCAAAAATTCGGAATTTCGGAATTTCGGAATATTCCGATTCAAAATTTTTCGGAATTTCGGAAGTTTCGGAATTTTCAAAAATTCGAATTTTTCAGCGGAAATTTCATTTTCCCATCACAAAAACGCAAGAATCTTCCGAAAATTGACAGAAAGATTTTGACAGGGCAAAAAATCTCAAAATTAGTTTGGTTCGAGACCCACAGATAAATTTTTCCAGGCATACTGTGGTCGAAAAAAAATTTTAATTCCGAAAAAATGCTTCGGAAAAATTCCGGTCGGAATTTCATTCCGAAAAAATTTTTCGGAATTATTCCGACCGGAATTTCATTCCGAATTTTTTCTTCGGAATTATTCCGGTCGGAATTTCATTCCGAAAATGGTCGGAATTTCCGGAATTTTCGGAATTCCGAATTTCGTTCCGAACATCCCTGGTGTGGGATCTCGGAAGGGTGGGAATTTGAAAATAGGTCTTTTTTTTTAATTGGTCAAGGGAGCTTTTTTTGTGCTCCGTAAAAATGGTAATGGGCGTGTGGGTTCCTTAAAAGATGATTATTTCGAATTGGGCTCAATTTTTCAAAAACTAGCTCACAAAAGGTTCACTTTATCTGTAGTGATAGGGATGTCAAATTGAGTAGATGAAGTTTTTGAAAATTAGGTATGTTTAATTAGTTCCTTGACCTGTTTTATAATTATAATTTTTAAAATGGCGAAGAGCAATTTTTGTATTGAATTAGATGATAGATCAAGAAATCAGCATACAAAATCAAGAAATCAGCATACAATAACTACCATAACGAAGCCCGAAAAACTACGATTGGTGTTTTTGTTTATTTATTGTTTCCAAATCAACAGTTTACAGAGACAAATAAGCATTGTTCGGTTGTGTAGACATAGTAAAATTTGAAAATGATTTTATTTTGATAATGAAAAACGGAAATCTTAGAATCCAAATTATTTGGCAGAAAAGGAATTTGCACCATCAATATTTCGCCACAATGCATCTGTTCGACTGTTCATATCTTCTGTTGTACTCCTCATTTGCAAACTGCAAAATATTTCTTTTAACACAAATATATATTTTCACTTATTTTTATTCAAAATGCAATGCATGAGCAGAATTGATAGCGAAATCAACTTCAACTTAAGACACAATCACTGAGAAACTCGAAAACACCATAGCAATGGAAAAATTCAAAATGGTCCTGGGAGTCTGATATTGTATGTGGTGGGTATAGGGGCAACGCTAACATTAGTTAGGAGAACAGATAAAAACAAAAGTGCACAAAGAATTAGTTGCCAACCTAATATTTGCTCTTAATCCTTAAAGAAAAATTCAACGAGAAATCTGCTCTGAGCGTGCACTGACAATCTTTGATGTCTCAATTTTTTCTCAATCTATACTTCATGTCTCGATCATCGCGTTTATTGTACCAAACATTACATTCCTCTTGCACGTGGCTAAAGTAGAGAAAAGTATCTTTATTTTATAGGACATGCAGTTTTTACTTGTGTACTTTACTCAACCTGTTAATGAAAATGGTGATAGGACCCTCCGTTTGACACACGGAGGACAATCCTACACTTCTCTATCGGGGCTTGAAACACTTTTGGATGTCTTTATCAAGCGAATAATATATTTCAGAGGAAAAATGTATTGCCAGTTTTATTTTTCATCATTTAAAACAATAAATATCTATTACATTTTGCAGTCGATCTTCGTGAGGCACAAGGAGTAAGCGTTGGTCTGAAAATGTAGTTCGACAAGAATTTGTGTGTTTTGAGGTATTCAATATCCATGCAAAATTCGATTATTTTAAGAAAACTCACAAGGGAATCTTTTAAGTGAAGGTTGAAGTCAGCAGAAACGATCTTTATAGATCGAAAGAACATGACATATTTCAGCACTTCAATTGTCTCGTAAGCAGACTTTGAAAACGGATTCATGGGTTTTCAAACATGCTCTTCCGATCTATATAAGTAGTTTCTGCTGACTCCTACCTTCACTTTAAAGGTTCCCTTGTCAGTATGATTTATATGACTGATCTAGTCAAAATATTAATAGTAAAATATGACAAACCTTGATTTGAAAAATATTGTTCAAAGCTCCAGTGAGCTGAATTGCATTTTCGAAAGCATCTTCACATCTTTTTCGATTGTCATGGCATAATAACGACGGAAGAACTTTGTTCAAAAGTTCCAACGGCTTGGAAGTGATCTGAAAGCATGAATTATCGAAGATAAACCAAACGAGTGCTCTGAAAGCAACCCCTTCTTTACGAAAAAGAAGGTATTGCCTTTTCGTTTCATGTTATGCTTACTGAAAATAGATTTTCGAAGAAGCTCTGACAAGTTATGCACGACCAGTAGCCATCTAGGATTTCTTCTTTTTTTTTTGATTGCTGAAAAGTCATCATGAAAATGCGTAATGGGAGTAAAAGTTCTTCGGAGGGTGAAACATAATTTAGAGAGTATTAAAATTATGGGATCAATGCGGTACCAAACAATTTAGGGGAATGGCCTATTGCTATTTTGAGCATTTTTTGTTTCGAAACAAAAATTTTATCAGGTTGTTCGGAAAGTCTTTTCCATTTTTGATCTGTTGTTTTCAAACTTGGTTTTTTCGAACGGGATAAAAGCGAGGAAGCTGTCGTTTTATCAGTATATTGGTGGGGTCTAATAGTGGCTACACCCAAACGGAGATCTTTCTCCACTTCCCGTGTACTGAGATATGCCCACCGTTTTTGCCCCTAACAATTTCCATTTTTGGACTGCCATTTTATATTTGTTTCTATCTGATCTGAAATTAGCTGAAATCGATAGCCAATAAGTGGAAGTTAACAACGCATATGTGCCCTTTCAAACTACTATCACAACCTGGACTCATCAATTTGAAAAAGCAGAATTTTCGTTGGACGAAAATCCCCCTTCAAAAAGGCGAGCGGGCTTAGGTTTGGATGCAGTTAAAACCGGGATGAAAAGAGACCCGTCTTAAACTGTGTGATATATTAAATACATCATTGGCAATCCTTTTGTAAAAAAGTCATAGATTGGAAACCCTCGGCAAAGTCAAAAAAAGTGGGAAGACATTGACCACACCTTTTGGCTCAACGCAACTTTTTTTCTCGGGGGGCACCGGTTCGAATCTTCTCATCCTGCGTTACACACATGAATGTTAGATTTAAACCATTACTAGTGGTGATAAATAGGTAATGTACGATTACAATAAACGACATGCAAAGTGGGTTGACAAAGGCGCTCAACCGCCAGACGTCCCGAAACGTGAAATTCGTGGTAAAAGTGGGATGTTGTTGATATGGTGGTCTACCAAGAAGTGAAGTATTGGGAGCTGCCCGATGATAATATCACTGTAACGTTCGGGACTTATTCTTGTCAAGTCACATAACTCAGACTCCATGTGGATCTCCACTGGAGAGAAACACAGATTTTTATTTTCAAAATTAAAATTCGCAACTTCGTGCGGGAAAGAAGACTCATGCCGGTCTCGCTGGATAGGGCTAAACGAGTCTGCCTTATCTACTGTATAGTCTAAACCTTGAACTTTCTGATTACCACCTATCCAGCCATTTCTAACGTCATCTTGATTGAAAAAAATTCACTTCAAAACAGGATATCAAAAATGGGTTGCCTTGATTTTCAATTCGCTGTGACCGGAGTTCTGGAAGCGAGGCACCCACAATTTAGTGGGACGTTAGCAGATAGTCACTAATAACAATGGTCATTATCTTCAATTTATCTGACATCGTTTTGACCTTTTTTACATTGAATGTATCGGACGCTAAAAATGGAAAGGACTTTCCGAACAACCTAATAGTTTGAAAAAAAAATTACTGAAAACTCGTGCAAAGTTTCAAGATTTGTTTTCTTCGTCTTCGAGTACTTTTCAAAATATCAAAAATCGGCAAGAATTGCCTCCACGTCCATTTTCAGTGAAAAGCTGAGCATTTTCTTGGAAAATATGCTTAGCACGCTAAATCAGCAGTAACCTAACAATTACGCTCTCTATAAGTCAAATCAACCTTTTAAAAGTATTTCCAGTGGTTAAAAATAAATTCCAGCTCTTAAAACATATCCCTTCAAAAATAAGTTTAGCACCCTAAAACCAAAGTCGAGAAATTTTAATTACAAAGTTAAAAATTTGAAAATGTTGAACATACATGTCCGGACACATATTCATCACATGTGCACACATAACTTCACGAGCAGCGGCATGGTATTCTTTAGGGAACAATTCTTTTCGTATCTTTCGCACAATGTCCATCACTGAGAGTGCCTTAGCCATACAACTTCTAGCGGTTGGTTTGTTGAGACGGCAAACGCTTGTGACAACAGCTTCCGCACTTGCTATCGCCACATCAATTTCAAAATTATAGCACAGTATACATAGATATATAGATATAATGATATATAATATATAGAATTTCAGAAAAATAAATTAAGAGAAGAGACGTCTTTCCAGTAAAGTCGTCATGTTAATAGTGGTTTTGGAGAAAATCTTGGTTTTTATACACCGAGAACGTGCAAACGCCCTCATCTTTCTCTCTGAGTTTCGGCCTCATTGCGTCATTTCCCGATACTTCACTGAAGCACTAGCACTGACTAGCACCCGCGTGGTTTTGGTGTGTAAAGTTCTAATTGAAGTGAGCGTTTGAACAAACATGAGAATTGATGCTTGGGAAAAAGAGTTCATATTTCAGAGGAGGGTTACTCTGAAAATCCTAAAGTTAATCCTTGCGCTAGGTCAAACATGTTTTTTTTTTCAAAATTTTGACTGTGATAGATGGTTGACATGAGTAATGCAGTTATATTTTGATTTGTTCATCAGTTGTTCCGCTGCTGGATAGTCTCAATTTGTTTCTTGACGATTTTTCAAAGCTCTAATCGGAAATGGGATAATGGGAACTTGAAAATTCGACTGCATTGGATTTTGGAATTGTGTTAACAGTGCCTGAAAAAAGAATGCACTCTTTTAGTTACCATTTTGAAACAGAAAATATTTTAAGGGGTTTCCTGATAATAACTAAAAATTTTCTATCTATCTGAGGAGTTTAGACTCTTCTAGAAATACACTGTCTAGCAGCATTCTACGAAGCATTCCACAACTTAAACGATATCCAAAAATTCAAAATCATATTTATTGAGTAAAAAAAACCAAAATTCAAATTCACAAATCAAATAGACTAGCATTCACTATCACATTCAGTCTTATCCTATTATTTCCTTCTTCAGATTCACCATTTCCTTCTCATGTTACTGTTCCTTCCCATTTTACTGCCAGATGTCGAAGGCGCAGGCTTACGTGCAGTTCTTCTTGGCATCGTGTTCTTCTTTTGCTTCTTTCTTGGACGTCTTTTTGGGGCGGTGACGTCTTCTGCGACTTCTGGAGTTGGCAAAGCTGGAGTTGGGATACCTGCTGCGACTTCTGGAGAGGCTACTGGCATAGCCGAGATAGTCAGCACTTGAATCCTACTTGGAGCAATCTTTCTGGTCCCTGACTTTATCTGCCTTGGAGTTTTCGGAATCACTAAGCCTTCGAGATGTGCTACAGGAGCTTCAGATGGAGTTTGGAAGTTCGGATGGAATACCGAAGCTTCAGATGCAGCTTGGATTTGAGCAGTTTCTTCTGGCTTACTCGGAGCAATCTTTCTGGTTCCTGACTTTATATGCTTTAGAGCTACTGTAGACTTCTGTATGGTTGAAGACGTCGGCAGATTCCAAGCTTCATCACAAGCTTCTTCGTCGATTCTCAGCTCTGGTTCTTCACTGGAATCCCGTTCATTGAAGCGTCTCGATATCTACCATTTCAAACAGCGAGTTTCCATGTTGGGGTGTACTTGGCTTTAATCTTAAAAAAAGCTGAATTTTCCAACGAAAATCTGAAAAAATAGTTCTTACCTTTCCTACAGTATCACCCGAGAAGTAGTCAATGAACTTCTCTTCCGGGTCATTGAGGTACTTGACAAATGGTGACCAGACCAGATAACGAAATGTTTTCGCCATATCTTTGGGAAGTTATAATACAAGGTTCGAATAAATAAATTCGTTCGTGAATAATTAGAATAGCTTAGGAATGGAATAAATCTTCAGAAAAATAAAGAATAAGGATCCCAATCGGGGTTCCAAAGAGAGACATTGAGGCACTTTAGCAGAGCCAAGATGATCCAGAATAATCAAGTCATATAGACTTAACTAGCCCAGATCAACCTGCACAACTACTAGAAGAAACATCGAATGCCAATAAATGGTGTTTCTTCTGTGGCCTTATATAGTGGCTGTGCAGGTGGGCGGGACCAGGTGGGACAGGGGTGCAGGTGGTAGGGATTAGGCGAAGGAGATGATCTAATCTAAGGGTAATTTAGAGAAGAGATATGCAGAAAGATACCCTGTAAGTGCTATACATAGGGTCATAAAGATGACAAAATGACAATGGAGAACGTAATGACACAATAATTAGCCTTTTAATGACTTTGTAAATGGATATTCCTAATTGGTTCCTTGCCATTTTTTCTAATCGAAAATAAGATTGAAGGACAGAATGAATTTGATGATTTGTCAGCCTATGATGTCCGATTTTTTTTTCAGATAATACGTTGTTCTGTTCTTTGTAGAGATAGGAATATCAAATTGAGTAGAAGGGATTTGAAAGACGGTTATTTTCAATAAGTTCCTTGAAATTTTTTCGTGATTATAGTTTTAAAAAAGGCGAAAAGAAATTTGAAATTGAATTTGATGTATAATTCTCCATAAATATCGGCGATGGGCTTTGGAGTACTGTCCAAACGGTGACCAACTTTTGTCAAAAAATGTATTTTTCTCGGTGAAGATGATGACTATATTTGATTGAGAATGGATTTTTGATACAAACTTAGAAACCAGATTTTTGTCTCGATCACCAGCTGTCATTTAGTTCTAATCAAAGCTTCCTGGCTGTGTCAGAAATCTGATATCCTTGGTGGGTTGCATTATGTAAATGATATTGCACATCCGTTGTTTAACTCATTTGATGCCCTCCGTATTAAGCCTGAACATTTTTTGTATTGAAAATTCCATATTTCTTCGATTCTCCAGATATAGAAGTCGGCGGTAGGGCGGCGCGGCTGAGGCTACTACGTGGAACCCAAAAAAACAAATTTTATCGTCCCTCCGTCCCTTCGGAGCTGGAGAAAAGGGGCGCAAGCGCTTGCCGGTATTTGCGAACGCCGGCTATTTCCCAGCCACGAGGAGAGAAATGAATAATAAAATCGGAGAAATAGTGTGTGCAGAGAAAAAGCGTCCTATATAAGCGACCCACCGTGCATCTTTTTCATTCTGTTATTCTTTTTTTTTCATGACAATCGTCTGATTTTGGATGTCTCTATCTATTGATTTTTTTCAAAATGTGATTTTTATGAAGAGGTAAGTAGTCTGGTGGGAGTTGTGAGAATAGTTTATGTTATTTAACCTCATACACGGATAACAAAAACCCTGTGTTTTTCCGTGGATTTTTCAAGTGAAACAACTTAATTCCCTAGGGTTTCTTTTAAAGTGAGAAAATTATACAACTTCAGTTAACAAATTCAATGTTTCTACAATGTCCATGAATTCGTAAAATGGAGAAGGAATACGATACCAAGTGTGGTGAAAAAGGAGTTCAAATGTCAGGACGACAAAAGCAAAGGATCGCCATCGCTAGTGCACTCATTCGGAATCCTCGAGTTTTGATTTTGGACGAGATCACATCTGCGTTGGACGTAGAATTCGAATCGATGGTTCAAGAAGCATTGGATAGATGTGCCAAGGAGAGAACTGTTGTAGTGATTGCTTATCGTCTGTCCACTGTTCGAAGTGCCGATCAAATCGCTGTCATCGAGAAGGGAAACCTGACGGAAATGGGAATTCATGCTGACTTAATGAAGAACAAAAATGGTCTCTGTCACAAAATGGTTCAGAAACAATTGGGAACCATAAAACAAAGAGGAGGAGAAGCCAACTGTTAATTTTTTAAAAATTGTTTTCATTTATTTTTTTTGTGTTGTTGTGGGTCTTTTTTCCAATCAAATTTTAAAATAAATCTCTCGATGTTTTAATAAATTTTACTAGTCTACTTGTGTTGTGTTCTGTCAATAAAAAGTTTTATTGCTTACGCCATTAGGTTGAAGGTTTCGGAAGAGGAAAAAATAATTTTTTCGAATTCCTTTATAAATATATTAGACAAAATATTTTAGACAAATATAAATATTGGGACATCTTGTTAGATTTTTCCTCTGCATCTCTATCATGTTGTTTATTATTAATAAAAAAAAGAACGGCATTTGCGATGCGGAAAAAGATGACGAATCGATTCGCAATTGAATATATGAGCCAAAAAAGTGGTAGATAGTGACTCATTGAAAAACAATACTGTAGTTGTTCTAATGGAAACCTACCCTATACGTGCACTTTTAATAGTTTGTACAGAATCTTTCAAAAAAAACATAGGAAAAATACTCAAGATGGAGCAACCTCAATACTCGCCTCTACAAGTTCAACTCCTCGAGGTGCATATTTATAAAGGAATTCGAAAACATTATTTTTTCATCTTCCGAAACCTTCAACCTAATGGCGTAAGCAATAAAACTTTTTATTGACAAAACACAACACAAGTAGACTAGTAAAATTTATTAAAACATCGAGAGATTTATTTTAAAATTTGATTGGAAAAAATGACCCACCACAATAAAAAAATAAATGAAAACAATTTTTGAAAAATTAACAGTTGGCTTCTCCTCCTCTTTTTCTTATGGTTCCCAATTGTTTCTGAACCATTTTGTAACAGAGACCATTCTGGTTCTTCATTAAATCAGCATGATTTCCCATTTCCGTCAGGTTTCCCTTCTCGATGACAGCGATTCGATTGGCACTTCAAACAGTGGACAGACGATGAGCAATCACTATAACAGTTATCTCCTTGGCACATCTATTCAATGCTTCTTGAATCATTGATTCGGATTCTGCGTCCAACGCAGATGTGGCCTCGTCCGAAATCAAAACTTGACGATTCCGAATGAGTGCACAAGCGATGACGATCTTTTGCTTCTGCCCTCCTGACATTTGAACTCCTTTCTCACCGCATTTTGTGTCGTATCCCTTCTCCATTTTCGATACGAACTCATGGACATTATAGAAGCATTGAATTTGTTAACTGGAATTATATAATTTTCTCACTTTAAAAGAAATCCTAGGGAATTTCAATTTTAAAATAAACAAGTTAACGAGTACACAATTTATTTGGGATGGTTATTTGAGAAATTCATGATGTTAAAGCTATACAAACCCAAAATATGATAAAACAAGTAGGGTTTGACTTGTTTTATTGTATTCTACTGCAACCCCAGAAAATCAGAAGTCATGAAACGCCCAAATCATTTATAAGAAATTTATTATACAGTACTTTTGTAGAAGGGTATTTACATACAATTAGTTTCTGGGTAATTTTTTTTATGTAAACGAAAGTGGGTAGGAAGGAATTTTGAGAAGTATTTGATAGTTTGTCAGCATACCGTGCCCGAATTAACGGGATCCGGCAAATCACAATGAATAAAAATCAAGAGCTTTCACCAAAATTCTGAGTTTTATTTGAATCGCAATCTGGAATTCGAAACTGAAGAAAGAGGAATGAAAATGGATTTTACCCTTTTCTTGTCTTCAAATCCACTTTTTCCAGAGAATTTACTGTTTCAAAACAAATTTATTTTCTAAATAAGAACAATAAATTCCTCATAACAATTTTTAAAGAACATCGAAGAATTGCTTTGAAGTTAACACGTTGTTTCCCTTATCGATATAATCCTTCACTTTCCTCTGCTCGCTACTTACTAGTGAACTTTAAATAGTCTAACATCTTCTAGTGATTTTTAAAGACACGAGAAAGCGTTAACACAACGATTTCATCTTCCTGAAAACAATTTGTAAATACACAGCTTTGCCTTAGCCGAATACTTTACCTGATCAAGAATCGAAGTGGAGAATTATTTTTTTCAAAACCGCAGGTTTTGACTTTTTTCTTTTTGTCGTTGCTGCTCGAAGTAGATGCTTCTTCATTTCGAAAACTCTATTCATGAATTTCGGAACTTTGATCCAGTTGTTCTCTGTGTTTTGACAGCACAACTTCATCAGCATGACCTAAGAAGTTTGAAATTTAGAAGATTCGGAAAAAAAGTAGCAGTATCTTACCTTCGGGTATCGTAAAGAGCACCTGACTTTTTTTTTTCAAAATCGGAATTACAAGCATATTATCACGATCAAAAATGAATAGTGAAATATTCACAGAGTTTTCAGGAAAAATAACAAGGAAGACGTCCATTCAGAAGGCCGTCAAGTAAACGAGAATGAGGATTTTGAAGATAGCCATGGGGTTTGTATATTCACTATTTCGTCGGCGTCCCATTTTCGAGGTCATGAAATACGCAAACCAGTTAAAACCGGAACTATATCACGGTGACGTATTCCAGTTGATATCGGGTTAATGTTCACGGACATTTGATTTTTTTTGTCTGTTGATATATTAGTTCTGACCAATTTTTGAATTTGATAAAAATCTTTTTTTGCAAGGTTCTTGTTTCAAGGACACAAATAATATCAACTAATTGAAATCTGATATTTTTCCCCCAGTTAAAAGATTCATTTTCATTGAAAAGTATAGCCACACTGCAAAAAAATTTTTTCAATCATATGGAATTCTTAATTTTCAAAGACTGAACCTGAATTATCGGATTTGATTGTATTTTTTTAGATTGACTAATGTTTAGACGTTTTTATAGTATTTTCTTTTTTTCTAATTTCTTTTTTTTCTATTTTTTCAGTGTTCCTATTTTTCAGTTTTTCCTATGTTCAAAATTTTTTATTTTTTCTATTTTCCTTTTTTTTTATTGTTCCCCTTTTTCTCCTTTTAAAAAGCTTTTTCTATCTTTATTTCAATGTTTTTCTATTTTTTCTTATTTTTCAATTTTGTATAGATATTATTTTTTTATGTTTTTTCTTTTTTCTAAATTTCTCCTTTTTTTCTATTTTTTCTATTTTCTATTTTTTTTAATTTCTCTATTTTTTTAAATCATATTTTTCTATGTTACTATTTTTTCCCTATTTCTCAATCTTTTTATATATTTGTCTATTTTTCATTTTTTTAAATATTTCCCAATTTTTCTACTTTTTCTATTTTTATAGTTTCTATTTCTTTCTATTATTATATTTTTTTTCTATTTCTCCTTTTTTTCAACTTTTTTTTCTATTCTTTATATTTTTTTGACATTTTTTTCTGTTTTTCATAATTGTTTGTGTTTTTTTAATAAGACACAATTTGAATAAAAAATTGTTTATTGATCAAGTTGAAAGTGAGTAATACATGGTACAAGAAAGGAAACGAGTAGTTGGCTCCTTGGCCAATCGGGTTCGACTCAGACAAGTGTCTCTTCTCCATCCTGCATCTCCCAGTATAAATCGGCCGAGGCGTTGTGTGCAGGCAACGACTCCTGGATCTTCTGCTTCAGGGCCTCGTAATCGATTGGCACGATCTCGTTCAACTCAGACAAAGCATCGTACCAGGGAGTCAAGAAACGAGCGAGTGGAGGAAGTGCTTGAGCTGGCTGACGCAACTGAAAATGTTAACATTTATTTCATTAATGCCTATTTTTTAACTCACGAGATCACGTTTCCATTCAGTCAACACGTCATGAGATGATTTCAGAATTTTCAGAAAATCGAATCCGGATGCGTATAGAATTGCAAAAGATAGTTGATGAAGATCGTCTCTCGGGTAGGGATCACTTCCCATGGCGACTTCATAACTACAATACTTCATACGTCTGAAGTCCGAATTCGTCGAGTCCTCAATCATGTCTCCATTTTCATCTTTGTAGTGGTGGGCAAGTCCGAAGTCGAATATTTTTATCATAACGCGATTACTGGGAGACATCGGAAGAGAGACGGCAAAATTTCCAAGTTTTACATCTCGATGCACAAGATTGAATGAGTGTACCGCCTCGAGGCAGCTGAGAGCTTGCCATGCGATTCGCACTAGAGTTGGACGCTTGATGGCATGCCATGGGACCTTTTGTCTGATAGTTTCAAGATCCGGCCCTAGAAGCTCTTGACCTGAAAATGTTCAAATTCCTACTTTCTATTTTTCATTTCATGAGTTAGTTTTTTTTTAGATTGGAAAATTCCTTTAAAAATTTTTGGGACATTTTCCGAAAAAATCCTTTATTAGTTTCTTTGAAAATTTGGATGAATTCTTCAAAAGTTTTTGAAAAGTTTATGAGGAATACCTTGAGGAATTTCTTGAGGAATTCAAAGGCACTACTGCTCAAACATTGCTATACTTTTCAGCCTATTAAATTTTTGTTTGTATGAAAATCTCACCAATTGTGTGCAGTATTCCATTTTGTGTAGCCGTCTCATCGTGAAAATAGTACTTCGGAGTGTATTCGCAATAGAAGAGCCGCTGCAAGCAGGCCGCCTCATTCAAAATATCCGATTCTTTGATGGATGCCTTCACGGCTATGCTTTCCGATCCAGACGACGACTCATACACAGCTCCGAAACTTCCAGCTCCGATGAGACGGTTCAGATGGAATCCGCGTATGTCGACTCCAACCAGATCCTTGATGGTTACGGCACGAATCATTCTGGAAAAAAAAATCATTAAATTAGCTTTCCAGAGTGAAAATTTATCATTTTCTTTGCTTTTTTGCAGTTTTTTCTCGAAATTTTCGGCTGACCTAATTAATTTTTGGCGTGACCTATATTTCAAAAAGTGCTCTAATATTTTTTCTAACTATCACTCATGTTCCCCCATACACTAGAACTAGTTTTCCATTTAAAAAATCAAATTTACCTCAATATTCAGCAGCACAAGGCGAGAGAGAGAGCAGAGAGCTCACCAATTCGTAGCGAGAAAAAAGGGAAGACTGATTTTTTCAGAGGATTTTCCCCCCTCATCGACTGTAAAACGTGAAGGTCACCCTAAATTGTTTTGAGGGTACCAGGTTTTTATTATTTTTAAAGGGTGAGTGACTGGGGGTGGGTGATTATGATGGGTGGGGATGAAGATTGGAACATGAAATTGGGTCAGCTGAGAAAGTAGGTGAACTGATGCCTTTATCTAGGTCAAAAATGGAATTTTATCGGTTTTACTGATAGAGGTACCATATTGGAGGGTTGGAAAGATCAAATAATGTAAAATTGAAATTAGGTCATCAGATGACTTTTTCTAGGTCAGATTTGAATTTTTGCTGGTTTTAACGGTACAGGTACCAAATTGGGTTGGTGGGATCATTGAAGGATGGGAATTTTAAATTAGGTCAAATTTTTCAGTAAAGTAGGTCACGAAAGCTTTTTTGTGCCCCATAGAGATGAAGCCACCATGATATGTGTGTAGGATCTTTAAATGATGGGAAATTTTTATTCGGTTAAATTTTTCAGTAAAGTAGGTCACAATTTTTTTTTCATCTCTGTAGGAGATACCAAATTGGACTAACATTATCCTTGTAGGATGGGAATGGCAAATTAGGTCCGACTTTTCAGAAATCTAGGTCACAAAAATTGTTTTGTTCTTGGTAGAGACAGAGTTGTCAAATTTGGAAGTTTATTTGAAAATGTTTTATAATATTTTATAAATAAAAACTTTCCATGTTATTTGTAAAGCCAGAGGTGCCAAATTGGGTAGATGGGATCCTTGCAGGGAGGGAATTTAGAATTGGGTCGTCTTTTTCAGATAAGCCGGTCACAAATGGATTATCGTTCTATATGAAGATGAATATAGAAAATGGGGCTCGTTGGGATCCTTGATGGAGAGAAATTTGAAATAAGGTCAGATTTTTAGAAATAAAGCTCTGCTCTCTACAGAAATACCGAGATTTACCGGAAGTGCATCAGTGTGACATATAGTGCTGTATCATTAAATAGAAGGCTCGTAGATAACATGCTATAGTAATTCAAAACGGTGGTAAACTATTTTTGGCTTTGTTAACTGAATGTCTCTGATGATCCTGATAAGCTAATTTTACATCTGTACCCTTTTCGAATTTTATTTTCTTCTTTGTCTTTCATTCAATTCATGCTAAAAAATATAAAAAGCTTGATAAATGTTCATGTTCATATTTTGTTGTAATGGTAATGGTATTTTTCGGAAGATTTTCTAGCGTAAATGAATCAAAAGTTTCTAGCGTGAATAAAATGAAGCAGAAATTTCGTTTTTCACACCTGTCTGGTAGCAGAGAGCTCGAACTCTATTTGGTCAACTAGTACAGAGTTCAGTGTCTATTACTGAAACTTTTCTGATAACTTGAAACTAAACTCGTACTCTATCGTCCGAATAATGCTGAACAAATGACCAAGGTCCAAGATTTGTTGATAAAAAATTAAATTTATTAAAAAATTTTAACAACAAAACAATCAAATACAAATAGAATAAAAGTGCGGTTGATCGGAGTAATCGGGAAAGGTTGGAATGGGTGAGGTCCGAAGATTTGGTCACTCTGCATAGCAGTCATCTGTTGGTACCATAGGGAGTATGCCTGAGCTTGGGCGTGGAATGCATAGCTGAAAGATAATTAGTTTGAAATTGATAATGACAAGCTAGATAAATCCCTTTGGACCAGATAATCTAGACTTTATAATACTCACCTTCTCATCTGCTCGAATCCAATCTGTTGGTGATAATGATGGTGGTGATGGACCTGTGATCCTTGAACTGTAGACATAGTCACTGTGCCTGGTTGGGAAGATAGACCTGATGGGATCCTTGAAGTACAGATATACTCATCGGACCTGAATTGGCTGGCTGGAAGGGTCCATTTTGAGGAGCCAGGGACATATTGGTTTGGTTTGATAGTTCGGCTGCTTTTTACAAAACGTTTCTTCAAAATTCTCACTTGATCTTTGTTGAAACGTCTCACATTTGCACGCCTCTGGGAATCTTGTTGATGTAGTAGGTTCATTTGAGGGGACGACAACGGTTGGAATCGGTAGGGTGGAGGTCCGACTTGAGCGAAATATTCTTGAGTCTGGGCGTGTAATGCAAATGAATCGCTGCAAGATAATTTATTCTAAAATGGAATGACTCCCAAGCGGAAAAAATCGAGACCTATATGGATGGATAGAGCCATAAGGTTATTTTCTTGTTTTCAATTCAACTTACTTTAACTGTGCGGCATTGGTTTCTATGTCGGTGTAGATGGTCCCGCGATTCAGATTTGTCAACAATTTCGAATTCCGTAAAATATTTCCATTATTTAACATTTCGAAAATCGAACGACACTTCCATCTTCTGTGGAGAAACGGCTGAACCTTTTCGATTTGGAATTTCGTCTCCGGCAAACGGCAGATGGTTGGATGGATCCGAGTAGCAAAGGTCGAATGAATCAATTCATTCGGAAAAATAGAAATGGAATTAATCTTCAGAAAAATAGAGAATTAGGATCCCAATCGGGGTTCCAATGAGAGACATCGAAGGATTTTCAGTAGGGGCAAGATGATCCAGAATAATCAAGTCTCATAGACTTGAATAGCCCAGATCAGCCTGCACCACCACTAGAAAAAACATCGAATGCCAATGGGTGGTGTTTCTTCTGTGGCCTTATATAGGGGCTGTCCAGGCGGGCGTGACCAGGTGGGACAGGTGTGAAGGGGGATAGGGGCCAGGTGAAGGAGGTGATCTAAACTAGTAACTGATGATGTGAAGAAGAGACATGCAGAAGGATACTCTATTACTGCATAAAGATACAATTTGTAGTATTTTTACTAGTGTATCGTATTCTTAAGGGACAGAAAGATAGAATGTATTTTCCTTGTTGATTGTTATATTGTAATTTTGATGAAAATGCTTATAAAATTAGAAACAATAACAAAAACTACTGTTCTAGTAACACAGAACTACATTGTTTAGAAAGAGAACTTTCCAGAGATTGGATGGGAAGACGAAACTAAATCAGTGACTTGTTCCATCAGAGAATTATTTTTTACCAAAAACTAGACGATTTTTTTCTTATTTTCAAGTGTTTGTTAAATGTATGAAGATTAGTTTTTGTACTCAAGTGAATATTTATTAATACGGTCCCAAATACGAATTATGATATCGTATACCATGAAAGTAGGGACACCTTTGGACCCACCCAGTACGGTCCAAACGGTGACCAACTTTTGTCAAATAATGCATTTTCTCTCGCTGAAAATAATGATTATATTTGATTTGGAATGGATTACTGATACAAACTTAGGAACCAGATTTATGTCTCGATCACCAGCTATCATTTTGGTCTAATCAAAGTTTCCTGGATGTGTCAGAAAACTGATTTTCTTGGGTATCATTATGTAAATGAGATTGCACGTCCGTTTTTTTATTCATTCGATGCCCTCCGTATTAAGTCGGAACATCTACTTCTTACTAAGGAAACTTTTCTGTCTGTGTGTCTGTGTGTCTGTCTCGGACATTTACTTGAATAACTCAAAGGGACATGGGACTCCTATAGTGGTGTGTGGTATGTAGTCTTGGCCTACCGAGCGCTTCATGTCCATGGTGTGTTGGGCCTCCTAGCTAATAGGGAACCTATAGGGTTGAGAATCGAAATTTTCAAAATTATGCTAAAACTCACTAAAACTTCATGAAACTTTGCAAAATGGTTTTTATGTCTTTCTAAGTGTTGCCTACAAAAATTTGACCTCAAACTTTCAAAATTAAATTTTTTTGAAAATTTTGTTTTTTTCGAGAATCACTCAAATTTTGATTCTGTGGCCAATTGAAAATGTGTGTCATGGTGTATTTTGTTTCACAGACTTTGTTTTCAAATACTTCTGGAACTTACTGAGGCTGTATTCATAAAAAATTTTTCTCTGAAAGCCATTTTCTTTTCAAAAATTAACTGAATTTATTTCCAAAGGGAAAATGAAAGAGTGAGGATGCACTGAATATTATGTATTAATGGATTACCGAACGTTTCGTGTCTATGGTGTCCTGGGGCTTCTAGCTAACAGGGAACACTTTAAGCTCAGATCGACAAAATTAAATTTTTTTTGTAATTTTAGTTTTTTTCGTGATTCACTGCGAATTCGGTCATGTGGCCTATTGCCAATGCATCTTATAGCGTCATTTATCTCACATACATAAAAATGATTTTAAACCTCCGGGTTTGAATCCCCCGAGTTAAAAATTTTTTGAACTTTCGAAAAAATCAGAAAGTGAGAAATACGGAAAACTAAAAATTGTGAAATTCGAAGTATCGGAAATTCAGAAAATCGAGATTCAGACATTCAGGAACTAACAACTTTAAGAGGCTTTCACAAAATTTGAAAATCAGATGAGATATGAAGTTTTGGAATATAAGCATACATGTCGCGAGCCGGGCCGGACTGGGCCGGTGGAGGCATTTTCACTGCCGGCCTGGACCCACGGTTTGGAGGCAAACATTTTTAGAGTAATTTTTTGAGAGATTTGGATTTTTGTAAACAGTTTATCAAAACTTCTTAGTTTTCAGCTTCAAGAAAGGTCCTGGGCTAAATTTCGTACTTTAAAAAATCATTTTGACAAAAATGTATCAAAAACCAACAGAAAATTTTTTAATTTTTCGGAACCCGGGCCGAGCCGGGAAAACTTTTTTCTAGCCCGACCCAGGGCCAACCCGGGCCTAGATTTAGAAAGTATAAATATAAGAAATTTCGAATTCACCGAGTTTAAAAATCAAATCTATGAACTTGGATTTCCTCACTTCTCAACTTCAAGTAAATTTAAAAGTTCTCGAATTCTCGAAATCCGGAAACATCGAAAACTCGAACACTAAAAATTTCGGAAAGAGGGGTATCTAGAAAACTCCAGAAAATTCCAGAAGTTCCAGAACATTCTAGAATAATCCGAAGAATAAAAGAAAATCCAACAAAACCCAAAAACGATTTTTAAAAAGTTCCAGAAAGTTCCAGAAGTTTCCAGGAATTTCCAAGAGTTTATAAAACATTCCAAAAAGCTTCAAAACATTTTAGAACGTTCCCGAACATTCTAGAAAGTTTAGAAAGCTCCAGAAAACTTTAGAAAAATCTTGAAAATTCAAGAATTTTCAAGAAAATTCATAAAGATTTCAAAAAAGTCTTGAAAATAGAGGCAATTGCAATCCTTACCCTATACTTTCAGTATAATCTAGAACCAAAGGCTTAGATAAAAGGATGTATGAAGATTCCGTAATTCAGGAACCCGAAGATTTGACAAACACGGAAAATTTAGATATTTGAAATTTTGTGCATTTTTGTTCGAAATTCGAGAGTTTAGAAATTCAGAAAATTCTATTCTGTTATCACGAAGCAGGTGTCATGAATAGACTCGGAAACTCGGAAATTAAAAAACGGATATTTGAATTCAGTTATCGTGTTTTCCCTAAGAACCGATAAAACTCAACGGAAAACCCCAGAAATGAGGAAAAATTAGGAAAAAAGTACGTCTGAAATTACCAAAAAACGAACGGCCTAGCCAGGGTGGAAATCCGAGGTGGGAATTAATTATTAGGCACTCGAAAAGTGGGAAATTCAGAAATTAGTAATTCAAATGTAAGATACAGTGAACAAAAGCCAGGAGGTTGAGCCCCCGGCAGGGGGCTCAAACCGACTGGTTTTTTGTATTGAAAATTCCATATTGCAACGATTCTCCAGATATAGAAGTCGGCGGTAGGGCGGCGCGGCTGAGACTACTACGTGGAACCCGAAAAAAAATTTTTATCGTCCCTCCGTCCCTCCGGAGCTGCGAGAAAAAGGGCGCAAGCGCTTGCCGGTATTTGCGAACGCCGGCTATTTCCCAGCCATTGGAGGAGAGGGAGGCATAATAAAATCGGCGAAATAGTGTGTGCAGAGAAAAAGCGTCCTATATAAGCGACCCACAGTGCATCTTTCTCATTTTATTCTCTTTCCCTGACGGCCTCCTGATTTTGGCTGTCTCTATCTATTGATTTTTTTCGAGATGTGATTTTTATGAAAAGGTAAGTAGCTGGTTTTCTGTGGGAGTTGTAAAAAAGTTTATTTTTTAACCTTTGAAATTTTCCTTTTTTCGCGACCACTTTTTCCAAACCATTTAAAAAGTTTATTTTTTAACGAAAGACAAAAAAAACAATCGGTTTCTTCCGTAGACTTTCTGAGTAAAACGACTTTATTCCCTACGGTTTCTTTTAAAGTTCTTTTAAGATTCAATTTTCAGCCCTCAAAATACGACATCTATTTCGGAAGCAATTGATGCTCATCCATCTTGTTCTGGATGTTTCCACCACATTATGCTCACTTGGATGCTATTCTTCCGGATGGAATTTCAATCTTGATGACATCTTCAATACCTTCCATTTTGCTCATTACTCATACTGGTCGTCTCCATTGGATTTCGTGTTGCTATGTCTTCTTCGTCAAGTGTCTCTTCTGATTGCAATCATCATCACAAGACGGGGAACATCAAAGAAGCTCCGAAGCTGGATGTTGGTGTACGATATTCTCGGAATTCTTGGGTACATCGTAGCCGTTGTGAAATTGTTGGCATTTGACGAGACTGGAACAATGACGAGCTAACCAGGAATCTACATGAGCACAGTATCTGCAGTTTTCCTTTCATTCTCTTTGCCATTTGTGTTGTGTTCTGTTAATAAAAAGTTTCATTGCTTACGCCACGAGTTTATAGGTGATGGAACATGAAAAATAATGTTCTCGAAATTCTGTTTGAATATGCCCCTCGCTTAACCACAAGGGCAGAGGAGTAGCGGCCGCCCAATGGTAGGGTTGGCGTGGGGGCAAAACGGGGCGATCCTCGCTTCTTGCGAACTAAAAAAAAATTTTTTGCGAACGCCGGCTTTTTCCCAGTCACGAGGAACGGGAGGAATAATAAAACCGACGAAATAGTGTGTGCAGAGAAAAAGCGTCCTATATAAGCGACCCGCGGTGCATCTTTTTCATTCTATTCTTTTTTTTTCATGACAACCGTCTGATTTCGGTTGTCTCTATATATATTTTTTTTTCGAGATGTGATTTTTTAAAGAGGTAAGTAGTTGGTTTTTTGTGGGAGTTGTGAGAATGATTTGTGTTATTTCATCCCCTACACGGATGTCAAAAACAATTACTTACCCTCGAAGATTTTTCAAGTAGAACGAATTCAACCTCTAGAATTTCTTTCAAAATGAAAAATTATACAATTTCAGCTTCAAATTGATTGCCGTCATTCGTCATGGACTCTCTACTCCGAAGATTCTATGCACCACCGCCTGGAAGAATTCTCCTCGATGGAATACATGGACCACAAATTCTACCACACCAAAATGATTATACTTTGTATGGATATGACGAAGGAACGGAGGAAGACATGATGCGAGTGTCACGGATGGCTGATGGATACGATACAAAATGTGGAGAGCAAGGAGTTGAACTGTCTGAAGGCCAGAAGCAGCACCAGAGCATTGGTTAGAAATCCACGAGTATTGATTCCGGATGAAGCCACATCGGCATTGGATGTAGAATCGGAGGCATTGTTCGGAACTGCTCTTGCCAGATGCTCGTAATTGCTCATCGACTCTCAACAGTGAGGGATACCGAAAAGATTGCAGTGATCTATGAGGGATATGTTTCGAAATTGGGAAATCACAAGGAGCTGATGAAGGACACCGATGGGATGTAGTACAAGCTGATCAAAAGAAAATAGGATTTTATGAATATTTCGAGAAATAAAGTATTTTGTTTAATTCTTTTTTTGAATAGAAATCCCACAGACGCACAGAACCAGACAGACAAACAGAAAAGCTTTCTTAGTAAGGAGTAGATTTGCTCAAATAGAAGCTCTTCCTAAACGAGAATTTGAGGTCAATTATCTCGGTTTCTAAGACACATATCAAAAATTGGTCAACAGTTAAATTACTTATCATAATATCACTAACATTTCATTAGTTGACGAATTTTTGATATCTTTCATAAGAACGGAGATAATTGAGACCAAAGTTTTCGTAAGCTTCTATGAGAGCAAATGCGGTATTGTTTTCCGATGAGTCACCATCTCCTCCTTTCTTTTTTCTTATAATTTTTTTTGTCAAATCGTTATATTTTTGAGCATCGATAATGCCTTTACATTTTTATTATTCATGTAAGAATGATAGGCGCGCAGAAGACCGCGGAACAACGTTAACGCCTGTCTGGTAATAGAAAGATCAAAATCTGTTTGGGTTCGAAGTTCAGTGTCTATCTACAGTGCTCCACAAAATGATAGGTTCACCCTCAGTAATTTTCGAAAATCGTGAATTTCGAAATTTTTGAAAACGGTGTTATTACTAAGAGTATGCACAAGTGAAACTTATATTTGTTGGAAAATATTGAGCTCGAGCCATTTTTACTTTTTGAGAAAACTCGAAAAATTCGAAATTTGACAAAAAATCATTCCACAAAATGATAGGTTCACTAATCAAAATTCTTGAAGGTGACATAACATCAAACCGGGAAGAGGGTCCAACGACCAGAAAATGTCAAATTAACCTTTTTGAAACAGATTCTACAGAATTCCTAGGTTTTTTATTCAAATTTGGTCCGTTTTGAAGGATTTTTCGTCGAATCTTCGAATCAATGTCTTAATCCGCACATTCCGACCACTACGGTTTCCAAAAGTGTCAGAATATCTTCTGATGTTTTTATTTTCTTATTTTCTGTTGTTTTTCACAACTTAAAGCAAGCGGTTACAAGTTTCCTAATTTTTCGGAATGATTTACCGATTTCGATATTGGACTCCTATACCATGTGGGGTATTAAAGATGGGGTTTCATCTTATTCAGGATTATTTTTGGGTCAGAATTGCGTGATTCGAATACCATTTCACTCAAAAATCACTTTACACACAATGAAAACCTCATATTGTTCATGAGAAAGCCATAAGTTTGAAGCAAGGTAAGATGTTTTTGGGATATTTTCAGAAAATGCTGAAATTGCTTCTGAACCAACTTTTTGTTCTTAAACTTGATTTTAAGTGCAGAAAATGAGCTGAATGACTTTGTAAAAATTGATAAACATCAAAACAAGCAAAAAAAACTCATCCTAATCTCAAGGGTAAAATTGGTCAAAACGCAGCTGACCTCAATCCTGATTTTCAACTTTTTCATGAACAATATGAGGTTTTCATTGTGTGTAAAGTGATTTTTGAGTGAAATGGTATTCGAATCACGCAATTCTGACCCAAAAATAATCCTGAATAAGATGAAACCCCATCTTTAATACCCCACATGGTATAGGAGTCCAATATCGAAATCGGTAAATCATTCCGAAAAATTAGGAAACTTGTAACCGCTTGCTTTAAGTTGTGAAAAACAACAGAAAATAAGAAAATAAAAACATCAGAAGATATTCTGACACTTTTGGAAACCGTAGTGGTCGGAATGTGCGGATTAAGACATTGATTCGAAGATTCGACGAAAAATCCTTCAAAACGGACCAAATTTGAATAAAAAACCTAGGAATTCTGTAGAATCTGTTTCAAAAAGGTTAATTTGACATTTTCTGGTCGTTGGACCCTCTTCCCGGTTTGATGTTATGTCACCTTCAAGAATTTTGATTAGTGAACCTATCATTTTGTGGAATGATTTTTTGTCAAATTTCGAATTTTTCGAGTTTTCTCAAAAAGTAAAAATGGCTCGAGCTCAATATTTTCCAACAAATATAAGTTTCACTTGTGCATACTCTTAGTAATAACACCGTTTTCAAAAATTTCGAAATTCACGATTTTCGAAAATTACTGAGGGTGAACCTATCATTTCGTGGAGCACTGTAGATTACTAAAATTTTTCTGATTACTTGAAAATGAAACTCAGACTCTACCGCCCGAATAATGCTGAAAAGGTGACCAAGATCCAAAAATAAAAAATGAAAAAGAAAATTAATTTACTAATTTTTAACAACAAAACAATACAAATAGCATATAAAAGTGAATATAAAATTTACTCGTCCTTGTGCTCCACTGTCTGAAATAATACAATTGTTCATTTTTGTCTATACAGAAAATAAGGTCACTTACAGTCCACTTTTGGCTGTTGTCGGCAAGCTGGTGGCTCGGTCTCATCCAGAAGCTCTCCTCTTCTTGGGCACTTTCATTGGTTCTGCTGGAGGTCGATGGATCTGAAAATTTGCTTTTTTAAAAAGAAATGTTATAGAAAATCTGATGTTACCTGCTGCTCCCAGTGCTATTTCGTGATGGTACTCCATATATTCGATCTCGCCCTCAAGACCGAATATATGGTCATCTTTCAATTTCATCATCGCATCCTTCTGTTCCTCAGCACTATTTGATGTTCCTGGAAAACGGCGAATTTTCATATCTAGTAGAACAAAAAGATAATCTTTTCAAAATCCGAAATTCTCAAAAATCGACATATTCCTAAATTTCAAAATTACGAATTTTTGAAATCGTAATATTTCGAGATTTCGGAATTTAGAAATTTTATAAATCGAAGTTCTCGAAATTTCGAAAAACTCTAAAAAGTGTTTCCGAAAACAAAAGAAAGCTCACCTTTTTTATATATAAATGAGTATTACGAAATACTTTCATTTAGAAGATTTATAGAATATAATAAAAAGAATATAGGGGATTGAAATATTCAGACAAAATAAGAAGGAAAAATTTAGACGTCTATTCACAAAGTCGTCTTTGGGGCCAAATGAGGTAGTAGGTGTGTACAGGCAAAGGGGTTACTTGTTTGAATTTTCTCTGCGTCTCTATCAAGCTTTGTCTCTCATGCTGCGTTTCTTCAATTTCTGTAGAAAATGTTATTGCGTGTCTCTCCCTTGTCTGGAGATGTCCAGTGTCCAAAGTTCACACCTGTCTGGTAGCAAAGAGATCAAAGTTCAGTCACAGAGATCAGAGATCAACACAGAGATCACATTTCATTTGGTCAACTAAAGAAGAATGTTGTTCACTTCTAGATATAAGTGCTTGTTGATCAACTTGATACACATCTGTAATTTATAGAAAATCAGAATTTCTGAGACTGGATACAAAAAATGAATTTGAATTTTTAAAAAGCATCATTTCAGGCTGATTTTTATAGAAACATTTGAAATGCTCCGAAATTGCACAGGAAAAATCAGAAAAAAATCGAGGAAAAAATTGGGAAACAGAAATTGACTTGTTTTGGAAAATGGATTTTGAAAAAACCTGTATATTGAAGATTCGAATTAAAAAAAAGCAATATTCAATATTCAAAAGTCTCAATTTTTAAATTTTATGAATGCTGGAAAATGCAGATAACCGAGGAAACAGCTTTTCAAACATTCTTAGAAATCTCAAAATTTTGAGATTTCAAATATTCTGATGAATTTTTAAAAGTGGAGGGACAGGAGATTTTTCGGGGATTTTTTGGAGCCAGGGTATGCATTCTGACGTGACGGTGTACAACGCTTAATGCCACTCTGCGTACAGCTGTCGTCCTCGCCCTTATGCATGCAATCGGGCTGCCGCTTTCTCTTTGCCCGCGTAGCTCAGTCGGTAGCGGCGCCGCACCCTCAATCATCACCCCCACAAGTTCAACTCCTCGAGGGGCATATTTAACCAGAATTTCGAGAACATTATTTTTTTCATGTCCCCCCACCTTTAAGTAAAATTTTTGAAAAACTCAGAAATTTAAAATTTCAAAATTATCTGGAACTTTAAGAAAGTTTGAAAACCCGAAAATTTTAAAAGCCACTTTACAGTTTTATAAATTTGGATACTTTGGAATTCAAAGTTTCGGAAAAATCAAAAATTGTATTTTCAGAAAAAAAAATTCAGAGATTTCAAAATTCAATAATTTCAAATTATGAGTTTCTGAACTTTGCTATTCACGAATTTCTGGAATTTCGGAGTTTCTAGAATTCCTGAATTTCAGAACAGATCAAGAATTGACATTCTGGTCCTTTCGCACAGTACAAACCATTTGTATTCCCAATGCGCCTGTTAATTTTTTTGTTTTTAAGAATCTCGCAAATTCAGAAATCTATTAGGTTGTTTGGAAAGTTCCTCCCATTTTTAGCGTCAGATACATTCAGTGTAAAAAATGTCAAAACGATGTCGGATAAATTGGAGGTAATGGTCATTATTATCAATGACTGTCAGCCAATGCACCACTAAATTGTGGGTGCCTTCCTTTCAGAACTCCGGTCACAGCGAGTTGAAAATCTAGGCAACCTCTTTTGGATATCCTCTTTTGAAATGAATCTTTTTTAATCAAGATGAAGTTAGAAATGGCTGGATAGGTTAAAATCAAAAAGAAGAAGATTAGAGCTATACAGTAAATAAGGCAGAAGCGTCTAGCCATATCCACCGAGATCGGCCTGAGTCTACCTTCCCTCATGAGGTTGCCAATTTTAATTTTCAAAATAAACCTTTGTGTTTCTCTCCAATGGAGATTCACATGGAGTCTGAGTTATGCTACCTGACAAGAATAGGTATCGGTCAAGAGAGTGGCACTAGTATTCTGCATCTCCCAATACTCCATTTCTTGGCAGGTCACCATACCGACATCATCCCATTTTTAACAAGAATTTCACATTTCGGGACGTCTGGTGGTTGAGCGCGTTTGTCAACCCACTTGGATTGTTGTTTATAGTGATCATACATTACCCATTTATCACCAGCAGTAATGATTTGATTCCAACATTCATGTGTGCAACACAGGATGAAAAGATTCAAACAGGTGCTCACCCGGGGAAAAAGTTGAATTGAGCCAAAAGGTGTGGTCAATGTCTTCTGACTTTTTTAGACTTTGCATAGAGTTGCCAATTTATGGCTTTTTGCCAAAAGGCTTGTCACTGATGTATTTGATATAACCCACAAAGTTTGAGACGGGTCCCTGACAATCCCGGCTTTTAATACATTCAAATCTAAGCCCATTTGCTTTTTTGAAGGGTGATTTTCGTCCAACGAGAATTCCTATGTTTCAAATTGATGAAGCCAGGTTGTGATGATAGTTTGAATGGATGAACCTATGTTGTTCACCTCCACTAATTAGCCATCAATTTCAGCAATTTTCCGGCCAGATAGAAATAAAAACAAAAAGGCAGTCCAAAAATGTAAATTGTTAGGGACGAAAACGGTAGGCGTATCTCACTACACAAAAAGAGGAGCATGATCTCCGTTGAGGTATAGACACTATTAGACCCCACCAATATACTTATAAAACGACTGGTCCCTTGCTTTTACCCCGTTCATAGAAACGAAGTTTGAAAACAGTAGATCAAAAATGGGCGGAACTTTCCAAACAACCTAATAGAAATTTAGATACCGTATACATCTGCTCTAATATTAGCCCATCCTTTACATTTACCGAGATAATTGAGCTCATTACCTTTACCGAGAAGTGTGGTCTTCCTTTAGACCGAATACAGTTCACAATAGAGCGTGATTGCCGCAAAATGATAATTTTAAATTAAAGGAAAATGATAAAAGAAAAACTGCCAACTGATCTGTGGAATTTTCATAACAATCGCTTTACTAAGAAAGAAGTTATGATAAATTGACAATATCCGGCTTCGAGTCAATGGGTAGCGCGACAACCACCTCCGTTTGCTCCCGTTTTCGTGCCCGAGCTCGCTTAAAAAAAATAAAAACTAAATAAAAATTTTATTAAACTAACAAAATAATTAAAATTTAAAGACAATTTTTAATCAGTTGACAATTTTTGATATCTGCCACAGGAGGATTTGGCATGAGCAATCTCTTCGGCTCTCTTCCGTGGCGAATTCTGAGCTCTCGATCTGACGGCATGGAACCATACATAGCTACCTGGAAGTCTTCTTCGTGGGGGACCGGGAATTGGTACCTCTGGAAATTTCGACATTTAGGATTTGGCTACATATCCGAAAAAAAATCGACTCACCGACAGAATTGGAAGTGATGGCCTTCCCCTCTCGGACGCTATCAAATCCTATCGATTCGATGGATGGGGAACGCCGCCAGAACATTCTGGATAGATGGTTGGGTTCGACCAGCTGCAAATTATAAAATATTTTCATTATCTAGCTCGAGGGAATCCGTAAATTGAATCCGTACAGCTTTTTAAAGAAGCCCACACAAGCTTTGAGCCAATTCGTCTGGGTTCCTGTGGAAAATAGCGATAAGTTGTCAACTGATAAATTGTTCATCATAAAATCACAGACATTTTATCAGTTGATCACTTTTTGATGTCGTTCAGAGAAATTAAGATAATCGAGCTCAAATTTAACGGTTTGAGTGGCCTTCAAATAAACAGTTCGCGGTAGAGTTATAAAAACCCAACTGTCAGCCAAATTATCTCGGTTCCTTTCATAGATATAAAAAAGTTGTCAACTGATAAAATGTTTGTAATTTTATGGTAAAAAATTTATCAATTGACAACTTTTTTGTATCTTTTACAGTTATCCAGAAAAAAAGCTCAAGCTTGACAGACCCTTCTATTACAAGAAAACCTGCCTCTCAACCACTCACCATGCTCCATAAAAAGCCTAGTGGTCTGTGCCAAACCGTCCAATTCCTCCACAAAACAATGTGGTCAACTTTTTAAGCGACGTCCGGTCAGAAACTTCGGCACGCAAGTCGTACACTATTCGTCGAACGACATTGCTCACTATACTGTTCGCGTAGCTGGCAGCACTTGGTGTTGGATGATCGGGAACCATCTCTGGAAAATTTTAGGTTGGTCGAAAAGTAATGTGCGTTTTAGGTGTACTTTATGTTCAATTAAAAACTCAAACTAAAGGGAAAGATTTGAAAAGAAAACAAACTTTTTTTTCAAATATACAAGTATTATGAAATACTTTCATTCAAAGAATTTATAGAATATAATAAGAAGGATATTGGTGATAGAAATATTCAGTCAAAATCAAAGGGAAAGGAACTCTCCAAAACCAATTCATTTCAGAATTTTCGGAGAGCTCCCGTGAAATTAGACGTCTATACAGAAAGTCGTCGTTGGGGAAAAGTGAAGTAATATTTGTGTACAGGCATAGGGCCGATTCGTTTGAATTTTCTCTGCGTCTCTATCAGGCTTTGTCTCTCTTGCCGCGTTTCTCCAATTTATGTGGAAAATTTGCGTGTCTCTCTCTTGTCTGCAGATGTCCAGAACACAGATCAGAGATCAACACAGAGATCAAATTTCATTTGGTCAACTAGAGAAAAGTGTAGTTTACTCATAGATATAAGTGTTTCTTGATCTACTTGGTACGCATATGGAATTTATAGAACATCTGAATTTCTGAAAGTGGATACATAAAATAAATTCGAATTCCTAAAAAACTTATTTTCGGAGTGATTTTAATCGACAAGTTTGATTCAAAAACGTTAATCATTTTCTCCGAATTGCTGCAAAGTTGCATAGAAAAAAATGAGAAAAATTTGGATGTCCAAATTCAGAAAAAGAAAATCAGAATAAAAGTTGGTTTTTGAGAGATGAAAATTATGTTGAAATTCTCCGATGAAATTGCGTCACAGATGATCCTTTCAAAAACAATCATGCTCAAATTAAAATCAGACAAACTCAAAATTTCCAATGATCTCTTAATCTGAACTCCAAATTGAATTGTTATTTGTATGAATTTTGAGAAAATCTAAAAATTGGAGATCCGAACTGTGAAAAAAAAATCAATACACAATATTCAAAAGCCTCAAGTTTTTGAAATTCTATAAATTCCGAAGAATCCACAAAACCGAGGAAACAGTTAGTTTCTCAAAAACGTTGAAATGTTGACATTTCAAATATTCTGATCAAGTCGGAATTTTCAAAACAATTTATGAAAAACTTCAGAATTTCAAAATTTCCTGGAACATTAAGAAAATTTGGAAATTCGGAAATTCAAAAATCAGGAAATTTACAATTTCAAAATTAGATACTTTGAAACTCAAAGTTTCGGAAAATCAAAAACTTGTAATTCCAGAAGTTTAAAAATTCAGAGATTTCAAAATTCAAAAATTTCAAATTATGAATTTCTGAAGTTTTAAAATTTTTGAATTTCTAGGATTTCTGAATTTCAGGAGTTTCTTTTTTCTAAAAATTACCAAATTTCGTTCTAATAGCAAGAGCGAGCAACAACAAAAATGGCGAATTGTGATGGGCAGTTCTCCAAAAGGGTCCATTCGGGATACAGTACTTCTATAATTCTTTTTTTTCTTCTTCGATTTTTCTATTTATTTATTTTTAGTCTAATCTATTTTCAAATCTGTTTTTTAAAGTCTATTTCTGTTGAAATGTTTATTTAAGACTTATTTTTAGGCGTAATTGAAAAATTCACAATTTCTGAAAATCATAAAAAATTTTTATTTTCAATTAATTATTGTTGGCCTTGTCCTTGTCCTTGCCCATAGCATTCAGTGGTCCTTCATTTCTCTTCTCGTTTGGCCTAAAAATTGACTCTCTGGTCTTTTCGCACATACAAACCATTTTTACTCCCAATGTGCCTGTAAATTTCTTTAGTTTTAAGAATCTAGCAAACTCAGAAATTAAGAAATTTAGATACTGTATGCATCTGCTCTAATAGAAGCCCATCCTGTACATGCACGTTGAGCTCAATTATCTCTGCTTCTATAAGAGATATCAAGAGTGCGTCAACTGATAAAATATTACTGATGATGAAAAATCTATTTGTTGACAACATTTTGATATCTCTTATAGGAACTGAGATAATTGAGTTCTTAGTGCACGTAAAGTGTAGACTTCTATTAGAACAAAAACAGTTTGCAATAAAGCGCGATTGCTTCCAAAAATTTTCTTTAGTTGGAGTGAGCTATATACGTTTAATTTGAGCTCAATTATCTCGATTCCTGTGAAAGGTATCAAAAACTTGTTAACAGATAAAATGTTACTGATGTTATGATGAATATTTTATCAGTTTACGAATTTTTAATATCTCTCATAGGAACCGCGATAAATGAGCACAAAGTTCGTTATTGGATGATTAAGAGCAAATGTGGGATCAAACTTAATCAAATTTATCTCTGTTCTCACAAAAGATATGAAAAAATTATCAACTGATAAAATGTTACTGATATTACGGTGAACATTTTATCAGTTGAAAATTTTTTATATCTTTCGTGAAAACCGAGATAAGCAAGCTCAGAGTACACGTATCCATGGTGCGCATTTACCTCATCAAAACTGTCCTCCAATTCATGTCCAACTGTGGTGAAGCTTCAACACTCTTTTCTTCTGGAAATATTTTTGTTTGAAAGAATGAAAATCTTCTTTGACAGCTGGAATGAATCCCAAAATTTCCAAATTTTGTGCCGACTTACTGGATATGGCACAGATGGAGGAAACTCGACGTGGTTGATGAGTCCGCTCGATTTTGAGCATTTTCATGCTCCTGAAACAATTTTTAAATACGTAATTGATAATAAATGATTCTTTTTTCACAGGTTTTGCGGTAATTGTTCCATTCTACAAACTCCATTTTGGTTCAGTCGTATTATTTTGCGAAAAACTGGAATTCAGGTTTTAAAAGTCATTAAAAACTATTCCCAACTACAGTACTTCTTATCTATAGTACTCTTTCAACCCTTTCAATCTACAGTACTCCCCCTACAGTACCATCCCCTTCCAAACTTTCTAATGTTATCTGACCTCAAGTTTGAGTATTTGTAAGTTGTTCAGGTGACGTCAACACGTCACCAGACACAGACCATGCGCATTTGTAACTGAGTAACAAATAACGGCAACTGTTCTCTACAAGTCTGCAGACACCTCCATTTTAGATGCAACGAAGTAGATTGACCTTACAGGGTACTCTTTCGGAACAGACACAGAGCAGACGGGAGAGGTGAGAACATAGGTGATATTATAAACAAATCGGGAGAAGGCGTGAATGTAATCGGATATTGAGGCCACCCTAAACGTGCACTTCGAGCCCATATATCTCAGTTCTTATAAGAGATATCAAAAATCTGTGTATCACTAATATTTTATCACTTGACAAATTCTTGATATCTCTCATAGGATGCGAGATAATTGAGCTCGAACTGCACGTTATAAGTGGCCGTCGACTAGAGCAAATGAGCTCGAAGTGTAAGACCATTCCAGGTAATTCGACAAGTCGCGATTTTTCTAAAGAAGTTTGAAAAACAATGCAAAATTTATTGAGAAACATTTCGACAAAACAAAAATTAACAGATTCCTAGAATTTGTTTTCATTCTCCACCGGCTCCAGCAGCTCCTTCGGCTCTCGCCAATCGCTCCTCGAGCTTCTTGTTTTTTGCTTTCAGCTCTTCGATTTCGTCTGAAAACAAGAAAATAACTGTAGCATCTGAAGTAATCATTATAAAACTTACTGTGAGAGCTGGTCATCCCGTTCATGAAGATCTGCATACGTGCTCCATGACTCTTTTTCTCATCCTCCAACTCCTGCTTGAGGCTCTCCAGTTGGCTGGCTTGGGCGACACCTGAAAAAAACGGGTCATTATTTTTAATTGTTCCTATTCAAATTTCAAAATGAAGATCCTCTCTTCCTTAACTCACGTTCTTGGGATCGGAGACGCTGAACTTCCAATTGGAGGCGCTTGATCTCTTGACGAGCTGCAAGAAGCTCGTAAGTGATGTCTGTAATTTCGATTTTGTAAGTATTGGTAGTCGACAATCCACACTCACGTTGTTGATTTTGCTGCTGCTGGTTGAGCTGGGTAACTGAAAAGTTCAATTGCTACTTTTTCAGGGTTAAAGGTGGGGAGGAAGGAAAAAATAAGTTTCTTTAAAAAATAATTTTCACCAAATTAAAAAATAATCTACATGAGGAGTAAGTTGAACTTCAAAATCTGAAAATCTGAAATTCTGAAAATCTGAAATTCTGAAATTCTCAAAATCTTAGAATCTCAGAATCTCAGAATCTCAGAATCTCAGAATCTCAGAATCTCAGAATCTCAGAATCTCAAAATCTCAGAAACTCAGAATCTCAGAATCTCAGAATCTCAAAATCTCAGAATCTCAGAATCTCAGAATCTCAGAATCTCAGAATCTCAGAATCTCAGAATCTCAGAATCTCAGAATCTCAGAATCTCAGAATCTCAGAATCTCAGAATCTCAGAATCTCAGAATCTCAGAATCTCAGAATCTCAGAATCTCAGAATCTCAGAATCTCAGAATCTCAGAATCTCAGAATCTCAGAATCTCAGAATCTCAGAATCTCAGAATCTCAGAATCTCAGAATCTCAGAATCTCAGAATCTCAGAATCTCAGAATCTCAGAATCTCAGAATCTCAGAATCTCAGAATCTCAGAATCTCAGAATCTCAGAATCTCAGAATCTCAGAATCTCAGAATCTCAGAATCTCAGAATCTCAGAATCTCAGAATCTCAGAATTTGGTGAAAATTATTTTTTAAATGTCCTCTCGTTTTTAAGATGTTTTTTTTTTGTCTAAAAGAACTCACTGAGCTGATTGTCGTGAACGCGTTGAGCGTTGAGCCCGTTGACTTCTCTTTGTGTGCGCCAAAGTTCTCCTAAAAATGCGTTATGTTGAGAAACTGTTACTGGCTAACTAACTCACGTGCATAGGCATCCAGTTGGTTGCGAAGCTGTCCAACCTCATCGAGCGCTTTGTTGACCGGAACCGGAACCAACAACTGCTCTGCAAACAGAAAATTGGTGCTCAATTTTTATCCAAACGAGATTACTGTAAATGCTCAGCCCTTTGAGCTCAATTATCTCGGTTTCTATAAAAGATATGAAAAATCTGTCAACTGATAAAATATTGGTGATATTATGATTAACAGGTCTTCAGTTTGAAATGTTTTGAAATCATACAATGGAACCCAGATAATTGAGCGCAAAGTCGACGTATAGAGTGGACTTCTATTAGATAAAACATTGTATCTACTTTTGGCAGACTTATCTCAGTTTCTGTGAACGATATCAAGAAGTTGTCAACTGATAGAATATTGCTGATATTATGATTAAAATTTTATCAATTGACCAATTTTTGGTATCTCTTACGAGAAAATAAGGAAAACGGCTTCAAAAATTAGCCATTAGAGAGAAAATTTGCCGCATGAGAGATTGAAGCCTTGAAAATTCGGAACATTTCCCAACAAATCTTATTTTCTAGCTATCCCAGGAGCTGAGATAAGTATGTTCTAGTTGAAGATTAGGAGGCTGATAGACACTCTCCCTGTCTGCGTCTCTCGCCTTCCATTTTTCATATGAAAATGTAAATGTAAAAGACGCAGACACATATAGTGTCTCGCTGTCTGCGTCTCTAGATTTCTAAACTTCTAATTGTCATATCTAAGCTCATAGGATAGCTAGAAAAATGACCCTTGCTAGAAAATATTCCAAATTCTGACAACAGTCATATTCCTCAAGTTTTTCAACATCGGAAAATTTCTAAATTTCGGAATTTTGAAATTTTATAAATCGGAGTTTTCGAAATTCCGAAAAACTCCAAAAAGTCATGACGAACATTATTGCTAGACATGTTTCAAGAAAGATCTGAAAAGAAAGCTCACCTTTTAAAAAATGAGTATTGCGAAATACTTTCATTTAATATATTTATAGGATATAATAAGGAGGATATTGGGGATAGTAATATTCAGTCAAAATCAAAGGGACAGGAACTCTCCAAAACCCATTCATTTCAGGATTTTGGAGAGCTTCCGGGAGACGTCTACACAGAAAGTCGTCGATGGGGTAAAATGAGGAAATAGATGTGTATAGGCATAGGGGGTACTTGTTTGAATTTTCTCTGCGTGTCTCTCGCTCTCTCTCTCTTTCTCTTGTCTGCATATGTCCAGTGGCCAAAGTTCACACCTGTCTGGGAACAAAGAGATCAAAGTTCATTTGGTCAGCTAAAAAAAAGTGTAGTTTACTTCTAGAAATTTAAAAACTGATAAACATATTGCACAGATGTAATTTGAAGAAAATCTGAACAAAACTTTGGAAAATCGGAAATTCAAAAATCAGGAATTTTACAATTTTTCAAATTTAGATACTTGGAAATTGAAAGTTTTGGAAAAATCAAAAACTTGTAGTTTCAGAAATTCAAAATTCAGAAATCACAAAATTAAAAATTTTTGAATTATGGATTTCTGAACTTTGGGATTTCTGAATTTTTGAAATTTCCGGAATTTCCAAGTTTTTAAAGTTTCTGAATTTCAGAACTGATATGCTACATGAAAAAATCGCCGTTCTACGAGCAAGAGATTACCAAACAAAGCGACTTTCCAAGAGAATCCATCGGGATACTGTACTCTTATTATTCTTGTTTTTTTCTTCGATTTCGGTGTTTCATTGTAGTCTATTCTATTTTCCAAAATCTATTTTTTAAAGTCTATTTCTGTTGAATTGTTTATTTTAGACTTATTTTTCGTATAAAAAAAATTCACAATTTCTGAAAATCATAAAAAGTTTATTTTCAATTAATTATCGTTGATCTTGTTCTTGTCCTTGCCCATAGCATCCAGTGGTCCTTCATATCTCTTCTCGTTTGGCTCAGGAATTGACACTCTGGTCCTTTCGCACATTCAAACCATGTGTACTCCCAATGTGCCTGTAATATTTTTTAGTTTCAAGAGTCTAGCAAATTCAGATATGTAGAAATGTAGATACATCTGCTCTAATTGAAGCCCATACAGCACATGCACGTTGAGCTCAATTATCTCGGTTTCCATAAGAGATATCAAGAGTGCGTCAACTGATAACATATTACTGATAATATTATGAAAAATCTATTTGTTGACAATATTTTGATATCTCTTACAGGAACTGAGAAATTGAGCTCCAGGTGCACGTAAAGTCTAGACTTTTATTAGAGCAATTACAGTTCGGAAAAAAGATTGCTCTTCTAAAAATTTCCTTTTGTTGGAGTGAACTGTATACGTTTAATTTGAGCTCGATTATCTCGATTCCTGTGAAAGGTATCAAAGACTTGTCAACTGATAAGATGTTATTGATATTATGATGAATATTTTATCAGTTTACGAATTTTTGATATCTCTCATAGGCACCGCGATAAATAAGCACAAAGTTCACTATTGGATGATTAAGAGGAAATGTGGGATCAAATTTAATCAAATTTATCTCTGCTCTAATGAAAGATATGAAGAATTTGTCAACTAGTAAAATATTACTGATATTATCCTGAACATTTTATCAGTTGACAAATTATTCATATCTTCGATAGGAACCGAGATAATCAAGCTCGAAGTGGACGTATCAATAAAGGGCATTTACCTCATCAAAACTGTCCTCCAATTCGTGTCCAACTGTGGTGAATCTCCAACACTCTTTTCTTCTGGAAATATTTTTTTGTTGAAAAAATGAAAATCTTTTTTGATAGCTGAAATGAATCCCAAAATTTTCAAATGTTGTTCCCACTTACTGGATATGGCACAGATGGAGGAAACTGGACGTGGTTGATGAGCCCGCTCGATTTTGAGCATTTTCGTGCTCCTGAAACAATTTTTTTACATAACTGATGATTGATGATAAAACTCACAAATGATTCAAACGTTTCCCGAGTGACCGGCATGGAAGTAGCTGGTAAAGAAGGAGGAGGAGCTCTGAAAATAAAAAATTAGGCCAGAAAGCGGGCCAGAAGCTGGTACCTTGAGATCCAAGCGATGCTCCTGGAGCTGTACCACCAACCATAGCTGCCAAATGAGCTGGACCTTGAGAAGATCCTTGAGCCGATCCTAAAGTTTCCGGAGTGACCGGCATGGAAATGGCTGGTAGAGGAGGAGGAACAGCTCTGCAAACAAAACATTGGTGTTCAATTTTCATGCAAACGAGATTACTGTAAATTCTCTGCCCTTTGAGCTCAATTATCTCGGTTTCTATAAGATATATCAAAAATCTGTCAACTGATAAAATATCGGTGATATTATGATTACTGGACTTCTATTAGACAAAATTGTCTGTGACATCGAGATAACAAAAATCATTTTTCTAGCTATCCTAGGAGCTGACACATGTACTATTTGAAGATTAGGAGGCTGACGGCAGGACACTCTCACTGTCTTGCCTTCCATTTTTCATATGGAAATGTGAATGTGAGAGACGCAGACAATTAAAGTGTCTCGCTGTCTGCGTCTCTAGATTTCTAAACTTCTAATTGTCATATCTGAACTCATAGGATAGCTAGAAAAATGACACTTGCTAGAAAATATTCCAAATTCTCTAAATCTACATGTTTCTAAATTTCAAAATTATAAATTTTCGAAATCGGAATATTTCGAAATTTCTAAAATTTGAAAACTTATGAATCGGAGTTTTCGAAATTCCGAAAAATTCCAAAAAGTCATTCCGAACATTATTGCTAGAAATGTTTCAAGAATGATCTGAAAAGAAAGCTCACCCTTTTTTTTTAAATAAATGAGTATTACGAAATACTTTCATTCAAAGAAAATAGAATATAATAAGGAGGATATTGGGGATAGTAATATTCAGTCAAAATCAAAGGGACAGGAACTCTCCAAAACCCATTCATTTCAGGATTTTAGAGAGCTCCCGGGAGACGTCTACACAGAAAGTCGTCGATGGGGTAAAATGAGGAAATAGATGTGTATAGACATAGGGGGTACTTGTTTGAATTTTCTCTGCGTGTCTCTCTCTCTCTCTCTCTCTCTCTCTCTTGTCTGCATATGTCCAGTGACCAAAGTTCACATCTGTCTGGTAACAAAGAGATCAAAGTTCATTTGGTCAACTAAAGACGAGTGTAGCTTACTTCTAGATTTGAAAACTGATAAACATAGTGCACAGATGAAATTTATAGAAAATAAAACTTTCTGAGTCTGGAGACACAAAATGAATTTGAATTTCTAAAAATGTTGATTCCGGGGTGATTTTCATTCAAGAAATTTGATTTAAAAACGTTGATATTTCTCTCCGAAATGCTGCAAAGTAACATAGAAAAAATGAGAAAATTGGGATGTCCAATTTCCAGAAAAAGCAGGATGAAATTCGGGTATCCAATTTTCTGAAGATATTCCTTAAGAATTCGGAAATTCCGAAATTTCGAAAATCAGTTTTTCAAAAGTTCGGTAAAATTAGAAAACTCCTAGTTTTCATCTTTTTTCAGATTCCTTAAAGACTCCACGCCTGTATTTCTGATCTCTTGAAGTTTCGAAACGATGGAGAAAAATTATTTGAAATTTGAAAATTCAGACAAGCAGAAAAACTTCGGAAAATCAGGATTCGCAAATTCAAAAAATTTTCAAAAAGTCGTGGTACATACGACTATCCAATAACGATATTCGGAAAACATGCTAAACACTACAAGTGCTAAATCACGTCTATCGGAAAAATTTTTAGAAGTGAGAGCTCTGGTCCACATACCGTCTACTACAAGTCGCCATTTGATTATGGCTCATTGAGCTTAGTCTTGAAGCAAAATGCAAAACAAAAGAATAAGTTAGCGAATATATAATTTATTTGGGATGAGGAATTTGTTCAATTGAGCATTTTGTGACAGTGAATGTTAAAGCAATACAAACCCAAAAATATGATTAAACTAACGATAATCGCGATTCTAGTATATTTGAAAGAGTAAAAGGACAGAAACATATAGAAGGGTGGGGGGTGGAATTAGAAAAAATTATTTAAATTTCTCTGCAGACAAAGCATTCCTTGGAAGTATTTGACACTTCGGTGGTGATCTGAAAATCTGACGCTTCCATCCTCCGTGGAAAACCGGATGATCTTCTTCTCTTGGTGATCGATTTCGAATTTAGCATCTCTCACGGGGCGGATAGTAGTCATCTGGCAACAGAATTCCAAAATGTTGGTTATGATGCAAAGTGTTCTCCGTCATTGCTGCAGTTGGTATGGTGGATCCGAGTAGGAAGGGTCGAATGAATATATTCATTCAGGAATAGTTAGAATAGCTTAGGAATGGAATAAATCTTCAGAAAAATAAAGAATAAGGATCCCAATCGGGGTTCCAAAGAGAGTCATTGAGGCACTTTTAGTGAGGGCAAGATGATCCAGAATAATAAAGTATGAAAGACTTGACTAGTCCAGATCAAACTGCACCACAACTAGAAGAAACATCGAATGACAATGATTTCTGTTTCTTCTGTCGCCTTATATAGGGGCTCTAGGTGGGCGTGACCAGGTGAGCGTGACCAGGTGGACATGGGTGAAGAGGGATAGGGATTAGGTGAAGGAGATGATACAATCTGAAGACCAATGATTTGAAGAAGAGCTATAGACAGGCTCATCAAGATGACAAAAAGACAATGGACAATGTAAAAACACAATAACGAAATAGTCTCTTAATGAGTCTATTGTGTCCAACAGGGTCATAAAGATCAAAGTTGACTATCCTAGTATCATTTTGATGAGGAGGTCTATAAGAATAGAAACAATAATGAAAAAATACTGTTCCACCAAAACACAATCGAACTGAACCAATAAAAATGAGTGTTCACCAAAACCTAAACGATTTGCTCACAATTTACATATTTTTCAGTTGATTATTTGAGAGTGAATTTACTTTAGTTCATAGATACGGTCTCAAAAACGGATTACATGAAAAATTAGAAGTGAAAATTTCGCACAGGGTGGAGATCCGGAATTTACAATACTCCACAGGAAATCCCGGCTCTACTATGATATCTTGGTCCTTAGAAAAAATTTTGGTCCTTAGAAAAAATTTTGGTCCATAGAAAAAATTTTGGTCCTTAGAAAAAATTTTGGTCCTTAAAAAAAATTTTGGTCCTTAGAAAAAATTTTGGTCCTTAAAATGGTTCACCCATTTTATGGATATTTTTGGATATTTGTTGCAGTTTAATGCAGTTATAAAGTTTTTCGTTTGTTTTTTACATATACTTTTGAAGTTTGAGACACATTCCCTGTCAACTTCCGACATGCTGCCCACTTGTTTTTGTTTGTATTGAGATTGTAACTAGCTATTGCCAGGACTCCTATAAGATACAGCTGCCACACTTGGGCTGGTCTCACTAGGTACTCTCCAGACTGTGACCAATTTTGGTCTAACAATGAAAATATTTCTCGATGATAATAATGATAAGATTATACTCGGGATAGTTCATTTCTATTATATTAGCGCATTTTCCGTGTTGAAGTAACAATTCTTATTTATTTCCTTTTTGCTGAAAATTTTCATTATTGTCCCATGTTTCGAAAAAGAATTTACTGAAATCTGTTGTCGTGAAAAATCAAGATCTGTTTGATTATAGTGGGACAATGGCCAAATGAATGAGGCAATGACCGAATTAGTGGGAAAAAGGTCGAATAAACTCCTCTGTCTGAGTTTATAGGTAAAATGTGTGTTTAAAGGTACCGTAAGCGTTCGCAGGTGGAAACTTACGGATCCCATAAACATATGGAACTGTCAAATGTGGCTGTATAGCGGAAGGTTTTTTTTTCAATTCAGTAACTTTTATGTGTAGAATATATTTTGATTGTTGAAAAGGGGGTTATCTGGCCTGACCCATCATTCGAAATTAGACTACTACAAATGATAAAGGTGATGAAGTTATACTACTACAAATGATAAGGGTGATGAAGTTAGAGTCCATAGTCCAATAAAACATTGAAAAAAACGTACATCGAAGGTACACTGAGCTTTCAGGGACATTTGCTCAGAGGGTACATGGAATCTTGCGAAGTAGAGCGTTCAAGCCTAAGCCTATTTTTTTGAGCGATGAACGAAACGATAGTTTTGTTCTTGATTTTTCACGACAACAGATTTCAGTAAATTCTTTTTCGAAACATGGAACAAAAATGAAAATTTTCAGCAGAAAGGAAATAAATAAGAATTGTTGCTTCAACACGGAAAATGCTTAATATAATAAAAATGAACTATCCCGAGTATAATCTTATCATTATTATCATCGAGAAATTTTTTCATTGTTAGACCAAAATTGGTCACAGTCTGGAGAGTACCTAGTGAGACCAGCCCAAGTGTGGCAGCTTATAGGAGTCCTGGCAATAGCTAGTTACAATCTCAATACAAACAAAAACAAGTGGGCAGCATGTCGGAAGTTGACTTTCACAGGGAATGTGTCTCAAACTTCAAAAGTATATGTAAAAAACAAACGAAAAACTTTATAACTGCATTAAAATGCAACAAATATCCAAAAATATCCATAAAATGGGTGAACCATTTTAAGGACCAAAATTTTTTCTAAGGACCAAAATTTTTTTTAAGGACCAAAATTTTTTCTAAGGACCAAAATTTTTTCTAAGGACCAAAATTTTCTAAGGACCAAGATATCATAGTAGAGCCGAAATCCCTTTTATGTGTTTTTTCTGGAATTATTCAACTCAATTTTGAACTAAAATTGCAGGTATGTAAAATTGAGAAGGAAAGCTCCCAAAAGATGACAGATCCATTAAATTTGATTTGAGCTAGAATCTCAACTGGTCTCCTATTTTTTGAAAAAATCTTTGTTCTCGATTTTTCTTCAAGATTTTTTCCGCATTTCCTCTTTAATACCTGAGGAATCTGGAGCTTGGCTGTCAAGTTTCCGATCGGTATAAAACAAACCCAGATTGAAATTTCTAGTTTTCTACTTATTTGTCATTTTCTGAAATACGCCTTTTTTGCCTGTTTTTGTACTGGAAACATGAAAAATATCTTTACAAACGGAAATTGCATAGCTGAAAAGTTAGGAATTTTCAAAAAATTATGTGAATGCAACCCTCCAAAATGATGGAGAACTTGACAGCCAATTTCTAGATTCCTGAAAATAGTCAAAACCAACTGAAGTAGACGTTACAGTATATTAACCGGTGAGAGCGCGCCTGTATTTTCAGTTTTAATTTTCAGAGATTATTTGCAGATGACGATATCTCAGCTCAAACTGAGTGAAAGAACATGGTAATACCTACGAATTGTGGAGAAAAATGTTCTTCATCATATTATAATAGTTTTCGATGTTAAAAATCTCCTTATATTCCAAGGCTTTCCCTTGTATTTTAAAGCTTAATTTCATATTTAGCAAGTGGAACTCTTGAAGGCGCTGTTGAAGACGTGAATAAGCTGAAATTTTAATTGTCGAATTTTGTCCCTAGAGTTCAGATTGACAATTTTTTTCCCCTGATGTCCGTCAGATTCGATTCCAAATAGCATGAAAATGATGTCGGGATAATTCTGATGAATTTGGTCGTTCATCTTACCGTTTCAGGCTATTCATCACTTGTAGCCATGAAAATCTTCTTAAAACTGTCTCTTTCTAATTCAGAAATACATGTATCACGTCATACATTTAAAAAAATTGGAAACTTTGAAATTTTATCTGAAAAAGTATGAAAATTTGGACTTTTTTCAGAAAAGGCACAATTCCGCAATGCCGGAAAAATTTTAACATCGAAAACTATTAAAATCTAATGAAGAAAAATTTTCTCTACGATTCTTTGGTATTCCCATGTTTTCTGATTCAGTTTGAGCTGAGATATCGTCATCTGAAAGAAATCTCTGAAAAATACCATTGAAATTACAGGCGCGCTCCCTCGCACTATCTGAAGGCGGCATTTTGGCGCGAACGATCATCGGACATTGTCTCACTCTGTGCAATATTCTAATAACACAATTCTCTGAGACTGTGCATCAACAATACTATTTCTTCACGTGAAATGTCATTCGTACCAGTCTCACCGCATGACGCCATATATTGTTTTTGCCCACTTCGTTTGAATCGTTCTCTGCGAATGCAATGTTCTCTATTGCCCTTTTCATTCAAAATTGGGTGTAAACATTTTGCGTTCTTCGCATTTTCTCGGTTCAAATCATGTTCTTCCGAACATTTGGTGAAGTTATTCTGATCATTTTTTCAAATGTCTCTAACGAGGGAACCTTTTAAGTTGACCTTCTGATTTGCATAAACTAACTTCACAGGAAGAAAGAGCGTCCTTTAAATCCTATGAATCCGTTTTCAAAATCTGCTTAAGAAACCTTGAAAGTGCTGAAATTTCAGCTTCAGTACCAAAAAATACCAAAAAAGTACCAAAAAATATCTTTTTTAGTGTAAAATTGGCAATTTTCAAAAGTGATTTTCTCCACTCCTAGGAGGTTTTAGATTTTGAAATGTTTTAGTTATATTTGAAATATGTTGAAGTTTCTTATTTCAACATTTTTTCCTCAAAAAATTTTTCAGAAAAGTTTTGGAAAGTTTCAGAATTTGCTTACACTTTGGGTGTGCCCCAGTTCCCAGTTTCGAACATTTTTTAGAAAAAAATGATGAAATATAAAATTTCAACTCATTTCAAGTATAACACAAAAAATTTGAAGATCTAAAACCTCCTAGAAGTGGAGAAAATCACATTTGAAAATTGCTAATTTTACACTGAAAAAGAGATTTTTTGGTACTGAAACTAAAATTTCAGCACTTTAGAGGTCTCTTAAGCAAATTTTAAAAATGGACTTATAGGTTTTAAAAGACGCTCTTTCATCCTGTGAAATTAGTTTATGCAACTTTGGGCCAACTTAAAAGGTTCCCTTGTAAGCTTTTTTTCATTTCAACGATTATTGCAACAATTACCTTTCTTCTTTCACTGTTTCTTCTCTTTTTTAAACACAAATTTCAGATGGGTTACCGATCGTGGGTCTTGCCGCCAAAGTTGCCATTCGAAATACGTCGCGTGGTCCCACCAAACGTAAATCGTCATGGTTTGTCACATGAAGACGTCTTCAAAATGAAACTCAAAGTGTTGGACCATATTTACCATGAAACAAAATTTAGTGAGTTTCAGCTAAACATCTTTGATAAACAATTTATTTTAGATAACATTGTGATCGTTGTCAAGAATTGAGACCAAGAAAAAGAAATAGAGAAATGCGTTCGAAACTACATCAAAGTGCGCTGGTATGCTTCGAGACGGTGTCGAGAAGCAGACACCAAGGTACCAATCGTGATCACTTATGATCATGTTAAAAGAATCGTTAAAAGAACGAGCAGGATTCAGGTGAGGTTTTGAAGTTTTTAGAATCCTAATAAAAATTTAATATTCCAGTACGTCATTTTTGATTTGCCCGAAGACCCAACTCAACTTCAAAAGAATCTAATTTGGCCCTTGTACCTCTCAGTTCAACGAAAAAAGGAAAGACGCATAAAAGTTCTTATCACTGGTAATGAGCGTGTGGAGGATTTAGAGCCGTTGATAAAAGAGATGGAAAGACACGAAGTGGATACTCCGCAATGGCTATTGTAAGTAATATAAATTTTTTCTTGGACACACAATTTTGTATTCAGGGATGAACTCAAAATGATCGATGAATCGCTGTACTATATGTCTGTGCGGAAACACAGACCTTCCGCATTCATCGATTATGACAATGATGTCACTTGGCGCAAGGATGGAACCTGCGTTTTCCACTTTCAAGTTTGTTTTGGACCTGATGACTACGACGATGACGACTATGTGCGACGACCAGTGAAGAAAACAGGCCTCAGTGCAACTTATCCACCTGGATATTTGGATTAGTAGTTTAAAAACGGTTTGTACTCTGCATTTTTTTTCCCAAAATTTCATCTTTGTGGAATTGTATGAATCTTCTATACGATTACATGTTTCTCATATCATCCCCGTTTTTGTACCCCAAGTTTCAAGACCTCTCCTTCTCTGATCCTTCATTGTACCGTTTGTGAAAATTGTTCTATTTTTTAAAATTACTTTCCAGTATGTTTTTTTTCTAAAATCGTGCCTGAACCTATTCTGACCTTTCGAAATTGTTATTTTGATTCTCAGTGTATCGGTATTTGCAATTTTCATCTTAAACGTGTCTGGATATTTTTTTAACGATTCTCACCGTCTGTATGATTTTGCGTGTTTCAAATTTCAAAATTGTTATTTATCTTCCTTCATTTAATTTTTTTTCATCATTGTTTTTTTCATTCATCCATCAGCGTTTTCCTCCTATCAAGGAGCAATAAACTTGTTAAATTGTTTTCAGGTATATTTTGCTGCTCAGATCCAGTTCCTAAAAATTTTCAACCCCTTCTCTTAGTTTTCCCATCCGTCTTCTAGCTAAACATTTTGAACATCGGCTCCTTTCTTCTTCTTTTTTTTCTGTCTCATTTTCTATGAGGACGGCAAAAGAAGAGAAGAAAATGAGATTACGAATGTGCCCTCTCTTTTTTTGCTGCAAGTACTTGTGCCAAGCGGGACCGCTGGCACGCTGTTCCACGGAAAAAAAAACTGGAGAAAAGAAATTTGATAAAGGAAAGGGTGGCAGAACTGAGCAAAAGTGTATGTGCGACTCTGAGGCCAAACGAACCACTGATGTGTAATTAAAAAAAACGAAAAAAACGAAGACAATGTTGTGTTCTCGGTTTTCGGCACAGCAGCAGAGGAACCAAAAAGAGGAAATCGTTCTTGAAACATGGGTAACGTGATTGGTGCACAAGAAGAATGTGCTCAATTTTTGAGAGAGTACAAAGGACCACACTTCAGAAATTTGATCAGGATATGAGTAACGAGATTGTTGATTTAGAAAAAAAACCTATTTCTGGCCGGTCAATGTCTTTAAGAACCACTGGAAATTTCGAAATCTTGGTCATTTTTTGTTGAATTTTCGCATTTACCTGATGATTCTCAGTTTCGTGCTTTTTGGATACATTTTCATAAGTATCTCAAAGAATTTTCATAATTTGTCAACTTTCCTAATTAATTATAGAAAAGCGACCCAATATCGGGAACATCACAGTGTATGTACTCATTCAAGGCTCTGACTGCACCCCCAGTATGTAAATTAGCTTCTCAACATCATATTCTGTATGTTCCATTCTCGTTCTCATTGAATAGTTTGAATTTTCTCACTAATTGCGCCTTTTTTACGAAAATAACCAAAAATTAGGAAACATTGGAAAAAATGATAATTAGGAAAGTCGACAAATTATGCATATTCTATGAGATACTTATGAAAATGTGTCAAAAAAGCACAAAGCTGAAAATTGTTTTCAGTTGTAAACCGAAAATACAACAAAAATGGTTAAAACTTCGACATTTGAAGGGGTCATATTGACCGCACTGTTTGATAACAATTCAACATTTTTTGAATCCCTTCCCTCACTTTCTCTATTAGTCTTCTTTCCTGAACATTTGAAACATCGGCTCCTTCCTTCTTCTTTTTTTTTTCTGTCCCACTTTCTGCGAGGACAGCAAGAAGATTACTAATGTGCTCTCATTTTTTATGCTGCAGAATGTGAAGTTCCCGTGCCAAGTGGGGACTCTGGCACGCTGTGCTTTTCTGTTCTATTTTCTATGAGGATGGCAAAAAAGATCTGTGAAGAAAAATGATATTACGAATGTGTCCTCTCTCTTTTTGCTGCAGAATGTCGAGTACTTGTGCCAAGCGGGACCGCTGGCACGCTGTTCCTTGGAAAAAAAACTGAAGAAAAAAAGATGATGATGAAACGGGTGGCAGAACTAAGCAAGAGTCTATGGCGAGTCGGAGGCCAACCGAACCACTGATGTGGAAAGAAAAAAAGGAAAAAAATAAATGTTATATTCTCGGTTTTCGGGCTCAATCGTGGAGAAAGAAAAAAGAGGAAAGCGGTTTTTGAAACATGGGTAAAAAAATATCTACACTCTTGTTTTGAGAGCAATAAATACCTGAAAAAATAAAAGTTGAGGTGTTGAAAGTGGAATCTGACACCATTATGATAGAATCTTCCGATCGTAGTCCTGAATAAATTTTCTTATTCTGAAAAAAGTAATAGCATGATAGGATAGTGTGATAAATGCGTTGATATCTAATTTAAAACCCGAAATTCGCTGGTATTCAACTCGAAAACTATGTTTTTTTCAATACAAATGTCAGGAATTGATAGAGCTAAAACTTTCAAGTACTATGTCAAATAATGAGTGTTTCTCAGTTTCTAGATTTCGAGAAAACTTAAAAATGAAAATTTTTTTAAGTCCTTTGTGAATTTGCTGAAAATTTCAGTAACACTTATAGTTTGAGACATCCTGAACAGACAAAACAATCTAAGTCTAATTCTCAACAAGAAGTTGGAAACCTTCGTCTGAAAATCAGAGTTTTAAGTTTTCTATTAAGCTTAATCTGAAAAAAGGTGGTTTTTGTTAAAGACTGATACATCTTTTTCTCCTTCAGTCTCACATTCCTCCCCCGCGTTCATTCCTCCCCCGCGTTCATTCCTCCCCCGCGTTCTTTAGCGTGCGGTGACCCCTCCTATTCCTCTGATATCGATTTTTAGCCGCTATGGTCGTAACTATTATTAAACCCAAACCGAGAATCAAGAGGAAAGCTCTATCACCATTGAAAGATGAAGACGACGGTAAGAAATCGAAATTGTCTGAATGTTCCAGTAAGCAACCTGTGGATGATATGATTGAATCTGTGGATGAGATGTCTAACCCATTATATGAACTACTGTCGAATGATTTCAAATCGAAAGAAGAATTCACTGTGAATGATATTGCAATGATGTTTAAATCGCTGGCCGAAACTATTCTCAAGCTCCAATCCCAAAACACAATGTTGAAAAACCAAAACTGTATTCTTAATGCCAATTTGTCGAATCTTACGGAAAAAGTTGATGGATTGGAGGAGAATCTCAAATTACTATCATCCCAACCTAAAGAATCTCCAAAACCTCCAACTACATTAATTAAAACATTTGCTTCAGCTGTCGCCTCAACCATCTCTGCTCCTGAATCACAAATCACTTTTATGCGAGCTGCCTCATTGGCTAACTCTGAAGATGCACGGAAATCGAATTTGATTATAAAAAATATCGACCTTTCGGAAGAAGCCATTGAGAAAGCCGAATTCGCCTCCAAAATTGCCATGGACTGTGGTACTTCGACGCCGTCGGTTTTTCGCATACCTCATCAGGCCAAAGGGCCGCCCATTGTGCGCCTGACATTCAAAACCAAGGAGGAAGCAAGAACTGTCCTAACCAAATTCAACTCAATCAAAGCCTCAGTACAGGGGTGCTTGAATGCGTCTCCTCGCCCAGACCTCACCAAACCAGAACTCGAAAAATATCGCCAATCCTGGAAAACGGTAATCCAAAAGAACAACGAAGCAGGCCAAACCATTTATACGGTCCGAAATCTGGAAGTCGTCAAAGTTGCCTACAGGGAGAATCAGGAGCCGTGGCCATGGACCAAAAAACACTCGATCCCAGAAAATTTCTAAAAATTGGGTACACCAATTGCTGCTCAATTAAGAACAAAGTCCTCCAACTCGGCCTATGGTCATCTACTTCAAATATCGATATTTTCTGTCTAGTTGAGACCAAAATTGATTCAAACTATCCTGACTCCCTACTATCTCTCGATGATAAATATGCTGTAATCCGGAAAGATCGTAACAGACATGGAGGAGGTCTAGCCATACTAATCAAAAAGCCAATCAATTATTCGATGGTATCGCTTCCGATACATCTTGAATCGGTGGAAATTTTATCAGTGGATATCAAAATACGAGGCAAAACAACAAGATTAATTGTGAGTTACAATCCTAACCACAACTACTGTTTTAAGGAACTTCGGGAATCACTAAACTTTCTCTTGTTAACTGAACATCAATCTATTATCACTGGAGATTTCAATCTTGCCCATGTGGATTGGAAGTCATATACAGCATCAGATTCTCAATGCCAGTCACTGTTGGATTTTTCGCTTTTCAATGGTCTTACTCAATTTGTAAAAAATCCAACAAGACTTGAACCACCAAATATTTTGGATCTGGTGTTCACTAATTCTATGGAGATTATTCGGGATGTCATTGTTGGTGAGAAATTCAGTGACCATTGCAGCATCGAGATTGATACCTTCATATTGCTTGATTCTATTCCACCTCCAAAATCAACGAAAAATTTCAAAAAAGCCGATTTTAGATCGATGAATTATATACTATCAAATATCGATTGGGATTTAAGATTTTCAACAATGTCGATTGATGAAATGTTTGATGATTTGAGAAGAATAATTCTGGAGCTTATTGAATCTTTTGTACCAACAGAAACTAATCGAATTCAAAATATAAATTATTCCAAAGAAACCAAAAAACTATTAAAGAAGAAATTATGGATTTGGAGGAGAGCAGGTAACTCGGACGAGTATAAACATGTTTCAGCATTATTCAAAAAGTCTCTCGTGAATTCCGAAGAAGAAAGAATCTCTAAACTTCTGAATTCTGGATCAAAAAATTTTTTTGGATTTATGAAATCGAAATTTAAAGGAAACAGTGATATACCGGCAATACGATATAAATCTAATGATAATCCTATATTGAGCGATGAAGGAAAAGCAGAAATATTTGGAGATAGCTTCAGTGAATTTTTCAACAGTGACAAAGAAATCCTTCCTGCTACAGGTAATCTAACTTCAAAGTTCAGCTCAGATGTCATATTCACACCGGAGAATATCGAGTTATTACTTTATAAATTGAAAGGCCGAAATAATACTTCTCCGGATAGTATCCCGTCAATTTTTCTGAAAAGAGCGTGTACTCCTCTTGCAATTCCTCTATGCATTATATTCACTGAAAGTTATCGAGTTGGAAGAATACCAAGATATTGGAAGGAAGCGATTGTTATGCCGCTTCACAAGAAAGGCCCCCGCTCCGATCCTGCAAACTATAGACCAATTTCTTTAACATCAAATATATGCAAGATTATGGAGAAGTTGATACGAAAACATCTAGTCCAATACTTATCAGAAAATAATCTACTATCAGAAAAACAATTCGGGTTCCTTAATCAGAGAAGTACAATTTCCCAATTGATCGTCTACCAGAACAAGCTTGTTTGTAATTCTTTAAATGGGTGTGATACCCATAGCGTCTATATTGACTTCCAGAGGGCTTTCGATACAGTGCCGTTGAATAAGTTGATTAATAAATTGGAAAGCTTTGGGATATCTCCAAAACTAAGGAATTGGCTTCATGCATTTGTCACGGACAGAAGGTTTCAAGTCAAAATCAACGATATACTATCGAAGGAGAGGCGCGTGTTGTCCGGAGTCCCACAGGGCTCTGTTCTTGGACCTACCCTCTTCCTGTTATATATTAATTGTATTGGTGAGAAATTTCAAAGCGACTACCTACTGTTTGCAGATGACTTGAAAATTTATGATACGAATGATAGATTTATTGATGCTGATTTAATTGAATTGGAAAATTGGTGTTCGAAGTGGAAAATGAAAGCGGCTCCGAAAAAGTGCGAATACATCAAATTCAATGCAGCAAGAAAATATGCCAACTCCAATGTTATGATTCCCAAACTAAATCAAGCTTTGATTCACCCTGTGGAAAATGTTCGTGATCTTGGGATACTTTTCCAGTAACCTGAGCTTCCATTACCATTATTCGATGATTATTCGGAAATCACATCAAAGGATCAACATGCTCTTTTCAATTCTAAAAAACTCATCGTGGAGGATCTTTATCAAATGCTATTCAATTTACATACGCCCTTTACTCGAATATGGAACAATAGTCACTTCTCCTATTCTTAAAGACCATATTATAAAATTGGAATCGGTGCAGAAGTCATTTGTATTCAGAATTTTCAAAAAATTCAGGATGACATACACTTCATACTTTGAAGCACTGGAAGAATGTCAGTTAAGTTCTTTGGAGTATCGGAGGCTCTACAATGATTTGGTCTATACGTATAAAATTATTGTGTCCAAAGAAAGTATCATGGAGGTTCCAATTTTCGAGATATTTAATCATGCTGGATCGTTGCGACGCCACAAATACTATCTCAAATCGCTCATGAAGAATTCAACTAAAATATCCTCTCAATTTCTCTCTAATAGAGTAATCAGATGTTGGAACTCTTTACCCGCCGTAGTGTTCCCGGTGAAGCCCTCGTCAGCGGCTTTCAAAAATCGACTATTATCCTGTGATCTAAACCATTTTCTTGTCTTAAATTCAACTAATTACTAACCCGGTTTTTTTTTCTTTCTCCATCCCCCATTTACTACAAATTTATGCTCTGTTATATCTCTAGATTCGTATACATTTCACGTGTTAGTGGTTTTCCTCCCTTCGTTGAAATAAATAAATTAAATTAAAATTAAATTAAGTCTCAAAAAGTCCTGAAAAATGTTCCATAATTGTAGAAATTTTTAACTCTGAGTAAGCAACAAGTGTTTATTGAACTTTGGTTGAACTTCGGTCGTTAAAAAAAGCAAAAAGCAAAAAAAATTGGTCGGGAAGAATAAAATTATTTTCTGAAAACAAGAAGAAAAAACTGGACTTTGGCGAATCCGATGCTGGCGAAGAACGACCGAGTTTAAGAAGATTGTTCACTCTTTATTTCTGAGGAACAAGGCATGGAATGGCCCAAAATTTGCACCTGAAAAACTATGTTCCGTGAAATAATGACTCATATCATTTACCACTGTGTGGATCACGACGGTATTCTAAAATCCTGTGGCTGCCAACTTCGAGGATTGGACCTTTGTTATATAAACGTGCGAAAGACCACCAATTTTGGTGCTTTGGTTCTTGTCTCCGATTTGTATGGCCTACGGGATAATTTCCATAACCGATGTAACCACTGGGTCGATTTTCGTAGATTTCACCATCTTCGTATCCTTGCCAACAATTACCACTGGCCTCAAAGCACGAGATCATCGTGTGGCGGGGGTTTGGAATCCGTCTGCGTTCGCCGGGTTTATACGCTAGGGAGGTTTTGATGTGCACAACTCCACCTTGCTTTATGTATATGGTCGAATTTTTGAACTTCTCGGACACCTGCAATTTTTGCTGAAATATAAAAGTCTAGTTTAACTTACGGCGTAGATCACTTCACAATTTGTGGTACAGTCTTTCGGCGCGACGTAACAAATTGCGTCGGAGTCACAAGTTTCCTGAAAAAAATACAAATGTGTTTATGTAAGTTTGTGTTTATCAAAAATTCTACGTTTTTTTTCAAATTTAATAAGTTTCTCACCGAGACATCGAAGATTGAATCATTTAGTGGGGTGGAAGTGGTGGTTGGGATTGGCGTGGTGGTCTCCGATGGTTCCGTTGAGCTTGCTTCGTGCGTTTCCTGAAAAAATACAAACGTGTTTATGTAAGTTTGTGTTTATCAAAAATTATAAGTTTTTTTTTTCAAATTTAATAAGTTTCTCACCGAGACAATGAAGATTGAATCATTTAGAGGGGTGGAAGTGGTGGTTGGGATTGGCGTGGGAGTCTCCGATGGTTCCGTTGAGCTTGCTTCTTGCTTTTCCTCCGTTTTTTGCTCTTCCTGTTTCTCAACATTCGACGTTTGCTTCGATTCGAGGAGTTCTGCAATAGAAAATTAAAGTAATCGCTTACTCAAAACAAAATTAGATGATACCTGAAGGTTTGGTTTCCAGCACAGCATTGAAATCTGAATCGAGAAGCGTCGAGCCGGATCCTTCCTCTTCAGTCGAATTGGTGTTTTCAGAATGGTCCGACAAAGACGAATTTCCGGAAGTGGGGCTTGGGATTGGCTGTTGCGTGGTGTGCGAATCCGATTCCGAATGCTCTTCCTGAACTGTGTTCTCCTTCTCGAGGATTGGAAGTTTCTCGTCGGAAGGAGATGGACTTGGGATTGGTTGCTTTGCAACATCAATGTCCAGAAGGTTTGACGATGGAGGTGTTTCAGTGCTGGATGGGATTGTTTGGTCCGCATGTGAAGGTATGTCCCATCCGAAGACTTGTTTGAGCATGGTCCGCCAAGCCCAGGCAGTGTCTTTGTACATATCGGGATGGAATGAGTGCAGACCATTCTGCAGCGAAAACAATAGCAGAAGTGTCCAAAGACGCATTATGGCTGAAAAAAAGACCCGTTAGAGACTGGGAACATCTATCAATTTGGAAAAAAAAGTATGTCAAAGAAATAAAGGGATTTGAACAATTTTTAGAGCCAATATTCCGACCAGCTCACAGTTTTGTGGGTGGAAGGATATAATGGCAAAACGTGCTGGGGACCAGATATGCTCTTTCTTCTGTTTGGTAGGCTCCGCCTACTTGGTATGCTCCGCCTTTTTACGTTCTTTTTCTTTTTCGTGTTCTCGTTTTCTATTGGCTCCACCTCCAGAACGCACCCATCAATCAATCAACCAGTGACAAAAAATAGTGTTAAGTGCACATTTATATTAATGGTTACTAGGAACGTCAGCTTGGGCACCACAAGTTCTGGAAGTTTATTTTCGGAATGTATACTGTTACATCTGTATCACAACCTTCTGTGTTTTTTGCGGGGTCACCAGACATGAGATATTACAACAAAATGAAGATATGAAAACAAAATGAACTCTGGTTCTGGAGAGTGAGAAAGAAAAAGACACTGGATTCCATACTTGTAACGGGCCGGGCCGGGCCGGGCTTTTTTCGGAATTTCAAGGCCCGGGCCCGGCCCGGCCCGGCCCGGCCCGGCGGGCCCGTCATTTCACTAGTTTTGAAATTTTCAAAAAACACATAAGGGGGGACCCTTATGTGATTTTTTTCGATCAAAAATTTTTTTTAGAGTTTTTTCTATCTTTTGTGATCAGACATACAAACAATCCAAAAAACGAAAAAAAAATGGAGAAAATTATATTTTGAGCTCAAAATTTGGCTCAAAAATACAGGTTTTTTTCTACCGGGCCGGGCCCGGGCCTCGAAAATTTCCTCAGGCCCGGTCCCGGGCCCGGGCCTTGGCGGGCTGGCCCGGAATTTTACAAGTATGCTGGATTCGAGAAATGTTTTGAGAAGAAAAACAGTATATACTCAATACTTGGAAAAAATGAAAATCTATAAAGATAAGCAAGAAGTCTTTACAATTATATAACATTCTTTATTTCAAAATTAACCGGAATTTTTCAAGATACTGAGGCGTTCTTAAACTTCAAAGCATATTCTTCACAATAAGGAAACATGCGGCTCGCTTACGAATTTGGAGGGTCATGAACATCGGAGACGCGTAAAAATTTGAGGTCAATAAAAAATTTGAGAAAAAGTGTAAAAAGTATGAAATATCAAACTTCATAAAAATTTGAGTACAACCAATTTAATGCTTTCAAACGTCCTAGGACTTAAGAAAATTGTCTTTGAAAACGCTGCCCTTGCACCGAAACGGCAGTAAGTGGTACTGAAACTGATATAACTCGGCTGAAACTGGCGGGCGGATTCTAAAATTTTCAGAGATGTCTAAATTGACGATTTCCAACCTATTCTGAAATTTTGATCAAACCATGGGTTTGTGAAGTGTTGCGGTTTCCTTGTAAAACAATAACTTCTTTCACTATTTTCAGGTATTCTTCACAACTGATATCATTTCAGATTTTTATCCATTAAACAAGCATTAAAATTGAGTAACCATTTTTTTTTCGAACCCCTTCCTTTCATTTTTCCATCTGTAGTCTTACATGCTAGCTGAACATTTGAGACATGGGATCTTTCCTTTCCTTTTTTTGCCCCTTTTTCTGTGAGGACGGCAAAAGACGTGAAGAAAATGATATTACGAATGTGTCCTCTCTCTTTTTGCTGCAGAATTTCGAGTACTTGTGCCAAGCGGGACCGCTGGCACGCTGTTCCACCGAAAAAAAAAACTGAAGAAAAGAAATTTGATGAAGGAAAGGGTGGCAGAACTAAGGAAAAGTGTATTGGAGAATCTGTGAGCAAACGAACCACTGAGGTGAAGGAAAAAAAAGAAGAAAAAAATGTATTAGGTTGAACAGAAAGTTTCTTCCTTTTTTGAAGGGCAATTTATGAGGCCCGATTTCTGGGTCTAGAAGAGGTGTACCGGGCCAAACTTATTTTTGTTAGAAAGCTTTGTTCAGTGTCTATTAGATTGCAAAATTGTTAATTTTGATCACACTCCGTTTTGGAGAAATGACGATTCTTTTGGTCCTTATCCGACTGCACATCCACAACATAGTTATATTTTTATTTCTATTTGGTCTTCAAATACCCGGTATTCACAAGCAAATGGTGGATTTATATAAGGGACATGTTCGGTCATAACCTGCAATTTGCAGTTGGTTTGAAAAATTCAGCACATGGGTGTTCTGTGGGAAAGATGCCAAAACCCAGTGAATCGGAACTTGAACAATTGCTAAAAGTCGTGAAGGCGGATCTATTTCAAACCTTTCGCAAAATGTTAAAGGCATTGTTCGTTAGTCAATTAAGTATTGTAAACGGTTTGAAATCTCTTGGCAACTTCAAGAGCTGGATAGATTCGCACCTCATGTTTTAAAGGACTACCATATGGATTTCCATGTGGGCATGAGCATGTTTCTCCTATCATTACTCCGCACGTTTAGTTGGGTGAGTGACCTAATTACCGTAAATGATAAGCGGGTAAGTTACTCTATCAATGTGCGGAAGGATCAGTAGATTGACAAAGAAAATCTTACTCTGGACGTCCCGAAACCTAAATTTTACGTGAAAAGGGGGATGTTATGTGTACCACTATAACGGCCACCTTGTATAGTTTCTAATTAGAGATATTGAGTTTGGCAGTCAAATCAAAACAAGGAGAAATAAACAAAGTTCACTTTCAGCGCGATAATGTGAGATCGCCCGTGATTAGAGGGATCTGTCAAATAATTTACGTCGCTTGGCAACACTACTATTTTTCACCCGTCGTATTTTCCGGACCTTGCCCTTTCCGATAAATGGTCGTTTGGGGCTCTTTGACGTCATCTTGATAGAAAATACATCAATTGAAAAGATGACCCAAAAAAGGAGTTGACCCACTCTCTCAATCGCAGCTCTCCTTGTTCTGGGCCGATGGAATCAAGAAATTACTGGAGTGTTGGCAAACAACTATCGATGCTTATGGACGTTACTTTCATTGATCTAGCCCTCTTCGCTTTGAGAAACATTTGACCAAAAAAGGTGCCAAAAAAGGAAGAAACTTTCTGTTCAACCTAATAGATAGTGTTGTGTTCTCGGATTTCGGCACAATCGCGAAGAAAACAAAAAAGGGAATCAGTCTTGAAACATGGGTAATGAGATTGGTCCCTAGAAGAATGTGATGAAGTTTTTAGGAGCTTAATCTTCAAGGATTCGATCAGTCATTGTAACGCAATTGATGGTTTAGAGAAATTCAAAAATCACAGCAATATCTATACTGGTTTTTTGAAAATTTTTCTGCAAACTGTAAATGGAATTTGACAAGAATCTGAGAACTTGTATCATTTTAGTATTCGTAGATTCTTCTATATTTTTTTCTGTACATTTTCATTTCATATTTTTCCTAATTTTATCAGCAATAAACGATATAGACTACAACAATATCTTCTTTAACTATTTTCAGATGTCCTTCCCAACTCATATCATTCTAGATTCGTATAGATCAAGTCACTATAGAAAAATATAATAATCATTCCCTATCTTTCTGAACCCCTTATTTTCATTTTTCCATTTATCCTTCTAGCTTAATCTTTGAAACATGGGCTCCTTTCTTCTTTTTTTTCTGTTCCATTTTCTGTGAGGACGGCAAAAAAAAGTGAAGAAAATGAGATTACGAATGTGTCCTCTCTTTTTTGCTGCAGAGTGCCAAGTCCTGGTGCCAAGCGGGACTCCTGGCACGCTGTTCCAGGAATAAAAAACTGAAGAAAAAAAGATGATGATGAAACGGGTGGCAGAGCTAAGCAAGAGTGTATAGACGACTCTGAGGCCAACCGAACCACTGAGAAGAAAGCAAATGAAGGAAAAAAATGAAGAAACAATTGTGTTCTCGATTTTTTCCACAATCGCGAAGAAAACAAAAAAAAAAAGGAAATTAGTCTTGAAACATTGTTAATGAGAATGGTGCCCAAGAAGAATATGCTCAATTTTTGAAATCGTAGAAAAGATTAATCTTCATCTAATCCGATCAGGCAATGTAACGCAACTGGTGATTCAGAGAAATTCAAAAATTACAGCAAAATATAGATTGGTTTTTTGAAATTTTTCTGTTAACTTCAAAAGGATTTTCAATTATGAGAATTCGTATCATTTTGGTATTTTTCTATGAGAATTTGTTTCATTTTGGTATTCGTAGATTTTTCTATATTTTTTTCTGTAGATTTCCATTTCATTGTTTTCTAGTTTTATCAGCAATAAACGCTATAGACTGAAGTATCAACTTAGGGTTGGCTGGGGGGCGAAAAGGGGCGATCCCCGCCCCGCGCGCCCGAGGCGGGGGTCGCCCCCGCCCCGAGAGAGCGGGGCGGGGATCGCCCCCGCCCCGCAAGGCAAATCTTTTATGCGTAATTGCGGGTGACTGAATGAACCAATTTGCTTGTAAATTTCAGGGTAGCCTATTTAAGCACTCTAAATTGTGATAAAACTTTGAAAATCAGGTTACTTTCTCGTTAAACGTACTTTTCATTTTCAAGCGGCGGGGCGGGGATCGCCCCGCTTTCGGGGGCTCCCGCGCAAAGCGGGGAGCCCCGCTGCCAACCCTATATCAACTTTTAAAACTATTTTCAGGTATCTTTGACAACTGACATTCCACATTTGTATCCATTAAACCAGCGTTAAGAATGCAGTAATCATTTTTTTTTAAATTTTCGAACCCCTTCCCTTCGTCTTCCAATTTTTTTCTCTTGCTGAACATTTGAACCATCGGCTCCATTCTTCTTCTTTTTTTCTGTCCCACTTTCTGTGAGGACGGCAGAAAGATTACTAATGTGCCTTCATTTTTTTTTGCTGCAGAGTGTGAAGTTCTCTGGAGGTGGAGCCAATGGGAAACTAGCTGACAAAAGGAAAAAAGAGAATGGGAGGAACACACAACGTTCCGTCATTCTATCTTTTCAGTGATGAAACTGGGAGCTCCAGTTGGCACTGACAATTTGTTTTCACTATATTTTCGACCTCGTTTTCTCTGAACCGTTAGATGTTCTCAGATTCAAAAAATTAGTTTTTATTGCAGACAATATGCGTCTTTGCACACTTCTGCTCTTATTTTTGCTGCAGAATGGTCTGCGCTCGTTAATGGCACCGCTCCCAATCAACGAAAACGTTGCCTCTGACGATATGTACAAAGACTATCCCTGGGCTTGGCGGACCATGATCAATCATGTCGCCGGATGGTTCTCATCCTCAAATACGGACCAAACATTCCCGTCCAGCACTGCACCACCATCGTCAAACCTTCTGGACATTGATATTACAAATCAGGCCATCCCAAGACCATCTCCTTCCGACGAGAAACTTCCAATACTCGAGAAGGAGAACACGATTCAGGAAGAGCATTCGGAATTGGATTCGCATACTACGCATCAACCAATCCCAAGCCCCACGTCTGCCGATATCGAGACTTCGTCTTCGTCGGATCGTCTCCAAGAAATGGACAATCATTCGGTTGAAACGAAAGCATCTGCCACGACAGGTTCTGATTCCCATTCCAATGCTCTTTTGAGCACAACATCTCCAGGTATCATCTGAAATATATATTTTTAAATTAGTCCAGACGTTCAATTTTTATCTCAGAACACTTCGAATCAACGCAAGCTTCGGTTGTCGAAGAAGAGGAGGAACAAAAAGAAGAGGAAAAACTACACGAAGAACAATCGGAGACGTTAACCACCCCAATCCCAACCCCACCTCCAGCTCCAAGCATTGCTCCCATCTACGATCCTACAGTGAGTTTGAAATAAAACGTTTAACTCTGAAATAGGTGGTAATATTAGAATATTTTTTAAAGCCAAGAGTCTTCACTTCAGCCAAAATTTAAATTTCTAAACGTAATACCAAGAAATAGAATAGTTTTAAGCTCGAGTAGAACTAGCACGCGTTTATGTAAATTCTGAATTCAAAAAACTTTTCTGTCCTCTTTTTTTTTGCTTCAGAGAAAATAAACTTATTTTTTCAGGCAATCTGTCATTCAAATTCAACCTGCTACGTCTACCCGGAAAACTGCTCGCTAAACTGCGATGTAGTTTACGCCGTGAGTTTCATTATATTTTTATTTGCATAAACATATAAGAATTGCAGTGGAAGTCTGGGGAATCCGCAATTTATGTACGGCGAATGTTCACGTACGGAGTCATAAGCATCAAGAGCAGTTTAGAAAACGACGACTATCGACTTTTCTCGTGCTTCGAGCATGCTGGTTTTTGTGCCTACGGAAGTGAAGGATTTAATGGTGTCCTTAGCTATCGCATCAGATATCCTATCTATCCTTCTCGTTGGGTGCAATTGCCAGAGAATAAGTATTTGATAACTATCAACAGTCCACATCCAGTCGTCCCCTTTGGCAAGGGTAGAAAAATAGAATTCAGACTCGATGCGAATAGAGGTAAATAAGATAATTTATTATTCAGCTTATTATAGTTTTCAGACGTTGGTGGAGAATTCCAAGAGTTGTTTCTGAAAAGTAAGGAATGAAGAATCACTCGGAGCGGTTTCAATTCATGTGCTGGCATAAGGTTTTACAAAATATCGTTTTTTTTTTTTGCTTTTTCCTGGAAATAATTTTTCTTGACTTTCATTTCTCCGATTTACTCGCTTTATGCTTTCTGATACCGCTCCAAAAATTACAATTGAACTGAACACTGGTGAATAAAGCCATTTTGTTGATTACCCGTTTCTCAAAATTTAAACTAAAATTGAAAATATTCAAGACACAATCTCTGAGAAACTCGAAAACACCATGGCAATGGAAAAATTCCAAATGGTTCTAGGAGTCTGATATTGCATGTGGTGGGTATAGGGGCTACTCTAAGACGTTTGATCATGGTACCGATAGGTCACGCCACCTCCTGGCCGCGATCTAATACCGTAACCCCAAAAAAAATTTTTCTAATGGAATCGACTCAAACGTTTCAGATTTGAGTTTCTAGTACTTTTATGACCATTTTTTGTGTTGGGACCATTTTTTTTCAGTAACCCTGAAGTAGAGAAAATTTCACTTATATAAATTTTTTTGAATTTTTTTCCACTTTTTTGGACATTTCTCAAAAATCTTCCGGTCATTAAAAATCCAAACCCCGATAATTTGATACTTTGGACTCACTATAATATCATAATGCCATAAAAAATGAGGGCGCCCCCAAAAGGGTTATTTTCGAAACCAACTGTGGTCAAAAAATGAAAATTAAGATAATGATTTGATCTAACTCGCAATAGATTGCCCCTGCTATTTTAAGCATTTTTTGTGTTGAGATAATTTTTCCAACTCTTTTCCTTCCAGCTGAAAATTTCAATTTTTTATCCGACTTCAAAAAAAAAATCACTGAAAATCGGTCGTCGTGAAAAGTTTAGAATTTGTGTAAGAAAGATCATGCCAGAATCAAAACAAGTCTAAAAAAAACACTAAAAATGACTGTTTGCGTTTGCATATCTCGAGCAGAAAGTGAGTTTTAGTCCAAAAAGTGCGAAAACACCATGTGGGGGAGTACATGGCAAAAAAATCCGCCCAAAATCGACCATCTCCAATTTTGATGAAATTTTCACCAGATGTAGTATTTTCGATGTGTAGCATTCTGGCAAAGTTTCAAAACTCGTTCTCTTCGTCTTCCTGCATTTTCAGAAGCTCCAAAAAAGCAGAAAAATATCTTCCAAGTCCATTTTCAGTGAAAAATGTGAGCTGCAAAACAAATTTAACGTTAGGAACCAAAATATTTTTTAATTGAATCCACATGTTTTTTTTTCTTTTTACATAGCCGCCGTAAAAACTATGCTGCCAAATGTTCTCCCTGCAGGTCATCAGATAGTTCTTCAATAGTTTCTTCCTCTATTTGTAGTACCCCTCTAATTGAAGTGCCCCTTTGCTAAATTGCAGAAAAACGTTTGCGTTTCTAGTCCACGTGTCTTGTAAAGATGGAAGTCGTATTAAGTCGAGGTGAACAAAAACCAACAGAAGAGATTGATTTTCTGTTGTTGTTTCTTGTTTCAAAAATTTTCCATACATCTCTCTTCAACTGGTAGCGGATTTCAAAAGCTATCTCTACTACAGTGCAAATTCGATAAAAATTTTTTACAGATGTTTTACACTTTGCCCATTCTTATCGTTCCCAATCAACTAGCCGCCGCTTTGACAGCTTATTATCATCTGCCAAAATGTGAAATATAAGCTCACTAAACCGTCTCATATTTCAGTTTTTGGTTTATTATTATGTTTTTTGGAGAAAACTTGCTTTTTTTGCCGAGTGTCTTAGCATCTCAGAATTTTAGAATCTCAGAATCTCAGAATCTCAGAATCTCAGAATCTCAGAATCTCAGAATCTCAGAATCTCAGAATCTCAGAATCTCAGAATCTCAGAATCTCAGAATCTCAGAATCTCAGAAACTCAGAATCTCAGAATCTCAGAATCTCAGAATCTCAGAATCTCAGAATCTCAGAATCTCAGAATCTCAGAATCTCAGAATCTCAGAATCTCAGAATCTCAGAATCTCAGAATCTCAGAATCTCAGAATCTCAGAATCTCAGAATCTCAGAATCTCAGAATCTCAGAATCTCAGAATCTCAGAATCTCAGAATCTCAGAATCTCAGAATCTCAGAATCTCAGAATATCAGAATCTCAGAATCTCAGAATCTCAGAATCTCAGAATCTCAGAATCTCAGAATCTCAGAATCTCAGAATCTCAGAATCTCAGAATCTCAGAATCTCAGAATCTCAGAATCTCAGAATCTCAGAATCTCAGAATCTCAGAATCTCAGATAGATTTTTTTTAAAAATCTAGTTTTGCCAAAATTAGACGGTATATAGATACAAACTTCAATAACTGATTTCAGGTATCTTTCAGGACCAGCGTTAAACCAGCGTTAAAAAATTTAGTACCCATTTTTTTTCTATTTTCGAACCCCTTCGCTTCGTTTTCCCATTTTTTTGAACATTCGAAACATCGGCTCCTTCCTTCTTCTTTTTTCTGTCCCACTTTCTGTGAGGACGGCAAAAAGAATACTAATGTGCTCTCATTTCTTATTCTGCAGAGTGTGAAGTTTCCGTTCTAAGTGGGACTCTGGCACGCTGTGGTTTTCTGTCCTAATTTCTATGAAGATGGCAAAAAAGCTGTGAAGAAAATGATATTACGAATGTGTCTTCTCTCTTTTTGCTGCAGAGTGTCAAGTGCTTGTGCCAAGCGGGACCGCTGGCACGCTGTTCCAAGGAAAAAACCGAAGAAAAAAAGATGATGATGAAAAGGGTGCCACTGCGGAAGGAAAAAAACGAAAAAATGTTGAAAATGTTGTGTTCTCGGTTTTCGGTACAGCAGCAGAGGAACCAAAAAGAGGAAATCAGTTTTGAAACGTGGGTAACGAGATTGGTGCTCAAGAAAAATGTGATAAATTTTTGAAGAGCTTAGAAAGGACAAAACTTCATAGATTTGATCAAGCGAATTTTTTTTGAACAATTTAAAAAATCGCACCTTTTTTGCATTTGAAGAATCTTTTTTCTATATGAATTTATTAACAATAGTTAGTGTAGATAAAAAACTTTTCAACTATTTCCAGGCGGCATCTTTTACAACTAATATCATTCCAGATTCGTATATATCAAGTCACTATTGGAAAATATTTTAATCATTCCCTATCTTTTTGAACCCCTCACTTTCATTTTTCCCATTCGTTTTCATAGCTGAACATTCGAAACATCGGCTCCTCTCTTCTTCTTTTTTTTTCTGTCCCACTTTCTGTGAGGACGGCAAAAAGATTACTAATGTGCTCTCATTTTCTATGCTGCAGATTGTGAGGTTCCCGTGCCAAGTGGGGAGCCTGGCACGCTGTGCTCGATGGCCCGAGGACGAAAAATGTTGTGTAAGCTGGAGAGAAAATGTGTTCTTAAGTGGGTAAGATTTGGAATGCAATCACGAGGAAACTAAAAAAAAAAGAAGAAGAAGAGGAAGTTGATGATGGACAGGGTGGCAGAACAGAGCAAAAAAAGAGAGTATGGGCCTTGGGAACTACTGATGTGGAAGGAAAAAAAGCTAAAAAAAGGAAATGGGTTTTTGAAACATGGTTAACGAGATTGGTGCGCAAGGAAAATGTGCTCAAGTTTTTGAGAGCTTAGGAAGGACCAAACTTCACAGATCCGGTTAGGCGAAGCGACTTTTTTTTGAAGTCCTGAAGAAACAAAAATTCACACGATGAATAATGAATCAGTTTGAAAGGAAGGTATGGTTACTGTAGTCCAACTGAATCACCGTTGGAGATTATTGGGAAAAAAACCTGAGATCTTGAAATTCGAAAATCACGAAAAATATAATGGTGCAAATTCGAAGTATTAGAAATTTCAAAATTTATGGATTCAGACCTCTGTTGTCAAAAAATGGGAAATTCAAAAATTAATAAATACAGAAATTTGGAAAAATTCAAAAGCTTGAAATTCGGAATTTTCAGAATCTAGAAATTTTGAAATTCAGTAATCCTGAAATTTAGATATTCACAGTTTTTGGGAAATTCGAAAATTCTAAAAATGAGCCTATTCAGAAATTTTGAGGACTCCGGAACTCGGAAACTGTGAAATATGAAATTGAAACGTGAGATACAGTAAGCAAAAACAAGGAGGTTAACCTTTTTATGGATCGTGAACCGACAGGTCTAGGGAAAGTTGTAATTGGCGTATGGGACTTTGGTATGAGACACATATCATTCGAAAGCTGATAATGAGACATTTTCATGTGTTTTGTTTTTGCTGAAAAGCTACCAGTTTCGAGAAAGTAAGGTTTTAATTTGGCTTAAAATTGAGTCTCCTGAACATTTCAAAACTGATTATCTCAAAACTGGTAGTTTTTTATCAATAACAGAATACATACTTGAAAATGTCTTCTACGCCACACGGACCGTACACTTTGAGCCTATATATCTCATTTTCTGTAAAAGATATCGAAAAGTTGTCAACTGATAAAATGTTGCACATATCATGATAAATATTTTATCAGTTGAACGCTTTTTGATATCTCTCAAGATAAGTGAGATATATAGGCTCAAAGTAGATGGTCTAAGTGGCGTTCTATCAGAGTGTTTACGGTATATTCTTCACTTTCTTTCTGGACTTAGAATTGAGTTTCCAGATTTCTGATGAGAACAACAACAAAGATATCTTACACTGCATCGGAAGAACCCTGGAACCCCCATAGAACAAGTTCAGTTTTTTCGGTCACAACTGGAACTGATCAACCGCTCAAAAGAAATTTCAAAGAGAATTATCAACATATGATCGTTTATTCGAGCTGCCGGGAATCGAACACGGGGATCAAAAAAGTAAACTATTTCTAGTTCAGAACGGACATTGCATGTGTGGGGAAAAAATGAACATTGTATGCGAAGTGCGAAAAAAAGTGCGAAAAATTGTACGTTGATTGTATCAGCTAGAGGGTCCGGCAGAAAAACGTTGGCAGTTATTCCAATTGGATTGGATGGGTGTTGAATTTGAGGAAGTCGTTCAAGGGCTTGGGGACATTACATCCGCTCCTCTTACATAAACAGCGGAGGGATGTTTGGGCCTTCTTGGTTGGTCCTTGGAAGGAGAAAGCCTGAAAAAATCAAAATTATGTTCTAGTTTGAGTGATAGTAGTTTTTACCTCCTGCGAGCAGATCGTGAGGACGGCGTAGTTTCCAGTTCCCTCGGCAAAGTGTGCCTCAAATTTTTCGTAGTTGTCGGATTCTAAATCGACTCCGTTAACGTACACCTCCGATTCGCGAATGGGGTTGTACATCACGGAACAAAATTCATAGATAGGTGCCGATAGTTTATATCCAGCCGCTGGGTTCTCAAAATCGACTGGTTCCCAACAGGAATGAAGGCTTTTGGCCTGACGAAGGGCATCCGTTTGGGTGTTGACGAAGTTCACGGAGTTGCAAGAAGCCGAGATGGCAAGGATGCCGCACACAGCGAGTTTGAGCGAAGACATGGTCATCTCTGTAAAGAAATTTTTTTTTCAAATTTAAGGATAAGTTTATTGAGGGGTCTAAGAAAAAGAAACTGGAAATTGGAAGTTTAAGAAGGCTGGAGAGAACTGGACTGAGAGTTTAGAACTCAAATGATCTTTTATAGAGAACGAAGCGCCTCGATGGCAGAAAGGGCGGAGCGAGCATTCGTACTTCGGAAGGGGCGGCGTTCCGAACGACGAAAGAACATTCTGAGGAAATGGGCGGAGCTTAGACCTCTAGTGCACACTCTATCTTCTTTAGACTAATAATCGGAATGAGAAAAATCTTATAAAATTTTAATGGAATTGGAATAACGATAGTCGTACTGGCTCCCAAGCCAGCACATCAAATAAAAAATTATGAGAGAAACTACTTTTCGGACGAGAACCCGACTCCCCTCGGGCGAAAAAAAGACGGAAAAAAAGTTCCCGGATTTTCTACACCAATGCATTCAAAAACGCACTTGATTGCATTATTCAGCACCAACAAGCACTGAAACATGGAGTTGTGAAAAGAATTTGAAATTTTTCGGAGCTGTCAAAGTCGGTTTTTTTCTCGCCGGAAGCAACTTTGACGCACAGGGAACATGGTGAACTAAGAAAGAAGAAGAGAGCAAATTATGCATGCATCCTATTGAAACTCTTTTCTCAGAAAAGTTTTTTGCGCGAGGCTAAAGAAAAGGGAGAAAGAAAGAACGTCATCCGAAGTTCATGCATCGCCACAGGGCTACGGTAACTCTCTTCTACTCGGCACGTATATATTTTTGAAGAGGTTCCAAACCGACCTTGGCTAGGCAAAATGTTCGGGGTTTAATACTATTTTCAAGGACACAAATGGTTGAACGACTAATTTAATCAATTAAATTACGTCCCGAGAGTTTTTTTTTCAAAATAAAAGAACAAAGTTCAAAACCATTCCATTCATTGGAGACGAAGATAATAAAAAACACCAATTTTTCAAATTGGGCTTCTGATTTTATTATGAGACACCAATTCTGGAAGAGAGCAACATTTTTGCACGCACTTTAGTAAATTGAATGTTTTCTTTATGACAAAACTGGTTGGATCCAACTGAAGCAAAAAAGAACATTATGTATGGAATACCGTAAACACTCTGATAAAAGGCCATTCTTAAATTGAACTTCAAGCTCAATTATCTCAACTCCTGTGAGAGATAACAACAATTTGTCAACTGATAAAATGTTTGCCATAAGATATAAAACATTTTATCAGCTGACAAATTTTGGTTATCTCTCTTAGATATTGAGATAATTGAGCTCAAAGAACGAGCATAGGGTGGCCTTCAATATGAGTGTTTACGGTATGTTTGAGCTCTGCAAACGGTTCAAGAAGTGTGACAAAATTTTTATGAGGGCTCAGCAAACAACGACCTTAAAAAATGTAATAATCTTTTGCTAGGTCCCAAAAAAAACGGAAAAAGAGGGTCCGAAATATTTGAGCACAATTGTCTCAATTTCTATAAGAGGTATTAAAAATTTGCCAACTGATGAAACGTTGGAGGTATTATGACAAACATTTCATCAGTTGACAATTTTTTTCATATCTCTTATAGAAGTAGAGATAATTGAGCTCAAAATTTACGTAAGAAATAGCTTTCTATTAGAATGCTTCCGGTATTTTTGAACTGGTGTTAGCCTTCAACATTTTCTGTTTTTTCCTTTTTCAGATATGACTTGTGTTTCAAAAACCAAGTTCATTGTTAGCTGACAGGTGCCTGACTTTTTCGGAGGAAATGTCATGTTACTTTTTCCCCTTTATTCCCGTTTATGTTTCTGACGAATCCAATCAATCAAAACGACATATTTGATTGAGCTCTGAGCAAGTCCGCTGACAGGCCTTTTTTCTTTTTATATCTTGGAGTGTATGTTTCATGTCATTGAACAATCTGCCGGGAGAGTTGCTGGACTATGATGTATTGAGAAAACTTTATCCAGATTCGCAGGGATCTTCCTTGAATAAAAAGCTGAAACTTGGCTGCAAAAGATTGCCGGATATACACAAGCTGAATTAATTATTCCAGGGATTCTGTAGCTTCTTTTAATGAGAATTCGCACGTCAGATCCACTAGATTTACTTTTCCTACATTAATTAAAATTCGATGAAAGAAATGATGAAACTAAAATAAATGTTTGGCCTTCCGAGAGCAAACCTCGAGTTTCTAAGAAATCGAAGAACATTCGTATATCTGAACATTAACATTTTCAACGAGTCTAGACGTGCAGAATGTCTAAAAAAGTTTCACATCTCAAATTTCATCGGAAGTCTGGGAATGAATGTCTGACGACGTGTTTCTTTGGTTGAGCTCCGTGATCGTTTTGTCGTTTGGCACATAGAACATTTCCGTTGGGAAAAATTTCACGGAATTTTTTGTTCAGTGAACATCAAGTAAACAATTCTCTAAAAAAAATAATTTTCCAAAAAATAAATTATTTCTGAAATATAAACAATTTTTTGGAGAACTGTTTATTTTGAACTGGAATTTCTCAATTTTCAATTTTTTCAGATTGAAAAAGAACATGTGTCAGCTTGTTGTAAGGGATACGCATTTATTCGGAAAAAATGAAGCTAACCCAAAAAGTTGATCATAGTCTTTCTTGAAATTCGAAAACAATGAAAAAAAAAACAAGAATGAAGAACGTATGGAAAACTGAGAATAATATTCACGATAAAAAAGTTTCTAGGACATTGAAATAAGAAAAAAATTTCGAAAAAGAGCAATGGGAACCAGAGAAGAATCTTTTGATTGTTGTGGTCCACTAATTGGCGAGGCTCTCCAATCACTCCGTAAAGTGGAAAATTCACTCATCATGGCAGATCTGAGCAAGCTTCCATACATGAAAAACAGCTATTTTCTTCAAAGTCTGCTTACGAGACCTTTGAAGTGCTGAAATTTCAGTTGCAGTACAAAAAAAATATCATTTTCAGTGTAAAATTGGGAATTTTCAAATTTTATTTTCTCCCCTCCTAGGAGGTTTTAGGACTTGAAACTTGTTTTATTATACTTAAAATTATGTGGAATTTCACATTTCAGACATGTTCTGAAAAATTTTGAACTCGGAAACAAGCATGGTCTTGGGCCCACCGAAAATCTAGGGAAATTTTGAAACTTCTGAAACTTTTCCAAAAATACATTTTTTTCGGAAAATGTCTGAAATATAAAATTCAATATAATTTTAAATACATATAATACAAAAAGTTTCAACTTCTCAAATCTCCTTGGAGTAGTGAAAATCAGATTTGAAAATTGCCGATTTCACACTGAAAATGGGATTTTTTGGTACTGAAACTGAAATTTCAGCCCTTCCAAGAACTCGTATGCAGACTTTGAAAACGGATTTATATGTTTTCGACCATGCTCTTTCGATCTATGCAGATGGTTTCTGCTGACTCCTACCTTCACTTAAAAGGTTCCCTTATTAATACACAAAAAGTATGCCCTCTGCTACTTTTCAGTTTTTGAGACAATCTATGTACTAGGGATCCTCGTGCTAACGCACAAACTGAAGAATTGAAAATTTTAATTCCATATTGCCCAAAAGTTTACTGATAGTATCTATATTTTCATGTGAGATAACCGGAGCTGTGCAACATCCCGCCTTTGATATTTGATCAGTGTTTCTCTGGGACAAGACACGGGTAAATAAAATCGTAGGAATCTTTTTTCTTCAAGGTTTCAAACAAAAAAGGTTGCATCGCCTAATCGGATCTATCTCTTGTTATCCATGTTTCAAACTTTATTTCCTTTCTTGCTCTCTTCACAATGTGCAGAAAACCGAGAACACAACATTTTCCCCATTTTTTCTTTTTTTTTTCTTTTTTTCTCTTTTCTCTTCTGCATCAGTGGTCCGGTTGGCCGTAGAGTCGGCTATACAACCTTTTTTCTCAGTTCTGCCACCCTTTTCATCATCAACTTCCTCTTCTTCTTCGTTTTTTTCCTCGGAACAGCGTGCCAGCGGTCCCACTTGGCACAGGAACTTGACACACTCTGCAGCAAAGAAAAGAGGACACATTCGTAATCTCATTTTCTTCACAGCTCTTTTTTGCTGTCCTCACAGAAAGTGGGACAAAAAAAAGAAGAAGGAAGGAGCCAATGTTTCAAATGTTCAGCAAGAAAGACGAATGGGAAAGTGAAGATAAGGGGTTCAAAAAGAAGAGGAATGGGTAGTTATTTTCAAAAAAAAACTTTGTTTGATTTATTTGAAACTCAATCAATTTTTGTGTCTTCTGAATGTTCATAGACGTGACGATGACTCCAGAAGTAAATAAAAAATAATTTCCGTAAGGATTTTTTAAACATTTAGATTTGTAATGAAAAATGCTTGATGTAGATCAAATATATACAAAAAAATTGAAGTGGTTTGGAACACTTGCTCTTGAGATGTGCTTACTGAAGCATAAAAGGTATGTTTCAGGCGTTTGGCTATAACTCGGCTCAAAATAATCCTAATTTGCTCAAATTCTGAGAAGATGAAATAATCTACTGGGGGTCAATGTACAGTTCATATTTGGTTATTTGTCGTGAATAAAGATACTCGCGCTAACACAACAATCTCAAGAAATGAAAATTCTCATACCATGTTGTCCCAGCAGTTTTCTGAAAGTATCTTTATTTTTATGTGAGATAACCGAAACTGGGCTACCCGTCTCTTAATTTTAATCATTACGAAGTTCCAAACAAAGTAAAGTTGTATAGCCTAACCGGATTTATGAAGTTTGGTCCTTTCTAAGCTCTAACCAAATTGAGCACATTCTTCTTGTGCACCAATCTCGTTACCCATGTTTCAAAAACCGATTTTCTTATTTGCTTCCTCCGCGGTTGTTCCGAAAATCGAGTACAGAAAACTCTTCTACACTTCTTTTTTCTTTTTTTTTTCTTTCCACATCAGTGGTTCGTTTAGTCGCCCATACACTTTTTCTTGCTCAGTTTTGTCACCCTTTTCATCAACTTCTTCCTTTTCCGTTTTTTTCCTCGGAACAGCGTGCCAGCAGTCCCGCTTGGCACAAGAACTTGACACTCTGCAGCAAAAAATGAGAGAGCACACATTCGTAATCTCATTTTCTTCACAGCTCTTTTTTGCCGTCCTCACAGAAAGTGGGACAGAAAAAAAAAGAAGAAGGAAGGAGCCAAAGTTTCAAATGTTACGAAGAAGAAGGATGGAAAAAACGAAGAGAAGGGGTTCAAAAAGCTGAGAAATAAGTACCAAATTTATTTGTTATTGATATTTTATTAAATACAAAATTGTAACAACATCAATTGCAGAAGATACCTTAATTAACTGAAAAAGCACAACATTGATTTTATGAAATATATAATGAAATAGATTGGAAAACTATTTGTTGGCGTTTACCGGACACAATTCGTCAAATTCGAGCTTATGTGTCTCATTTTCTGGCGTTCTATTAGAGTGTTTACGTTATATAAAGATGAATGATAAGATAAAAAATAGATCTATAAAAATCGGAAATTCTCAATATTGAATTCTCAATATTCAAAATCAGAGTTTTAGATTTCGCGACTTGTGATTATTCTTCAATTTTTACCTCTGTATCATAATCTGTGTTCGGTTTTTGTTTCGATTGAACCAACTTTCAGAAATTTTTTGTTCGTTTTTTTTTCTCTTAGAAATTTTGTTCTAGCTCAAATCTGGTGCTTGTATTTTGGCCCTCTGTTGGCTCAGCTGCATTCTGCATTTTCATACTGTATTTTCGTGTCCAGTGCTCTATTGAGTTTCGGCTTTGATCCCGAGGAAAACGAGTAGAATAACAAAAAACGACTATTATCGCAGAAAAAACGGCAACATGAGACGGGCACGTATCCTTAACTTGAGATGGGCACGTACTGTTAGAGCTACTGGAACAGGTCAACTCTCAAAAACATTTTCGGGAAAAAGTATAAACATATGATCGTTTATTTGAGAAGCTGGAGTTTGAAACACGGGTTAAAAAAGAATTATTTCTAGTGCGTGAAAAAAAAAGAAAAAAAAGTGCAAATGTGTTGATTGTCAAGGACTAGAAAAATCTTGAAAGTTATTCCAAATTAATTGGTTGTTTGTTGAAATTGAAGATATCGTTAAGACGCTTCGGAATGTTGCAACCAAAACGCTTGCATATGCAGCGCAAAGAAATCTCAGATTCCTTTGTTGGCCCTTGAAATGAGAAAGCCTGAAAATATAAAACTGTGTTATAACTCGAGTAAGAGCGATTTTTACTTCTTGAACGCAAACGGTAAGCACGGCGTAGCTTTCGTTTCCTTCTCTAAAGTGATTCTCAAACTTGTCATAGTTGTCCGAGGTTAGGTCCACCCCATTCGCATAGACTTCCGATTCTCGAGTGGGGTGAAACATAATGGAGCAATACTCGTAGATGGGGTGGGATAGTTTGAATACGGCCTCTGGTAACTCAGAACGTATTGGCTTCCAACAGCTATGAAGAGTTTTGGCCTGACGAAAAGCATCCGACTGAGAATTCAAGAAGGAGGAGTTGCACGAAACGGAGATAACAAGGATGCCGTACACCAGAAGTTGGAGTGAGGACATGGTCATCTGAGAGAGAAATAGTTGAAAGTTTCAGAACATTTGTTTTGCATATAAATAATGGTTGAAACCGGGAAAAATATATTCAATGACTCGTAACAAAACACTGAAAAATAATAGAATCAAAAGAACAAAAACCGTTTTGGGTGCTTTATATAATAAACAACGAAACCGTATTCTGAGTCGAATATTATATTTGCTCAGTCGTCATTTTTTCATGATGTTTTATGTTATGTGTGGGAGCTAGTAAAATTGGCTTTTTCATGATTCAACAGGAGTTCAAACAATAGACGGGGAGTTCAAATGATCGATTTCGAGTCAAAAATACACGGGGTTTTGATAATAAACGGACGATTTCGAGTCAAAAATACACGGGGTTTTGATAATAAACGGACGATTTCGAGTCAAAAATACACGGGGTTTTGATAATAAACGGACGATTTCGAGTCAAAAATACACGGGGTTTTGATAATAAACGGACGTTTCAAAAATTAAGGGGCTTTTTTTGAAGATGTTAGTGTCATGGTTGGGAAGATCACCGAACTGTTTTGAAATGCTGGAATCTCTTGTTTTCACCAGGGCTGGGCGCAAAATTTTTTTTACGGAATCCGTAAAACCTAAAATTTACGGATCCGTAAAATTCCTTGAAATCCGCGTAAATTTGCGAAATGACTTTTTTTGACAAACAAAACTTATTTTTCCAAGTTTTGCGGTTATTGAAGTATATAATTTTAATTCAATAATTCGATAAATATGTATTGTCACACTTTTATAACCAAAAAATCTCAAAATTTCATTTTTGAGCGATGATACAATTTTCAAAGGCATTGTCAGCCTTTTTCTTTAATACTTCGGTAATGTGTGTCAGCGCTATAATTTCATATTATTGAGTTGAAATTACATACTTGAAATAGCATCAAACTTGAAAAAGTAGGTTTTGCTTGCTAAAACCTGTCATTTTGCTAATTTTACGGGTTTACGGATTTTGCGGATACAATTTTACATAGGTCCGTAAAATTTTACAGTTGTCTCAAAATGCCACAAAATCTGTAAAAACCGTGAAATCCGTAAACGTAAAATCTCAGCCCTGGTTTTCACATATTTTATTTGTTTTATTCCTTTAAAAACTGCTCTCTACTAAACTCTGGATTTGTGGATTTTCGAGTATCCGATTTTTCTGTTTAAAAACTCAGAATTCAAAAAGTTGAGAATATCAAATGTTCGAAGATTCAGAATTTCTCAAAAAATGTATATCATACAACCTGTATTAGAAAAGCAAGCCATTATATTGTTTGAAGGTATATCTGGAAAGCTCTTTTATCACAGGAGCTCTTCAAGTAGAGAACCCCCTCTATTTTTCCCGCTATTTTTTTCATAATTTTTTTTTCAAATACTTCAGTGAAATCTCGTTCAAAATCCATGTAAACATATCAATATTACTAAAATTTAGCACGTTTTCCAAAAAAATGGTTTCAATTTTTTTCTAAAGTTCAGAATGTCCTGAATATTGTTTACTTTAAACCCCCCCCCCCTCTATTTTTTAAATCATCGTCTATCATTTTAACTCCCCGCCTTTTGCTTAAACTCCCGTCGATACACAAAGAGCGAATTTCACTGGCTCCCACACATCGAGTATGAAACATGAACGAATAACGACTGAGCAAACATTACGATGTAAAATTTGTCTCTGAACATGGTTTTGTTAGTCTATAATTTGAAGCACCCAAAACGGTTGTTGTTCTTTTGATTCCATTTGAAAGTGTGTATTGTTACGAGTTCTTGGATACATTATTTTAACCAATAATTATAAGAAAAAAGTTAAAAGAGAAAACCAGCGAGATACCGATAAAAAATCGGAAATAACGTCTATATGTAGAAGTTCTTGTTGCCATTGTTCGTTTGGTAAAATACATATTCAGTGGGAAAGATAAGATTCAAATGGTTCTCAGCTTTGTGAAACAGACATATTCTAACCGTAACCCTGGGGAAAATCAGGCAATAAAAATATCATCATTTTGAATTATTGTGTTTCTGAATAACGAAAATGAATAAATAGAAAACCAGGTGAAGAGAGGAACCTCAACACTTCACAAAGCCAGATTTTTATGAAAATTTCAGGATAAGTTAAAAAGTCGCCTATCTAGACATCTCTGAAATTTCTTAGAATTCGGCGGCCAGTTCCAGCCGAGTTGCATCAGTTTCGGTACCAAAAATCGCCTTTTCAGTTCAAAAACAGCGTTTTCAAAAAGGATTTTCTCAAATCCTAGGACGTTCAAAAGCATGAAATTTGTAGTGTTATACTCAAATTTGAATGAAAATCGACATTTTAAATTTTTCTCAAGAACAAAACTTTTTTTAATTTCTGAATTTTTTCACAACTTTCCAGATTTTATCGAAAATAAAAAAAAAAACATATGTTTCTGAGAAAAAAAAAAAGAAATATCAAATTTCATTAAAATTTCAGTATACAAAGTTTGAAACGTCCTAAAACTTGAGGATTCCTTATCGAAATTTCGGATTTCGAACTGAATCTACGATTTTTTGTACTGAAACGGATATAACTCGGCTAAAATTGGCGGGCGGATTCTAAAATTTTCAAGCGTGTCTCGATAGGCTATAGGAGCGAAGCTGAATATGTAAAGAAAATATGTAGGAGGACAAGGTTCATAAAGAGGAGCAGTGTTAAAACATTTCCTTTAAAGTCCAAAAAACCAACCGACATAGAGCCGATGTTTCTTCTTTGAGTGGACAACGGCAGCTGAACAAACGTGTACATCGTACAGAATCCATCTCCTACTCAAATCAACAGTTGTACGCAAAAAATTTATATCTTGCTCGGAAATATTTTCGAAGCAAAATGAAAACTACTACTGAACTGAAAAATTCGAAAAGAAATGATTTGCAAGGCATCCGAGGTTTAGCTATTCTCTCGGTTCTTGGCTTCCACTTCTTTCCCAATCAGTTTCCAAATGGATATTTAGGAGCAGTGTGTCCTTTCGACACGACTTCGAAAAATTTTTCGAGGAATTTCTCGAAAAATTCCTCGAGAAATTTCTCGAAATTTTTCGATGAATTCGTCGAAAAATTTCGAGGAATTCCTCGAGAGATTTCTCGAAAAATTCCTCGAGGAATTCCTCGAGAAATTTCGAGGAATTACTCGAAAAATTCTCGAGGAATTCCTCGAGGAATTTCTCGAGAAATTTCGAAGAATTTCGAAACATTTCGAGGAAATTTTTTTCAAAAAGAATTCACTTTGAAGTGGTGGCCTAACTTTTTCAAGTTGATTTTTCTAGGCCACCGTATTAAAATGTCCTAACATGTACCTGGTGTCTCTTAGGTCATTTTGAATTGGTGGCCTAACTTTTTCAAGTGGAGTTTTCTAGGCCACTATGATTAAATGGCCTAGAAAACATACCAGATGAATTTCACAGTAATTCTAGGCCACCTAACCATGGTGGCCTAGAAAACTCCACTTGAAAAAGTTAGGCCACCATGTAAAAATGACCAATAAAACACACCGGGGTCATTTTGAGACATTTCTCAGCCGAAAAAAAGTGGTGGCCTAGAAAACTCCGTTTGAAAAAGTTAGGCCATCATGTCAAAATGACAAAAAAAATAAGAGAAAACAATGTCAACAACGAAAATCCGAAATTCCGCATTGTGCGAGAATTCCTCGAAATTCCTCGTAATTCCTCGAAATTTCTCGAGGAATTCCTCGAGGAATTCTTCGAAAAAAATTTCTCGAGGAATTTTTCTCGAGGAATTCCTCGAAAAATTTTTTTTCGAGAATTTTTTTTCGACAAATTTTTTCGAGAAATTTTTATCGAAATTTTCTCGAAAATTTCTCGAAAAAGGCATTTCTCGAGAAATTTTTTTTCGAAAAGACACACTGTTTAGGAGTCGATCAGTAATTTTGATTCGTCTTATTTTTCTAAATTTCCAAATTTCAGGTTTTTCGTTCTATCGGGGTTTCTAATGTGTATGCTGCTCGTGAAATCTCAAGAACTCCCGATAATTTCATTTTGCACTTAATTCTACATCCGTCGGTTCAAACGGATACTTCCCTTGTATTTTCTGTTTATTCTATGTATCGTAATTGCGCTTTATGAAGTTTTTCCAACATCTGCAATTCTTCAAAATCAGATGTCTGCTGAAAAAGCATTGATATTTTTATCAAATAGATCTCCAACCGAAAATGAGGACTATTTCAAAAAAGTGTGTTAATGACCTGGTTTCCTGGTTATCTGAAATTTTCTATTTCCAGCTCTCTATAGCATTGGATCTCTTTACTCATACTTGGTCTTTGTCAGTGGAAGTTCAGTTTTACCTACTTGTCCCATTTATTTTTCTCATTGGTCGCTTTTTTGAAAAATCGTCTAGACAGTGGTATAATGCAGCAATAGGTGAGTGTGCATTCATTTTCTGAAATTGTTGAAACTTCAGCTATATTATCATTCCTCTTCCATGTCTCTTCTCCAGCTTCCAATGCTTTTAACAGTGTTTTTGCAAGAATCTGGCAGTTTTTAATAGGAATGATTTCATATTTTATTGTGGAGAACCGGGAAAACAATTCAGTTCTCTATAAACCATTGGAAACTGTGGAGAGTGAGACTGAACAGTTATTGGAAGATGACAAGATTGTGAGGGAATCGAAAGTATCAGGGAAAATTCTATGGATGAAAAATATTGTTCTAATCTTATCAGTTATGATAATTCTGGCCCCTAGAGAATTGACTCCACTTGGAGCAAGGTAAAACATTAACAAAACATTAGGACGTATTAAAATTGTTTCAGAGTATTTATGACAGTTTTCACTGGACTTTTGATTGTACTCGATGTGGAAAATTTTCTTCTAAACTCTCGGTTTTTGGTATACATCGGAGATATATCCTATGCTCTGTACTTAATTCATTGGCCAATTTATGCGTATGTGAAATTGACTTACGGAAGGAACTTTTGGATTCTAGCTGCAGCTGCATTTTTATCTTTACTAGTGGCAGCAATTATCAAACAAATCTACGAAAAGTGAGATTTTAAAATTTCTTAAATCTTCAACAATCGTTTTCAGCTGGTATTTAAAGCAGTCGAACATACTTGTTGGAATTCTTGTCGTTGTTCTTCTTGTCTCAAATTTCATTATTATCAATAAGGATAAGATTAATGAACAACTGAAGAAAGCCAGCAAGCTTACTAAGCGAGTTCAATTATGGAATTGAATGAGTGAGAAAAATAGTATTTTTCAGAATTCCGAACAGAACATTTCCACGTTTAGACGGAGTGGAGCCCGACATGAATTTGGGTGAGTTCTTGGCATAGGGACATCAATTTTGGACGAGTTTCCCACTAAATATTTGAAAAAAAATTTATAATAATAATAAAATCAATCTTTGAATGAAATATTCACACGTCAGACAATGCTGAAGAATTGAATAACTATTGGAATATCAATGATAACAACGCTCCACAGCTTCAAGAGTGCAGACATCGTGCCACAACTATTTCAATGTATATGGCAGTAGGTGAGGCCAAGCTTTTATTGATTAAATTTGATTTTCAAAAAAAAATTATTTGTAGGTTGTGAACCACTAGCCGCTCCTCGGAAACCAATTGACAATGGAGATTTTTCCACAAGTTGGACAAAGGAATGCTCTGAAAAATTGATTAATTTCGTTGGCTTTATAAATGAGACGCAACCGGATTATGCATTCATTCTGACAAGGCAAAATATGAGTTTTGAATGACAAGTTCAAAAAATATATATTTCAGATGGTTTGCTGTTGCTGAACCCTATGAAAATGGACCTGACAACTTGAACAACGATACAATCTACTTGGAAATGAAAAGCCAATTGAGAAAAATGTTACCGAACATTAAGAAGAAGTTGTTCATTCTAGATTCTTTCCCAAGAGCCAAATCGAAAGAAATTGAAAGGATTGCAGAAGAAATGAAAAAAGGAAGAAAGACAATGACAGAAATCAATGTAAGCAACAAATTATACCTAATTATTTCAATATTATTCCAGCAAGCCTTATACGATCCAAAGCAATTCGAATTCGGACGTCATCGTCATGCTGAATTGGTGAAAAATGAATGTGGATCAAAATGCGAACTTATTGACTACGTGGATGCATTCTGGAACAAAACAATGAATCAATTTCAGTATTTTGATTCGAATGGTTTTTCTTATTTTACAACTGGCGCTCATTTATCGGCTCATGGATTAGAATATGTTCGACCCATTTATACGGAAATTTGTGCTCGTTTGTAGTTTTCAGTCTAGAATTGTAAATAAATAGACATTTCTAATTTATCGTCGCAAAAATATAATTTTTTGGTTTATTTGGCTTTTTCCTTTAAACGTCGCCTAGTCACAATAACTTTCAGTTTCTGGAAGTTTAGTGTCTAAAATGCCAATTTTAGATAAATTCGATGTACAAAAGTTTGTTACATCTAGATGAAACGTAAGGATGTTCGGAATGGCATTTTCAGAATTTTTTTTTCAAAATGTCGAAATTTTCTGAATATTCCGATATTCAAAATACAAAAGTTCTGAATCTCAGAGATTTTCAATTTTCAGAAACTTCAAAACTTCGGCTACTCTGAATTCTTCTTTTTTGAAATTTCCGGAATTTCGGAAAATTGGAATTTTCAATTTTCCGAAATTTTCGAAATTCCGGAATATTGGAATTTTTCCAATTTTGAAATTTTCGGAATTCCGGAATATTGGAATTTTTCCAATTTTGAAATTTTCGGAATTTCGGAATATTGGAATTTCCAAATTTTGAAATTTTCGAAATTTCGAAATATTGGAATTTCCAAATTCAGAAATTTTGGAATATTGAAATATTGGATATTCACAATTTTGAAATTTTCGGAATTTCGGAATATTCGGAACTATTTTATTTTTAAAAAAAGTTAAATTTTCAAGCTATTAATTCCATTTTTCCTTCACAAGAACGCCAAAACCGGTGAAAATTGACAAAAATAGTTCAGCTCTAAAATATCTGATGTAATTCCCCTCGAGATCTGCAAGAAAATTTTTCGCCTACGACATACGTAGTCCAAAAATCTCTAATTCCGAAAAAAAAACTTTAAGGAAATTGAAGCTATTGTTACTAGACAAAATATGATTAATTTTGGTTAATTTTATCATGCATATCTTTTTTTTCCAGAAAAAACAGGATTACAAACTTCGAAGACCTTTTTTATCCAGATGTATCTTACATCCAAACCTCCAATAATCTGAGATATCTGAAACTGGCATTTTAGAACCTAAATATCATCCGTTTTCAAAAAAATTCTCTCCTGAAAACACACACTGTTAGTAAGCAGGTCATCAATGAAGACATTTTCATTTCAAAACAACCTGAAACACACATCAACTCATTCACCCCTAATTTATTATTCTACGTAATCAATCTTTACTCTTCTTCTCGCGTTTTCTGAAAATTTCCATATTTACAACTATTAAATTTCGTTGACAGTGGCTGTTTTGGTCAATATATTGATAACATCTTATCAGTGTTTCGAAACATTGAAAGTTGTGAAACAGGCGCAGAGCCATAACAGTCTATTGTTTTGGAGCATTTGAAAATGATGACGAAAACACTCGCTTGAATATATGTATGTACACTTTATTGAGAAAAATAAACCACATCTTCAAGAACATTCTTGACGATTTCTGTACAGAAAAAAAGCTCAAAGGAAAAAGTACTTTAGAGGAATGATGAAATATCAGGGATTGCTAACTAATGGGACCCGTTTCGGAAACGGTGAACGTTAGTAGGAATTGGAATAATATGTATACATTTTTGTGAGTTTAGAATGGTCCATTTTCCTTAGCCGATGCATTCTTTTGCTTTCGGAAAGAACGACTTCTGACCCATTCGTTGATGTATGACAGCACATTTTTCTTCTTCGATCTTGTAGAAGAAGATGATGATGTGTCCGAAATAGACGGTGCAACCCGCGGGAACTCCTCTTCCGATGCCTCGTGAATGGTCTAAAAATAATTCATCATGATGCTGATAATTAAAAAGTCATAATTCAATTGACTCTAGCATTCCACGACAAGGGTCACGAGTTCGATCTTTAACTAGAGTTTACACGTACCGTGATTGGAGCAATGACGGGTGCCTGATGTGCACCGGTTGTAAATTCTTGTGCCCTCCCGAGACCAGTGTCGTCCTCGGTTTCTTCCTCGTCCATTTCGGTGATTGCAGGGCAACGAGAGGCCAGATACGTGTAACTGCGACGTTTGCATCTGGAAATCAGTGATAATTTGTTATGGGGGTAATAAAATTAAGGTGATGCAGGGTACCTAGGTACAGTATGATTAGGAAATAGTACCATAACGATTTATTGCTTCATTACTTGAACGGCATATGACGCTGGATATCAATATTGGAAAATCGGAATATTAACAAACTACTGCCTGGGAAATTAAGCTAACAAAAGAGCGCTACAGTAATCCACAGAAATGACCCTAACTGAAGATTTAAACCGTTTATCAAAGTGTGACTAATTGAATTCATTATTCATTCAACATTATTCAGGTCACATCAACTACAGTACCGGTCAAAAAGATCTACAAAGAAGTGCTATTCAGTGGGTTTTGACCATTTTTAAGAGGCTGGAGCTTGGCTGTCAAGTTTCCAATCATCATTAAAATTTTGGAAGATGTGAAACAGGGGTCAGCAAGTAGCTAAAAACTATGAATTTCAAAAAATTCTGTAAAAACAAAATTTTCAATCTAGGCTTGTTTTGTACCCATCAAAGTTCTCAACATAATCAACAACTAGAAAACGGCGCTCTAGACATTTTAAAATGATCAAAATGGTCAGAAAGAAGCTGAAAACCCCTTGTTGTATTTTTGTACTCTGATTGGATAGAGGTACCATAACGATTTATGGCCTATGTGGAATTGGCTCATAAGCAATACTTTTTTAAATTTTCAGCTGATATAAATTTTCTACAGTAGCCTCCTGAAACAACATTCACTAAAAACTTCGAACATTTTTCCAAGTGTGACCCACTAAACTCGTTTTTGCCATTATACAGTATTACTGTATATCAGGTCACACCAACCATAATACCCTTTGACCTCTCTCCAGAATGAAGTTCATAACTCATTGTTCCCTACGTGACAGTTTTTTATCAAAATAAGTACCCTGCCATTATCCGGTTTATAACACTTCTCGATTTTCGCAGACGTTTTGCCTTCCGGCACGTTTCAGAACACATGAACACGCACCCAAAAAGAGACAACACAGCACTTTTTCCGGTTAATCGCTCACAGTACCTACAATCGCGGCTAATAAGGATCTAAATGGTTTACCTTGACTCCATACGACGGGTACGAAGCATCATCATTCTTTGGTGTTTGTCCAGAAGAGAATCGAGCGAAGTTCCTTCTTTTCCTGAAAATTCGAGATTGAGAGGATACTGTAGTTTTCATAACCAACCTGTTGAAATTTTCGGTGCCAGCTGTGAATTAGTGGTTCTAGTACGTTGTCTTGGTTGTGGCTTCTTTCTCTCATAGAGATTGAATTCCGGACGAATGACTGGTGAGAACAGTGCCATTGGTGCTGAAAAGAAGTCACGTTTTTTTTTCTAAAAAATCACACAAACATATGTAAGAAAAAGTGAAAATGCAACTTCTGCAAAAAAGAAAATGATAACTAGTTTGGCAATATACTCCTTTTCTCACCCCGCTTGACTTTTATAGAACTCACCCCGCGGGGCACACTGATAAGATCATCACAAACAAGTTGACATTGAAAGAAAAAGAAGTGATGGGGTAGCGTGTCAAAAAAGAGTTCATTTCTTTTCGGAATTTTTTTCGGAAATCATATTAAATTTATGATAACGTTTATGTCTTTTACAGGAGAAAAAATGAAGTAAGAAGCTCCGCTTTGGGCGCCGCCATTTTGAAAAAGAATTTGAAAACAACCAAGAATGTTCTAGAATAGGAAGAGATGATAGTGAGGCGACTTGTCTTTCAAAAGTGAATGGGGGGAGGAGAACACTTAATGGGCGGTGCTAGAGAAAACAGTAAAGGAGACAATGAGTCATTTCACAATAGGAATTTTCAGTGGTAGCGGAGGCAATTAGGAAAGAAAGGTTGAAGAAGAAGACAAAAAGTGATCAGTGACCAATTGCACCCAATTTTTTAGTGGAATTCGAACTCTCACTAACCGGATTATAACAGACAAACAGGATTGGGAGTAGGGAATCCACGTAATGATTTTTGTGTTTTTTCAGACATTTTTTCAAACAATTTTTGATGAGGAATGACAAATTTAGCTAAGTATAAGAAAAGTATAATTTCGAAATTCTTATTGTTTCAAAATGCAGAACAGATTACTGTAAAAAGTTTCTCGCTTTGAACTTTGAACCAATTATTCTTGACACCTGTCAAAGATATATAAAAGTGGTCAACAGATGAATTGTGTATCATAATATCATCAATATTTTATCAGTTGAGAGATTTTTGATATTTTTAATAGAAACCGAGATAATTGAGCTTAAAGTGCACGTAAAGACTATAAGAACGCCACCCTCAATTCGTAACTTTGAGCTATATTATCTCGGTTCCCGCAAAAGATATAAAAAATCTGTCAGATAATAAATTGTTTATCATAATATCACCAAAATGTTATGAGTTGACAGATTTTTGAAATCTCTCATAGAAACCAAAATAATTGACCTCAAAGTGCACGTATGGATAAGATTTTAATGATAAACACTCTAAAAGACCGCCACCTTTATAACTTTGAGCCAGTTTATCCCGGTTCATGTAAAAGATATGAAAGAGTTGTCAACTGGTGAATTATTAATCATAACATAACCAATATTTTATTGGTTAACAGATTTTTGATATCTCTTTTAGGAATCGAGATAATTGAGCTCAAACTTTATGAATATGACGGGCTTCTTTAACTTCAAGCTCATTGTTTTCAGTTCCTGTTAAAGATTCCAAAAACTCGTCAACTACTATAATATTTATCATAATATCACCAATATTTAATCAGTTGGCAGATTTTTGATAACTCTAATAGGAACTGAGATAATTGAGCTCAAAGTGTACGTAGGGAGAGATTTTCTGAAAATTCCTACTGTTCGAAAACACTACACAAATTACTACGAAATCTGAAAACATCTATGGTAGGTTCTACAAAATTGCGAAAATTTCCTATCAAAACAGAACCAAAAATCTCACGGATCTTTGTTGGAAACAGAAAAGAAAAACACACACACTGAAAAATGCCGTTTCAGCAAAAAATGAAGAAATTACAATTCTCCAGCGGACTGGCAACCGGAACGAGTTCCCTGTCTTAACACTATCATATGATAATGTTGTTTTAAGAAAAAGAGGGGACCATGTGGTTGCACCCATTTTAACCTAATAACAAAACACTTATGATTGCCTGCTGCCGTCGTCTGTCTAGAGATTAGAAGAAAGGGGTTCCCTGTGTGTGATTTTTGACACACACGGGTTGTTTTGCAGGAATAACAACGTGGGGGAGCCCCGGAGCTAAGAATGAGTGCGGGGTTTCACAACAGGAACCTTATTTTTATACTTGTTCCGTTTTCATTGTATAATACAGAACGGGGCGACGATGAAATGTGTTATCAGCCTAATTTCCTGCTATTATGACCGTCCGTAAGCGGCTTTTGACGCGTTGGGACTAAAGCACAAAGGGTTTCCCCAAGGCGAGTACAGACTTTGAGGAGATGATTTGGGAAAAAAAGAAAATATGCCGAAAACTGATAATTGGAACCTTCGAACAGAGAAAACGGACAAAATTCCACTGTACGAAAGTTTTTTGAAGGGAATTATTTTCTTTTCTAATTTTTTTTTCTAATTTTCATTGTTCTATGGACAGATTAATTTAATCAGAACTGATTAAGGAGAACTAGGCGTTTAAAAATTTCAAGAGAAACATAGAATTGATTTCAACATCATACGGTACCGGCCAATAAGACATACAAAAACTAATTTTTCAGTTGATTTTCGGTAATTTTGATCACTTTCAGGAGTCTGGAGCTCGGCGTTCAAGTGTTGAATAAATTTGAAAATTTTGAAGGATGTGAAACAGAAATAGAATAAAAAATTTGTATTAGATGAATTTATTAAAAATTCCTAGTTTTCAGATTTCTGAAAACATTTATCTTTGCCCGTATTTGTACTGAAAACTTGAAAAAAACGGGCGTCTTTCAGAAATCAACAAAAATTTGAAAAAATAAGAATTTTCAAAAAAAATTTGTGAATGCAAAAATTTCAATTTAGGTCTGTTTTACATTCTCTGAAACTTTCAAGATGATCGAAAACTTGACAGCCGAGCTCCAGACTTCTGAAAATGGGAGAAATGGCAAAAACCAACTGAAAATGAGTTATTGTATACCTTACTCCATTCTCGTCCAAGAAAAAATTACCAGTTCACTGAAACCAAAACCACTTGAACTAATTAGGCACTAATTCAATTGTTAATTCGATATCAGTGTCTGAACTAATTTCAAACGATTTCGTTGACGTCTTCTTCCTTGTCTCCTCTTTCTCATTGAGATATCAAGGGGTTTCCCAGCGACTTCTTCGTGATAAATGAGGACGGGATCATTAACATCTTTTCGAATAGAAGAAGAGGAAGAAGAAGAATACGAAAAGCTAATAAAAATGTCCCCAGAACTTCCGGTCTAGATTGATATCTCTTTTATCTATTTTGGGAATCTCCTTCTCTGTCAGATTTCTGATCTTTTGCTATGTGGGTGTTCATATTTGATCTTCCTTGTTAATATATCGGAAGATCAGGTGTTTGGGTAGAAATGACCACTCCCCGTATACATAAAGTTCTTATCAGTAGTATCAACAACCCATTAATAAAGAGCAAGGAGCACTTACGTGTCATAATATGTGATAGATCCATTTTCAACGACGCTAATTGACAAGTTTTGTGTGGAGTGTCAACCTTGTGTTGTTCCGAAACTTGTTGGGTTGTGCACGTAGCTGAAAAAAGTTGAAAATTCAAATTTACATATTCAGGTTTTATTCATTGTTCTCTGACAGACATATGACTCGGCAGTGAAAACGTGAATAGGTTTAATACACAGACTGAAATAGAAAACTGAATACAGAAAAAAAACTTAAATCGGTTTATGAAACGTGTGAAAGTGGAAATTGTCAAAAACATGAGTCAGGTGAGATGGCAATGCAAAAAACAAAACAGTTTTATATGAAAGTTTTGAGTTTGCAACATTCGAGAGGAGGTGGGTTCTTGATGAAATAATATGCAAATTTTCTAAACAGGTTTTTGGATGATTAACCTGTTGAAACAAAAAATATGAATCATGAAAACAGTACGTAGCATGGATTCTAGAAAACCATAGATCTGAAATTCAGATTGTGAATGGTCAACATTATTGTTATCATGTTTGCAAATCGGGTTCACTTATTTTCAATGTTGTTTTTATTTTCACGTAGGAATATAAAAACATGTTGTCTGGCAGACTGTTTGAAAATAATCAGCGAAAAGTCGAAAATCACTTACAGTATACGCCTCATGTTGAATAAAAATTTGTGCACACAGAAAAGTAATAAATTCTTTCACAAAAAATTCTGAAACTGCCTTTAAAAACACTATATTTGTTTTGATAGAAGCCCACCCTTTACATTCATTTTGCGCTCAATTATCTCGTTTCTTATGAAAGATACCGAAAATCGGTCAACTGAAAAACGTTCTGTCATAATATCGTCAGCATTTCTGTAGTTTGTAGATTTTTGATATTTTTCATAGGAATCGAGATAATTGAGCTCAAAGTGCAAGTTTAGTTTGGCGTTCTATCATATTTTTCCCGGTCAAAAAAAAACGTTTCTAAAAATTGAAAATAATAATCAAAATTGTATGGTTTACCTTGTTTTTGGTGGATAATTGACACATCAAAACTGCGTAAAATTGAATTTACAAAAAACGTGCACTACACCTTGAACTCTTAATTTTAAGTTTTTCAGACACATAAGATAATTTATTATTTTCAAAAAATATTAAACTATCTTGTTTTAGCACTACTCGAATGTTTTAGCTTAAATAATATTTTCAGGAATCAAACAATTGATTACTGGTAAACATTTCTTAAGGAGCAAAACGTTCTCCGAAAACCGATATATTTTTAAGGGCCACATCATTCCCAAGAGCAATGTACAGTATCCCGGATTGCAAACAAAATTGTTTTTTATATTTACTGTTACCAAAAACTAAACAAAGAAAAAAACCAGCCGCCGAATGCTAAAACAGCAACCAAAATGTTCCACGCGCACCGTATAAGCGGTTGCTCAAACTAGAAATTCGGGGTTAAACCTATTCAAATCCTTAGAATTACCATTTTTCATCCTATTAACAAGTTGCTATTCAAAAGCCAAAGAACAGAAAAGAAACAAATAAACCGAGGACCAGTGTTTGGATTGTAATGCAAATGTTGCATTTTTTGTCTGGAACAACAAGGAAAAATTCAGAAACCAAAGTGAAAACATTGAATTGTTTTGCATTCACCTTTTTATATAGAGGAAGTGATATTTGTGAATGCCAATATTGTAATTATCATACGACTTCCGGTTAATATAGAGTCATGTGAACATATGAACAAATAAGTTCTGAAAAAAAACCAAAAAAGAATTCAGTTTTTTTTTTCTTATCTGTTTGCACTCAGTTCACATAAAACCACGCACACCCACATTCAACAGACAGGATTCATATAAAATCGACTGAAAGTCATCTAGACGACAGATTGACAGTCATACCTTTCTATGGGAAGTTAGTTTGTTGAACGTGTGATTTCCAGCTTATTTCATGATTTTCCGACAAAACCTATATACGAAGAAGTGTACAATGACAATAAAATCAGATACAGAAAATGTCAGACAAGCACTAAAGCAGTACGTGCCAAAAATTGTTTGTGAATATTTGATTGAAACCAATTAGACATAAATATGCCTATTGAAAACAATATTTGAGCTAATATACTAGACTAAACCCAATTTTGGAGCTACAACTACTTTCTGGATAAATTCTTTGAGTGTTTTTTGATGATACAGTAAGATTTTATAATTTTCAAGAATATGGTATTGCCGGAATGAAAAATTCTCAACCTCTAGTAAAAGCCGCAGGATGATTTTGCAACTCTGCGGCGTGCTTTCTCATTTTCTTACAGTTAAATGTAATTAAATGAATTTTCTCAGAAAAAAGTAAATACCTCTCCAAGAAAAAATAATTTTCATTATTTTTTAGTTTTTAAGTTTGCAGATTTTTTATAAAAATTCTATATTTGACAAAATTGTATTTAAGTAGCACTGTAACCAGCAAAAAATGTTTCGAGGACAATAGAAAAAATGGAAAATTTTTCTGTCAAGTAAAAAACTTTCCATGGTGTTGAAATCATTTTAAAATCTTTGAAAAATAATTTTTTCACAAAAAAAAAAGAAAAAAAGGCTCTGAAATTCAAATTTTTGTCAAATTTAGAAAACCTGCAGCAGTCAGGCTTTGATTTTTTGAATGGGGCTTCCTTTCTATTTTATGTGGTATCATTTTTTTTCGCGAATTCACCCATTTTTCCTTTTTTTTTCTTCAATAATTTTCTTCATCGATAACATTTTGAAGTGAACAGAATTCTGTGTATATGCAGATATAGCCAATAGAGCAAATGCGCTCCGTTGGGTTGTTGCTATGTTGACTAACCCCGTGACTTTGAGTTGCTCTATCGAATATTCTTTTCTTTTTATCGCTTTTCACTCAACTGTCAAAATGAACAGTACTTCCTCTCCACCCGAGAACTTTGATCTTCCTGCTTTTCTGTTCAACACTTACCTCCCGGTGGGAAATGTAGCAATTACATTTTACTATTAGGTTGGAAGGAAAGTAACTGTCCATTTTTTAATTCGTGAATAACACAAAAACAAGAATTATCCAAGATTCACAGTATGCACCGTCGTGGCCCACGACATGCTGGCAACATTCGGGTAACTTGTGGTGTCGGATTCTCATCCGTTTCTTCTTCGAAAATGCCTTCAAAGTCTTTAAAATTCATTTATTTTGAATTCCGCTGTACCTAATGGAAACGCGCTCTGTCGCACTTGCGCCAAAAATCGAGGCGGGAAAACTGTGCAATTGCTTTTCTGGCCTCATTTTCAATCATTCTTGTCTGTGAGAGAGCACCGAATTGGTGACTCTGTTTTCACTTCTAGACAGTTTCATTTTTCCTAGTCTTTCCTTTTTCCCTGGCTACCTAGTTTCCCTTCTTTTTGTGTGATTCTTGTTCGGAGAAGGGCACTCGTTTGGTGAATCCCTGCATCCTCTTCGACAGTTTCATTTGTTACCGAATTTTCCTTCTTTTTGTTACCTTTTTCCCCCTGGTTACCGTTTTTCCCGAGCATTTGCTCAATTTCCCTTGCTACCTAGTTTTCCCAGTTTCCTAGTTACCTTTTGCCTTGATTTCCCCAGTTATAATAAACCAATTGTGTTTATCAAAAGCTGTCTTCTTTATTGTCTTCTTTCTTTCCGTATTCTTCGCTGAATTCGTCTCGAATTCAGTGTTTCCGCCGCCTTTCGTTTCCGCCTTTCCGTCTTTGCCGTTTTCTCTCCGTCTCTTCTCTCTCGTTATCTTTTCTTTCCGAACTTGTACACGGCGCTGTCAGGAGTGTAACCCACTTCCCACAAAGCTAGTACCTGTCCGACTTGGGGGCCGAACCAAACGCCACGTGCAATACCTCTCGTTGAGCAGAATCAAAGGCTAAGAGTACAAAACCTCTAGCTTTTTCAGTTCTGTTCTGCGAGAATCATCTACAAAGCCTAGAGTGAAAAACCTCTCGCTTGTTCCAGTTTTGTCAATTCAAAAGCTCGGAGTGCAAAACTCTCGCTTTTCCTTTGACTTTGAGTTTCAATTTCTGACTGAAATTCTTGGAATTTCGCTTAGAATTTGACAGAAAATACCGTTTTTCAAAGGCGAATCTTTGATTGATAGGTAAATTCTGTTCAAATCAGTCAGAAAATCGATAATTCGCTACCGGAACGTTGCGAAAGTTTTCAATAGTTTCGCCTGGATTTCTACTGGATTTCTACTAGTTTTCTACTGGATTTTCATCAATTTTCAAGGATTTTCATCGATTTTTCACCGTATTTTCTGCGTTTCTCTGCTTTCAAAGAGGATTTTCTTGTCGCCGATAAAGAAATTGTGGAAAAAACGAGTCAAAACTCGCTTTTTATCGATTTTTCCTGCTATTAATCGATTTCTACTGGTTTCTCTTCCTTTCCGCTGCATTTTCGTCGTCGAAAACCGTCAAATATCGATTTTTGTCGGGTTTTGTTATTGCTGTTACTTTCTGATACCTATTCCCGTCTCTTATCGCCTTCTATTCGCTTCAAATCGTCAATTTTCTTGAATTTCAACGAGAAACTCGTATTTTCAGGCTTTTCAAATGATTGGCCTATCAGAGGAGCCACCACCGCCTTCAACTCTGCCGTCGGCGCCGCCGCTCGACCCATCGGATGCTCCCGATGTGCTCTCGGAAGAAGAACAACAACGTCTTCGCGAGGAAGAGGAGGAAAATCGTCGGAAAGAAGAACAAGAGAAAGAAGAAGCCGAATTCTTCGCACAAACCTGCGAAGGTGTTCTCGCAGAGCAACGGCAGGTGAGACTCCAGAAAAACAGAGAATGTGAAAACATTTTTCGTACAGAATTGAAGCAAAACACAAGCTTAAAAGAGAGCAATGTCACCAAAATTGTTGACAAAGCTTTTTCGATAATTCTGGAGAAAGATGAAGTCATCGATAGCAAAGATTTCGCTATCTCAAAATACAGAAAAATGGTTCAAAATCTGAATGATCGCGTTTTTCAGTTGACGACAACTATGGAGGACGTCAGAGGATTCTACACCGCCGCGAACAACTCGGTAGATGGAGGCAATGAAATGGTGAGATTTCTTGAAGAAAATGAAATTGAAACCGTAGAAGAATTGCAAGAAAAATTGTCGGAATTGAGCAGACTCAAAAGAGAAAGTCAACTTCAACAAAAATATTTTCAGACGATGCGAGAGCAAGACAGAAGTCGAAATTCCGGAGCTTCTACAGATTCAAGCTTGAGCGACAAACTCAAATTGGATATGGATCGACTGGAAAGAGAGAAGAAGCGATTGGAAGAAGAAAATCAACTCCTGAAGCTTCAAATTCCACTCAAACCGCTGTTTCGCATCGAAGAAGCACAACAACGATGTGATACAAGAGTTTTGAAGAATGTGGAGACTCCAATGTTGCCATCGATGCCAAAAGGATCGTGTGAAACAAGGAGACGATCGGAGAATATGACTCGTGAGTATTTCGTTAAAGAAAAAGCGCGCGATGCGATTTATGACGATACTATGCATGAGCATTTCGCGCAAGACTTTGATGATAATGAGGGTGAGAAATACGCGCCGAATCGCTATTATCAGAGTGACTGGAACACCGGTAAAACATCGGAAACAGCTTTTTTGACAATGATGCAACAAATGCACATGCAAAACCAGCTGCCTGATCCTCCGAAATACACTGCTGAAGAGAAATCCGCTTCAATGGATGCGTTTATCAAAACGTTTCAAATGAAATATGGCGGATTATCTCAAAAACAGCAAGTTGTGCTTCTAGAGTCTAATTTCTTGTCGGGAAAAGCGTTGAAAGTGTTCAAAGGGCTTCCGGAATATGACAAACAGTCTTTTCAAACTGTGATGAGAAGAATGGCTGAGCGGTTGCGAGTTTCCAAAGAAGATGACTCAAGACGAGCGAAGTCTAAATGGGAACAATTGCATAAGCGAGATGGTCAGTCAATCGAGGACTATTGTCTTGCGATTGATGAGCATTCGAAGCGCGCGTTCATGAGAATGGAGCCTGAAGAGCTATCGTCGTTGAAATGTCAAAAATTGCTTATTGCGATTACTGATAATGAGACAATGGTGTGCCTCATTGAATCGAAATTGAGTGATACTTCTGAAATTGATCATTATGAAGTCGCCAGAGAGATTGCTATCAGATATGAGCGGAGTGTCAATGAGAGACAGAAGAATAAGAAGAAAGATGAAGCGAGTGAGAAGAAGGATAATAATTCTTCGTCTCATACTGCTTCAAATCAACAGAATTCTAACAAAATGTGGTCTCAGAAGCAGAATCAGAGTCGCAATCATCAACAGCAGTTCAATTCGCCTAGTAATAATTATCTTTCGAATTCGTCGAACAATAATTATCAGTTTACTTCGTCACATCATCAGTCTCCTCCATTAGTTCAGTCGTCTGCGTTTTCAAATCAGCTTTCGTCGGATCATCAGTCTCCTCCGTTAGTTCAACAGTCTTCGTCTTCAAATCAGCCTTCGTTGCCTAATCAGTTTCCGTCGCATATGCAACCTTCCCAGAAAGAAGATGTATCCAGTCAGAGTCAGTCTTTCGCAGAAATTCCGGTGAATAATGACTATTCATGCCGAGAATGTAACGCTATCGGGTGTCATGCTCCAACTTGTTCCAAGGCTCCGAGAAACGCTAAATATGTTCCCACTTGCAATCGTTGTCGTGAAAAAGGTCACTCCGCGAACTATTGTCCGCAACAGAATGTAGCAATTCCGGTTCTATCTGAAACCATAGACTCTAATATCGCTATGATTTCCACGTTGGATATCGATTGGAGCCAAACGTCTCTCAATGAAATTTCTGCAAACAAGTCTTCTGTTCAATACGAACAAGGAAGAATTGCGGGCGTTGATGTCGAAATTCTAATAGATAGTGGTGCAAGTATTTCAATTATGTCTCTTGCTTTGTGGAAATCTATTGTCGCAAAGAAAGGAAAGGAGTGGGAAAAGAACGTTTCTATTGAAACTCCGAGCATACAGAACGCGGTAGCTGCTAATGGTGATCCCGTTAATCTGTTATTCCAAGTCATCCTTGAAACCTCAATTCGTTCCAAGTCTAGGAAAATTCCGATTTATGTTGCCGATGTCTCCAGAAACAATGTCATTCTTGGCTACAATAATTTCCAAACAATGGGAATTCAGTTGTCAGTTGAAATGGAGCCTCGGGAAATAAGAACGGTGTATGATGTTCAACTAGCTCCCAAATCGCATCGTAGTGTAGAAGTGCGCGTAGCAGGAATCTTCGATACCGAGAAATTTTGTCTAGTGCATCCGATAATTGATCAACTTGCTACAACAGTCTGTCAGGTCAACACAAAGGGAAAAGCTTTCCTTATGTTTTCCAATCGCGGAAAAGATGTTGTTTTCCTAGAAAAAGGTCAACTTATTGCTCATGGAGAAATGGATAAGACCGAAGTATTCGAAAATGAATTGTTTTCTGAGGATTCAGCTGAACAATCATGTCCAGTGTCTGAAGAATCTTTGCAAGAGAATAATGTCACTGATTCTCAGCATTGTGAAAATCAAAAAGATGAAATTGAGCCAATGTCAGTTTCTGAAAGTACAATAGATGAAGAAAACAGTAGTGTACTGATCGACAAGAAAGCTAACGACATAGATACATGTCAAGGTCCCCCGCTGAAGTCACTAATTGATTCTTCTACTCCTTTTGGCCTTCCAGTTACCAAGACTCGTGATAAACACGAGTTTATAGACTCTTTTCAGCTATATGAAGATGTTCAAGATGAGCATCATGCCTTGGAAATTGTCCCAAAATCTCTCAAACCTCCCCCAGAACCGATACTGGAAAAGGACGGAGATGTCGCCTTTGGCGGTGTTTTTCAAACAAAGCCTTCATGCCTCGTGAAAGAAAACCGTCTACAAAAGGGTTTAGGATTAGAGTCTCATGTCTACAAAAGCGATCTCGCCGCTTGCGAAAAAGAGCTCCTGTCTCAAAACTCGCATCATAACAATCTAATTCAGGACCATCTTGCTCATACGAATGGAGCACCACCCGGAAGAACACCCATTGTTCTGTCACCAGGAAAGGATCCACCAACTGGCTCCAAATGTTCCATGTCAAGTGAACAGTATCCAAAGGATTCAAAGGGATTTTTCGAGGATCCAAAGGAAATGTTCGAGGATTCGTCTCTTCCGAAGTTTTCACCTTCACCAACATCATGCCAGCTACCGTATGAACCTGGACCGTCAATGAGTCTTCATCCAATGCCGAGCACAACTACAGATGATGATGCAGATGTCTCCGGATCTTCTTCACCAAGGATCAGTTCAAACTTTCAACATGAATAATGTCTAATTACTCTTGTTATCCATTGTTATCCCATCACCTAATGCTATCCTTTCCCTCTTCTCCTATCATCTTCCCCTATATTATTCTTTTCCCCATATATTCTTTCCCCTATCTCTATCATCCCTAGTAGCCTTTTTTTGTAATTGATCTCATATCGTTTGATTACCATCATCTTTCCTGATTTCCCCCTTTCTTGCAATCACAGTGTACTCCCAATTCCTCCTCTCTGGTGCTATTTCCATTGGAAGCGGGACTCGAAAAGGTCGGAGATGTCGGATTCTCATCCGTTTCTTCTTCGAAAATGCCTTCAAAGTCTTTAAAATTCATTTATTTTGAATTCCGCTGTACCTAATGGAAACGCGCTCTGTCGCACTTGCGCCAAAAATCGAGGCGGGAAAACTGTGCAATTGCTTTTCTGGCCTCATTTTCAATCATTCTTGTCTGTGAGAGAGCACCGAATTGGTGACTCTGTTTTCACTTCTAGACAGTTTCATTTTTCCTAGTCTTTCCTTTTTCCCTGGCTACCTAGTTTCCCTTCTTTTTGTGTGATTCTTGTTCGGAGAAGGGCACTCGTTTGGTGAATCCCTGCATCCTCTTCGACAGTTTCATTTGTTACCGAATTTTCCTTCTTTTTGTTACCTTTTTCCCCCTGGTTACCGTTTTTCCCGAGCATTTGCTCAATTTCCCTTGCTACCTAGTTTTCCCAGTTTCCTAGTTACCTTTTGCCTTGATTTCCCCAGTTATAATAAACCAATTGTGTTTATCAAAAGCTGTCTTCTTTATTGTCTTCTTTCTTTCCGTATTCTTCGCTGAATTCGTCTCGAATTCAGTGTTTCCGCCGCCTTTCGTTTCCGCCTTTCCGTCTTTGCCGTTTTCTCTCCGTCTCTTCTCTCTCGTTATCTTTTCTTTCCGAACTTGTACACGGCGCTGTCAGGAGTGTAACCCACTTCCCACAAAGCTAGTACCTGTCCGACTGTGGACACCGTCCCTCCAAAAGCCAGCCGACCGCTAGTCAAAGTGTTCCCAAAAAGCAGTTTTTATCTCATCGACAGTGGAAAATTATTTTCCCTCCAGATGACGTTGCATATCTCCGAATAACCAATAATGAAAGGGTCAAGTCTGAAGTTTAAGAAATGTGGACAGCCATCTATCCAAAGCGGTTTAGGACTGAATTGAGTTCCCATAAATATAGCGAGATCCTATGTCTCACGGAAAGTCAAGTAAGTCCTGGACCGCTTTAGCTAGACGGTTCTTCTTCGTGCCTCCTTAAACTCCTGATTTGAGCCTTTTTTTATTGGTTATTCGGAGTTATGCAACGCAGTCGGGAGTGAAAATAATTTAAACTGAAGGTGGGATAAAAAACTTCAATGCAAAATATACTTATTCGCAGCTAGCTGGCTGTTGGAGGGATGGTATCCACAAGTTACCTGAATGTTGGCAACATGTTGTGGACCACGACGGTACATACTTTCAATCTTGGATTAATCTCGTTTTTGTGTTATTCGCGAATCAAAAAATGGACAGTTACTTTCCTTCCAACCTAATATAATCTCATAATCTTGAGGAAGTTAGATTGACTTTGGCATGGCTTACTTAATTACTAGGCCATATGACCAATATACGATAATAGATGTCAGTTTCATTTGAAAATAAATATTTTGAATAAATATTCCAATAAACCCACTCTCAGAAGGAATGAGATAATCAATAAAACCCATAACACACACTCAAATATTACATTCAATTCATCGTTATGTTCATGTTTTCCCGATACTTCAAATCCGGTCTATCTCGGTTAATGTCAAGGATATAACAAAGTTGTTAACTGATAAAGTGTTTATCATAACATTACAAACATCTTAATTATGTTTTGAAAAGTTTATTTACTATGTATAAAGACTTCATTCCAATTTTTAATTTGTATTTTCATTTTCTGTTAAATTTTAATTAACAAAATACGTAGAACTATTTTAAACTTTCCAAATTCCATAAAATTTTCATGGATTCGTTCAACACGTTTCGATGAAGTACATTTTTTTTTATTGTACCCACTTCGTATATGATTTTTATTTATAGAAAATGTTTTATGCCCAATTTGTGTTCAACACAAGCCATGTTTTTCAAAAATAATTTAGAAGATTTCTTCGTATATATTTTGTAGGTAATAATATTACACTAAATTGTATTCCAACTTTCACTACTTTCAAAACAATTATTGTGTTATTTTGCTTTCGAGAAAAAAAGCCAAAACAATCATATGCATATTTTCTCTAGATTTTGTTTTGACTCTTAATGCTTTTGCTTTCGTCCAATCTTTGCCCGCCCGGCGTCAAAATTTCTCCATTTGAGCTCTGCTGCTCCACCGACCTAACCACATTTCGACGCTAGCAAGTCCCGCCTCCTACCGTCTCATAATCAAATGGGCGGAGTTTTGAGCTAGCCGCTTTAAAATCTCCAGCTCGTCAGGAAAAAATATCATTCTGTCAACTTTACCAATTGACAACACCATGAAATTCTTGGCTCTCTGTTTCATCGTTCTTTTGGCTTGTTCCACCAACACAGCTTCTGCTCGAATCTGCGGAATGAATCTTTACAAGGTTCTATTCGACGTCTGTCCATCTGGATGTTCGATTGAAGGTGAGCATTACTGAAATACTAAAACTAGTTAAATTAAAAATGAACTATTGTTTTCAGATCCATCATTTGCCTCCAAGCTTTGCGCGTTCTCATTCTCCAAAGAAGAAATCAAGGAAATGTGTTGTCCCACGGAATAATGATCAGGCCAGCCAAGGTTTTCTTCAGTTTTTGATAATCTTCAATCGCTCATTTTTATCATGCTGATTCTCTCGCACATTTTGCTTCCCGATAAATGTCATAGTCGTTCGTAATAAAAATTTCCTCTGTTGCATTTTTAAAAAATTTTTTCATGAATACAATTTGGGTGTGTTAGACCAAAAACAACAGTACATAGATTCTAGGATTTTCATCAAGCCAAAAAAAATGAAGAGAAACCTTAAAAAGGCCATCTCAAAACAATGAAACTGGCCTGTTTATAAAAATTGTTTCAAATGCCTCGCAGTCGTTTTAGAAATTAGTTAGCCCCAAAAAGTTCTAAAAATGTGTCTTGTGCGACTACAAATTCCACTCACATTTTTCAGGTCGGTTGTTTGGTAAAAAATTCGTAACAGTTTGGAAAAAAATGGGTACCATTCATCTCTTTTTTCTCTCTTTACTTTTACAAAAATTGAGTTATTTACACTAGTGAAAACCAATGAATAAAGTTCGTATTGTTTTTCGAAAACTCGTTTGTATTCTTTGAATCTCTGAAGTCCTACTGAGTGTCAACGGTTCTCTTATGAACCGAAAAATACATTTTACGCTCTTTTTGCGCGCGGGCGACAGAAACATGACCAAATAAGCTTTGTAGGCCACCCTTGGAGAATTCGTCGCTTTCAAAAGATTTGGCGAGATTCTGTTCGCGTTGGGATTTACACAAAAGGAGAATTTGCCTAGCGCTACTGTCAAACTTCCAGCTTCAAAGAATGGATAAATGGGTTTTGCGAGTTTTGAAATCGTACAAGGACTGATGTGATTTTTGAAAACGGGAATCACAATTTTTTCCAAAGTCTGTTAAGTTAGTAATGTTTCACAATTCATAAAAATCTAGTTTAAAATCACAAGCTTCGCAACAAAATCTATGTGTCGCCTCCCTTCCCATTTAGGGTGGTTTATCGTCTTGTTTACCAGTGTGACGTTTGATTTTTTCCTGGAAAATATTTATTATTTTCCCTTTTCCCAAATTCAGTAATCCTACAAATTTCAAAATTGATGTCTCAAAAACCGATTGACAGACATATTAGAGATTTAAAATGTGTGTGATAATAAACAAATCTTTTCGCCCTGACTAATTTTTAACATGATGGCTTGAAAGAATTGTTCCGGAAATTTCAAGGATCACATCAGAATTGCTTTTCTGACATGTAGGGTTTTAAATATTAAACATCACACTTGTTTTTCGTTTTGGGTCCATCACCGCTAATGAGCGCGCGGGAACTAGGAAAATGGAGACTAATGAGATGATGAGTCAGTGAGTATTCGGCAACAGAAGGCTCGAGGGAAGTGTGAGAAATCCTATTTTGACTTGTTTTCCACTTTTCCTGGGACACACAAGACGAAAATCTCGTTTTCCATTTTCTGAATAGGAGGGCACGGGGGTATGAAAGGAGTGGAACAGAAGAAAAAGTTATCCCATAACACGGGGACCTTTTGTTGAACTGGAAAACTTCAGATATAAAAACTTTATTTCTGAAACCATAAATCTGAAAATTAGAGTCCATTCTCTTCAAAAATGGAAGCAGGTTTCTTTCAAAGTTTTTTTTGAATTTATTGAAAAAACTGGGATGAGAAAAAAGGAAAAGTGATTTTAAATGAACAACAACTGAACAACAAACAAAATGAAACAACGGGGGAACAATAAAGCAGAAAACAATAGAGTTTAAAACGAAAACAGCAGGAATAGGTTCCGGACAGTGGAGAGAAAGAAAAAAAGCTTGGATACATGAATGATATTTTGAAAATAAATTGAATATGGAATAGGAAAAATGAGAAAACAATATTTCTGATTCAAACGCAGAAAACTATGAGAATCGAGAGGTAGGAAGACAAAAATACAGCCAGGGTCATAAAGATAGCTCCCTCCCTCTCCCAAATAAGTGCTCTGAAAAAAAAACCCAAGAAAGATAAAACATCTGTGAAAATAATTTGATTTTGAAACTTGCAAAAACCAATTCCTCCAAATTTTTTGACCAATTGAACCATCCCAGGGCTCAGAAGACAAAGATAGGATTCATTTCCGAGAAATGAATTTTGAAATTTTTAGTCGGGTTATCTGTCAAATCCTGATAGTGCTAATTGCTAAATCAATTAATTTTAGCTTCAATTTCAGTTTGAAGCATTTTCCGGACATTTTTAATTGCGGATTGTTTTCTCACTTCCTCTTGTATTTAAGTCAGAAATGCACAGAAAATGTTTTTCTTGATACGAAGCTTCAACCAACTTTTATATTGAGTGCAAAACAGAAATATTGAAATAGAACAAGGTATATAGTGTACCAAAAGTATATATTCAAAATAATGCAATTTCACGAAAAAAACTTGTGTCAGCACGTAAACTTAACAATAGGTTATTGAACGCTTTCTAATAATGATATTATCGAAGTTGTTTGGTGCGGTGGCCTTTGTTCCTCACAGCATCCATGAGTCCCTCTGAGAACCGCCTCGACCGTGGCTAGGAGGTATTTTGGTGACAACTTGGCCCATTCTGCTTCCAAACTTCTTTTCAATGGCTCCTAATTTCGATGTTGACGTGCCTGGATCCTCGACAAAATAAGTTCCCATACGGAATAGTCAAGTGGGTTGAGGTCCGGCGACGAGGCTGGCCATTCCGAACTGGTGATAAATCGAGGAAAATTAACAGTGCATCAGCTTGTACTGCTTTGCCTTGTGAGCAGGAGCAGAGTCCTGTTGAAATGTCTAGATTTCGTTCCCGAAATCGGATTTAGACCAGGGAAGAAAATGCTTCTTTAGACTTTGTTCCTAATAGTACTCATTGTTGATTTTCACGCCAGGATCCACAATTGAGCATACTGAAAACGAGCGTCTGCAATTCGGCAGCAGTGTTGACATTCCCTTCCACTTCCACGGCATCTTTCAGTTTTTGAACCGCATCGAACTGACTTCTGTGTCTGTACACGCGCCGAACCAACACACCCGACAAGTTCTCAATTGGATTGTGGGCAGTTAGAGCCTGTCACTTTAATCTTTTGCGGCTTCAGCTAATCTTGTGTCGGAATGATTTTATGAATCGAAGCATTGTCTTGTTGGAATGTGTGGGACGGGGCGCTTGTTCCGGAAGAACGGTACAATAGCCATCTGGAGTGTGATCTGGTTGGAAGTCGATGTTTCACGAGCAGTCATGAATTGAAACTTTATATTTTTCCATTGCCAAAGCATCCCCAGACCATGAACGATCCGCCACCAAGAAGAGTAGTGGATCCTAGGGGTTCTTGCCAGATGTGTCTGTTACCGTCCGGTCCATTAAGGTTGATTTTTTTTCCTCAGGAAACTTTTGCGATAATGTCGCTTGGAATCAGTTTCCATTCGTCCACGATCGTGGCTTTCACTTCATATGATCCTTCATATATTCTCTATAGAATTCAAAGCTGGAGATCGGGATGGCCATTCCAGCGTTTTCAAATTTTGCTCTGTTGGCATTATCCTGTTGGAACAAGTGAGATAAACGCCGATTTCGGGAACTCTTCATTTCCAATTCTTTACTGTGGCAAAACGCTCCCCACATCATCCCTGAACCACCACCGAAGTTTCTTCTGGGACGTTCCAGTTTTCTTTAATCTTTCAAGTAGAACCAAGTCCCGCCTGGCCCGTCCAGGTTAAACTTCTTCTCATCGGAGAACACGATTTTGAGCAGGCAATGTTTCTTAACGGTAGCCAGGCTGATCTTCATGAATTCCGGACGTGCTTTCTCGTGGTCATTGGTTAGACACAATGTTTTTTCAGCATCTGCCACATTATAAAATAATAATCCATTCTTGAGTGTCTTTGGCACGATGAGCGGGTGCTCCATCTTGCTGGTATATCCTATGTTGACTCCCAAAGTGAGATTTGGACGGTAGCAGAACCTTGTCTACTAGAATTCGTTTTATGTAATACTCTTTGTTGATTTTAAGAGTCACCCCGGATCATTACGGTGATCGCATCACCGATCCACCACCAAAATTCATATTAGTCGTCCCAATATATCTTATACGGTAGAGGAACGAGCTTGCCTCCAAACATTTTACATTGGATTCAAATCCCGGAGCATGCTGACCATGACAAAATATCCGTTTCTACGATTAGACCCCGTTCTAATTCGCCTGACAGGGATAGCAGTATTGTCCTGCTCAAAAACAAACTGGCGGCGACTGAATCGACGATGAAGCGGTACAAGATTGTCACACCATCAAACTGCCTCCACCAAAATTCCCCTTGGCAAAAATGGATGGATCTTTGCGCATGTCGTGCCAGTATGACTTGTATCCATCTGGCTCATTCAGATTAAATTTTTTCTCAACCGTGAAAATAATCTGTTCTTTCAAGCGAAGTCGAGACGACGCTTTTTTTTTGTGATCGTCGGTGATTTTTTGAGCGGGCGCATGACTAGTGTAATCCGTCCGTATGGAATGTCAAACGGCATTAACTTCTCGAGAAGATTCTCAAATCTTGATATACTATTGTATCATTTTGATTGACATAATTCAAATTTTCCGTTCCAATAGGCGTCCAGAGGCTCTATGAGCCCCTTCGTATGCGGGGGATGTTCTTGATGGTCTCCGAATGGATACATTGTTCAATATCATTGTGCTCTCGAGAACGGCCAGCTGTCAATTAATATGAACATCTTTTCTTGGTTTTTCGGAGATGAACACACATGCCTTTAGTCCGTTTCTCATCAAATCTTTTGTCATTATGTGGATTTTTCCTGCTCTCACTTCACGATTTGGATAATTTGAGAAATGCTGCAAAATGGTTCAGCTAGAACCATTAATGCTTTGGGCCCATCTACGTCAATTGGGCATAGTTTGTTTTTTTTTTGACAATTTTCTTGAACGACCCAAAAATTCCAACGTTCCTGGGTTGGGCATGTCCAGAGCAACCAGTTGAAATCGTCAACAATTTTAATTTCTGTCTTCCGACTGTTCCAAGAATCTACAACGAGGAGATCATCCTTCGGCATAGACGAGTCAAACATGATTCTTGAAAGAAGACTTTCATCAGTTCTTTTGTCATGATGTGAATGGTAACTTCAAGGTTTGGTAAATTTGGAAATGCCTTTTTTAAAGTTGACCTTTTGGTTTTTTCAGGTTCACAGATAATTTCGGATGAAACTTTCTAACCGCCATAATCCCAGGAAGAACCGTTTAGGAATGTGTCGTGGACGACGTATTCACTTCCAACCACACAAAGGGCGTTATTTGATCATTTGAGAGTCTGTGTTCGAGCCGTATTCATATCAATTTGAAATCCGGATTGATCACGCGTTTTTTGACGAACCGTGGTAACGACTTTTGCGATCTTCTTTGAGGTGATTTCAGATCGGGCTTTCCACCCATTCAACCAGCTTTCTGAGACATATGTTTCTCCACAATCACAATCAATTCGATCAACTGCGTCTTTGTTTTAACAATCACCTTCACTTATCTCTAAGCATACCCCACACTAACTGTAGTACATCTCATATTTAAAAGGTCGACTTTTGACAAGAAGGTCAATCAGTGATTTGACTTTCAGCTCCACCACTGAAGACTCCAAGCCCACTTGATTAAGAGATGAGCGCACCAGATTGGTAGCGATTTCAGAAATGAGTGAGATTGGCAAGATTGGGAGTTTGCTTCTATTCTTGGTATTGTTGTATTGTTGCATCATTGCGAGGATGCTCATTAAATCAAGCAGGTTGTTGTTGCTGTGGTTACGGTACCACCTACTCGAGAAAACATTGCTTCTGAACCGCAATTTAAACTGAAGGGAATTTGATCAGTCTCTTTTAGGCTTCTCTCGAGTCAGAAAAACTGTTCAGACATGGGAAATATTGGTCAGTGTATCTTGAGTTTCCACCACCATAATGTAACCTGCAATGTACCTCCGAAACTCGGACTTAACTCAGGGTCTCAATGCTATCCATGTATAAGACGGCAAGAACTTGAGCGAGACGACTTCCCATAGCGATGCCTCGTTTTTGCGCGTAGAGCCTCTCATCAAACTGGAAACCATTGACGTCCAATCAGCTTTTCAGGAGAATTTCGAGATAAATGAAGGACAGTTCGTTCCAATCTAGTTCGACGGCGTGCTTTTGTAATTTGCCCACCATCGCTTTGAATACTGCGTTATTGTCACTAGTTTGTTTGTTAACATTTGTTAACAATTCAGCAGTATTAGTTAGGTAGCAGCCAACAAATTTCAAAAGCGGCAAAATGATAGTGATTATCACCAAAATCTGTGGTTCCCATGAGACCGAAGTAATTGGACGCATTTTAATGACATTTGATGAGAACTTTCAAACAAATTTCAGTTGTTTTTGTCATCTTATGCCTCACAATAACTCCAAAGCGTTTGACCGAACGCAAACCGGAAACTGGCAGATGCAACACATCTATGAGATTGTTTGAACTATTCATGGTATTTCCAACTGCTCGGACCACATTTCGATCATCTCTAGGTTTCATTTTCTGTGGACGTCCAGGAGACTATCACGTTCCGTAGCTCATTGAGTTGTCGAAAATACAACGAATGACATTGCGAATGCGTTTAATCAAGTTGCTCATTCAATGGATTGAATGTTCAAGTTGACGGACCAGGCTGAGGATTGATTTTTAAGCGGCAAACAGACAAAAAGCAAGACTTCTTTTAAAAAATGACAGAAACGGTGATAAAATACCATCTTCAAGGCTTCCCGCTGTTCACATTTCAAGGTTCCTCCAATTCGTACCAAAAAATTAGTCAAAAATAATTTTAAACTTGATATGAATAAAATTGAATGAAAAAAAAGAAAATTAAAAATGTCTGGTATTGCTTCAAACTGAAACTGAAGCTGATAATGTTGATCTAGCAATGATCACCACTGTCCCATCATGTGGATGCCGGGTTTTTTTATACCGAATATGACCGGAAACAATACCAAAAATTTTTTGAAACTCAAAAGTGGCTCAATTGGTTTCTTATTTGTAGCAATATATCTTTTCTCGAGCTGAATAGAATTATGTTCACAGATGTGTTGTCCTGTTTTTTAGAACACTTATTTGTGGGTGGAGACCTATCTCTATGACCCGGACTTTAGGGGAATGGGGCACAATGAAAAAATAATGAATTTAACAAACATTTTTTGGAAAAACTAACTATTACTTGGTTTTTTTTCCAGATCACTGATTTGGAGGGGGCACCTACCTCTATGGCCCGGACTGTAGGGGGATAAGAGCACAGTAAAGAAATAATAAAAAACAATTTAACAAACATTTCAAAAACTAACTATTACTTGGTGATCTCATTTTTGGTAGACGTCCGTTCCGTTAGAATCGGTTGTAGATGTTGACGATTCAGGCTGAACTGAGCCACCAGCTTGTGCTTTTCTTGGTCGCCCAGGACCTCTTCTGGATCCTCTGATTGCTGTAGGAGATGATTCCGACGAACTTGCTGTTGTCCGCATTGTCGGTGACGATCTTGAGAGTTGCTGTCGTCTTCCGCTGCCACGTGGTCGGCCTACACCTCGTCGCGGTTTCTCACTACTGGATTGTCCACCGGTTGGTTGGCGAGAATTGTTTAGAGCTGATCTTTGCCATCCGAACTTTATCCTGGATGGGCGTCCTCTACTGCGGCCTCGTGGAACCTTTTGGTTGGAGGGCTTTCCGTTTGGCACATCGTCGTTCGTAGGCTGAACGGTTGAATTCAGAACGTCATCATCCATCGGTTGATCAGAGTCCGATGTTTCAGATCTTCTTCTTCCGACCTCTTCTTCATTTTCTTGATCTTCTTCTATTCCTGATCTATCTTGAAGTAGCTGTTCTCGGTCGGAGTTAGACAAATCTCCTCTGTTCCATAGCTGGACATAGCGACTGCCTTCTGAAAATGAGATATAGTCAATTGAAAGCATTTACTCTAGTTATAAAGTACTCACCATGTGCATTTTGTGACGATGGTTTGGCATTGACAATGCTTTTTTGGCGACGCGGTGACATCGGTATCCGGGTACGGGGACCAGAGACGGCATCTGACGAAGGTTTCACCAGTGCTCGGCCCACAGTGACGTTCTCGTCAACAGGATAGCTAACTTCCTTATTGGCTCGCATTGAAGGAGAACAGGCTTTTCTGCTTTTGACTCGAGTTTCCGATTCTTCAGTGGAGCATTCTGAAGATTGTCGTCGCCGTCGAGAAGCTTTCCTGAGCGAGCGTGCCGGAGCAGTGTCCATTGGAATGGAGTCTTCATCAATATCCACTGGATATTGCGCATTTCCCTCATCAATAGATCGCAGCGCACGGTGATGACGACAAGGAACATTTCTTGACGGTGGACCGTAAGTTCCACTGGTGGATGGGCGACTGTAGTCCAATTCGTAATCCACAGAACTACTCGGAGACGGTTGGGGGCGATTTGCAGTTCCGCTTGTGGAAGGCATGTTCATGTCTTCTTCATCTATGGAAACTTCACGATTGAACTGACGACGAGGTGCACGTCTGACTGACGATTCGCTGGTAGACGGCTCATTAGAATCTCTCACATCGTTATCGGCTAGAGACAGGGACTGAAGCAAACTGTCTTGAATGAATTCTTCATTTCTATCGAATCGAGCGACAACTCCTCCATCTCCAACAGCCAGAACAATTTTTCCATTTTCAGAGAAGACGACCTGGCGGAGTTGGCTGGTCCCAATCCTTGATACATATTCGCTGAAAATATTTAGTTAGTTACTATGCTCCGGTGTTTCAAATAACTCACTCATTTATGGATTTCAGGTTGATGAAAACCACCACACCTTCACCAACGGTCGCCACCCATTCCCGTGATGGGTCTACATCAATTTTTGTGAACCATTCCTCAGACATTGGCAGATTCTTTTTGTCCAGATGTGTGACAGCTCGCAAAGGTCCATCCAGTTTCTTCTCAACGACATCTCCCCAGGTTCCGAACCGCCAAAACTTCAGTTGCGCACTTTTGCCAGTAGATTTCGAAACGATGTAGTTGACGCCATTGTATCCAATAACACGCAAACTGTCGACGGTATCAAAATGGATTTCGTTGGCCAGTTTGTTGACGGTCTTGATGATCAACGTGTGCCCGCGTGGATCGCTGAAAATCATGCTTTATTTGAATATCAAAACACATTTTTAAACTTACAAGATTCTTTCAGCCAACCTTAGTTTGGGATCCATGTTCAGCTCGTCTCTGAAAACAAAAATTTTGTTTCAATATCACGAGAGGAGCCAAAATAACCCACTTGATATTATCTATTGATCTCCCTGCCTTGATACTTTTATAGCATTTCTTCAAATGGATTTTGACATCTTTTTCAGCAAGATTCCAGCAGATAATCCTGTGATCGAAACCAGCGCTGAATAGGGAGCGTCCATCGGGACTCCAATCCTGAAAAAAAGGAGTCACAGAATTTCAAAGATAAGATTTTAAAAAACTTACAACTGTCAAGATCTTGGATACATGAGCAGCAGGGTTATTGAAAATAAGCAAGCAATATTTTGCCCTGATGTGCCACACGCGTACCGTCAAATCCGCGGACGCAGTGGCAAACATTCCGGGGTTGGTAGGATGGGTTCGGATGTCGTTGATAGCTCCTTTGTTCCCTTCGAGTACCTAAAAATAATTCATTTCCAATTTGTCTACGTTTCATAATATTTACCCGCTCCATTTTATTGTCCACAATATCGACGACGTAGATGAGACCCTTCTTTCCAGCCGTCACAATCTTGGAGGAGTAGCTGTCGATCTCGTCGCACACCCATGCCACCCTGTAGAGCTCATCATTATCCTTCTTCATCGTTGGATCCACCTGAAGAAAAAGACAAATGGAATTGATTTGGTAATTTTGAAATTCGGAAAATTTTCCAGAATCTATAAAAAACTTAATTTTGAAAAAAGTTGAAATTTTCAATGTTGAAAAATTCCGGCTGACCAGAAGTAATTCATTTTTCGAAGTATGGATACGTAGTTACAGTGGCGAACGTTAGTGAGTGTCACTCTATACTTTTGTTCATAACTTTGCTCAAACTTGTCCAATCATTTAAAACTTTTTCGTTACATGTAGCTGGGTTTTCAACAAAACGTTGTATAAGTTTTTTGAAACTCAATCAATTTTTGTGTCTTCTGAATCTTCACAGACGTGACGATGACTCCAGATGAAAAAAATAATTTTCCGTCAGAATTTTTTTAGAGATTGGCTTTGTGATGAAAAATGTTTGGTGTAGATCAAATATATACAGAAAAAAGTTTGAAGCAGTTTGGAACACTTGCTCTTGAGATATGCTCACTGGAACAGAAAAGGTATGGTTCTGGAGTTTGGCTATAACTCGGTTCAAAATGATCCAAAATTGTTCAAATTTCGAGAGAATGTGTGTTTTTAATTGCTCTACAATATACATTTGAAACTTTTTGTTTTGGGAACAAAAATTTTTTTTCCTAACACATAGCTCGCCTTCGGATCACAAAAATTAAAAACTTATAAAAATTTTTTGTTCCCAAAACAAAAAGTTTTAAATGTATATTGTAGAGCAATGCAAGACACACATTCTCTCAAAATTTGAACAGTTTTGGATTATTTTGAGCCGAGTTATAGCCAAACTCCAGTACCATACCTTTTCTGCTCCAGTGAGGATATCTCAAGAGCAAGTGTTCCAAACCGCTTCAAACTTTTTTCTACATATATTTGACCTACACCAAACATTTTTCATCACAAAGACAATCTCTAAAAAAATTCTGACGGAAAATTATTTTTTTCATCTGGAGTCATCGTCACGTCTGTGAAGATTCAGAAGACACAAAAATTGATTGAGTTTCAAAAAACTTATACAACGTTTTGTTGAAAACCCAACTACATGTAACAAAAAAGTTTTAAATGATTGGACAAGTTTGAGCAAAGTTATGAACAAAAGTATAGAGTGACACTCACTAACGTTCGCCACTGTATTTTTCCAAAAGTTTGTTGTTTCAATAAGTTTTCAGCATACTTGCATCGGGCCGGGCCGGGCTTTTTTCGGAATTTTCAGGGCCCGGGTTTTCAGAAAAAATTTTTCCAGTCGTTTCAAAAATTTTTTTGGGTTCAATAGAAAAAATAGACAGTTTTCGGTCAAGTAATAAACTTTTCAATTATAAAAGTGTCCATGAAAAATAATTTTTTCACAAAAAAATTGGAAAAATTTTCTGAAATCCCAAAAAAATTTTCAAACTTGGAGAACCCGGGCCCTCCGGGCCGGGCCGGGCCGGGCCTTGGAAATCTTCGGCCCGGCCAGGCCCTGATTTTGCAAGTATGGTTCTCAGCTGCATCTACCGTAACACGTGTAATAGAAGGACCTGCATACTTTCAACTTTGAGCTCAATTATCTCTACTCCTATAAAAGATACAAGAAATGTGATAACTGATGAAATGTTGGTCATCTTATGATGAACAAATTTTCAATTGGCAACTTTTCTATATCTTTTACAGAAACCAAGATAAATTGGCACAAAGATAAAACTTAGAAACCTCTATTCGCACGTTTTACGGTATAGATGACTACTTGTTCTATGTATAGTACGACTTTTTTTATTTACTGTAACAATTTTCTGCCTTTCTGACCAAAATAGTTTTCTTGTCATAAGGTTTGCAAGTTTTTTATCAGAAACATATCGATTTTATGAAAAATTTGGTGTAACTTTTTCAAAAATAACAACTCACCATAAACTTGAAAGTAATGGTGTTCAGCAGCTCGATGCGATTCCCATCCACCGGAAGCCGATAGACATAAACCTGAAAACTTTTTTCATTTGTAAATTTTTCAAAAATCAGAATACTTACAAACTCATTTCCGACTGCTACAGCGAGTTGGTCTTCGTTTCTCTCCTCTTCCGTTTTTCTCCAGGATGGCTTGATTGAGCAGCCATACAGAGCTTTTGCGTGCTTGGTCGTGATGGTGGCTGACGTGAAGAATGGCCGTGGATCGGCGGGGTTTGTGGGGTCGGTGGCATCTCCTCCAGGCTCCTTTTTCTTGTCTTCTTGTCGCACTTTCCTCATTATTGTAGCAGAAAATAACCTGAAAAAAAACAAACTTATAGTTTTATACATTTACATAATTTTCGGACAGAGGAAATGAAAGATTTCGGGTTATTTGAAAGAAAAAACAAGAGAAAAGAACACATTGTTTCACAAAATACTCTTCGACGAAAAAAAGTGCGTTAATTTTTATGAGAAATCGTCGAAAAATCTAGTTTCAAAACCTCACATTCGAAAATTCTCAAGTCGCGGTAAAAAAAAATCAAACGCGCTCTATTGCGAAAACCCGTGAGAACACTTGTTGCGACGACGAACACTATCGGAGAACAGAGAAAAGAGACTTGTGGACGAAAGGCCGCGCGCGTCGCATGCGCGACGCGGACAAGAGACAAGAAGAGGGGGGAAGAGAGACGTTGTATGGCGGCTGTGTGTGCAAGTGTGTGTGCGTGTATATCTGCCGCGTTCACGGAAGAATTGTGGTGACCTGTGGAGTGAAAGGAACACAGGAAGAGAAGACGAGGCGAAGAGAAAAGGAGAAGGGTAATAACAAACCGATTCTGATCAATTTGCAGTAATAAGAATAGCGAGCTTTGAAATCGGACAAATGAAACTGGATTTGAAATTTCGAAGATTGTGTTCCGTTATCATGCTTTCAAAGAAGAAGAATTGAAAACTAAAATTGCTGAATACTGATTTTTCAGACTTAAAAAAGAGAAAAAAGAGATTTCTCAGAATTACAGTTCACGTGGCTATCTTTTCTCTTTCAGATACATACATATGAAACCCAAGTGTGTGGATGTTAGTCTAGGAACCTGAAGGTAATAAACAAATACAGCTTCATATCTAATTTAGAAAATATTTATTTAAAATTAAAAAATGGTACGTCCAGTGAATCTTGTTTTTCAATTAAATGTTCTCGTAATCATGGAACAATGGATTTCCAGCAGTATTGGTTGAGCTTCTTCTTCATGGAGTGGAGAATTGCCAACAATTCCATTTTCTGTCTGCATTTGTCGAAGAATTCTTCTTTCAACTGAAAATTGCTCATTAGTTTCAGAATTGAATTAAATTTCTCACATTTGGATGGAAAAGTGTGGTTTTCATCTCAATTCCAAATTCCTGAAATCCCGGAATTGCGGTTTTTGTCGGAAGATCTCCATTGAAATCGGTTCGGCTTCTTCATTGGGAAGTGGTAATCGAGGTGGAAGTATTTTCTGACCTGCAAATAATATTGTTCTGATTATGTGCGAATAGATAGGAAGAACTTACTCGAACTTTCTCCAATTGAAGTTCTGAAGCCACAGAGGCAATAGTTGCTTTGTCTGGCATACGGTTGACAGCAGAAGCTTGCTTCAATTTTTTTTTGCTCCTCTGTGAGCTTACGGAACTGAAAAAATTCATAAAGTCTTCAAAATCGAAATCAGAATTTCAATTGGACGTTTTCAAGCGGTGTATGTTTTTGAGTAAATTTAGTTTAGTAGACAAAATCGACTATAATTTTCAGGAATTTGAACGAAATTTTTAGAGGTTTATACGCCAATTCAAAGTTTAGTTCTTCAACTATAAAACATACAGAATCCAAGAAAAACTAACCTTTTTCCAACAAAATCTCGGCAAAATTGCGTATTACGAAATCCTTTTAGATAAAGGAATTTCAGAACATAGCGAATATATAATAGGAGACATAGAATACTCAGAAAAATAAAGAAAGGAGTCTCCAGAACCCATACACAAGGGTTCTTGGAGAGCTCCCAAAAAAGACGTCTATACAGAAAGTCGTCGGAGGGGTAGACTGAATGGTATGAGGGTGGAATACATTGGGTCGACTCGCCTGTCCTCTATTGCGTCATTCGTTGTTTGTTTCTCTGCGTTTCTGCAATCTTAACACTTACTACAATTTGCCCCTAAGCGAAAAGACATCGAATAGGAGTATACCAGGTGGTGTTGATTTACAATCCCATTATGTAGTGATATTCGGGGACTGGGGTTAGAGTTTTTAGGGTCCATTCAGGTGGGAAGAAAAACGTTTTTACAATATCTACGCACACTGCAATATTCCTCTAAGGAATCCAGGTGGGGTTGATAAACAATGGACAACCATCCATTAATTTACAAGTCTAAATACACCTATTGTTTTATGAGCGTAATCTGGAAAATTTATACAGTTGACAGATGATTTTTCTTATGGGAAAAGTTTATTTAGGGAAGAGAATGAAGAGACAATATGGGTAATTCGAGAAAATAAACATGTTGGTATTGATGCTCCGGCTTCGGTTTGAAGAACATGTAAATTGTAGAACCTCATTTTTATAATGAATATTCTGAGGCAAATTAGAGCGTTCTCCGACTGGAAATTGATGTTGTGGTGATGAAATCAACAATGGGAATAGACGAGATGATTCTTGACATTTTTTAATGTTCCCTGAGTTCGTCCGGAAAGGAACAAATAATATAACATCATAATAAAAAGCAGCGCGCACAATAACACTCGAAAGTGTTAGTTTAGTTCTGAAAATCCTTGGTCCGAGACACGTTTTCTGCCAACAAGGCCAAAAAATGACAAGTCTGTTACGATCTATTAGTTTTCATGTAATTCTCGGACGAAATTGCGCAAAGCAGGTGGCAAAAGGCCTTCGCCGGTGTATTTACAGTGCCCGTCATAAAAATATGAAAAAACGTATTTTTCTGTTGAGTTTGATCATTTTTAGGAGTCGGATTACTTGGAAAATTTTGAAGGTTATAAACCATACTTGCGACAGGCCGGGCCGGGCCAGGCCTTCAAAAAATTGGTCAAGGCCCGGCCCGGCCCGGAAGGCCCGGAAGGCCCGAAAGGCTCGGCCAGTTGGCGCCAGCTTTGATTTTTGAGCAAAAATGTGTGTTTTTTTTTTTGGAAAAAAGGTGTTTTTATTATCAAATTTTGAGCTAAATTGTAAATATTACATTTGTAAATGTTTAAACAAATTTTTGAAAAATATTTTTTTTCCTGAATTTTTCCAAAGTTGAGATCGAAGAAAAATTGCATTTTTTAAGCAAAACAACAGTTTTTTTCAATAGCTAGTTTTCCTGTTAAAACATTAGCAAAAAATTATAAAAAAAAATTTTTTTTCGACAAATTTCGACCAAAAAATACCTGTGCGGGCCTTCCGGGCCGGACCGGGCCTTCAAAATTTTTCAAGGCCCGACCCGGGCCTTCTGGGCAGACCGGGCCGGGCAAGGCCTTCAACGATTTTCGCAAGTATGTTATAAACACATTTAGATTGAAAACTTTGCATTTACCGAATTGTTTGAAAATTCTTAGTTTTTCAGTTATTTGGCGATTTTTGAAGGACACCTATTTTTCATATTTTTGTACTGAAAAGGAAATTACTCGGGGTGTCCCCTCGCTTTTTTAGATATTAGTGGCGACAAATGTCTCTTCTCTAGACCAAGCCAAATTTTCACACTAGAGCCAGATACCCTTTGACTACCAAAAGAAAGGAACTGAAAATAAGAGCAAAGAAATTTTATTCCCCGAAAAAATAGGAGGGAATGGCGAGATCATTGAAAAACAGAAAATTATAAAATCCAAAATATAAACGACTAGCTTAAAGTGTCCTCTTGATTTTTCTGAGATATTGGTGACAAAGTGTGTCCCTTCTTTAGACTAACTAGGGAACTATCTGAGCATGATTCCGAGTCACAATTCATGCCCAATATCATTAGAATGCTCATAAATGTCTAATTCTGAATATGTATATCGTTTTGCGAAACGGCCGTAAGCTTAGAGAGAATAAGATGCGAGACGCGTGATATATTTATTTAGAATTTGAAAAGCCAAACACAGCTTGAAATCAACTGAAAATTATGACCCAATTTGAAGCTCATCACCGTTTCACAACAACAGAAAACATATTCCAAATCAAAATTTCATTGGTTTTCTAATGATATAAGTCATGAATTTTAATTCGGAATCATGCTCAAATCACATGATCTATGAGCACACTCGCAACGGCCGGGTTTTCTGTAATTTTGTCTTTTCGAAAATTTGTTGGGGTCGATAAAACTAATAAACAAATTTCTAGTTAATTCAAAAGCTTGCCAAGATCGGAGTGTCATTAAACATTGTTTTTTTCACAAAAATGCTTGGAAAAATTTCGAAGAAGGGGTATTTTTTCGCAACCAATAGCTTAGAAAAATCATGAGGATAGTTTGGGTACTTCACTAGTCGTATATAACTTCGGTTTTCCATTGTCTTACTAGATGAATTGAAATAATGGTTAGTGCATACTAACTCGTACAAGGCAGTCTTACAGCAATATATAAACGACCATACTTTAAAAATTTGAAAATTTGAAACTCGAAACAATTTCCATAGCTTTAGAAAAATGTTCCTGAGGAATCTGAAGGTCTATCTACTAATTTTCTTTGAATATGGGATTCTTTATTCATAGAAAAGGAAGACGTGGGAAGGCAGTGGAATCATAATCATAATGCATATACAAGAATTTAGCTGGAATACGGGACAATGTTTAACGAGAATCGATGTTTTTTGAATAAGATCGTCATTACATAGAAAATAAGACAAGAATATGAGAAAATGAGTATTTAAGCGGTCTATAGGGATGAGCATTTTCAAAAGAATAGTGCGAAATAAGTCAATTAATTAGGCCCAGAAGTTCCGTCCGCTGATAGTGCAATCGTTGACTTGGTCGGATAGATCGTTGATGAACTTGGTCCCGCTCTTTCGGTCATGGTCCTGAAAAAATGACAATCATACCCGCGGCTGAAAATTTTTGAATTTTTAAAAGAAAATACAATTTTCAAACTAGATTGAGTCAATTTTTAGTTACTTTTCAACCACTTCTTAGCCCAGTTGCAGATTGTTCTATTTCGAGGAACTCTTTAATCATTTGAAGCCAATTTGAAACATTTGAGTTTTACATAAACTTCAGAATTCGGACCCCCCCATGCGCCTTTGAGGTCAAAAAAGTCAAAAACCGATGTGGGCGGAGCCTAGTCGAGTTTATACTCATTTTGAAGCTCAAAGCGTCAGAAACTCAATAAAAGTAGTTTAAGTCTAAAATACTAAAATTTAAGACATTTAGGGCTGAAATTAAAAAAAAAAACCAAAAAACTAACTTCTGCCGCTTTGACACCTCCAAGGAAATGACATTCATCGCGTCACTGAAAATAAGGGCATTATTCGCTGGAGCGCACTTTCCAAAAAGTCTCTTACCCATCCATTCATCGGTGCAATCAAGATGCCGTTGATTTTCAGCATGCACAGCGCTCGGCGGAGACCATCCAGATCGTGTTTGACGAAGGAAATGTAGATTCGGTCGTACATGTCGTGGTGCCTTCTCCATAGTTCCGGATCGTTGAAACCTCCCGGTTTGAATACGGTTCGACTGAATCCCACAGCAGTAGACGGCGTTTTTCGCACCCAGTTTTGCACACGGTTTTCTGCATACTCTATCAGTTTGGGATAGACTTCAAGTCCATGATTTGTCCCTTGGTCGCCTGAAACATAATAATGTAGCTCATCTAGTGATTGTGATATGTGCCTTTGAAATTAGGACATTGCGTTGATTCTGTATCTCCGTTATCAAGTACCCAAACTGTTTGAAACCAATCGGTTCATGCCCCTTCGGGGCTAAGCCTTCAGGCCTCCGGTCGCCCTTCATCATAGCTCTTTCTGCCCACCACACCACTGAGATGAAACCAAGGAACTTCTTCGGAAGACATCATAATCAAAATTTCGAAAAAACAAAAGTTCGGGCATCAACTAAGACACAATTCCGCTCTAGCTATCCAGGTTTCAGCTTGATCGGTTAACTTTGAATGTGTGATGAGGACATACATACGCACAAACAGAACCTGGTGAAGTAAAATGATGATGATAATGATAATGAATCGGTGAATGTTATTAGTAAAATGATGATGATAATGATAATTACTAATTCACCAAATTCTGTATGTGAGAATGTATGCCGCGTGGCTGTTCACCCACTCAAAGTTAACCGATTGAGCTGAAACTTCACAAATACGTCAGAAGCGTGTCTTGATGCCCAAACGTTTGGTTTTTTGAGGTTCTGTTCTTGAAGTCTTCTGGAGACGTTCCTTGGTTTCACCGCAGGGTGGAGGGCAGAGAGGACAAGAGAAAGGAGAGCCCACAAATTGCGAAACTATCAATATCTCAATTTCCTAAATTTTCTAAACTCGAAAAAAGTATTTCCTGAATAAAAGTGTCGAAACCTCTTTATGATATTACGGGTACTGTAACTTTGGGAAATTGCCCAGGAGGTTCAGCCCCCGGAGGGGCGTCAACCGTCTGGTTAGGGTAGTTCGATAATATAAATTTCGAGTTGTTCGCATTTCTAGGAAACAAGCTTAACGTGCCAGCTGGTCGAACCTCATGCGCCTTTCAATTTCGAAACTCACCAACAAGAATTCCAAGAACCGTACTAAAGAATCCACTTCCACGTCCGACATTCAGCACTTTCATTCTTTCTCGATTCTCAGATGCTCGGCAACTTTGCAGAAGATATTCATATGTGACATCTGTCCCAGACCGCCACGATGGACTCGAAACAGACGTGGAAGAAATTATTGGCGTCTTTGATGTCTCGGACGAATTCGCACCGATTGACATGCCACATTGCCCATTCGATGGTCCGGTGTTGGATGATTCCTCGCTCAATCATCCTGTCGCTGGCATGGCCGCCTTCAAGAGACTCTTTATTATCCATGAGATCTGAAAAATATAAAATTGAATGAAGGAAATAACTTTTTAGGATCAAGGTGAGTTTAGGGGTACAAGGTGTGAAAATCAAAGTTTTTGTCAACTTTGGACCTCTAAAAACGTATCTAGAAAACGTCCGATTTTTCTGAAAATTTCAGAATTTCTGAAAATTTCTGAAAATTTCAGAATATATTAAACAATTCTAGAGCTTTGTCTTTGTAATTGACAACTTTTTTGTGCAAACGCGCCCTAACGAGATACGCTTTTTTTCTAAGGCCTCTCCCTGCTGCCACATTTTGGGGACTTTCCCAAACATGTTCCTGACAGCTTTTGAAAACCCCCGTCAAATATTTAAAGGAGGCCAGACAGCAAAAATTTTGGGGGACAGTTCAGGGGACAAAATTGCGCCGCGCTTATGTAGGCCATCGGTCGTCAGGCGCTTTCGCGCCCCATTTACATTTTCATCTGGGAAAAATTAAGATTTAAAGAAAAAACTCACTTTTTTCAAACAAAATTCCGCCAAAAATCGATATTACGAAATCCTTTTAGATAAAGGATTTCTAGAATGTAGTAAGAATACTACAGGGGGCATAAAATAATCAGGAAAATAAAGAAAGGGAGTCTCCAGAACCCATACACAAGGGTTCTTGGAGAGCTCCCAAAAAAGACGTCTATACAGAAAGCCGTCGGAGGGTAGACTGAATGGTATGAGAGGGGAATACATAGGGTCGACTCGCCTGCGTTCTATTGCGTCATTCTTTGTTCGTGTCTCTGCGTTTCCACATCCTCCACACTTACTGCGATGTGTCCCTAAGCGAGAAGACATCGAGTAGGGGTACAACATGTGATGTTGATTCACAATCCCATCATGTAGTGACTTTTAGATGCACAAATTGGTGTTATTGAGACTAATAGAGAATTCATGAATGAGACTAATAGAGAATTCATGAAGAGAATTCAGGGTCATTAGAAATCACGAAGGGTCATTAGAAATCACGAAGGGTCATTAGAAAGATACCTATCGTTTATCTGGACATTTCACACTTTGTGCACAGACAATTTGTCTTATGGGAAAAGTCCATCTAGACGAGAGAATCCTAGAAAAGTCCATCTAGGCCAATTTCTCTCAGATTGAAGTCATGAATTTGCTGAGACAAATGAGAGGGTTTTTCTAATGGAAAGTTAACTTTTGATGTTGAAATCAACAACGGGAGTGAATGAGATAATTCTTGAGAGCTTTTAGATGTTCATTTGATTTTTCCGGCAAGGGACAAGTACCAGATCAAGATATTCAGCCGAAGATAAAGTTCACCACTTTCTGAGACTGTTTCACCGAAATTCACAAGTTCACAGCACTGACGAGAAAGATTAGACTCAAAATAATCAAATTTATGATACGTTCTTCACGTACAAAATCCATGACTCCGGGGTACCAAATTAAAAAAAAGTTGTATATTTTGAACTGCTAAATTTCAATTTTGTGACCCGATACAAGTTTTCGGCTAGAAAATCAGAAAAAATGACACATTTCGAGATGCATTAGTTTTCACGTAATTATTAGACGAAGTTGTTCAACCCATGAAATTAGTTTGCATTTTTTCTGTACAGTGAACAAAAGGCTTGAGTTTTATAGAGAACGTGTCATAAATTCGGATATTTAATATTTTTTAGGGACCAATTTTTCTGGTCAATGCCTTGAATTTGTGAATATTGGTAAAACAAATTCGATTCAGATTTTCTCTTGTCGGATCTACCCAAGGAACATCATAAGACTGTTAAGAATCATCTCCTTCATTCCCATCGTTGATTTCATCATCACAGAATCACTTTCCCAGAGGGGAACGATTTCTTTTGCTTCAGCGAATTCATTCTGGCATGATTCAGAAAAATTGTTGTTCTATAATCTATCTGGTTTTTAACCGAAGTTCATTTATTTATTTTCTTCTATTGTCTCCTTCTCTCGTCTAGATGGACTTTTCCCATAAGACAAATTGTCTGTGCAGAAAGTGTGAAATGTCCAGATTACGCTCATAAACCGATAGGTTTCTTTCTAATGACCCTTCATGGTTTCTAATAACCCTTCATAATAGCTCTATAACTCTCAATAACACCAATTTGTGCATTTAAATGTCACTACATGATGGGATTGTAAACCAACCCCACCTGTTATACATCTACTCGATGTCTTCTCGCTTAGGGGCAAATCGTAGTAAGTGGGGAGATTGTAGAAACGCAGAGAAACGAACAATGAATGACGCAATAGAGGACAGGCGAGTCGACCCCATGTATTCCACCCTCATACCATTCAATCTACCCCTTCGACGTCTTTCTGTATAGACGTCTTTTTTGGGAGCTCTCCAAGAACCCTTGTGTATGGGTTTTGGAGGGTTCCTTTCTTTATTTTTCTGATTATTCTATGTTTCCTGTACTATTCTTTCTATATTCTAAAAATCCTTTATCTAAAAGGATTTCGTAATATCGATTTTTGGAGGAATTTTGTTTGAAAAAAGTGAGTTTTTTGGAGTATTTTTCCCAGTTGAAAAGTACATTTTGAATTAAGTGATATAAATTGTACAAATTGCGTTCAAATTCCTGAAAAAATTGTTAATTTCGGCTCTATCTGATTTTAGTGGTCCCTAGAAAAAATAATAGTCCGGAGCAAAATTTGCGTTTGAGACCAGGAAACTCCATGAATAATGTTTTTATTGAATTTTCAATTTTTAATCAAATCTTGATGTTGTTGAGTCAGTTTTTACGCTTATGTGGAATTACTACCGTAAAACCTGTAATAGAAGGGCCCCCACACTGTCAATTAACTATCTCGCCTACTGTTGTAAATATCCAGAATGTGTCAACTGATAAAATGCTTGTGAAATTATTGTGAAAGGGAAGACAGGCTATAGGCCTTGTCGCCCTTTTATTTCATCCCTCTCCTCTCGGCGCCTCACCACCAAGAGGAGAGACGGAGGAGACTGACTCCGCCCCTTTCTTCCTCGGGAGTAGGGACGGCGCCAGTACTTCAGTCTGGAGAGAACATCTATCCTTTAGTTAGATTCATCACTTTACCCTCTTATTATTCTTTACCTTTATCTCTCCTTACTCTTATATTTATCACACAATAAACCATCATAACCCATAATCACTGAATCTTCTGAATTCCCATTAAGGACGTATTCCTGAAGGTGGCCGAGCCAGCCCCTTCACATGGAGGTCCCACCTTTGTTTGAAATTTTCCAAATTCCACCTGGAAAATTTCAATACCCTGTTTACCTGATCTAATTATTCAATTTATCCCTATTATTATCAAGTCGCAGTATGGAGTTCAAGAGTGCTACACAGTTATGCTACACAGTTATGCTACACAGTTATGCTACACAGTTATGCTACACAGTTATGCTACACAGTTACACAATTCATATATAGATCAAGTAAATCTCGTCACCTGTCTAGAAGTGTGGTTGCAAACACATTTCAAGATAGGTAAGTCGACCGCGATGAGATCACAGGTATGCAAATATAGGATGATTCCGACAGTCCTATCTCCCTTAAATCGGGAATAGAGATTCAAGACTAATTTTCTGTGGCTCTAGAAAAAGATCGAATTCCATCAGAAAAAGGCAGAAATTAGTCAAGATTATGGTTCATATATTCACCAATTTATTCAATTCAATTTATTTCTCTCACAATTTATCATCTCATTTTATCAAGTGCTCGTACACCCTCAATCTCGCTCTCTAAAATCTCATGTATAACAAAATCTGGTTTAAACTGGTAGAAGAAACATTATCATAAGAAAGACGTGTAGATCAAGAAAACGGTTGTTTAGGTAGGCTTTAGGTTAAGAAATTCACAGTATTATCTCCCCACTCACATCAATTGAAATCTTGTTACATCCTCTGTAAACAACATTTGGTTAGAATAGTTATGATAGAATAATTTGAAATTTAAAGAGAATACAAGTCGGTTCAGAGACTTCTTGTAGGATTTGAGAAATATTTGAATTATTCAATGGTCGTCAAGAGACTTATCATAACTCGAAAATTTATTTTCTTGTGGATCAGAAAATATAATTTGGAAAATTCGAAACCAGCACATCATACTCAGTAGAAGAAGAATATTTTACCATACATCCATCGAAATTTTGAGAAAACTAACTTTCTTGCATAGAAATCCGAGATTAGCAAGTGCTGCCCCGTAATTATTAGAACATTCCAAGTAGTGGAATCTTCATCAGAATTTGAATCGGCTTGAAAGATGTACCGTCCTCACTTTGATATATTTTTAACAGAAGTAGAATTATTTTAAGTTGAATTTGAAGAAGCCAAAATCTCTTCTCGGCAGCACAGGGTACCTCTAGACAAGCTAGGGACGTGAAGAAAAGATCAGCTTGAGACGGAAAATTGAAAAGAAGAATTTACGTCGTTCTAGAGATGATTTTAACGGATCCGAACCCATGAGGTGAATATCTGAAATGGCCATCAGACTCACTAGAAACCATGGAGAAAAAGAAGAAGAAATTTTGAATTTGAATTTCCCAGTGCTATCTCGAAGAAAATCACCACATTTGAAATATCAGATCCATTTTTAGTTGATTTTAATGTTTAAGAAGGAATTTATAATTCTATTTTATTATTCCTGGAGAAAGAAAAGTAAATCTGCAAGAAGTTAGAAAAGAGAAAAAAAAATCAAACTAGAGAGAGACTAGTTGATTTTGATGTATGATGTTTCTATTCAAAATAGAATCCAAGCCAGTTGTTTACGAGAAATACACTTTAGTAGGACTACGGTAGTTAATTTCGTCCGGAAGAAGAGGAGTGAAAAACGTGACAAAGAAGAGTATTCATGAAAGAGAAAGGGCCATCGGTCACGAAAAGATGTAAACAAGGCTGACGCACACAGGAAAAGAAGAAGTAAAAGAAGAGAATCAGAAGTGTGACTGGATAAGTGAGTACAAAAAGAACTGAAGGAAGAGGAAGAGAAGATCGGAGACCAGAAGAGTACGGTGGGTCCTAAAAGAGATTGAAGACCACCACGAGGAAAAGAGCCATTCAGCGATGGCATGTACTCGAAGCTCCGCCCAGATATTATGGTAGCAGGGAAGGAGTATATAAGGACGACTTCAGTACTCCACTGGTCATTTCATGTCCTTTTTCTTGTTGTTTCCCCTGCTCACCAATAATCTCTTTCCTTCAGCTTGGGTCAATTCTTGTTCTCGGCATAAAACCGTGCCACACCAACTGTCCATCGTCAAGCAGACACAACTGTCCATCGTCAAGCAGACACAACTGTCCATTGTCAAGCAGACACAACTGTCTATTGTCAAGCAGTCACAGAAGAAGAATGTGAGTCAGGAAAAAGGGGTAGATAATTAATTGACTAAATTATTTTTTTTATAGTCTAACGAAAATCCGAGAAGAATCAATTAAAACTAACTTTATCATCTCTCTCTCTAGAATTCTCTCTCAATCTCTCAATTTCTTTCTCTCTCAAATTTGTAAGAACAGTGGTATCAATTTTGTTTAAAATAACAGTGGTAGAAAAGTCACTGAGATAGTACTCCATTTCTCCATTGAGATTCTACTCAATCTTCTCTTTGAGATTCTACTGAATCTCAATCCATCTGAAAACAAGGAAAAGTCTTCATCCTTTACTCAGATAATTTGCATTTTGCTTTGGTTTATATTTTAATTTTAATTTGGAATTTGTTCCTCCATTCCAATTATCTGGATTCTACATTACATCATCCGTGTTCTACATTACATCTTCCGTGTTCTCCATTACATCATTTGTGTTCTCCATCCGAATCATCCGTTGTTCTTTTGATTTGAATTCTCTGAGGTTACTATCCAGACTTCTTGTTCTACTCCTATTGTCTCTGTATTGTCTACTGTTTTCTATTTGAGTTGCCTGCTATTCATATTCGTTCACCTCGAAATTTCTAATCGTTCCTTATTCGACTCTTCTGACTGAAACTCTGGTACCCCTCAATCTGTGAACCTGGATTTTGGCAAACTGGTCACTCCACCCGGAAGGGCACAGGACGCCATAGAGAAACAGAAAGAGGAGCGGGAAGCTAGACTTCAGAGATGACAAGAAGAACGGGAAAGAAGAGAAAGAGAAGAACAGCAACGGCTCCTTGAAGAAGATAGTCAACGACAAAATCAGAACAATCTGAAAGTTGTTCCATTTCGGGGTACACTAGCACAAAGATTTCAACGAGTTATAATACCTGATAACTCGCCTCTGAGAAATTTCCCAGAATTTCAAAGAGGAAGACGAAATCCACAGAAGCAAGGAACACCAAGAAGTAGCACAGAGATTAGGCTTTCAGACAAAGAGTTAAAAGAAGTTCTCAAACAGTTTGAGGAAAGAACACCTCCAAAGTCAGAATACAGAAGCCCAATTTACCAAACACCAGAAGAACAATTCCAAGCTCCCGAACCGCCAAATCAAGCAGCACAATCGACACCAAGAAGGAAGAAGGTTCACTTCAGAGCCCGTTCAATTCCAAGAGAAAGAAGTCTTTTTGGTAAATTTTTGAGAGTTTTCGGGAGAAAGCTAGGTTTTGAAACACCAAGAGGGGCACCGACATCGTCATCAACGGAGGATAGTTCAACATCAACTGAGTCTGAAGGTCCAACTTCATCCAAGTCTGAAAAGAAGCCGAAGAAAGAGTTCAAACAGGAAACACCTGGAGGAAACTCTACAGAGAACGAAGATCATCAGAGAAAATCTGAAAAGATGTCTCTAGCAGATGATCTCAAATGGGGAAACCCGAATACAGAGGAGCCAGATGCTGCAAGAGCATTGAAATCTCTAGCGGGAATGGTTCCAAAGTTCTCCGAGGGAAATTCGGCAGCGTTGAGAAATTGGATCAGAGAATTCCGATCAGCTCTACACAGACTCAACATAAGAGCGGAGACGGGAACAAGCATTCTTCCATTCTTCTTGGACGGGATTGCCAAGACACGGTTCTACCAGATCCCGGATGAGGAGACAAAAGATTGGGTATCCCTCGTGAATCGCCTGACCAAAGCTTTTGAAGTCCCCGGAGATCGAGAGATCGCTCAGCAGGAGATCAACGATATCCACCAAGGAAGGCTTTCCATCTCCGAATACGCTCGTCAGATTAAGACCATGGGTGACTACGCCTATGAGGGCACTCCTGAGAAGACCAAGGAGAGTCTTCTGGTGAATCACTTCATCCATAACCTCAACCCCTTTCTGAGAAGGAAGATGCAACATCTCGAAGTGGCACCAAAGAAGCTGGAGGAGGCAATCAGAAAGGCTGAGAGATTCCAGAGACTCAAGAATCTGGATGAAGAAGAAGAACAAAAGGCGCTGGTCGCAGCCATGAGTCAGCTGACAACCACCGAGAGACGTGAGAATCCAGCACCACCACCACCAAGAAGATCTTGGAACGACCGGGACAACAGGCCAAATTGGAATCGAAATTTCCAGCAATCGAGATTTGGAAGAAGATTCCGACCACCACCGGAGAGGTTCCCAATGGAGATGCCACCAAACCATGTCCCAACTGGCAGATATGATCCACCACCACAACGCTGGCCACTCAGACCGTTTCCACGCAGAGATGCTCCACCACCAAGAGGCCAACGCGTACAACCAAATGGATGGCAGAGAAACAGATTCAACGCTAGAAATCTGTTGGCTTATCTGACCATATTCATGACCATCATCATTGGATTCGTAAATGCGGAGAACCCACAGATTTGCGGATTCCAATGGGGAGGAAACAAGTTCGCTCCACCCTCTGTATTGCCTTGTTATGCACCAAACACACCAATCATCTCCACAGACGTCAACATCTACGAGATGCGATCAGATCCTCAACGCCAACTTGCGCACGCTTGTTACCGCCAATCATTTAAGGTGAAAACATTCTCGCTGCTCAAACTCTACATGAGCGCGAAAATGGACAACCCAAATGAACCAAGGTATCAGGAGGTACGAGTTGCTGAGTGCAAGGAGGCTGTGAGACTGAAGAAATACAAGGACTCGGAGCTAATTGAACTCCCAAAAGGAGTCTTCCGGACAGCCAATGCCAGAGACTTGGCATACAACAATACCGCATGGCTTGGAAGCTCCACATATGAACACGATGAGTTCGTGATCGTCGTCGGCCAAGTTGCATCATTTGATGGCGACACCGTGCTCTCTACGCTTGGAGACACCTCCAAATGCAGTTACTCCCAAGGATACTGCAAGAACGAACAAACTACCATCATCTGGAACGACATCTCCCCAACCAGGACGTGCAAGTATCAGTTCATGGCAAGAGCAGAAGCCATGATCACCGCCACACACATAGCCGTCCCTGAGTTGAGGATGTTCTCAGCCATCAGCCAAGATATGAGAAAGACGGAAATGGAAGCAAAAGGTTGCACCAGAGGAAACTTCTATTTCACAGATGATGGAAAGATGCTTGAGTTTCCAGATCTACCATCTGATCTCTGGATTCCAGACTACGTCAGAACATCAGGATATGGATCCAGAAAGAAGAGAGCCATCAAGAAAGTGATTGGTCCAAATGATGTGACAATCAACATCAATTTGGGAGAACGATTTGAAATGCCGATCATTCAGAAGATTTTCAAAGTGGACATCATTGATAAAATTGAGGTCTTCGACACCAATCCAATCAAACACCCTCAACTTTTGTCCGAAATGAAGACTTTTGGAGTCACAAACGAGCTGCTATATGAAAGAGCAAGCCGATATGACCAAGAAAGAAAGCACACACTGGGTCAGCAACTGATCGTTTTGAAGTGCATTCGAATAATGCAATACAAGCACCGAGAAATGGCGAAGCTCAGGAGCATCAAGAGAGACTTGACTGCTACCGAAACTGAATACCAAGCAATGATGGAAGCAGACGTCGTCAATGTCTTCGATCTACTCTTGGATCAAGAATTTGAGAAATCCACCGAAACGACAGAAGACATCCCAGAAAGCTTCGAATTCCCAAGATTCGATGAAGAGACGATGAAAACGATTCCCCAAAACATGCCATACATTGAAGCTTCGTTCAGACCTCCACCACCAATCACCCAACCTCCAGCTACTACAACTACAACGACAACGACCACAACTGCAAAGCCGACTACACAACTGCCACGAACAATTCCACCAAGACCAACTGAAGCAACCACCAAAACTACCACCACGACGACCACGACTACAACAACACAAACTCCCAGAAGAAAAGATGTCCAGACTCCGATCCCAACGACAACTACGACCACGACCAGCAAACCGAATCCTGCCCCAATGTCAAGACATCCGACCAAATTTCCAGAAGAGGAAATGATTCCAGATCACAACCGGAATGTCTTCTTTGAAAAGACGGAAAGAGAATCCGACACAGTGAAGGAAAGATTCATGAAGACCTGCTTCGACCAACAAGATGCGACAAATCTCTTCTTGACCATCCTCAATATTGATCCGACAGCTGCGATCAGACAACTGATGAAACGAAAGGATCTGGCAGCAAGGAAAGCTGGCCAAGGGATCCTCATTACCAGATGCAAGGAGGTCGAGCCAGAAGAGATCGACTGGAATCGAAAGATCAACAACACATGCTTTGATTTGGTTCCAATGATGGTTGAAGGAAAGCTATGGTTTCTGTTGGAAGGAACCAACGATTTGGTCACGGAATCAGGATTCGAAGAATGCAGAGAACCGATCTTCACTGGAAGAATTCATCCAGACAAAGATGTTTGGAAGAATGAGAAGGGAACGGAGACCATGGTCCAGCTACTGAATAGGCCAATTACCAAAGAATCAGGCCAATTCCTTTTCCAAGCACCCCCAGTCATTGGAAAAGACATGCTCGGACCAGGGACATCCATATCAGCTGATGAAGAGCTGAACAGAATCTTCAGAAGAAGAGTGGAAAACATGGGAGTGGAGCTCATTGAGAAAAATCTCGTCAAAGCCAAGGATTACGTGAGCTCCACAATCAAGGATTCGAAAGAGAAGGCTGTCAGTACTCTAGATACAATCTGGAAATCAACTGGCCAAAGAATCATGAGCACACTCAAAGACGCAGTCTTTGACATCTGGATGTTGGTGCTATGGATCATAGTACCAATAGCTGTGTTGGCACTGATGGCCTGTCTGCTGTATTTCTACTGCAAGTTCTATCTTGCAAGGAAAGCAGTCACATCGACAGCAGGGCAACTAGCCAACATCACAGCTCATCTTCGACGCAGTATCAACCATGTCAACTACAATCCTGTGCGAAGACATCCAATGGCAAGAGACATCGAAGAAGAATATCCACTACCACCAGTTTATGCAATTGTGAATTTGAGAAATCGAGGTTATCTTCCGATAATCAAGATTGAAATCAATGGAAAATGGTATAAAGCTTTGCTGGATACTGGTGCAGGAGTGAGCTACATGCCTGAATCCAAAGTTTTTCCAAACGAGATCACTGAGACGAAACATGAAGCTGCTAGCGCGGCTAATGGTTCAGAAATCAGATTTTTGGGATACACCATGCTCAAAATCAAGATCGGCACCACGACTCTGGAACACAAGGTTCTAGTTTCAAAAGATGAAGATTGTCCAACCGAACTTCTACTTGGCATTGACTTCATGACTAAAGTCTGTCAAGAAGGGTTACCGATCAGCTTCGATTTTGCCACAGGAACTGTGCTTTTGGGAAATGAAGCTGCCTACATCTGCAGTGTTCGCCATATCGATGATACAAGAGCTCCACTTGAGATCAGGATGGCTCCAAAACCAGAGAAACTGAAGGTGATAGTTTCTCACACCAGCATCATCGATCCCAGAACCGAAGCCATCGTTCCAGTTCGACTCAAAGACTACGACACCGACTATGGAACTGAATTTTTGATTAGCGATAATCAGAAAGAATCGAACCAAGTCTATGTAGTAGCCAGAACAGTAGTCTCAACAGATCTAGAAGGAAGAACAGCAGCTCATGTTTGGAATCCATCAGCTACGAAAGTCACATTGTTGGAAGGCCAAGACATCGGAGAAGCCAAGGAGTATGAAGAAATTCAAGAAAATTGGTACACTCCACCAGAAGCAGATTGGGAAGCAAAGTTGCCAAGGCTTCCAAAAGAGACACCACCAGATTACCGTCCGTCAGATGAGATTGATTTGAAGAAATCAATCCTCACAGAAGATCAACGAAAGCAGATGATTGAAGTGATCAACCGACATAAAGCAGCATTCGTAGCTCCAGACGGAAATCTTGGTTGCTATAATGGCCCTATCCGACACCAAATTGAGTTCATGAAGGACGCGAAGATGCCAGCACCACGAAACTACAGAGTTCCACTCGAAAGAAGAGACGAAGTGCGAAAGCAGATTGAAGAAATGGAGAGACAAGGAATCATCCGGGAGTCTTCCTCTCCATTTGCAGCACCGATCGTTCTTGTTCGAAAGAAGGACAAAGACAGCTGGAGATTCTGTATCGACTACCGTCAGATCAACAAGATCACCGAAGCAGTTCAATCAGTACTTCCCAACATCCAAGAATTGCTCGACGTTACTGCGCAGAATCCAGTGTACACCACTCTGGACTTTGCCAGTGGATTTCACCAAATTCCTGTTCAGGAGAATCACTGCGAGAGGACAGCCTTTGCCAGTTTCATGGGAGTTTATGAATTCATTCGGATGCCCATGGGATTGAAAGGAAGTCCTGGAACATTTCAACGAGTCATCTACAGTATGCTGAAACCACTCAAAGCCAAGATCTTTTGCTACGTGGACGATTTGATTCTCACATCAAGGACTCCAGAGGAGCATATCAGAGATCTAGATGAACTACTCGCAGCTGTTGAAGCATCAGGAATGAAGCTGAAACCAAGCAAGACGAAGATCGCTCGTGACAGAATCAACTTCTTGGGATTCGTCGTTTCCAAAGACGGAATTCACCCAGATCCAGAAAAGACGAAAGCCATCAGAGACTATCCAAGACCCAAGAACGTGACAGAAGTTCGTGCTTTTCTAGGACTCGCATCCTTCTACCGAAGATTCATTCAGAACTTCTCCAAAGTGACTGCACCACTGACAGATCTTACCCGAAAAGATCATGAATTCAAATGGGAAGACGCACAACAAATAGCATTCGATCTTCTCATCATTAATCTCATGAAAAGCCCAGTACTGGCTGCACCGAAACTTGGATTCCCTTTCATCATTGAAACGGATGCATCTGGACGAGGAGTTGGCGCAGTATTGATGCAAGCTCAACAAAGAGACGGAACGGACATCAGAGTGATCGCATATGCTTCGAGAGTCTACAACATCCACGAGCAAAGATACCCTGCCATCGAACTCGAAGCATTGGGACTAGTTTTTGCTGTCACTCATTTTAGACCATACATTGATGGCGCAGAAACAACAGTCATCACCGATCACGCTCCACTTCGTTCACTGCTCTACCGTACTCAACTCCAAGGAAGACTCGCAAAGTACCAGATCATTCTCCAAGAATTCAACATCACAATTGTCTACAGACCAGGAAAAGCTAATGTTGTAGCAGACGCTCTTTCGAGATATCATCCAGCAATCAATGCCATCATCACAGCAGATCACAACGATGAAGAAATCCCAGCTCAAGATGCAATTGATTACTTGGGTGAACTCACGAAGCATCTCGAAGACACACCGATGAGTCCAGCTTGGACTTGCGAAAGAAATGATGCCAAGGATGACGTTAAATACGTTCATCTCAACGTCAATGCTGTCATTCCAGACAGAAATATCATCCTAGCTGAGCAACGAACCGATCCTCAATTGAAAGAAGCGAAAGACATCCTTGAAAAGCTCACAGAAAAAGAAGGAATCGTCTACAAGATTGTCGAAGGCCGACAAGTCATTCTACTGCCGAAAGACACCAACTACGGAATACAATTGGCGAAATTGATTCATCAGTCAGAGGAAAATGCTCACCTAGGAAGAGACAAGACATATCATCGTGTGAAAGAGGTCGCTCAATGGCCAGGAATCGAGACAACTGTCAGAAAGATTGTAGAAGCTTGCGAAGTGTGCCAAAGAACGAAGGACTCGACGAAAACTCGAACAAAAGCTCAACTCTACGAACTAGAGGCTGTTTCGTATCCATTTGAACGAGTTCACTGCGATTTCATCGGCCCACTTCCAACGACAGATCGAGGCAACAAGCACATACTTGTTTTCACTTGCGCCTTCTCGAAATTCCTGATTGCCGAAGCTACGACAGATCAAACGACACTCACTACAATTTCAGTTCTTTCCGACAGATTGTTTTCTAGATTTGGAATACCTAAGACCTTAGTTTCCGATTTAGGCACTAACTTTCAGTCGAAAGACATGAAATTCTTTCTTGCAAGCAAGCAAATTGAGCAGAAGAATAGCACGGCTTATCACCATCAAGCTAACGGAATCGTTGAGAGAGCTAATCAAACCATCGAGACGCTTTTGAGACCATATGCAAAAGACAATTGCTGGGACATTCACCTGCAGAGAGTCGTCCACGCCTACAATACTTCAGTCCACGCAACTACTGGTCTCACTCCGTTCGAAGTCATTCACACCTATTTGCCAGCTTCTGCGATTTCTAACGCTCTTAAGCAATTCCCAGAACAAAAAGATTTGAGAACTTTTGTGAAGGAAGCGCAAGAGGCTGCGAAAGAAAAGCAAGAAGAGTGCCTTGAAACCACCACTAAAAGAGTAAAAGCTCGTAATGAGAAATATAATGCTAGTAAGCAACTGAGAGATGTTACCTTTGAAATTGGAGACAAAATTCTAGTCAGAAAGGGAAAGGCTGGTAAGTTAGAGGAGCAATTTCAAGGCCCCTATACTATTGTTAAAATCAATGAGCCTAATTTGATTGTCAAAGGCCCCAGCCGAAACACGCGCAGCGGTTCTCAAATTGAGACCGTTGTTCACAAGAATCGTTGCAAGAAATTCATTAATAGTGTCTCAGTTTTCCTTAGAAAGAGAGAGTTTAACCTGAATTAGAGAGAGATTGATGAAAAAGTAGTTAGTATCCGACGAAATCAACGAAGAAAATCACTAATTGAAACTTAAATCTTGTAATATTTAACCTATTCTCGAAGAACTAAAAGCCTAATAAACACCTATTTTCACCTAAACACAACCGTCTACGTCTAATTCTTATCTTTCTAATGGTCTCACAACCATTAAATATCTTTTATTCTTCTTCAAAAATCTTCTTTCTTCTTATCTTCTTTCTTCATTTCCTCCTTCAATATTGGGTCTGAAAACTCAAAAGAAAAGACTCACCGATGACCGCTTGAAACCGCTTGACCGGAAGTAAAAGTTCGAATTTGAGTAGATTACTCGAATAAATATCAAGGTTCAGAGTCAGAAAAGAAAAACAACAACCCAGCTTTATTTTGAAACTATTCAACTTAGTAAAATTATGAAATTTGAAAAAAGAAAAAGAATACCAGTAGAAATATGAAGATTACCAGAAAACATGAGAACGAGATCGGTATAAAATAAAAACCAGTATATGTGAAAGAGCTAGAGATTTTAGAGTGGGTGTACAGAAAAGAGAGAGTAATATCAGAATGAGCAGTCGAATAGAATTTTAAGACTTTGAAAATTGGAATCCGTGAGAAGTGAGAATTATCGAAAATTTGGAAAACGACTGGCGATTAAGATTTTGACAGAAAATCAATAAATTTTGGCATAAAAGAGGAATCGCCATCGGCTATGTGAATAATTTTGAAATTTTCGAGAAGACTCCAGAGAAAATGAAAACAAAATCGATAAGAATCTTCTCATCTCACAATAAACCAATTCAAAATCTTATTTCTAAAAGGAAAACTCATTTTCCAGACAATTTTTTGAAGAAGTGGCTGAAGAATCCAGCGATGCGGTCACGATACATCCAGGAGAAGATCACGAGCAGCAAGAGGAGCACGAAGAGAAGAGCTCCACCGAGCCACAGCCACACCGATCCTGAAAAGAATAGAAGGTGATCTAATTTGAGAAAAATTGTAGTTACCAGTGGAAGTGACGGCGGCCACGGTAGATGTGGAGAGAGAAGAGGAGTTCACGGAGCAGTCGACGCCTTCGTATCCACGGCGGCATCGACACAGGAATTGGACTCCGACACGATAGCACGAACCATGCAAAGAGCAGGCATTCGGGCAGAGAGACGTCAAGGCGCGGTGCATTTTCGCCTGAAAATATCCGGTTAAGTTGGAAAATCGTGTTAAAATATGAATATTGGACGAAAATAATGCGATTATTTTGATAAAATTCGCTTGAAAATTAGTGGAAAACGGCGAAAAACGTTCGAAAAATATCGGAAAAAGGCCGAAAAATGATGTAAACAAATCATCGATTTTCAAACGCGGAAAGTCCAACAGAGCGCACTTGCGAAAATCAAAAGCGAGCGAAATTTAAAATTCAATTTTCCAGAAGAGAGGACATTTGGAAGAGAATCTCTTGGAATGGGAGAAGTAGCAATCGTTTCAATGGCAATCGTGTCAATGGCAATCGTGTCAGTGGCAATCGTTCAAATGGCAATCGTCTGGAAGAGGACAACAGAAGAAATGGTCGCCGATACCCACAAAAGCCGAAACAGAATTGGAGACAGAAGAAAAAGGCACCGAAAGTTATAATTAAATATATTCCGGTTCCGGCAGAACAAATTGTTTCAGAACAATATGTTCAATACTCTAACCAAAATCCGCAATTTTCTGTTCCAAATCAACAATCGTTTTCCCACCCTCAACAACCACAAATGGTTGCTCGTTCTCATAACTCACATCCACAGTTTATTCCACCACCACAACAACTTTATTATTATGATGATTTTGAATATTAATTTTCTCTTCTTCTCATCCCTTTTCCCTCCTCTCCCCCCCACTTGATATTACATTTTACCCTTGTATCACTTGTTATTGTACTCATTCCTTCCCATCGAATTATGTATCTTTATATACTCTTTCTCTCTCTCTCTTTTCTCCTTTACACCTTTTAATGTATAATCTATATATTTAATCACCAACTCATGAATGTAAGTCTCCTCCTTTTCGTGGACGAGGACGCCCACTTTTAAAAGGCGGGGGATGTGAAAGGGAAGACAGGCTATAGGCCTTGTCGCCCTTTTATTTCATCCCTCTCCTCTCTGCGCCTCACCACCAAGAGGAGAGACGGAGGACTGACTCCGCCCCTTTCTTCCTCGGGAGTAGGGACGGCGCCAGTACTTCAGTCTGGAGAGAACATCTATCCTTTAGTTAGATTCATCACTTTACCCTCTTATTATTCTTTACCTTTATCTCTCCTTACTCTTATATTTATCACACAATAAACCATCATAACCCATAATCACTGAATCTTCTGAATTCCCATTAAGGACGTATTCCTGAAGGTGGCCGAGCCAGCCCCTTCACATTATGATGAACAATTTGTCAGTTGACAACTTTTTGATATCTTTCACAGTATCCGAGGTAAAGTTCATAATCAGAACAATAATTTATTTTCAGGTCAGTGCAGCTCCTCAGCAAGAGACGAGGTTATGCTCAAAGAGGTCCTCCAGCTGGAATCTTGACCGGAGATCTATAGAAATTGGATGTTCTGTAAGTTGTACTCGTTTTTTGAACCGTAAACCATATAAACTAATAGGCTGGAAGCTTCCCAATGGCACCTGGAAGGTCCCGAGAAGTCTCCTGAACCCTAGTGGGAGCCAGAAGCTTCCAAAGGTGGTATGCAGGGAATCTGAGAAAAGAGAGCCACAAATGAAGATCGGGGAAGAAGAACATGAGGAGAAGGACAAAAAGGAGTTGGAAGACGAACAGATGGCAAAGACTTTTTTGGATGCTGTGAACGAACAAACCGATCTTATCAAGTCACTGGAGAAGGAGAGGGACACGATAAGAATGGAAAAGGATGCTGAAAAGGAGGCGAACGAGGAGCTCACGTCGAAACTCAACGTAGCCGATCAAAAGCTAGAAGCTGTCGAAGAGAAGAAGCAAGAGAAGGAAAATGTTTGGAAGGCCCAAAAAGAAGCTATGGAAGCTCAAGTTCGAGAATACCAAGCTTATATGGAGCGGATCCAGGATCTTGCGCAGCAATTTCCCAGAATCCAAGGTTTGAAATAAATTCTTTTTGTCCTTTCTTAGTTTTATCCTTGATTTCTTCTCAAAAAAAAAACAAATTTTCAGGTCTACCTCGAGCCAAACCAATGCAAGTGACAAAAGGAAGTGCACAAGAAGAGGAGACTAATTTTTTTCTAATTTTCGACTAATTTCTAATGTACAAAACTCTATTTGTTATCCGTATTGTTACATAAATGATCTCATTCATCAGCCATATTTCTTTATTATCTCCATCTCAACGGGTTTTTGACCCATTTAATATCTTCAATCCTCATTTTAGAATTTTTCAAATTGTCCGGCTTATATGAATCAAACCGCAAGTCAGCAAGTCAATGGATCTGGTAGGTGAACATAAAGATTTTCAGTTTGGCTTATTTAGTTTTGTTTGTCAGGTTTTACGCTTCTGGAGTCTGCGAGGTTCTGGAAGTTCATCGTCACCTGAAACAAGGTCGGATGCTGAGCTGATTGTTCTGAATGAAATGAGTTCTTTTTTGGACTACCTAGAATCTCAGGAATCTCTTTTCAGCGTCTACGTCAACGTCAGGAGGATCAATGCCAACGCCAGAGGCTTCTACACTGACGTCGGGAGCACCAAAGCAAACCTCAGGAACTTCTTTGCCGACGTCGGGATAACCTGGAGGTTCAACGTCGTTTCAAATGAAGCCTGATGTTCTGGTTGGCTAGAATCTGGTGAGTTTTTTGGAGTACATGGAAACCCAGGAATCAGTTTTCAGCTTCTAAAACAGTGTCAGGAAGATCAATGCCAATTTCATCAAAATGATAAGGTGATTGTTCTGAATAAGGTGAGTTCTTTTTTGGAGTTCTTGAAAGTCCAGGAGCCTATTTGCAGCTTCGGCGGCAACGTCCGAAGATTCTACGTCATTATCGAAAGTATCTGAAGGTTCATCGCCGTCTCAAAAGAAGCTACAAAATTGGATAAACCTTTTTGAAATAATCGTTCAAAAAGAATGACATGACTGGTTTTGGAAAAAAATAGTTACTAAGAAAAGTGAGTGCAAACTTTTTCCAGAGATGAGTTCAAAATGACACTTCCAATTGAACCTAATTTAAAATTCACGTCTTTTTGACGCTCCCATACACCCAATATGGTATTTCTATCTCTACAGAGAACAAAAAACTTTTGTGACCTAGTTTTCTGAAAAACTCGATCTAATTAAAGATTCCCATAATTAAAAATTCCCATACACCTATTATCGAGGCATCATCTCTACGGTGCACAAAAAACTTTTGTGACCTACTTTTTCAAAAAATATGACTGGATATAAAATTCCCATTCTTCAAAGATCCCACACATCCATTATCTCAGCTGCAACTTTCGTCTTTTGGGCTATAATAAGAACTTCGCCGTCTTTTGGGCGAACACGGGCGCTTTTTGGGCGAAATTAGAGCTCTGCCGCCTTTTGTGCGAGTTTTGGCGCCTTTTGGGCAAGAAATAAATTATTAGGCGAACCCCAGGCGACAGTAGAACCTCTCAGGCAAACCCAAGGCAAAGCCAGCCAGCTTTTGCACTTGTTTTTGCCAGCTTTTGAGCACTGTTTGGTCACCTTCTGGGAAGATCCCTAGCGGAATCTGGCCAGCCAGCGCCCAAAAGACGACAGCCGCAGCCGAGATGGCGGCTGCATCTCTACGGTGCACAAAAAAACGTCGGTGACCTACTTTACTAAAAAATTTGACCTAATTTTGAATCTCCATCCCTCAAGGATTCAATCTACCCAATTTGGTACCTGTACCTTTAAAACCGACAAAAATACAAATCTGACCTAGAAAAAGTCATCTGATGACCTAATTTTAATTTTACATTCATTGCTCTTCCCAACCCTCCAATATGGTACCTCTACCTTCAAAACCGACAAAATTCAAGTTTTGACCTAGATAAAGGTGGCAGTTGACCTAGTTTCCCATATGACCCAATTTCATGTTTTCATCTTTATCCCCACCCATCATAACCACGCACCACCCATCACTCCCCATTCAAAAATAATAAAAACCTGGTACCCTCAAAACAATTTAGGGTGACCTTCCACGTTTCATAGTCGATGAGAGGAGAAAATCCTTCAGAAAAATCAGTCTTCACTCTTTTCTCGCTCCGAAACGGTGAGCCCTCTCTTTTCTCTTGCCTCAGTGCTGTTGATTATTAAGGTAAATTTGATTTTTTAAAATGGAAAACTGGTTCTAGTGTATGGGGGAACATAAGTGATAGTTAGGAAAAATGTCCGAGCACTTTTTGAAACATAGGTCACGCCAAAAAATAATTAGGTCACCTGAAAATTTCGGGAAAAAACCGAAAAAAAAGCAAAAAACTTCCAATTTTCAATCTAGAAAGATAATTCAACAATTTTTCAGAATGCTTCGTGCTGAAACTATCAAAGATCTTGTTGGCTTGGACATACGTGGATTCCATTTGAATCGTCTCATCGGCGCTGGAAGCTACGGAGCGGTATATGAATCATCATCGGGGACGGAAAAAATAGTCATTAAAGCTTCCATCAAAGGATCGGATGTTTTGAATGAGGCAGCCGCATTGCAACGCTTGTTCTACTGCCAATACACTCCTCAATACTACTTCCACGAAGAGACTCCTACCCCGAACGGCATCTTGCACATAATTGGTAAGATTTTCATTCAAATAAAATATTAAGTAGACTGAAAAGTATAGAAATTTTTGAGCAGTGTGTCTTTTCAAACAAAAATCTATTGAAAAATCATTTTTTCGAGGAATTTTACGAAACTAATACATTTGAACAGCTACTCCATTTCATTATGACAGCCCAGAAAACTAGACCACTACGTTAAGATGTGTTTCTTTCCAAAATTTCCTCGAAATTGTTTTCCAAATTTTTTCATGAATCCCCTCAGAAAACTCCTTGAAAAATTTTTCAAGAAATTCCTCATAAACTTTCTCGAATTTTTCGGAAAACTTCTCGAAAAACTTTTTGAAGTCGTTTCACATAGATACACTGGCTTTGAAATACGAAAGAAACTAACTCAAGTAATCGAAAATAGAGTAGTTTGAATATTTTCAGGACAAGAGCTTCTTGGGCCAGACTTGGAGTCGTTGCGCAAGAAAGCTCCATGGCAAGCAATCAAGCGCCCAACTCTTGTGAGAATCGCCTGGCAGGCCCTCAGCTGCCTCCAGGCAATCCATTCGTATCGACTCGTCCACCGTGACGTTAAACTTGGGAATTTCGCCATCTCTCTGCCAACGGGTCCAAATAATTGTGTCACGATCAAAATCTTCGATTTTGGTCTCTCGCATCACTACATGGATGACAATGGAGACCTCATAGATGATTCAACAAATCCGGACTTCCGATTGATGAAGTACTGTAGTTTTGAAGTCGGCATGGGGTGTGAGCCGTTCCCCAAGGACGATGTCATACAGCTCTCATATGCGATTCTCTATGCATCAGGATACGATTTCCCACGAAAATTGAGGTGCCCTCCGGATGAGCTTTTGGAGTGGAAACGGGAGCTCGTGAGTTGAAAAATTAGCATTAAAGTAGTAAATATTAAAATTTTCAGTTGCGTGTGCCAGCCCAGATTCTTCCCCCTTTGGCTCAATTCTTGACTCCGTTCTATTCAGTTTTGGGTGAATTGAATGATCTGGTGCCTGTCGATCACGAGATGCTGAAGCAGAAAATCCAGGAATCCTTGCCAGCCCACAACGCATCGGCCAATTTGTACATTGAGATGCAGGATGGAGAAGAGACACTTGTCTGAGACGCAACCGATTGGCCAAGGAGCCAACTACTCGTTTCCTTTCTTGTACCATGCATTACTCACTATCAACTTGATCAATAAATAGTTTATGAATTCAAATTGTTTTTTATTTATTCAAAAAACAAAATAAAAAAAAACGAAATTGAGCAATGAAAAAATTTGAAAAATTAGAAAAATTATGAAAATATAAAAAATTAGAAAAACAATGAAAATAGAAACAATATGAGCACTTTTTGAAAAATAAATTACGCCGAAAAAAAGTTAGTTCAGTCTTAATACTCAAGAAAAAAAAATAGAAAATGACAAATGTTCAATCTAGATTGCCAATTTAATGAGTTTTTGTTATTTTTTTAAAGATTTTTCGGGGATTCAGAATCACCAAGTAATTAACAAAAAAATTTGTGAAAAAAAATGTTTTGAATCTGAATTTCCTAATTCCTGCATTTTTAAAGTTTGCTGAATTAATATTTTTGAATTTTTTGAACAACAAGACTTGTTTCTTTCATTCAAGCTCTTATTTTTTATTGTCTTTTTTATGAGTAATTCTTAAAAATGATTGCTCCAGAGAAATATTAAACTCATAAAGAATAGCAAAACACTTGTGAAAATATCGGAGCTAAAATATAAAAAGTTTTTAAAAAATTTAAAAACGTTTAAAAAATATGTATATACCAGCCAGCTGATGCACCTTCTGAGCCATATCGTTTTCTATCTCCCTCCACCAGCAAGGTTTTTTCAAGAAAAATTGCAATTTATTTACAATTTTTCTTATCTTGATAGTTATGGAAAACATTGCGAGGGTGTCAGTCTGGAAACCTGAAATCGGTAAACAAATACATCTTCATATTTTATATAAAAATATTTATTAAAACTAAAATATAATACATCCAGTGGCTCTTATTTTTAAATTAAATGTTTTTATAATCATTGAACATTGGATTCTTTGCAAAGATAGGGCATACTGGTTTTGAATATTCCAATTATTTGTCGGTACCGGTCCTGGAGCTTCTTCCTCCTCTTCGTTTTTCATTTCCACGTCATTTATCTCTGGTGGACTTGGAATAATTGGTGAAGTCGAAATAGGTGGTGGATTTCAAATATTTTGAGATGATCTTCTTGCTGGTTTCACGGCTGTTTTTTTTCTATAATTAATTTTTGTTTGAAAATTACTTTATATTCAATAACTCACTTATAATTTTCCGGTTTTCTTTGGGAATACTTTTTGATTGTTTAGATTCAAAAACGGTACCATCGGGAGAACTGAAATACGTAATCTTTCTCTCATCGTTCAACTTCACAACACATTTCGCATCTTTCGGTCTGAAATTATTCAATTCGTTAGTTTATTTTGTAGAGGAATTCAACTCACATTTTGAGGAACCCAGGGCTTACTGGTCTACTGAAAATGAAGACAAGTCGGACCTTTTCCATTAACGTAAATCCTTGATGATCTTCTATTTTGTCCAATCTTTGCTTTAATCTAAATATAATATTTTATACTTTCATAAGATATCCGAAAATGTTAAACTTACACACCACTGAATGTATTTTCACTAGAATTATAACCGTTTTCGTTTTCGCCAATTACTATGTTTTCTGGGTGTGTATAGGGTCTGATTCCATTAAGAATAAATCTGATAGCCTTTCCACACAACACAGAGTTTAAGGTCATTTTGTGTGCAAAACTATTTATAGGGAAGTTTGGCAACAGATTTATCAAATGAATCAAAACAACGGCGAATAAACAAAAATCGAACTACGTATATTTTTGAGTAAGATTAGTTTACTAGGCGAAATCGACTATAATTTTCAGGAATTTGAACCGACTTTGTAGGGTTATATATGTCAATTCAAAATGTATTTTTTATTCAACTATGAAACATACAGAATCCAAGAAAAACTAACCTTTTTCAAACAAAATATCGGCAACATTGGGTATTCCAAAATCCTTTCAAATGAAGGAATTCCAGAACATAGCAAATATAGTATAGGCGACAAAGAATATTTAGAAAAATCAATAGGGAAGGAACTCTCCGAAACCCATTCATAAAAGTTTCTGAAGAGCCCCCAAAAAAGACGTCTATTCAAAAAGTCGTCGTTGGGGAAGAATGAATACTAATGGGTGGTACTTGACGGTTTATATACCATGGGGGCGGAGTCATTAGAGTCAATCCAGGTGGGTAGAAAGACATAGGGCTAACATTCCTGCCTGCTGTGTCGCTGCGATCAACCTCTCTGAAACCCTCTGAGGAATCCAGGAGTAGTTTATTTACAATTCCATTGTGTAGTGGAATTTAGATTGACACATTAGATACGCTCTTCACATCTATTACTTTACAAGTCTAAATACACCCATTGTTATATGAGAATAATTTGGACAAATTAGACTGAAGACAGGCAACTTTTCTTATGGGAAAAGTCGATTCAGACAAGAAATGGGGAAAACAATAAGGACAACAGGAAAAAATTAGAAAATCATGAATTCATAATACAATGCTCGGTGATTGAATTGAATTTCAGTTTGAAAAATAGGTACATTATAGAACAACAAAGATTATAGAATAACAATTTTCCGGATGGGAATCATACCAAAATGGATTTCCTGACGCAAATGAGATTCTCCTACTTGAAAGTGATTCTGTGACGATAAAATTAACGATGAGATTAGAGGAGATAATTACAACGATTCGGGGGTACACAATTAATGATTCGAGATAGGAAATGCATAATTTGTTGGTATTTGTCGTATTGTTGAGTGGAAATGTTACACCTAAATGAAGTTGGAACACATTTGGAGACAAAATTTCAATTCAGCAGTTCAAAATAAATCATTTATTAAAAAATTCGGCATCCCGGAATCATAGATTTCGATCCCTTGAATTAGTTTTTTACTCCCTGCCTCCCTGAATTTTTCCAGAGTTTATTTCAGAATTTCCTCAACCGTCACTGTTCATTATACCAAGGCATGAAAACTAGTTAAAATTTTTTCATGCATTGCCAAAATCTTAATGTTTCTTACCCTAATTTCCATTTAATTTCAGCAAAGCTCATCATAAAGGACATCGAGAACAAACTTAACGCCCAAAATAAGCTTCTTAAAAAGATGGTGAATTCGGTGGAGTTGCTGATGCAGGAAGTGTTTTGCCTTGGATTCAATAACAGAGAATCGTCGGAAGAGGTTCAGACGAATAAGGATGTTTTTTTGGATTTTATGATCTTAATTCTTTGGAAAATAAAATTTATTTGCTTTTTTTCAGTTCCTTTTTTTGCTAATCCCAGGAAATATTACCGACATCATTGCTTACTGTTACTACATATAAATGTGATATTAAACAGTATCCCAGAAATAATAAACTGTGCAGAATTTGAAATCCGACAATGTTTAATGTATCCGTTTACGCTATTCCTAATAACAGATAGACTTTACAAATTGGGTATTTGGAATCGAGACGAAACCTTTTTCTAATTTGTTGTGCGTCATTTAGTCCGAGAAACTAATGGATCATAAAATATGTTTCATTTTTCGGAATTCTGGCCGAAAAATTGAGCCCATAGTATTCAGACTCAAACAAACATTGTCTAGTGTTATTCTGCACTATAGATTTGATTCTGATACTATTATTTCTCAATTTAATGTGAATATTTCTCATCACAACAGATTATCAGTAATATTTTTCAAAAGAACAAAAATCTCTATATTCCCATCGTTCATTTCTTTATTACAAAGTAAACTTCCAGCAAGAGAACGCTCTCATTTGCCTTTGCAAATTTCTTCTGTTATGATTCCAATTCGAAAAAATTGACTTTCGATCATCTTCCTGTTTTTCAAACCGAAAGTCAAGCATGGAGCATTTTTCACTGTAAATACAAACCTTTTTCATTTTCTCAAGTTGCCCTTATTGCCTTCCCTATCCTTTGTCTAAATAGACTTTTCCCATAAGAAGAATTCTTTGTGCACAATATGAATTGTCCAGATTACACTCATAAAACAATAAGTGTATTTCGACTCGCAAATTAAGAGATGTAATAAAAGATATTATCTAATGTGTCAATCTAAATGTCACTGCATAATGGGACAGTATGCCAACCCCACCTGTCCAACTCCCATTCCAGGTCTTTTCCCTTAGGGGCATACCTGAGAGAATAGAGATTGAGAGAGCAGTGACGCAACAGACAGGGAACTCTGCCCAATGTCTTTCTACCCACCTGGAAGAGACTCCGCCCCTCCCCCGGGGGTATATATACCGTCAGGTACCAACTATTAGTATTCATTCTCTCCTCAAGACGACTTTCTGAATAGACGTCTCTTTTGGGAGCTCTCCAGAAACCCTTATGAATGGGTTTCGGAGAGTTCCTTTCCTATTGATTTTTCTGAATATTCTCTTCCCCCTATATTATTTTCCTATATTCTAAAAGTCTTTTCTCTAAAAGAATTTTGTAACAACTACTGTCGTTTAAAAAGGTGAGTTATTTCCTTAAAGTCTGAATCTTTCCCAGTTGAAAATGCAAATTTTGAATAGACTAATATAAATGGTACAAAACTTATTCAAATTCCTGAAAAATATGATGAATTTCTCTTAGTGAGGCAAATTTTAGACAAAATTCAAAACTAGAATTAAGAGAAAACGAATGAATCAACAAAAATGGTTTAAAACTAGCTGAAAAACTCCAAAAAAAAAGGCTCGAAATGATTCGAAACTTTTTCAAACTAGTCTGAAAATTGCTGTAAATTAGTTAACAAAAAATCTGATACTGGGCTGAAAAATGTTTGAAAAGTTGAGAAAAATTGGCCAAACCTAGTCTCAAAATAAAAATTCAATTTTTTTCAGTTCCGTCAACCCACAGAGGAGCAAAAAGCAAAGTTTAAGCAAGCTTTTGCTGTCAACCGTAATCCAGACAAAGAAAAAATCGCAGCATTGGTTTCAGAACTTCAATTGGAGAAAGATCGAGTAAGTTCTTGCTATCTATTTGCACATAATCAGAACAATATTATTTTCAGGTCAGAAAATACTCCAGTTTGATTTCCCAATGAAGCCGAACCAATCCTAATGGAGATTTTCCGGAAAAAAACCCAAGATTCCGAGATTACACAAGAAATCAACTCTGTTCCATCCCAACGTAAGAAATTTATTTTAATTTGAAAAGTCAATTTAAAACTTTCAGCTGAGGGAATTCTTCGAAACATGCAGACGGAAGATAGGATTTTTGGCAATTCTCCACTCCATGAAAAAGAAGCTCAACCAACACTGCTGGACATTTTTGCGAAGAATCCAATGTTCCACGATTATGAGAATATTTAATTGAAAAATAAGCTTTACTGGACGTACCATTTTTTAATTTTAAATAAATATTCTTTAATTAGATACGAAGATGTATCTGTTTATTACCTTCAGGTTCCCAGACTAACATCCACACTCTTGGATTCCATATGTATGTATCTGAAAGACAATCGATAGCCACGTAAACTGTAATTCTGAGAAATCTCTCTTTTCTCTCTTTTGAGTCTGAAAAATCAGTATTCAGCAACTTCTAATGCATAAATTCAAATTCTTTTTCTTAGAAAGCATGATAACGAAACATAGTTTTTGAAATTTCAAATTCAATTTCATTTTTCGATTTCAAAGCTCACTATTCTTATTCCCGCAGAATTGATCAGAATCGATTTGTTATTACCCTTCGCCTCTTCTTCTCTTCTCGTGTGCCTCTCACTCCACGGACCATCACAATTTCTCGGTGAACGCGGCAGATATACACGTACACACATCACACACAACCGCAATACAACGTCTCCCCACCCCTCTTTTTTTTGTCCGCGTCGCGCACGCGACGCACGTCGTCGCAACAAGTGGTCTCGCGAGTTTTCGCATTAGAGCGCGTTTGATTTTTTCAACCGCGACTCAAGAATTTTTGAATGTTAAGTTTTAAAACTAGAATTTTCGACGATTTCTCATAAAAATTTCCGCACTTTTTTTCGGCAAAAAGTATTTTGTGAAACAATGTGTTCTTTTTTCTTGTTTTTTTTTCTCAAATAATCCGAAATCTTCTTTTTCCGACTCATTTTTTGATTAATACTTCTTCAAATTCACAAATTTTCAGCGAATTTTCCAAAAATGAGCGTAACCACGCAAAAATAAACAGGAAGAAGGATTCTGGAGGAGATGCCACAGACACCACGGACCTTTCCAATCCACGGCCATTTTTCACCTCTGCCACCATCATGACCAAGCACATGAAATCTCTGAATAGCTGCTCAATCAAACCATCCTGAAGAAAAACGGAAGAGGACAGGAACAAGGGCCAACTCGCTGCTGCGGTTAGAAACGGGTTTGTGAGTATTCTGATTTTTTACATTGTCTATGATGAAAAAACATTTCAGGTTCATGTTTATCGGACTACAATCACCTGTCCACCAGTGAGACAACAACTGGCGGCCCAACAAGAAAAGTTTTCCGTTGCTATCTCCGTGCTCTGCAATTCATTGATAAGGGAAATTCAGCGGATCCGATGAAGATTGATAACGACTCCCTGCCGATGAACACTATCCCGACTCGCTCGCTCAGAAAAGCTTCACGACGCCGACTAAATATATATACCGATGTTACCGCGCCGCCAAAAGAGCATTGCAAATGCTAAACCATCGTCACAAAATGCACATGGTGAGTACTTCATAACTAGAGTAAATGCCTTCAACTGACTTTATCACTTATTTTCAGAAATCAGAGAACATCACCGAGCCAAGACATCAAACAGGGGAGATTTGTCTAACTCTAATCAAGAACAGCCACATCAGAGCAGATCAGGAATAGAAGAAGATCGAAAAGATGAAGAAGAGGGCGGGAAAAGATCTGAACCAGCGGCAACTGATCAACCGATGGATGATAATGTTCGGGATTCAACCGGAAGCCCTCAAATGTCGACATTCCAAACGGAAATTCCATCCAACAAGTCAAAGTGACACGAGGCCAGAGTAGAGGGCGTCCACGCAAGATAAAGTTTGAGTGGCAGAGATCAGCTTCAAACAATACTCGTCAGTCAACTAGTGAACCACCCAGTCAGTAGCCTCGTCGAGGTGTAGGCCGACCACTTTGGAGCGGAAGACAAGCGCAAGTTCCAAGATCGTCACCAACACCAATCGATCTGTCGGCAACATCCCCATCCGGACCATCAATCTGAGAGGCTGCGGACATGGGGTCCAAAAGAAGAACAGGGAGACCAAGAAAATCAATTCAATCAGCAGAAGACGCTGAAGCAAATTTCGCCGGAGTTGGGAGTTCAAGATCCAACCGATTCGAACGAAATAGGCGACCGTCAAATGTGAGATCACCAAATAGTTAGTTCATTTCTTGTCATTGTTTTGAACTCTTTTTTTCCTAACTGTATCCCTATCCCCCTACAGTCCGGGTCAAAAGATAGGTCCTCCCAAATGAGTGTTCTAGAAAAAAATTCAAAAAAGGAAACATTTGTGAACAATGCAGTTTGATTCAGCATGAGACCAAAAACCTATGGCTACAAATTTATGACTAAATGTAAGTTCATCATTTTCGAGCTCACAGAGCTCGTAAGTAACTTTCACAAAATATGGCCCCGCTGAGAGATTTGAACTTAAAAAATTTTTTGGTCCGGTTTTCGGTCAAAACTGGGATTAAAATCATGGAACAAGGGTGGGAACAAGGCTGAACCAACCAACTTCAGCTTCAGTTTCAGTTTGAACCATCTTTCGACATTTTTAATTGTCAGCTTTTTTAAAACCTTTCTTTTTTTCGTGTTTTTTCTTGAATTTTGTTAATTTTCAGTATGAAATTATTTTTGATTCAAGAGCAGGAAGCTTCAAAGCTGGTGCAGAAACTCAAAAAATGTTAGATTTATATTGCATTTTTGCCATTTTCACTCAACGGGTCTTGCTGCTTTTCTGTCTGTCGCTGGAAAAGCAAACTTCGATCTATTAGAGTGCTGGCCATAAAAGCACATACAGTGCTGGCCATGAATTTGAATCATCGAAAATCCTAGGAAGACCGCTCAAATGTACACATTTGATGGCTATCAGAGCTTTCAGAAAGGATCCTCGTAAGACCTCAACATTCATCCAATCTGTTAGAGCATCTCGAAACAAACCAGTCTACGAGAACTGTCCGAAGAATTCTTCAAGCTCGATGTCTTCATGGACGTCGCTCTGTTAAAAAACCGTTTATCGGTAGTAAGAATAGCAAAATCCACGTCATTTGAGCGACCTCAGGAGTCGACCAAGCACATCTGGTCTGATGAATCGCGGTTCACTATGTTTGGGAGTGACGGAAGTACATAAATCCGACGTCCTTTAAGAAACAGATAAGATACCAAGTACCAGACTCCAACTGTGAAACATGGTGGATGATCATGTATAATTTGGGAATGCTTTACCAGCAACGTCATGCGGCCTATGCGAAAAAGTGTTGGTATCATAAATATCGTTTCCCGTACAAGGATATATTGGAGAACACAATAAGATTACGGGTGCTCCAACATCTGGGCCGAGCTTATGTCTTATAGCAAGACAATGACCCGAAGCACACTTCTCTCTATTTGAGTTCTGGTTTCGATGTCGGCGTGTGGATCTTCTGGAGTGGCCAAGTCCGAGTCCAGACTTGAATCCAAACGAGCACATGTGGGAAGAGCCCCAACATCGACTTTGAGGAGTCAAGGCCAGAAATGCGGATCAGAAATTTGCTCAACTTGAAGCTGCCTCGAAAGCCATCCCAGAGCTAGGGATCAAAAAGCTCCTGAACTCGACGCCGACTGCAAGTTTTTCTTATGGCGTTTCATCACTATATGATGATTTCGAGTTCTTTTCTGACGAAAAGAAGTGGAAACTTGAAGGACCAGACGGCAACAGACAATACAGGTCAGACCTCAACAAGGATCCACTACTCTGATCGAGAGGATACTTGGTGGCGGATCACTGGTGGTCTGGGGAAGGTGCTGCAATGGGGTACAATGAAGTTGCAATTCATCATGACTCGTCAGACATCGACTCCCTCCGAGAGCGCACTCGAGAAGGCTATTGTTCCGTTCTTCCGCAACAAGAGCCGAATCCACACATTCCAACAAGATGATGTCTTGTTGGAATGTTATTTCATATAATTTTTTTGGATTTTCAAAATAGAAAGGGTCATAACCTTATTGAACGCACTGCATTGAGACAGAAAATTAAAAAAAAAACACATTTTTTATTGATGATCATAAGGAAACACGTCTAGAATCCGAGAAGATCAACTTGGCAACCGATTGAAATAATCTATTCTTGAATTTTTAGTGTTCCAGTTCAGAAGAAATGTACGTTCCAGTTCGTGTTCTCCGATGAAAAGAAATTCAATCTGGACGGGTCAGACTGCAATTATTTTTACTGGAGAGACATGAGACAAGATTTTATGAATCTTCCCTTGCAGGAACTTCCGTGGTGGTTCCATAGAATCTGCTTGACGAATAGAAAAAACAATGAATGAAATTTCGCAGTCAGCTTCGGTGATGATTTTTGCTGGAATCACAGGAAACGGTGAGACTTCATTCGTTTTGGTTGATTTAGAAGCCAAAACCAAAAAAGAGTATGACCTCAAGCGGATTCTGAAATACGAGGTTTTGCCGTAGTCCAAATCTCGATTCAAGAGTCAACATTGGGTTTATCAGCAGGATGGAGCACACGCACATCGTGTCAGAGACACTCAGGTGTGATGCGGACTCAATTTGCCTTTTATCCAGGTTTTCGAACCCTATGGGTTATTCGATCTGAGGATATTTGACCCAGAAAGTTTCCGCACATAACCATCCAATATCATCTCTTTGATAAGCGCCCTCCAGAACGTTATCGGATGAGCAACTCGATCAAAAACATTCTCAATGCTATTTTTCATCATTCAAAAAATTTTTATGAATTACGGAACGAAATAGTCTCCTGGGCGGCCTCGGGAGGTGAACAACTCATGAATTCGGATAGGGGAGTCACAGCAAAGCCCGATTTCATTTGAATATGTTCAATAATCTCTGGCTCCGGCCGCACAGACCGTCCGTCATGGGTATTAGTAATCATCATTGGTCAGCTTTTTAATAATGTCGGTTGCCACTTACAAAACGCAGTTGAAAAGTGTTTTCTCGAGTAGGTGGTACCGGAAACCCAGCAACAAAATTCTTGCTGTACTTATGCATCCTAAACAACAAAAAATCAACACCAAACAGACCAGTCGAAAAATTGCCACAGACAAGTCCTATACTAACCAATGAAGCTATTCCCTAGACATAGCTGAAAAGATACTCTCTACCAATGTCTATAAACCAAATAAATACCTTTGCAAAGACAGTGAACGTGAAACATATCAATGATACAGCAATACCAAGAATAGAAGTAAAATCCCAATCTTGTCAATCCTATTCGTTTCTGACAGTGCTACCGATCTGCTGCGCTCATCTCTTAATCAGGTGGACTTGCAAGCCACAGTGGTGCTGAAAAGCAAATTACTGCGTCCTTCTAGTCAAAAACCGACATTTCGATATGAGATGTACTACATGCAGTGTTGTGTATGCCCAGAGATTGGTGGAGGTGGTTGTGAAAGGAAGGAGCAATTTACTGAATTGATTGTGACAGTGGAGAAAAATATGTGGATAAAAATCGCATTGAATCGGAAGGCTGGTTAAAAGACTGGAAAGCACTGTTCGGAACCACTTCTAAAAAGATCACAAAATTTGTTTCCACGGCTCGCCACGAAACGCATGATCAGATTGAGAAAGATTCCAAGAAAGGGCAGACTCTCAAATGATCAAATAACGCCCTTTGTGTAGTTGGAAATGAATGAGTCGATCACATTCCTACACAGTCCTTCCGTTGATTATCATCTTCTGGAAAACTTCACCGAAACTATTTGTGACCTTGAAAGAACCAAAAGTCAGACTTTCCGCAAAGACACTTCCAAACCTTTCAAGCCGTGAAATTACTTACCATACTAGTCACATCATGACCAAAGAACTGATGAAAGTGTTCTTCGAAAAATCATGTTTGAATTGGAAACGTCCATGTTTGAATTGAAAACGTCCGCTGGATGCTCTTGTCATTTTAAATTCCTGGAACAGTTGGAAGGACATGCCCACAAAATTGAAAATATTGACGATTCCATCTGGATACTCTGGGAATATCCAACCCAGGAACGTTGGAATTTTCGGGTCGTTCAAGAAAACTGTCAAGAAAATCACAAACTATGCCCAATTGTCGTGGATGGACCCAAAGCATTAATGGTTCTAGCTGAACCATTTGGCATCATTCTTCAAATTATCCAAATCTCGAAGTGAGAGCAGGAAAAAGCGATAAAACAACGAAAGATTTGATGAAGGACTGGTTCAAGTCTTGTGTGTTCATACCCGGAACCCCAAAAAAGATGTTCATGTTGATTGACAGCTGGCTGTTTTCGAGGTCTTCATGCTATTGAGCACTGTCCCTAGCCTCTGGATGCCTATTGGAAAGGAATATTACCAGAGTACATCAAGATTTTTCACTAATCTTTTCAAGAAGTTCATGTCGTATACATTGGCATCCCATATGGACTACACCAATCATGCGACCCGCTCCAAAAACCACCGATGATCACAAAAAAACTTCGTCTCGACGTCGGTCGAAAGAAAATTGGAACCGACTCAAATAATTTCTTAAATTCACGATTGCATATCAAAAGGACATCATCCTGTATCAGATTAATGTTTCTGGTGGGAAAAAAATTCAATCTGGACGGACTAGATGGATTCAAATCGTACTGGCATGACTTGCCTCAAGGATCCTTGATGGTGTGGGGAGCATTTTCCTCAGTTGAATGCTTGGATCTATATTCCACCAATTGTCGCATGAGCTCGACAGACTACCAAGAAGTCCTCCAGAACCATCTTGTCCCGCTTCGTCGTCGATTCAGTCGCGGCTAATTTGTTTTTCAGCAGGACAATGCGGCCATCCATGTCAATAGCTTTACTTTGGACTGGTTCCAATCGAAAGAACATCGATGACTTGCCATGGCCAACATGCTCTCCGGACTTGAATCCAATCATAAATGTTTGACGCAAGCTAGTTCCTCTACCGTACAAGTCATACTGGCACGACCTGCGCAAGAATCGGCGCTTGTTTTCTGAAAGGAATTTTGGTGGCGGATCGTTGATGGTATGGAGTGCCTCCAAAAATCAAGAAAGAATATTAAATAAAGCTGGTCTCAGAAGACAAGGTTTTGCTATCGTGCAAATCTCACTTTGGCAGTCAACATTGGATATATCGATATACCAGCACGATGGAGCACCAGCTTATCATCCCAAAGACACTCAGGTGTGGTGCAAAGTCAATTTCCCGGAATTTTTCCAGGTTCTAGAATGACCCGCTTCCTTACCAGACTTGAAACCAATGGATTATTCGGTCTGGGGAAATTAAATTTAGAGTGAGGCAAACAATGAAAAAAGCACCGTGTCTCAATAAATCACGTCTATAACTCATGAAGAACAACTTTGCAACTGTTGAAAAGCATTGTCTGCTCCAGATCATGGTTCCCGATAAGAAGACATTTAATTTGGACGGGCCAGACGCCAATTGCTTCGACTGGAGTGACCTGATCCAAAATCCGAGAATCTTTTCACGCAGAAACTTTTGGTGACGTTCAGTGCTGCTATGGGGAGCTTCTTGCCGTTTTGAGAAGCTGAAACTGAAGTTATCCAATAATGGATTTTTCTAAACATCGAAATGTACTCCAATTGTCGCTGGTCCCGTTTTCCCGAAATCGGTGACAACCTTCCAGCTGGATAATGCGAGCGTTCGCAAGAGCTTGTCAACATCTTTCTGGTTTGGATCGAAGAAAAGCGAAAAGTCCGATTGACCATCCCAATTGGTGGTGGTTCAGTGATGGTGTGGGGAGCGTTTCGCCACAATACAGAGTTGGAAGTGAAGTTCACTTCCCAAAATCGGCTCATTTGTTTCGACAAGATAATGCAAACAGAAAGAGATTTAAAAACGCTGGACTGGCTATCCCGATCCTCAGATTTGAATCCCATAAAGAATTTATGCAGAATCCTAACGAAGTGAAAACAGTGATCGTTGATGAATGGTAGCTGATTTCGAGAGCCATTATGGAAATGTCTTTTTTCTGACGGAAAGAAGTGGAACCTTGATGGTTCGGACTGCAACAGACACTATTGGTGAGACCTCCGCAAGGATAAACTGCTCTTCTCAAGACGAAACTTTGGTGGCGGATCGCTGATGGTCTGAGGAGCTTTCTGCAAGGGAAAATAGATGATTTCCAATTAATCACGACTCGTGAGACATCGTCTTCCTACGAGAGCACAAGGTCATTGTGCCGTTCTTCCGTAACAAGCACCGGACAAACACATTCCAACAAGATAATGCTTCAATTCATAAAAGCATTTCGACACAGGCTGGCTGAAAGCAGAAAAGATTGAGATTTTGAATGGGCAACCCTAAATGCCCACAATTCAATTGAGAACTTGTGGGGTGTTATGGTTCGCCACGTGTACAGAAACGGAAGGCAAATCAACACGGTCTAAAAGCTGAAGAATACCGTAATCAAAAAAAACAACAAGGAATACAATTTGGAAGAAATTTTGAAGAAGCTTTTCCTTCCCCAGGACAAATCTCATGCCGGAAACCGTATCTGGAAATTTCAACAGTATTATGTTCCCGCTCACAAGGCGTAAACCGTTCAGTTCTTGTTGGTACATGGTTAATTTTCCTCGATTCATCACCAGTTCGGAATGGCCAGCCTCGTCGCCGGACCTCAATCTGCTTGACTATTCCGTGTGGGGAGTTCTTCAATAGAGAGTCGAAGCACAAACTCATCTCAATTTTGAGTTATTGGAGAGAATTTCCAGGCTTCCGCAATAGGAAAATAAAAGCTGCGATTGTGCTAGCGTGTCAATGTCGCACAACTCGTGCGCCATTGACACCCATAAAACTCGTGCGACATCGGCGCCCTACCAGAGCACACTTGAGAAGGATGTTGTACCGTTCTTCCGTGGCAAGAGCCGAACACACACATTCCACCAAGATAATGCTTTGCTTCATCAAAGCATTTTAACACAGGATTGACAGAAGACGCAATATATCCAAGTTCTTGATTGGCCAGCCCTCAATGCCCACAATCCCATTGAGAACTTGTGGGGTGCTATGTTTCGTAGACCCGGAGTACAGTTCAACACGTGCAAGAGATGAAGGATGCCGTAGAAGCAGATATGCCGTCACTGCAGCGGAATGGGAGACTCTCGTGGCCAGTATGCCTAATTGGATCTTTGGAGTGATCTGAAAAACGGATGCGAAACAAGTTATTGAGTTTTGGTTCTGTTTATTTTCGTATTTTTGTCAAATTTATAAATACAATTTTGAAATTTTTTTACTGTTTCTGAAACCCTCGAAATTGAAGGGACTCCTTTTTTTTATTGAACGCAATACTGGTTTTTTAAAGCTTCACAACTGAGAGGAATTCCTGTGCATTTCTGAACTGAATAAACTGCAATTTTTTGTTTCGGAATTGGAGGAAAAAATTGAAAAAATTAAAAAAAAACGGATAATTAAAAATGTCCAGAGAAAAACTCCAAACTGGAATTGAAGCTGAATTTGGTTTGATAAGCAATAAAACCTCAGTAGTTGATACCAGATTTGACCAAAAACCAAGCAAATAATTCGTTTTTCAGAAAGATCACGAATTCATGACGTTTCTTAAAAAGTGACTCTGGGGCCCTGTGAGCTCAAAATCACTCATTGGTCTGAAAATTTCAAAGAATAGTTTTTTTTCAAATTTAGAATCAAACTGTGTTTACTGATTCTTCAAAACATTTTTTGGTTTTTTCGGAATACTCATTTTTGAGAGGGGCCTTATCTTTATGACCTGGACTATGTTTCTCTCTGTTGTTCCTCCTACCCCTCAATTCTCATAGTTTTTTGCTTTTTCATCGAAAAAATTGTTCTGTTTATCTTTCTATTTTACATTCCGTCCATTTCTTACCTGTGTTTCTTGTATTCAAATCATATTTTTTCACACACTGTTTTGAACCCACTCCTTTTTTTTGCTACCAATTCCATTGTTTTCTCCCTCATTTTGTCAAATTGTTTTCCTTTTCTGGTTATTTGTTCATCCAAAATCCCATTACCGTTTTCAAGCCGTTTTTGTTTTGTTTTCAAATCCCAATGATTCAATAAATCAAATTACAAAACTGAAATAATAGATTTTTATTTTCAGAGAAAAATTGATTTGATTTTTAGATATGGTTTCAAATAGGAACATGTTTTCCAGTCTTGGATTTTGTATCCCGAAGCATTTATTGTGTACTCCTGAATCCGTTGTACCTGACTGTACCCCAAATCGCGGCGATTATCTCGTCTATTAACATCATTGATTTTATCGTCATCACTTTCAAGTAGGAGAACCATCTAATTTGCGTCAGGAAATCCATTTTGGTACGTTTCCAATCCGGAAAAATTGTTGTTCTATAATCTAACTGCTTTTCAAACTGAAATTCAACCACTGATCATTGTCTACAAAATTCTTATTTTCTCCAGTTGCCCTTATTCTCTTTCCGATTTCTTGTCTAAATAGACTTTTCCTATAAGGATAATCTGGAATTTCATCGTCACCTGAAACAAGGCCGGATGTTGAGGTGATTGTTCCGAATGAGGTGAGTTCCTTTTTGGACTACCTAGAATTCCAAGAATCACTTTTCAGCGTCTACGTCAACGTCAGGAGGATCAATGCCAACGTCTGAAGCTTCTACGCCAACGTCGGGAGGATCTGGGAGTTCAACGCCATCCTAAAAGAAATCTAATGCTTTGTGTGTTCTGGATCTAGTGAGGAATTTTTTAAAGTTTCCGAAGCCAAGATGAAAAGGAAAAATGCCAATGCCGGAGGCTTCTACACCGACGTCGAGAGCACCAAAGCCATCTTCAGGAACTTTCTCGCCGACGTCGGGATAACCTGGAGGTTCAACGTCGTCTCAAATGAAGTCTGATGTTTTGGTTGGCTCGAATCTAGTGAGTTTTTTGGAGTCCACGGAAACCCAAGAATCTGTTTTCAGCTTTTAAACCCGTGTCAGGAAGATCAATGCTAATTTCAGCAGAATATTGTGGTGATTGTTCTGAATAAGGTGAGTGACCGAAAGTACAGGAACCTCCGATGCCTAGCCAAACGAAGGAATCAATCAGTTTTTTCAAATCAGTTTTTCTAATCAGTTTTTTCAAATCAGTTTTTCTAATCAGTTTTTTCAAGCGAGTTCCAAAAAGAATGACACGACTGGTTTTGGAAAAATAGTTACTGACAAAAGTGAGTGCAAACGTTTTTCAAAGATGAGTTCAAAATGACATTCCCAATTGAACCTAATTTAAAACTCCCGTCTTTTTGAGGCTCCCATACACCCAATATGGTATTTCTATCTCTACGGAGAACGAAAAACTTTTGTGACCTAGTTTTCTGAAAACCTTGATCAAATTAAAGATTCCCATAATTAAAAATTCCCATACACCTATTATGGAGGCATCATCTGTACGGAGCACAAAAAAGCCTCTGTGACCTACTTTTTCGAAAAATGTGACCTAATATGCAATTCAAATCATTCAGTAACCCCACAGTCGAAGTAGGGTGGCTGTATCTCTAGGAAACAAAAAAAAATTCTGTGACCTACTTCACTAAAAAATTTGACCTAATTTTGAATCTCCATCCCTCAAGGATCCAATCCACCCAATTTGGTACCTGTACCTTTAAAACCAAAGAAAATACAAATCTGACCTAGAAAAAGTCATCTGATGACCTAATTTCAATTTGACATGCTTTGCTCTTCCCAACCCTCCAATATGGTACCTCTACCTTCAAAACCGACAAAATTCAAGTTTTGACCTAGATAAAGGTATATGTTGACCTAGTTTCCCATCTGACCCAATTTCATGTTCCAATCTACATCCCCACCCATCATAACCACCCACCACCAGTCCCTCCCCCTTCAAAAATAATAAAAACCTGGTACCCTCAAAACAATTTAGGGTGACCTTCCACGTTTCACAGTCGATGAGGGGAGAAATTCCTTCAGAAAAATCAGTCTTACCTTTTTTCTCGCTCCGAAACGGTGAGCCCTCTCTTCTCTCTTCCCTTCGTGCTGTTGGATATAAGATAAATTTGATTTTTTTTAAAATGGAAAACTGGTTCTAGTGTATGGGGGAACATAAGTGATAGTTAGGAAAAGTATTAGAGCACTTTTTGAAATATAGGTCACGCCAAAAAATAATTAGGTCACCTGAAAATTTCGAGAAAAAACCGAAAAAAAAGCAAAAAATTCAAATTTTCAATCTAGAACGCTAATTCAACAATTTTTTCAGAATGCTTCGTGCTGAAACTATCAAAGATCTTGTTGGCTTGGACATACGTGGATTCCATTTGAATCGTCTCATCGGCGCTGGAAGCTACGGAGCGGTATATGAATCATCATCGGGGACGGAAACTATAGCCATTAAAGCTTCCATCAAAGGATCGGATGTTTCGAATGAGGCAGCCGCATTGCAGAGACTCTATTACTGCCAATACACTCCCCAATACTATTTCCACGAAGAGACTCCTACCCCGAACGGCATCTTGCACACAATTGGTAAGATTTTCATTCAAATAAAATATTAAGTAGACTGAAAAGTATAGACATTTTTGAGCAGTGTGTCTTTTCAAACAAAAATCTATTGAAAAATCATTTTTTCGAGGAATTTTACGAAACTAATACATTTGAACAGCTACTCCATTTCACTATGACAGCCCAGAAAATTAGGCCACCACGTTAAGATGTGTTTCTTTCCAAAAATTCCTCGAAATTGTTTTCCAAACTTTTTCATGAATCCCCTCAGAAAACTCCTTGAAAATTTTTTAAGAAATTCCTCATAAACTTTCTTGAAATGTTCGGAAAATTTCCTGAAAACTTTTCAAGGAATTTCTCTAGGATTTTTTTCGGAAAATGGCTCGAAAAACTTTTTGAAGCCGTTTCAAATAGATAAACTGGCGTTGAAATACAAAAAAAACTAATTGATGTAATCGAAAATGAAGTAATTTGAATATTTTCAGGACAGGAGTTGTTGGGGCCGGATTTGGAGTCGTTGCGCAAGAAAGCTCCATGGCGAGCAATCAAACGCCCGACTCTCGTGAAAATCGCCTGGCAGGCCCTCAGCTGCCTCCAGGCAGTACATGCGTATCGACTTGTCCATCGTGACGTAAAACTTGGGAACTTCGCCATCTCTCTGCCAACGGGTCCAAATAAGTGTGTCACTATCAAAATATTTGATTTTGGATTGGCCTATAACTATATGGATGAAAATGGAGATCTGATTGATGACGAGACAAATCCGAATTTTAGTTGTATGAAGTACTGTGCATTTGAAGTCGCGATGGGAATGGAGCCGATGCCGAAAGATGATGTCATACAGCTCTCATACGCGATTCTCTATGCATCTGGATACGATTTCCCACGAAAATTGAGGTGCCCTCCGGATGAGCTTTTGGAGTGGAAACGGGAGCTCGTGAGTTGAAAAATTAGCATTAAAGTAGTAAATATTAAAATTTTCAGTTGCGTGTGCCAGCCCAGATTCTTCCCCTTTGGCTCAATTCTTGACTCCCTTCTATGCAGTTTTGGGTGAATTGAATGATCTGGTGCCAGTCGATCACGAGATGCTGAAGCAGAAAATCCAGGAATCCTTGCCAGCCCACAACGCATCGGCCAATTTGTACATCGAGATGCAGGATGGAGAAGAGACACTTGTCTGAGACGCAACCGATTGGCCAAGGAGCCAACTACTCGTTTTCTTTCTTGTACCATGCATTACTCACTAACAACTTGATCAATAAAGATTTTATGAATTAAAATTGTTTTTATTTATTCAGAAAACAAAATAAAAAATAAACGAAATTGAGAAATGAAAAAGTAGGAAAAAATATATTCACTAATACAGTGCGCGTCATAATGATAGGACCCCCTTCCCAAATGAGTGTTCCGGAAAAACCGAAAGTGATAGAAAAAATCTGTAAACACGGTTCGATTCAGCATGTGAAAAAACCTGTGTGTACAAGTTTTCAGACTAATTGAGCCATTTTCGAGCTCACAGGACTCAAAAGTCACTTTTTAGGTCGCGTCATAATGATAGGACCCCCCTGGAAAATGAAAAATCTCAAGAGTATTTGAGAGAAATTTTGAAATTTTTTTGTTGGAAATAGATAAATTAGTCTTAAAATCGCCTATTCTGACGTTTTACACAAATTTTGCTTACTCTAGTCGAGTTTTAGAAAAATATATTTTCACACTTTTTCGGGATTTCTAGGGTTTTTGGAATTAATCGTGAATAACTTTGCTCCTGGGTAAAATATTTCGCTGAAATTTACAGGGAGCATTTTAAGAATGCTCATGATCATGTTGTAGGTGTTCAACGCATTTCTGAACTCCGGTAGCTTAAGATTGAGCTCGTGCTTTGCACTGAAGAAAGTAGCACTAACTGAAAAATTTTCGAAGCTGTGAAAAGTGTTCCAAAGTTTTAAAAATTATTCTTCCGTGCAAGTAATTGATTTTAATGGCAATTTTAATATCTTGGAACATCTTCCTAACTATTTTTAGAGTTTCGAAGATTTTTCAGTTGGGTATACTTTTTCAGTTCAAAGCACAAGCTCAATTTTGAGCTACCGGAGCTCAGAGATGCGTTGAACACTAAAAACATAATTATGAGCATTGATAAAATGCTCTCTGTGAATTTCAGCAAACAGTTTTACCTAGGAGCAAAGTTATTCACGATTTACTCCATAAACCCTAAAAATCCCGAAAAAGACTGAAAATAAATTTTTCTGAAACTCGACCAGAGTAATCAAAAGTTATGTAAAACGTTAGAATAGGCTATTTTAAGACTGATTTAACAAATTCGAACGGAAAAAATTCAACTTTTTTCTTCAAAAAACTTGAGATTTTTCATTTTCCAGGGGGGTCCTATCATTATGACGCGGCCTAAAAAGTGACTTTTAGGCCCTGTGAGCTTGAAAATAGCTGAATTAGTCTGAAAATTTGTACAGATAGGTTTTTTCACATGCTGAATCGAACTGCGTTTACAGATCTTTTCTATCATTTTCGGTTTTTCCGGAACACTCATTTGGGAGGGGGGTCCTATCATTATGACGCGCACTGTAGGAAATTAGAAAAAAAAATGGAAATAGAAAAACTAAAAAAAATAAAAAGATCGAAAAAAAATGAAAAAATGAAAATATAAAAATAAAAAAATAGGAAACTCAGAAAAAATTTAAAAATTTAGAAACATGCGCGAAAATAACTCATGAGCGGAGCACTTTTTGAAAAATAAATGACGCTGAAAAAAAGTTCCCTTAATACTCAAGAAAAAAAAAAATAAAAGCTGACAAATCTTCACTCTAGATAGCCAATTTAATGGGTTTTTGTTTTTTTTAATGCTTTTTCGGGGATTCAGAATCGCCCAGTAATTGACAGAAAAATGTGAAAAAAATGTTTTGAATCTGAATTTTCAAATTTCATTATTTAAAAAAATTATCGTTTTCGATCTCCCTCCACCATCAAGTTTTTTTTTCAAGAGCAATTACAATTTATTTACAATCTTTCTTATCTTGATAGCTATGAAAAACATTGTCTGGGTGTTAGTCTGGAAACCTGAAATCGGTAAACAAATACAGCTTCATATTTTATTTAAAAAATATGTATTAAAAACTAAAATATGGTAAGTCCAGTGGCTCTTATTTTTCAATTGAATGTTCTTAAAGTCATTGAACATTAGGTTCTTTGCGAAGATATCCAGCTGTATCGGACTTGCTTCTTCTTCATGAAGTGGAGAATTGCCAAAAATCCCATTGTCTTTTCTGCAGTCGTTGAAGAATTCCTTCAGCTGAAAATTGTGTATATGCTATCGAAATTGAACTAAATTTCTTACGTTGGGATGGAAAAGTGTTGTTTTCGTTTAATTCAAAGTTTCTGCAATCCCGAGCTTTCGGGTTCTGAACATCTTCCATTTTTACACGATTTTGGTTATTTTGAACGATATTCTGTGCTTGATTATTGTGATGATCTCAAGCTAGGGCATATTGGTCTTGAATATTCCAATTATTTGTTGGTATCGGTCCTGGAGCTTCTTCCTCCTCTTCGTTTTTCCATTTCCACGTCATTTACCTCTGGTGGATTCGGAATAATTGGTGACATCGAAGCAGGTGATGGATTTCGAACATTTTGAGATGATCTTCTTGCTGGTTTCACGCCCGTTTTCTTTCTATAATCAATTTCCGTTTGAAAACTATTTTATATTTAATAACTCACTTATAATTTTCCGGTTTTATTTGGAAACACCTTTTTTGATCTAATGATTGCTGAGATTCAAAAACGGTACCGTCGGGAGAACTGAAATACGTCATCTTTCTCTCATCGTTCAACTTCACAACACATTTCGCATCTTTCAGACTGAAATTATTCAATTTGTTAGTTTATTTTGTATAGGAATTCAACTCACATTTTGAGGAACCCAGGGCTTACTGGTCTACTAAAAATGAAGACAAGTCGGACCTTTTACATTAACGTGAATCCTTGATGATCTTATATTTTGTCCAATCTCTTCCTTAATATAAATATAAATTTTTTTACTTAAGGTATCGGAAAATATTAAACTTACACACCACTGAATGTATTTGCACTAGAAATATAACCGTTTTCGTTTTCGCCAATTACTATGTTTTCTGGGTGTGTATAGTGTCTGATTCCATTAAGAATAAATCTGATAGCATTTTCACACAAAACAGAATCTAAGGTCATTTTTTGTGCGATATAGGGAAGTTTGGCAACAGACGTATCAAATGAATCAAAACAACGGCGAGGAAACGAAAATCGAACGTTTTATTATTTTTTTTTTTGAGTAAATTCAGTTCACTAGGCGAAATCAACTGTAATTTTCCGAAATTTGAACGAATTTTGTCAGTAATTCTAAACTTTTAATATTTTTGTCTTCTTTTTTTTCGTTGATCAAACACAACTTTTGAGTCGGATTACCTGAAAAAAAGGAAAAAAAACAGAATTTGTCCGGGAAGAACCTTTATTGTAACCAGTTGGAAAAGTTGATAACATAGGTGATAATAGAACATGTGAGAAGGGAAAATCCCGGAAAAAAAATGAAATAAGATAATTTTAAAAAATGCTTAATGAACAAGTTTAGAAGTTAGAAAACGGGGATGAAGATGGAAGTCACAATGAGGGATTCCGGGAACACCCCGGGTTTTTTTTTGAAAATAAACAAAACCCTCTCCCATAGTAAACAAGAAAATTTGATGGTATTGGAATAAGTAATATCAAGTCGAAGTGGTATAAGTTTTTAAGAGCACATTAGAGTTCTGAGTACTTATCTAGGATTAATCCTGACCCCGAGAAATCGGGTGTACTGTAGTAGCTGTTGTCCGACATAGCGTGTGTCTCAAAATCGCCATACTGATAGTTTCCCATGTGCTCCATTTCACTGTGTTGATGGAAATTTACTGATGAGTAGTCCGCGTTGTCCGTAATTCTTCCCATTGATTCTGAAATAAACAATTTGTATTTATAATAGTCGACTTTCTCATCGATACCTGATTCATTGTTGTAACCATCTGTGCAGCCAAAAATTGGATCACATGTGTGAAAATGATGAGCATAGGCATCATTAGCTGGTCTTGACGTAGAAAATGACTGCTCCTGTATTGTACCGCTGTTGGTATTCTGATTCCATGTGTTATATATGTCAATTCAAAATGTTTTTTTTTTCAACTAAGAAACTCCAAAAAAAAATCCAAGAAAAACTAACCTTTTTCAAACAAAATCTCAACGAAAGCTATTACAAAATCCTTTTAGATAAAAGAATTCTAGAATATGGAAAGAATAATATAGGCGAAGAGAATATTCAGAAAAATCAATAGGGAAGGAACTCTCCAGAACCCATTCAGAAAAGGTTCTTGGAGAGCTCCCAAAAGAGACGTCTATTCAGAAAGTCGTCTAGGGGAGAGAATGAATACTAATGGTTGGTACCTGACGGTATATATACCCCCTGGGGGAGGGGCGGAGTCTTTCCAGGTGGGTCGAGAGACATAGGTCGGAGTTTCCTGTCCGTTGCGTCACTGCTCTCTCAATCTATACTCTCTCAGCCCCCCCCCCTTTGCCCCTAAGGGAAAAAACCTGAAGTGGGAGTTGAACAGGTGGGGTTGACATACTGTCCCATTATGCAGTGACATTTAGATTGACACATTTGATAATATCTTTTATTACATCTATTCATTTACAAGTCTAGTTACACCTATTGTTTTATGAGAGTGATCTGGACAATTCATTTTGTGCACAAAGAATTCTTCTCATGGGAGAAGTTAATCTAGACAGAAGATCGGGAAAGCTATAGGGGCGACTGAAGAAAATAGAAAAATTCTGTATTCATAGTAGACAATGCTCAATGCTCGGATTCCGGTTTGAAAAACAGGTAGATTATAAAACGTTACTTTTTCCGGATTGAAATCATACCAGAATGGATTTGCAGAGAAAAATGAGAGCGTTCTCCTGCTGGAAATTGACTCTATCATAAATAAAAGAACAATGGGAATACAAGGATTTTTGTTTGTTCTAAAAAAATCCCTGAAATTCTGTTGTGGTGAGAAATATTTACATAGAATTGAGAAATAATAATAATATCAAAATTAAATCAAGAGTGCAGAATAACAATGTTTGTTTGAGTCTGAAAAACATGGGAGAACATAAGAAATTCATGAATTCATAATAGACAATGTTCAGTGATTTAATTTCAGTTTGAAAAGCGGGTAGATTTCTCTACCTGAAAGTGATTCTGTGACGACGAAATTAACGATGGGAATAGAGGAGATAATTACAACGATTCGGGAGTACAATCAGGTACAAATGATTCAGGACCACACAATAAATGACTCAGGAAAAAAAATCCGTAATTTAATAGAATTTGTCGTATCGTTGAGTGGAAATTTGATACATAAATAAAGTTGCAACACATTTGAAGACAAATTGTCAATTCAGCAGTTCAAAATAAACCATTTATTGAAAAAATCGCTACCACGGAATCATAGATCTAATGGATCATAAAATATGTCTCATTTTTTCGGGTTTTCTGACCGAAAAATTGAGCCCATGTTTTTCAGACTCAAACAAACATTGTCTAGTGTTATTCTGCACTCTAGATTTAATTTTGATATTATTATTATTAGGTTGGCAACTAAGTCTTTGTGCATTTTTGTTTTCCTTGTTTCTCTTAACTGAGCTAGAACCACCTGTGCGTAACAGGATATGGTATATGAGATGATAAGGTTGTTGAAAATAACCATCATTTGCTCTGCTCTCATTCCGCTTGCTAACGGGATGTACTTTTTGATACCCACTGTTTTTTGGTGAAATTTCTGTATATTGTTTCTAGTTATTTCAAACCTGAAAGTATTCGATATTCATCACCGCCTGGTGGAAGTTCACAAAGATAATGCCCCCATAGAGACACCGATGCAAATTGGGTTGGCAAGTTCAAGAACCAGGACTTTTCAATGAAAAATGAAACTTGTCCCGTGTTGTCAGTTCTTCAAAATTCAGACTAGCTGAGAGATCTAGTGGAAGGGGACTCTCACCAATCTACCTGTGAAATATCAATCACTTCAGGGACAACCCGTACCACTATTGAAAATGGATTGTTGAAGTTGGGAAAGACAGAAAAACTTGGACGGCGGATACCTCACCGTTTTGACCAGTTTTGATGGTCAGCGACGAATGGATATGAGCATGAAACTTCTTACTTTACTCGGGAACTTTAAGCGGCTGAATTATATTATCACCTCACATAAGAAGAGGGTCATATGTACTGACCATCACAGAAATGCCCAATGTCTATACTTCGATAAACAGCCAGTAGACGTCGTCAAACAGGAATTTCACCGAAAAATAGTGGGTATCAAAAGGGACATCCCGTTAGCAAGCGGAATGAGAGCAGGGCAAATGATGGTTATTGTGAACAACCTTATAATCTTATATACCATATCCTGTTACTCACAGGTTATGGTTCCAGCTCAGTTAAGAGAAACGATGAAAACAAAAATGCACAAAGACTTAGTTGCCAACCTAATATATCTCAATTTAATGTGAATATTTCTCACCACAACAGAATTTCAGGGATTATTTAGAACGAACAAAAAAATCTATGTATTCCCATCATCCATTCCTTTATTACAAAGTCAATTTTCAGCAGGAGAGAACGCTCTCATTTTTCTCTGCAAATCCATTCTGGTATGATTCTAATAAAATTGACGTTCTATCATCTACCTGTTTTTCAAACCGGAATCCGAGCATTGAGCATTGTCTACTATGAATACAGAAATTGTTTATTTTCTTCAGTTGTCCCTATAGCTTTCCCGATCTTTTGTCTAGATTAACTTTTCCCATGAGAAGAATTCTTTGTGCACAATATGAATTGTCCAGATTACACTCATAAAACAGTATGTGTATCTAGACTTTTAAATTAATAGATGTAATAAAAGATATTATCTAATGTTTCAATTCAAATGTCACTGCATAATGGGACAGCCCCACCTGTTCAACACCCACTCCAGGTCTTTTCCCTTAGGGGCATACCTGAGAGAGTAGAGATTGTAGAAACGAAGAGAAGTGACGCAACGGACAGGCCTCTTTCTACCCACCTGGATAAGACTCCGCCCCCCCCCCCCCCCCGGGGGTATATATACCGTAAGGTACCACCATTAGTATTCATTCTTTCCTCAAGACGACTTTCTGAATAGACGTCTTTTTTGGGAGCTCTCGAGATCTCCAAGAACCCTCACTGAATGGGTTCTGGAGAGTTCCTTTCCTATTGATTTTTCTGAATATTCTCTTCCCCCTATATTATTCTTCCTGTATTCTAGAATTCTTTTATCTAAAAGGATTTTGTAATAGCTACCGTTGCCGAGATTTCGTTCAAAAAAGGTGAGTTATTTCCTTAAAGTCTGAATGTTTCCCAGTTGAAAATGCAATTTTTTGAATAGACTAATATAAATGGTACAAAACTCATTGAAATTCCTTAGTGAGTCAAATTTTTATTCAAAATTTAAAACAAGAATCAAGCTAAGAAAATTAATGGACCAACAAAATGATTTCAAACTAACTGAAATACTTCAAATTGTATTAAATTGGCTCGAAATGATTCAAAACTTTTTTAAAATAGTCTGAAAATTGCTGTAAATTTGTTTTAAAAAAATCTGATACTGGGCTGAAAAATGTTTTGAAAAATTGAGATAAATTGGCTAAATCTAGTCTTGAAACATAAATTCAATTGTTTTCAGTTCCGTTCAGCTCAAACAGTTAACTTTGAGTGGGTGAACAGCCACGCGACACATACAGAATCTGGTGAATGTTATTAGTAAAATGATAATGATTTTCAAGATTTCCAAAAATGTGTGGGCAAAGTTATATATGTTTTTTACCAGAAATGCATGAGTAATGTACTGTGTGCCACATATGATTTGATCGCAAATCTTCCACAATCAAAGATGATGTCTTCAATAACAAAAAGTTTTGTTTTCACTGTCAACGAACGGATTGCAAAAATGAACATAAAGGAACTATGAAGGCTCAGATTATATCTGAAGCAGGAGAGTGAGTTTTGGGAATGAGTGAAGATTAACATTCAACTGATTGTTTACAGAAAAATGCGCTTAAATGGCTCAGAGTTCAACCGAGAGAACCTTATAAATGCCTTATCGACACTGAAGTAGGAATATTTGACATTGAAAAACAATGGGATAACTCATTGGCAACCGAAAAAGGGCACAGGTGAGAAATCACGTTTCGAGAATAAATCGAAAGTTTCGAGAATGAAGAACCAGTCGAAAAAGAATCAAAAGCCTTAATCCAATTGTTTTTTAGAAAATTTCGATTTCAGAATCACTCGAAGAAGACCCGATGAAAGTGGATCATGTAGAAGTAGAGATAATGGATGGATCAGCCTACTTCCAAAGACCGGAAAGTCGGATTGTTGAAGATTTTGAATATCCCAGCCAAGAGATAAACGTTGAGAATCCTGATTATCATGATAACAGTGATCACGAGGAAGAGCAGACGCTTACAAGGAATACCCTGGAACCAAAATTTCCCATTTTTGAATCTTCCGCCAAAGACAAAAACAAATCCAAAGCGTTTACCCAATTGCTTGACGATTATGGATCTTCTGACGGGGAAGATGAACAAAAACCAATGGAAACCTCGCCTCATTTTTTTTTCGGAAAAGCCCACATGTTCTAGCACCGGATGACGATGAGACTGGTAAGCGGGAGTCTAGATTTTTCATTGAGAATCTTTGAAATTTTCAGAAGTCAAAGCTCGTAACGTCATAGTCTCTGGAATCCCAGCAGCATTGAAATCAGTCATGTCAGAGTTCAAAGCAGACAAGGATCATCTGGAATCTTCATTGCCAGCTTCCACAGGGAATCCAGAAGACGTGGCTTCTTCAGAATCCTCAGCCAATTCTTCAGACGACGTCAGTTCAGAGAGACAGGCTTCTAAGGACGACGTATCCAGTATTCTCGAAGATTCGAATGCCGTTTTCAGCTGATTTGGTCAGCATGATGGGCGGAGTTGAGCTGTTTTTTGGGAGTATAAAATGGCTGTACGGACTTATTTAAAATCATCTTCGTTTTTATGTCAATTTTTATTTGGTTTATCTTTATTAATCTATTTGATTCTCTAGTGATATATTACCAAGTGTTATTTTCAGAATGACCAATATTTCTCTCTGGTCCTTTTTGGATACCCATTGTAGAAACTGGACGAGCCGTCCGGTTGACCTTGTCAACCGGCGGCTCCGCCAACTGGGGCGGCAAAGACTGTCGTTCAGCTATGTTCATCCCTCTTCTGGTTTTGGTATCGTCCAATTGCTCGAAAATTATCCGAATGATGCCATATTCTTTTCTCGGCGAGAATGGTCCTGGGTTAATGCTGCCGACCATTTTTATGTTCGGTACGGTGCCGAGATTTACGAAGGATCGCCTACATCTGTGACCTGGACGAAGAGGATGACGGACTGGAGATACCGCTCTTCCCAATAGAAATTATTTTTGTGGTGGTTTAAATGCTGTTGTGTTGTGTAATAAATTTGTTGTGATACGGTTCTGATTTTTTAAAGAATTTTGGATGGGAATGATATTTGACTTCTGTGGAAAAAGACTGATAGTCTTTATAAACATGGAAAACGGTTGTTTAATCTAAAAAATTTTTATTAACAAGTGTTTAGAAACAACGAATTTAGTTGATGATTTCTTCGTTCATTTCAGCACCAACTTCCTCTTTGCAGAGGCTGGTGTGGTGGATGTCGAATCGGTTCTTGCACTTTCTTCTTTGGCACAACTGGTTTGGTTGGCGCAAAGTCCTGCAGCTGGCAGGATGATGGTTTCCTTTATTCAAGCAAATTTGGCACAGATGTTTTGACTCCACCAGTTTGGCCTACTTCTTGTTGGATACCACTTGGCATTCGGAAGAATAGTGCGCCGATTTGCAGAAATGACACGTCGGAGGTGGTCTCTTCGGGCGATGGAGTTCCCGGTCGATGCACCAATGTAAGGCCTGTTGGGGCTTTTTACTATGGTGCTCGGGTGGTTCAGTGAATAATAAGTATTTATTAGAATAAAGAAAGAATTAAAGGAATAAAAGGTAAAGTAAGAAAAAAGGGTAGATTTCCGATCTTCTGGTGACAGCTTCGACGACTTCGTAGACTTCGGTAGCGGCGACTTGGTGTTTAACAAATAAACAAATGAACAAGTGAACCGAGAGGCGGTTCTCTTTTTATACTAGTAGACTCCGGTACTACTTTGACCAAAGAAGTCTCAAGTGGGGTCTAATTCGCCGAATTCGTTAGGTGATATGATAAGAGGAGGAATTCGGCGAAGTCTTTCTAGTAAATGATAAGATACTACTTTTTAGCAGAGAAGTGCAAGAGTTCAATTTCTGATCTTGCAAAAAAGGAAGTCGCGTCCTGTGCGCGACAGAGATTCCCAGTCAAGGAGCAAGTCGAGAGACAAGCCAAGGACATGGATCCGGAAAGGGACAAGGATCAGCTACATTGCCAATTCATTTGCTACGATCTACTCGCATCCGGAAGGGAGTTGTCAAGTTCGATCCGATCACCACCTAACGGATGTACATCAATTCCTCTAATTGTATTTTCGTTACCCTATGTATGTTTTATTAACCCTATTGTATCCCCGTCGCACATATCTTATTGGTTTGCAAGTAGTTTAATAAAATACTTGTAAGTTAAACAGCCTTAACTCTAGCAAAGTTAGGGACATAACAGAGATAATTGAGCTTAAAGAGCGTGCATGGAGTGGGCATCTATTGGAAAAAATGTAATCCATTTTCAGGTAATAGGTTGATAAGAAAGTTTCTTCCTTTTTTGGCAAAATTTTTGATCAAGTTTTCTTCAAAATAGAGAGGGCAAAATCAGTGAAAGTAAGGTCCATAAACATCGATAGTTGTCTGGCAACGCTCTGGTAATTTCTTGATTTCATCGGCCCATAACGAGGTGGGTTGAGATTGAAAAAGTGGGCCAATTCCTTTTTTGTGTCATCTTTTCACTTCGAGTCTTTTTAATGAAAAATATTTTGAAGAGAACTTCCTTCCGGATGCGAGTAGATCGTAGCAAATGAATTGGCAATGTAGCTGATCCTTGTCCCTTTCCAGATCCATGCCCTTGGCTTGTCTCTCGACTTGCTCCTTGACTGTCTGCTTTGAACTCTGACATGACTGATTTCGATGCTTCTGGGATTCCACGTTACGAGCTTTGACTTCTGAAAATTTCAAAGATTTCCAATGAAAAATCTAGACTTCCGCCTTTCATCAAGTTTTGGGTGATTTGAATGATTTGGTGCCAGTCGATCACGAGATGCTGAAGCAGAAAATCCAGGAATCCTTGCCCGCTCACAACGCATCGGCCGATTTGTACATGGAGATTCAGGATGGAGAAGAGATACTTGTCTAATTTGCTTGGGACCCACGGAGCCAACTACTCGTTATTTTTCTTGTACCATTGATTTCTCACCACAACTTGATAAATGAAGATTTTATGAATTTTAATTGTTTCTTGTTTATTCAGAAAAAGAAAATGAAAGGAAAAAATAAATAAATAATTAGAAAAAGTAGAAAGAAGTAGAAAAATAGAAAAATCAGAAAAATTAGAAAAATATGAAAATTTTTTGAAAAAATAGGTAAAATAGAAAAAAAAGAAAAATTAGAAAAATTAGGTAAAAAATAGAAAAAAAAATAATAAAAAAATACATTAAAAAATGAAAATCGAAATTTAGAAAATAAAAAAATTGGGAAAAATATAAAAATAGAAAAATAGGAAAATTAGAAGAGAATATGAAAATAGGAAACATTAAAAAAAGAAAGAAAACTAGATACATATGAGAGTAATCTGGACGATTCATACTTTCCACAGACAATTATCCTTATAGGAAAAGTCCATTTAGACAAGAAATTGGCACGAGAATAAGGGCAACTGGAGAAAATAAGAAATTCCTGAATTCATAATAGACAATGCTCGGTTATTGAATTTCAATTTGAAAAGCAGGTAGATTATATTGTCGAATTAAAAAATGTGACACCTGAAAATTTGAAAACTTTTGCTTTTTTTGATCTACGAAAAAGTGCGGCAAAAACGTAATATTTCACAATTTCGACTCGTTCGAGCTATTTTCGCAATTAAGTTTAGTTTTTTGCTAAAAAATAGATTCTAGAGATGCTAGCAATCATTTTTATACCAAGAAATCAAAATTTTGTTCAGAAAATCCCAATAAATTCACATAAATAAATTTGTTATCTACAGTATTCGTTTTCGCTCCGCCCCCTCGTAAATCGACACGAGCGCCATTTCCGAGATTTTCAGGTGTCATTTTCAGGTGTTAATTTATCCATACAGTGGGCCACATACTCGAAGTTGAATTACACAACGTGTTATAAATTTGAATATTTGTTTTTTTTTCGGGACTAATCTTTCTGGTCAGTGCTGTGGATTTTTTGAATTTCTGTGAGACAGTCTTAGAGAGTAGTATGCCTTCTAGTTGGCTGGATATCTCGATTTGGATTGTCCCTTGCCGGTTTCCACTTTCCACTTGTTCTCCACTTTTCCTCGGTCACACAAGACTAACATCTCGTTTTCGATTTTCTGAATAAGAGATGCACAGGGCATGAAAAAAGAGGAACTGTAAAAAAAGCTTGGCTCATAACACAGAACCGCTTGAGGAACTGGAAAATAACAGGAAACACCATCTTCAAATTCAACCAAGATAGGAAAACATGCTTCTTATCATAAACCATATCTAAAAAGTCGAATCAATTTTTCTCTGAAATTAACAATCTCTTATTTAAGTTTTGTGATTTGATTTATTGAATCATGATTTGAAAACAAAAAAAAAGCAGCATGAAGACAGTATTGAGATTTCGGATGAACAAATAACAAACAAAATAAAACGGATCGTAACAATGCAGCAGAATACAATAGAATTGGTAGCAAAAAACCGGAGTGGGTTCGAAACTGTGTGTAAAGAAAATATGATTTGAATACAAGAAACACAGGCTAACATGGATGGATTGTGAATAAGAAAAATTAACAAAACAATGTTTTTGATTGAAAAGAAAACAATTATAAGAATTAAAGTGTAGGAGGGACAACAGAGAGAAATACAGTTCGGGTCATGAAGATAAGACCCCCTCTCAAAAAAGAGTATTCTAAAAAACCAAAAAATGTCTTGAAAAATCAGTAGACACAGTTTGTTTTTGAATTTGAAAAACATTTATCCTTCAAATTTTTAGACCAATTGAGCAATTTTGAGCTCACAGGGCTTCAAAGTCACTTTTTAAGAAGCGTAATGAATATGTGACCCTTCTGAAAAACTATTTTCTTTGCTTGGTTTTTGGTCAAATCTGGTATCAACAACTAAGGTGTTTATTGCTTATCAAACCAATTTCAGCTTCGATTCCAGTTTGGAGTTTTTTTCTGGACATTTTTAATTATCTGTTCTTTAAACTTTTTTCTAATTTCGAAAAAAAATTGCAGTTGATTCAGGCCAGAAATGTACAGGAAATCCCCTCAGTTGTGAAGCTTTTATAAAAAATAAATCAGTATTGATACAGTGCGTTCAATAAAAAAGGAGTCCCTTTCGAGGGTTTCAGAAACAGTGAAAAGATTTCAAAATTGTATTTATAAATTTGACAAAAACACAAAAATAAACTGAATAGACGGAACCAAAACTCAATAACTTGTTTCGCCTTCGTTCTATTGAGCCACTCCAAATATCCGATTGAGCATACTGGCCACGAGAGTCTTCCAATCGGCTGCCGTGATGGCATTTTGCTTTTTCGGCATCCTTCACCTCTTTAACGTGTTGAACTGTTTTCCGGGTCTTCGAAACATCGCACCCCACAAGTTCTCAATGGGATTGTGGGCAATTAGGGCTGGCCAATCAAGAAATTGGATATATTGTGTCTTCAGTCAATCCTGTGTCGAAATGCTTTCATACATGGAAGCATTATCTTGTTAGAATGTGTGGATCCAGCGCTTGTTCCGGAAAAACGGGACGATGGCCTTCTGGATTATGCTCTGGTAGACAGTTGATGTCTCACTTGTTGTGATAAATTGTAACTTCATGTTTTTTCATTGCAGAAACATCCCCCAGACCATCACTGATCAGTCACCAAAGTTTGGTCGCGAGAGAAGCAATGGATCGTTGCGAAGGTCTCACCAGTAGTTGCCAGAAAACAGAACTTGTAATTATTTTTTGGTGATGGAATTACTTTCCAATGACTCCCAATTAAGATGTGTTTGGATCCTTGACTGAAGAACTCCCCACATGGAATAGTCAAGCATATTGAGGTCCGGCGATGATGCTGGCCATTCTGAACTGGTGATGAATCGAGGAAAATTAACCGTGTACCATGCTTGAACGGTTTACGCCCTGTGAGCAGGAGCAGAATCCTGTTAAAAAGTCCAGACTTGGTACCCCTAATAGGATTTGGCCCAAGGAAGAACATGTATCTTTACAATTTCTTCCAAATTGTATTCCTTGTTGATTTCAACGACTTCTACGGCATTCTTCAGCTTTTAGACCGTGTTGATTTGTCTTCCGTGTCTGAACATGTGGCGAACCATAACACCCCACAAGTTCTCAATCGGACTGTGGGCATATATGGCTGGGAAATCAAAAACTTCAATCTTCTTCGCCAATCCTGTGTCGAAATGCTTTGATGAATGGAAGCATGATCTTGCTAGAATGTGTGGATCCAGCGCGTGTTCCGGAAAAACGGGACGATGGTCTTCTGGATTATGCTCGGGTAGAAAGTTGATGTCTCACCAGTCGTGATAAATTTTAACTTCATCTTTTTTTCATTGCAGAAACCTAACCCAGAACACCACTGATCAGTCGCCAAAGTTTGGTGGCGACAGGAGCAGTGAATCGTTGCAAAAGTCTCACTAGTAGTTGTCAGAAAACAGAACTTGCAATTATTGTTTTGGTGATGGAATTACTTCCCAATGACTCCAAATTAAGATGTGTCTGGATCCTTGACTGAAGAACTCCCATAAGGAATAGTCAAGCGGATTGAGGTCCGGCGATGTAGCTGGCCATCCCAAACTGGTGAGGAATTAATTAAAATAACATGAGCACCAGGATTGAGCGGTTTTCGCCTTGTGAGCATAAGCAGAATCCTGTTAAAAAGTCCAGACTTGGTACCCTTGATAGGATTTGGGCCACGGGAGAACATGCTTCTTCAAAATTTCTTCCAAATTGTATTCCTTGTTGATTTCACGATTTTCACGGCATTCTTCAGCTTTTCGACCGTGTTGATTTGTCTTCCGTGTCTGTACACGTGGTGAACCAAAACACCCCACAAGTTTTCCATTGGATTGTGAGCATTTAGGATTGCCCATTCAAAAACCTCAATCTTTTTTGCTTTCAGCGAGCCTGTGTCGAAATGCTTTTATGAATCGAAGCATTATCTTGTTGGAATGTGTAAGTCCGGTGCTTGTTACGGAAGAACGGCACAATGACCTTGTGCTCTCGTAGGAAGACGATGTCTAACGAGTCGTGATGAATTGAAAATCATCTATTTTCCCTTGCAGAAAGCTTCTCAGACCATCTGCGATCCGCCACCAAAGTTTCTTCTCGAGAAGAGTAGTGTATCCTTGCGGAGGTCTCGCCAATAGTGTCTGTTGCAGTCCGAACCATTTCTTTTCGTCAGAAAAAATACTTTTCCATAATGGCGCTCGAAATCAACTTCCATTCGTCAACGATTATTGCTTTCGCTTCATAGGATTTTACATAAATTCTCTATGGGATTCAAATCCGGGGATCGGGATGACCGGTCCAGCGTTTTCAACTGTCTCTCTGTTCGCATTGTCCTGTCGAAACAAATGAGCCGATTTTGGGAAGTGAACTTCTCTTCCAACTCTGTATTGTGACAAAAGGCTCCCCACATTATCACTGAACGACCACCGATTGGGATGGCCAATCGGACTTTTTGGTTTTCTTCGATCCAAGCCAGGCAGGCGTTGACACGATCTTGTGAACTCTCGCATTATCCTGTTGCAATCGATGAGAATGAAACCGAATTCGGGAAAACGGGATCAGCAAGAAGAATCCATTCTTTAAAAAATAAACATCAGTCCCAAATTCTTTATGTGGCAAAACGGTCACCACGTCATCGCAGAACCATCAAAAAAGTTTCTGCGAGAGAAGATTCTCGAAATTCGTCTCAGATTTGTTCCAAAAAGAGAAGCCATTTGGCCCCATTAGATTTAACTTTTTTTTCACCGTAAAACACGATCTGGAGCAGACAATGCTTTTCAACGGTTGCCAAGTTGTTCTCCATGAGTTATAGACGTGATTTATTGAGAAACTGTGCTTTTTTCATTTTTCGCCTCACTTTGAGTTTGGGTTTAAGTCTGGGGAGGAAGCGGGTCATTCTTGAACCTGGAAAAGTTCCGGGAAATTGACTTTGCACCACACGTGATTGTCTTTGGCACGACAGTAGTATAGGAAGAGAGTTTTTACACACAGACACCACCTGTCGCTTTGACACCCTCTTTTCCTCTTTATGACACCAACTGCTCGTATGACACCCCTCTTTTTGACACACATGTTGAACCTTCATTTTGACACCATTTTGACACCATTTTCAAATTTTAGTTTTTATTCAAAATATTTGAAAAAATATTTTGAATAAATCTTTGAATTTCTTCGAATTCGAAAATTTTCAAATCTCGCAAAGTCGAAAAATCTAAATTTGAATTCCCTCTAAAAAATTCTCTTTTGTCCGGTGGGGCGCGCTTGCCCCACACCGCCGCCAAAAAATAATTTTTTTTCGAAAATACCTATTTTTCCCCAATTTTACCCGATTTTCATGCATTTTTCGTAGTTTTTCTGCATTTTTTCAAGAAAAAGGGAAACTTTTTACGCCCTAGTAAAAAAGTTTCCCTTTATTTTGAAAAAATACCCACTTTCTTTCGCAAAATTCGATTGAAACCTGTTTCGAAAATGTTAAAAATTAAAATTTGAATTCGCGCTAAAATTTCCCCTTTTGTCCGGTGGGGCGCGCTTGCCCCACACCGCCGCCAAAAAATAATTTTTTTCGAAAATACCTATTTTTCCTCAATTTTAACCGATTTTCTTGCATTTTTCGTAGTTTTTCTGCATTTTTTTCATGAATAAGGGAAACTTTTTACGTAAAGTTTCCCTTATTCATGAAAAATACCCACTTTCCTTCATAAAAATTGACTAAAAACTATTTTTTTCAGGTCGATCCCTCGATTTTACGGATTTTTGAATTTTAAAAAATTCATTAAGAGAATATGGAGGTAAATATAGCTAGCAGCCTTCACATAAACATATTTTTATTTTCCAGATCTATCAGGCGGCTGAGTGTGATCCCTGTGAGCACCAAAATGGTATCTGTGTGATGGATACAGATGGCAGCGCCGCATGTGTGATCGCCAAGAAGCTCGATGAGCTCAGCGAGGTATATAATTTTATTAAAAAGCATTTGAAAACTAGTTTTTTTCAGTCGGGCACCGTCCTTCTCCCAATCCTGCTCACATCACTCTTCTGGTTGAGCATCTTCGGCGGCTGCTACTGCGCCCGCCACGTCGACGTCATCGGAGCAGCTCGCGTCGTCGGGAATTGGATCTTCTCCAAGGTCCGAGTCTTCGCCCTCTGGATCGGAGCCACCACCACCTGGATTGCCGCCAAACTCATCCGTGGCGGCGCCTACGTCCGTGTCGGCGTCATCCACCTCCTCACCTATGTCCAGTCGAAATATCAGAAGAATCCGACCGATGGCGCACCACCGACGGCTCCCACCGCGCCGGAACTGGATGTGGAACTTGGCAATAGCTCGAATGGCTCCGATGGATCGATCGATTTCGAGACCAACGACAGCAAGGAGAAGGAATTCGATGAGAAGCATATGGAGGAGCAATTGGAGCCAATTGCTGTTTGATTGAATTTGTTTTTTATTGAAAAAAATCCAAAAAAATCTTTTAAAATTTTCAAAAAAATGACTCAAAAAATGGATTTTTTTTTGGATTTTTTTTTTGGATTTTCACTGTTTTGTAAATTTTGCTCGTTGCGCCCCCACTATTCACCTCATATTTTTAACATTTTTTGTAGGACCCCGTACCCATTTTTATGCTTTTTTCTAGAATTTTTGTTGTTTTTTTCCCAATATCCACATCTTCTTGGTTTCTAAAACTCCCTTACCCATTTTATAGAATTGTTATTGCTTTTTATTATTTTGTTATTGCTTTTTTTTTTTTTTTTGTAGGGTTTCCGAGGGGGGTTTTTTTACCCCTACCCTCGGCGATGATAGTTGAGAACATTTCATCACCGAGGGTAGGGTTTTTCCCTCCTCGATTTTAGTTAATATACAGTAATTCAGTTAAACAATAAAAGCATTTTAAAAATCAACAATTTTATTAAGAAATCATAGAATTTAGCAGTAACAAATGCGACATCGACCGCAGAATTGAGCCACCAATTTCCGATTGCCATCAATTGATACATTGTTACGGCATTTGTTACAGAAGATTATCGAGTTGACTGTCAAATTCGTTCCGACGTGTTTAGCTGAAAAAAACTTGAATAGCAAATAAATACAAGTATTTTTCTCACACTTTTTAGGGAATGGATTTTTCCGTTTGTTAGGCAAAGAGTAAGCCACTGGACAATCTGTCGGCTCAACATCCATTCGAATCATCTGCTTGCCGTTAGGACGTTTCATCGGGCGTTTTGGTGGTGCGATGTTTTCCTTGACGTCGCTGGGAGCCACTGGTATCGACGGCATCGGTTTCGATTCTGAAAAATAAGACATTTTATAATATAATAAAAGTATTTTTACCTTCAGGTACGATCGGTGAATAATTTTTGAGCTCCATTACTTGCGGGAAAGCAGTGGCTGGTGCTGGGTCTGGCAGCATTTTCCAGAGTAAGAAAGCGTAGAAGCACGACGAATGAGAGCAAAATAACTGCTATTTTAAATAGAAAATGTAGAAGTTTTTGCAGGCAAGCTAGTAGAAAGAATAGCAGTGCGACAATTTTTCGTGCAATAATAAGAATCAGAAGGAATTCAACTAGTGAAAATAGTAGATTTCTTGTAAAGAAAAAAATTCTCAGAGCTTAGAAGTAGGTCACCTACTCTTGCGATTTTGAAAGTGAAGAATGAATACTCGACTTCGGTTTTGTTTAAAGTGGGCGGAGCCTATTTGTAATACAATTTTATTGAATAGAATATCGGAATAGAATACAATTAAATCAGAGAGAATATTGAAATCAGAAAGAATATTGTTTTTTAACAATTGGAACTTCGTGGCCGTGGAATAGGAGAGCTCGTGCACGATTCATATGAGTACGGCAAATGGTGCACATTCCTAGGGGCAAATCCACTTTTCCCGATCCAACGTTCTTGGTTTTTCTCATTGCATTGAACGCACGGCACTCGTAGCAAAGGTGGATAATCAATGGACCTTTATCGGCGTAGACCAGCACTGGATGAATAACATTATCTACCTTTATTGTGAGGGCCTTGGCTCTATCTGCGAGATAATCCTGAAAAATTTGAAAAGTATTTGAAACATGTAACAAAATTTACCAAACGTTTTGGGTCCCAAGCGGTACGTTGTCTAGCATCCGTCTCCCAATCATCCTTCTCCAAATTCTGTACCAAATTCTTATTGGGTTGCTCCGGCTCCTTTGGCTTCTCTGGCTCCTTTAGCTCCTTCGGCTCCTCCGGCTTCTTTGGCTCCTTTGTTTGCCTTGGGTTCATGGCTGAAATTAGAAAAAAGTGAAATTGGAAAAATAGAAGAAATCATACCTGAACGTGGTCTCATCTCGGAGAGAAAAAATAGGTCACCAATTCGTATGATGAAAAAAGGTGGAAATGATTGAAAAGTGATTGAAGACCTAGTCGAGATTTTGAAAAAGGGGCGGAGTCTCAGGGAGAGGTTAAGAAGAGAGGGGCTTCTCCCCGAGCCCATCAAATTTCCTCATCGATTTCATAACCAATATCCTCATCGATTTCATCACCAATTTTCTTCAAAAATGGCTCCAATATTTTCAAGACCTATTGTCTTGAATGCTGATCAAGAACGAGTATTTTCCCGTATCACTACCGATGTATACAAGGACAACAAGGTATGTATGTGGGTAGTCAGTAGTTATTTCATGAGTATATTTTAGACTAGGGCTCTCATATTATATGTGGGTGGTGCTGCTGGGACCGGAAAATCAGTTCTCATCAAACAATTGACGAATCATATTGGTATTCAACATGTCCTTCTTCTTGGGACTACATCTATGTGTGCTAAAAGTATTGGTGGTGGAACGGTCCATAGTGTTTTGAAGTTGAATATATTCACTGAAGAAAAAGATGATGAACCAATCCCGCCACATCCGTTCCTAAAATTGCTCATCATCGATGAGATTTCCATGTGCGATGCCAAGTTATTGAGAAGAATAGAAAAGCGAATGAGACAATTGATGCGCAACGATTTACCCTTTGGTGGCTGTACGACAGTCTTCTTCGGTGATATTCTACAAATTCCTCCAGTTCCTGAAAAAGGTCCAGATGGTCACCCCACTAAAATAGACTATGTATTCGAATGTAAGAAAACTATTTTTGTACAATATAATAATTCTTTCTCAGCACCACTATGGCAAAACTTGGTCCAATACGAAGAATTGGAAATTGTGATGCGTCAAGAAGAGGACCCTGAATTCGCTGAAAGACTGAAGAGATGGAGAGTTGGTGAATATAATGAAGACGATAACGTATTTTTGAATAGAAAAGCTATGGATTGGGTCTTCATAGACCAGGATACTATTACAACAAACTTGTGTGAACAATTCAAGTCGGAAGGTAACAAAATGGTTCTATCTTTCACAAATTCTTCCGTCTTCAATTATAACAAAAATGTAAGTTTGAAAATTTTTGCATTCATTTCTATTTTTCTTTTCAGATCACCGAGAAACTATTCCACCCCGACCATCTCTATCAAATCTCACATTCAACTTACACCATCCACAAGGGCGTCACCAGCTCAACACACGTCCCACGATTTACCGTCGGCGAAGGCAGCAGAGTCCTGATCAATAAGAATTCAAGAGGCTCTCGATTGGTTAATGGGGAGATCTGTACAGTCCGAAACATCAAGTCCATTGATAATCGTGTCGTTTCATTGGATGTAACGTAAGAATCTAAACATTTTTTTTCAAGAAACATACATTTTTCTTTTTAGGTTGGACTCGACACAAGAGACTCAAGAATTGGAGCCCATAAAATCAGAACTTGTGCTCGGATCAGACACCCATTCGTGGAAAATCGAATACCAAATCCAACCTGCATACGCCCTCACATATCACAAATCCCAAGGACAAACTTTGGATGCAGTTTTTCTGGATGCCGGAAAAAATCTTCAACCAGCGATGTTTTATGTTGGGGCCAGCAGAGTCAGATGCAGTGACCACTTGTTTGTCCTCAATTACAACGCAACTGACTCAATTTCTGCAGACCCGTATGCATTGGAGGAATATAAGCGACTTCGTATGACAATTGGTCTCCCACCCCTACCTACATAATTCATAATCTCACATTCGTGGAATTCTTACAATAAATGAATTATCTACATTTTCTGAATTGCAAAAACCATAAATTAGAAAAAGGGGCGTGGCTTATTGGTTGGTGGGATAGACTTTCAAAATCATATTCACATTCAAAATTGCAAATCGCAAATTGTTAGCTGCTAAGAATGCTCTATTCTGACGCTGTTAAGAAACCTGTTCCGGAGGATTCATTTGATGAATTCCCGGAAGGCGCTACTCGCTACAACACCCGTGAGGAACTTTACGCTGCTCTGAGAGAAATCCATCTCGGCCAAAACGCTGCCCCACCTCCACCTCAACAACCATTCGATCAGGTTATGGCGGACTTTGAGTTCAACTTCCCTATTGCTACTAGTACACCAATTGCAAGTCCAATCAAGAAGGCCGAAAACACGGGTAAGTCGGGGACTATGTAGGAATTATAGATAGGGTGGACTATGTAGAAACTTTAGGAAGAATCTATATAGAAATTTTAGAAAACACATTTTCCATAATACAGGGGAACCTCTGCTCAAATTTTTCAAAATACAGGGGAACCTCTGTCCAAATTTCTCAAAATTTCCAAAATACAGGGGAACTTATGCCCAATTTTCCATTTACAGTCTCTCAAAAAACTGTCTTGCTCAAAGCAAAGAGAAGACGTATCACGAGACGCCAACAAGACCTTCAAAGAATTGAAAGAGAAGAGGAGAGGATCCGTGAGGCGAAGAAACGTCTTACCGAAGAGGAGGAGAAGCTGGCTGATGAGAAGCGAAGAATTGCTGGTGAAATGAAACGTGAGTTTATTTTTTATTGAATCTTGGAATAGGGTCAACAAGAATATTGAAATAGGATAACAACAATTTTGATAGAGGTGAACAGAGAGGGGGAGAAGGAGAAGGGGAGAGAGAAAGAGATAGATTAGAACATATATTTTTAGCACTTCCTCTCGAACTCGAGAAGTCGGCAAAGAAGAAGAAGGTCCTCAAAAAGCTCACCAAGACAATCGCTCCAGAGAAGGTCCTGAAGGAGTTGGAGAAGACCACCGAGACTCTGCAAAAAGTGAAGGAAGTGAATGAAACCGGGAAAAACAACTCACTTGATGGAGAGAAGCAGAAGGTTGAGAAGGACACGAAGAAGAAGAACATGAAGAAGAACATGAAGAAGAACATGAAGAAGAAGAAGTCCGAGAAGACCGAGAAGACCGAGAAGAAGCCGATTCGTCGTAGAACTCTGAAAAAAGTGAAGGAGATTGAGCAAAACAAGAAGGAAAACTCACTGCTGATTGACGAGGAGAAGGACGATGAGCTGGCGGAGAAGAAGATGGAGGAGAAGGAGAACGACGAGCTGATGGAGGAGTTGGATGGAACGGCGCCTTTCAATAAGCTGAAAAAAAGAAAGATATTGGACGGTGACAATGTGATCGTGAAGAAGCAGAGAACCGAGCAATGTGAGTCGTGTGGGGGGACCAACTCATCAGAAGAAGAGGATTCAGAAGAGGATTCAGAAGACGACCCATTTGCTTTTCACGCTTTAGTTGCCTGTTACCAACCATATTTACTGAATAAAATGCTAGAATAAATTGCTAGAATAAATTGTTAGAATATATTGTTACATGTTTACAGATGGCGGTGGTAATGAGTTCCGGAAGAAGACCAAATTCCCCACCAAAAAAGAAATGCGCTTCTTCAAAAGATATGCTGAACTCTCAACAGATCCCCAAATGAAGAGACAAAATGCTGCTTACACTAGTCTGGAACCTATGCGCATCAAATTCCTCGAAGTGTCCAGCTTCAAAAACGCCTATCATCTACAGAATCACATTGCTAAACTGATTGACATATTCATCAGGAAGATGATCAAAAGAGCAGAAGGAAACCTGACAGAAACAAAATTTTGGCTCAAGTGTGTCTCATTTTCAAAAACTTTAAAATGAAAAGAAATTTCAGGTTGAGTCATTCTGGCTATCACGAGAAGGATGGATTCTATGTCAACCACAAGACATATGCCAATGTTGATGGTGGTGTAATCGTCAACATGATTGCTATGCAGATGCAGTCAAATAAGGAATTGCGTCTTGATGAAGGCTTCGTTGTGACAATGAACGTTTTCACAAATGCACCACATCCACCTATGATTGGTCGGGGTCCGCGAAAAATGGAAAAGCTGAGAAACGATATTCTCGTAAGTTAGTGCTTGTATTTTCAAAAAACTTTGAAGTTGTTCAGAAAAAGAATTTCGGAATCCGCAACAACCGGGTGATTGGATCAAGCCACTGTCTTCCTAAAGCCCTAGCTCTAGCAATGATACATACCAAAATGGTAAATGGCGCAAGTGAAAAAGAAAAGAAAGACGCTGGTACTCTCTTGCATAGCCTGACGCGTTCTCAGGTAAAATTAATTAAATTTTCTCAATTTCAAGATGATTTTTGTAGATCAGTTTTGCTACACGCGAAATAAAACAACTGGCTCTAGCTAAGGATCTTCTAAAGGAAGCAGGGATGGATGTTGACCAGCAAGAACACGGAAGGGATGATTTGCTCAAACTGGTCGCCCATTTGAACGATTATCAAATCATAGTTTGGGGAATTCACGAAAATGAGATTGTGGCAACCGAACTGGAGAGATTCAATGAAAATGGAAAGAATTTCATTGGCCTCTTTTATCAAAATGGTCACTACGAGTTCGTCACTCACACTTTGGATCCTAAACCGGCAAGGTGAGAAAGATTTTGAGATTTTCACATTTTATGAATTATTTTTTAGATTCTGCTACAAATGCTCAAAATTTGCTGGGAATAATCACTTAAAGGAGTGTGCTGCTATTTGCAACCGTTGCGGAAAGTACGACTGCCACCCAGGAAAAGAGAGTATTAGATGCGACGACTGCAATATCCACTTCAGAAGTCAAGATTGTTTCGATGCTCACAAAAAACCAACCAAAGCTAACGCCCTATCTTTTTGTCAAAAATACTTTTAGTGAGTAAATGTTAATAAAAACTTACGCAAAGGGTGTTCATCTTGTTCCAAAATCCTTCCTCCATCGATCGCGTATAGAACCAACGCGTCCATAGCGGCGTACTCCTTCTGATCCTCTCGCAGCGTGTAAACTCCCCAATTGGAGAGTGTTTCCGATTTGGACAGGATCACACGATGGTTCTTGGCGACATCGAGCAACGCAGGCATCGGGTGGACATTCGGTTGGATATTACGAGTCAACCGTTCGTTGAAAAAATTTTCCTTTCCAAACACGACCAACTTTCCTCCTCGCCAGAGGGCCAAGTCTTCAATACTACGCTGAACTTCGGTCAATCCCTCCGGAGACATTTCGTGGACCCTCCACAATAGCACGCTTTTCACTTTAGGGCAGCAGATTGCGATGAGGGCTAGTTTGTTTGGCGTCATGATCGATTCTGTGTCCACGAATAGGTCGCCATTCATCTTGTAACCTCCATTCCATCTTCCATTGACTCTTCGATCGTCTCCTTCACGGGTTCTGAACTTTCTCAAATACCCAAACCCGTCGCAGCCCTTTAATACTACGATATCGTAGTATTCATCTACATTCTTTGGGTTGAAAGATGGGAACTCGAGCTTCCTGATGGCATTTAGACGGAGCATCTCCAGCTCCTCCACATCTTCCAGTCGGACTTGGTCACCTCGAAGGAGGATGGGCTCAAGAGCGGCCATCAGATAGCCCTCCTCCCATCCTTCTCTCTCCACGAAGATCAGCTCATCGAATCGATCAGCAATGGAGATGGCGATGTCGAGTCCTTTGCGGAGCTCGTAGGGTCCCACCCTGTATCCTTCAAGGACCTTCTCCGCAATCGCCGCAAACGACATCTTCTTCTTCTTGATCCTGTCGCTTCGTAGTAGCCCCGCGAACTCCATATGGACCCTTCGAGCAGTATCGTTGGTGCTGACCGCTGCCAGCTCGGGGCTCTTTTCGGTGATCTTCACTAGGAGCTTCTCCAAGCGCCCGGCACGACGCGTTTCTTCTTCCTTCTTCGCTTCTCTCTCTCGAACTCTTTCCATGGCGAGCTTCATCTCCTTCTTTTGTTGGTGGCGCTGAGCGTTGTACATTTCTGAAATAATAATTATTATTTTTGCAGTTGTCAAAAGTGTTTGAAATACGACCGAACCCCAAGATACCGAGGAGAACCCCATATATGTGGAGCTAGAGAATACTGTAGCATATGCAGGGGAATGAAGAAAACCGGACACGAATGTGCTCACACCGTACCGAGTAAAGAAAAAAAGGAGAAGAGGAAGGAAAAGCAACGTAATTGGAAGGTCATAGTATATGATGTCGAATGTATAGTAGCCAACAGTGGAGAATATGACGGTAAGAACATCCTAGTATTAAATAACAACAAACGATTACAGGCTACGTTGAAAGAGGTCCGAAACATGAGCCGAATTTGATTTGCGTCCGCATGTTTTGTAGCGAATGTCGAGGAAGAGATGGTTGTCAACTATGTGGAGAGCCTTGGTATTATAGTTACAAAAATGGGCCACAAGTAGATGAAATGGACGATGAGATGGAAGAAAATTCAGTAGAAGAGGATTCAGAAGAGGATTCAGAAGAGGATTCAGAAGAGGATTCAGAAGAGGATTCAGACGTGGTCGTACCCCAGAAGGAGCAAATAATCAGAGTCGAGAAACGCTACACACCTTTGGCGCGTTTTGGAGAATTCCTTCTAAAGGATCCTCGTGCCAATGGGGCATATGTTATTGCTCATAATGGAGGACGGTGAGTAAATATTGAAGAATTTAAAAAGAAACGAGTTTTTACAGTTATGACCACGTCCTAACACTAGCTGAGCTCAACAGACAATCGGGGATACATGCTACAGACCCTAAAGTAATTCTCAAGGGTATGACCGTCATCACTGCAGAATTTAAATACAAGAAGCAGAAGCTTCACTTCCGAGATTCATTGCATTATTTGACTATGGCTCTGGCAAAGATGCCTGAGGCTTTCGAACTATCTGGAGAAGTCAAAGGATTCTTTCCGCACCTCTACAATCACCCCGACAACTACGATAAACATTTGGAGACACTTCCTCCTAAGGAATATTATAGTCCCGATTATATGCGAGTTGACGTGAGGGAGAAATTTGATGCATGGTACGAGGAATGTTATGAGGATGGATTTGATCTTCATGATGAGCTACTGAAGTATTGTCAATCAGATGTTCGCATATTAACGCTGACAATGATTGCATTTATCGAGGTAAGATTGAGAATTGTTTGAAAAGATTGAGAATGAATTGAGAGTATTGCGAATGAATTGAGAGTATTGTGAATTAATTGTGTTTTTCAGAAATGTGAATTGCTATTCAACGGTTGGAACCCAATAGTCCAAGGATTTACTCTGGCTTCGTACATATTTTTTGTAATGAAACATGAGTACATAAAGGATGGCGATATCGGCTACATTCCGGAAAATGGGTATGGACAGGACAATAACTCGATGCTGGCCTACAAATACCTACAGTGGCTCGAAAAGAAGAATCCCTCACTTAAGCTACAGTATGGACTCAGAGGAGGAGAATACAAAATCAATTCAAATGGGCACAACTATAGGGTGGATGGGTATAACAAGGATACGAACGAAGTATTCGAGGTAAAAATCCTAAATATCGAAAAAAAATCCAATGTTTAAAAATCAGATTCATGGTTGCTTGTGGCACGGATGTCCGAAATGTCAACCGAATAGTGGGAAGAAGATACCACAACTGAGAGCCCTGACTGTGAAGGAGGCATACGATAGGTCTATGCGGAGAGAGCAAGACATAAAGGATGCCGGTTATATATTACGCGTGGTTTGGGAATGTGAAATAAGAGAAATGTTGGCGAAGGATGCCGACATGCGGAAATTCTTTGACTTGGTAAGATTCAAAATTATAAATCATGGCAACTGTTGAAATTTAGAACAAATACACGCGCCGCCTCCTACCAAGAGATGCACTGTATGGAGGAAGGACTCAGGTTTTCAGATCAATCACTGAGACAGAAAAGGATACACGGATCGACTACTATGATTTCGTCAGTATGTATCCTTATCTCAACGCAGGTGGAACAGAATACCCAAGAGGAAATCCCCAAGTTATAGTCGACAATTTGCCTGATCCCGCCCAACCTCTCACAAAAAGGGGGATTGCCTTCTGCGATGTTTTGCCCGCCCCATCCACGTCACTGGGTCTCCTACCTCAAAAAATTCGAAACAAAATGATGTTTGTGTTGTGCAGGAGTTGTGCTGAAAAACCAGATGGACCGTGCACTCATTATAAAGTATCGGAAAGGTTTATAACAGGCGCTTGGCCCACAGACGAGTTGAAGAAAGCGATATCTGCGGGATACAAAGTGCTCAAGTATCATGAAATTTGGCACTGGCCAGATAGCGCTTGGGTGAAAGGAGGGTTCTTCGCCGACTACATCAAACCTCTTCTTGCGTTGAAACATCAGAGTTCCGGATGGCCCAAGGAAAATATGACAGACACGGAGAAAAAGGAATATGTGGACAACATTCTGGAGAAGGATGGTGTTCAATTGGACCCGTCTAAGATTCAGAAAAACAAAGCAATGAGAAATTTAACAAAGATTTTCCTCAACTCGGCATGGGGAAAGTTTGCACAGAATCCCTTAAAGTCAGAGACGATCCTCATCCGAAAGTCTGATGCAACGACACTTACCAATTTCTTCAATGATCCGAAATTCGAGCCTACCGGTATGGTGCCATTTGGAGACAACAAACTGTGGATATCTAGAAAGCCAAAAACTGAAGTTCTTAGCACAACACCTTTCACTAATTTGGTTATCGCTGCCATCACCACATCTTCGGGACGTCTTCGTCTCACTGAGGCTATCGAAAGAGTCGGAGTTGATAATATGATTTATTGTGGTGAGTACCATCTTTTAAAAAATTTCTAACTATATTTTTCCAGATACCGACTCGTTGATCTTTAAGCGGCATAAAGATGAAGATCCTCTTGGAGACTTGAAGGGGCAGCAGTTGGGGTACTTGGTCAATGAGATTCCTGAAGGTTCGGAGCTTACTGAAGTGGTGACCATGGCTCCAAAGGCTTATGGTTTGAAAATCAAAAAATCAGATGGAACATTTACTGAATCCGTAAAAGCAAAGGGAATGACAATGACTTTCGGAAATTCAAGATTCATCACTTTTGATGCGATGAAAAAATCGGTAATTTTGAGATTCAAAGACTCTGTAAAGTGTTTTTTTTCAGATGAGAGACTTCATTGATGATGGGTTCGCCGAGCCGTTGGAAGGAGAGATGATACGATTCATGAGAGGACATCATGCTTTGGACGGACTATGGACTTGTACGATGAAAAAACAATTGAACCCCAGAATGGACAAGGGTCACTATGTGGACGGAGTCTCTATACCTTTTGGTCAAATGCTCAGAGGCACATTACTGGTTGATGATTATCCATTCTAATAATAAAGTATGATTTACCCTCAAGAAAGTCTACACAAAAGTATACAAGAAACATTGGGATACCACTAGAGTGGTGATGGGTATAGGAGTCATATAATGCTCAACCGGAAGGGTGAAGAAAGAGAACAATGGGGGTAAGACACATTTGAAACATTGAGGGGTAATATGGTAACATTAGGATGGTTATATAGCAATATTTTGGGGGATTATAGAAAAACAAGTGGTTATATAGAAATATTATATAGAGATCATTGAATCAGTATTTATCCAGCTAGCAAAAGATTCAGGATATCCTTCCCATTTGACGAGACTCTGCTTCTTGCCTTTCCAAACACGAGTATCCAACACTTTTTCAATTCGATAGACGGCATCTGGATCATATGTGCATTTGGTCAACTCACGTGTATAAAATATTCCATCAATTTCTTCTCCATTTGTATCAACCAAGTTATAGACGACAGGTTTCCTCGGAATGACTCGGCTAATCACATAGACTTCAGTTGTCCATCCTTGCTCATATCCTTTGTCAAAATTTCCCTTCTTTGCCGAGATTCTGACGTGATCACCCAATTGGTATTTGATTCGTGCACCAGAATGATCAGGAAAAGGCACTATGAAATCACCGTTCTCGACGTCTACAGGCTTTTTTCCAATTCCACGATTCACGCTATTGTTAATTCCCTTCACAACACTTTGAAGCACATTGATGTATCGATAGTTATACTTTTGGGTCATAAACTTGGCCAGCCGCGTCTTCAACGTGCGGTTGGCTCTCTCCACCACTGCGCATTTCAAATCACTTTTCGGGGAAATGTGTTTGACTCCTTCTTTCTTGAACAATCTGGACACTTCGGTATTGTAAAACTCTTTTCCCTCATCGGAATAGACGGTTATAGGTGTCGACCCCATCTCTTCGAATATTTGGGAAAGAGCCGAGGCGACCTCTTTTCCTCCTTTTGATTTTAGGGGTTTGACAAAAAGTCTTCGTGAAAAAATATCCATGATTGTTAGCAGAAAAGTAGTCCCATCATTATGCGTTTTGTATTTTGACATATCGGCGAGATCAATTTGCAATTGGGTGTAAACTCCAGCGGCCATCGTCTTCAATCTCGGAAATTTTTTACGAGTGGGCCGATGAAGAGTAAAGGATTCAACATCTTCGAGCACCTTCTCTACTTGATCATATTTCAAGTTTTTGAATCGAGGTTTCAGGAAATTGTGAACATTGGCAACAGAAGTAAAAGCACATGGGTGTTTTGGGTTGGACCAGGCATCTTTGATAGCTGCGACTGCTCTGGAAGAAAGCATTTTAATGAAGAAACAGGGTCTGGACTTACTTTTATACAAACTTCCACAGTCTACAATAAATACGAGAACCAGCAGGGGCCGGGGCTCCTCTACCCGTACGCCTTTTAGATGTTTTGGCTAGCTGTACATCACTCTTGCGTTTTCTATCAGAGGGCTCTTGTTTGATCGACTCCTGCTTGATTTCTCTTTTTACAGGTTTCACTTCTTGTTTGATTTCTCTTATGATCGGCTCCTTCTTGACTTCTCTCTTTACAGGTTCAGACTTGATTTCTCTCTTTACAGGTTCCTGTTTGATTTCTCTTTTTACAGGCTCCTGCTTGATTTCTCTCTTTACAGATTCCTGCTTAATTTCTCTCTTGACTGGTACTTGGTTTTTCGTCTGCTTGATGGCCTTCTTTACTTGGCGTCGATACATTTCGAGACCTTTGGGTTTACGTTTCTGATACGGCTCATATCTAACGTATTTTGTCAGAGGCTTCCCAAGTACCGGTCCTGTAGAATGACTTCCTTGAAATTCACGATATGGAGGAACATAGTTTTTAGGAAGAGTGTGAAACTTTATGATTTTCTTCCTGTCAGACGACTTTTTCACAGGACGCCTTTTCTTCTCGATTTTTGGAGCGACCTTCTTCACACCCTCCTTCTTAACTTCCTTCTTGACATCGGGTTTGACTTCTACCTTAATTTCGGGTTTGACTTCAGGCATTGGTTCCTCTTTGACTTCTTTTTTGACTTCTTTTTTGACTTCTTTCTTGATTTCCTTCTTCATTTCTTTTTTCACTTCTTTCTTGTCGTTCTTCTTCTTTGCTCTTTCGCGACGATTCATTGTCGGGACCCGTTCACCTCTTGTCACATGCTCTTCCTTTACTTCTTGTTTTACCTCTTCTTCTTTGACTTCAGGCATTGGCTCGTCCACACTCTTCTTTTCTTTCGTCTCTATTTCTCTCTTCTCTAACTTCTTCTTGTTCTTCTTGTCTTTTTTCTTCTTGTTTCTCCTCGATTTACCAACAGTGTCTACACTCTCTCCTTTCGGTCCCATGGGTGGAGGAGGTAGTTGAGAATTTTGTTGAGGAGGAAGCTGAGGAGGTGGTGGAAGCTGTGGAGGAGGATTTTGCTGAGGTGGAGGAAGTCTAGGTTCAGGAGAAGGCTGTCTTGGCGGTGGAGGAGAAGGCGGCGGTGGAGGAGGGGGTACGGTAGGAGGCGGCGGGGGCTCAGAGTGAATGTTCAAGTTTTCTCGAATCATTTCAAGTATGTCGTCGTTGACAATGGGGAGATCCATGTGTTGGCGAACTTTATATAGTAAATCTTGATAAAAACGAGCCTTGGCAACTTCATCGAGAGAGGGATCATTGAGGATTTTTTCCAAAAACCTTTTGGCAGATTCGATGGACCCACCTTCATCGTAGGGTATCATATGATACTTGCGCACGAGTTTGGCCATTACTTGAGTTTTGTAGCGACAAGTGCGGGAATAATGAGAGAAGAAAGTTGAGATTTCGTGAGTTTAAATAGCATTTTACGGGCTGTCTCCACATTGCTGACAGCCGAAAGAGCAGTGAGACGCGAATGAATGGGTCTCAATATTGAAACTTCGCGTCTACTCAGTGGAATATTCTTAGAGTTGAGAATATTGTAGATGATTTCAACAAGAATGTTCACTTGTTTACTAGTGGCATTTCGCAGAGCAATTTTATTCTTCTTCATGACGTCGTTTAAAAAATCATGATGAACAATTAAGTGGGCCGCCATGATTAGGGTGAGAAATGAGTCTTGTTCCCGTTTCTTTTATAGTGGATCGTATGCTATGGGATACTCTTCTGTGAAATGTGAAAGTATTCGCATCGATGGTGGAGAGTTTGGATCATTGTTTATGAGCATGGCTTGGAAGGGTTTTGACATAATCTCCTGATAGGCTTGATAGGCACCTCGCCACTTTGTTCCAAATTGTTGGACGAGTAGATTTTTGATTTGGGCGGCATCCGAAAGACTCCTCATCAGAATAATGTACGTACTATTGTTTCGAGTGACGGGTGGTAATGCAAAGGCTGATTGGACCAAATTGAAGACGGCACAATTGTAGTGATGGGCATAGACGGTGAAAAGGGTATTTAAGAGATTGAGAGAGTCCTTGGATTTTGCAAAATCGGTCATCAGATCGTCACAAACCACTACATTATTTTGGTTTCTGTATTCCTTTAACAACTCTACATCAGGTAAGCCTTCGTAGACACGTAGATTGGGAAGGTGGTACGGTATTCCTGAAGTTTTCACTCCACAAAACCAAAATATGTTAGATATTGGTGCATCGAATGTCTTTGAAGCATTTTCAATTATTTTCCTCAATAGAGTAGTTTTACCGCTTTGTGTTGCTCCAATAATTGTAGTTTGAGAGGGGAATCTGAATTTAAACCCAGGGTTCAACGTTTTGCTCGTCGTATAAGACGGTCGAATAGCACTAGGCACGGACATATAGCTAGGATAATAGAAACAGTAGCAATGAAGTTTACAATGATAACAGGGGCAGAAACGGGTTCTGGCTGGGTAGTGTTTTGTAAAAACATTGTGTTGAAAATGATGATTTTTCCAGGCCTTTTATACTTTTTTCAGGTATGGATGACTTCTACGTCACCCTTCCTTCAAACGTCCCCAATGCTCCATACCCCAACACTTCAAGCAGATATGTTACTCGTCTACCCGAAGTTTTGCAACTGAGACGAGACAAGTGGATGGTAGCATTGACCGATTGTGTTTATCCACATAGTTTTGTGAATGTGGGTAAGCCCCTTCATTATTGGATTCATTTCAAATCTGAACGTCGCCCCGTCCGTGTCACTTTCCCATCATCTCATTACAAGACACTGGATCATATTGTCGAGACTTTGAATGAGAAAAAGAGAACGAAGAGAAGTGCTGAAGATGATGAGGAAGAAGAGGAGGACCATCCACGCGCCAAGCGTGCGTTGAATGAGAAGCAGCAGGCTATCCTGGACTTGATACAAGGCAAATCTGCTAAAAAATCTGAAGAAAAGCCTGTAGAAAAGTCTGTAGAAAAATCTGTTGAAAAACCTGAAGACAAATCTGTTGAAAAACCTGAAGACAAATCTGTTGAAAAACCTGAAGACAAATCTGAAAAGCCAGTTGAAAAGCCGAAATTGACTGAGAGGCAGCAGCAAATACTTGATGTTATGAAGAAGGCCACTGAAAAGTCAAAGGAGAAACCTGTTGAGAAAGCTTCAGAGAAATCAGTAGACAAACCAGTAGACAAGCCAGTGGACAAGCCGGTGGACAAGTCAGTGGACAAGCCAGTGGACAAGCCAGTGGACAAACCAGTGGACAAGCCAGTGGACAAACCAGTTGAGAAACCAAGTGAAAAATCTGAAGAAAAACCTAAAGAAAAGCCTAAGGAAAAGCCAGCAGAGAAACCAGCGGAGAAACCCGTGCCAAAATTGAGTGAGAAACAGCAACAAATATTTGATGTTTTGAAGAAGGCATCTGAAAAATCTGAAGAAAAGCCATCTGAAAAACCTGTAGAAAAACCTGCGGAAAAGACTCTAACGGAGAGACAAAAAGAGATGCTGGACATTGTGCGCAAGCAGAAAGAAGAGGAAGAGAAAAAGCGCAAAGAAGAAGAAGAAAAGCGCAAAGAAGAGGAAGAGAAGAAACGTAAAGAAGGAGAAGAGCGTGCCAAAAATTTATTAAAGTTGGTTCAAGAGAGGAAACAAAAGGAAAAAGAGGAAGAAGACGCAAAGTTGAAACTGATTCAGGAGCAAATGGAAAAAGAGCGAGCCAGACAAGAAGAAAGAAGAACCAAGTTACTAGAGATTCTCGTACAAAATAGGGCTATGAAAGATACTCTTCCTGAATATTATGAAATTCTCGACAAAGTATTGAATAGACCATCAGATCCTACAACTTATAGCGAAATTTTGAAAGAATTTGAACGAGTCAGGGCTATAGTCAGTTTGAATGGCGGTATAAACGATACTTCCCCGTATTTCACATTCTTGGAAGACAATGGACGAGTCAGAGTCGAGTTCAAGGATCCCGATGTGCTTTTGTTGGAATTCGAGAAGGGATTTTCCTATTTTCTGGGTTTCGATGATGCAATTGTTCGTGGAACTATTACTGCCCCACATAAAGTCGACCTTTTTGGAGATGTCAGTGTTATTTATTTGTATTCAGATGTTGTTGATCCAATTATTGTAGGTAACAAAAAGACTAACCTTCTTTCTGTGATCCCCTGTACAGGTACTTATGGCTCTGTTGTATATTATACTGTCCCTAATCCTAGATATGTACCCATTATCAATAATACAATAGACAGTGTCCGTATTGAGTTGTTGACAGACGCTGGAGACCCAGTTCCTTTTAGTTGGGGAACTACTATTTCTGTATTGCATTTCAAGAAATTGAAATAACAATTTTATTGAAATAAATGGTTAAATGTTAACAATTTCAAGCTACAAAAAGGTTATTAAAGAATCGAATTTGCTTAGTAGGGGTAGTGGAACGTGGAGGGATAACAGGGTGTGAGAGACCTGTAATCTTACGAAACTGATGGGGGAGGACTATATCCACATACCGAGACCAAGCTCTGAAGACACGTGACTTGAGGTAGATGCTCTTATGTTGCTGCATGATGTGTTCAACGCACTCTTCGAATGTTGCAAAAGTGATGCTGCATCTTGGACAGCTTCTGTGGAAGCAATTCTCGAGGATCTGAAAGAAAAAAGTCAAAAAATGAAGGAAACAGGAATAAACTCACGAGGCTTCCGGCAGTTTGACCAAAATGACGATGGACGACGGCTCCCCATTCTTGAAGGACGTTGGGATCAGTGTGGGCTAGTGGGGTGATGAGAAGTCGTGGTGGGTGGCTCTCGAGGACGTGGGAAACGAGATTGGGCATGTATCGCCAATGGGTGAGACAGACTGGGCAAGTGTGGGCCTGTTTTCCCATAGACCAAGTTGGAATTTTTTCAAATTCGGCCTGAGTGAGATCCACCGGGGGTTGGCGATAGCCAGCGTGGCATGTAAGGAAATGGTGTTCCAATCCTTCTTTCTCGTTGAAAGTTAGACGACACTCGCGACAATAAAGGTCGACTTTAGGAGCAAACATCATAGTGAGAACGAATAGAAATGAAATGAAATGAACTAGCTAGGGGGCAGCTGATACTTATAGGAGTCGTATAGATACGTCCGTATAAAACTGTCATCATTTGATAAATTGTCGAAAAGTGTGCAGAGGGTTTCGAAGTTATATCCACGACTCATCATAGCGAGAATGAATATTACAAAGCCACCACATGTCACCTCACTAGAGTTTTGATTTTTATATGTATTTTTGAGGACTTTGGGAAATTTTTTCAGATATTGGGTAATGTGATAATTTGGTTTTTCAGCTAGAGAGCAGAAAAAATGACAAGTTTGCTCCGAGTCGACAAAAATGCCTTGCCAATGACGACCTGTTTGCGCCTGAGTGTCAGTGTTGACGACTAGACAGTAGCTCTTCTTTCTAGTAGTTGGGAGTTTCACGAGCTCGTCTGCAGAATAGACACCCAAGAAGCGATCTTTGGTGTAGGGATCAGAAGACAGAATAGTGTGGATCTCGTCGGAAAACATCTATAAATAGTGAGGGTGTTTCGAGGATTTTCACCCATTTTTATAATGACTCCTGTCCCTGTTGACCTAACAAAAATTGACTATAGAGCTCTGCTCAGGCATCATGTCCCTGGTTCGGGACCCTTCCTTGGTACTCGTTATCAGAGAGGGGGTAGCATGAGAGGTGCCGGCTTGGGTGGTATACTCACAGCCGCTCTATCATTGTTGCCTCGATTCCTGAGCTCCCCCACTGGCCAGCACCTAGTCAGTGCTAGTAAGTCATTAGCCTCAGAAATTGCCAGTGGAAAAGATTTGAAATCTAGTCTCAAGACTGTAGCCCGCCAGAAGCTCAAAGAGTTTGGTGGCTCGGGTAGGAAACGTAGGAAAACTATAAAAGGCCCAAGTGTTGCAGTGTTGAAACCCCATTTAGTAGAGGATACCTCTCGCAATAACTTTCTATAATGCTTAGTCGCATAGACCCCAAGAGTCAAGACTTCATCACTGAAGATCTTGACTTCTCCACTCTTCCCGCCACTCAGTGTGGTATTCTAAACTCTCGCTATACGTATGTGCCTTTGAAAAATCAACTGACTGAGAACGGTCCTTGGGAATTAGTCCTAACTAACAATAATCGTAGTTACATGAATCCCAAAAAGACGCGTATAGTTTTCACTTTCAAAATTACTGATCAAGACGGTAACCATGTAAAAATGGTTGCCGGTGAGAAGCCCCTAATGTATGCACCTATCAACAACATTGCCCATAGTATAATCAACAGTTATACTCTCCACATTAACGGTCAGATGGTTTTCCATAATTCGACCAACTATGCATATCAAAGTTATCTAGAGTCTGCGTTAATGTTCAGTGAAGACATCAAAAATTCTACCCTAACTGTTGCTGGTTACCACCACGATGAAAAAATAGGTGATATAGCTGGAAAAGGTTTTGAGGAGCGATGTAAGATGGTTATGAATGGTGATGAGGTTCAAGTAGCTTGTAACTTGTCTTGTGACTTGATGAATCAAAATAAAGTACTGCTGAATGGTCTGAACGTCAAATTGACTCTCTATCCCAACAAGAGTCCATTCCTAATCGAAGGATACAATCTAGGAGGAGCCCAGCTGAAATTCCATGTAACGGATGTGTTTGCAATGGTCAACGAATTTGATTTGGCCGATGGATTGTCCAATGAATTGGAAAGAGCCCTTGTTGAACATCAAAACATTCAATATCCCCTGATCTCTCCACAAGTGCGCAGTTTCTACATTGAAGCGAATCGTATGGATGCCCCAGCAAATACTGTTTTCACCTCTAAGATGCCTCGACGAATATTTGTTGGACTCGTCTCTGCTGACTCATATAATGGAACATATGATACTTCCCCCTTCAATTTCCAACCATTCGATCTGAGCCAAATCTCAATTGATTATTGCGGACAGTCGGTGCCTGGTCGTCCTTTTAATCTGGATTTCAAATCTGGAAAATTCATCGAGCCCTACGTCATGCTTCAGGAGGCATTGGGCCATGCCCGAACCAATTTCACAACTAATTCTATCAGTAAAGAAATGTTCAGAAGTTGTGGTTATACAATTTTCGGTTTCGAATTGAGTGTAATTGCCCAGGATCACAATCTTTTTGAATTGGTGAAGCAAACCAACGTCTCGATCCGTATGAATTTCAAAACCAAGACACCTGCTGGCGGTCTTTACGCAATAATTTACGGAGAATTCGACAATATTTTGAACATTAGCGATCTTCGTATCCCGACCATCAGCACAATTGTGTAATCTGTAAGTCTCTTCATAAAAACAATAAATCATTTATCAAATCTAAGCCACGCCTCCGATTGATTCAAATGATTCTATCCGATTTCATTATTGCTGTTATGAGCACTACTATTCGCATCGAAGAAGTTTGGGGAGATGAGCATCTCACCAGTTCTCGTGAATGGCCTCCAAAAACTCCGGCTTACGCTCAGCCACTCGAAGCAACCTGTATTCCGACGCATTGGATCCTTATGGTTAGTTCATTGGGGTTTTATGTTTCTCTTATTTTTATTTTGTAGCACATGGGGGTTGATGACAACGGGACGAGAGTCAATATCTACATGGATCGAGGCATCACTAGAATTATCTATACCTGCTGAAAGCGTCAGCTGTTATCTCGTCAGCTGTTATAATGTCAGCTGTTATCATGTCAGCTGTTTAGGCTCCGCCCCTTTTTTATTTTGGCCCTCACGATTCAAATCTCGTCATTCTTTACTTTTGTTCTCGTCAATGGCTGCGGTTATTTCCGAAGCTCTCCAACATGCCCCGAAAACCCGCGTCCCCAGAACCGTCTATCAAGCGGCCAAATCCGCTGCCCAACATGCCCTCAAAATCAGCCCAACTACCAAGCGATCCAACAATGAAGCTGGTCTGGATCTTAAGTCAAATTACCGACTTACAACAAATCCTACTCAACAACAACCAGAAGAACCACGAGTTGGTTCTCCTCAGGATGAGCAAATATACGATGCTAGCGAGAGCCGTAAGGTAATATTGATTGTTTTGAAATTTTGAAATAATTTTTACTCTTCAGAGATATCTTGGAGAAAAGGCAGCAACCATAGAAATGCCTACAGCGGAGATGGCCCAGTTGGTCCCAAGATTCTTGTTCGACGATGCTACTCTCATTATCAACATGTGTTTGCCTTGTAGAATTGCCAGCCGAAAGCACGAAATGCAAGATGTGGATGGGGATAATCAGAATTTGGGTAAGAAATACTTTTTTTATTTTCAAATTCGAAAATCAATATTTCCAGTTGTCAACTTGTGCAAAATTTGCCGATCAACGTTGAAGGCCCAACTGTCCGCCAAGTTCTTCAAACACCAGCTTCCATGTTTCAAGCGTCTCCAGTTGAAGGAATCTGCAAAAGAGGGGTTTCGTATGACGAAGAAGGACCAGAAGAAGTTTGTCTTGTAAAATTGCCCATATTATTTACTTTTCTCTTTCTTTTCTTCTTCTTCTTCTCCCCACTACCTTTCCATTATTTTTTCGTTCATCTTTTCTTTATAGTAATTTTTCTGCTTGCTGAATGATTCCCCATTTACCCTCTGCCATTTTTTCCATAATATTCTAGAATCTTTTTGATATTGTTCAATAAACTTATTTATATATATTTTTTCTCTATGTGTCTATATTTTTTCTCTATGTGTCTTGGGTTATTTTGCCCTCAAAATATTTTCACAATTTCCTTCTTACTCAACACTAATCTATTCTTTAGCTATGGAATCGTGGCAAGAGAGAGAAGCCGCTCAACGCGAAAAGCTCAACTCCTGGATCGATAGACGAAGATTCGAAGATGCCCTAGCACCACGTCGAGAGAGGGAAGCAAAGCGTCGTGAAGAAGAAGATGCTCGGAGAGCTATGGCTGACCACCGGAGAAGAATGGACTTGGAGAGAAGAAAACAAGAAGACGCCGTGTGGGAAGAAGAGAAGAGTAGACGCGAGATCGAAGATGTACGAAGACGTGAAGAGAAGGATAGAATAGATGCTGAGAATAATTCGTTCAAATAATAAACATTTATATTTCATTATTTTTTGTTCATTCACTTTTCTTTCTATAGGTTCAATCCTATTAAATCTCTTTTCTTTTTTTCTAATCATTTTTTCTAATTTCTATTCAGATGGATGTCCATTCTTTTCTCAACATGATTGTGCCGGATTGGAGAAATCAACGAATCTCGGTCACAAATGAACACCTTCTAGCCTACGGTCCAGTGCTGTTTTATAGTGGACCTCAAAAGATACTTCGCCAGGCAGTTATCCAACTCTCACCACATAGGTAAGATTCATTTTCCAAATAGATGTGAATGTTTCTTTTTTCCAGCTCTCATTTCGTATTCGGCCCAAATCGCAAAAGTGTTTGGGAACATTATCAGTGGAGATGGGGAGTAAATGTGCACGCGAAGGATGAGAAGTTGGTGTACATGCTGGACAGACCCAACGAATTGTTTGTGCCAGAATATGCTGCTGTTTTTCAATGTGAGTTTCGATTCTATATTTTGAAATATAAATTTTCTTTCAGGACTCTTCTCCGCAAAGACGTTGACCCTTCTCTCATGTGTTGCGTTTCTTTGTTTCTTTGACAATAAATGATTTATGTTGGTTCCGCCTGTTAACACCGCCTACAAAATAGATATACCAATGGCACACTCTACTGGAGATATTATGCTTCTCTGACTTTTTTCAATTTTATGAAATCTTCATTTTCAAAGTCTACATGATTTTTTCAAATTTTCAGTATGCCTGTTAAAACTGGGTTCTCGAATACAGGATCACATCATGATCCAGCTAGAAGTCTTGTGGCCTGTATCGATAGAATTTATTTCAAAGTGGGTGTCCCAATGCCATCTCCACCAGGGTCGCCGCCAGGATCGCCGCCAGGATCGCCACCAGAGACTCCACCACCAGAGGATCCACCACAGTCTCCTCCAATCCCAGCAGCACCGCCACCATCTCCAGCACCACCACCACCACAGATAATTTCGGAAGACGTAAGAATTTTTTAAAAATTGACAAAACTTTAATCATACATATTCAGAGAATCATCTGCAGACAATGTCATCTCCCTGCTGGAATCAACAAGATCATTGATGACAAATCAGTGTGCTTCTGGTGTGCTCTACAGGATCCACCAGAGCCTCCACCACCGCCACCGACACCACCACTCCCACCATCTCCACATAGACTTTCGGAAGACGTAAGAATTTTTTAAAAATTGACAAGACTTTAATCATTCATATTCAGAGAATCATTTGCCGTAAATGCCATCTCCCTGCTGGAATCAACAAGATCATTGACGACAAATCGGTATGCTTCTGGTGTGCTCTTCTCTGATAAAAAAAACTTGTCTCTGAATAAAAAGTTATCTCTTGTACAAACTGTGTTTTTCTTTTTCTTATTTTTCAGGAAACTTTCGAAAAAGAAAGGACGCCCCACTAGACACTTTTTCGAAGAAATTCAAATATAGGTTTTTTTTTTCGAGAAAATTCAAATTTTAGATTTTTTCAAAATATTTTTTCAAATATTTTGAATAAAAACTAAAATTTGAAAATGGTGTCAAAATGGTGTCAAAATGAAGGTTCAACATGTGTGTCAAAAAGAGGGGTGTCATACGAGCAGTTGGTGTCATAAAGAGGAAAAGAGGGTGTCAAAGCGACAGGTGGTGTCTGTGTGTAAAAACTCTCTTCCTATACTACTCACGACGAGTATGTGCTCCAGACTATCACCGATCCGCCACCAAAAACAACTGCCGATCCTTGAGCTAGTCATTCCAACATACATTGCACGGTAGACGAACAAGCTTGTTCCAGACATTTAACTTCGGATTCACATCCAGGGAGCATGCTGGCCATGCCATGACGTCGATTGTTACAATTGGAACTAGTCCAAAGTAAAGCTATTAACATGGATGGCCGCATTGTCCTGCTGAAAAACAAATTGTCCGCAACTGAATGGACGACGAAACGGAACAAGATTGTTCTAGATATCTTCTTGCTAGTCTGTCGAATTCATGCGACAATTGGTGAAATTTAGATTCACGAATCCAGCCGAGGAAAATGCTCCCCACACCATCAAACTGCCTTCACCGAAATTCCTCTCGGCCAAAAACGGCTGGGTCTTTGCGCAAGTCGTGTCAATATGACTTGCACCCATGGTGCCCGTCCAGGTTAAATTTTTTCTCATCCGAGAAAATAATCTGACAAAGGATAAGCTGGAATTGTCAATATTTTCAATTTTGTGGACGTGTCCTTCCAACTGTTCCAGGAATCTAAAATGAGAAGAGCATCCAGCGGCATGGACGTGTCAAATTCAAACATCAGTTCTTTGGTCATGATGTGACTAGTATGGCAAGTAACTTCACGGTTTGGAAGGTTTGGAAGTGCCTTTGCGGAAAGTTTGCCTTTTGGTTCTTTCAAGGTCACAAATAGTTTTGGGTGAAGTTTTCCAGATGCCGAAATAAACGGAAGAACAGTGTAGGAATGTGTCTTGAACGACTTATTCACTTTCAACTACACAAAGGGCGTTATTCGATCATTTGAGAGTCTGTGTTCGAGCCGTATTCATTTCCATTCGGAATCCGTATGGGGCCGCATTGTGTTATGTACTTCAATGGAAACACTTGGTTGGAAGCCGTCATAAATTCTCTGAAATCTTCGCAATCTGATCACGCGTAATTTGTCGAAGCGTGGAAACGACTTTGTGATCTTTCTAGAAGTGATTCCGAATCGTGTTTTTCAGCTTGTTAAACAGCTTTATTTTTGCTTGTTAAACAGCTTGTTAAACAGCTTTACGATTCAATGCAATTTTCGCCCACATACTTTTCTCCACAATCACAAGCAATTTCGTAAATTGTTCCATTCCTCTCACAACCACCTTCACCAATCACTGGGCATACCCAACACTACCTGTAGTGCATCTCTTCTCGAAATGTCAGGTTTTGACAAGAAGGTCGCGCAGTGATTCGCCTTTCAGCTCCATCACTGTAGTTTCCAAGCCTACATGTTAAAGAAAAAAGCGCAACAGATTGGTAGTAATGTCATATACTAATGGGATTGGCAAGATTAGAAAGTTGCATATATTCTTGGTATTGTTGTATTGTTGTTATGTTTTAATGTCGTTACGAGGGTACCCATTAGGATAAGAAGGTTTTTGTTGCTGGGTTTACGGTACCATCTAAAAACATATTTTCTGAACCGGAGATCACAGTTGTGAAAAGGTAACCAGTCATATTCAGGTTTCTCTCAAGCCAGACGGATATGTGCCTGCTGCTTGATGAGACAAGTGAAAATAATGTCCAGTGTATTTCGAGATTTGATAACGACGATGTAATCGTCAATATATCTCCGAAAATGAATGAATGGGTGGACATTACTCGCGGTCTCAATGATATCCATGTGGAAGACGGCAAGAACTGGAGCGAGATGACTTCTCACAGTCAAAAGCCGTCAAATGATATGAATGATATGATGATCGTCCATGATGGACGGTCTGTGGAGACCCTTGACACCAAGATAATTAGATTCCTTTACAGACACAGACCTTTGAATTGCCGTTTTCGAGTGAGTTTCCGTTTCCGAAAATTTGTGAGTTCCTAACGGAGAGTGAAACGTGTTGGTGAAGAAGTAGTTGTCCACTATGCGCTTCACGAGTTTTAAAGATTTTCTACAACTCCAGGGCGTTTGACCGAACGCAGGACCAAACATTTGGAATCTGTGATTTCCAACGCATGTGAGATCGCTTGCACTCTTCATGGTAATCCCGACCGATCGGACCATACTTCGATAATCTCTAGGTTTCATTTTTCGTGGTGTTATACCAGCTTTGAAGCTTCCTTTTCTGTTGTTTTCAGTGATCTCATGCGATTCGTACGAAAATGAGTTAAACATAATTTCAAACTACAATAAACGGAATTTAAAAAAAACTAGAAAATCAAAAACGTTTGGAAGTGCTCCCAACTGAAACTGAAGTTGAAATTGGTTGATCTAGCAATAAGCACAATTGCCTCATAATTTTTGCCCCGGATTTGAAAATTAACGTGTAAGGTGAAATTGGTTCGATTCAGCGCTGAACACCACTTTCCCATAAATATAAATACTCGAAGTGTTGACACCGGATTTGACCGAAAATCAGACCAAAAAATGTTTGAAACTCAAAAATGACTAAATTAATCTGAAAATTTGTAGGCATAGGTTTTTTTTCTCAAGTTTAACCAACATTTACAGATTTTTCAAAATCTTTTTTAGTTTTTTCAGAACACTCATTTGGAATGGGGGACCTATCTCAATGACCCGGACGGAAGGTGGATGGGGCACTACGGGGAGAAAAAGACAGTAACAAAAACGACAAGAAAAAAAACTAACTATTTGGTGATTTCACATTTGGTGGTTGTCCGTCTTGTTAAGATCCGTTAAAGATCCTCTTGATTCCGGCTGAGTTGAACTCCCAACTGGAAATTGATCCGCTTCTGCACTTTCCGTTGATTAAAGACGTCTTCTTGACCGCCCAGGTCCTTTTGTGGATCCTCTGTTCGCTGTGGTAGTAGGTCGGCCTAAAAACGGAATGTAGTCAGTTGAAGACATTTACTCTAGTTACGAAGTACTCACCATGTGCATTTTGCGACGATGTTTTAGCATTGGCAATGCTCTTTTGGCGGCGCGATGACATTGGCATCCGGGAACGGGAACCAGAGAATGCATCTGATGAAGGTGTCACCGATGCTTGGTCCACAGTGCGGTTCTCATCAGCAGGATTACTGAAATCCTGATTGGCTTGCATTGGAGGAGAACATGCTTTTCTGCTTTTGACTCGAGTTCCCGGTTCTTCATTTGAGCATTCTGAAGAATGTAGTCGGAGTCGTGAAGCTTTTCTGAGCGAGCCGGGTCAGTTTCCATTGGCACGGAGTCTTTATCAATCTCCATTGGATCCGGTGAATTTCTCTTATCCATAGATCGCAGAGCACGGAGATAGCAACGGGGAACTTTTCTCGTTGGGCCGCCAGGTGTTGGCTCACTTGTGGAAGGGTGCTTGTAGTGCGATAAACATAAAACTGAAATGTTTTTTTCATCATAGACAATGGAAAAGAAATCAGAATACTCACAAACTTATTTCCAATCACAACAGCGAGTTGGTCCTTGTTCATGTCCTCTTCCGTTTTTCTCCAAGACGGTTTTATTGAGCATCCATTCAGAGCTTTCCTGTGCTTGGTCATGATGGTGGCAGAGGTGAAGAATGGCGGTGGATTGTCGGGGTCCGTGGGGTATGTGGCATCTCCTCCAGAATCCTTCTCCTTGTCTTTTTGCGTGGTTTCGCTCATCTTTGGAAAATTCGCTGAAAAATTGTGAATTTGAAACAGTATTAATCAAAAAAGTCGTCGAAAAACGAAGATTTCGGGTTAATCAAAGGAGAAAATAAGAAAGAAAACTAACAATTTGTCCTACGTAACGCTCTTTAGTCAAAACAGCAAGCCACTTTTATGAGAAATTATCCTTAAATCTAGTTACAAAACCTCAAATTCAAAAATTTTCAAGTCGCGGTAAAAAAAATCAAACGCGCTCTAATGCGAAAACTCGTGAGAATACTTGTTGCGACGACAAACACTACCCGAGAACAGAGAAAAGAGACTAGTAGACGAGGGGCCGCGCGCGTCGCGTACGCGACGCGGACAAAAAACAAGAAGAGGGGGAAGAGAGACGTTTTATTGCGGTTGTGTGTGCTGTGTGTGTGCGTGTATATCTGCCGCGTTCACCGAAACGACGCAAAGGGTGATAACAAGTCGATTCTGATCAATTTTGCGGGAATGAGAATAGTGAGCTTTGAAATCGGAGAAAAATGATATTGGATTCGAAATTACAAAGATTGTGTTCCGTTATCGTGCTTTAAAAGAAGAAGAATTGGAAACTAAAATTGCTGAATTCTGATTTTTCAGACTTAAAAGAGAGAAAAGAGAGATTTCTCAGAGATACAGTCCACGTGGCTATCGTTTCTCTTTCAGATACATACATATGAACCCAAGTGTGTGGGTGTTAGTCTGGGAACCTGAAGGTAATAAACAAATACAGCTTCATAACTTATTGAAAAAATTATTTATTTAAAATTAAAATATGGTACGCCCAGTGGATCTTATTTTTCAATTAAATTTTCTTATAATCGTGGAACATTGGATTCTTCGCAAAAATGTTCAGCAATATTGGTTTAGCTTCTTCTTCATGGAGTGGAGAATTGCCAAGAATCCCATTTTCCGTCTGCATGACTCGAAGAACTCTTTCAGCTGAAAGTTTTAAATTGACTTTTCAAATTGAAATAAATTTCTTACGCTGGGATGGATCAGAGTTGTTTTCTTGTGTAATCTCGGAATCTTGGGTTTTTCCGGAAAATCTCCATTAGGATTGGTTCGGCTTCTTCATTGGGAAGTGAGAGTGGAAGTATTTTCTGACCTGAAAATAAATTATTGTTCTGATTCTGAACGAATAGATAGGAGGAACTTACTCGATCTTTCTCCAGTTGAAGTTCTGAAGTCAAAAAAGCAATATTTGCTTTGTCTGGATTACGGCTGACAGCGAAAGCTTGGTTCAACTTTGCTTTTTGCTCCTTTGGGAGTAGACGGAACTGAAACACATTGAGTTTATATTTCAAGACTAAATTAAGCCAATTTTTCTTAACTTTCAAAATGTTTTTCAGCTCAGTATCAGATTTTTTTGTTAACTAATTTACAGCAATTTTCAGACTAGTTTGAAAAAGTTTCGAATCATTTCGAGCCTTTTTTGAAGTATTTCAGCTAGTTTAAAACCAATTTGTTGATTCATTCGTTGTCTCTCAAATCTAGTTTCGAATTTTGGCCAAAATTTGCCTTACTAAGAGAAATTATTTTAGGCTTTTCAAAACTTGCTATTCAACTGGGAAACATTCAAACTTTAAGGAAATAACTCACCTTTTTTGAACAAAATCTCGGCAACAGTAGCTATATCAAAATCCTTTTACATAAAAGAATTCTAGAATATAAGAAGAATAATATAGGGGGAAGAGAATATTCAGAAAAATCAATAGGGAAGGAACTCTCTGAAACCCATTCAGTAAGGGTTTCTGGAGAGCTCCCAAAGAAGACGTCTATTCAGAAAGTCGTCTTGAGGAGAAAATGAATACTAATGGTAGTACCTGACGGTATATATACCCCGGGGGGGGGCGGAGTCTTATCCAGGTGGGTAGAAAGACATTGGGCGGAGTTTTCTATCCGTTGCGTCACTTCTCTCCGTTTCCACAATCTCTACTCCCCCAGGTATGCCCCTAAGGGAAAAGACCTGGAGTGGGAGTTGAACAGGTGGGGTTGACATATAGTACCATTATGCAGTGACATTTAGATTGACACATTAGATAAAATCTTTTATTACATCTATTAATTTGCGAGTCGAAATACACTTATTGTTTTATGAGTGTAATCTGGACAATTCATATTGTGCACAGAGAATTCTTCTTATGGGAAAAGTATATTTAGACAAAGGATTGGGAAGGCAATAAGGGCAACTTGAGAAAATGAAAAAGGTTTGTATTTACAGTGAAAAATGCTCCATGCTTGACTTTCGGTTTGAAAAACAGGAAGATGATCGAAAGTCATTTTTTCGAATTGATATCAAAACAGAATAAATTTGCAAAGGCAAATGAGAGCGTTCTCCTGCTGGAAGTTGACCCTGTAATAAAGAAATGAACGATGAAAATATAGAGATTTTTGTTCGTGCGAAAAAAAATCCCTGAAATTCTAGTGTGCTGAGAAATATTCACATTAAATTGAGAAATAATAATATCATAATCAAATCTAGAGTGCAGAATAACACTAGAAAATGTTTGTTTGAGTCTGAATACCATGGACTCAATTTTTCGGTCAGAAAAGCCGAAAAAATGTAACATATTTTATGATCCATTAGATCTATGATTCCGGGGTACCGAATTTTTTGGTTTATTTTAAACTGCTGAACTAAAATTTTGACTCCAATATAGATTTTTATTACCAGAGAAAGAATGATTTGATTTTTTAGATATGGTTTCGAATAGGTTTTCCATTTTAATTAATTTTGTCTCCAAATGTGTTGCAACTTCATTTAGGTGTAAAATTCCCACTCGACGATACGACAAATACCATTGAATTATGCATTTTTCATCCCGAAACATTAATTGTGTACTCCTGAACCAGCTGTACCTGATTGTACCCCCGAATCGTTCTCAGCTGTAATTCTCGTCTTTTGGGCAAAAATAAGGACTTCGCCGTCTTTTGGGCGAATATGGACTCCTTTTTGGCAAAATTAGAGCTCTGCCGCTTTTTTTGGCGCCTTTTGGGCGAGAAATAAATTTTTAAGCGAACCCCAGGCGACGGTAGAACCCCTCAGGCGAACCCAAGGCAAAGCCAGCCAGCTTTTTCACTTGTTTTCGCCAGCTTTTGAGCACTGTTTGGGCACCTTCTAGGAAAATCCCTAGCGGAATCTGGCCAGCCAGCGCCCAAAAGACGACAGCCGCAGCCGAGTTGTAATTATCTCCTCTATTCCCATTGTTGATTTCATCGTCACAGATTCACTTTCAAGTAGGAGAACCGTCTCATTTGTGTCAGGAAATCCATTTTCGTACGATTCCAATCCGGAAAAATTGTGTCTATTATGAATTCATGAATTTCTTATGTTCTCCAGTTGTCCCTATTGTCTTCCCCATTTCTTGTCTGAATGGACTTTTCCCATGAGAAAAGTTCCCTGTCTTTAGTCTAATCTGTCCAGATTATGTTCATATAACAATATATGTGTTTAGACTTGTGAATTAATAGCTGTGAAGAGGGTATCTAATGTGTCAATCTAAACGTCACTACACAATTGTAAATCAACCACACCTGGATTCCTCATATTGCAGTGACGCAACAGACAGGAATGTCTGCCCAATGTCTACCCACCTGGTTGGGCCCTAAAGACTCCACACCCCCTCCCCTCTCATGGTATATAAACTGTGAAGTACCAACCATTAGTATTCAGTCTCACCCTCAGACGACTTTCTGAATAGACGTCTTTCTTGGGAGCTCTCCAAGAACCCTAATGAATGGGTTCTGGAGAGTTCCTTACCCATTGATTTTTCTGAATATTCTTTGTTTCCTATTCTATATTTGCTATATTCTGGAATTCCCTTGTCTAAAAGGATTCCGTAATAACCAACGTTGCTAAGATTTTGTTTGAAAACGGTTAGTTTTTCTTGGATTTTTTAAAAGTTTTTCTTGGATTTTTTTTTGGAGTTTCTTAGTTGAAAAAAAAAATTTGAATTGACATATATAACACATGGAATCAGAATACCAACTACGGTACAATGCAGGAGCAGTGATTTTCTACGTCAAGACCAGCTAATGATGCCTATGCTCACCATTTTCACACATGTGATCCAATTTTTGGCTGCACAGATGGTTACAACAATGGATCAGGTATCGATGAGAAAATCGACTATTATAAATACAAATTGTTTATTTCAGAATCAATGTCAAGAATTACGGACAACGCGGACTACTCATCAGTAAATTTCCATCAACACAGTGAAATGGAGCGCATGGGAAACTATCAGTATGGCGATTTTGAGACACACGCTATGTCGGACAACAGCTACTACAGTACCCCCGATTTTTCGGGGTCAGGTCAATCCTAGATAAGTACTCAGAACTCTAATGTGTTACTTATTCCAATACCACCAAATTTTCTTGTTTACTATGGGAGAGGGGTTTTGTTTATTTTCAAAAAAAAAACCGGGGTGTTCCCGGAATCCCTCATTGTGACTTCCATCTTCATCCCCGTTTTCTAACTTCTAAACTTGTTCATTAAGCATTTTTTAAATTATCTTATTTCATCTTTTTTCCGGGATTTTCCCTTCTCACATGTTCGATTATCACCTATGTTATCAACTTTTCCAACTGGTTACAATAAAGGTTCTTCCCGGACAAATTCTGTTTTTGTTTCAGGTAATCCGACTCAGAAGTTGTGTTTGATCGAACGAAAAAAAAAGAAGACAAAAATTTTAAAAGTTTAGAATTACTGACAAAGTTCGTTCAAATTTCGGAAAATTATAGTTGATTTCGCCTAGTAAACTGAATTTACTAAAAAAAATAAAACTTTCGATTTTTGTTTCCTCGCCGTTGTTTTGATTCATTTGATACGTATGTTGCCAAACTTCCCTATATCGCACAAAAAATGACCTTAGATTCTGTTTTGTGTGAAAAGGCTATCAGATTTATTCTTAATGGAATCAGACACTAAACACACCCAGAAAACATAGTAATTGGCGAAAACGAAAACGGTTATATTTCTAGTGCAAATACATTCAGTCATGTTTAAGTTTAACATTTTCCGATACTTTATGAAGGTAAAAAATATTATTTTCAGATCAAAGAAAATATTGGACGAAATAGAAAACATTCAAGGATTTTGGTTAATGGGTACCGACAAATAACTGGAATATTCAAAACCAATATGCTCTATCTTCGCGAAGAATCCAATGTTCACTGATTATAAGAACATTTAATTGAAAAATAAGAGACACTGGACATACCATGTTTTAGTTTTTAATAAAGATTTTAAAATAAAATATGAAGCTGTTTTTGTTTACCAATTTCAGGTTTCCAGACTAACACCCACACAATGTTTTCAATAATTATCAAAATAAGAAAGATTGTCAATACACGATAATCATTTGATAATACGTTCGCTTACGCCCCTGAAGAAGGTGATCTTGTGGGTTTAAGTATGATATCAGCTATCATTGAGCTACACGCTGTGGAATTTAAGATTAAATCTTGTTGAAGGCGCACCAGCGTGCTGGTATATTTATTTTTGGAACGTTTTTAAATTTTTTAGAAATTTTACGATATTTTCACAAATGTTTTGTCATTATTTATGAGTTTAAGATTTTCCAGGCACAATTATTTTTAAGAATTACTCATAAAAGAACAGAAAATAAACAGTGAGAGCTTGAAGGAAAGAAACAGATCTTGTTGTTCAAAAAATTCAAAATTTTTGATTCAGCAAATTTTAATAATGCAGAAATTTGAAAATTCAGATTCAAAAAAATTTTCACCATTTTTTTGTCATTTACTTGGCGATTCTGAATCCCCGAAAAATCATAAAAAAAACAAAAACCCATTAAATTAGCTATCTAGATTGAACATTTGTCATTTTCTATTTTTTTTTCTTGAGTATTAAAACTGAACTAATTTTTTTCGGCGTCATTAATTTTTAAAATTGTGCACAACTCATTTGCTCATTTTAAAAGACCTTACACACCTACAAACGATTTATGTATTCATATTTTTTTAATAGCGCTTTTGTTGTTTTTCTTTGAGTTTTTTTTTGCGCATTTTTGATTTTTTTAATTTTTTCTAATTTTCCTATCTTTTTTTCTTTTTTTATTTACATTTTTTTTCTAATTTCTTTATTTTTTCATATTTTCGTAATATTTCTAATTTATTATTATTTTTCTCAGATTTTTAAAAATTTTCTTATTTTCTATTTTTTCTAAATTTTTTATTTTTTCTAGTTTCATATTTTTCTAATTTCCCTTTTTTTTTTCATATTTTTCCTTTTTATTAAATGTTTTTTGAAAAAATAAGAAACAAGTAAAATTCATAAAATCTTTATTTTTCAAGTTGTGGTGAGAAATCATGGTACAAGAAAAAGAACGAGTAGTTGGCTCCTTGGCCAATCGGTTGCGTCTCAAACAAGTGTCTCTTCTCCATCCTGCATCTCAATGTACAAATCGGCCGATGCGTTGTGGGCTGGCAAGGATTCCTGGATTTTCTGCTTCAGCATCTCGTGATCGACTGGCACCAGATCATTCAGTTCACCCAAAACTGCATAGAACGGAAGCAAGAATTGAGCGAGAGGGGGGAGAATCTGGGCTGGCACACGCAACTGAAAATTTTAATATTTATTACTTTAATGCTTCTTTCTCAACTCACGAGCTCCCGTTTCCACTCCAAAAGCTCATCAGGAGGGCACCTCAATTTTCGTGGGAAATCGTATCCTGATGCATAGAGAATCGCATATGAGAGCTGTATGACATCATCTTTCGGCATCGGCTCCATTCCCATCGCGACTTCAAATGCACAGTACTTCATACAACTAAAATTCGGATTTGTCTCGTCATCAATCAGATCTCCATTTTCATCCATATAGTTATAGGCCAATCCAAAATCAAATATTTTGATAGTGACACACTTATTCGGACCCGTTGGCAGAGAGATGGCGAAGTTCCCAAGTTTTACGTCACGATGGACAAGTCGATACGAATGGATTGCCTGGAGGCAGCTGAGGGCCTGCCAGGCAATTCTCACAAGAGTTGGGCGCTTGATTGCTTGCCAGGGAGCTTTCCGGCGCAACGACTCCAAATCCGGCCCCAACAACTCCTGGCCTGAAATATTCAAATTACAGGGTGCGCAATAATTATTGACACCAAAATCGAGGGGCTGATATGATGCACACCAAGCGCACTAATTCAGCTTGTTTTATACGTTTTTCATTCCTCTACTCAGTGTTAATATTCCTGCCAAATTTCATAAGAAAACGTTAAGTCTGAAGTGAACGGTGGCTCATTTTCAAACCCTTGTTTCCGTAATCAACGGTTCAATTCAAATTAGCTTCTTGGGTGATGTTACAAAACCCGTCAGTGTGGACCGCATGTTGGTCGACCGTACTGCCAATTATTTTTTCCTTATTCACACTGACATGGACTGTTTAGAAACGTATTTTCGAATATCTGTGACATCAGATACAATCGTTCTAGCCTTGAAAAAGAGGACTTGCTGAAATTCTGACAAGACTCACAGAAAGCTCGCTGTTGGCTTCGAAATGGCTCGATGTTTGATGAAAATGGTTTTCAGAAAAGAAGAGTTTTTGCCCTTTTTAAAATTATCAAATCATCCCTTTGAGAGTAAGAGAACAAAGAATTGAGGCTCAAAAAGCCCGGAATTTTTTAAGCGGCACGCACCTAGCACTCACTCGGGGACACTACTTTCGGGTGGTAATTTTTATAGTCGAAGACAACAAGATCAATCGAAACTGCAGAATTTTATTCAAGAATATGAAATCTGTCTGTCAGATCAAAAAATTCCCAAATAGAGCTTCACATTCCGATTTGTTCATGATTTTTGGTGGAAGCACTGAAAAGTGCGAAAATTCCTTATTTTCTACGATTTCCGAACCAAAATCTAATATCGAACCAGTCGAAGTGATCAAAATGCTGACACAACCTGAATCCTACTCGAAAAGTTACTATAGGGTGATCCGACAAGATCCAGTCACGGTTTACAGGGCAAAAGACACCACAGGGCGGTTCAAACTCAATTTTCCGTAGTTGGACTAGGCACAAGAAAGGATCGCTCTCTCCTCAGACTTGAATCCAATAAATTATTCAATACTAGGATATTGGTCCCAGACAGTTTCCTCGTGAAATTAACAAATTTTCACATATCTGGAGACCACTCTTCAAAAGATATGGGCACACATAGGCGAAAACTACCTGCGTGCAGTCGTCGCCTCCTTTCCGAAGTCTCTGAAGACTGCCATCAGAGCGAACGTAAGTGGATTGGAAAACTTTTGCATTATTATGAAATTTTGCGTCTGAAATTACATATTCCAAAATTACAAAAAAATTCTTTAAGTTTTCGCCAAGTTATGGGGGTCTGAATCGGTGTCAATAATTAATGCGCACCCTGTATTTTATTTTTGATTACAGGAATTAGTTTTTTTCAGGTCTCAAAACCAGTGTATTTTTTCGACACGGCTCTGAGAAATTAGTCGAGACAATTTCCAAAAAAATCCCAGAGAAATTCCTTGAAAAGCTTTCGAGGAATTTTCCGAAAAATTCGAGAAAGTTTATGAGGAATTCCTTGAAAATTTTTCAAGGAGTTTTCTGAGGCGTTTCATGAAAAAATTTAGAAAACAATTTCATTCCTCGAAAAATTATTTTGTAATAATTTTTGGTTTGAAAAGACACAATGCTCAAAAATGTCTATACTTTTCAGCCTACTTGATTTTACTTGTAATAAAATCTTACCAATTGTGTGCAAGATGCCGTTCTGTGTGGGGGTCTCCTCATGAAAGAAGTACTTGGGAGTGTATTGGCAGTAATAAAGTCTCTGCAATGCGGCTGCCTCATTCAAAACATCCGATCCTTTGATGGAAGCTTTAATGGCTATTGTTTCCGTCCCCGATGATGATTCATATACCGCTCCGTAGCTTCCAGCGCCGATGAGACGATTCAAATGGAATCCACGTATGTCCAAGCCAACAAGATCTTTGATAGTTTCAGCACGAAGCATTCTGAAAAAATTGTCGAATTAGCTTTCTAGATTGAAAAATTGTCATTTTTTGCTTTTATTTTCGGTTTCTTCTCGAAATTTTCAGGTGACCTAATTATTTTTTGGCGTGACCTATATTTCAAAAAGTGCTCTAATTTTTTTCCTATCTATCACTCATGTTCCCCCATACACTAGAATTAGTTTTTCATTTGAAAAATCAAATTTACCTGATATTCAATAGCACTGAGGCAAGAGAGAACAGAGAGCTCACCGTTTCGGAGCGAGAAAAAAGGGAAGACTGATTTTTCTGAAGGAATTTCTCCCCTCATCGACTATGAAACGTGGAAGGTCACTTCAGAATGTTTTGAGGGTACCAGGTTTTTATTATTTTTGAAGGGTGAGTGACTGGTGGTGGGTGGTTATGATGGGTGGGGATGAAGTTAGAAACATGAAATTGGGTCAGATGGGAAACTAGGTCAACTGATACCTTTATCTAGGTCAAAACTTGAATTTTGTCAGTTTCGAAGATTGAGGTACCATATTGGAGGGTTGGGAAGAGCAAAGAATGTCAAATTGAATTTAGGTCACCAGATGGCTTTTTCTAGGTCAGATTTGTATTTTTGTTGGTTTTGAAAGTACAGGTACCAAACTTGGTAGATGTGATCCTTGAGGGATGGAAATTCCAAATTAGGTCAAATTTTTCAGTAAAGTAGGTCACAGACGCTTTTTTGTGCTCCGTAGAGGTGAAGGCATCATAATAGGTGTGTGGGACCTTTGAAGGATGGGAATTTTATATCCAGTCATATTTTTTAAAAAGGAGGTCACATAAGCTTTTTCGAGCTCCGTAGAGATGATGCCTCCATGAGTGGTGTATGGGAATCTTCAATTATGGGAATCTTTAATTAGATCGAGTTTTTCAGAAAACTAGGTAGCAAAAGTATTTTGTTCTCCGTAGAGATAGGGATATCATATTGGGTGTATTGGGGCCTCAAAAAGACGGGAGTTTTAAATCAGGTTCAATTGGAAATGTCATTTTGAACTCATCTCTGAAAAAAACTTACACACACTTTTGTCAGTAACTATTCTTTCCAAAAACAGTCATGTCATTCTTTTTGAACTCGCCCGAAAAAACTGATTAGAACAACTGATTTGATAAAATTGATTCCCTTCGTTTGGCTAGACATCGGAGTTTTCGGTATTTTCGGTCACTCACCTTATTCAGAACAAACACTTCAACATTCTGCTGAAATTGGCATTGATCTTCCTGACACTGGTTTAAAAGCTGAAAACAAATTCTTTGGTTTCCATGTACTCCAAAAAACTTACCAGATTCGAGCCAAGCGAAACATCAGACTTCATTTGAGACGGCGTTGAATCTCCAGGTCATCCCGACGTCGGCGAAAAAGTTCCTGAAGATGGATTTGGTGCTCTCGGCGTCGGTGTAGAAGCCTCCGGCATTGGCATTTATCCTCTTCATGTTGGTGGCGAAAACCTAAATCGAAAAAAACCAGATTCAGAACACCCAAAGCAGCAGATTTTTTTAAAGATGAGGATGAACCTCCGAATCCTTCTGACGTTGGCGTAGAAGCTTGAGACGTTGAAATTGTTCCTCCTGACGTTGTGGTAGACGCTGAAAAGAGATTGCTGGGATTCTAGGTAGTCCAAAAAAAAGTTCACCTCATTCAGAACAATCACCTTAACATCCGGCCTTGTTTCAGGTGACGATGAACTTCCAGAACCTCGCAAACTCCAGAAGCGTAAAACCTGACAAACAAAACTAACCAGATCCATTGACTTGGTGACTTGCGGTTTGATTCATATAAGCCTGGCAATTTAAAACTTCTAAAAATGACGATTGAAGATATTAAATACAGTGGCGAACGTTAGTGAGTGTCCCTCTGTACTTTTGTTCATAACTTTGCTCAAACTTGTCCAATCATTGAAAACTTTTTTGTTAAATGTAGCTGGGTTTCCAACAAAACGCTGTATAAGTTTTTTGAAACTCAGTCATTTTTTGTGTCTTCTGAATCTTCACAGACGTGACGATGACTCCAGATGAAAAAAAATAATTTCCGTCAGAATTTTTTAAAAGATTGGCTTTGTGATGAAAAATGTTCAGTGTAGATCAAATATATACCAAAAAAAATTTGAAGCGGTTTGGAAGACTTGCTCTTGAGATGTGCTCACTGGAGCACAAAAGGTATGGTTCAGGAGATCGGCTATAACACGACTCAAAATGGTCCAAAATTGTTCAAATTTTGAGAGAATGTGTGTCTTAAACTGCTCTACAATTTACATACAAAAATTAATATTTTGGGAACAAAAATTTTCATAATTTTTTCATTTTTATGTACCGAAGACAAGCTATGTATTATGAAAAAAAATTTTGTTCCCAAAATATTAAGTTTTGTATGTATATTGTAGAGCAGTTTAAGATACACATTGTCTCAAAATTTGAACAAGTTTGGATCATTGTGAGCCGTGTTATAGTCGATCTCCTGAACCATACCTTTTGTGTTCCAGTGAGCACATCTCAAGAGCAAGTCTTCCAAACCGCTTCAAATTTTTTTTTGGTATATATTTGATCTACACTGAACATTTTTCATCACAAAGCCAATCTTTAAAAAAATTCTGACGGAAATTATTTTTTTTCATCTGGAGTCATCGTCACGTCTGTGAAGATTCAGAAGACACAAAAAATGACTGAGTTTCAAAAAACTTATACAGCGTTTTGTTGGAAACCCAGCTACATTTAACAAAAAAGTTTTCAATGATTGGACAAGTTTGAGCAAAGTTATGAACAAAAGTACAGAGGGACACTCACTAACGTTCGCCACTGTAAGTCATAAAACCCGTTGAGATAGAGACAATGAAATAAAATGTGGCTGGTAAATGAGATCATTTATGTAACAATACGGTTAACAAATTGAGTTTTATACATTAGAAATTAGTCAAAATTTGACAAGGCTATTCTGCTCCTTCAACGTCTTCACCATGATCCATCCCTTTGCGATTTGCTCCTCGTGATCCATCTTCACCAATTTCCTAATCGCCTCGAACTCTTTCTGCCCAAATGGAACTTCCAGGTGCCATTGGGAAGCTTCCAACCTGAAATTTTATGTGGTTTACGGTTTAAAAAACAAGTACAACTTACATAACATCCAATGTCTATAGATCTCTGGCCAAGATTCCAGCTGGAGAACATCCTTGAGCATGACCTCGTCTCTAGATGAGTGGCTGGTCTGAGGAGCTTCCTCCTGGAGCTCGGCGAGCTCCGTAGCATCGAAGAATCCTTCGTGACCCGGTCCTTTTTCAGCCTTAAGGGCTAATTGCATCAGGAACACCTCTGGAAACCATTTCCAAACTATTTTTCAAAGATATTCAAAGACTTACCGTAGGCCTTTCTCTGCCATTCCGTCTGGAATGCTCCTTCTGGAATCTCATAGCTGACCACTTTGAGCCCGAGAGTAGAGGTGGAAATTTCTTCTGACCTGAAAATAATATATTGCTCTGATTATGATTTTTTTTGTTCGAATGCTGTAAAAGACATCAAAAAGTTTCCAACTGACCAACTGTTTAGCATAATGTCACAAGTATATTATCAGTTGACACATTTTCAACATCTATTACAGTAGCCGAGATAGTTAAGCTCGAACTTGAAAATGTGAGAGCCCTTCTATTAGAGATTTTAAGGTAGTAATTTCACATGCGCGTAAAAAAACTGACTAAACAACATCAAGATTTGAGTGAAAATCAAAAATTCAGTAAAATCATGATTTATGGGGTTTTCTTGGTCTCAAACGCAAACTTCTCTCGGGAACGTTATTCTCTCACAAGACCGTTATTTTCTCTAGGGACTGCTGAAGTCAGAAAGAGCCGAAATTTACTATATTTTCCAGAAATTTGAATAGAATTTGTGTAATTTTTATCAGTTTATTCAAAATTCACTTTTTCAACTGGGAAACATATTCAAAAAAAAACTCACTTTTTTCAAACAAAATTCCTCCAAAAATCGATATTTCGAAATCCTTTTAGATGAAGGATTTCTAGAATATAGAAAGAATACTACAGGGGACATAGAATAACCAGAAAAATAAAGAAAGGAACTCTCCAGAACCCATACACAAGGGTTCTTGGAGAGCTCCCAAAAAAGACGTCTATACAGAAAGACGTCGGAGGGGTAGACTGAATGGTATGAGGGTGGAATACATAGGGTCGACTCGCCTGCGTTCTATTGCGTCATTCGTTGTTCGTTTCTCTGCGTTTCTGCAATCTCTACACTTACTACGATTTGCCCCCAAGCGAGAAGACACCAAGTAGGGGTACAACAGGTGGGGTTGATTTACAATCCCATCATGTAGTGACATTCAGATGCACAAATTGGTGTTGTGAAGAGTCATAGAGAATTCATGAAGGGTCATCAGAAACTTAGCACCTACTGTTTTATGAGCGTAATACAGATGATTTCCACTCTGCACAGAGAATTATTCTTATGGGAAAAGACGATCTAGACGAGAGAATGGGGAGACGATAGGGTTAATCGGAGAAAATAAAAATTTAATTGTATATTCAGACAATTGTCCATGCTTGAATTTTGGATTCTAAAATTTTTTAGAACGTTCAGATTTAAAGTTCTTCATTTTCCCTTTTAAAAATTCCAGAATTTCCTTTAATTTTTTTCGAAATACGTTCCGAAGCTTAATCCTTCTTTTACAGGAGAATGCGCCTTAGAAGTTCCTACAGTAACCCGAAAGTTTGAAAATTATGTTTTCTGTGATTTTTCGGTTGTTTTGCCCGATAATATAGCTAAATTGTCCAAAAATTACTAAATTTAAGATTTTTCAGCAGAAAAAGCCAGGAAAACACAATTTCAAAGTATAAACTTTACAGGGTGGCTTTTAATTATTGACACCGATTCAGGCCTTCATAACTCTCCGAAAACTTGATGAAGAACTTCAAAATTTTGGATTAAAAATTTTCAGACGCACAAAATTTATAATAGTGCATAATTTTTTGATTCCACTTCTTTTCACTCCGACGACAGCCGCCAGAGGCTTCGGAAAGGAGGCTACGGCGGCACGGTGCTAGTTTTAGCATAATGGTGCCCATATCTCCTGAAGGGGGGTCATCAGAAATGTGGCATTTTGTATTTTCATCAAGAAACTGTCTGGGTCCAATGTCCTAAGATTGAATAATTTTTTGGATTCAAGTCTGAGGAGAAAGCGACCCATTCTTATGCCTAGTTCAACACCAGGAAATTGAGTTTGAACCACCCCTGGGTGTCATTGGCACCGTAAGCCGTGGCTCAATCTTGTCGAAACTCTCTGTATAATTTTTTCGAGTAGGATTGAGGTTATTGTGAATTTTTGATAACTTAGATTTGTTTCATAGTTGATTTTGGTTCGAAAATTGAGGAAAACAAGGGATTTTTCGCAATTTTCAGTGTTTCCATGAAAGATCAGAATTGTAGCGGAAAGCGAAATTATATTTGCAATTTTTCATTACTGGCAGGCAGATGACATATTTTTTAATAAAATTCTGCAATTTCGAGAGATCTTGTTGCCATCGACTGTAAAAGTTATCACCCGAAAGTAGTGTCCTCGTGAGAGAGTTTAGGCCGTGCCGCTTAGAAAATTTCAGGCTTTTTGAGACACAAATCTTTCATGTTGCCCTCTCAGAGAACTCATTTTGGTATTTTTAGAAAGGCCAGAAGTTGTTCTTTTCTGAAGACAATTTTAACCGAGTTTCGGGTCATTTTGAAGTCAGCAGCGAGCTTTCTGCGACACTCGTCTGAATTTCAGCAAATCCTCTTTTTCACGACTATAGCGATGTTATCTGATGTCACAGATACCCCACAAACAGTCATTAAAGGACCCACGTCAGTGTGAATGAGAAAAATTTAATTGGCGGTACGATCAACCAACATGCGGTCCAGACGGACTGGTTCTGTAACATCACCCAGGAGGTTACCTTCAATTGAATCGCTGATGACGAAAAGAGGGGTTGGAAAATGAACCGTCATTTCCTTCAGACACAAAGCTATGTCATGAAATTTGGCAGGAATATTGACACTGAGTAGAGGAACGAGAAAAATTTAAAAGAAACTGAATTAGTGCGCTTGGTGGCCCCATACCTGTCAAGCAAGTTTGGTGTCAATAATTAAAAGCCACCCTGTAAGTTATGCGCCTTTAAGCTGCTACAGTAACCCGGAGATGAAATTCAGCGTTTTTCAACCGGAAGCGCCGGAAAAATGTTCAAAATTTGATGAAAAATCCAGAAAAGTTGTATTTGAATTATTTTCAACAAAAAAAACCAGGAGAAACACGATTTCCATTGAAAATTTCTAAATCATGCGCCTTTAAAGTTTCTGCAATAACCCGATAACTAATTTAAGCTTTTTTCGAGTCACAATGCTGGCATAATGTTCAAAATTTATGAAAAATTGCACAAAGGGCTTTATTCGAACATTTTTTCAACAAAAAAGCGCGAAAACACACGATTCCCAGTGAATCCAATGAAAACTTTCAAGTCATGCGCCTTTAAATTCTCTACAGTAACCTGAAGCTTTTTTGTGCATTTTTCTGCTGTTTTCCGGGCTAAAATCGTAAAAATACGAACAAAACTTCGAAAATAGACATCATTCTCTAATTTTGTGTCTTTGAATTTGTAAAAAAATCAATTCTCTTGCATTATTTGTCAGAAAAAAAATAATATTTCGTTTTTCTCCAATTTTCAGGTTAAAAACAAGGTTTATTGAGATAAAGTGAATCAGAAGACATAGCTTGTGGTCAAAATTATTTTTAAAAAATCAATAATTCATCGGGATCCTTGATAGTAGGCGGTGGACAACTTGGGGAACACATCTCGAACTTTCATCATCTCTTGGAATTGTAGAAGAAGATTCTGTTTGTTGACCCGTTTCGTTCCGAACATTCTGGAAAATCAATGTTTGATTACTTGTGAAAGAACTACTGTAACCGTCAACTTGAAGCCCATATATCTCGGTTCCTGTCAGAGGTATCAAAGAGTGATCAACTGATAAAATATTACTGATAATACAATAAACAATTTATCAGTTGATCAATTTTCTATATTTGTCACAGGAACTGAGATATATAAAGTTGAGTGATCGGAACTTGCTGGCTAGGCGGCTGACAACCTTTCAACTTTAAGATCTTATATCTCAGCTCCTGTAAGAGATATCAAAACGTGGTCAACTAACAAAATTTAGGTGATAATATGAAAAACATTTTGTCAGTTGACCACTTTTTAATACCTCTCACAGGAAAGGTGATATATAAGCTTAAAGTGAAAGGTTCAGCTACGCACGCATGCCAATACTTGATAAAACGATCGTGTTGATTATTATGCATGTAGTCACAAAATCCGCTGTCTATACGGTGGTTTAAACAAACCACATAGTAGTTTTCGTTGGCTTGATTCCGCTTTTGAAGCGTTTTTCGACAATTTAACTCTTCACGAATACCGAAAGCCATGTCGGCGATGGTAGTGAAGGGTGTGGATAGACGGACCTCGCGGGATCGGGATGGTATGTGGGACATGTTCTGGAATTTTTCTTACTGATATTATGAACAACATTTAATCAGTTGACCACTTTTTGATGTATTTCCCAGAAACAGAGATATATGAGCTCAAAATTGATGGTCACCAGAAACCCTGCGATAGACTGGAACTTTAACTTTGAGCTCAATTATCTCGATTCCTGTAAGAGATATCGAAAATTTGTCAACTGATAAAATATTTATCATGAAATTTGATATACTTCGTCAGTTGACAAAATTTTGGTAAATCTTACAAGAAACGAGATAATTGAGCTTAAAGAGCGCGCGGTTCTGTCGGCACCGCTGGTTGCAGCACCACTCAACGCGCTTTTTGAGCCCATTTATCTCGGTTCTTCTAAAAGATATCGAAAAGTTGCCAACTGATGAAGTGTTACTAATGTTATGTTCAACATTTTATCAGTTGACAAAATTTTGCTTTCTCTTACAGGAACCGAGATAATTGAGCTCAAAGTGCACATAAAAAACGGGCTGCTATTAGAATGTCTACGGTAAGCGTCTAAAAAATTTCCCAAAAACTTGTGCGATTTTTCTGAACATTCTACAGTACACCAAGTAAAATTAGAGCTTCATTTTTGTAGTTAACAACTTTTTTGTCCAAAAAGTTCTGAATGAGATATGCGCCTTTAAAAATTCCAGGTGCCAAAACAGAGCTATGCCACTTTAAAAGGCGCATATCTCAATTCTACAAATCTTTACAAAAAATGTGTCAACTACAAAAATGAAGCTCTATTTTTGTTTAGTATACTCTGCTATTTTCAGACAAATCGAAAAATTCGAGATGCTTTTTTTCTTCTTTTTGCAAAATCTCTAGTTTCAACTCACCTGTGCCAATGACCATGAAAGCTTATCCGGTGGATTTCCTGTGCTACTGCTCGTCTTTTGTTTTTTTTTGACGATCATGCTTCAGAAGCCTCACTGACGACGGAAATGTCCTAAAAATGGGATACGGTGAAAGCTGTATTAGAAGGGTTCTTCTAATAAGAGGACCCGCAACAACGGGCCAAGAAAAAAAAAGAAGGGCCGGGTTGATTGTTGGAATTAGAAAGCGTGCACTTTGAGCCAATTTATCTCGGTTACTGTAAGATATATAAAAATTTGGTCAATTGATAAAACTTGGCTGACAATATAATGGAAATTTGATCAGTTGACAAGTTTTTGATATCTTTTATAGGAGCTAAGATAATTGAGCTCAAAGTAACCAAGCTTTCTTGACGTACACTCTTTTCCCAGATCAAGGTGCCCCTTATCCATTTGATGTCTTTAACTCGGCTCACATAGGAGATATCAAAAAGTTGTCAACTGATAAAATGTTTTGTCATGATATGAACAACATTTTATCAATTGAACAATTTTTGATACCTTTCATAGGAGCCGAGATAATTAAGCTCAAACTGAAGGTAACGTTTTTTACACATCTAAACTTTAAGCTCAATTATCTTGGTTCCTATAAGATATATTAAAAATTTGGCAACTGATAAAATAGTGATCATATTCTTATATACATTTCACCAGTTAGGACATTTCCATATCTCATATAGGAGCCGAGATAATTGAGCTCAAAATAAAGCAAGTGGTGGTGACACAGCCAGCGACGCCGACGGAGCAATGCGCAGTTAAAGTTCAATTATCTCGCTTCCTATAAGAGATATCAACAATTGGTCAACAGATGAAAAATTGCTGATAATGTAATAAATATTTTATCAGTTGACAAAATTTTTATATCTCTGATAGGAACCGAGATAATTGAGCTCCAAAAACTCACATCATCCTTTACATTCCCTTCCTCATCCTCCTCTCTTGATCTTTTCCGATTCGATGGTTCCTCTGGTGTCTGACTAACTTCCGATTGATCCCTGGAGGGCGGAGCCTCATCCTCCACAATATTGAAATAGTGATACGGTTTTCGGTCCTCTTGGTCGGCCACAGGATTTCGATGATGGGATTTTTGTGGGGTACCGTACTGAAATTTTTTTTTTCGAAAAAGAAAACCAACTTTCCAGCTCGCCTGAGAGCTGAAATCCTTAAAGTTTATGTTAGGTATACTGTAAAAACGAGAGATCGCAGACAACGAGACTATCTAACTGTCTGCGTATCTTCTAAACTTCGAATGGCTCTACCTCGGCTTCCAGATGAGCTAGAAACTTGGTTCTTTCAGACATTTGTCTAGTTTTTTTTTTCTGAACTTCTGAATTTTTGAATTTTACCGAATTCTTTATCCATGGTTGTTGGAAGACTCCGACTAGCGTTATGGATGGTCGATCGGCTTCAGAATTCTGAAAAACAAAAATTTGAATTTTTTGGAACTATAGTAATGCCTCACCCGCATCTCTGCTTCTCTTTTTGGCTCCAGAATCGCCTGATCAACTTCTTGAAATTGAATTTTCATGAAATTTAGATGGTTTATAGCGACGTCCTGATTCATGTCGACTCCGGTCGAAAACCATCTGTTTCAGTCTTTCCAGCCACATTGAACCTGGAATTTTTTGAATTTTTGGATGCCAAGAATTTCAGAATCTCAGAATTTTAGGAAATTTAGAATTTTAAAATTTAAGAATATCAAAATTTCCGAATTCTAAGATTTCTAGAATTCCGGAATTAATGAATTCGAGAATTCGAGAATTCGAGAATTCCAGAATTCCAGAATTCCAGAATTCCAGAATTCCAGAATTTCAGAATTCCAGAATTTCAGAATCTGAGGATCTCAGAATCTCAGAATCTCAGAATTTGAATTTTAAAATTTTGGAATCTCAGAATCTCAGAATTTCAGAATTTCAGAATTTTCGAACTTTTGAATTTTCGAACAAAAATTTTTAAACTGAAAAATAGCTTTCAAATTTTCAGAATTCATAAGGTTGTTTCTAAAAATCTGAAACCAAAAAATTTTTAATTTCATAAAAAGTTCCGCAACTTCAATTTCAATGGTTTTCGAAATTTGTTTTGAATTCCTAAAATTAAAATTTTTCTAGATTTTTTTTTCTAAAAAAAAGATTTCCTACCATATCCGGTGGTGGTCCAGGCGATGAAAAAGAAGCCATTATTGGAGGGAAATTCTGAAGTTTCAATTGATAAGAAAAAAAAATACAAAAATCGATATAAAAATTCACAACTGCTAAGCAACAGTTTCCAAAAAAAGGAGATTCAAAAATTACCAAAGAAAATCAAAAATTCATATGAATTGGGTGAAAATTCGTAAAATTAAACAAAAAACAAGGAAAGGTTTGTGTCAGGAGTTGGGCTGTGAATTTCGAGTGGATAGTCTTCTAGTGGCCCTTTTGGAATTGTTGAAGCAACCGCCATGTTTTCCACTCTCATAGCTTCAAACTCATTGGATGGTCCCGAGTTTTCGGAAATTTTCGGAAAGTCCTCTTCATCGCCTATACCTTCAACGTCTATGAATTCATCTTCCTCCTGATTCTGAACTTCTGAAGCTTCTCTAGTGAAATCTTCCGTTTCCATTGGGATTCCTGAAAGTAGGTTTCTTGATAGTTCATCTGCCTCGACGGCTTTTCCAGCTGCGGAGACTCCCAGGTCTTCAAAATTTCCAGCATCAATTTCGCGCATTTTACAGATTTTGCTTAACTCACCATCGTCCCCTTCGTTCTCTTCCAGAACATTTTTATTCGAATCCTCAAGAACATTGGAAACGCCGTCTTCAGAAGCTGGTCTCATCGGTGATGGTGTATCCAATGGATTCTGGATCCCTGGATTGACGTCATCTAGAGCATTGGAAGAGGATTCGGGAAAAGCCACGTCTTCAAGACTCGCTGTGGAAGCTGGGGATGAAGATTCCACTGGCTCCGAAGCTTCTAGAATTCCTGGTCCCAGCTCGTTTGGCTTCTCCTTCGAATGTTCCTGATTCCACTCCAGCAATTCCATCTGTAGGTTGACGTCTTCTTTGAGGATATCCGCAGCAGCTCTTTGGTCTTGGATTGTTCTATTGGCCTCTTCTTTCAGAAATGCTTCGTCCTCTTCATCATCACTTCTGGAAATCATTTTCAAACTACTTTTCAGAGATTTTCAAAGACTTACCGTATGCCTTCTTTTGCCATTCCATCTTGACCCCTTCTGGAACATCGTAGCTCACCACTTTGAGTCCGAGAGTGGAGGTGGAAGTTTCTTCTGACCTGAAAATTAATTATTTTTCTGATTATGTACTTTATCTCGGATACTGTAAAAGATATCAAAAAATTGACAACTGACAAATTGTCTATCACAACATCACAAACATTGTATCAGATGACTTATTTTCAACATCTATTACAGTAGACGAGATAGTTAAGCTCAAAATTGACAGTTTGAGGGTCCTTCTATTTCACGTTTCATGGCAGTAATTCCACATATGCGTAAAAACTGACTGAACAACATAAAGATTTGATTGAAAATTGAAAATTCAATAAAAAAAATTTATAGGGGTTTCCTTGGTCTCAAACGCAAACTTCTCTCGGGACCGTTATTCGCTTAGGGACTGATGAAGTCAGAAAGAACCGAAAATTACTTTATTTTCCAGAAATTTGAATAGAATTTGTTCAATTTTTATCAGTTTATTCATAATTCACTTTTCAACTGGGAAAACACACTCCAAAAAAACTCACTTTTTACAAACAAAATTCCTCCAAAAATCGATATTACGAAATCCTTTTAGATAGAGGATTTTTAAATAAAAAGAGAATAGTATAGAGGACAATAATACTCAGAAAAATAAAGAAAACAGGAACTCTCTGAAACCCATACACAAGGGTTTCTGGAGAGCTCCCAAAAAAGACGTCTATACAGAAAGACGTCGAAGGGGTAGACTGAATGGTATGAGGGTGGAATACATAGGGTCGACTCGCCTGTCCTCTATTGCGTCATTAGTTGTTCGTTTCTCTGCGTTTCTGCAATCTCTACACTTACTACGATTTGCCCCTAAGCGAGAAGACACCAAGTAGGGGTACAACAGGTGGTGTTGATTCACAATCCCATCATGTAGTGACATTCAGATGCACAAATTGGTGTTGTGAAGAGTCATAGAGAATTCATGAAGGGTCATTAGAAACTTAGCACCTACTGTTTTGTGAGCGTAATACGGATGATTTCCACTCTGCACAAAGAATTATTCTTCTGGGAAAAGTCGATCTAGACGAGAGAATGGGAGACGATAGGATTAATTGGAGAAAATGAAAAAATTGTATATTCATGTTAGACAAGTCTCCATGCTTGAGTTTGGTTCAAAAGCAGATAGATTATAGAACAACAATTTTTCGGAATTGAATCATACCAAAACGAATTTGCTGAAGCAAATGAAAGTGTTCTCATCTTGGAAAGTGATTCTTTCATGATGAAATCAACGATGGAAATGAAGGAGATTGTTCTTGAAAGTTTTTTGTTGTTTCTTAATGTTAGATTTATCCGGCAAGGGAAAATCAAAATCGAGATTGTTTCACCGAAATTCACAAATTCGCAGCACTAACCATATCCAAATTTATGACGCGTTCTCTGAAGAACTCAACTTCAAGCATGTGGTTCACTGTACAAAAAATTCAAACTAATTTTATGGATTACTATTATGATCAAGGAAAGTCTGAGATAAATACTGCAAAAATTTGAGAGTACAAGTGAGTAACGAAGTAATTCAGAGGTTTACAAGTCATGATTCCGGAGTACTGAATCACTTTGTTACCCATCGTGCCCAGGATAACTCTCCAGTAGCTGAACGCTCTCATTTGCCCTAACAAATCGATTCTGGTATGATTTCAATCTATAAAAATGCTACCATCTACCTGTTTTCCCAACCAAAATCCGAGAATCGAGCATTAGACTATAAATACAGACTTTTTCTAATTACACCTATCGTCTCTCCAATTTCTTGTCTTAATGGACTTTTCCCATAAGGAAAATTGTCTGACTACATTGTAAATCGTCTAGATTATGCTCATAAAACATTAGGTGCATCTAGACTTGGGAATTTAAAGATGTAATAAAAGATTGTATCTGATGTGAGAATCATAATCACACTACATTTTCCATTGTTCATCAACCCCACCTGAATTCCTCAGAGGCATTTTGCAGTGAGTGTAGATATTGTAGAAATGCAGGACAGAGCAACAGACAGGAAAGTCCGCCCTATGTCTTCCTACCCAGATAGACCCTAAAGACTCCGCCCCATGTGGGGGTATATAAACCGTGAGGTACCAAGCATTAATATTCATTCCCTCCCCAAGACGACTTTGTGAATAGACGCCTTCTTAGGACCTCTCCAAGAACCCTGAATGAATGGGTTCTGGAGAGTTCCTTTGTTATTGATTTTTCTGAATATTATCTGTCCCCTATACTGTTCTTCCCATATTCTAGAAAGCATTTATCTAAAATGATTTCGTAATATCAATTGTTGCCGTAACTTGTTTTGAAAAAGGTTAGTTTTTCTTGAACTCAAAAATTTTCAAACTTGAAAATGTTAAATTTTACTCAATTAGCATGATTTTTAAAAATTTTATTTGATGAGGCAAATTTTGGCACTAAACAATACATTTGAAATACACATAGAACGGTTTGAATGGTCCAGACTTGGTCTAAATTAATCCAAACGTATTCGAAACGTAAAACGGTCGTATTTCAATTTTTTTCTCGAAAAAATATTGCATTTTGACTTGTTTCGAAAAATACCCAAGAAATAATTTTCGCGATTTTGTCAAAGAACTGCTGGTCAGCCGTCTATAGTCAAATTTCTAATCAGAACCATGTCCAGGTTTCAGCTGGATCGGTTGACTTTGAATGAATGATAATGTGCGCTACATAGATACGCACATACAGAATCTGGTGAATTTTATCAGTAGTGATTTCGATTTTCAAAATTTAGAAACTTTGGAATATTGGAATATTCCTTTGTAGATCGAAAAATTCTAATTCTCCAAAAAAATTTTTTTCGAAAAAGTTCCGATCGGTATTCCAAATTCTATTCCTAACTGGGGCTGATAACATACGAAATCATTAATTTTCTCTTAATGAATACAAAATATTTCCTTTTGTAGGTTTCTTCAACTTCTCTGCCAAATTTGATTCCAACAGATGAGATTCGATCCCAACAGACCCGTAAGTTTTTTTTGAAAAATCTGAAAAAAAAAACGCATGAATAAAATACATTCAGATCAAACAACACTATCTATTGCCCCACCGCCGAGAATGGAAAGAATCAATAATGAAAAACATATCAAATGAGATGAAGCAGCGGGAGCAGAGTGGATGCCTTGACTTCGGTCCAATTCGAGTCCAGTTAACGGCTACAGGCAAGGAGTTGGATGATTCAAGTAAGAATGCCGAATTCAAATCATTATTTTATTCATCTTATTTCCAGTTGCATTCATCGATAATCTAAAAGCACAACTGGAATCTGCGAAGCAAGATCAATAGGATTGTATGGACAACGAAGCTATATTTTGGAAACCTTTCCAAAGAAGAGAAGATGGACATTGCGATAGCTCTTGGTCTTACCGATCGTCGAGTTTCTAAGTATATCCATGATGTGAAAGTTGCCCGGTAAGAGACAAAAAAAGTTATTGAACGTTTTAAAATCAAATTATCATTTTAAGGAGACGAAAAATTCAAAGACAGGAGCAGACGGAAAATCTGGATTTAGTTGTGGAGAACAGCTTGGACTATGACGCCTCGTACAAGCCGCTCTCCTGGAATTAACTTCTTTTTGTTTCATTTCCATTATCCTTCTCAAAATAAAAATGCTTATTCCGGAGAGTTTATTTCCATTTTAGAATAATAACTTATGAACCCCGAGAAGTGCTTCTGCCTTCCATAGGAGCACATGTATCGTATTGCGCAACAGAGCATATCTGGTAGCAAGTTGAGCAATTGCGCAACGAATGATATACTCATTTGTGTGATTATTCCTTCCGAGCCATGATGGTTCAAATTGCGCAACCAACACTAAAAATGGTGACTCACTGACTCAACAGATGAGCATCTAACACTCCAGGCTATAGAAGGTAGTGAGCCGAAATTTCCTAAATTATAGACCAATTAAATATGGTAAATCTTCACTAGGCGCTAACGAAAGAAGGTACGATATATGGGAAAAACGTTAATCTGTTCATTAGAATCTGGAGAACAAAACAATAATTGTTGAAGGGAGAATTAGTCACCATCGGCTATTTTAATGTGGCGATGGCTTATTCAGAATTGCTTTGGAATTAAACACTTTTTTCCGCTTCTCGAAACGTTCGAATAGCTATTAAAATGGTTTGAATCATTGTGGTACATCTTTCACGCTTTAAGTGGTGCTAAAATCAAGAAAAGACAATAAATGGTCCAACAAATGACCTCATACGTGGAATTTCGCCGAACACCGCCTTTCAAATCAGTCTGAAATTGTATAAAGTCAGTCTGAAATAACCCAGAATGAGTCTGAAATGGTTCAAAATTGGTTTCAAATATACTAAGAGTATTCTGAAATAATCCACATTTTCTACATTTTCTGGTCTAAAATTTGTTGAAAAGGATCAAAAATTAGTCTGAAAAGATCCAAAGAAAATCTAAAGTGGTGCAAAAGCTCTCAAAAATCGTCTTAAACTAGTCTAAAATAGACCGAATGGCCAGTACTGAAAATTAAGAAATTCAGTGAGGTGGAGCCAGAACTTGAAGCTAGAAACGAGCATAGAGAATGGATGGTCCAAAAAAATGGCCTGTAACTAACTGGAAATCTTGAAGCCCTAATGGGGTTATTCATGTAGCGAAAGTGTGTATTGAAATTCATTTCGCGACACTCGTGCATTGAATTTCTGTGCAGACTTTCGCTGCATGAATAACCCCATGAACGAGCTAATTTCAACATTTCTAACAAAATCCAAACCTAAATTTTTCAGAGCAAAGCCAGCAGTCAAAATTGTCAAGGATGGGTCTCATTATTTGAGGGAGTTGTAGTCGTTTGATGGACCCATCCTGTTCAAAAAGGTCAAAGGATTCGGTTTGGAGGTCTTATAAAAAATCATAATTTAAAATCTGGAAGAGTACTTGGAAGGTAAATTTTGAAAAAATTTTACACTCTAACAAGGGAACCTTTTAAGTTGACCTTCTAATTTGCAAAAACTAACTTCACAGGATGAAAGAGCGTCCTTTAAAACATATAAATCCGTTTTCAAAATCTGCTTAAGAGACCTCTAAAGTGCTGAAATTTCAGTTTCAGTACCAAAAAATACCAAAAAAGGACCAAAAAATCACTTTTTTAGTGTAAAGTATGCAATATTCAAATGTGATTTTCTCTACTTCTAAGAGGTTTCAGAACTTGAAATTTTTTGTGTTATACTTGAAATGAGTTGAAGTTTTTTATTTCATTATGTTTTAAAAAAAAATGTTCGAAACTAAAAACTTGGGCACACCCAAAGTTTAAGCAAATTTCGAAATTTTCCAAAACTTTTCTGAAAAAATTTTTTTTAGAAAAAATGTTGAAATAAGAAACTTCAACTCATTTCAAGTATAACACAAAAAATTTCAAGGTCTAAAACCTCCTAGGAGTGGAGAAAATCACATTTGAAAATTGCATACTTTACACTAAAAAATTGATTTTTTGGTACTTTTTTGGTATTTTTAGGTACTGAAACTGAAATTTCAGCACTTTAAAGGTCTCTTAAGCAGATTTTGAAAACGGATTTATATGTTTTAAAAGACGCTCTTTCATCCTGTGAAGTTAGTTTTTGCAAATTAGAAGGTCAACTTAAAAGGTTCCCTTGTAAGTTTGGAAATTCTTCAATTCTTCAGAACAGAAGTATCTCAACGTCGTCTGCAGCTTCACCCAGATCACCAAAGCCATGCCAGTCATGAAATGTTTCGAAATTTTCAGAAAAGATTCGAGAAATGACGCGATGAATGTCATTTCCTCGGAGGTCTCAAAGCTGAAGAAGTTAGGTTTCTGATTAAAAAAATTTTTTAGTTGTCACCCAGCCTACTTGTCAGAACCTAGCAGTCTTACAAATGCAGCTTCACGTGGCCTTTGAGCTAAGAAAGTGAAATATGTTATAGAATTCCCCGATTCCTAGATCAGAAGCGAGTAAGTACCGAGAAGAATATATTTTAAATAAGCCCATTACGCTAAAGCAGGCGGATTTGTTTAGAACTATTTGAATAAAAGTATTTATTTAACTGAAAAAATAAATCGCAAAATTTGCATGAAAAAATTGAAAGAGGAAACCAAAAACAACTATACATGAACTTAGGCAGAGAATGTCCAAAAAAACAAAAAAGCGATTCGAAAAAGAGATGGTAAAAAGGACATTATGAAGGTCTCAATTATTGTTTACGGACGATCAACTGGAACAGATTCAGAAGCTCGAGCTCGACTTCGTTGGTATCGGTTACCTGAAAGTTAGTAGATGTTCAGCGTTTTTGAATATTGAAAACTCACCAAATTCGATTTTTCTACAATAATGCTCACAATCTCTGGATCCATTTTGAGCTTTTGCAATAGTCCAAACTGCTGCGCCAAGCGAAAAACTTATGTTGAACGCTGTCGTTGAGCTTATTGTATCTTCATCATCGGCGTCTTCTTTAAAAAACCAACTAATTTCGACAAAAGTGACCTTGAGTCTTTCGTAAACGCAGTCTGCGTCCATTTTCTGAAATTTTGAACTTTTTTAGGATCCAACTTTTGTTAACTAATGAAATTTTGATGGTGATATGTATTTGATAGATATTTTATCAATTGACAGATTTCTGATCTCTTTTACATTAACCTAGATAATCGAGGTAAAAGGGCACGTAAAAGATAAGTATTTATGAGACTACTAGGTTCTGACTACTAGGCTGGGTGACGACAAAAATATAATTTTAAAAACTTTAAAAAACTAACTTCTTCAGCTTGGAACCCTCCAGGAAAATGACATTGATCGCGTCATTTCTGGAATCTTTTTTGAAAATTTCCAAGAATTTTTTGACTGGCATGGCTTTGGTGATCTGTGTGTAGCTGCAAATGACATTGAGATACTTCTGATCTAAAAAATTGAAAAATTGAAATTTTAGATTTGATTTTTTTTCAAAATTTACCTTCCAAATTCTCAACATTTATTTTTTCCGAAACCTCCAAACCCAATCCTTCGGCTTTTTTGAATAAGATGGGTTCATCAAACGACTCCAACTTCCTCAAATAATGAGACCCATCCTGGACAATTTTGACTGCTGGCTCGGTTCTGAAAGATTTAGGTTTGATTTTTTTTTAGAAAATCAGCCAGTTTTAGAGCTTCAAGATTTTCAGTTACATGCTTTTTTTTGAGCCATCCATTTTCTATACTCGATTTTAGCTTCAAATGCTGGCTTTAGACAGCTTCTGCACTATTTTAAACTTCTTTTGGTTAAACAAAATTTAGACATTTTTAGCCGATTTTAGACCATTTTAGGAAATAAGGATTATGTTAGATTAATTTCGGTACATTTGAGACTAATTTTGAACCATTTCAGACTTGTTTTGAGCTATTTCAGATTAATTTCATAGAATTTTGGATTATTTTTGGCTCATTTTACACCAAGTTTTTGGCGAGTAAGAATCCTTATGCAATGCTAAAATTTGCCTCATTAAACGAAATCTACTTTTTTAAAAAAGAAATTGAATGAAGTTTTTAAAATTTATATTAGTTGACTCAATATTTACATTTTCAACTGGGAAAAATTTGGAATTCAAAAAAAACTAACCTTTTTCAAAATAAGTTTCGGCAACAAATGATATTACGAAATCCTTTCAGATAAAGAATTTCTGAGACATAGGGAGAATAATGTAGGGGGAGAGAATTATCAGAAAAATCAATAGGGAAAGAACCCTCCAGAACCCATACACAAGGGTTCGTGGAGAAGTCCTAAAAAGACGTCTATTCACGAAGTCGTCTTGGGGAGAGAATGAATACTAATGGTTGGTACCGGACGATATATATACCCCCGGGGGAGGGGCGGAGTCTCTAGGGTCCAACCAGGTGGGGTGGGACTACAATAACACATATCTGCACATAGTATGTAGTGTCAATCAGGTTCATAATTGGAAACCAATTGTTTCATAGGTGTAATCTTGAAGAATTACACTGCAAAAAAGGAAAAAATTCTTATGGGTAATCACAGTCTTACTTTTATTGTTTCATCAGCACATGATCACTTTTCAAGAGGGTAAGGATTTCTTTTGTTTCAGCGAATTCATTCTGGTATGATTCCGATTCGGAAAAAGTTGTTGTTCTATAATCTACCTGCTTTTGAACTGACTTTCAAGCATGGAGAATTGTCTACCACTATGATCATAATGGTATTCTGAGAAAGTGGAGGTGTTTTGAGAACATCATGGTATTTTGAGAATTCGATAGTTTTCTGCCTAATTTTCAATGTTTTTAACATTTTTTACAGAATTCAGATCGTACTTTCAAAACCTAATTCGTATCTATAGTTTCAAGCAGGGATGTTCGAAATGACCTTTTCGAATTTTTCGTAATTTCGAAATTTTCGGAATGTTTTGAAATTCAAGTTTTAAATCAGAAATTCAGTTTTACCATCACAAAAACGCCAAAAGTGGTGACAATTAAAAGAAAGATTTCGGCAGCCAAAATATAATCAAAAGTAATTCCGTTCGAGACTTGCAAACAAATTTTCTTTCGACGGACCGTAGTCGGAAAATCTAGATTCCCAAAAAAAACTTCAGAAAAAAGGTATGTTGTCTTTGAATTCTCCAAAATTTATGCAGCGCACTTTTTAATGGAGGCCAGACAGCAAAAATTTTGGGGGACAGTTTGGGGGACGAAATCGCGCCGCGCTTATGTAGGTCATCGGTCGTCAGGCGACTTCGCGCCCCCGTAGTTTAGCCGGTAGGAGCGCTGTGCCCCTGAGCTGTCCAGCATGAGTTCAACTCCTCATGGGGGTTCTCTAGGCAAAATATCAGGAAAACTTTTCGGTGTCTGGCCTCCTTTAAGGCACTTTAATGGCCATGATGTCTTTAAGCCATCATACTTATTCTGACAAATGAAAAACTAGAACAAGAACAAAAGAACTGAACCAGGCTCCCAATCGATTGAAAACAGGGAAAAAATTCAAACTTATCTTGGAACTATAGTTTACAAATTAGATTTAGAAAATACTATCTGAATTCTGTGAAAAATGATGAAAACACTAAAAATTAGGCAGAAAACTATTGAATTCTCCAAATACCATCTTTTTCTCAAAATTCCTCCATTTTCTCCAAATACCACGATTTCTCTAAATACCAATATAATCATACAGAGTCCTTTTTTTATTTACTCCAATTACCCTATTCTTTCCATATTATCTTGTCTAGATAGACTTTTCCCATAAGAATAACTCTCTGTGCACAGTCTGAATTGTCCAAATTACGCTAATAAAACAATAAGTGGTCTAGAATTGTAAATTAATAGATGTAATAAACTCTTATATCTAATGTGTTAATCCGAGTGTCACTACACAATGAGATTGTAAATCAACCCAACCTGTTATACGCCTCTCTCCTGTTATACTACCCGATGTCTTTTCGCTTAGAGGCCAATCGTAGTAAGTGTAGTGTTTGTGGAAACGCAGACACACGAACAACGGACAGAGGACAGGCGATTCGACCCTATGTATTCCACTCTCATACTATTCAGTCTACCCTCCGACGACTTTCTGTATAGACGTCTTTTTGGGAGCTCTCCATGAACGCTTGTGTATGGGTTCTGGAGACTCCCTTTCTATATTTTTCTGAGTATCTTCTGTCCCCTTGTAGTATTCTTCCTATATTTTAAAAATCTTCTATCTAAAAAGATTTCGTAATATCGATTTTTGGCGGAATTTTGTTTGAAAAAAGTGAGTTTTTTTGGAGTGTGTTTCCCAGTTGAAAAAGTAAATTTTGAATTCATTGATATAAATTGTACAATTTTCATTCAATTTCCTGAAAAACATAGTAATTTTGCCTCTTTCTGATTTGAGCGGTCCCTAGAAAAAATAACGGTCCGGAGCGAAGTTAGCAAGAAACCGCTATAAATCCTGTTTTTTATTGAATTTTTGAGTACTAATCAAATTTTGATGTTGTCTTGTCAGTTTGTTCACGCCCATGTAGAATTACTACCGTAAAAACTGTAATAGAAGGGCCCTCACACTGCCAATTTTGAGCTTAGCTATCTCAGGTCCTGTAACGGTTATCGAAATGTGTCAACTGATGGGCCCATGTGAAATTCAGTACTATCATCAAGACAACACGATGTTTTATTATAACGAATACATATACATAAAGATGCAAGAAAAACATGTTTTTCTGTCATTTTATACCGAGTACAAACATATAAAATCCTTAGGAAATTGCGCTGAGCTCAAGTAGGCCGTTGGATGAGCCGCTTACTTTGTAGCTTAGCCGGTCTTGGTGATGTACCCTTGATCTGTACTCCATGAGTTCAATTCCTCATGGCTAGCCTCTAGACAAAATTTAAAACTTCTCCGACATCCCAAGCTTGTATTTTTTGACACATTTTTATATTTATTTATTTTTCAGTCATGCACAACATTCATCCAAATCGAGTCTGGCCAAGATTAAAAGCCGAGTATTGGAAGAATCGACAATTTGAAAAGGGTGAGTTCGTAGAAAAATGTGGATTAAGTTAATAATTATCAATTTTTTCAAGTTTTTTGGATGTTTCTACAAAAATTTCGTATTTGTTTCCGTAAAATTCATCATCTTAAAAAATTTCAGCTTATGTCGGGTTTTGCATGATAATCATTATTTTGACCATTGCTGCAACTGTGTAATTTTGAATAATTCAGCTAATATTACATTAATATAGGTTAGTAACAAAAAACTATACAAATATGCGGCAAGAAATGACATAAACTGAAATTGTTAAAAAATGATGAAAAATTTTCAAAGTTTGAAATTTTAATGAAAACAACCGCAAAACCGGAGAAAATCAGCAAATCTCGACTTATGCATAATTTTTCCACTTGGGCCTTACTATCTGTTATCCTAATATCAACCAAACATATTTTCAGCAAGCTTGTCGTCTCCAGCCTGTTCAACGAGTTGATCCAACAGATGATGACTTCGAATGTCACAGATCAACTCGAGAGAGCTTGAGCTGTGGAGAAGTGGTGAGTTCAGCTCGAACTTTCAACTTTGAGGCAATTCATCTGGGTTCCTGTAAAAGATATCAAAAAGTTGTCAATTGACAAATTGTTAAGCATAAAATCACAAACATTTTATCTGTTAACACATTTTTTAAAATTTTTAAAGATTTTTGACTCTTTGAAGATTCGAGAAATCCATACAAAATTCAAAAGAATTCAAATTAAGTTTCAGCAATTCTAAAACTCTAACATCTCCACAAATGCTGAATTCCGATTATTTTTATATGCTCATGGCATTTTGGGCACGAGTTGAGCCTTAATTGTGCGAGTTATTAAATTATCCAAGTCTCGATGACACCGTAAAACCTGTACTAGAAGGTTCCTCTAATTTTTGAATTCGAGCCAATTTATCTCGGTTCTTGTCAAAGATATCGAAAAGTTGTCAACTGACAAATTGTTTATCATAATATTTCAAGCATTTCACCAGTTGGCACATTTCTGATATCTCTTGTAGGATCCAAGATAATTGAGCCAAAAAATGACAGTGTGGGGGTCCGCCCACCCTATACTTGTGCACTTCGAGCTCAATTATCTCGGTTCCTATATGAGAAGTCGAACTTTTGGCAACTAATGAACCTTTGATAATTATATGACGAACTTTTTACCAGTTGATAGATTTCTGATATCTTTCACATTAACCTAGATAATTGAGCTCAAAGGGCACTTAAAAGATGTGCATTTATTAGAGCATTCTGACTACTAGGCTAGGTGACTCATAAAAACAGAACCCTTTTTTAATGATCCTAAGCGATTGCGACCCTCAAACTTCCTGTCCCTTCAAACCTTCACAATCCCAATATTTTTTCAGTCGCTATGATCATCCACGAAGAGATGCAGAAAGGACTCGAAGAACGTATTCAGGCAAGAATGTGTGGTGGATACAATGTCAAGACCATCGCGATTTCCACAACACTGAAGCAGATACTGGGACTAGAAGATGAGCCGTATGCGAAACTGCAAAGTGGAGCCAGGAAGATTTTGAGTATCTACCGCGCTGAGAAGTTTGACCGTCGAATGATGCAGCATATGATTGCTAAGAATCAGTGGGAGTTGCAGGAGACCAAATAAGCCGCTGGACCTATTTATTGGCGCTAATTAATGAATATTTTTTTATTTCATCCAAAATAAATTATTGATTTTAAGCATTTTGTTTTTGCTTAACTTTAAAATCGGTTGAAATCGAGTAATGTATACTTATGGTCCCATCTTTTTTACAGATGTTATCACTTTCAGGAACCTTACTAGCGAACTATCTGACCGGGATTCGAAGTTACAGTTCATTACCTATACCATCAGAAGGCCAATGAAATTATGATTCTGAATAAGTTTTTTGTTTTTGCAAAACTGTGATGAGCTTTGAGAAAATTTGGTCGAAAGATAATTTGGTCGAAAATTTTAGTATTGAAAACGTAATATATTTATTTCAAATTTTAAAAGCCAAACACAGCTTGAAATCAACTGAAAATTATCTTTTGACCTAACTTTCTCGAAGCTCACCGCCGTTTCGCACAAACAGATAACATATTCCGAATAAAAATTTTATGGGATTTTTAATGATCTAGGTAGGGACCACAACATTTTTTTCAAACAGCTTTTTCCTGGATATCCTCTCCCTAATTAGCATAGTTCAAAATTTCGTTCAAAAATTTTTCTCACTCCCAAATTACAGTCCATTTTATGCTCCTAATTTTTCTTCATTTTCTCCCCGAAAGGGAGGATGTTGTTGACGCAAGGCTGCGGCGCGGAGAAATAGTCAGCTATTTCTCAAGCCATTTCCGCTGCCTCTTCTTGGTCAATTTTACCTCTTGATTCAGCTCTGACGTCTTGGAATCTCTGGCCATTTAATTCTTCTGCAGCTCTGGCGTCTTCTGAAGCTTCTTGGTTATTTCCTGGAGCAATTTCTGGAGCTCCGACGGCATCTTGTGGAGCCGTTACTTCCTTTTACAGAGTTTCTTGAAACATGTGAGCACTGTATCTAACTCGGTGGTCCCGATTTCCTGAGTTTCTTGTATCACATCTTTTTGGCTCTGGCAGAGCTTGAAGCTCTTAGTCCTGTCTCACATTGCTCAGCCGGGCTCTTTTTTGCCTTCCCGTCTCTCGGAAAGATCCCAGGGTGAGCTAACCGTCTTCACACGAGAAAGACGCTAATTTTCGATTAACGATGGAATGACGTTAGGTGCCGGTTCCTGGAACGAAAAAAAAACATTAAAAATCAAAAAAAATTCCTTCAAAAATGCACTTAAAGTCGACTGAAAAAGCTTTGGGCAAACCGTGGGTCACTCGGGTTGGTGGCCTAACATTTTTAGCATGAATTTTCTATGCCACGACTTTTTTGGCCCAGAATCGGTTTAATATGACCCTAGTGTGTTTTCTAGATGATTTTGACGTGATAGTCTAACTTTGCAAGTTGAGTTTTCTAGGCCACCATGCCACAATGACATAGAGTCGACTTGTGTCGACTTGTGTCGACTCGTGTCGTGTCGAATCAACTCGACACGACACGTCATTTTAAACGCACTCGATTGAACGATAATTTTTTGAGGGAGTTCAACTTTTATGAATTTTAAAGTATCGTATTGTTCGTTTAACATGATGGCCTACCTTTTTCAGCTTGAGTTTTCTAGGCCATCATCTTTTTTCCTGGAAATGGTTAGATATGCAACTGGTGCGTTTTCTGAGCCATTTTGAAGTGGTGGCCTAGAAAACCAAAATTGCAAAAGTTAGGCCACCACTTAAAAATGGCCGAAAAATGCCCTGACATGACTCTGGTATGTTTTCTAGGAATGAATTTGCTGTTGCCAAAGGGAGTGTTATTCTACTGGAAAGTGATAATGAAATCGATTATCGAAATGGAGGGGATGATTCTTAAGAGCTTTCTGATGTTTCATGGGTTTATCCGGCAAGTGACAATCCGAATCGAGATATCCAGTCAAAAGAAGGCACACCACTCTTTGAGATTGTTTCATCAAGCGTTACGGATCCACAAACCAGAAAGATTACTCCTAAAAAATTGAAAACACACAGAAAATTAAAAATGCCACAATTCCTAGAATTTGGGAATTCTCCGCTTTTTAGGATTTTTTTAAATTGCGGAACTTTTTGAAATTTTGAAAATTTTTAGAAATTAGAAATTTCGGAAAATGGAGTAGTTTTTTTTTTGAAAATTTCCGAAATTTTTTTTGGAATTTTGTGGAACTTTCAGAAGTTTCAAATTTTCAAATTTTTCGGACTTTTTTTTAACTTTTGAACTTTCTGGAGATGCTGAGTTCTTCGCGATTCTCTGAAATTTAGAAAAATTGAGTTCAACAGTTTGTGAATTCCCAATTTCCTAGAATTTAGAAACTTTTCGAAACTTTAAAAAGACTAGGTAGTTCGAAATTCTCGAAAATTGTGCATTTTGGAAAAAAATTGTGCATTTTGGAAGCAGAATTCTCAAAAGTTTTTCTGATATTCGAAACTTTTGGATTTAAAAATTTCCTAGAATTAAGGAACTTCTTAGTTCTTTAGAGTTTCAGAATTTTCGGAATTTTCAAAAACTTTGAAAAATGGAACTTGTGCCCATTTTTTGAAGGTTTGAGTCAAAATTTTAAAATTGGCTGGAAAAAAATTCATCTAACAAAAACAAAACCATGGAACAAAAAAATTATTTAAAAACAAGTAGCTTCGCACTTCCTACGACGTCTGCAGTTGGAATTGACGGCTTCTCCGTAAGCAATTTGAGCTGTGGAAGCAGTGGTAGTAGTAGCATCTGAAAAACTGGTCTTTTTTAATATTACATTTTTGATAATCAGCATTCTCAGAATTCGTTGATAAGAACATTAACAGGCTTGATCAAAGAGAATCTGCTGGAATACAAATGAAACCTGATCATTGGGTTTTGGATTTAAAGCTAAACTCACCAATCGCCTGTATTTTTGAGTATGATAGCAGGAATCGTCTCCTTGGAAAATCAGATGCAGATTTGTTGTCCAATTCAGTCCAAGAACGCATTCGTTGAAGATTTTGTGAATTGCTAGTGTTGGATAAACGAATGGTTTTCCTCGGCGATCAAAAATCGTAGTTACTCGACGTATCCCAGGCGGCAGTCATTGACTTTAGAATATTCAACGTTGGGTGTTATTCTGAAATTGTACTAATAGAACTGTATAAAACATATTCTGTAAGACTAGATTAGAGACAAGACTAGACTACATTTACATTTAGATTCAAAAACTTACCCAACATGTTCTGCTGGGCAGCTGGCAATCCACGTGCTTGGTTTGGGAACTCAGGCATCCGAAGACCCGCCTGAAGAGCGTAAAGAGCTTCCAGATGAGCCATATTCGGGATTCCATGTTGATCCATTCTTGACAAATCTGACGACTTTGAGAGAAGAAGACACTTAGGTTGCAGTTGGAGTGACGGGCACCTAAACTGAACACTCTTTTTTTGGCGTCAATAAGAGAGACAGTAAAATAAATGAGCACCCCATCAATTGGCCAAAATATATTATAAAACATATTCTGTAAGACTTACCGTAACCAATCCTTTGTCTATATCACAATCTTCAAAAAGTTTGGTGACTTCAGTGAGAGTTATGACATCGGGGACGATCTTATTCTTTTTGGAATAGATGTAGTAAGAATAACGAAGTAATAGGTAATATTCAGAAAAATCAAAAAGTACTCAGAAAAATCAAAAGGGACTCAAAAAAAGACGTCTATGCAGAAAGTCGTCGGAGGGACATAATGAAGAGGAATATGTGTGTGGAAGGAATAGAGGCGACTTTATTGATTTTCCTCGCGTTCGTTGTTTGTTTCTCAGCGTCTCTCAACTTTCTGCACTTACTAAAATGCGACCCTGGGGGAACAGAGGGGGGGGGGAGTGTCTATCTATAAAGGTGGGTTGCTCGTAATGTAGTGTCATGTAAACACTTACATAGGTGATATGAAGGCTCACAGATTAGATTGGAGTTTATGAACAATGCAACATGTAGTGTGATTCGAATTAACAGATTAGATAGAAACCAAAATTTATTACATCTATTCACTTACAAGTCTATTGTTTTATGATCGTAATCTGGATAATTCACACTGTGCATAAAGAATTATTTTTGTGGGAAAAGTCCAAGCGAATAGAAAGACAATAGAGGTAATTGGAGTGAATAAAAATTACAGTATTTATAGTCGACAATGCTCAAATCTCGAATTCCGGTTTCAAAAACAGATAGATTATAGAACAACTATTTTTCCGGATCAGGGCTGGGATTTCACGTTTACGGTTTTTACGGTTTTTACGAATTTTACGAATTTTACGGCATTTCGAGACAGGCGTAAAATTTTACGGATCACCGTAAAATTTTATTCGTAAAATCCGTAAAAACCGTAAAACTAATAGATGAGTGTTTTTGACAAAAATATAACTTTATTTTAAGTTTAGAGCTATTTTAAATATGTAACTTTCTGAGATTCCGATGCAAAAATTGGGAAATTTCATTTTTTTCCGAAATTTTTGAAAAAATTACCGAACTATTTGGAAAATTGAATTTAGAGATTTTTGATAAAAGTGTGACAATACATAATTCTTGAGTTAAAACTGAAATTTCGCAACATTACATACCTGAAATATCCCAAAAACTTGAAAAAAAGGTTTTGCTTGCCAAAAACAGTCATTTTGGAAATTTTACGGTTTTACCGATTTTACGGAATTTTACGGATTTTTAAATCCGTAAATTTTACGTTTTACGGATTCCGTAAAAAACTATTTTACGCCCAGCCCTGTTCCGGATCGGAATCATATCAAAATAGATTTCCTGACGCAATGACTGGGATCTCCTACTTGAAAGTGATTCTGTGTCGATGAAATCAACGATGGGAATAGAGGAGGTAATTCTTCAGTAAGATTTTAGATGTTCCTTGGGTTTATCCGGCAAGGTTCAGTTTAGATTGAGATATAAAACTGAAAGGGAAGGCACACCCCTCTCTGAAATCGTTTCACCAAAATTCACTATTTCGCAGCACTGACCAGAAAGATTAGTCCTGAAAAAAAAGTCAAATATCCAAATTTATGACACGTTTTCTGTAGAATTCAACTTCAAGCATGTTGACTGTACAGAAATATTCAAGCTCTGCAAATAATTCAGGGGTACAAAATCCATGATTCTGAGCACTCAAATTTTCAATAAGTTAAATACCGTAAAACCTGTATTAGAAGTGCCGGCACTTCTATTTTTCGTGAGATCTCTTGGGGGGCACTACAAATAGAGAGGCACTTCAATTAGAGGGGGCACTTGTATTTTTCGTGGGGTCGCTGATAACAGGACTTCTATTGGAGGGACATAATTTTTCAGTGAAAATTTCGTTTTTCTACTCAGAATCCATTGAAATTTCTTCATTTTAAAAAATTTCTAATGCTACATATTGAAGTTTTTAAAAACTGGCACGTGAGAATTTCGTGTACGCCGTTCGTACCGATAGGTCCCGCCCTCAAATCCAATATTGTACCAAACGAAATTTTTTTTTTGAGTTTAGTGGGATTTTCTGAATAAAATTCAGATTTTTTGGTAACATTTTCATAGCTAGAATTTCTAGAATTTTCTCAAACTGAAAACTCCAAGCTTAATTGTGAAAATCGCTTGAACAAGACAAAAATCTGTAATAGAGCGATGGCAAATCGCTCAGGGGCCAGTTGTTTTTTTTTTTTAATTAGACAATGATACAATCAAAACAACTGAAAAAAAACGGCTGAAAATCAAGAGATAGTCAAAGGGGAACGTCAATTTCAAGGGCACTTCTAATACAGGTTTTACGGTAATTGAAACTACTGAATTGACATTTTTTCTCAAAATGTGTCACATCTTTATTCAGGGGAGAAATTTCCATTCAACGATACGAAAAAAAAAATTGACCGATGGATTTTGGGGACTGTTCTAAAATCACGGAACGAAAAAAAATCACGGAACGAAAAAATCACTTAACCAAACTTTGTCTCGCACGCTGAATATGATTCTGATATTAGAATTTCAAATAGTGTGAATGTTTTTCACCACAACAAACTTTCAGTGATCTTTTCCAAAAGAACTTATGTATTCAAAAAAAATCTGTGTATTACCATCGTCCATTCCTTCATTACAGGGTGATTTTCTAGCAGGAGAACACTTTCTTATTTTTTTTTCTTCTGCAAATCTATTCTGGTGTGATTCCAATCCCGAAAAACCGACGTTCTATCATCTACCAGTATTTCAAACCGGAATCCGAGCAACGTCTACCGCAAACAGAAAGTTCTATTATTTTCTTTAATTCTTCTTATTGTCTTTCTGATTTTCTTCTCTAAATGAACGTTTCCCATAAGAATAATTGTCGGTGCACAGTGTTAACTGTCCCGATTACTCTCATGAAACAATTGGTGTATAGACATGTAAATTAATATATGTAAAGAGGGTATCTAGTGTGTCAATCTGAATGTCACCACACAATAGGATTGTAAATCAACCCTACCTGGATTCCTCAGAGGCATATTGCAGTGACGCAACGGGCAGGTTCACCCTATGTTTGTCTACCCACCTGGATTGACCCTGAAGACTCCGCCCCCTCCACACGGGGATAAATACCGTCCAATACTAACTATTAGTATTCATTCTCTCATCTAGATGACTTTCTGAATAGACGTCTTTTTTGCGAGCTCTCCAAGAACCCTTATGAATGGGTTCTGGAGAATTCCTTTCTATTGATTTTTCTGAATATTCTTTTCTTTCTTTATTATTCTACTCATATTCTACCAATCCATTGTCTACAAGGATTTCGTAACACCTACTGTATTTTGTTTAAAAAAGGTGAGTTTTTTGTTTGAATTCAAAATGTTTATCAGTTGAAAATGTGAATTCGGAATTAACTTACATAAATTTTACAAATCTTATTCAAATTCTTTAAAAAAACATAGTAAATTTCGTTCATTGATGAAATTTTCGACACAGGGCTAGATTTTTTAACGTTAACAAAGTCTAAAATGTAAAAATTTCATACAAGACGAAATTAGAGTTAAAATCTACTCGATGCTTAAAATATAAATTGAATTATTTCCAGTACCGTAAACTCACAAAGTAGCAAAAAGCAAAGTCGGACCAAGCTTTTGCTGTCAGTCGTAATCCAGACAAAGCAACTATTGCTTCATTGGCTTCCGAACTTCAGTTGAGCAGAGCTCGGGTAAGTTATTCCTATCTATTCGTTCATAATCAGAAGAATAGTTTATTTTCAGGTAAGAGAACATTTCCAACTCCACTCTCACTTGCCAATGACGAAGCCAACCTATTTTGATGGAGATTTTCCAGAAAAACCCAAGATTTCGGGACTACACTAGAAAACAACTCTGATCCATCCAAACGTAAGAAATTTAATCCAATTTGCATAGTAAAAAACAATTTTCAGCTGAAAAAATTCTTTAACGAGCGCAGAAGGGACGATGGGATTTCGGACAATTTTCCACTCCACGAAGAAGAAGCGAGACCAATACTGCTGGATATCTTCGCGATGAACCTGTTGTTCACTGACTATAAGAACACTGAATCAAAATATAAGATTCACTGAACGTACCTTATTTTAAATTTTTAATAAATTTTTTATAATTAGATAAAAAAAAAACTGTATTTGTTTATTACCTTCAGGTTCCCAGACTAACACCCACATATTTGGGTTTCATATGTATGCATCGGAAAGAGAAACGATAGCCATGTGAACTGTAACTTGAAAAATCTTTTTTTTCCCTCCTTTGCATAATTTCAATTTCTTCTTCTAAAAAACAATTTCATTTGAAAAATGTTTTCAAGATATCATGAAGAATAACTTTTCATTGATAAACATTTGAAACTTCAACAAACTCCAGTATATTGACAAATTTGATTGAAGTGAGCATATACGGAAGCGATTTCTGCTCTGAACGGATCGGAGCCTATGGCGCGACTAGCTACTCCAATGACATAGTGTCTTCCGTTAACGTCATTTATCACGCTTCCACCGCTGTCACCCTGTAAAATTATATTAGAGTAGGATCCAAACTTTCCAACTTACCGGTCTGACAGAGTACTTCTGATGTTGGTCAACAATAGTAAACGCACGACCCATATTTGCCAATGATTCTATCTGAAAATAATTAATTAGAGGTTCAATCAGGCATTGAGCGTATGTACCACGAAATCTCCTTTTCTCAACATATAAATCCCTTTACGATCTGTATTGTCGAAGTTTGTGTCTGTAATTAATAGAATTCGAAGAATTTCAATATCGGTCACTAACTGTTATGACCATAAGACGTCAGTCGAACGTTTGTATAGGTTGCTTGAAGACTTGGATTGTCTGAAAGACGTTCGGGCTGAGAATTTCAGAAGCTTTTTTGACTTACTTGAAATGCAAGCCGGCTGAGCGAAATCATTCAATCGAATATCTTCTTTCAATTCCCAAATCATCATGTCATCATAATTGACATCCGCGCGGTAGCAGTAGTTGAAAAGAATTATCTGAAATTCCAATCTTTTATGCTCCAGAAAACTCATTTTTACCTTTGAGACTTGCTCGGAAATGAGCTCATCCTTTTGATTAGTAACATAAAATAGATTGTTGTTTTGGGTGAACACCCAATTATTTCCGTTGAAATTATAGATGTCATGGGAAGCCGAGCAAGCTGATAACTTACTCGCAGAACGCTGTTGATAGAGTTAGGATGGGATCATAGTCTCCTTGATGAATCATAACGCAATGAGAAGCTGATAAGATGTGTCTAGGTGATATGATTGTTGCCGAACATCTCCGATTTCCAAATCTGATACGAACAGCCCATGGAGCCTGACTTCCAGAAATCGGAATTCCACCGAGTATGTTTCCTAAAACCAAAACTTTACGATGTGGACCCCTTCCACTAATGGTTTTACCATACTTCTTCTGGTCGATGATTGATGCAAAAGTCCTGGTTTCGTTCCGCAATAAGTCTTCAAATGTTGATTCTCTTTCCAGCTCAAAATACCGCACTCGATTCCAATGAAGAACAAGAATATCGAATAGAGAAAGAAATTCATATTGAAATGACTGTTTGAGAGAAGTAGTTCTTCTTTTATAGTCAACGGAGTAGTAGTTTATGAACGAGGTGGGTGTTGGGGTATAGAATTTTATAGGTTCTCGAAAATCTAGCAGTTACAGTATTGAAATAATAACTTTTATTAGCACTATTCCCTTTTCAAAATCCATGAACACGAAATTCGCTTTAACCTGACTTGATAAAATAAGCAGATTTTGATAAAAATAAAATTTTCAGGATATGTTAAGAATAGCATATATAACCACTTCTGAAAATTGCAGTTTAACTCAACAAATTTATAGTTCCAGAACGTCCTAGAAATAGAGAAAATGGTTTTTGAAAAATGCTCATTTGCACTGAAAAGGTGATTTTTAGTTTCGTAACTGATTTAACTGCAGAAGCTGAATCTGGTCAGCGGATTTCAATATTTTCAGAAGTTTCGAGATAGGTTAATCCCAACATACCGTAAAACCTGTAAAAGAAGGGCCTCTATCGTTTATCTTTGAGCCTATTTACCATAAACACGTTAAAAGAACGCCATTTGGACCGTTCCCTTTGAGCCTAAATATCTCACTCCTCTTGAAAGATATCAAAAAGTAGAAAACTAATGAAATGTTTATAATAAACTCAACAACATTTTATCATGTAACCACTTTTTGATATCTTTCAAAGAAAACGAGATACATGGGCTCGAATTTGACAATCCGGGTGGCGTTCTATTAGAGTGTTTACGGTATCTCTGTTCCTGTCAGTAAAATTAAAAAGTAGTCAATTGATAAACTAATAATAAACATATTACGAACATTTTATTACTTGACCACCTTCTGATATTTTATACAAGAACCGAGATAAATTGGCTTAAAGTGAACATTTTGGGAGACCTTCTATTACAGGCTCTACGGTATCTTAACATTTCCATCGAAATCTGGGTTCACAATGTTTTGAGGTTCTCTTGTTATGTAAAAAATCAAGCATTTGTAGAAAGTGCGCCACATCACACATTCCTGTAAAAGAAGTCTTGGCTCGGTGCCAATTTTTAAATCGAGGTTTCTTTCAGCGATGCCATCAAAATAGAACTGTTTTGGGTATGCAATTTTTTATTAAATATAAATTATCAGCTGATTTTTGACAATTGATTGAGCCATCAAGCAAACGTGAATCCCACAACTGACGGCATCCCTTTGAGTTGGAATCGGGTGATCCAAGTATCGTTTCTTTTCCACGCGGCTCGAATCCCAAACAGTTTGCATTCCAAATCGACGAAGAATCGAAGATTAGAAGAATCCAATGGTCTTTATCTCGAAGGTGCACTTGATTGTCCATTACTCGTACATATTCCAAAGGCAAGGATCCACAATGTCGAATCGATAATTGACAAGGTTGCTGAAGAACCGATGGATCACTTCTTCACAAATCCATGATCCAGGCACCATGTGTTGAACCTTTCCTTTCCGATGATTTTGTCGACTACTGTGCTGAAACACCAATTTGATGAATTGATTCCAAAACAGAAGATCTTACCCAGGGTCAGATACCGATTTGCACATTTCCAGACTGAACTGAAGAATCTTGGAACATTGAAGGGATCGAGCAATTTGGAGCTGACAAGTTGCTTTTCCGACCAAGCCTCTATGAGAATGCTGGTCGATGTAAGAGTAAGGGTGCAACTATCCGAGAAGCCATGAACCTGAAAATATTGACTTAAAATATATCGAGTTCTCACAAGTTCGCTTTCCATCACTTTTTTTTTCAATTTAGAAATACTAAAAGTGTAGCTTCTTTTCGACTTCAAATCTACAAAATTCAGTGAACGTCTAGCGATCAAATAAGCTTCTGGTAATTGAAAAAAACCTATGCCAAAATCCGCTAAAAAAATTTAGATTTTAGTAAAAAACTCACCATTTTTCTCAAAAATTACGTCCAAAATCGATTTATTGCGAAATCCTAACAGATAGAGGATTTCTAGAATATTTAAGAATAATATGATATAGATCTTCAGGTAAAATAAAAGGAAAAGGAGCTCTCCAGAACACTTTCATTTTAGGGTTCATGGAGAGCTCCCAACGAAGACGTCTATTCAGAAAGTCGTCTAGAGAAGAGAATGAATACTATGTGAGAAGAAAGACATGAGGCTGCCTCGCTTGTCCTATGCGTCACTGTCATTTTTCTGTTTCTCTGAGTTTCGTCAATCTCCATGAACTCTCTGAAATGCAACCCTGGTGGGAACAGACCGTGAATGATCCCATTATGTAGTGACATTTATGATAGATGCACAAATGGGTCTTATTGAGAGTCGTAGAGATTTCATGAAGGGTCATGAGAAACCTGACACCTATTGTTGTATGAGCGCAAACTAGACGATTTCTGGACATACAATTTTTTCTATGGAAAATGAATTTAGACGAGAGATTGGGGAGACAATGAAGTGGTCATTGAAAAAAAAATAAATTTCCGTTTTCATAGTTGACAATGCTCGTATTGCGGTTAAAAAAACATGACATTTTATTTGAAGCACCTTTGTGATTGCTCTTTGCTCTCGCTTCCAGACAACCTCCTTCGCCATGTTTTCATCCTTTTCAATTACTGTGAAAAAGAGTAGACCACGAATATAACAAGCTCCAAATTCTAAGCGAAAAACTTGAAATACAGAGAAGAGTTTCAAAAACAAAGTCTGAGAACAAGTTTTAATAAGCATAATTGAATTGTAGACAATGCTCAATGCTTGGATTTGGCTTTCAAAGCAGGTAGATCGTAGAAAGTCATGTTTTCTGGATTGAAATTATACCGAAATGGATTAGCTAATGTAAGCCAAATGACTGTATTCTCCATCGTCCGATATCCAATCATAAAAATGGGATCCTAGAAAGATGGGGATTCCAAGTTAAGTTCGATTTTCAGGGTTTTTTTTTCATTTTTTTTTGTATTTTCTAATAAATATTACATCGGAATGTTTCCGGAAACTTCTGAATTTAAAAATTACAGGAATAACTGAATTCGTGTGTTTGGAAACTGGTCAGTTTAACCCCCTCACTGCCGCGAGCTTAATCTCTGGGTTTTCGCTTGCTGGATCTTATATTTGAATTTACTTTTCTGAGAAATTTCATTTTGAGGTTTTCAAACTTTCCACGAATTCTGGATATTTGTATTTCAGGATCTCTAAATATTAAACATTTCTAGATTCCGAAACTTCCCAATTTCTAACTGTTCCAAATTTACCAAATTACCACATTTTTCGTTTTGAATTCTATACCCATTGTCGATTTAATAAGTAACATGTGAATCTAAATTGTGATAAACTATCTGTATCACACTACAACTGATATTGTAGATGTGTTATGTTTCAGTTTACCCCTCCCCCCGGACGGACAGTCGAGGTCTCTTCCTCTCTTTTTATCACCAATGTGTTATGCAAGAGTTTCGCGGAAAGCATCGCATTTTATTTCCCATACATATCGAAGTCACACTTTCTCTTCATGAATAACCCTACAAGTATAGATAGTAGAGAAACGAGGAGAGACGAAAATGCAAAAATGATGATAGCGACACAGAGGAGAATCAATGGAGGCGCCTCTATCTCTTTCCGTATCATTTTTTGTCTATTACGTAATTGATGATCTATTTTATTCCAGAGAACTCGGAAATTTGCATGTTCGAATATCAACTTTGTGTCGAACTTCTAGAAAAAATCACATGAATAAATTTTGATGTGCAAAAGTCTCTCATCGGTTCTAATTTTACATCTCCAAGCAAGCACAGTATTTTATAATTGATATAATTTGTTTTGAGACAGTAACCAGGATCATGCACCTCACTCCCAATAAATCAACGAAAACAGGGAAATTTGAGAAAAAATCTGCTCTTGGTGAATACTCATTTTCTCCTGTAATAGGAATTATAATTTCGTTAGATGATCAAAAACAATTTTCTCAAAATTCTCCTTCCAAAACAATTACCGTAACAACTCTATTTGATAGCCACCCCTAATTGAATGCCAGGCTCTAAAATAGTGCCATCCTAGAGCACCTCTTCACATTATCCATTGTCATTTTCTTATTTTTATGAGCCTGCTTATAGCACTCATAGAGTATCCTTCTGCATATCTCTTCTTCACATCATTAGTTACTAGAAAAGATCAGCTCCTTCACCTACCCCATATCTCTCTTTACATGAACAACACCTGGTTACGCCCACCTGGAAAGCCCCTATATAAGGCCCGGAAGAAACTCTAATTCATTGTCATTCAATGTTCTTTCTCGTGGTGGTGCAGGTTGATCTGGACTAGTCAAGTCTCTAAGACTTGGATAGTCTGAACCATCTTGCCCCTATTAAAAGTGCCTCAATGCCTCTCTTTGGAACCCCGATTGGGATCCTTTTCTTTGATTGTTCTGATATTACTTGCTATATATTCTCTGCTCTTCTATTCTTCTATCCTGTTGCTGGAAAACTGTGAGATGCTTTCACTATGTTGTATGCAGGACTCCAAAAATACAATAACCATTTTACATGACACATCGCACAGCTGATTCTCTGAAGGCAAACGATCCAATTGCTGCGGAGGTCCGATTTCAATTGAAAATCAGAACCCTCGTCACAAAATTGATCAATTTGGACATGAAGCGGGATAAGCCAAACGTCGCGAGAAGGAGATCAATAGTATTGTGGACAAACTCGAAGAAATGAACGCGGAGATTCGTCGATTGAAGGACACATACGCTGATCAACTCCGAGATGAATTAACTGAAATCGAATTTGGAACAACGAAAAATAAAATTTGGAAAACTGCATTTCACAATCAAAAAGTTAATTTAATGGATGGAGTTGGATATGCGGTACTTAATTTGAATTCGTCCAGTGATGTCTAGTCAAGGAACTCAGCCAGGAGTTCAGTCAGGGATCCCCAGTCAAGGACAAGTCAAGGACATGAATCCGGAAAGGGACAAGGATCAGCTACATTGCCAATTCAGTTGCGTCGATCTACTCGCATCCGGAAGGAAGTTGTCAAGTTCGATCTCGGATGCTTCACAACCCCCGCCAGAAGAGGATAATCATCCAAGGAGACGCAAGTCGTTTGAAGCGAGTCCTGAGCTGCTCAGCTGCAGGCAGATTTTTATCAATCTGACTCTCATTTTTGAATAAAAAAACAACGCCTTCGGACTTTGGGACACTAAAATAACCATACTTGCGAAATATGAAAAGATATTTATTAAAAACAAAATGACAGGTTATTGATGCTGAACAGGTACTAACAAACCTACAACTGGCCATCATGAACATGGGGATGTTTTCTAAAAAAGAGACCGAACGTTCTGGAATGATGAATACTACAAAGGCGTTCACGTTGATGCTGCACTTCGCCGAGCAGTTCGATCCGTTGAGGCACTTGAATAGCGATGGAAAGGTTGGAAATGCCTAGAAGAAAAGCCTGGAGAGTGTGAGTTATCCGAGTGAAAAATCTAGAAGAATCATAGCTTCATTTCCAGGTAATCGCTGTGAAGGAAGTGGAGTTTGAATTGAATAACCTTTGTCGATTTTCGCTCACGTTTGAATAAATTCAATTTGTATAATCTATTTTCAAGATTTTAAATTTGCAATAGTATCGAGATAGGTTAGCTACAACATACCGTGAAACCGGTAAAAGTAGGGCCCCTATCTTTCAATTTTGAGCTTATTTGGCTCTGTTCTGAATGAAAAGCAGTCAATTGAGAAACTGTTAATCGAAGTAGTACAGACATTTTATTGGTTGACCACTTTCTGATATTTTTTACAGGAACAGAGATAAATTGGCTCAAAGTGAAAATTGTGGGAACCCTTCTATTACAGGTTTTATGGTATCTTAACATTTCCATGGTAATCTGGGTTCACAATGTTTTGAGGTTCGCTTGTTATGTCAAAAATCAAGCACTTGTCGAAAGTGCGCCCCATCGCACATTCCTTCCAAAGAAATCTTGGCTCGGTGGCAATTTTCAAGTCGAGATTTTTTCCCGCGATGACATTAAAATAAAATGTTTTGGGTATGCAAATTTTTATTAAATTCAAATTATCAGCTGATTTTTGACAATTGATTGAGCCATCAAGCAAACGTGAATCCCACAATTGCCGGCATCCCTTTGAGTTGGAATCGGGTGATCCAAGTATCGTTTCTATTCCGCGCGGCTCGAATCCCAAACTGTTCGCATGCCAAATCGACGAAGAATCGAAGATTAGAAGAATCCAATGGCCATTATCTCGGAGTTGCACTTGATTGTCCATTTCTCGTACATCTCCCAAAGGCAAGGATCCAAAACGTCGAATCGATCATTGACAAGATTGCTGAAGAACCGATGGATTACTTCATCCCAAATTCATGGTCCAGGCATCTGGTATTAAACCTTCTATTTCCGATGATCTTGTCGACGACAGTTCTTAAGTTCCAATTTGATTTATTGAATCCATGAAAAAAGAACATACCCAGGGCTAGATGAGGTTCTCAAATTTCCAGACTGAACTCAACAATTTTGGGACATTGAAGAGATCGAGCGATTTCGAGATGAGAAGTTGCTTTTCCGACCGAGCTTCTTGGAGAATGCTGGTCGATGTGAGATTAAAGGTGCAACTATCCGAGAAGCGGTGAACCTGAAAATATTGACTTGAAAATATATTGAATTTCCACAAGTTTCCCTTCCCATCTCCTCATTTTTTTTTCAATTTAGAAATAATAAAAGTGTAGCTGGTTTTTGACTTCAAATCTACAAAATTCAGTATATGACAGAAACGAGCTAGTTTCTGCGGCACTATTAGAAATTTCGTCAAATTCGTATATTGTTTGATGAGATTTTCCATTTTTGGGCTTTCAAAAATCATGCTCATCTAGCTAGATTGAACTGAGAAACGCTATAGAGCTATGAACATAAAATATAATCCGAATCGGCAATTTTTCGACTAATTTTCGCCATTCAAACTTTTTAATCCCATTTTCAACTAAATGTTTAGCGACTAAATAAGCTTTTGGTAATTGAAAAACTTGTGCCGAATCCTTTCGAAAAAGTTCAGATTAAAAAAAACTCACTTTTTTCTCAAAAATTACGTCCAATATCGATTCATTGCGAAATCCTAATAGATAGGGATTTCTCTAATATAAAAGAATAATAGAATATAAATAATCTTCAGGTAAAATCAACGGAAAAGGAACTCTCCAGAACACCTTCATTTTAGGGTTCATGGAGAGCTCCCGAAAAGACGTCTATTCAGAAAGTCGTCTAGAGGAGAATGAATAATATGTGAAAAGAAAGACACAGGGCTGACTCGCTTGGCCTATGCGTCACTGTCGCCACAGTCTTTCTGTTTCTCTGCGCTTATCAAATCTCCTTGCACTCTCTGAAATTCAACTCTGGTGGGAACGGACCGTGAGTGGGGTGGGATTGCCCTCTCATCCCATCATGTAATGGCATTTAGATGCACAAATTGGTGTTATGAAAAGTCGTAGAGATTTCATGAAGGGTTATTAGAAACCTGACACGTATTTTAGAGTATACTAGACGATTTCTAAAGTTTTTATGAAAAAAAAAAAGAATTCTGGGCAAGAGATTAGGGAGACAATGACAAGGCTCGTATTCCGGTTTGAAAAGCATACATTTTTTTTGAAGAACCTTTGTGAAAACTTGAAATACAGAGAAGATTTTCAAAAACAAAGTCTGAGAACAAATTTTAATAAGCATAATTGGATTGTAGACAATGCTCGATGCTTGGATTCGGGTTTCAAAGCAGGTAGATCGTAGAACGTTAAGTTTTCTGTGTTGGAAATATACCGAAATGGATTAGCTAATCTAAAAAAAATAACTGTATTCTTCATCATCAGATATCCAATAATAAAAAAGGGATCCTAGAAAGATGGGGATTCCAAGTTAGGTAAGTATTTTTTTCATTTTTTTATATTTTCTAATAAACATTACATCTGAATGTTTCCGGAAACTTCTGAAATTGAAGATTACAGGAATAACTGAATTCGTGTGTTTAGAAACTGGCTTTCTTTCTGTTTTCGCTCCGATTTCCCTATTTTTGGTTTCAGAAATTCCCAATTTTCCGAATTTTCCAAATTACTATGTTTCTCGTTTTGAATTTAGAAATTTCTAAAAACCCATATTTCTCGATATTCCCAGCCCCCCCCCCCCCGAGCTCACAATTTTTTGATATTTTAAAGATTTCGAGTTCGCGAATTCCTAAATTAGGGATTAAAAAAATCAAGAATCATCTCCTCTATTCCCATTGTCGATTTTATATGTAATATGTGAATCTGACTTGTACTAATCTTTAAAACTGTATTTCACTACAACTGATAGGGTAGAGGCGTTATGTTTTAGTTCACCTTGTTTCGCGGAAAGCGTCCGCTTTTTATTTCCCATACAAAGCCCCACTTTCTCTTCATGAATAACCCCACAAGTATAGATAGTGAAGAAACACGGAGAGACGGAAACGCAAAAATGATGATAGCGACACAGAGGAGAATCAATGGAGGCGCCCCTATCTCTTTCCGTATCATCTCTCCTCTTCATTTCTCCCTTTAGATGTCTTGACTGAATAGACGTCTCTTCCGGGAATTCTCCAAAAAATCTTATAAATGAATGGATTTTGGAGAGTTCTATTTGATTTTTCTAAGTATTATCTATTTTCTATACTACTCCTATTATATCCTAGAAGTTCTTTGAATAAAAGTAATATATAATACTTGCCGAGAATTTATACAAAATAAGGTGAGTTTTTTACGGAAAATCTGCATATTTTAAAGATGAAAATGTTTTTGTTGGAAGAACCAATACAGCTTTTTCTGACTCACCACTGGGCTGGTTTCAGCCCTTTCAAAATTGAGAAAATTGCTCCATTTTTCAGCTCACCTGTATGAAAAAGGATGTCAATCCGGGTTTTTACACCGAAGCTCGTCGTGGTGGTGGTCCCATAAGACATCTCACACTAGAATCTTCAAGGAGATTATGGGATCGAAGGCCTACGAGCAAAACGTGAAGTCGGGAACCATGATCGATTCCAGGATAACGCCGGACGCGCGGAATTCATTCTAGTCTCTCAATCGGCACTAATCGTGAGTTAAAAAAAAATATTTTGGCAGTGAGGTCATTTTTGGCTAAACTGTTTAGCTATCATTCCATTTACACATTTATTATTTAATTTTCAGGGTACCGTCCGTCCGATAAAGTACTCCATGGTGGCCAACAACCCGGAATGGACCAAAAATGCAATTATATTTTTTTCAATAAAACATTTCCCATTTTGATTGTTTTTCAAAGAAAAAATAGCAAACTATCAGATAGTTCATGATACAGGAAAAGCTCAAAAAATACAGAAACCGTTAAGAAAATGGAAAATCTATGTTTTTAGAAAGAAAAATAGGTTGGAAATGTGTCCATTCAAGCAGCAATTACTGAAATACACTCAAATACATTGAGGAGAGTCTGGAACCCGAGCCAAAGTAAAAACTTATTCTCAAAACTTTGAAAAAACATTTCTGCGCGCTCTCAAAGCGGGAAAATAGCGTGTCGATGCTTTTGGTGAGAGAGAATGCTGTGAAATAGATTAACAACGAATTTTTGACTAGGAAAACCGGAGATTTTTATTGAAAAAGAACGTAATCAAAAATCAATTAAATTGGAACAACAATTAAAATTTTCCTGGGCTGCCGCAAAAATTGAGAAGACGCCTGAAGACGGATCTGAAAAACTTACTTTTTGGGAAAAAAGAAAAATAAATGAAAATCTGATCTGCTCTTGTTTTGAATATCATTATTAATCCAAATTTTGATGTCTCCCACACAGTCATCTAACTTTTCATACAGCCATTCCAGTGATGTGTGTCAATTTTGTCCATTGATTTCTAGTTGAGCTCTGGAAGCTTATAGGGTTTGAAACACAAATCAGATAAGTAAACACTTTGAAGCAATTATTTTTGGTTCCTGTAAGAGGTAAGAAAAAAAAGATCAATTGACAAAATGTTTCTGATAATATGAGAAACATTTTGTGAGTTAGTCCTGGTTTGATATCTCTTTCAGGAATTGAGATAAATAGCGTGAAAGTTGACAGTGAGATTTTGTAAAAGGTAATACCTCATTCGTTCCGCCCAATCCATCATTGCTTTTTTTCATTGGCTTACCTCGTGTGTGAGCTCAGCAGACGTTGCACCATACCTTCCTTCAGATCAAAGAAATCTTCGCATGGGTCCATGAAGAGCAAACGAGCGATTTTCACAAAATGAGCAATTAGAACATTGAGAAATCCACTTTATTTGAAATATTTTTAGGAATAATATAGGGGAAAAATAATACTTAGAAAAATCAAAGGAACTCTCCGAAACCCATGCATTTTTAGGGTTTTTGGAGAGCTCCCGGAAAAGACGTCTATTCATTCAAGTCGTCAAAGGGGAGAAGTGAGGTGGCAAGTGTGCGAGAAACATAGGGAGCGGCGCCTCTATTGATTTTCCTCTGCGTCTCTAAAATGCTCTTCCTATTTCTGTGTCCCTGCGTTATCAACTCTTACTGAAAAAAAGAACAAACGAGAAGACCTTGCAAAAAAACGCGTCGCGGCGCAAGGAAAAACAAAATAACAGCTGCAGACCAATTAGTGTAATGTAGAAGCGGAAATCACAATAAACTTTCTGATAGCAAGAAAGAAGATGGGTTGATGAGTATGATAACGACGAGAGCACAGCTATCACCTAGAATGCATATTGTGATACCTGTGATGACAGTTCTTTTTGTCGATTTTCCAAATACTGTGACCGGAAAATCAAGAAGAAGTATTACCAGAGGATAAGGATGAAAAATATGTGCAATATTAAAATTGGAGATAACTCATTTCTGTGATTTTTAAGACAAAAAACGGTTGAATTATATATTTGATCTCAGAGCTATTGTTTGGAATAATTTGACTAGTTAAAAATTTCCAACTTTCAATGATCCCAAACAAGTGGAATGATAAAAGATATGTGATCAGCTTTTTTGAAAAAATTGACCTGATTTAAAATCTCATATCATTTTGAGGATCATATGCATTCAATATGGTATTTCTATCTCTACGGAGAACAAAACACTTTTTGAGGCATGGTTTTCTGAAAAATTCGATGTAATTAAAATTCCCATTGTTCAAGGATCCCAGACACCTATTATGGAGGCATCATCTTTACGGACAACAGAAAAACGTTTGTGACCTAGATTTCTATAAAATTTAACCTGATTCTAAACTTCCATCCTTCAAAGATCCCACACACCAAGAATGGTGACTGTATCCCTAGGGAGCACAAAAAAGCTTCGGTGACCTACTTTCGAAAAATTTGACCTAATTTTAAATTCCCATCTTTCAAGGATCTCATCCACTCAATTTGGTACCTGTACCTTCAAAACCAACAAAAATACAAATCTGACCTAGAAATAGCCATCTGGTGACCTAATTTCAATTTGACATGCTTTGCTCTTCCCAACCCTCCAATATGGTACATCTACCTTCAAAACGGACCAAACTCTAATTTTGACCTAGATAGAGGTATCAGGTGACCTAGTTCCCATCTGACCCAATTTCATGTTCCTATCTTCATCCCCACCCATCATAATCACCCACCACCAGTCTCTCCCCCTTCAAAAATAATAAATACCTGGTGCCCTCAAAACAATTTAGGGTGACCTTCCACGTTTCACAGTCGATGAGGGGAGAAATTCCTCTGAAAAAATCAGTCTTCTCTTTTTTCTCGCTACGATTTGGTGAGCTCTCTGCTCTCTCTCCCCGTGCTGCTGAATATAAGGTAAATTTGAATTTTCAAATGGAAAATTTGTTCTAGTGTATGGGGGAACATAAGTGATAGTTAGGAAAAATAATAGAGCATTTTTTGAAATATAGGTCACGCCAAAAAATAATTAGGTCAGCCGAAAATTTCAAGAAAAAATTGAAAAAAATGACAAATTTTTTAATCTTGACAGCTAACTTAATGATTTTTTTCCAGAATGAATCGTGTCGTAACAATCAAAGATCTTGTTGGAATGGATATAAGAGGATTTCACTTGAATCGTCTCATCGGAGCAGGAAGTTATGGAGCAGTATATGAATCGTCGTCTGGCTCGGAGAGAATCGCCGTGAAAGCATCGACCAGAGAATCGGATATCTTGAATGAGGCTAATGCATTGCAACGTCTGTTCTATTGCCAGTACACTCCCAAGTACTTTTTCCATCAGGAGACCACTACACCAGATGGAATTCTACACACAATAGGTAAGATTTTATTACAATTAAAATCAAGTAGGCTGAAAAGTATATAAATTTTTGAGCAGTGTGGCTTTTCAAACAAAAAAAATCTTGAAAAATCTGAGAAGTTTCACGAAAAATAATCGAAAATAGAGTAATTTGAATATTTTCAGGCCAAGAACTTCTTGGGCCCGACTTGGAGACCATTCGCCGCAGTGTCCCATGGCAAGCGATCAAAAGACCAACACTTGTGAGAATCGCATGGCAAGCTCTGAGCTGCCTCGAAGCCGTGCATGGATTCAAATTGGTTCATAGAGATGTGAAACTTGCGAATTTCGCAGTCTCTCTCCCATCCTCTCCAACCAATCGTGTCACAATCAAGATCTTTGACTTTGGGCTGGCCCATCACTATATGGATGACAATGGTGATTTGATTGAGGATTCGACCAATCCGGACTTTCGTCTCATGAAGTACTGTAGCTATGAGGTTGCGATGGGAATGGATCCAATGCCGAAAGATGACCTGCATCAATTGTCTTTTGCGATTTTGTATGCGAGCGGATACAACTTTCCGAAAATGCTGAAATCTCCTCCGGACGTTCTCTTGGAGTGGAAACGAGATCTCGTGAGTTGAAAAAAAAGCATTAAAGAAGTAAACATCACAATTTTCAGTTGAGGCAGCCATCCGAGGCTCTTCCACCTCTCGCTCGTTTCTTGACACCGTGGTTTGATGCTTTGAGTGATCTGAACGATATCGTGCCTATCAACTACCCTGACTTGAAGCAGAAGATCCAGGAGTCGTTGCCTGCACACAACGCCTCGGCCGATTTATACTGGGAGATGGTGGATGGCGAAGAGACGCTCGTCTGAATCGAATCCGATTGGCCAAGGAGCCAACTACTCGTTTCCTTTCTTGTACTATAATATTCTCACCCAACTTGATAAATAAAGAATTTTGAATTAAAATTGTTTCTTATTTATTCAGAAAAAAAAGAAAAAAGGAGAAAATAATAAAAATAGAAAAAAACAAGTAAATCAAAATTTAGAAAAATATTAAAATATTAAAATGGAAAATTAGAAAAATAAATATGAAAATAGAACAAAAAGCAGAAAAATAGGAAAAAATTTATGAATATTTGAAAAAAGAAAAAAATAAAATAACATAGAAAAATGAAAAAAAAAACTGAAAATAGACAAAATTGGAAAATTAGGAAAATTAGAAAAATATGGAAAAAATAGAAAATTAGAAAAAAAATGAAAATAGAAAAAAATAGAAAAATAGGAAAAAAATTATTTATAAAAAAATTAGAAAAATATGACAAAGTGGAAAAGAAGGAAAATTAGAAAAAAAAGAAAATAGAACAAATAGAAATATGCGAAAAAATAACTCACAAAAAAGCAACAAATGCGCCATTAGAAAATATGAATAACTGGTTTGTAGGTTAGGTGCGGCAAGATATTTTAAATGGATAAAATGAGCTGAGAACTTTTCAAAATATAGATCATGGCATAAAGAATTAGTTCAACCTTTCAACTCAGGAAAAAAAAGACAAATGTTCTTTCTAGATAGCCAATTCAATATATTTTTGTTTCTTTACGATTTCCCAGGGAATTAGGATCGTCAAGTAAGGGACAAAAATAAGTTGTGAAAATGTTTTGAATCTCAATTTTCAAATTTCTGCATTTCTAAAGTTTGCTGACAAGGGAACCTCTCCATATGTTACGCGGGGATTCTGATGAAACCTATGCTAAATAGTAGTACACCGGCTATCTAGAAAAATCCTAAAATTATAGCGGCCCTCGTGAAGGTCTATTCAAATGGCGAGGCATTTTATGATTTTTCGTGAGTTTGGAGTCGGTACCCTTCGAGAAACGATAACTTTGTTCATTTTTGTGGTATACGTTCAAACTTTTTTTAATTCAAAAGGTGATAAACTGACAAGCATTTATGTCAATTGCACCTATGTTCTATCTTTAAAACGAAAGTCAGGAAAATAGAAAATATGAAAATTTCGAGTTCCAACAAATTCAAAAAATGCCCATTTTTGAAAAAAAGTGCTCGGGGGACCATGTCTATCAAATTTCTCAGGACGAGTAACATACATATACGTGTTCAAATATAGGTCGAGCCCTTGAGATACGAGACTTATTTCAATTTTTTTTCCAAAAAAACTGTTTAATTCATATACCCCTATACATGCATTTTTGTTGAAAAAAAAAGTTTCAAAAATTATACAGATCAAGTGAAAATAAAAAAGAGCAACAGAATACTGTTCAGAAACAAACAAAAAACTTTCGAAAATTGAAAATAATCTTCAACAAAAATGCATGTATAGGGGTACATGAATTTAACATTTTTTTGGAAAAAAATTGAAATAAGTCTCGTAACTCAAGGGCTCGACCTATATTTAAACACGTATACAGTGCGCGTCATAAGTATATGCCCACCCCCTAATTTGGCAGTTCCGGAGTAGCTGAGAATTTTCATGAAAAACGGCTGATGCCATTCGATTCAGCATAGCTGAAAACCTACAGTCACAACTTTTCATAGTCATACTTCGAAAAACAGGCGTTTTGTGGAAGAAAACCTATTTTTAGGCCGCGTCAAAAGTATATGCCCACCCCGAAAAAAGGGGGGATTATTGAAAATGGTGGGTTCATTTCATGTTTTTCGATTCTGAAATTGTTTTAAAATACGATTTTTTGCTGAGATATCATTGGAAAATATTAGATACGAAATGAGAAGAACTGAATTTTCCAGAATTTTCGGACAAATTCCCAAAAATCAACTTTTCCCACTAAGACACGGTTTTCCGTGTCTTAAAGTTTCAAAGCACTATTAATCTCATTTGATATGCTACATGGAGCTCATTTACCATGTCTAGAGCAAAAAAAAACATGATATGAGACCGCCACCGGGCTCGTCTCAACGCATAAAAACCTGCAGAATCAGACGCACCCCTGGTTGCGTTGGGAATAACCTGAAAAAAACTCGGTAGCATGCGAAACCAGGGACAGAAAACGATTTTCTAGTTAGCTCAATAAAGGAGAAAAACGGAATATGGTTTGGGAGGTCTCCTACTCGACAACATCACCCAATGGAATCTGTAAAAGTTGATCTCTCCCATTTACAGCTCACCGAACTAACATCTTGAGTTATCAATCAGACCGCAGTATACATTTCTCTCAATTTTTATGTTATACATCTCGAAAATACTTTTTCTCATTCAAGAAACATCTGCCGTTTATCCAAACATCATAAATACGGACTGACTATGGTCGAAAAGAATCAATGTCCTCTAAGCGAGCTCTCCAGATTGAAATCTGATTGACAACCGATGGGGAGGCTCGGAATGATTGTTATAAGTGAGTGATAAACTCACTTCAACCTCAAACTTTCCTAGAAAATCGTTTTCTGTCCCTGGTTTCGCATGCTACCGAGTTTTTTCAGGTTATTCCCAACGCAACCAGGGGTGCGTCTGATTCTGCAGGTTTTTATGCGTTGAGACGAGCCCGGTGGCGGGCTCATATCATGTTTTTTTTGCTCTAGACATGGTAAATGAGCTCCATGTAGCATTTCAAATGAGATTAATAGTGCTTTGAAACTTTAAGACACGGAAAACCGTGTCTTAGTGGGAAAAGTTGATTTTTGGGAATTTGTCCGAAAATTCTGGAAAATTCAGTTCTTCTCATTTCGTATCTAATATTTTCCAATGATATCTCAGCAAAAAATCGTATTTTAAAACAATTTCAGAATCGAAAAACATGAAATGAACCCACCATTTTCAATAATCCCCCCTTTTTTCGGGGTGGGCATATACTTTTGACGCGGCCTAAAAATAGGTTTTCTTCCACAAAACGCCTGTTTTTCGAAGTATGACTATGAAAAGTTGTGACTGTAGGTTTTCAGCTATGCTGAATCGAATGGCATCAGCCGTTTTTCATGAAAATTCTCAGCTACTCCGGAACTGCCAAATTAGGGGGTGGGCATATACTTATGACGCGCACTGTATACGTGTTTAAATATAGGTCGAGCCCTTGAGTTACGAGACTTATTTCAATTTTTTTCCAAAAAAATGTTAAATTCATGTACCCCTATACATGCATTTTTGTTGAAGATTATTTTCAATTTTCGAAAGTTTTTTGTTTGTTTCTGAACAGTATTCTGTTGCTCTTTTTTATTTTCACTTGATCTGTATAATTTTTGAAACTTTTTTTTTCAACAAAAATGCATGTATAGGGGTATATGAATTAAACAGTTTTTTTGGAAAAAAAATTGAAATAAGTCTCGTATCTCAAGGGCTCGACCTATATTTGAACACGTATATGTATGTTACTCGTCCTGAGAAATTTGATAGACATGGTCCCCCGAGCACTTTTTTTCAAAAATGGGCATTTTTTGAATTTGTTGGAACTCGAAATTTTCATATTTTCTATTTTCCTGACTTTCGTTTTAAAGATAGAACATAGGTGCAATTGACATAAATGCTTGTCAGTTTATCACCTTTTGAATTAAAAAAAGTTTGAACGTATACCACAAAAATGAACAAAGTTATCGTTTCTCGAAGGGTACCGACTCCAAACTCACGAAAAATCATAAAATGCCTCGCCATTTGAATAGACCTTCACGAGGGCCGCTATAATTTTAGGATTTCTTTAGATAGCCGGTGTACTACTACTTAGCATAGGTTTCATCAGAATCCCCGCGTAACATATGGAGAGGTTTCCTTGTGAATTAAAAATTTTGAATTTTTCGAACAAAAAGATTTGTTTCTCTCTTTCAAGCTCTCATTGTTTTTTTCTTTTATGAGTAATTCTCAAAAAGAATTGTTTCTATTGTCTCTCATTGTTTTTTTCTTTTATGAGTAATTCTCAAAAAGAATTGTTTCAGAAAAAAACTCATAATAAATGAAAAAACTTTTGTGAAATCTAACAAAAAAAAAGTTCCTAAAACAAATAGAAGCTGTTTCAAAAATACGATTGAATTTTTGAGAAATTGGATGTCTTCACGTTATCCATTATCATTTTGTGATTTTTATGAACCTGCCTATAGCACACTAGAGTATCTTTCTACATCTCTCTTCTTCACATCATTAGTTTCTAGACTGGAAAATCTCCTTCACCTAACCCATATCCCTCTTCACCCCTGCCCCACCTGGGTACACCCACCTGGTTACGCCCACCTGAACAGCCCTATATAAGGCCACAGAAGAAACACTATTCATTGTCATTCGATGTTCTTTCTAGTGGTGGTGCAGGCTGATCTGGACTAGGCAAGTCTCTCAGACTTGGCTAGTCTGAATCATCTTTCCCCTACTAAAAGTGCCTCAATGCCTCTCATTGGAACCCCGATTGGGATCCTTATTTTTGATTTTTCTGATTTTCCTAGCTATATATTTTCTGCTCATTTTTTTACTCTATACCTGGAAAACTGTAAGATGCCCTCACTATGTTGTGTGCCGGACTCAAAAAACAAAAAAAAACCATTTCACCATTATCCCCATTTTGGATGCCGCTCATTCTTCTTGGACGCAAAAATTCAAAGCGGACGGGGCAGAAAAAAAGTCAGTTCCTCCTAGTCAAGTCAACCCAACAGGTCATCCCAGTAAAGACATCCAGTGCAAAATGAGCGGCTCAGTTGCCGTAATTTTTCTCCAAAATTTTTCCAATAGGATTGTTTTTCAGGGTCGCAGATCTTAAGGAATTCATTTTGACCACGTCTATCCTCCAACCAAATTTTCCAATCGACCAAATCAAGGATATCGTATCCCAAATTCCGATGGCTAGCACTCTCCGAAAGAAATGCGAAATGGCGATCGCTTTTAAAGAGGGAACGCTATCAGATATCATGACGATTGGCAAATCAATGATGGGACTGGAAACCTCCAATAGAAATCAGAATCTTCCGGTGCGACAGGTGAAAAGTTAATAGCAGATTTGGAAATTGAATTGTTGATTTCAGAACGTCGGTTATAGATCAAAAAGATGGAAACCTTTCCAAAAAAGAAAAGGTGGACATTGCGTATTATATTGATTGAAAAATAATACACAAAAATCTATTCTAAATAAATGATTTTGACGCTAACTGTTTTTTCATTATAGCACTTTTTATGAAGGCTGTGGGCCAGAATCAAATGTTGGCTTGTTATAGGGACAGTGAATTGACCAGAGCTCTCAATTCTAGAGATTTTTCCGGTGGACATAATTTGGCGACCGTAGTCTGAAGGTCGTGAACCCATGACTTCTTGAACATTCGCAATTTTCAAACTTTCGAATTTCCAATATTAGAATTTCCGAAATTCTTTTCTGCTATTCTGAATGTTAAAGTTTCAAATTGAGTTTTTCCAACGTTTCTAATTTTCAAGAACTTGGAAATTCCAAAAGATTCTGTTGAACCAAAGTTTTCAAGCCAGACATGCTTTTGATATTTGTTAAAGCTAACGAGGCATGATTTTCTGGTTTAAATCAGATGCGTTTTTTGCTAGCATGAAGAAGCAATTGTATTCGATTCTTTTTCCAAACATCTATGACCATTTCAAAATTTTTTCACTCAGCTGGCGTACATCAAAAGATTGGCTCGGTGCCAATTTTCAAATTTAGGTTATTTTCTGCGATGAGGTGAAAAATGTAAACGCTTTGACTATGCAACTTTTTATTAAATTTAAATAAGCAACAAATTCCGGTATATTAGCCTATCTGGCTGTGACAAAAAAAACAAAAAAAAAAGATTTGTGACGATTGATTGAGCCATCAAGCAAACATGAATCCCACAATTCACTGCATCCTATGAGTTGGAATCGGATGATCCAAGTATCGTCTTCTTCTGTCCGCGCGGCTCAAATCCCAAACTGTTCGCATGCCAAATCGACGAAGAATTGATCATCAGAAGAATCCAATGACCTCTCTCAGAAGAGAACTTGACTGTTTATTTCAATGTCAAGGTTGCTGAAGAACCAATGGATTACTTCATCCCTAATCCATGGTCCAGGCATTATGTGTTGAACCTTTCCTTTTCGATGATCTTGTCGACGACAGTTCTAAAATACCAATTTGATTAATTGAATCCAAAATAAAAAACTCACCCAGGGTTATACACCGATTTGCACATTTCCAGACTGAACAGAAAAATCTTGTGACATTGAAGGGATCGAGCGATTTGGAGCTGAGAAGTTGCTTTCCTGACCAAGCTTCTATGAGAATGCTGGTCGATGTAAGAGTAAGGGTGCAACTATCCGAGAAACGATGAACCTGAAAACTTTGACTTAAAAATGTATCGAATTCTCACAAGTTTGTCTTTCCATCTCCTTATTTTTTTCAATTTAGAAATACTAAAAGTGTAGCTTGATTTTGACTTCAAATCTACAAAATTCAGTATATGACAGAAAAGAGCTATCAGAAATTTCGTCAAATTCGTATATTTTTGAATGAGATTTTTCATTTTTGGGCTTCCAAAAATTATGCTAATCTAGCTAGATAGAGAGCTAGGAAAAATTCAGATTTCAGCAAGGAAAAATTCAGATTTCAGGAAAAAGCTCACCTTTTTTCTCAACAATGACGCCCAAAATCGATTTATTGCGAAATCCTAATAGGGATTTCTAGAATACAAATAAAATAATGGGATATAAATGATCTTCAGGTAAAATCAAAGGGAAAGGAACCCTCCAGAACCCTTTCGTTTTAGGGTTCTTGGAGAGCTCCCGAAAAGACGTCTATTCAGTAAGTCGTCTAGAGGAGAGAATGAATAATATGTGAGAAGAAAACCACAGGGCTGCCTCGCTTGCCCTATGCGTCACTGTCCTTTCTCTGTTTCTCCGCGTTTTGTCAATCTCCATGCTTTCTCTGAAATGCAACCCTGGTGGGAACGGACCATGAATGATTCCATTATGTAGTGACATTTATGATAGATGCAAAAATTGGTCTTATTGAGAGTCGTAGAGATTTCATGAAGGGCGATGAGAAACCTGAACCTTTTGTTGGATGAGCGTAAACTGGACGATTTCTGGACATACCACTTTTTTTTATTTGAAGAAAAGTGATTTTGACAAAAGATTGGGGACACAATGAGGTTATTGAAAAAAAAGCAAAAGTCTGTTTCCATAGTTGACAATGCTCGTGTACCGGTTTGAAAATCATGAAATTTTATTTGAATAGAATTTTCAAAAAAAAAAGGAGCGACAAATTAAAATTGCGCAGTTATCGAAATTTCACAGTTCTGATATTTTTGAATAACGTTTCAAAAAATTCAAACATGTTTGGAATCAAAAATTCAATAGTCTCCATACGCGTTTTGTTTTTTTTTTCAAATTTTGTGATTTTAAAAAATCCGTACATCTGTCTTTTTCTTCATATTAGAAGCACATTTGTTTTTCTTTTCTATACTTAAATTTTCGAAATTTTTGGATTTCGAATTTTCTCAATTGGTAAACTTTTAAAGATTTCCAAATTATTACATTTTTCGTTTTGAATTTAAAAATTTCTAAAAGTCCAGATTTCTTGATAACTCAGAGTTCACAAATTTCCTATCCTAAGTTTACAAATATTTTGATTTCTTAATATTTACAGTCTGCTAAACTCAACATTTTGAAGTCCAGAAATCCAAAATATCTGTTTTGCGAATTCCTGAATTAGGGGGTTGTTAAAATCTCAAGAATCATTTCTTCTATTCCCATCAATTTTATATGTAATACGTGAATCAAAATAGTAGTAATCTTCGAATTTGTGTCACACTACAACCGATAGCGTAGAGGTGTTATGTTTTAGTCCACCCCCCCCCCCGGATGGACAGTCGAGGTCTCTTCCTCTTTTTTTATCACCAATGTGTTATGCAAGAGTTTCGCGGAAAGCGTCCGCTTTTTATTTCCTATACATTTCAAAGCCACACTTTCTCTTCATGAATAACCCCACAAGTATAGAGAGTGGAGAAACAAGGAGAGACGAAAATGCGAAAATGATGATAGCGACACAGAGGAGAATCAATGGAGGCGCCCTTATCTCTTTCCGTATCATTTCTCCCCTCTGACGTGTTGACTGAATATACGTCCCTTTTTCCGGGAGCTCTCCAAAAATCCTAAATATGAATGGATTTCGGCGAGTTCCCTTTCTTATTATTTTCCTGAATATTATCTATTTTATATACTATTCTTATTATAACCTAGAAGTTCCATGAATAAAATAATTTCTTTTTTTTTTTAAAGAAGGTAAGTTTTTTTTTATTGAAATCTGAATGTTTTTTAGTTGATAATGTAAATTTTAAATGAACATTCCTAAAAACATTTATCTGAAAGCTAGACTTCGTTGGATTAGGCTGCAAGTTTGCGGGTCCACTGAAATAGAGTAGATCATCAATTTCGTAATAATATTATCTTTCTAAATGTCATTTATTTTTCAGTAAAAGAATAAAAATTCGAACTCTGTGCAAAATGCTGGAAGGAAGTTGGATAATCGAGACCCGCGAAGCTCGTCGTGGTATTTCAGAAGACATCGCACACAAGGATCTTCAAGGAGATCATGGGATCAAAAGCTTATGAGCAGAACGTCAAATCCGGAACGATGATTGACTCCCGGATCACCAATGCCGGACGTGAGGAATTCATCGTGGTGTCTGAATCGTAAGTTTTCTTTATTTTTCGGCAGTCAGCAGGTTTTCGGCTGAACTGTTCAGTTATAATACCGTTTAGCAACCATTATTCATTTATTAATTTCCAGGAAACAGTCCGTCCTGTGAAGTACTCAATAGTGGCTAACGACCCGGAATGGTCAAAAAACGATGTCACCAATTAAATATAATTTAATGTAATAAAAATGTCCTATTTTGTTCGTTGTTCATGAAAGAGTAAAGATCGAACTATTAGATAGTTTATGATACAGTAAAAGATCATAAACATACAGAAACCGGTGAGAAATTGCGAATTTTATGTTTTTAGGAAGAAGTATGGGTTGAAAATTCAAGATGTGTCAGGTTCTTTTGCAAGTAAAAGAAAATTAGTAAGATATACAGCACCTGTCATTAAGATAAATAAACTGTGTTTTTCTGTAGATTTTAATTATTATTAGAAGTCATTAGGACGGCTGCCAAGTTTTCCATCTTTATGAAAACTTTGGAGGGTATGGAAAAGACCTAGACTACAAGCTTTGCGGTCAAAACGTTTTAGAATCATACATGTTTCAAATATTCGCCGATTTTTCACAGACATTTTTTTATGCAAGTTTTTGAACTGAAACTTGAAAAACAGACGTCTTTTAGAAATTGGTAGATACCTGAAGAACTTTCATAAAAATCTGAGAATGCAAAGTCATACTTTCTGGTCTGTCAACCTTCATAGTTTACGAAATCATTGGGAGCGTGGCAGTCGAACTCCGGGCTTCCGAAAATCGTCAAACGTCCGACAATCAATTGAAAAGTGCGCATAGCACTCGGCATACTGACTGATAGATTCTAAAGATGGTAAAACAATGTCACGCTTCCTTTGGGAACAAGAAGACTCAACACATTTGTTGACCCGGAACATCGGAGATTTTTATTGAAAAAAATTTAATCAAAAATAATTTAATCTTTCTGATAACAAGGATGCAGAAGGTTTGATCAGTATGGTAACCACGAGAGCCCGGCGATCACCTAGAATGCATATTGTGATGCATGTGGAGAGAGTTCTTTTGTAGATTTCTTAGATACTTTGACCATAAAAACCAGAAGAAGTGTTACCAGAAGATCAGGATAAAAATTTTGTTCAGGTTTTGAAATTTCAAAGAAATCATTTTTGTTATTTTTAACACGGAAAACGGTTGAAGTGATCATATGCTTGATCTCAGAACTATATTTCCGAAAAGTTCGACCTAGTTTGAAATTCCAAATTTTCAACGATCCCAAACAAGTAGAATGATAAAATATATGTGATCAACTTTTCTGAAAAATTTGACCTGATTCAAAATTCTCATCTTTTTGAAGATCCTAGGCATCCAATATGGTATTTCTATCTCTACGGAGAACAAAACACTTTTTCAGCTCAAGTTTTCAAATAAATTCGATATAATGAAAATTTCCCACTGCTCAAGGATCCCAAACAACCATTATGGATGCATCATCTCTACGGACAACAGAAAAACGTTTATGACCTAGATTTGTAGAAAATCTAACCTGATTCTGAACTCCCATCCTTTAAAGATCCCACACACCATGTATGGTGGCTGTATCCCTAAGGAGCACAAAAAAGCTTCGGTGACCTACTTTACTAAAAAATGTGACCTAATTTCAAATCTCCATCCCTCAAGGATCACATCTACCAAGTTTGGTACCTGTACCTTCAAAACCAACAAAAATACAAATCTGACCTAGAAAAAGCCATCTGGTGACCTAATTTCAATTTGACATGCTTTGCTCTTCCCAACCCTCCAATATGGTACCTCTACCTTCAAAACGGATAAAACTCTAATTTTGACCTAGATAGAGGTATCAGGTGACCTAGTTTCCCATCTGACCCAGTTTCATGTTCCTATCTTCATCCCCACCCATCATAATCACCCACCACCAGTCACTCCCCCTTCAAAAATAATAAAAACCTTGTACCCTCAAAACAATTTAGGGTGACCTTCCACGTTTCACAGTCGATGAGGGGAGAAATTCCTCTGAAAAAATCAGTCTTCTCTTTTTTCTCGCTACGATTTGGTGAGCTCTCTGCTCTCTCTCCCCGTGCTGCTGAATATAAGGTAAATTTGAATTTTCGAATGGAAAATTTGTTCTAGAGTATGAGGGAACATAGGTGATAGTTAGAAAAAATATTAGAGCACTTTCTGAAATATAGGTCACGCCGAAAATTTCGAGAAAAAATTGAAAAAAAATGACCAAAAAATGACAAATTTTTTAATCTTGACAGCTAACTTAATGATTTTTTCCAGAATGAATCGTGTCGTAACAATCAAAGATCTTGTTGGAATGGATATAAGAGGATTTCACTTGAATCGCCTCATCGGAGCTGGAAGTTATGGAGCAGTATATGAATCGTCGTCTGGCTCGGAGAGAATTGCCGTGAAAGCATCCGTCAGAGAATCTGATGTTTTGAATGAGGCTGCTGCGTTGCAACGTCTCTTTTACTGCCAATACACGCCTCAATACTACTTCCACGAGGAGACCACTACACCAGATGGAATTCTACACACAATAGGTAAGATTTCATTACAAGCAAAATCAATTAGGCTGAAAATTATATAAATTTTTGAGCCGTGTGTCTTTTCAAACAAAAAAAAATCTTGAAAAATCTGAGGAGTTTCACAAAAAATAATCGAAAATAGAGAAATTTGAATATTTTCAGGCCAAGAACTTCTTGGGCCCGACTTGGAGACCATTCGCCGCAGTGTCCCATGGCGAGCGATCAAAAGACCAACACTTGTGAGAATCGCCTGGCAAGCTCTGAGCTGCCTCGAAGCCGTGCATGGATTCAAATTGGTTCATAGAGATGTGAAACTTGCAAATTTCGCAGTCTCTCTTCCATCCTCTCCAACCAATCGTGTCACAATCAAGATCTTTGACTTTGGGCTGGCCCATCACTATATGGATGACAATGGTGATTTGATTGAGGATTCGACCAATCCGGACTTTCGTCTCATGAAGTACTGTAGCTATGAGGTTGCGATGGGAATGGATCCAATGCCGAAAGATGACCTGCATCAATTGTCTTTTGCGATTTTGTATGCGAGCGGATACAACTTTCCGAAAATGCTGAAATCGCCTCCGGACGTTCTCTTGGAGTGGAAACGAGATCTTGTGAGTTGAAGAAAAATAGGCATTGAAGAAACAAATATTTACATTTTCAGTTGAGAAAGCCATCCGAGGCTCTTCCACCTCTCGCTCGTTTCTTGACACCGTGGTTTGATGCTTTGAGTGATCTGAACGATATCGTGCCCATCAACTACCCTGACTTAAAGCAGAAGATCCAGGAGTCGTTGCCTGCACACAACGCCTCGGCCGATTTATACTGGGAGATGGTGGATGGCGAAGAGACGCTCGTCTGAATCGAATCCGATTGGCCAAGGAGCCAACTACTCGTTTCCTTTCTTGTGCTATAATATTCTCACCCCAACTTGATCAATAAATACTTTATGAATTTTAAGTGTTTTTTTTTTAATTCAGAAAGCAAAAGACACATGAAAAATAAGAAAACAAATTGAAAATAGAAAAATATTGATAAAAATAGAAAAAAAGATAGAAAATTAGAAAAATTAGGAAAAAAAAAATGAAAATAGAAAAAAACAGAAAAATAGAAAATTCGAAAAAATATGAAATTCGAAAAAATATGAAATTAGAAAAAAACAGAAAAATAGAAAATTTTAAAAAATATGAAATTAGAAAAACATAAAAAAACTAGAAAACAAACATGGAAAAATAGGAAAATCAGAAAAATATGAAAATAAGCGGAGCACTTCTAGAGAAATGAATCACGCTAAAAAGAAGTTCGTTCAACCTTTTTACTCAAGAAAAAAAATTAGAAAAAATAGAAATGAATAATTTTCTCTCTAGATTGCCAATTTTATAAACCTTCATGATTCAGCAGGAATTCAAAAAAGTCAAATAATTCATGAAAAACGCAGAACGGACGTCTTAGCTTCAATTTCAAGACCCTGTACCCATCAGAATTCTGTCTCAATCTCTTCCAGATGAGTTATACATCAGAAGGAAGATAAGACCTTGCTAATGAAGTAAAATTTCCACGAGTTCCCTCAAGTACAACTCCGGAATTTTCCATAGATCCGAAACCTCTCCTAAAAACAGCAAAAAGTGTTCCAATTAATCAACGAAAAACGTGAAATTTGAAGAAAAATCATTTTCTCCTGAAATAGGGATTCTAATTTCATTCTATGTTTTAATTTTGTGAAAGTTCTTATTCCATGTTATTGCTTCTAATGTATGAACAGAACAGTCATCATGAAACAGTCAACAATGTAAATATCCATTTCTATGACCCTGTGACTGATTTGTTGCGAGAATTGAAACATTGACGCTCTTCACGTTGTTTATTGTTATTTTGCCGTTTTTGTGAGATTGTCTATAGCACTTATAGAGTATGCCTTATAGAGTATTATGCATGTGTCTTCTTCACATCATTAGTTACTAGATAAGAACAGCTCCTTCACCTACCCCCATATCCCTCTTTACCCCAATCCCACCTGGTTGCGCCCACCTGGTCAGCCCCTATATAAAGGCTCGGAACAAACTCTAATTCATTGTCATTCGATGTTCTTCTAGTCTTGGTGCAGGTTGATCTGGACTAGTCAGGTCTCTAAGACTGGGCTAGTCTGAATCATCTTTCCCCTACTAAAAGAGCCTCGATGCCTTTCTTTGGAACCCCGATTGGGATCCTTATCTTTGATTTTTCTGATATTCACTGCTCTATATCCCCTGCTTTTTAATTATTTACCTGGAAAGCTGTGAGATGTCCTCACTATGTTGTTTGATGGACTGAAAAAACAAAAAAAAAACCATTTCTTCATAATCCTCATTTTGGATGCCGCTCAGATTTCTTGGACGCAAGCAATTCAAATCGGGCGGGACAGAAAAAAAAGTCAGTTCATCCCAGTCAAGTCATCCCAACAGGTCATCCCAGTAAAGACATCCAATGCAAAATGAGCGGGTTAGTTGCAGTAATTTTTCTCCAAAATTTTTCAAATAGGATTGTTTTTCAGGGTCGCAAATCTTACGGAATTCATTTTGACCACGTATATCCTCCAGTCAAATTTTCCAATCGACCAAATCAAGGATATCATATCCCAAATTCCGATGGCTAGCACTCTCCGGAAGAAGTGCGAAATGGCGATCGCTTTTAGAGAGGGAAGGCTAACCGATATCATGACGATTGGAAAATCGATGATGGGTCTGGGAAACCTCCAATAGAGATCAGAATCTTCCGGTGCGACAGGTGAAAAGTTAATAGCAGATTTGGAAATTGAATTGTTGATTTCAGAACGTCGGTTATAGATCAAAAAGATGGAAACCTTTCCAAAGAAGAACAGATGGACATTGCGATGGCTCTTGGTCTTATCGATCGTCGATTTTCCAAGTATATCAATGATGTGAAAGTTGCCCGGTAACAGACAAAAAAAAATAATTGAACGTTTTGAAATCAAATTATCATTTCCAGCAGACGAAAAATTCAAAGGCAGGAGCAGAAGGAAAATCTGGATTCAGTTGTGGAGAGCAGCTTGCAGCATGCCGCCTCTCGATCCAGATTATCAGATTTTTCCCAACGACTCACAATTGAGAATCTGAAGCCAGCTAACTCCGGTCTCCCAGCAGCTCTATACATGGCAATGGAGCTGTTTACAAAGACCAAGATGAATGGTAGAACGAGGATGGGAGAAGAGAAAAAGAAGCTGAGAAGAAGTGTGAATGAGCAGTATCAGGAATACGCGTCAATGCCAGATAAGGAAATGGAGGAAATGGATGCCAGGATTCGTCCAGCAAGATGAAATCCGACTAGACGACGTTGAAGATCGTGAAATTGAAAGAGAGAGAGACTGCTGGACAATAAGCAATCACAGGTCAGAAGAGAGGGAACAAGAAAAAAAATTTTTTTGGGGAGTTCACGTATTGATTGAAAAATACTACACAAAATTCTATTTTAAATAAATGATTTTGACGCTAACTTTTTTTTTTCAATTTTTGCACTTTTTATGACGGTTGTGAGCCAGAATGAAATGTTGACTTTTAGCAGAGACAGTAAATTTGACCATAGCTCTCAATTCTAGAGATTTTTCCGGTGGACATAATTTGGCAACCGTAGTCTGAAGGTCATAAAAACCACGACTGTTTGAAGATTCTGAATTTTCAAACTTTTGAATTTCTGGTATTAGAATTTCGGAAATTATTTTCTGCTATTCTGAATTTTCAAATTTCAAATTGAGTTTCTCCAACGTTTCTAGTTTTCAAGAACTTGGAAATTCCAAAAGATTTTTTTAATCCAAAGTTTTCAAGCTGGGCATGGTTTTGATATTTGTTAAAACTAACGAGGCATGATTTTCTGGTTTGAATCAGATGCGTTTTTTGCTAGCAGCTGGCGTACATCACAATATTGGCTCGGCGCCATTTTTCAAATTGAGTTTTCTTTCTGCGATGGGGTGAAAAATGTAAACGCTTTGACTATGCAACTTTTTATTTAATTTAAATAAGCAACAAATTCCGGTATATTAGCCTATCTGGCTGTGACAAAAAACGAAAAAAAAATATTTGTGACGATTGATTGAGCCATCAAGCAAACATGAATCCCACAATTCACTGCATCCCTTTGACTCGGAATTAGATGATTCAAGTATTGTCTTTTTCTGTCCGCGCGACTCAAATCCCAAACTGTTCGCATGCCAAATCGACGAAGGATTGAACATCAGAAGAATCCAATGACCTCTATCTCAGAAGAGAAATTGACTGTTCATTTCAAGTCCATTTCCAAAAGGCAAGAATCCAAAAGATCGAAACAATCATTGGCAAGGTTGCTGAAGAACCAATGGATTACTTCATCTCAAATCCATGGTCCAGGCATCATGTGTTAAACCTTTCATTCCCGATGATTTTGTCGACTACTGTGCTGAAACACCAATTTGATTGAATGATGGCAAAACAAAGAATTCTTACCCAGGGTTATATACCGATTTGCACATTTCCAGACTGAACTGACGAATCTTGGGGTATTGGAGGGATCGAGCGATTTGGAGCTGAGATGTTGATTTTTCGACCAAGCCTCTATGAGAATGCTGGTCGATGTAAGAGTAAGGGCGCGACTACCCGAGAAGCGATGAATCTGAAAATTTTGACTTTAAAATACATTTTGAATGCCAAGATTTTGCCTTCCCATCTCCATATTTTTTTCAGTTTAGAAATGCTTAAATTGTAGCTTGTTTTTAACTTCAAAACTACAAAGTTCAGTAGCTAGATTAAACTGAAAAACACTGTAGACCTGAAACCTGAAATGAAGTTCCGATTCCGCAATTTTTCGTCTAATTTTAGCCATTCAGACATTTTTAAAGACATTTTTGGCTAAACTTTAAGCGATCAAATAAACTTTTAGTGATTAAAAAACCACTGACGAAATTCGCTAGGACAAATTCAGATTTTAGGAAAAAACTCACCTTTTTTCTCAAAAATTATGTCCAAAATCGATTTATTGCGAAATCCTAACCGATAGGGATTTCAACAATATAAAAGATAATATAATATAGATCTTCAGGTAAAATCAAAGGAAAAAGGAACTCTCCAGAACCCTTTCATTTTAGGGTTCTTGGAGAGCTCCCAAAAAAGACGTCTATTCAGAAAGTCGTCTAGAGAAGAGAATGAATACTATGTGAGAAGAAAGACATGAGGCTGCCTCGCTTGTCCTATGCGTCACTGTCATTTTTCTGTTTCTCTGAGTTTCGTCAATCTCCATGAACTCTCTGAAATGCAACCCTGGTGGGAACAGACCGTGAATGATCCCATTATGTAGTGACATTTATGATAGATGCACAAATGGGTCTTATTGAGAGTCGTAGAGATTTCATGAAGGGTCATGAGAAACCTGACACCTATTGTTGTATGAGCGCAAACTAGACGATTTCTGGACATACAATTTTTTCTATGGAAAATGAATTTAGACGAGAGATTGGGGAGACAATGAAGTGGTCATTGAAAAAAAAATACATTTCCGTTTTCATAGTTGACAATGCTCGTATTGCGGTTAAAAAAACATGACATTTTATTTGAAGAACCTTTGTGATTGCTCTTTGCTCTCGCTTCCAGACAACCTCCTTCGCCATGTTTTCATCCTTTTCAATTACTGTGAAAAAGAGTAGACCACGAATATAACAAGCTCCAAATTCTAAGCGAAAAACTTGAAATACAGAGAAGAGTTTCAAAAACAAAGTCTGAGAACAAGTTTTAATAAGCATAATTGAATTGTAGACAATGCTCAATGCTTGGATTTGGCTTTCAAAGCAGGTAGATCGTAGAAAGTCATGTTTTCTGGATTGAAATTATACCGAAATGGATTAGCTGATGTAAGCCAAATGACTGTTTTCTCCATCGTCCGATATCCAATCATAAAAATGGGATCCTAGAAAGATGGGGATTCCAAGTTAAGTTCGATTTTCAGGGTTTTTTTTTTCATTTTTTTTTTGTATTTTCTAATAAATATTACATCGGAATGTTTCCGGAAACTTCTGAATTTAAAAATTACAGGAATAACTGAATTCGTGTGTTTGGAAACTGGTCAGTTTAACCCCCTCACTGCCGCGAGCTTAATCTCTGGGTTTTCGCTTGCTGGATCTTATATTTGAATTTACTTTTCTGAGAATTTTCATTTTGAGGTTTTCAAACTTTCCACGAATTCTGGATATTTGTATTTCAGGATCACCAAATATTAAACATTTCTAGATTCCGAAACTTCCCAATTTCTAACTGTTCCAAATTTACCAAATTACCACATTTTTCGTTTTGAATTCTATACCCATTGTCGATTTAATATGTAATATGTGAATCTAAATTGTGATAAACTATCTGTATCACACTACAACTGATATTGTAGATGTGTTATGTTTCAGTTTACCCCTCCCCCCGGACGGACAGTCGAGGTCTCTTCCTCTCTTTTTATCACCAATGTGTTATGCAAGAGTTTCGCGGAAAGCATCGCATTTTATTTCCCATACATATCGAAGTCACACTTTCTCTTCATGAATAACCCTACAAGTATAGATAGTAGAGAAACGAGGAGAGACGAAAATGCAAAAATGATGATAGCGACACAGAGGAGAATCAATGGAGGCGCCCCTATCTCTTTCCGTATCATTTTTTGTCTATTACGTAATTGATGATCTATTTTATTCCAGAGAACTCGGAAATTTGCATGTTCGAATATCAACTTTGTGTCGAACTTCTAGAAAAAATCACATGAATAAATTTTGATGTGCAAAAGTCTCTCATCGGTTCTAATTTTACATCTCCAAGCAAGCACAGTATTTTATAATTGATATATAATTTGTTTTGAGACAGTAACCAGGATCATGCACCTCACTCCCAATAAATCAACGAAAACAGGGAAATTTGAGGAAAAAATCTGCTCTTGGTGAATACTCATTTTCTCCTGTAATAGGAATTATAATTTCGTTAGATGATCAAAAACAATTTTCTCAAAATTCTCCTTCCAAAACAATTACCGTAACAACTCTATTTGATAGCCACGCCTAATTGAATGCCAGGCTCTAAAATAGTACCATCCTAGAGCACCTCTTCACATTATCCATTGTCATTTTCTTATTTTTATGAGCCTGCTTATAGCACTCATAGAGTATCCTTCTGCATATCTCTTCTTCACATCATTAGTTACTATTAGGTTGAGCGAAAAGTCTTTGTAATTTTTTGAATTTTTTTCGGAACAAAATTTATTCAAAGAAAACGAAATTCAATGTGTGGTATATTCACCAATAGTGTACATGACTTCTAGCCAACGCGAAGGAAGTGGAGCGATTCCATTAGCGTAGAACTCAGTAGACTGGGAAGCGAAAACGTCATCCAACCACTTTTTTATATTTTTTCTATCATGGAACTTTTGACTAACAAGGAGATTTTTCGAGGAACGGATTAGTTGCTATTCAGGTAGGGCAAGGTCTGGTGAATATGGTGGATGACAGAAAATCTTGACTCCGAGCATCTGAAGCTTCTGACGGGTCTTCAAAGCAGTGGGTGGTCTTGCGTTGTCATGAATCATCAACAAGCTGGAATTTTTCGGGCAACTGAATCGATAAGCAAGGAATACTTTTTTCATTTTAGTGCTGTTGAGGTCCGCATTAATAATGACGCCGCCTTGAAGAAGTCTTCTGGAGATGACGCCTTCACTGTGCCACCAAATGGAAAATATGACTTTTTCTCGCGAAGTTCTCTTTTGATGCCCGGTTAGGCGGTTTCCTCGGCCAGGACCCACCGTCTTTTTCTACTCGTCCCCAGTGATAATAATCTCAACCCAATTGATGCTACATTTCATAGTAAGCCGAGAATGTGCCAAGTCGCAACGCAATGGTTTTAGTGGATCCGTCAAAAGGGGAGGGGCGAGTTGACCAAACTTTGGTACCCTTCCAGATTCGTGAAGATGATCAATTATGGTTCTTTTAGGATGGTTGAGACTTGCTACAAGTTCTCGTGACGTTACTCTTGGATCTACTTCTAGCGCTCTATTGACATCCTCGTTTAGATCCACACGTGGTAGGCCAGAAGTTCGAAATCGTAGCTCTCTTCGGAGAATCTTTTGAACCAAAACTTTATTGTAGTGTAGGACATATAGTTCTGGCCTAACACTGTACACAATTTATGACAAGCTACGCTGCATTTGTGACCTTGGAGAAACCCGAACAAAAAAGCACCCCTGAGAGCATGGTGGTCTCTGAGCAAATTCTCGGTCTTTATGAGCGCCGTCGGTAATCTTAACAAGTCTTTTAAACATGTACGACTAGTACTACAACATAGAAAAAACAGAATAATAAAAAGTTGAATCAACGCTGAGATATGACGGTCCAAAAAAAATTACAAAGACTTTTCGCTCAACCTAATAGAAAAGATCAGCTCCTTCACCTACCCCATATCTCTCTTCACATCAACAACACCTGGTTACGCCCACCTGGAAAGCCCCTATATAAGGCCCGGAAGAAACTCTAATTCATTGTCATTCGATGTTCTTTCTCGTGGTGGTGCAGGTTGATCTGGACTAGTCAAGTCTCTGAGGCTTGGATAGTCTGAACCATCTTGCCCCTATTAAAAGTGCCTCAATGCCTCTCTTTGGAACCCCGATTGGGATCCTTTTCTTTGATTGTTCTGATATTACTTGCTATATATTCTCTGCTCTTCTATTCTTCTATCCTGTTGCTGGAAAACTGTGAGATGCTTTCACTATGTTGTATGCCGGACTCCAAAAATACAATAACCATTTTACATGACACATCGCACAGCTGATTCTCTGAAGGCAAACGATCCAATTGCTGCGGAGGTCCGATTTCAATTGAAAATCAGAACCCTCGTCACAAAATTGATCAATTTGGACAGGAAGCGGGATAAGCCAAACGTCGCGAGAAGGAGATCAATAGTATTGTGGACAAACTCGAAGAAATGAACGCGGAGATTCGTCGATTGAAGGACACATACGCTGATCAACTCCGAGATGAATTAACTGAAATCGAATTTGGAACAACGAAAAATAAAATTTGGAAAACTGCAATTCACAATCAAAAAGTTAATTTAATGGATGGAGTTGGATATGCGGTACTTGATTTGAATTCGTCCAGTGATGTCTAGTCAAGGAACTCAGCCAGGAGTTCAGTCAGGGATCCCCAGTCAAGGACAAGTCAAGGACATGAATCCGGAAAGGGACAAGGATCAGCTACATTGCCAATTCAGTTGCGTCGATCTACTCGCATCCGGAAGGAAGTTGTCAAGTTCGATCTCGGATGCTTCACAACCCCCGCCAGAAGCGGATAATTATCCAAGGAGACGTAAGTCGTTTGAAGCGAGTCCTGAGCTGCTCAGCTGCAGGCAGATTTTTATCAATCTGACTCTCATTTTTGAATAAAAAAAACAACGCCTTCGGACTTTGGGACACTAAAATAACCATACTTGCGAAATATGAAAAGATATTTATTAAAAACAAAATTACAGGTTATTGATGCTGAACAGGTACTAACAAACCTACAACTGGCCATCATGAACATGGGGATGTTTTCTAAAAAAGAGACCGAACGTTCTGGAATGATGAATACTACAAAGGCGTTCACGTTGATGCTGCACTTCGCCGAGCAGTTCGATCCGTTGAGGCACTTGAATAGCGATGGAAAGGTTGGAAATGCCTAGAAGAAAAGCCTGGAGAGTGTGAGTTATCCGAGTGAAAAATCTAGAAGAATCATAGCTTCATTTCCAGGTAATCGCTGTGAAGGAAGTGGAGTTTGAACTGAATAACCTTTGTCGATTTTCGCTAACGTTTGAATAAATTCAATTTGTATAATCTATTTTCAAGATTTTAAATTTGCAACAGTATCGAGATAGGTTAGCTACAACATACCGTGAAACCGGTAAAAGTAGGGCCCCTATCTTTCAATTTTGAGCTTATTTGGCTCTGCTCTGAATGAAAAAGCAGTCAATTGATAAACTGTTAATCGAAGTAGTACAGACATTTTATTAGTTGACCACTTTCTGATATTTTTTACAGGAACCGAGATAAGTTGGCTCAAAGTGAAAATTGTGGGAACCCTTCTATTACAGGTTTTATGGTATCTTAACATTTCCATGGTAATCTGGGTTCACAATGTTTTGAGGTTCGCTTGTTATGTCAAAAATCAAGCACTTGTCGAAAGTGCGCCCCATCGCACATTCCTTCCAAAGAAATCTTGGCTCGGTGGCAATTTTCAAGTCGAGATTTTTTCCCGCGATGACATTAAAATAAAATGTTTTGGGTATGCAAATTTTTATTAAATTCAAATTATCAGCTGATTTTTGATAATTGATTGAGCTATCAAGCAAACGTGAATCCCACAATTGCCGGCATCCCTTTGAGTTGGAATCGGGTGATCCAAGTATCGTTTCAATTCCGCGCGGCTCGAATCCCAAACTGTTCGCATGCCAAATCAACGAAGAATCGAAGATTAGAAGAATCCAATGGCCATTATCTCGGAGTTGCACTTGATTGTCCATTTCTCGTACATCTCCCAAAGGCAAGGATCCAAAACGTCGAATCGATCATTGACAAGATTGCTGAAGAACCGATGGATTACTTCATCCCAAATTCATGGTCCAGGCATCTGGTGTTAAACCTTCTATTTCCGATGATCTTGTCGACGACAGTTCTTAAGTTCCAATTTGATTTATTGCATCCATAAAAAAAGAACATACCCAGGGCTAGATGAGGTTCTCAAATTTCCAGACTGAACTCAACAATTTTGGGACATTGAAGAGATCGAACGATTTCGAGATGAGAAGTTGCTTTTCCGACCGAGCTTCTTGGAGAATGCTGGTCGATGTGAGATTAAAGGTGCAACTATCCGAGAAGCGGTGAACCTGAAAATATTGACTTGAAAATATATTGAATTTCCACAAGTTTCCCTTCCCATCTCCTCATTTTTTTTTCAATTTAGAAATAATAAAAGTGTAGCTGGTTTTTGACTTCAAATCTACAAAATTCAGTATATGACAGAAACGAGCTAGTTTCTGCGGCACTATTAGAAATTTCGTCAAATTCGTATATTGTTCGATGAGATTTTCCATTTTTGGGCTTTCAAAAATCATGCTCATCTAGCTAGATTGAACTGAGAAACGCTATAGAGCTATTAACATAAAATATAATCCGAATCGGCAATTTTTCGACTAACAAACTTTTTAATCCCATTTCAACTAAATGTTTAGCGACTAACATGGAATGACTCCCAAGTGTTACCCTTGAAAAAAATCGAGACCTATATGGTTGGATAGAGCGTAAAAAGTTATCCAAGAATCCAAATGGAATAGTTGGTAAAAAATTTTTTTTTCGAGTTATGGTCCAAAAAGTACCAAAAAATGGCTATATTTTCAAAAAATCATAACTTTGTCAGTTTATGTCCGTTGGTAGAAATTCAAAAAACATCAGATAGACAATCAATTGTACTTTTGGAAAAATAATTTTTCAATTTTTTTCCTATTGATTGGATTATTGATTTTTTGAAAAAATCAAAAAAAATTTCAAAATCTCAAAAATCCCAAGTTAACTTTTTTTCTCATTATGACCATTGAATTCAGCACATTTGATTTAGTATAGAAACATATCAATACCCCGGGGGAAATCATGCTCACACAAGTTATGCCGAAAAATATTGATTTTTGGCACTTGGCTTCTTTGAATTCGTTGTCCTCGGCGGCCGGTATGGTGAGGGACATACTTGTTTCTGTAATTTTTACTTGCATATCGTTTGCCTTAAGTGTTTGAAATAAAATACTGCGACATACAAAGTCAATTTATCAAATGCCGTACCATTTCTTAAAATCAGCACTTGAAACAAGCAAAATTTTGACCTTTCACAGGGCACATCTGTAGTCAAACTTGATGGAAACAGCCAAACTCTTCTTTTAACATAATCAGAAGATCATAATCTTATCAACGGCTTGAACAGAATTTAGAGTTAGGCCTTAAAAATGAAAATATTCACGATTATTACAGCCTGACCTCTATTTTTGGAGAGTGTGACATGTGACCGAGCACATCTATAGTTAAACTTGATGGAAACAGCCAAACTTTTGTTTGAGCATTATTAAAATGACAAAATCTTATCAACGGCTTGAACAGAATTTTAAATTAGGCCCTAAAAATAAAAATATTCAATGATGATGGGACACCTCTTGTTTTGATCATAACTTGAGAACGAAAAAAAATATCGAAAAACTGTTAACGCCATTCGATTTAAAATTGAAAAATAGTATTGGACAAATGTTTTTCGTTTGTTTCGTGTAGTGAAAGTCGGTTAAATGGAAAAAGGTTGATTTCGGCTGTCCGAAGCTGGAAGGATATCTTTAGGAAATCGTTCACTTAACCTACCCTCACTACACGAAACAAACGAAAAACATTCGTCCAATACTATTTTCCAATTTTAAATCGAATGGCGTTAACAGTTTTCCGATATTTTTTTTCGTTCTCAAGTTATGATCAAAACAAGAGGTGTCCCATCATCAGTGAATATTTTTATTTTTAGGGCCTAATTTAAAATTCTGTTCAAGCCGTTGATAAGATTTTGTCATTTTAATAATGCTCAAACAAAAGTTTGGCTGTTTCCATCAAGTTTAACTATAGATGTGCTCGGTCACATGTCACACTCTCCAAAAATAGAGGTCAGGCTGTAATAATCGTGAATATTTTCATTTTTAAGGCCTAACTCTAAATTCTGTTCAAGCCGTTGATAAGATTATGATCTTCTGATTATGTTAAAAGAAGAGTTTGGCTGTTTCCATCAAGTTTGACTACAGATGTGCCCTGTGAAAGGTCAAAATTTTGCTTGTTTCAAGTGCTGATTTTAAGAAATGGTACGGCATTTGATAAATTGACTTTGTATGTCGCAGTATTTTATTTCAAACACTTAAGGCAAACGATATGCAAGTAAAAATTACAGAAACAAGTATGTCCCTCACCATACCGGCCGCCGAGGACAACGAATTCAAAGAAGCCAAGTGCCAAAAATCAATATTTTTCGGCATAACTTGTGTGAGCATGATTTCCCCCGGGGTATTGATATGTTTCTATACTAAATCAAATGTGCTGAATTCAATGGTCATAATGAGAAAAAAAGTTAACTTGGGATTTTTGAGATTTTGAAATTTTTTTTGATTTTTTCAAAAAATCAATAATCCAATCAATAGGAAAAAAATTGAAAAATTATTTTTCCAAAAGTACAATTGATTGTCTATCTGATGTTTTTTGAATTTCTACCAACGGACATAAACTGACAAAGTTATGATTTTTTGAAAATATAGCCATTTTTTGGTACTTTTTGGACCATAACTCGAAAAAAAAATTTTTTACCAACTATTCCATTTGGATTCTTGGATAACTTTTTACGCTCTATCCAACCATATAGGTCTCGATTTTTTTCAAGGGTAACACTTGGGAGTCATTCCATGTAAATAAGCTTTTGGTAATTGAAAAACTTGTGCCGAATCCTTTCGAAAAAGTTCAGATTAAAAAAAACTCACTTTTTTCTCAAAAATTACGTCCAATATCGATTCATTGCGAAATCCTAATAGATAGGGATTTCTCTAATATAAAAGAATAATAGAATATAAATAATCTTCAGGTAAAATCAACGGAAAAGGAACTCTCCAGAACACCTTCATTTTAGGGTTCATGGAGAGCTCCCGAAAAGACGTCTATTCAGAAAGTCGTCTAGAGGAGAATGAATAATATGTGAAAAGAAAGACACAGGGCTGACTCGCTTGGCCTATGCGTCACTGTCGCCACTGTCTTTCTGTTTCTCTGCGCTTATCAAATCTCCTTGCACTCTCTGAAATTCAAGTCTGGTGGGAACGGACCGTGAGTGGGGTGGGATTGCCCTCTCATCCCATCATGTAATGGCATTTAGATGCACAAATTGGTGTTATGAAAAGTCGTAGAGGGTCGTATTTTAGAGTATACTAGACGATTTCTAAAGTTTTTATGAAAAAAAAAATGAATTCTGGGCAAGAGATTAGGGAGACAATGACAAGGCTCGTATTCCGGTTTGAAAAGCATAAATTTTTTTTGAAGAACCTTTGTGAAAACTTGAAATACAGAGAAGATTTTTAAAAACAAAGTCTGAGAACAAATTTTAATAAGCATAATTGGATTGTAGACAATGCTCGATGCTTGGATTCGGGTTTCAAAGCAGGTAGATCGTAGAACGTTAAGTTTTCTGTGTTGGAAATATACCGAAATGGATTAGCTAATCTAAAAAAAAATAACTGTATTCTTCATCATCAGATATCCAATAATAAAAAAAGGGATCCTAGAAAGATGGGGATTCCAAGTTAGGTAAGTATTTTTTTCATTTTTTTTTATTTTTTCTAATAAACATTACATCTGAATGTTTCCGGAAACTTCTGAAATTGAAGATTACAGGAATAACTGAATTCGTGTGTTTAGAAACTGGCTTTCTTTCTGTTTTCGCTCCGATCTCCCTATTTTTGGTTTCAGAAATTCCCAATTTTCCGAATTTTCCAAATTACTATGTTTCTCGTTTTGAATTTAGAAATTTCTAAAAACCCATATTTCTCGATATTCCCAGAAAATCAAGAATCATCTCCTCTATTCCCATTGTCGATTTTATATGTAATATGTGAATCTATTAGGTTGGCTAATAAGTTTCTTTCGATTTTGAATGCTCAACTTTGAAGATTCATATCTGGCCAGTGGGGCTATATTTCTTGGTGCATGTTTTTTGTTAGATAGAGTATCTCATGGACTTTCTGTACACACTTTGTCTTGTTCCTCCTTCTTGTGGTTCGCGATCATGGCGCTTGCTTTCGGTCCTTACCGTCAGCTCTTTCAAAAGGTCATTTTCTTTTTATTTCTTCCTGGGCGAACGAGACATGTTATCCACAAAAAAATGAGAGAAATAGTTAGAGAGGGATCTCTTACTACTCCTACCATCAAGCATGGAGCCGATCGATTTGATGCCAATAATTTAGAACTGAAAGACGAAGCTCGGCCCGGAAGTCGCACTTGGACCTATGGAAGAATCCTATTGTGACCGATCCGCTTCAAACCTTTTGTAAAATGTCAAAGACTTTGTCAGTTAGTCAACCAAGTATTGTAATCGGATTGAGGTCTCTTGGCGGTGTCAAAAATTTGGTCGGTCCGTAACCTAAGCTTGGAAGGACGACGATATTGATCGCCGTGTAGACATGGACATTTTTCTCCTATCATATCTTCGCACGTTCAGTTCGCTGAATGATCTAACTATTGTAGATTAAAAGTGGATAAGTTACTCTAATAATATGCGGAAGGGTCAGTTGATTGCCAAAGAACAGCTAGCTCTGGACGTGTCGGAACCTTAATTTCCCAGGAAAAAGGGTATGCTATGTGTTTGATGGTATGTCATAAAAATGGAGACTGGGAACTTTTAGATGAATGTACCAATATAATGGCCGTCATTCATAGTTCATAATCTAAAAAATTGAATTTGGCAGTCGAATCGAAACAAGGAGAAAAGACAGAGGTTTACTTCCAGCACGACAGTGCGATGTCGTTTGTCACCAGAGGCATCAGCCAAAAACTCATGTAGTTTGGTTGGACTATTCTTTTGCACCCATCGCATTTTCCAGACCTTGGCCTTTCGGATGAATGGTCGTTCAAAGCTCTAAAGCACCATCTTGATAGAAAATACTTCGATTGAAAAGATGACTCCAAAAAGGAGTTCACTCCCTTTTCCGATCGCAGCCCTCTTCGTTCTGGGACGATAGAATCAAGAAGTTACCGGAGCGTTGCCAGACAACTAACAATGTTCATGGACATTACTTTCATCAATCTAGTCCCCTCCACTCTGAGAAAACTATGAGCAAAAATGTCACCAAAATCGAAAGAAACTTATTAGCCAACCTAATAACTTGTAATAATCTTTAAAACTGTATCTCACTACAACTGATAGGGTAGAGGCGTTATGTTTTAGTTCACCTTGTTTCGCGGAAAGCGTCCGCTTTTTATTTCCCATACAAAGCCCCACTTTCTCTTCATGAATAACCCCACAAGTATAGAGAGTGAAGAAACACGGAGAGACGGAAACGCAAAAATGATGATAGCGACACAGAGGAGAATCAATGGAGGCGCCCCTATCTCTTTCCGTATCATCTCTCCTCTTCATTTCTCCCTTTAGATGTCTTGACTGAATAGACGTCTCTTCCGGGAATTCTCCAAAAAATCTTATAAATGAATGGATTTTGGAGAGTTCTATTTGATTTTTCTAAGTATTATCTATTTTCTATACTACTCCTATTATATCCTAGAAGTTCTTTGAATAAAAGTAATATATAATACTTGCCGAGAATTTATACAAAATAAGGTGAGTTTTTTACGGAAAATCTGCATATTTTAAAGATGAAAATGTTTTTGTTGAAAGAACCAATACAGCTTTTTCTGACTCACCACTGGGCTGGTTTCAGCCCTTTCAAAATTGAGAAAATTGCTCCATTTTTCAGCTCACTTGTATGAAAAAGGATGTCAATCCGGGTTTTTACACCAAAGCTCGTCGTGGTGGTGGTCCCATAAGACATCTCACACTAGAATCTTCAAGGAGATTATGGGATCGAAGGCCTACGAGCAAAACGTGAAGTCGGGAACCATGATCGATTCCAGGATAACGCCGGACGCGAGGAATTCATCCTAGTCTCTCAATCGGCACTAATCGTGAGTTAAAAAAAAATATTTTGGCAGTGAGGTCATATTTGGCTAAACTGCTAAACTGTCTAGCTATAATTCCATTTACACATTTATTATTTAATTTTCAGGGTACCGTCCGTCCGGTAAAGTACTCCATGGTGGCCAACAACCCGGAATGGACCAAAAATGCAATTATATTTTTTTCAATAAAACATTTCCCATTTTGATTGTTTTTCAAAGAAAAAAGAGCAAACTATCAGATAGTTCATGATACAGGAAAAGCTCAAAAAATACAGAAACCGTTAAGAAAATGGAAAATCTATGTTTTTAGAAAGAAAAATAGGTTGGAAATGTGTCCATTCAAGCAGCAATTACTGAAATACACTCAAATATATTGAGGAGAGTCTGGAACCCGAGCCAAAGTAAAAACTTATTCTCAAAACTTTGAAAAAACATTTTTGCGCGCTCTCAAAGCGGGAAAATAGCGTGTCGATGCTTTTCAGATGGTGAGAGAGAAGGCTGTGAAATAGATTAACAACGAATTTTTGACTAGGAAAACCGGAGATTTTTATTGAAAAAGAACGTAATCAAAAATCAATTAAATTGGAACAATATTTAAAATTTTCCTGGGCTGCCGCAAAAATTGAGAAGACGCCTGAAGACGGATCTGAAAAACTTACTTTTTGGGAAAAAAGAAAAATAAATGAAAATCTGATCTGCTCTTGTTTTGAATATCATTATTAATCCAAATTTTGATGTCTCCCACACAGTCATCTAACTTTTCATACAGCCATTCCAGTGATGTGTGTCAATTTTGTCCATTGATTTCTAGTTGAGCTCTGGAAGCTTATAGGGTTTGAAACACAAATCAGATAAGTAAACACTTTGAAGCAATTATTTTTGGTTCCTGTAAGAGGTAAGAAAAAAAAGATCAATTGACAAAATGTTTCTGATAATATGAGAAACATTTTGTGAGTTAGTCCTGGTTTGATATCTCTTTCAGGAATTGAGATAAATAGCGTGAAAGTTGACAGTGAGATTTTGTAAAAGGTAATACCTCATTCGTTCCGCCCAATCCATCATTGCTTTTTTTCATTGGCTTACCTCGTGTGTGAGCTCAGCAGACGTTGCACCATACCTTCCTTCAGATCAAAGAAATCTTCGCATGGGTCCATGAAGAGCAAACGAGCGATTTTCACAAAATGAGCAATTAGAACATTGAGAAATCCACTTTATTTGAAATATTTTTAGGAATAATATAGGGGAAAAATAATACTTAGAAAAATCAAAGGAACTCTCCGAAACCCATGCATTTTTAGGGTTTTTGGAGAGCTCCCGGAAAAGACGTCTATTCATTCAAGTCGTCAAAGGGGAGAAGTGAGGTGGCAAGTGTGCGAGAAACATAGGGAGCGGCGCCTCTATTGATTTTCCTCTGCGTCTCTAAAATGCTCTTCCTATTTCTGTGTCCCTGCGTTATCAACTCTTACTGAAAAAAAGAACAAACGAGAAGACCTTGCAAAAAAACGCGTCGCGGCGCAAGGAAAAACAAAATAACAGCTGCAGACCAATTAGTGTAATGTAGAAGCGGAAATCACAATAAACTTTCTGATAGCAAGAAAGAAGATGGGTTGATGAGTATGATAACGACGAGAGCACAGCTATCACCTAGAATGCATATTGTGATACCTGTGATGACAGTTCTTTTTGTCGATTTTCCAAATACTGTGACCGGAAAATCAAGAAGAAGTATTACCAGAGGATAAGGATGAAAAATATGTGCAATATTAAAATTGGAGATAACTCATTTCTGTGATTTTTAAGACAAAAAACGGTTGAATTATATATTTGATCTCAGAGCTATTGTTTGGAATAATTTGACTAGTTAAAAATTTCCAACTTTCAATGATCCCAAACAAGTGGAATGATAAAAGATATGTGATCAGCTTTTTTGAAAAAATTGACCTGATTTAAAATCTCATATCATTTTGAGGATCATATGCATTCAATATGGTATTTCTATCTCTACGGAGAACAAAACACTTTTTGAGGCATGGTTTTCTGAAAAATTCGATGTAATTAAAATTCCCATTGTTCAAGGATCCCAGACACCTATTATGGAGGCATCATCTTTACGGACAACAGAAAAACGTTTGTGACCTAGATTTCTATAAAATTTAACCTGATTCTAAACTTCCATCCTTCAAAGATCCCACACACCAAGAATGGTGACTGTATCCCTAGGGAGCACAAAAAAGCTTCGGTGACCTACTTTCGAAAAATTTGACCTAATTTTAAATTCCCATCTTTCAAGGATCTCATCCACTCAATTTGGTACCTGTACCTTCAAAACCAACAAAAATACAAATCTGACCTAGAAATAGCCATCTGGTGACCTAATTTCAATTTGACATGCTTTGCTCTTCCCAACCCTCCAATATGGTACATCTACCTTCAAAACGGACCAAACTCTAATTTTGACCTAGATAGAGGTATCAGGTGACCTAGTTCCCATCTGACCCAATTTCATGTTCCTATCTTCATCCCCACCCATCATAATCACCCACCACCAGTCTCTCCCCCTTCAAAAATAATAAATACCTGGTGCCCTCAAAACAATTTAGGGTGACCTTCCACGTTTCACAGTCGATGAGGGGAGAAATTCCTCTGAAAAAATCAGTCTTCTCTTTTTTCTCGCTACGATTTGGTGAGCTCTCTGCTCTCTCTCCCCGTGCTGCTGAATATAAGGTAAATTTGAATTTTCAAATGGAAAATTTGTTCTAGTGTATGGGGGAACATAAGTGATAGTTAGGAAAAATAATAGAGCATTTTTTGAAATATAGGTCACGCCAAAAAATAATTAGGTCAGCCGAAAATTTCAAGAAAAAATTGAAAAAAATGACAAATTTTTTAATCTTGACAGCTAACTTAATGATTTTTTTCCAGAATGAATCGTGTCGTAACAATCAAAGATCTTGTTGGAATGGATATAAGAGGATTTCACTTGAATCGTCTCATCGGAGCAGGAAGTTATGGAGCAGTATATGAATCGTCGTCTGGCTCGGAGAGAATCGCCGTGAAAGCATCGACCAGAGAATCGGATATCTTGAATGAGGCTAATGCATTGCAACGTCTGTTCTATTGCCAGTACACTCCCAAGTACTTTTTCCATCAGGAGACCACTACACCAGATGGAATTCTACACACAATAGGTAAGATTTTATTACAATTAAAATCAAGTAGGCTGAAAAGTATATAAATTTTTGAGCAGTGTGGCTTTTCAAACAAAAAAAATCTTGAAAAATCTGAGAAGTTTCACGAAAAATAATCGAAAATAGAGTAATTTGAATATTTTCAGGCCAAGAACTTCTTGGGCCCGACTTGGAGACCATTCGCCGCAGTGTCCCATGGCAAGCGATCAAAAGACCAACACTTGTGAGAATCGCATGGCAAGCTCTGAGCTGCCTCGAAGCCGTGCATGGATTCAAATTGGTTCATAGAGATGTGAAACTTGCGAATTTCGCAGTCTCTCTCCCATCCTCTCCAACCAATCGTGTCACAATCAAGATCTTTGACTTTGGGCTGGCCCATCACTATATGGATGACAATGGTGATTTGATTGAGGATTCGACCAATCCGGACTTTCGTCTCATGAAGTACTGTAGCTATGAGGTTGCGATGGGAATGGATCCAATGCCGAAAGATGACCTGCATCAATTGTCTTTTGCGATTTTGTATGCGAGCGGATACAACTTTCCGAAAATGCTGAAATCTCCTCCGGACGTTCTCTTGGAGTGGAAACGAGATCTCGTGAGTTGAAAAAAAGCATTAAAGAAGTAAACATCACAATTTTCAGTTGAGGCAGCCATCCGAGGCTCTTCCACCTCTCGCTCGTTTCTTGACACCGTGGTTTGATGCTTTGAGTGATCTGAACGATATCGTGCCTATCAACTACCCTGACTTGAAGCAGAAGATCCAGGAGTCGTTGCCTGCACACAACGCCTCGGCCGATTTATACTGGGAGATGGTGGATGGCGAAGAGACGCTCGTCTGAATCGAATCCGATTGGCCAAGGAGCCAACTACTCGTTTCCTTTCTTGTACTATAATATTCTCACCCAACTTGATAAATAAAGAATTTTGAATTAAAATTGTTTCTTATTTATTCAGAAAAAAAAGAAAAAAGGAGAAAATAATAAAAATAGAAAAAAACAAGTAAATCAAAATTTAGAAAAATATTAAAATATTAAAATGGAAAATTAGAAAAATAAATATGAAAATAGAACAAAAAGCAGAAAAATAGGAAAAAATTTATGAATATTTGAAAAAAGAAAAAAATAAAATAACATAGAAAAATGAAAAAAAACTGAAAATAGACAAAATTGGAAAATTAGGAAAATTAGAAAAATATGGAAAAAATAGAAAATTAGAAAAAAAATGAAAATAGAAAAAAATAGAAAAATAGGAAAAAAATTATTTATAAAAAAATTAGAAAAATATGACAAAGTGGAAAAGAAGGAAAATTAGAAAAAAAGAAAATAGAACAAATAGAAATATGCGAAAAAATAACTCACAAAAAAGCAACAAATGCGCCATTAGAAAATATGAATAACTGGTTTGTAGGTTAGGTGCGGCAAGATATTTTAAATGGATAAAATGAGCTGAGAACTTTTCAAAATATAGATCATGGCATAAAGAATTAGTTCAACCTTTCAACTCAGGAAAAAAAAGACAAATGTTCTTTCTAGATAGCCAATTCAATATATTTTTGTTTCTTTACGATTTCCCAGGGAATTAGGATCGTCAAGTAAGGGACAAAAATAAGTTGTGAAAATGTTTTGAATCTCAATTTTCAAATTTCTGCATTTCTAAAGTTTGCTGACAAGGGAACCTCTCCATATGTTACGCGGGGATTCTGATGAAACCTATGCTAAATAGTAGTACACCGGCTATCTAGAAAAATCCTAAAATTATAGCGGCCCTCGTGAAGGTCTATTCAAATGGCGAGGCATTTTATGATTTTTCGTGAGTTTGGAGTCGGTACCCTTCGAGAAACGATAACTTTGTTCATTTTTGTGGTATACGTTCAAACTTTTTTTAATTCAAAAGGTGATAAACTGACAAGCATTTATGTCAATTGCACCTATGTTCTATCTTTAAAACGAAAGTCAGGAAAATAGAAAATATGAAAATTTCGAGTTCCAACAAATTCAAAAAATGCCCATTTTTGAAAAAAAGTGCTCGGGGGACCATGTCTATCAAATTTCTCAGGACGAGTAACATACATATACGTGTTCAAATATAGGTCGAGCCCTTGAGATACGAGACTTATTTCAATTTTTTTTCCAAAAAAACTGTTTAATTCATATACCCCTATACATGCATTTTTGTTGAAAAAAAAAGTTTCAAAAATTATACAGATCAAGTGAAAATAAAAAAGAGCAACAGAATACTGTTCAGAAACAAACAAAAAACTTTCGAAAATTGAAAATAATCTTCAACAAAAATGCATGTATAGGGGTACATGAATTTAACATTTTTTTGGAAAAAAATTGAAATAAGTCTCGTAACTCAAGGGCTCGACCTATATTTAAACACGTATACAGTGCGCGTCATAAGTATATGCCCACCCCCTAATTTGGCAGTTCCGGAGTAGCTGAGAATTTTCATGAAAAACGGCTGATGCCATTCGATTCAGCATAGCTGAAAACCTACAGTCACAACTTTTCATAGTCATACTTCGAAAAACAGGCGTTTTGTGGAAGAAAACCTATTTTTAGGCCGCGTCAAAAGTATATGCCCACCCCGAAAAAAGGGGGGATTATTGAAAATGGTGGGTTCATTTCATGTTTTTCGATTCTGAAATTGTTTTAAAATACGATTTTTTGCTGAGATATCATTGGAAAATATTAGATACGAAATGAGAAGAACTGAATTTTCCAGAATTTTCGGACAAATTCCCAAAAATCAACTTTTCCCACTAAGACACGGTTTTCCGTGTCTTAAAGTTTCAAAGCACTATTAATCTCATTTGATATGCTACATGGAGCTCATTTACCATGTCTAGAGCAAAAAAAAACATGATATGAGACCGCCACCGGGCTCGTCTCAACGCATAAAAACCTGCAGAATCAGACGCACCCCTGGTTGCGTTGGGAATAACCTGAAAAAAACTCGGTAGCATGCGAAACCAGGGACAGAAAACGATTTTCTAGTTAGCTCAATAAAGGAGAAAAACGGAATATGGTTTGGGAGGTCTCCTACTCGACAACATCACCCAATGGAATCTGTAAAAGTTGATCTCTCCCATTTACAGCTCACCGAACTAACATCTTGAGTTATCAATCAGACCGCAGTATACATTTCTCTCAATTTTTATGTTATACATCTCGAAAATACTTTTTCTCATTCAAGAAACATCTGCCGTTTATCCAAACATCATAAATACGGACTGACTATGGTCGAAAAGAATCAATGTCCTCTAAGCGAGCTCTCCAGATTGAAATCTGATTGACAACCGATGGGGAGGCTCGGAATGATTGTTATAAGTGAGTGATAAACTCACTTCAACCTCAAACTTTCCTAGAAAATCGTTTTCTGTCCCTGGTTTCGCATGCTACCGAGTTTTTTCAGGTTATTCCCAACGCAACCAGGGGTGCGTCTGATTCTGCAGGTTTTTATGCGTTGAGACGAGCCCGGTGGCGGGCTCATATCATGTTTTTTTTTGCTCTAGACATGGTAAATGAGCTCCATGTAGCATTTCAAATGAGATTAATAGTGCTTTGAAACTTTAAGACACGGAAAACCGTGTCTTAGTGGGAAAAGTTGATTTTTGGGAATTTGTCCGAAAATTCTGGGAAATTCAGTTCTTCTCATTTCGTATCTAATATTTTCCAATGATATCTCAGCAAAAAATCGTCTTTTAAAACAATTTCAGAATCGAAAAACATGAAATGACCCCACCATTTTCAATAATCCCCATTTTTTTCGGGGTGGGCATATACTTTTGACGAGGCCTAAAAATAGGTTTTCTTCCACAAAACGCCTGTTTTTCGAAGTATGACTATGAAAAGTTGTGACTGTAGGTTTTCAGCTATGCTGAATCGAATGGCATCAGCCGTTTTTCATGAAAATTCGCAGCTACTCCGGAACTGCCAAATTAGGGGGTGGGCATATACTTATGACGCGCACTGTATGTATGTTACTCGTCCTGAGAAATTTTATAGACATGGTTTCCCGAGCACTTTTTTTCAAAAATGGGCATTTTTTGAATTTGTTGGAACTCGAAATTTTCATATTTTCTATTTTCCTGACTTTCGTTTTGAAGATAGAACATAGGTGCAATTGACATAAATGCTTGTCAGTTTATCACCTTTTGAATTAAAATAAGTTTGAACGTATACCACAAAAATGAACAAAGTTATGTTCGCTCGAAAGGTCCCGACTCCGAACGCACGAAAAATCATAAAATGCCTCGCCATTTGAATAGACCTTCACGAGGGCCGCTATAATTTTAGGATTTCTTTAGATAGCCGGTGTACTACTACTTAGCATAGGTTTCATCAGAATCCCCGCGTAACATATGGAGAGGTTTCCTTGTGAATTAAAAATTTTGAATTTTTCGAACAAAAAGATTTGTTTCTCTCTTTCAAGCTCTCATTGTTTTTTTCTTTTATGAGTAATTCTCAAAAAGAATTGTTTCTATTGTCTCTCATTGTTTTTTTCTTTTATGAGTAATTCTCAAAAAGAATTGTTTCAGAAAAAAACTCATAATAAATGAAAAAACTTTTGTGAAATCTAACAAAAAAAAAGTTCCTAAAACAAATAGAAGCTGTTTCAAAAATACGATTGAATTTTTGAGAAATTGGATGTCTTCACGTTATCCATTATCATTTTGTGATTTTTATGAACCTGCCTATAGCACACTAGAGTATCTTTCTACATCTCTCTTCTTCACATCATTAGTTTCTAGACTGGAAAATCTCCTTCACCTAACCCATATCCCTCTTCACCCCTGCCCCACCTGGGTACACCCACCTGGTTACGCCCACCTGAACAGCCCTATATAAGGCCACAGAAGAAACACTATTCATTGTCATTCGATGTTCTTTCTAGTGGTGGTGCAGGCTGATCTGGACTAGGCAAGTCTCTCAGACTTGGCTAGTCTGAATCATCTTTCCCCTACTAAAAGTGCCTCAATGCCTCTCATTGGAACCCCGATTGGGATCCTTATTTTTGATTTTTCTGATTTTCCTAGCTATATATTTTCTGCTCATTTTTTTACTCTATACCTGGAAAACTGTAAGATGCCCTCACTATGTTGTGTGCCGGACTCAAAAAACAAAAAAAAACCATTTCACCATTATCCCCATTTTGGATGCCGCTCATTCTTCTTGGACGCAAAAATTCAAAGCGGACGGGGCAGAAAAAAAGTCAGTTCCTCCTAGTCAAGTCAACCCAACAGGTCATCCCAGTAAAGACATCCAGTGCAAAATGAGCGGGTCAGTTGCCGTAATTTTTCTCCAAAATTTTTCCAATAGGATTGTTTTTCAGGGTCGCAGATCTTAAGGAATTCATTTTGACCACGTCTATCCTCCAACCAAATTTTCCAATCGACCAAATCAAGGATATCGTATCCCAAATTCCGATGGCTAGCACTCTCCGAAAGAAATGCGAAATGGCGATCGCTTTTAAAGAGGGAACGCTATCAGATATCATGACGATTGGCAAATCAATGATGGGACTGGAAACCTCCAATAGAAATCAGAATCTTCCGGTGCGACAGGTGAAAAGTTAATAGCAGATTTGGAAATTGAATTGTTGATTTCAGAACGTCGGTTATAGATCAAAAAGATGGAAACCTTTCCAAAAAAGAAAAGGTGGACATTGCGTATTATATTGATTGAAAAATAATACACAAAAATCTATTCTAAATAAATGATTTTGACGCTAACTGTTTTTTCATTATAGCACTTTTTATGAAGGCTGTGGGCCAGAATCAAATGTTGGCTTGTTATAGGGACAGTGAATTGACCAGAGCTCTCAATTCTAGAGATTTTTCCGGTGGACATAATTTGGCGACCGTAGTCTGAAGGTCGTGAACCCATGACTTCTTGAACATTCGCAATTTTCAAACTTTCGAATTTCCAATATTAGAATTTCCGAAATTCTTTTCTGCTATTCTGAATGTTAAAGTTTCAAATTGAGTTTTTCCAACGTTTCTAATTTTCAAGAACTTGGAAATTCCAAAAGATTCTGTTGAACCAAAGTTTTCAAGCCAGACATGCTTTTGATATTTGTTAAAGCTAACGAGGCATGATTTTCTGGTTTAAATCAGATGCGTTTTTTGCTAGCATGAAGAAGCAATTGTATTCGATTCTTTTTCCAAACATCTATGACCATTTCAAAATTTTTTCACTCAGCTGGCGTACATCAAAAGATTGGCTCGGTGCCAATTTTCAAATTTAGGTTATTTTCTGCGATGAGGTGAAAAATGTAAACGCTTTGACTATGCAACTTTTTATTAAATTTAAATAAGCAACAAATTCCGGTATATTAGCCTATCTGGCTGTGACAAAAAAAACAAAAAAAAAAGATTTGTGACGATTGATTGAGCCATCAAGCAAACATGAATCCCACAATTCACTGCATCCTATGAGTTGGAATCGGATGATCCAAGTATCGTCTTCTTCTGTCCGCGCGGCTCAAATCCCAAACTGTTCGCATGCCAAATCGACGAAGAATTGATCATCAGAAGAATCCAATGACCTCTCTCAGAAGAGAACTTGACTGTTTATTTCAATGTCAAGGTTGCTGAAGAACCAATGGATTACTTCATCCCTAATCCATGGTCCAGGCATTATGTGTTGAACCTTTCCTTTTCGATGATCTTGTCGACGACAGTTCTAAAATACCAATTTGATTAATTGAATCCAAAATAAAAAACTCACCCAGGGTTATACACCGATTTGCACATTTCCAGACTGAACAGAAAAATCTTGTGACATTGAAGGGATCGAGCGATTTGGAGCTGAGAAGTTGCTTTCCTGACCAAGCTTCTATGAGAATGCTGGTCGATGTAAGAGTAAGGGTGCAACTATCCGAGAAACGATGAACCTGAAAACTTTGACTTAAAAATGTATCGAATTCTCACAAGTTTGTCTTTCCATCTCCTTATTTTTTTCAATTTAGAAATACTAAAAGTGTAGCTTGATTTTGACTTCAAATCTACAAAATTCAGTATATGACAGAAAAGAGCTATCAGAAATTTCGTCAAATTCGTATATTTTTGAATGAGATTTTTCATTTTTGGGCTTCCAAAAATTATGCTAATCTAGCTAGATAGAGAGCTAGGAAAAATTCAGATTTCAGCAAGGAAAAATTCAGATTTCAGCAAGGAAAAATTCAGATTTCAGGAAAAAGCTCACCTTTTTTCTCAACAATGACGCCCAAAATCGATTTATTGCGAAATCCTAATAGGGATTTCTAGAATACAAATAAAATAATGGGATATAAATGATCTTCAGGTAAAATCAAAGGGAAAGGAACCCTCCAGAACCCTTTCGTTTTAGGGTTCTTGGAGAGCTCCCGAAAAGACGTCTATTCAGTAAGTCGTCTAGAGGAGAGAATGAATAATATGTGAGAAGAAAACCACAGGGCTGCCTCGCTTGCCCTATGCGTCACTGTCCTTTCTCTGTTTCTCCGCGTTTTGTCAATCTCCATGCTTTCTCTGAAATGCAACCCTGGTGGGAACGGACCATGAATGATTCCATTATGTAGTGACATTTATGATAGATGCAAAAATTGGTCTTATTGAGAGTCGTAGAGATTTCATGAAGGGCGATGAGAAACCTGAACCTTTTGTTGGATGAGCGTAAACTGGACGATTTCTGGACATACCACTTTTTTTTATTTGAAGAAAAGTGATTTTGACGAAAGATTGGGGACACAATGAGGTTATTGAAAAAAAAGCAAAAGTCTGTTTCCATAGTTGACAATGCTCGTGTACCGGTTTGAAAATCATGAAATTTTATTTGAATAGAATTTTCAAAAAAAAAAGGAGCGACAAATTAAAATTGCGCAGTTATCGAAATTTCACAGTTCTGATATTTTTGAATAACGTTTCAAAAAATTCAAACATGTTTGGAATCAAAAATTCAATAGTCTCCATACGCGTTTTGTTTTTTTTTTCAAATTTCGTGGTTTTGAAAAGGCCGTACATCTGTCTTTTTCTTCATACTAGAAGCTGTACATTTGTTTTTCTTTTATACACTTAAATTTCGAAATTTTTGGGTTTCAAATTTTCCCAATTGGTAAACTTTTAAAATTTTCCAAATTATTACATTTTTCGTTTTGAATTTAAAAATTTCTAAAAGTCCAGATTTCTTGATAACTCAGAGTTCACAAATTTCCTGTCCTGAGTTTACAAATATTTTGATTTCTGAATATTTACAGTCTGCTAAACTCAACATTTTGAAGTCCAGAAATCCAAAATATCTGTTTTGCGAATTCCTGAATTAGGGGGTTGTTAAAATCTCAAGAATCATTTCTTCTATTCCCATCAATTTTATATGTAACACGTGAATCAAAATAGTAGTAATCTTCGAATTTGTGTCACACTACAACTGATAGCGTAGAGGTGTTATGTTTTAGTCCACCCCCCCCCCTTCCGGATGGACAGTCGAGGTCTCTTCCTCTCTTTTTATCAGCAATGTGTTATGCAAGAGTTTCGCGGAAAGCGTCCGCTTTTTATTTCCCATACATTTCAAAGCCACACTTTCTCTTCATGAATAACCCCACAAGTATAGAGAGTGGAAAACAAGGAGAGACGAAAATGCGAAAATGATGATAGCGACACAGAGGAGAATCAATGGAGGCGCCCCTATCATACATGAGGGAATTTTCGGAAATTTAGTCAAAAATTTTTTGGCGACCATATCAAAAAAATTTTTTTGCGACCATCGTCCAAAAAAAAAAGGTCCCCGTTTTTCAAAATCATTACATTACAAAAGCAGTACCACAACCACACGTGATCCTCGAACCAGCGACCCTGTATTGCCTAGCGACCGCGCTATCCACAACGCCACGACGCCCTCTTTAGCCTTTCCCTCTCAATGCATACACAACACTGCCACAGTCGGGCACGCGAGAGGCGCAGGTGTTCGCCTTCCTTTCTTGACTCAACGCGCACACGCAGTGCGCTGAGGGCGAAAGAAGAGGATGGAAAACTCTATAACCGAGGCCGAATCGAGGTGGCGAATTGGTTCCAAACGATTTAAAATTAAAAATTAACCAAGTTTACAAAAAAATGCGAGCATATATCTCAATTTTGAACACCGAAACTGAATTTCGGAAATTCGTACAGTAACCCATCAGAAAACGATAAAAAACTATATGACCGAGGTAGAATCGAGGTGGCGAATTGAGTCCAAACGATTTGAAATCAAAATTGGATTGGGATTACAGAAAAATGCGAGCATATTTATCATTTTTGAACACCGCAACTGAATTTCGGAAAAAACGCATTTCCGAAACGCTTTTTCAGTAGTAAAAAATAAAAATTTCCGAAATTCAGTTTCGGTGTTCAAAATTGAGATATATGCTCGCATTTTTTTGCAAACCTAGTCCATTTTTGATTTCAAATCATTTGAAATCAATTCGCCACCTCTATTCGGCCTTGGTCATAGAGTTTTTCATCACTTTCTGTCGGGTTACTGTAGCTATTTCCGAAATTCGATTTCGGCGTTCAACATTGATAAAAATGCTCGCTTTTTCGCAAACCTGATCTATTTTCAATTTAGAATCGTTTGAAATAAATTCGCCACCTTGATTCCATCTCTGTCGTCGAGATTTTCGTCATCTTTTATTGGGTTACTGTAAGTTAAACAATGCAGCATTTCAGAGTATATAGTTGATATTTCAACTCGCATTTTTTGTGGAAAAATGGAATTTTTTGTTTCAAATCTTTCTAAACTATATTGTGACCTCCGTTCCGCTTGCGTTTTACAGGTTCCCCGTCGGGTTACTATCCATTATTCGAAGCTTTATGTCCGACTGTATTTCCGAAATGGAGCTGTCAATTTTCAGCAATACCAATTTTAAAAAAGTACATCATTGAATTTTCCAATTTTCGTCAAAATTTTTAAAAATCAACAACAAAAAAATTTCCCCCTTCGGGGAAATTTTTTTCGCGACCATATGCCATTTTGCAAAAAAATTGCGACCACAAATTTCCAAAATGTCTTCATGTATGCTGTCCAACACCATTTATCAACCAATATTTATTAGTCAATTTTCAGGGTACAGTCCGACCGGTGAAATGTTCTGTCGTCGCGAATGACCCGGAATGGTCAAAAAACGAGGTCTCCGATTTTTAAATAATGAACATTTCATATAATAAAACATTTCCCTTTTTGATTGTTTTTCAAAAAAAAAAGAGCAAACTATCAGATAGTTCATGATACAGGAAAAGCTCAAAAACATACAGAAACTGTTAAGAAAATGGAAAATCTATGTTTTTAGAAAGAAAAATAGGTTGGAAATGTGTCCATTCAAGCAACAGTTATTAAAAAGCACTCAACCCCCTTCAGGAGAGTTTGGAACTCTAGCCAACGTGAAAGTTTATCCTCAAAACTTGAAAAATTTATTTTTTGAGCGCTCTCAAAGCGGGATAACCAAGTCTCGATGCATGGGGAACCAAGATGGTGTTGGAGAATGCTGCGATTGCTTTTAAAACTATATTTTCAAAGGTGGGGATTATAAAAGAATTTTCTCGAAATTATGTTTTTATACGCCCGAAGGGTTGAACTTGTAAGGGCGAGTATTGAAGGTGCGGCGCCGGTACCGACTGAGCCACGTAGAATGCAGACCAATGGGGAATGGGACAGTGACACACTTTTTTTCGAGAAAAAAACAACACATTTGTTGACCCGGAACACCGGAGATTTTTATTGAACAAAAAGGAATCGAAAATCAATTAAACTGGAACAACAATTAAAATTATTCTGGACTGGCACAAACATTGAGAAGAAGCCTGAAGATGGATCTGAAAAACTCACTTTATGGAAAAAAAGAAAAATGAGTGACAATCTGACCTGCTATTGTTTTGGATATCATTTTTAATCCAAATTTTGATTTCTCCCACACAGTCATCTAACTTTTAATACAGCCCTCACAGTACTGTATGTCAATTTTGTCCAGTGATTTCCAGTTGAGCTCTGAAAATTTAGAGAATTTGAAAAACTAATCAGAGTAGTAAACACTTTAAAGCAATTCTTTTCGGTTCCTGTAAGAGGTAAGAAAAAATGATCAATTGACAGAATATTTCTGATAATATGAGAAACATTTTGGAAGTTAGTCCTGATTTGATATCTCTTTCTGGAATCGAGATAAATTGCGTGAAAGTTGACGGCAAGATTTTGTGAAAGGTAATACCTCATTCGTTCTGCCCTATCCATCATTGCTTTTTTCATTGGCCTTCCTCGTGTGTGAGCTCAGCAGACGTTGCACCATACCTTCCTCCAGCTCAAAGAAATCTTCGCATGGGTCCATGAAGAGCAAACGAGCGATTTTCACAAAATGAGCACTTAGAACATTGAGAAATCCACTTTATTTGAAATATTTTTAGGAATAATATAGGGGAAAAATAATACTTAGAAAAATCAAAGGAACTCTCCGAAACCCATGCATTTTTAGGGTTTTTGGAGAGCTCCTGGAGAAGACGTCTATTCATTCAAGTCGTCAGAGGGGAGAAGTGAGGTGGCGAGTGTGCGGGAAGCATTGGGAGCGGCGTCTCTATTGATTTTCCTCTGCGCCTCTAAAATGCTCTTCCTATTTCTGTGTCCCTGCGTTATCAACTCTCACTGAAAAAAAGAACAAACGAGGAGACCCTGCAAAAAAAACGCGTCGCGGCGCCAGGAAAAACAAAATAACAGCTGCAGACCAATTAGTGTAATGTAGAAACGGTAATAACTAAAAACGTTCTGATAACAAAGGAGCAGAAGGGTTGACGACTATGATACCGAAGAGAGCCCGGATATTATCCAGAATGCATATTGTGATACATGGTGATACTTGTGGTGAGAGTTCGTTTATAGATTTTTCAAATACTGTGACCAGAAAACCAGAAGAAGTGTTACCAGAGAATAAGGAGGAAAAATATGTGCTATTTAAAAGTTGGGAATAACTCATTTCTGAAAATTTCAAAAAACGGTTAAATTATATATTTGATCTCAGAGCTATTACTTGGAAAAATCCGACCAGTTAAAAATTTCCAACTTTCAATGATCCCGAACAAGTAGAATGATAAAACAAATGTGATTCACTTTTCTGAAAAATTCGACATGATTCTTAATTCTAATCCTTTTGAGGATCCTATGCATCCAATATGGTATTTCTATCCCTACGGAGATCGATTCTCTAAGGAGAACAAAATAAGTGATGTGTTTTAGTTTCCTGAAAAATTCGATACGATGAAACATTCCCATTGCTCCAGGATCCCACACACTCATTATGGAGACATCATCTCTGACAATAGAAAAACGATTGTGACCTAGATTTCTAAAAAATTCAACCTGATTCTAAACTTCCATCCTTCAAAGATCCCACACACCAAGTATGGTGGCTGTATCCCTAGGGAGCACAAAAAAGCTTCGGTGACCTACTTTACTAAAAAATGTGACCTAATTTCAAATCTCCATCTCTCAAGGATCACATCTACCAAGTTTGGTACTTGTACCTTCAAAACCAATAAAAATACAAATCTGACCTAGAAAAAGCCATCTGGTGACCTAATTTCAATTTGACATGCTTTGCTCTTCCCAACCCTCCAATATGGTACCTCTACCTTCAAAACGGACCAAACTCTAATTTTGACCTAGATAGAGGTATCAGGTGACCTAGTTTCCCATCTGACCTAATTTCATGTTTCCATCTTCATCCCCACCCATTATAACCACCCACCACCAGTCACTCACCCTTCAAAAATAATAAAAACCTGGTGCCCTCAAAACAATTTAGGGTGACCTTCCACGTTTCACAGTCGATGAGGGGAGAAATTCCTCTGAAAAAATCAGTCTTCTCTTTTTTCTCGCTACGATTTGGTGAGCTCTCTGCTCTCTCTCCCCGTGCTGCTGAATATAAGGTAAATTTGAATTTTCAAATGGAAAATTTGTTCTAGTGTATGAGGGAACATAGGTGATAGTTAGGAAAAATATTAGAGCGCTTTTTGAAATATAGGTCACGCCAAAAAATAATTAGGTCAGCCGAAAATTTCAAGAAAAAATTGAAAAAAAATGACCAAAAAATGACAAATTTTTTAATCTTGACAGCTAACTTAATGATTTTTTCCAGAATGAATCGTGTCGTAACAATCAAAGATCTTGTTGGAATGGATATAAGAGGATTTCACTTGAATCGCCTCATCGGAGCGGGAAGTTATGGAGCAGTATATGAATCGTCGTCTGGCTCGGAGAGAATCGCCGTGAAGGCATCCGTCAGAGAATGGGATGTGTTGAATGAGGCTGCCGCGTTGCAACGTCTCTTTTACTGCCAATACACGCCTCAATACTACTTCAACGAGGAGACCACTACACCAGATGGAATTCTACACACAATAGGTAAGATTTTATTACAAGTAAAATCAAGTAGGCTGAAAAGTATATAAATTTTTGAGCAGTGTGTCTTTTCAAACAAAAAAAAATCTCGAAAAATCTGAGAAGTTTCACGAAAAATAATCGAAAATAGAGTAATTTGAATGTTTTCAGGCCAAGAGCTTCTTGGGCCGGATTTGGAAACCATTCGCCGCAGTGTCCCATGGCAAGCGATCAAAAGACCAACACTTGTGAGAATCGCCTGGCAAGCTCTGAGCTGCCTCGAAGCCGTGCATGGATTCAAATTGGTTCATAGAGATGTGAAACTTGCAAATTTCGCAGTCTCTCTTCCATCCTCTCCAACCAATCGTGTCACAATCAAGATCTTTGACTTTGGGCTGGCCCATCACTATATGGATGACAATGGTGATTTGATTGAGGATTCGACCAATCCGGACTTTCGTCTCATGAAGTACTGTAGCTATGAGGTTGCGATGGGAATGGATCCAATGCCGAAAGATGACCTGCATCAGTTGTCTTTTGCGATTTTGTATGCGAGCGGATACAACTTCCCGAAAATGCTGAAATCGCCTCCGGACGTTCTCTTGGAGTGGAAACGAGATCTCGTGAGTTGAAGAAAAATAGGCATTGAAGAAACAAATATTAACATTTTCAGTTGAGAAAGCCGTCCGAGGCTCTTCCCCCTCTCGCTCGTTTCTTATCGCCGTGGTTTGATGCTTTGAGTGATCTGAACGATATCGTGCCCATCAACTACCCTGACTTGAAGCAGAAGATCCAGGAGTCGTTGCCTGCACACAACGCCTCGGCCGATTTATACTGGGAGATGGTGGATGGCGAAGAGACGCTCGTCTGAATCGAATCCGATTGGCCAAGGAGCCAACTACTCGTTTCCTTTCTTGTGCTATAATATTCTCACCCCAACTTGATCAATAAATATTTTATGAATTTAAATTTTTTTTTTATTCAGAAAGCAAAAAAAGGAGAAAATGAGAAACAATGTCAGTATAGAAAAGTAGAAAAATTTTTAAAAAATCAGAAAATAGAAAAAATAGAAAAAAAAACGAAAAAAGAGAACAGGAAAATTCGAAAAATTCGAAAAAATAGGAAAATCAGAAAAATAGGAAAATTAAAAAAAAATTGAAAAATAGAGAATAGAAAAAATAGAAAAATTAGGAAAAAGAAAATATAAAAAAATAGGAAAATTGAAAAAAAATTGAAAAAAAAAGAGAATAGAAAAAAAAGAAAAATTAGAAAAAAAGAAAATATAAAAAATAGGAAAATGCACGAACACAACTCACAAAAAAACTAAAGCGCTATTTAAAAAAATGAATTCGTAGTTTGTAGGTGCGGCAAGATGTTTTGAAATGAGCAAATGAGCTGAAATTTGAAAAATAAATGCCCTTTTTGAAATGTAAATGACGCCAAAAAAAGTTAGTTCAGCCTAAAAACTCAAGAAAAAAAAGTAAAAAAAAAGAAAAAGATGCTTTCTCTGGATTGCTAATTTGATACAATTTTGTCTCTTAATGATTTTTAGGGGAATTAGAATAACCAATTAACTGAAAAAAAATTTATTGAATCTGAATTCTGAAATTTCTGCATATTTTAAGTCTTAAATTCAGGGAAATACTAAAATCATTGAGAACGACAATTTGTGAAATCTTACAAAAATAGAAACAGTTTCTAAAAAACTTTAAATTGTGTTTTTTTAAATTCGATCGACTTTTTAATAAATTGGATGTTTCAACATCATATTTGCGTCGAGGAATTCTAGAAATAATCACATGATTGTTTTTTGTTTTGCAAAAAGCTCTCATCGGTTCTAATTTTACATCTCCAAGCAACCATAGTATTGTATAATTGATATATTATTTGTTTTGAAACAGTAATCATGAACATGCACCTTACTCCCAATAAATCAACGAAAACAGTGAAATTTGAGCAAAAATCTGCTCTTGGTAAATACTAATTTTCTCCTAACATAGGAATTCTAATTTCGGGAGATGTTTAAATCCAATTTCTTGAAAATTCTTAGTCCAAAACAATTATGTATTGGTAAATTGCTATAGCATTGACTCTATTTTTGTTTTATTGTTTCTTTCTTCACGTTGTCCGTTGTCGTCTATTGTCATTTCGTCATTTTTATTAGTCTGTCTGAAGCACTTCGGCCTGTTTCTACTTCACGTCATTAGCTATTAGATTAGACCATCTCCTTCACCTACCCCATAGCCCTCTTTATCCCAACCCCACCTGGGTACACCCACGTGGAGAGCCCCTATATAAGGCCACAGAAGAAACTCTATTCATTGGCATTCGATGTTCTTTCTAGTGGTGGTGCAGGCTGATCTGGACTAGGCAAGTCTCTAAGACTGGGCTTGTCTGAATCATATTGCCCCTACAAAAAGTGCCTCAGTGCCTCTCATTGGAACCCCGATTGGGATCCTTATCTTTGATTTTTTTGATATTCACTGCTCTACAGGGTGGCTAATAAGTATTGAGACTTTTTTGCATGAGCTACTGGCACGGTGCGAAGTCCGATTTATGGAAACTTTTGATATTTTTCGAAAATTGAGGATGTATACACTGCTGGACATAATTATAAAGCCACTTTAAATTTCGAGTTTTTTCGAAAATTGTGGAAATTGACTGAACAGCATATGATTACCATAAATATTATTTTGAAATGTCAATTAATGAATACCATTTGATACCGCTATCGTTTCTTGATTTTGGAAATTTCGAAAAAATCGAAAAAATGAACCGAAAAAAGTGGACATAATTATAAAGCCACTTGAAACAAACAAAAATAACTCTAGATAGAGGTATTGAAATGTGAAGAAACTACACAATATAGCAATAATAACTCAATATTGTCGTATTAACATAAGAAACTTGGTTGCATCTATACTTATAATTGTGCCTCATCCGTTTTTGGCCGGCTTATACTGGAAGTGAAGTTTTTCGTTAATAACTGTTCTGAAAACCATGAGGACTCTAATTTTTTTAGTGTTTCAGTATTATTGTTAAATGCATTTCTTATTTAACTATTGAAAACATTATGATTTTTACACCAATCGGAGAAAAAACCCGCATTTCAGCTCATTTTTATCGGTATGTTCCGAGTGGTACTGTATCTTGCTCAGTAGACACTTGACTGAGCTAAATAGCGTATGAGAAAGATACACTCGTGTTTATCCAGGAACATACATAAAACCATAAAAATCTATATCAGTGTTCATGGAATCACGCAAATTTTTGGACCACAAAAAATTCGAGCATAAAATTGGGTTATGGATAGGCATGTTCAAGGAGTTGTTTTGTAAAGAAGGAGTCACGCAATCAAAAATTTTTTTTTGTAATCACACTTGCCGGTTCTCAAATTTACATATAAACTAGGGAGATTGTTTGAACATTCCGGTATAGACGAACAATGAACCCTGGAAAAATGCAATTTTTTGAAAAACATGACCTTTTTCCGAGCTCTCAATTTTTGTTTAGAAACCGTTTCCCATATTTTAAAGTTGCTGAACATATTGAACGAGTCTAAATTCATGTTTTTGTAGTGGACATCTCTTTTCGAAACATTCATTCCGAAGAGATATACAGTACCCTCTGAAGTTAGAAACGTAGATTATTGGCTTATTTTTTTTTGCTTGAAGTGTACCTATCAAAATGAAACCTTTTGCAAATATAATTTGCAATGTTTCCAATATGATCAACAATTTCAAAATAGATGAAACGGTTTCTAAACAAAAATTTAGAGCTCGGAAAAAGGTCATGTTTTTCAAAAAATTGCATTTTTCCAGGGTTCATTGTTCGTCTATACCGGAATGTTCAAACAATCTCCCCAGTTTATGTGTAAATTTGAGAACCGGCAAGTGTGATTACAAAAAGAAATTTCAGTTTGCGTGACTCCTTCCTTACAAAACAACTCCTTGAACATGCCTACCCATAACCCAATTTTATGCTTGAAATTTTTGTGGCCCGAAAATTTGCGTGATTCCATGAACACTGATAAAGATTTTCATGGTTTTATGTATGTACCTAAATAAACACAAGCGTATCTTTCTCATACGCTAATCAGCTCAGTCGAGTGTCTACTGAGCGAGGTACAGTACCATTCGGAACATGGCCATAAAAATGAGCTGGAATGCGGGTTTTTTTCTGCGGTTGGGGAAAAATCATGATGTTTTCGATAGATAAATAAGTAACGCATTTGAGAATAATACAAAAACATTCAAAAAACTAGAGTCCCCATGGTTTTCTGAACAGTTATTAACGAAAAACTTCACTTTCAGTATAAGCTGGCCAAAAACGGATGAGGCACAATTATAAGTATAGATGCAACCAAGTTGCTTATGTTAATATGACAATATTGAGTTATTATTGCTATATTTTGTGGTTCCTACACATTTCAATACCTCTATCTGGAGTTATGTTTGATTGTTTCAAGTGGCTTTATAATTATGTCCACTTTTTTCGGTTCATTTTTTTGATTTTTTCGAAATTTCGAAAATCAAGAAACGATAGCGGTATCAAATGGTATTCATTATTTGACATTTCAAAATAGCATTTATAGCAATCATATGCTGTTCAGTCAATTTCCACAGTTTTCGAAAAAACTCGAAATTTGAAGTGGCTTTATAATTATGTCCAGCAGTGTATAAGAGGTGTCAATAAGATTTTGTCCTCACTTTTTGTTTTTACTTCATCTGTACGAGCTTCTTTGCACCATACTAGGATTTTCGAGCTTAACTACGAGTGGAACTGGTTGTATGATGTTGTTGGAGACCCCATGTCGAAGAGGTTTTGGGTCAGGAGATCTCCAAACAATTTAAAACTAAAGAATATGTCTATGAGCTTCAAGAAAACAAAAAAACTACGTCCTGGGAACAATTGTAGAATCCGTCGGATTGATAAGAAGAAGATCAGAAGAAATAATGTAAAATATGAGAGAATCGCTTGGTACCAGTTGAGGAAGCGTCCAAATGATGGTTATAATGGACTAAAATCTCAAGAATTATCAGTCCTATTGGATACAATACCCTCCAGACCATTCCAAAAAGAATCTGTTCGAAAAATCAAGAAGTTGTTCAACAAAATTTAGGTGCGCCGCGCCCAAGTTTTCGTATGGATCTAGGAGGATATCATCACCTCTGAGTCGCTTCCAAAGAGCCGGAAAAATCGACAAACGTTATTAAAAGATAACTCGAGGTCCCTTAAACGTTTTTTGAAGTACAGAAAGATTTTCCCGAAACCCGGTATGGCCTGAGCAGGTCTGACAGCTGAAGGTAGGGCTCAACTGGTCTTCATTGATAAAAACGTGAAGATCACCTCGGATGTTTACCAAAATATGGGTTTGAAGGATTTTTTATTTCCCTGAGTTACTAGCCACTTTGGCCAGAAACCATTTACTATGCGAAAAGATTCAGCACCATCGATATCTACGATTGCACAGAATCGGCGATCGAAGCTTATTTTACGCTATACGCGAAGACGGACTTCAGGCTTGTCTCCTCGCCGGATCTGAAATCGCTGGATTTTTATTTTTGGGGTACACGGACAGCAAGATCATGACTTGCTCTCACCAAAGTTTCGATTTGATCAAGCAAGTACTTCTCAAGTTATGAAATGAAACAGACAGCAACTACCTGCGGCCCACAGTAACTTTTTTCGTGGACCTTCTGAAGGCCTGCATCACGGCCATAAGATCGAATTTCGAATATCTTTGCATCTAAATGTTCCTTTTGGTCTCTTCTATCAGAAAATGAAGTTCATTTCAGTGACATTCCTCTTTTTTCGGTTTTATACCCAAAAACAAAAGTCTCAATACTTATTAGCCACCCTGTATATCCCCTGCTTTTTACTCATCTACCTGGAAAGCTGTGAGATGTCCTCACTATGTTGTTTGACGCAAAAATTCAAATCGAACAAGACAGAAAGAAAAAGATCAACGTTTCGAAACAGAGAATGGAAGCAATTTTCCGATCACTAGAGAGATGTCAAATATTTTCAAAGTGTTCTCTGACAGGTCATCTCAGTAAAGACATCCAATGCAAAATGAGCGGGTCAGTTGCAGTAATTTTTCTCCAACATTTTTCCAATAGGATTGTTTTTCAGGATTGCAGATCTTACGGAATTCATTTTGACCACTTATATCCTCCAGCCAAATTTTCCAATCGACCAAATCAAGGATATCATATCCCAAATTCCGATGGCTAGCACTCTCCGAAAGAAATGCGAAATGGCGATTGCTTTCAGAGAGGGAAGGCTAACCGATATCATGACGATTGGAAAATCAATGATGGGTCTTGGGATCTCCAATGGATATCGGTATCTTAAGAATTCAATTATCGGAACGAAGCTATAATTTGGAAAAGTTGGATCAAAAAGATGGAAAGCTTTCCAAAGAAGAAAAGGTGGACATTGCGATAGCTCTCGGTCTTACCGATCGTCGAGTTTCAAAGTAAATCAATGATGTGAAAGTTGCCCGGTAAGAGACAAAAAAAAATAATTGCACGTTTTGAAATCAAATTATCATTTCCAGCAGACGAAAAATTCAAAGGCAGGAGCAGAAGGAAAATCTGGATTCAGTTGTGGAGAACAGCTTGGAGTATGCCGCCTCTCGATCCAGATTATCAGATTTTTCCCAACGACTCAAAATTGAAAATCTGAAGCCAGCTAACTCCAGTCTCCCAGCAGCTCCATACATGGCAATGGAGCTTTTCACAAGGACCAAGATGAATGGTAGAACGAGGATGGGAGAGGAGAAAAAGAAACTGAGAAGAAGTGTGAATGAGCAATATCAGGAATACGCTTCAATGCCAGATAAGGAAAGGGAGGAAATGGATGCCAAGATTCGATTCCAGCAAGAAGAAATCCGACTAGACAACGTTGAAGACCGTGAAATTGAAAGAGAGAGAGAGACGGCTGGACAAAAAGCAATCACAGTTCAGAAGAAAGGAAACAAGAAAAATAAATTTTTTTGGGGAGTTCACATATTGATTGAAAAATACTACACAAAATTCTATTCTAAATAAATGATTTTGACGCTAACTGTTTTTTCATTATAGCACTTTTTATGAAGGCAGTGGGCCAGAACGAAATTTTGACTTGTAATAGAGACAGCGATTTGACCAGAGCTCTCAATTCTAGAGATTTTTCCGTTGGACGTAATTTGGCGACCGTAGTCTGAAGGTCGTGAACCCATGACTTGAACATTCGGAATTTTCAAACTTTCGAATTTCCAATATTAGGATTTCCGAAATTATTTTCTGCTAGTCCGAATTTTCAAATTCCAAATTGAGTTTCTAATTTTTTTCTTTTCTAATTTTCAAGAACTTCAGAAACGTTTCTAATTTTCAAGAGCTTGGAAATTCCAAAAGATTTTTTTAATCCAAAGTTTTCAAGCTAGACATGATCTTGATATTTGTTGAAGCTAACGAGGCATGATTTTCTGGTTTAAATCAGATGTGTTTTTTGCTAGCATAAAGAAGCAATTGTCTTTGATTCAGAAAACCCATTTCCCAAACATCTATGACCATTTCAAAAATTTTTTCACTCAGCTGGTGTACAGGGTGCGCTTTAATTATGGGAACATGTTTAAACCAGTACAACTTTCCTCAAACTCGATGAAAACTTCCAAAATTTCGGATTTAATAATTTCAGACGCACAAAATTTATAATAATGTAAAAGTTTTTGAATTCATTTCTTTTCACTCCGACGACAGCCGTCAGAGGCTTCGGAAAGAGGCTACGGCGGCACGGTGGTAGTTTTGGCCTGTTGAAGCCCATATCTTCTGAATGATGGTCTCCAGATAGATGAAAATGTGTTAATTTTATGACAAAACTGTCTGGGTTCAATATCATAAGACTGAATAATTTTTTCGATTCAAGCCTGGCGAGAAAGCGATCCATTCGTATGCCTAGTTCACCTCCGGAAAATTGAGTTTGAACCGCCCTTTGGTGTCTTTCACACAGTAAATCGTGGTTTAATCTTATCGGAACACCCTATGATAACTTTTTTAGTAGGATTTAGGTTAATACAGTATCTTAAACACTTTGATTGGTTCCATAGTTGATTTTGGTTCGGAAAATGAGAAAAACAATGGATTTTTCGCAATTTCCAGTGCTACCATCAAAGATCAGAATCACAGCGGAATGCCAAGTTCTATTTGGGATTTTTCTTTAGTGGCAGACAGATGACATAATTTTGATTAGAATTCTGCAATTTCGATGGGCTTTGTTGTCTTTGACTTTGAAAATTATCACTTGAAAGTAGGGTCATCGTGTGAGTGCCTAGGCGCGTGCCGCTCAAGAAGTTCGAAGCTTTTTGAGTCACAAATCCGTGTTCTCCGCCTCCCAAAAAAACCTATTTGGTAATTTTAGAAACGGTATAAACTGTTCTTATTTAAAGATTACTTTGATAAAGTTTCGAGCTATTTTGAAGTAAGCGGCTAGCTTTTTGTGGCTCTTGTCTGAATTTTTGGAAATCCTGTTTTTCACGGCTAGAACTATGGCATCTAATGTCCCAGATACCTCAAAATCAGTCATTAGGTAGTCCATGTCAGTGGGAATATGAAAAAATTTATTTGGCAGTACGAGCAACTAACATACGGTTCAGATGGACTGGTTTCGTAACATGCACCCTGAGGTTACCTTGAATTGAACCGTTGGTAGCGGAAACATGGGTTGGAAAACGAGCCACCATTCACTTCAGACGTAATGTTATGTTATGAAATTTGGCAGGAATATAAACACTGAGTTGAGGAATAAGAAAACTATAAAACAAACTGAATCAGTGCGCGTAGTATGCATCATATCAAGCTCGCAACTTATGTTCCCATAATTAAAGCGCACCCTGTACATCACAAGATTGGCACGGTGCCAATTTTCAAATTGAGGTTTCTTTCTGCGATGGGGTGAAAATGTAAACGCTTTGACTATTCAACTTTTTATTAATTTTAAATATGCAACAAAATCCGGTATATTATCATATCCGGCTGTGACAAAAAACAAAAACAATTTGTGACGATTGATTGAGCCATCAGGCAAACTTTAATCCCAAAATTCACTGCATCCCTTTGAGTTGGAATCGGATGGTCCAAGTATCGTCTTTTTCTGTCCGCGCGGCTCAAATCTCAAACTGTTCGCATGCCATTTCCATTTTTCCATTTCCCATTTCCCAAAGGCAAGAATCCAAAAGATCGAAACAATCATTGCCAAGGTTGCTGAAAAACCAATGGATTACTTTATCCCAAATCCATGATCCAGGCACCAGGTGTCGAACTTTTTCTTCCGATGATCTTGTCGACGACAGTTCTTAAATGGCAACTTGATGAATTGAGTTTATAACAAAAGAACTTACCCAGGGCTAGATACGGTTTTCAAATTTTCAGATTGAACTGACGAATCTTGGGATATTGAAGAGATCGACGGATTTGATGCTGAGATGTTGCTTTTCGGACCAAATCTCCATGAGAATGCTGGTCGATGTAAGAGTAAAGGTGCAACTATCCGAGAAGCGATGAACTTGAAAATATTGACTTAAAAATATATCGAACTCTCACAAGTTTGCTTTTCCATCTCCTTATTTTTTTCCTATTTTGAAATACTAGAAGTGCAGCTTGTTTTTGATTTCAAATTTACAAATTCAGTGTATGTCAGAAAAAAATCTCCTATATGAAATATGTGAATCTGAATTTTACCAATCTGTGAATTTGTGTAACACTACAACTGATACCGTAGAGGTGTTATGTTTCAGTCCGCCCCCTCCCCTCAGATGGACAGTAGAGGTCTCTTCCTCTTTTTATTTCACCGATGTGTTATGCGAGAGTGTCGCGGAAAGCATCGCGTTTTATTTCCCATACATTTCAAAGCCACACTTTCTCTTCATGAATAACTCCACAATCAGAGATAGTAAAGAAACGAGGAGAGACGGAAATGCGAAAATGATGATAGCGACACAAAGGAGAATCAATGGAGGTGCCCTTATCTCTTTTCGTATCATTTCTCCTCTTCATTTCTGCCCTCTGACGTTTTGACTGAATAAACGTCTAACTTTTTCGGGAACTCTCCAAAAATCCTAAATATGAATGGATTTCGGAGAGTTTCCTTTCTTATTATTTTCCTGAGTATTATCTATTTTCTATACTATTTTTTTATATCCCAAAAATTCTTTCAACTAAAAGATTTCTTATTTTGCCGCAAAAATGGTGAGTTTTTCCCTTTAAATCTAAATGTTTTCAGTTGACAATCTAAATTTTGAATGAACATTCCTGAAAAATTCTTTAAAAAAGAAAAAAAGTTTTGATTGATAAGACTGCAAATTCGCAGGTCTACTAAATGAATTAAAAAAAACAACTTTGTAATAAACATATTTTTGTGAAAAATTTATCTATTTTTCAGTATAAGGATGTCAACTTCTACCTGAAGTGAACAAGGCTGGAAAAAAATATGACCTCCAAAGCTCGTCGTATTGGTCGTCCAGAAGGCATCCCACACAAGGATCTTCATGAAGATTATGGGATCGAAATCCTACGAGCAAAATGTGAAGTCGGGAACCATGATCGATTCCAGGATAACCAATGCCGGACGTGAGGAATTCATCCTGGTCTCTCAATTGGCACTCATCGTGAGATTATTTATATTTTTCCACAGTCAGCATGTTTTTTGCTAAACTGTCCAACTATTATACCATTTACTAACCATATATAATATTTCAATTTTCAGGGTACAGTCCGACCGGTGAAATGTTCCGACGTCGCGAACGATCCAGAATGGAGCAAAAATGAGGTGGCCAATTAAATATAATTTTATGAAATAAAACATTTCCCATTTTGATTGTTTTTCAAAAAAAAAAAAAAAGAAAAGAGCAAACTATCAGATAGTTTATGATATCGGAAAAGATCAAAAACAAACAGAAAACGTTGCGAAATTTCGAAATTTATGTCTTCAGAAAAAAAAAGTTGGAAGCGTGTCCATTCAAGCAACAGTTACTCAAATACACTCAAAACCATTGAGGAGAGTCTGGAAATCGAGCCAAAGCGGAAACTTGACAGAAAGAAACAAATTCTGAGCGTTCTCAGAGATAACGGAGTGTCGTTTAATAGGGAACCTTTAGATGGTGTCGGAGATCGCTGTTAAAAAGATTAACAACAAATTTTTGACCAGGAACACCGAAGATTTTTTATTGAAAAAATGTAATCAAAAATCAATCGAATTGGAACAACTATCAAAATTTTCTGGGCTGGCACAAAAATTGAGAAGAAGCTTGAAGATGGATCTGAAAAACTCACTTTTTGGAAAAAAAGAAAAAAGAGTAAAATCTGACCTGCTATTGTTTTGGATATCCATATTAATCCAAATTTTGATTTCTCCCACACAGTCATCTAACTTTTAAAACAGTCCTTCAGTGCTGCTTTTCAATTTTGTCCAGTGGTTTACAGTTGAGGTCTGGAAAATTATAGAATTTGAAACACTGCTCAGAGAAACAAAGGCTCTGAACTAATTTCTGTCGATTCCTGTAAGAGGTAAGAAAAAATGATCAACTGACAAAATATTTCTGAAAATATGAGAAACGTTTTGTGAGTTAATCCTGATTTGATATCTCTTTCAGGAATGGAGATAAATCGCGTGAAAGTTGTCGGTAACATTTTGTGAATGGTAATACCTCATTCGTTCTGCCCTATCCATCATTGCTTTTTTTCATTGGCCTTCCTCGTGTGTGAGCTCAGCAGTCGTTGCATCATACTTTCCTCCAGCTCAAAGAAATCTTCGCATGGGTCCATGAAGAGCAAACGAGCCATTTTCAAAAAATGAGCACTTAGAACATTGAAAAATCCGCTTTATTTAAAATATTTTTAGGAATAATATAGGGGAAAAATAATACTTACATGGAATGACTCCCAAGTGTTACCCTCGAAAAAAAATTGAAACCTACATGGTTAGAAAGAGCGTAAAAAGTTATCCGAGAATCCAAAAGGAATATTTGGTAAAAAATGTTTATAAGGAGTTATGGACCAAAACGTACCAAAAAATGGCAAAAATTTCAAAAATTCATAACTTTGTCAGTTTATGTCCGTTTGCTGAAAATCAAAAAACATTAGATAGACAATCAACTGAACTTTTTGAAAAATTTTTTTTTTGATTTTTTTCCTATTGATTGAAATATTGATTTTTTGAAAAAACCGAAAAAATTTTCAATTTCTCAAAAATCCCAAGTTAACTTTTTTTCTCATTGTGACCATTGAATTCAGCACATTTGATTTACTATACATACGTGTCAATACCCCGGGGGAAATCATGCTCACACAAGTTATGCCGAAAAATATCGATTTTGGCACTTGGCTGCTTTGGAATCCTTGTCCTCGGCGGTCGGTATGGTGAGGGGCATACTTGTTTTTGTGATTTTTACATGCGTATCGTTTGCCTAAAGTGTTTGAAATAAAATCCTGCGACATACAAAGTCAATTTTTCAAATGTCGTACCATTTCTTAAAATCAGCACTTGAAAAAAATCAAAATTTTGACCTTTCACAGGGCACATCTATAGTCAAACTTGATGGAAACAGCCAAACTCTTTTTTTAACATAATTAGAAGAACGTAATCTTATCAACGGCTTGAACAGAATGTTGATTTAGGTCCTAGAAATAAAAATATTTACGATTATTAGAGTCTCACCCCTTGTTTTGGTGAGGTGTGACCTTTCACAGGGCACATCTATAGTTAAACTTGATGGAAACAGGCAAACTTTTGTTTTAACATAATTAAAATGACAAAATCTTATCAACGGCTTGAACAGAATTTTGATTTAGGCCCTAAAAATAAAAATATTCACTGATGATGGGACACCTCCTGTTTTGGACCATAACTCGAAAACGAGACGAAATTTCAAGAAACTGTTAACGCCATTCGATTTAAAATTAAAAAGTAACTAAAGACAAATGTTATTGGTTTGGTCCGTCTGGTTGATGTAGGCGAAATGAACGATTTTCGAAATGTATCCTGTCAGTTTTGGATTATCAAATTCGACCATTATCTGTTACACCTACTTCCACCAGACGGACCAAACCAATAACTTATGTCTTTAATTAATTTTCAATTTTAAATCGAATGGCGTTAACAGTTTCTTGAAATTTCGTCTCGTTTTCGAGTTATGGTCCAAAACAGGAGGTGTCCCATCATCAGTGAATATTTTTATTTTTAGGGCCTAAATCAAAATTCTGTTCAAGCCGTTGATAAGATTTTGTCATTTTAATTATCTTAAAACAAAAATTTGCCTGTTTCCATCAAGTTTAACTATAGATGTGCCCTGTGAAAGGTCACACCTCACCAAAACAAGGGGTGAGACTCTAATAATCGTAAATATTTTTATTTCTAGGACCTAAATCAACATTCTGTTCAAGCCGTTGATAAGATTACGTTCTTCTAATTATGTTAAAAAAAGAGTTTGGCTGTTTCCATCAAGTTTGACTATAGATGTGCCCTGTGAAAGGTCAAAATTTTGATTTTTTTCAAGTGCTGATTTTAAGAAATGGTACGACATTTGAAAAATTGACTTTGTATGTCGCAGGATTTTATTTCAAACACTTTAGGCAAACGATACACATGTAAAAATCACAAAAACAAGTATGCCCCTCACCATACCGACCGCCGAGGACAAGGATTCCAAAGCAGCCAAGTGCCAAAAATCGATATTTTTCGGCATAACTTGTGTGAGCATGATTTCCCCCGGGGTATTGACACGTATGTATAGTAAATCAAATGTGCTGAATTCGATGGTCACAATGAGAAAAAAAGTTAACTTGGGATTTTTGAGAAATTGAAAATTTTTTCGGTTTTTTCAAAAAATCAATATTTCAATCAATAGGAAAAAAATCAAAAAAAATTTTTTTCAAAAAGTTCAGTTGATTGTCTATCTAATGTTTTTTGATTTTTAGCGAACGGACATAAACTGACAAAGTTATGAATTTTTGAAATTTTTGCCATTTTTTGGTACGTTTTGGTCCATAACTCCTTATAAAAATTTTTTACCAACTATTCCTTTTGGATTCTTGGATAACTTTTTACGCTCTTTCTAACCATGTAGGTTTCAATTTTTTTCGAGGGTAACACTTGGGAGTCATTCCATGTTAGAAAAATAAAAGGAATTCTCCAAAACCCATGCATTTTTAGGGTTTTGATTTTCCTCTGCGTCTCTGAAATGATCTTTCTATTTCTGTGTCGGTCGCTGTGTTATCAACTCTCACTGGAAAAAAAGAAACGAGGAGACCCTGCAAAAAAACGCGTCGCGGCGCCAGGAACTACAAAATATCATCTGTTGCCCAAGTAGTGTTATGTAGAGGAATAACAATAAATTTTCTGATAACAAGGGAGCAAATAGGTTGATGAGTATGATAACCACGAGAGCACAGATATCACTTAGAATGCATATTGTGATACTTGTGATGACAGTTCTTAAGTAGATATTTCAATTACTTCGGCCAGAAAAACCATCAGAAAAGTTACCAGAAGATGAATATGAAAAATGTGTTCAATTTTAAAATCTGAAATAAATTACTTTCGTTCATTTTGAGACGGAAAACGGTTAAAGTGATCATATACTTGATCTCAGAACTACATTTCTGAAAAATTCGACCTAGTTTGAAATTCCCAACCTTCAATGATCCCAAACAAGTGGAATGATAAAATTTATGTGATCAACTTTTCTGAAAAAATTGACCTGATTTGAAATCTCTTATTTTTTTGAGGATCATATGCATCTAATATGGTGTTTTTATCTCTACGGAGAACAAAACACTTTTTCAGCACAAGTTTTCTAAAAATTTCGATATAATTAATAATTCCCATTGCTCAAGGATCCCACACACCCATTATGGAGGCACCATTTCTACGGACAACAGATAAACGTTTGTGACCTAGATTTCTAAAAAATTTAACCTGATTCTAAACTTCCATCCTTCAAAGATCTCACACACCAAGTATGGTGTCTGTATCCCTAGGGAGCGCAAAAAAAATTCGGTGACCTACTTTCGACAAATTTGACCTAATTTCAAATCTCCATCCCTCAAGGATTCCATCTATCAAGTTTGGTACCTGTACCTTCAAAACTAACAAAAATACAAATGTGACCTAGAAAAAGTCATCTGATGACCTAATTTCAATTTTTCATGCGTTGCTCTTTCCAACCCTCCAATATGGTACCTCTACCTTCAAAACGGACTAAACTCTAATTTTGACCTAGATAGAGGTATCAGGTGACCTAGTTTCCCATCTGACCCAATTTCATGTTCCAATCTTCATCCCCACCCATCATAACCACCCACCACCAGTCCCTCCCCCTTCAAAAATAATAAAAACCTGGTACCCTCAAAACAATTTAGGGTGACCTTCCACGTTTCACAGTCGATGAGGGGGAAAAATCCTCTGAAAAAATCAGTCTTCCCTTTTTTCTCGCTACGAATTGGTGAGCTCTCTGCTCTCTCTCCCCGTGCTGCTGAATATAAGGTAAATTTGAATTTTCAAATGGAAAATTTGTTCTAGGGTATGGGGGAACATAAGTGATAGTTAGGAAAAATATTAGAGCACTTTTTGAAATATAGGTCACGCAAAAAATAATTAGGTCACCTGAAAAATTCGAGAAAAAATGGAAAAAAAGACCAAAAAATGACAAATTTTTCAATTTTGAAAGCTAGCTTAATGATTTTTTTTCCAGAATGAATCGTTTCGTGACAATCAAAGATCTTGTTGGTATGGATATAAGAGGATTTCACTTGAATCGCCTCATCGGAGCTGGAAGCTATGGAGCAGTATATGAATCGTCGTCTGGCTCGGAGAGAATTGCCGTGAAGGCATCCGTCAGAGAATCTGATGTTTTGAATGAGGCTGATGCTTTGCAACGACTCTTCTATTGCCAGTACACTCCCAAATACTTTTTCCACCAGGAGACCCCTACACCAGATGGAATTCTACACACAATAGGTAAGATGTTATTACAAATAAAATCAAGTAGGCTGAAAAGTATATAAATTTTTGAGCAGTGTGTCTTTTCAAACAAAAAAATCTTGAAACATCTTAGGAGTTTCACGAAAATTAATCGAAAATAGAGTAATTTGAATATTTTCAGGCCAAGAACTCCTTGGGCCCGACCTGGAAACAATTCGCCGCAGAGTGCCATGGCAAGCGATCAAAAGACCAACACTTGTGAGAATCGCATGGCAAGCTCTGAGCTGCCTCGAGGCAGTACATAGATTCAAATTGGTTCATAGAGATGTGAAACTTGCGAATTTCGCAGTCTCTCTCCCATCAGCTCCAAACAATCGTGTCACGATCAAGATCTTTGACTTTGGGCTGGCCCATCACTATATGGATGACAATGGAGACTTGATTGAGGATTCGACCAATCCGGACTTTCGTCTCATGAAGTACTGTAGCTATGAGGTTGCGATGGGAATGGATCCGATGCCGAAAGATGACCTCCATCAGTTGTCTTTTGCGATTTTGTATGCGAGCGGATACAACTTTCCGAAAATGCTGAAATCGCCTCCGGACGTTCTTCTGGAGTGGAAACGAGATCTCGTGAGTTGAAAAAAATCATTAAAGAAGTAAAAATTACAATTTTCAGTTGAGGCAGCCATCCGAGGCTCTTCCGGCCCAGTATCCAAGGGTACATCAGAAAAGGGTACATCGAGGGTACATCGAGTTCTTAGGGTACATTGGATCAGAGGGTACATCAGATCCTAGGGTACATCTGTGAGGTAGGTTCAAGGGGTACATCTGACGGTGGTTCTTAGGGTACATCAGTAAAAGGATCCCAGGGTACATCGATAGGTTCAAAGGGTACATCAACTTAAAATATTGTAGCTTTCAACTGGAAGATATTTTTGTTCAAGCTGCACCATTTTATTAGTTTTTTTGTGTGTATTCGTTTGAAAAGTTAACATTTTTATAATTTCATGGATTGATTGATTTGTTGGAGTTTTTAATGAAGCTTATCATACTGAGATTGGCGATAGGAAAAAAAGTCGAAAACTCGATATTTATCAGAACGATTTGAATAGCTTTCAACCAAAAACACATTTCAAATGTGCCAGGATAGGAAATATCATAAATTTGAAAAAATCAAGTTCTCTCTAACGTTTCGTATTTTTCGGAAACTCGAAGATATTAGGTTGGCAAATAAGTTTCTTTCGATTTTGGTCAAATTTTTGATCAAATTTTTCTCAAAGCGGAAGGGGCTAGATCAATGGAAGCAATGTCCATGAGCACCGATAGTTGTCTGCTAACGCTCCAGTAAATTCTTGATTCAATCTACCGAGAACGACGAGAGATGCGATGGAAAAAGTGGGTCAACTTCTTTTTGGTGTCATCTTTTCAATGGAAGTATTTTCTATCAAGAAGACGTTTAAGAGCCCGAAGAAATCATTTTTCCGAAAGAGCAAGGTCCGTAAAATCCGACTGGTACAAAAGAATAGTTCAGCCAAACGACATGATTTTTTGGCGGATCCCTCTAGTCCCGGGCGATCTCGCATTGTCGTGCTGGAAGTAAACCTAGGGATTTTCTCCCTGTTTCGATTCGACTGACAGATTCTATTTCTCATATTAGAAACTACACAAGACGGCAATTTTATTAGTACCGTCATCTAGAAGTTCCCTGTCTTCAGTCCTTTGAAAGGATATCAAACACATAGCATACCCATTTTTACGGGAAATTTAGGTTCCGGGACGTCCAGAGCTAGTTGTTCTTTGGCAATCAACAGACCCTTCCGTACGTTGATAGAGTAGCTTAAGCACTTCCTATCTACGGTTATTAGATCATCCACCCAACTGAACGTGCCAAGAAATGATGAGAGAAACATGCTCATATCCACATGAAAATTCATATCGTAGCCTCTCAAAAAATGGGGTACGAACCATCCAATTTTTTGACATTGCCAAGGGACTTCAATCCGTTCACAGTATTTGGTTGACTACCGGACAATGCCTATGACATTTCACAAGTGGTTTGAAACGGATCGGTTTCAATAGTATTCTTCCATAGACCGAAGTACAATTTTCGGACCGATCTTCGTCTTCCGATTCTAAATTTTTGGTTTCAAGTGTCTCGGTCCAGTGTTTAATGGTAGGAGGAAGAGGAGGTCCTCTTCTATCTATTTCTATTAATTTCTTGTGAATATCTTTATTTTTCAAACCAGGAAGGAATAAAAATAAAATGCCATTTTCAAAACTTAGACGGTAATGGAAGAAAGCAGGTGGCATGCTCACGAATGACAGGAAGGAGAAATGAATCAAGGTGCATGTAACCAGACCGTGAGATACTCTATCCAACAATAAAACATCATTCAAGAAAAACCATCCCACTGATTAGATATGATTGTTCAAAGTTGAGGATTGAAAATCGAAAGAAACTTATTTGCCAACCTAATATATGAAATCACAAACAAAGATTTCGAAACGAAACTAGTTTTCATGTTCACAAAAACAAAACATTTGGACTTAGTCGAGCTTGAACTCGCGACTGCAGATTCCCGTGCACGCGCACACACCACTAGACTACTTTGCCAAGTTTCGCTTCGACCACCACAACCCGTACATATCTTCGGTGGTTTCTAAAGTAGAAAGAGTGTGTGGAGGTGGAGAAAGCAATAATTTTCGGAAGGTTTTCCAAGGCAAGGAATGAAAATGAGCACTGGCTAGTTGGAAGGTCTGAAAATTATGACTGAAATTTCCCTACTTTAAGTTTTTTCGCTGTTGCACTTTTCTGTATGTGTCAAAATCTGTGGAAATGAAGCGAAAATCGATGGAAGTGCATGAATTCCGAATTCTGACAGAAAAACTGGGTAAACACCCTAATTTTGTCCACCGAAATCAGAAATCAGTCGGAAAATATCGAATATTTGTCTGAAAAAAGTGTATTTTTAGGCCAGAGTTTTGATTTTAGCTGATTCCAACGTCGTTTCCACTCGCCCACTTCTGTATTTTATCTGTCTGTGTTTAAAATAATTTTTTACACAAGAAATGTCCTTTTTTCCCCCAAAAATGTGTCATTTATTCCGATTTTGTGTTTGAATCCCAAAAAATTGCTCGAAATTCTGATGGAAGAGTTTCCGGAATTTTCTAGGCCAGGGGCCGCCGTGGCCGTGTCGATTTACGGGGGCTCGTTTTTTATTAGGTTGTCCAAAAAGTCTTTGACACTTTTCTTCAAGTTGTGTTTTCTTCAAGGAAAGTAAGAATCAATGAGAAATGTATTCACTATTGGAGTTCATGCCTTCTTGTCAGCGCAATAGAGGTTGGTTGGTTCCATTTGCGTAGAACCCTGGTGACTTGGAGGCAAAAAAGTGATCCAAAAATTTTTTGACATCCTTCCGATCATGGAATTTTTTTCTAGCAAGACGGCTTCAAGAAAACCGGAAAAGGTGGTAATTAGTTATAACCAGGTTGGGGGTGAACGATGGGCAAGACAGAATTTCGATTGCAATAGGTTGGAGTTTGTTACGAGTCTTCGAATATTTGTTCGGTTTTTCGTTGTCATGGGAAATTTTCAACACGGAGCCTGTCAGGAGGTGAAAGGGATATGGATAAATACGAATTTCCATTTGAAAGTAGAAGAGTCAGTGTTGTTTATATTGGAGTCTGGAAGCAGCCTGCGGGATATTACTCCGACACTATCCAACCAAATCGAAAAAATCTGATTTTTTCTTGAACCTTCCCTTTTAAAGCTGATTCCGCCGTTTCTGCAGCAAGTACTCATTGGCGCTTTCTGACATGGTTGAGATCGAACGTGTGCACCGAATTTGCTTTTATTATGCAAGCGTTTACGCTTGCATAATAAAAGCAAATTCGGTGCACACGTTCGCTACATGAATAACCCCATCAACAAAAAAATGTGACACTTCCATATCATAACAATAAAACCCCCATTCGGGGGGAGGGAGTGAACTAAAAATAACATCTCTCCTCTATCAGTTGTCGTGTGATACAGATTCCAAGATTAATTCAATTTAGATTCACACATTTCATAATGGGAATAGAATTAATAATGGGAATCGGATAATGGGAATAGAATTTAAAGCGAGAAATATAGTGAATTGGAAATTTTGAAAAATGTAGAAATTGGGAAGTTTCGGAATCCAGAAATTTCAGTAGTCCTTGATTTCAAACATCCGACATTTTTGAAAAGTTTAAGAATTTAGAAATGGAAATACTCAAAAGTTTTGGGGACTCGGAAACTCCAGACAATGGAATTAGAAATTTGAAAAAAAAACGGTCGGCGGAAACCAAGAGATTGAGCATGGAGGGGTTAAACTGACCGGTTACATACAATCGGGTATTCTGGTAATTTTTATATTTCAGAACTTTCAGGAAACATTCAGATGTAACTTTTATTAAAAAACACAAAATAAATTGAAAAAATACTGATAATTCGATTTAATTTGGAATCCCACATCTTTCTATTAGGTTGGCTAATAAGTTTCTTCCGATTTTGGTAATAGTTTTGATCATATTTTTCTCAGAGCGGAGGGGGCTAGATTTATGAAAGTAATGTCCATGAGCATTGATAGTTGTCTGGCAACGCTCCGGTAACTTCTTGATTCTATCGGCCCAGAACGAGGAGGGCTGCGATTGGAAAAGTGAGTGGACTCCTTTTTTGTGTCATCTTTTCAACTGAAGTATTTTCTATCAAAGTGACGTCTAAGAGACCCAAACGACCATTCATCCGAAAGGCCAAGGTCCGGAGAATACGATAGGTGAAAAAGAATAATTCAGCCAAACGACATAAGTTTTTGGCTGAGGCCTGTCGTGACAGTGCTGTCGTGCTGGAAGTAAACCTCTGTCTTTTCTCCTTGTTTCGATTCGACTGCCGAATTCGATGTTTCTAATTATAAACTATGAATGGCGGCTATTATATAGGTACATTCATCTAAAAGTTCCCAGTCTCCATTCCTTTGACAGACCATCAAACACACGGCATACCCGTTTTCACGGGAAATTTAGGTTACGAGACGCGCAGAGCTAGCTGTTCTTTGGCAATCAACTGACCCTTCCGCATATTAGTAGAGTAGCTTACCCACTTCTCATCCACAGTAATTGGATCATTCACCCAACTGAACGTGCGAAGAAATGATAGGAGAAACATGTTCATGTCTACAATGCGATCCATATCGTCGTCCTTCCAAGCTTAGGTTACGGACCGACCAAATTTTTGGCAACGCCAAGAGACCTCAATCCGATCACAATACTTGGTTAACTAACTGACAATGCCTTTGACATTTTACAATGGGTTTGAAGCGGATCGGTTTCAGTAGTATTCTTCAATAGACGGAAGTGCGCTTTCTGGACCGAGCTTCGTCTTTAAGTTCTAAATTTTTGGCTTCAAATCGATCGGCCCCATTCTTGATTTTAGGAGTAGTAAGAGATCCCTCACTATCTATTAGGTTGAACAGAAAGTTTCTTCCTTTTTCACAGGGCTGCATTTGAGGCTTCATTTCTGGTTCTAGAAAAGGTGTACCGGACCAAACTTTTTTTTGTTTGAGAGCTGTGTTCAGTGTCTATCAGATCCTAGATTTGTTGACTTTCATCTCACTTCGTTTTGGAGAAATGACGATTCTTTTGGACCTTATCCGACTGCATATTGGCAGCGTGGTTATATTTATGTTTATATTTTGTCTTCAAACACCTGGTATTCGCAAGAAAATTGTGAATGTATATGAAGGACATGTTCCTTCATCGCCCACAATTTTTGTTGGGTTCGAAAAATTCTACCCGGGGGAGTTCAGTTTGAAAGATGCCAACGACCCGGTAAGTTGCATTTCGATCAATTGCTAAAAGTCGTGAATTCGGATCTATTTCAAACCACTCGTAAAACGTCAAAGGCATTGTCCGTTAGTCAACCAAGTATTGTAAACGGATTGAAGTCTCTTGGCAACTTTAAGAACTTGGTTGATTTGTACCCAATGTTTTGAATAACTGCGATATGAATTTACATGTGGACATGGGCATATTTCTCCTATCATTTTTTTGCACGTTCAAATAGGTGGGGGGGTCTAATTACTGTAGAAATGAAGTGGGTGAGTTACTCTATCAATGTGCAAAAGAACCTGTTGATTGACAAAGAAAATCTTACTCTGGGCGTCCTGAAACCGAAATTTTACGTAAAAAGGGTATGTTGTGTGTTTGGTGGTCTTTCAAAGGAATAAAGTCTGGGAACTTTTAGATGTAGGTACCGCTATAACTGACACCTCGTAAAATTCCTAATTAGAGATTATGAGTTTGGCAGTCAAATCAAAACGAGGAAAAAAAAACCAAAGTTCATATTCAGCGCGACAATGCGAGATAACCCACGACTAGAAGGATCAACCAAAAATTCATGTCGCTTGGCTGAACTATTCTTTTGCTTTCACCATATTCTCCGGACCTTGCCCTTTCAAATAACTAATCTCTTGGGGCTTTTGAACGTCATCTTTATAGGAAAGACTTCAATTGAAAAGATGACCCAAAAAAGGAGTTGATCCACTTTTCCAATCCCAGCTCTCCTCGTTCTGGGCCGATGGAATCAAGAAATTCCCGGAGCGTTGGCAGATAACTGGCAATGCTCATGAACGTTAATTTCATTAATCTAGTCCTCTCCGCTTTGAGAAAAAGTTGACCGAAAAAGTTGCCAAAAAAGGAAGAAACTTTCTGTTCAACCTAATATTTCTTTCATTTTCTTATAGATAACATGTCTTGTTTAACCAGGAAGAAACAAAAACAAAGAAAACAATTATGTATTGATAAATTGCTATAGCATTGACTCTATTTTTGTTTTATTGTTTCTTTCTTCACGTTGTCCGTTGTCGTCTATTGTCATTTCGTCATTTTTATTAGCCTGTCTAAAGCACTTCTGCATGTCTTTTCCTCACATCATTAGTTATTAGATTAGACCATCTCCTTCACCTACCCCATATCCCTCTTCACCCCTGTCCCACCTGGGTACACCCACGTGGAGAGCCCCTATATAAGGCAACAGAAGAAACTCTATTCATTGGCATTCGATGTTCTTTCTAGTGGTGGTGCAGGCTGATCTGGACTAGGCAAGTCTCTAAGACTTGGCTAGTCTGAATCATCTTGCCCCTACAAAAAGTGCCTCAATGCCTCTCTTTGGAACCCCGATTGGGATCCTTATCTTTGATTTTTCTGATATTCACTGCTCTATATCCCCTGCTTTTTACTCATCTACCTGGAAAGCTGTGAGATGTCCTCACTATGTTGTTTGATGGACAGAAAAAACAAAAAATCATTTCGCCATAATCCTCATTTTGGATGCCGCTCAGATTTCTTGGACGCAGAAAATTCAAATTGGACTGGACAGAAAAAAAAAGTCAGTTCATCCCAGTCAAATCATGCCAATAGGTCATCCCAGTAAAGACATCCAATGCAAAATGAGCTGGTCAGTTTCCGTAATTTTTCTTTAAAAGTTTTCCAATAGGATTGTTTTTCAGGGTCGCAGGTTTTACAGATTTTATTTTGACCACGTCTATCTTCCACTCAAATTTTCCAATCGAGCAAATCAAGGATATCGTGTCCCAAATACCGATGGCTAGCACTCACCGAAAGAAATGCGAAATGGCGATTGCTTTCAAAGAGGGAAGGCTAACCGATATCATGACGATTGGAAAATCAATGATGGGTCTGGAAACCTCCAATGGAGATCAGAATCTTAAGAGTTCAATTATCGGAGCCAAGCAATATTTTGGAAAAGATGGATCAAAAAGATGGAAAGCTTTCCAAAGAAGAAAAGATGGACATTGCGATGGCTCTTTTTCTTTACGATCGTCGAGTTACAAAGTATATCAATGATGTGAAAGTTGCCCGGTAAGAGACAAAAAAAAATAATTGAACGTTTTAAAATCAAATTATCATTTCCAGTAGACAAAAATTCAAAGCCAGGAGCAGAAAGAAAATCTGGATTCAGTTGTGGATAACAGCTTGGAGTATGCCTCCTCTTGATCCAGATTATCAGATTTTTCCCAACGACTCACAATTGAGAATCTGAAGCCAGCTAACTCCAGTCTCCCAGCAGCTCCATACATGGCAATGGAACTTTTTACAAGGACCAAGATGAATGGTAGAACGAGGATGGAGAAGGAGAAAATGAAGCTGAGAAGAAGTGTGAATGAGCAATATCAGGAATACGCGTCAATACCAGATGAGAAAAGGGAGGAAATGGATGCCAAGATTCGATTCCAGCAAGAAGAAATCCGACTAGACAACGTTGAAGATCGTGAAATTGAAAGAGAGAGAGATGGCTGGACAAAAAGCAATCACAGGTCAGAAAAGAGGAAACAAGAAAAAAAAATTTTGGGGAGTTCACATATTGAAAAATAATACACAAAAAACTATTCTAAATAAATTATTTTGACGCTAACTGTTTTTTCATTATAGCACATTTTATGTGGGCTGTGGGCCAGAATGAAGACTTGTAATAGAGACAGCAATTTGACCAGAGCTCTCAATTCTAGAGATTTTTCCGGTGGACATAATTTGGCGACCGTAGTCTGAAGGTCGTAAAAACCAAGACTTCTTGAACATTCAGAATTTTCAAACTTTCGAATTTCTGGTAAACTTTGGACACTCTTTTCTGCTACGTATTCTGAATTTTTAAATTTCAAATTGAGTTTTCCTAGCCTTTCTAAACTTCAGGAGTTCGGAAATCCCAGAAGATCCTGTTAATGCAAAGTTTTCAAGCTAGACATGCTTTTGATATTTGTTAAAGCTAACGAGGCATGATTTTCTAGTTTAAATCAGATGCGTTTTTTGTTAGCATGAAGAAGCAAATGCATTAGATTCAGAACGCACAATTTCCAAACATCTATAACCATTTCAATTTTTTTTTCACTCAGCTGGCGTACATCACAAGATTGGCTCGCTGCCAATTTTCACATTGAGGTTTTTTCTGCGTTGGGGTGAAAAATGTAAACGCTTTAACTATACAACTTTTTATTGAATTTAAATAAGCAACAAACTCCGGTATATTAGCATATCTGGCTTTGACAAAAAACAAAAAAAAATAGATTTGTGATTATTGATTGAGCCATCAAGCAAATATGAATCCCACAATTCACTGCATCCCTTTGAGTTGGAATCAGATGATCCAAGTATTGTCTTTTTCTGTCCGCGCGACTCAAATCCCAAACTGGTCGCATGCCAAATCGACGAAGAATTGAACATCAGAAGAATCCAATGACCTCTATCTCAGAAGAGAACTTGACTGTTCATTTCACGTCCATTTCCCAAAGACAAGAATCCAAAAGATCGAAACAATCATTGGCAAGGTTGCTGAAGAACCAATGAATGACTTCATCCCAAATCCATGGTCCAGGCACCAGGTGTTGCTTTTCGATGATTTTGTCGAAGATAGTTCTAAAATACCAATTTGATGAATTGATTCCAGAACAAAAAACTCACCCAGCGTCATACACCGATTTGCACATTTCCAGACTGAACTGAAGAATCTTGGGATATTGAAGGGACCGACGGATTTAGAGCTGAGATGTAGCTACTCCGACAAAGCCTTTATGAGAATGCTGGTCGATGTAAGATTAAAGGTGCAACTATCCGAGATGCTATGAACCTGAAAATATTGACTTTAAAATGTATTGAATTCTAACAAGATTGCCTTCCCATCTCCTTTTTTTTCATTTTAGAAATACTAAAAGTGTAGCTTGTTTTTGACTTCACATCTACATAATTTAGTTTATGACAGAAAATAGCTAGTTTCTGCGCCGCTATTAGAAATTTTGTCAACTTTTTCTTTTTTTTTCAGATTTTTTAATTTTTGGGCTTTCAAAAATTATGCAAATCTAGCTAGATTAATCTGAAAAACACTATAGAGCTATCAACCTAAAATATAATTCCGATTCCGCATTTTCGACTAATTCTAGCCCTTCAAACTTTTATAAGGCATTTTTGACTGAATGTTTAGCGATCAAATAATCTTCTGGCGATTAAAAGAACCAGTGCCAAAATCCGTTAGGAAAAATTCAGAGTCTAGGAAAAAAACTCACTTTTTTTTTCAAAAATTACGTCCAAAATTGATTTATTGCGAAATCCTAATAGATAGAGGATTTCTAGAATATAAAAGAATAAGAGAATATAGATCTTCAGGTAAAATCAACGGAAAAAGGAGCTCTCCAGAACCCTTTCATTTTAGGGTTCTTGGAGAGCTCCCGAAAAGACGTCTATTCAGTAAGTTGTCTAGAGGAGAGAATGAATAATATGTGAGAAGAAAACCGCAGGGCTGCCTCGCTTGCCCTATGCGTCACTGTCTCCGTGTTTGTGATATGGATGAGTCACACTTTGTTGATGGGGTTATTCATGTTGCGAGAGTGTGCAAATGATATGCAAGAGTTTTGTGGAAAGGCATCGCTTTTTATTTCCCATACATTTCAAAGCCACACTTTCTCTTCATGAATAACCAAACAATCAGAGATAGTGAAGAAACGAGGAGACGGAAATGCAAAAATGATGATAGCGACACAGAGGAGAATCAATGGAGGCGCCCCTATTTCTTTCCGTTTCATTTCTCCTCTTCATTTCTGCCCTCTGATGTCTTGACCGAATAGACGTCTCTTCCGGGAATTCTCCAAAACATCCTAGAAATGAATGGATTTTGGAGAGTTCCTTTTGATTTTTCTAAGTATTATCTATTTCCTTTAATATTATATTCATATTATATTCTAGAAGTCCTTTGAATCAAAAGATTTCTGATTTTTTTCTGTAAAAATGTGAGTTTTTTTCTTGAAATCTGAATGTTTTACAGTTGAAAACCGAAAGTTCGGATTAACTTTTCTAAAAAAAATTTTGAAACGTCATATTTTGTTATATGAGGTTACAAATTTGCGGGTCCACTGAAATAAAATATTTTGTAATAGACAATATTTTTCGAAAATATCATTCATTTTTCAGTAAAAGAATAAAAATCCGAACTCTGTACAAAATGCTGGAAGAAATTTGGAGGATCGAGAGCACCGAAGCTTGTCGTGGTAGTGGTTCAGAAGACATCTCATACTAGGATCTTCAAGGAGATCATGAGATCAAAAGCATATGAACAGAACGTCAAGTCCGGAACAATGATTGACTCCCGGATCACCAATGCCGGACGTGAGGAATTCATCGTGGTGTCTGAATCGTGAGTTTTCTTTATTTTTCGGCAGTCAGCAGGTTTTCGGCAGAACTGTTCAGTTATAATACCGTTTAGCAACCATTATTCATTTATTAATTTCCAGGAAACAGCCCGTCCTGTGAAGTACTCAATAGTGGCTAACGACCCGGAATGGAGCAAAAATGAAGTGTCCAATTTAATAAAATTTGATATAATAAAAATGTTCTATTTTGTTATTTGTTATTAAAAAAGAAAAGATCAAATTATCATATAGTTTATGGTAAAGGAAAAAGTTCAAAAACATACAGAAACTGTTGCGAAATCTTGAAATTTCTGTCTTTAGAAAGAAAAATAGGTTGTAAATGCGTCCATTCAAGCAACAGTTACTTAAATACACTTAACACCATTGCGCAGAGTCTAGAAATCGAGCCAAAGCAAAAACTCTTACTCAACTCTCAAAACTTGACAAAAAAGTAACCAATTCTGAGCGTTCTTAGAGATAACGGAGTGTCGTTTAATAGGGAACCTTTAGATGGTGTCGGAGATCGCTGTGAAAAAGATTAACAACAAAATTTTTTTGGAACCCCAAAGATTTTATTCAAAAAAATTTATCTTAAAAATGAAATTTGAACAACAATTTAAATTTTCCTGGGCTGGCACAAAAATTGAGAAGACGCCTGAAGATGGATCTGAAAAACTCACTTTATGGAAAAAAAGAAGAATGAGTGACAATCTGACCTGCTATTGTTTTGGATATCATTATTAATCTAAATTTTGATGTCTCCCACACAGTCATCTAACTTTTAATACAGTCCTTCCAGTGATGTGTGTCAATTTTGACCAGTGATTTCCAGTTGAGCTCTGGAAATTTATAGCATTTGAAAAACTAATCAGAGTAGTAAACACTTTAAAGCAATTCTTTTCGGTTCCTGTAAGAGGTAAGAAAAAATGATCACTTGACAAAATGTTTCTGATAATATGAGAAACATTCAGTGAGTTAGGCCTGATTTGATATCTCTTTCAGGAATCGAGATAAATCGCATGAAAGTTGTCGGTAACATTTCGTGAAAGGTAGTACCTCATTCGTTCTGCCCTATCCATCATTGCTTTTTTCATTGGCCTTCCTCGTGTGTGAGCTCAGCAGACGTTGCACCATACCTTCCTCCAGCTCAAAGAGATCTTCGCATGGGTCCATGAAGAGCAAACGAGCGATTTTCACAAAATGAGCACTTAGAACATTGAGAAATCCACTTTATTTGAAATATTTTTAGGAATAATATAGGGGAAAAATAATACTTAGAAAAATCAAAGGAATTCTTCAAAACCCATGCATTTTTAGGGTTTTAGAACTCCCAGAAAAGACGTCTATTCATTCAAGTCGTCAGAGGAAAGAAATGAGGTGGAAAGTGTGCGGGAAGCATTGGGAGCGGCGCCTCTATTGATTTTCCTCTGCGTCTCTAAAATGCTCTGCCTATTCCTGTGTCACTGCGTTATCAACTCTCACTGAAAAAAGAAGAAACGAGGAGACCCTGCAAAAAAAACGCGTCGCGGCGCCAGGAAAAAAACATAACAGCTGCAGACCAATTAGTGTAATGTAGAAACGGAAATAACTAAAAACGTTCTGATAACAAAGGAGCAGAAGGGTTGACGACTACGATACCGAAGAGAGCCCGGCTATTATCCAGAATGCATATTGTGATACTTGGTGATACTTGTGGAGAGAGTTGGTTTATATATTTTTCAAATACATTTATCATAAAAACCAGAATAAGTGTTACCAGAAAATCAGGATTAAAAATGTATTCGGGTTTTGAAATTTAAAAAAAATCATTTATGTTATTTTTAACACGGGAAACGGCTGAAGGGATCATATACTTGATCTCAGAACTATATTTCCAAAAAAATTCGACTTATTTTTAAATTCTCAACCTTCAATGATCCCGAACAAGTAGAATGAAAAAAGATATATGATCAACTTTTCGAAAAACTTCGACCTGACTCATAATTCTAATCTTTTTGGGGATCCCATGCACCCAATATGGTATTCGAATCTCTAAGGAGAACAAAATAAAGTATGTGACCTAGTTTCCTGAAAAATTCAATATAATGAAAATTTCCCACTGCTCAAGGATCCCAAAACCCATTATGGAGGCATCATCTCTACGGACAACAGAAAAACGTTTATGACCTAGATTTCTAAAAAATCTAACCTGATTCTGAACTCCCATCCATTAAAGATCCCACGCATCCATCATGATGGCTTCATCTCTATGGAGCACCAAAAAGCGTCTGTGACCTACTTTACTGAAAAATGTGACCTAATTTCAAATCTCCATCCCTCAAGGATCACATCTACCAAGTTTGGTACCTGTACCTTCAAAACCAACAAAAATACAAATCTGACCTAGAAATAGATAGAGGTATCAGGTGACCTAGTTTCCCATCTGACCCAATTTCATGTTCCAATCTTCATCCCCACCCATCATAACCACCCACCCCCGGTCACTCATCCTTCAAAATTAATAAAAACCGGGTACCCTCAAAACAATTTAGGGTGACCTTCCACGTTTCACAGTCGATGAGGGGAGAAATTCCTCTAGAAAAATCAGTCTTCTCTTTTTTCTCGCTACGATTTGGTGAGCTCTCTGCTCTCTCTCCCCGTGCTGCTGAATATAAGGTAAATTTGAATTTTCAAATGGAAAATTTGTTCTAGTGTATGGGGGAACATAAATGATAGTTAGGAAAAATATTAGAGCACTTTTTGAAATATAGGTCACGCCAAAAAATAATTAGGTCAGCCGAAAATTTCGAGAAAAAAAAATTGAAAAAAAAAACCAAAAAATGACAAATTTTTCAATTTTGAAAGCTAACTTAATGATTTTTTCCAGAATGAATCGTGTCGTAACAATCAAAGATCTTGTTGGAATGGATATAAGAGGATTTCACTTGAATCGCCTCATCGGAGCGGGAAGTTATGGAGCAGTATATGAATCGTCGTCTGGCTCGGAGAGAATCGCCGTGAAGGCATCCGTCAGAGAATGGGATGTGTTGAATGAGGCTGCCGCGTTGCAACGACTATTTTACTGCCAATACACGCCTCAATACTATTTCCACGAGGAGACCACTACACCAGATGGAATTCTACACACAATAGGTAAGATTTCATTACAAGCAAAATCAATTAGGCTGAAAAGTATATAAATTTTTGAGCAGTGTGGCTTTTCAAACAAAAAAATCTTGAAAAATCTGAGAAGTTTCACGAAAAATAATCGAAAATAGAGTAATTTGAATATTTTCAGGCCAAGAGCTTCTTGGGCCCGACTTGGAGACCATTCGCCGCAGTGTCCCATGGCAAGCGATCAAAAGACCAACACTTGTGAGAATCGCCTGGCAAGCTCTGAGCTGCCTCGAAGCCGTGCATGGATTCAAATTGGTTCATAGAGATGTGAAACTTGCAAATTTCGCAGTCTCTCTTCCATCCTCTCCAACCAATCGTGTCACAATCAAGATCTTTGACTTTGGGCTGGCCCATCACTATATGGATGACAATGGTGATTTGATTGAGGATTCGACCAATCCGGACTTTCGTCTCATGAAGTACTGTAGCTATGAAGTCGCGATGGGAATGGATCCAATGCCGAAAGATGACCTGCATCAATTGTCTTTTGCGATTTTGTATGCGAGCGGATACAACTTTCCGAAAATGCTGAAATCGCCTCCGGATGTACTGTTGGAGTGGAAACGTGAGCTCGTGAGTTAAAAATAGGCATTGAAGAAATAAATATTAAAATTTTCAGTTGAGGCAGCCATCCGAGGCTCTTCCTCCTCTCGCTCGTTTTTTATCACCGTGGTTTGATGCTTTGAGTGATCTGAATGACTTGGTGCCCATCAACTATCCTGAGTTGAAGCAGAAGATCCAATTGTCGTTGCCTGCCCATAACGCCTCGGCTGATTTATACTGGGAGATGGTGGATGGCGAAGAGACGCTTGTCTGAATCGAATCCGATTGGCCAAGGAGCCAACTACTCGTTTCCTTTCTTGTGCTATAATATTCTCACCCCAACTTGATCAATAAAGAATTTTGAAATAAAATTGTTTTTTTTTATTTATTCAGAAAAAAAAGACACATAAAAAATTGGAAAACAAATTGAAAATAGAATAAAAGATAGATAATTAGAAAATTTAGAAAAAAAACTTAAAATAGAAAAAAAAAGAAAAAAGGAAAATTTAAAAAATTCGAAAAAATATGAAATTAGAAAAAAACAGAAAAATAGAAAATTTTAAAAAATATGAAATTAGAAAAAAAATAGAAAAACTAGAAAACAAACATGGAAAAATAGGAAAATCAGAAAAATATGAAAATAAGCGGAGCACTTCTAGAGAAATGAATCACGCTAAAAAGAAGTTCGTTCAACCTTTTTACTCAAGAAAAAAAATTAGAAAAAATAGAAATGAATAATTTTCTCTCTAGATTGCCAATTTTATAAACCTTCATGATTCATCAGGAATTCAAAAAAGTCAAATAATTCATGAAAAACGCACAACGGACGCCTTAGCTCCGATTTTAAGAACCTGTACCCATCAGAATTCTGTCGCAATCTCGTCCAGATGAGTTATACATCAGAAGGAATTAAAAGCTTGCTAATGAACTAAAATTTCCACGAGTTCCATCAAAAACAACTCCGGAATTTTCCATAGATCCGAAACCTCTACTAAAAACAGCAAAAAGTGTTCCAATTAATCAACGAAAAACGTGAAATTTGAAGAAAAATCATTTTCTCCTGAAATAGGGATTCTAATTTCATTCTATGTTTTAATTTTGTGAAAGTTCTTATTCCATGTTATTGCTTCTAATGTATGAACAGAACAGTCAGCATGAAACAGTCAACAATGTAAATATATTCCATTTCTATGACCCTGTGACTGATTTGTTGCGAGAATTACAACATTGACGCTCTTTACGTTGTTTATTGTTATTTTGGCGTTTTTGTGAGATTGTCTATAGCACTTATAGAGTATGTCTTATAGAGTATTATGCATGTGTCTTCTTCACATCATTAGTTACTAGATAAGAACAGCTCCTTCACCTACCCCCATATCCCTCTTTACCCCAACCCCACCTGGTTGCGCCCACCTGGTCAGCCCCTATATAAGGCTCGGAACAAACTCTAATTCATTGTCATTCGATGTTCTTCTAGTCTCGGTGCAGGTTGATCTGGACTAGTCAAGTCTCTAAGACTTGGCTAGTCTGAATCATCTTGCCCCTACTAAAAGTGCCTCAATGTCTCCTTGGAACCCCGATTGGGATCCTTATCTTTGATTTTTCTGATATCCTAGCTATATATTCCGTGCTCTTTTTTCCCCTACCTGTAAAGCTGTGAGATGCTCTCACTATGTTGTTTGATGGACTCAAAAAACAAAAAAAAAAACTATTTCGCCATGATCCCCATTTTGGATGCCGCTCAGATTTCTTGGACGCAAATTCAAGGGGCAGAAAAAAAGTCAGCTCATACCAGTCAAGTCATCCCAACAGGTCATCTCAGTAAAGACATCCAGTGCAAAGTGAGCGGGTCAGTTGCCGTAATTTTTCTACAAAATTTTTCCAATAGGATTGTTTTTTAGGATCGCAGATCTTAAGGAATTCATTTTGACCACGTATATCCTCCAGCCAAATTTTCCAATCGACCAAATCAAGGATATCATATCCCAAATTCCGATGGCTAGCACTCTCCGAAAGAAATGCGAAATGGCGATTGCTTTCAGAGAGGGAAGGCTAACATATATCATGACGATTGGAAAATCAATGATGGGTCTGGGAAACCTCCAATAGAGATCAGAATCTTCCGGTGCGACAGGTGAAAAGTTAATAGCAGATTTGGAAATTGAATTGTTGATTTCAGAACGTCGGTTATAGATCAAAAAGATGGAAACCTTTCCAAAAAAGAAAAGGTGGACATTGCTATGGCTCTTGATCTTACCGATCGTCGAGTTTCGAAGTAAATCAATGATGTGAAAGTTGCCCGGTAAGAGACAAAAAAAATTGCACGTTTTGAAATCAACTTATCATTTCCAGCAGACGAAAAATTCAAACGCAGAAGCAGAAGGAAAATTTGAATTCAGTTGTGGAGAACAACTTGGAGTATGCCGCCTCTCGATCCAAATTAGCAGCTTTTGCTCAACTATTCACAATTGAGAATCTGAAGCCAGCTAACTCCAGTCTCCCAGCAGCTCCATACATGGCAATGGAACTTTTTACAAGGACCAAGATGAATGGTAGAACGAGGATGGAGAAGGAGAAAATGAAGCTGAGAAGAAGTGTAAATGAGCAATATCAGGAATACGCTTCAATGACAGATGAGAAAAGGGAGGAAATGGATGCCAAGATTCGATTCCAGCAAGAAGAAATCCGGCTAGACGACGTTGAAGATCGTGAAATTGAAAGAGAGAGAGACGGCTGGACAAAAAGCAATCACAGGTCAGAAGAGAGGAAACAAGAAAAAAATTTTTTGGGGAGTTCACATATTGAAAAATAGTACACAAAAAACTATTCTAAATAAATTATTTTGACGCTAACTGTTTTTTCATTATAGCACATTTTATGAGGGCTGTGGGCCAGAATGAAGACTTGTAATAGAGACAGCAATTTGACCAGAGCTCTCAATTCTAGAGATTTTTCCGGTGGACATAATTTGGCGACCGTAGTCTGAAGGTCGTAAAAACCAAAACTTTTTGAAGCTTCAGAATTTTCAAACTTTTGAATTTCTGGTATTAGAATTTCGGACTTTCTTTTCTGCTAATCTGAATTTTCAAATTTCAATTTGAGTTTCTCCAACGTTTCTAATTTTCAAGAACTTGGAAATTCCAATAGATCCTATGAATGCAAAGTTTTCAAGCTAGGCCTGGTTTTGATATTTGTTTAAAGATAGCTTGGCATGCTTTTATGGTTTAAATCAGATGCGTTTTTTGCTAGCATGAAGAAGCAATTGTATTTGATGCAGAAAACACATTTCCCAAACATTTCAGATGTTCAAAACTTTCAGATGTTCAAAACTGATGTTTTTGGCAGATTATCAGAGATTAGCAGATTATGGTCTAAACAAACAATTTATATATCATCTACAATATTTTTTCCAGTTGTTTTTGGATCAAAAATACAAATTTTTAACATTAACAATAATTTCAACACTGTGTAAGACTCGCGATAATCCCATATTTTTAGATCAATCTTACTCGAATTTCAGCAAGTTTCGCAGGTATCTATTGTATTTTCCTTTATTGTGAAAGTCTGTGAAAAGCCAATTTAAAGAAAATAGCGAATGGTTGTTTGAACGACATTTATTTGGGAAACCATGGATAATTGGGTAACTGGAATGGTTGGAACTAATCGAGTAAGAATGATAATCAGCAGACTTTTTGGAGTACAATCGGATTGATAATTATGCTTGGTTGAACGTTTTGAAATTGTGAACAAAGAGGATGAAATAAGAAAATCTGGGAGAGTAAAAGTAAAGAAAATGAAACACATCGAGAATGGCACTATTGATAATGAGACGGAAGAAGATACGAAAAAAAAATTAAGTACTCCTCATTGAAAGTGATTCTTAACCCTCATTTCTTTTGACTTTGAAGATGAAACGATTTGGGAAAATGAAGATGCTTGCTTTGATTCCATCTGTGCTTCGTTGTATCTCACGGCCGAAGTCAACCTCCTCGTTGTTTGTTAGCCCGCTGACATTTATTCTGAAAATTGTGTTTGTTTTCCTCCTATGATTATGTTGAGACATATTACGTAGAGTCCAGTCAATAAGATATACAAAAAACGGAATTTCAGGTGATTATCTCGCAATATGACCATTTTTTGGGGTCTATAGTCTGACTGTCCAGGGTCCGATAATTTTGAAAACCTTGGAAGGTGTAAAACACAATTTTTTAGTTCAAAAATAAGAAAATAGAAGTTTCATTCAGAAATTGGCATATAGCTGGTCACGTATTTCAAGTTTTACAAAACCGGACAACGTGACACAAGCAGCACGCCTAGTGTTTTATATGTATATGTATAAGGAAGATCTTATTGACCGGCAGTGTTTTCCTGTTTAGAAAATTGAGAAAACATCGGATGACGTGTGAACTCACTCTGGCACTTTTTCAGCGATTCTCAGCTTTCCCATTTTATGATGGATGTTGTTGAGAACGTCTTCATAAGTCAACGGTTTGCCTTTGTAGTAGAATGTAAAGGATTGAAGATTCTGGAGCTTTTTTCCGCCAATCCACGCTTTCAGGAATGTGTTCAAGTCCCATGCCTTGACAGTGTCAGAACGTGCTTTGACTTTTTTGCATTCCATGTTTATGAAATAGATGAATGGCAGAAATTTCGCATAGATGTCCATTGTTTCGTGTTTAATCGGTTTCAGTTTCTTCTCGGATTTCTTGATTGGACCCGTGAATTTGATTTCTGGGAGACGGAAGTAGTCCGAGGTGATGTCTTCTAGGAGGAATCTCAGTTGGTTTGGTGTGAAGATGACGTCGTGTTGGGTGCTGAAGTAGACGACGGAGAAGTTCTTAGTGAGCTTCCAGATGAAACAATCCTCGAAGTCATACTTTTGGAACATGTTGAATCGCACTTCACATTTTTCCGTTTTCAGAAGTGTCCAGTACTTCATGGTGTACTCCTCGAGAAGTTTGATGCGACTTGGTGGGTTTCTGTCAATCTTACGAACACGGAAAATTGAATGTGTAGCGGTCCTCTCGAAGCTCACATCTTTGTCAATTTTGAACAAATCGAATTGTGAGGATTCGATGTGGAACTGGAACTTTTTAGTGTCTGGTCCAAAGTCGAGCTCAATGCGTGGAGTTGCGTCGAGGATCCATGTGAATTTTTTACATGGAATAGTGGACTTTGCGTATTCTGGAGTGACAACATCGGTAAGAGTGACTCCTTCGATTCTGAAGTAATGAAATGACTGATTCAAACTTTTTTTCTTCGAATTCTCGGATTTTTTAGAGTTCAAATTTTTTTGTCGTTTTAAGAGAAGTTTTAGAGCTGAACATCAGAAATTCAAAACCGTAACTTTGTTCACACAATTCAGAATTTCGAAATTTCGTTTTCAAGAACTTGGAAAATTACAGAACTCCGTGGATTCCGAATTTCAGTACTTTAAATTTTCAAAAAATACACTCGGAATTCAAGCATTTTCGAATTAGAAATTTAATAATTTCTGACCTTTAATTAATTTTCTGAATTTCTGAATTTTTGAAAATTCAGAATTGTGTAGGAATTCAGAATTTCGAGTGTTTCTGAATTTCCAAGACTATGAACTAACCAGAAATTTGGAAATTCAGAAATTCAGAAATTCAGAAATTCAGAAATTCAGAAATTCAGAAATTCAGAAATTCAGAAATTCAGAAATTCAGAAATTCAGAAATTCAGAAATTCAGAAATTCAGAAATTCAGAAATTCAGAAATTCAGAAATTCAGAAATTCAGAAATTCAGAAATTCAGAAATTCAGAAATTCAGAAATTCAGAAATTCAGAAATTCAGAAATTCAGAAATTCAGAAATTCAGATTTTAGGCATTTCAGAATTTCAGAATTTCAGTATTCCCAATTTTCAAAAACCTTGGTATTTTAGCATTTTGGAATTAGAAATTTTAATAATTTCTGACCTCTAATTAATTTTCTGAATTTCTGAATTTTCGAAAATCCAGAATTGTGTAGGAATTCGGAATTTCCAGTGTTTCTGAATTTCCAAGAATATCAAATAACCAGAAATTTAGAAATTCAGAAATTCAGAATTTCAGAATTTGAGAATTTCAGAATTTCAGAATTTCAGAATTTCAGAAATATTTGAACTCTTCTAATCTTTAAAAACAATTTTTGCAACACTCACCCACTGGGAACATCCTTCAGTTGGCTCGGAAGACGAATTAGTGGTGTCAACATTTGAGAGTGCTCAGCCATCGAAAAAGTGGCTCAAGAATGAATTGCAAGAGAGAAGTGGACGTCCTTATATATGCCTTGCAATGGGCGGAGTTCTGAAAATTTGAAGAAAATTTAGTAGAAAAATAACGGCTCGTGGGTGTAATTGCAGGTTTTATTAGCTGTTTTCGAGGGATAATAATTTCTGTTTGTCTCGAAAATGTGGGTGTAATTATGGGGAACACTAAGCAGAAACTTGAAAAAGACAAATTGGCAGTCCTATTACGCCCACGGAAATTGCACTAAACCTTGTTTTTGCAAACTGGAAGAATAATTATAGTACGGAATTTTGAGAAATTTCAAAAAGTCACGGAATAGACTAAACTTCAGCATCAAATTTGAATTTTAGTTCTAATTTTTTGGAAAAATAGTTAAAAATTTTGAATTGCAAGGTGCAGATGAAATACATTGTTTTAGAGTTTCAGGTTTTCAGAATTTCAGAATTTCAGAATTTCAGAATTTCAGAATTTCAGAATTTCAGAATTTCAGAATTTCAGAATTTCAGAAATTCCAAAGTTCAGAAATGGATAAATGCAGAAACTTTGAATTTCTGAAATTTTGAAATTCAGAATATCCGAAGTTCAGCAACACCAAGGTTTTGCAGATCTGAAATTCTTTATAATTCCGAGTTTCAAAATTCTGAAATTCTGTAATTCTAAATTTCTAAATTTCTGAATTTTTGAATTTCAAAAACTCGGAATTACAAAATTTAGAAACTTCAAAACCTTGAAATTACAAAACTTTGGATATTCTGAATTTTTGTATTTCTGTATTTCTGATCAAACCAGGACAACAATCAACACAAAGTTCAAGGTGACAGGATATCAGCATATCACTATAGTCAGAAAATGAGCAGCATATCATTGGCATCAGGGAATCTTGGAACACCACTAGGATGACCTGATCTGTATAATTTTCAACTTTGGGTATTTCAAAAAAAAGATAGTTTGATCTCTTCCATTTTCTGATTTTTATATAACATATGATTTCTAATAATGAATCCCCAAAATCGAAACATCAAACGTATATTCAAGAGGATTTTCTCATTTTGTCAGATAGTTGAAGAAAAAATCATTTTCCTCTCCATTTTGAGTTTCAAAACTTTTTTGGATTCCAATTTATTAAATGTTCCTTCAATTTAGAAGAAACTAAAAAATCGTTTTAAAATTTTTAAAATTTATTTAAAATTTAATTTTAAAGATGTTCGCAAATTATATTTCGCTCCGACAACCCTTTTTCTCTCCCCATCTCCTTGTAATAATGTTAAATTTCCCAATAGAAAAATTATCGGTTTACAATAGAATTCTTAAAGGTTCTGGTCAGACGTGGTTCCAACAGGGTAGATGCATTCAAATTTTTTCAGTGCTCTCGGGCGCGGTGCGCCGCGCGATGCGGCTGAAATTTGGCTTAGAATTTGGAACTTTCAATTCAAAAATGTTGATTTGGCACGGTGCCAAGTCCTTGAACTCGTGGTGTGCGACAAAGCGCTTTTTCCGGAGGTAACCGCGGGCAACTCCGTGCCGTCATAGAACAATACTGGTATCTAATCTGTGCGCGCTCATTACGTTACTTGGGCTGCCTCCAAATTCCCTTGTCCCTACGCACGTCCCCATGAGAGGAACACTCGACGTCTGTTCTCTTGGGGTCATATGGTAAAGAGTGTAGATTATGCAGAAACGCAGCCAGTGAGACAAAGGTGGATAGAGACGCATAGGGACGTTCGAACGCGTCCCCTCCCTCCTATATACACATACCACATCATTTCCCCCCTTCGACGACTTCAATGAATAGACGTCTTTTCCGGGAGCTCTCCAAAAATCCTAAAAAAGCATGGGTTTAGGAGAGTTCCTGTATTTTTCTGAATATATTATACCTCCTATGCTATTCTTATTATATTCTAAAATATTTTATCTAAATGGATTTCATAATATCGATTTTTGATGGAAAATAATTGGAAAAAAGTGAGTTTTTCTTGAAATCCGACTCATTTCTAATTGACAATGTAAATTTCTAGAATCAATATTTGGATGATGGAAAACTGGAACAAAGAGAAGAATTGAGAAGCTTTGGAGAGGACATGAAGCAATTTTTTGGATGTGAAAGTAGAGGATCGAAAGTTCTATGTTTCAAAACTGGTGAGTTGCTTTCACAGTTTCGACGATAAAAAAAATTAAGATTTTCTTTTCAGTACCTCTCCTCTCAATCTCCATATTTTGCCACTCTATTCTTTGGAGAATTCCAAGAAGCTGGGAAACCGGAAATCGAATTGAAGGATGTGGACCCTCAAGATTTGGAGAAGGTTAAGGTATAAATTTTAATGATTTGCAAATACAATGGCATATTTATTCCTGGCGAAGCTCATCGAAAAGTACCACCTCTTCAAGAATTTCATGCATGATTAAATGGTTTACAGGTAATATCTTCGGGATATCAAAAAACGGCTCGTCGTGCGACCAAGACGGGCGACAACTCGTCATCAAGAGGTTAGTTATTCAAGAATTTCAGCGTCCGAAATTACAGTCTTTCAGAATCTCCTCCAAGCACGGTCTCCACCAACGTTCTTCCAGCTCCCGGTGCTGAAGCAACTCCAGGTATCATATTCGATGTCTTTTAACTAAAATGACATATTTATTCTAGGAGAAGCTAATCGAGAAGCACCAGCTCATCAAGAAGTGTCTCCACTTACAGGCCACACCATCCAACAATTTGTTAAATTATTATAATTTCTTCTAATAAAGATGAAAATTAGAAGATTTTGTTATTATTCCATTGCCAAAAGGTGTGAAAGCCACTTCGACCCTCGATTTGATATTCCAAATCAAACAAATAATTTTTCTCTTCAGCGTTAATCACATTTCAGACTTATATTGAGCTTGGACACGCACCCCGATCATACAATTGAGAGGGCTTTTATATCAAGCCAAAGGGGCGGAGTTTAACATTACAAAAGCAATAATGATAAAATGGTAGAAAGATGATAGAAAGAATGCTTTTAATATAGACAGAAGCAATGTTGTAAAGCACTCAATCATATTAAAAACGGTGTGAATCACCACAGACAAAGAGTGCGATCCTTAGATCCAGCACACTCCCGGCCTGGGTAACGGAAAAGAAGGAAAAAACAATAACAGTCAATTTATCTTATTCGACGATGTTGACGTGTCTTTTCCCGATCTTGCTGGTAGACCTCATGTTGATCTGCATGACGGTTCCTTACCAATCGGTAGTTCTTCTTCGAGCAGTCCTGATGTTGACGTTTCGAAAGTCCTTCGAATAACTCTTTCCTTCCAATGGCATTTGTGAAGAGTCCTATTTGGAATCTCTCGTGAGAGAGAGGCTCCGGGGGGCCAACTTGGAAATGAGTTCATTCGTTGCTCCGGAATGAGAATTTCCAAATTCTCCGATGAAGAGTCCTAGGTCGTTCGTTTTGCTCTGTCTGACAGTCCTTCCGTTGTAGAACACATTTGATCCTTTTTGTCTCCTGTGTCTGTCCGATCCTTTGTTATGGGAAAAGGTCCCGCGGTAATCCACATCTACCATCGAACACGAAACTGATCCTGTCGCTGCCTCGTCAGCCAGATTTTGTTCCAGCACTGTCACTTCTTGTGTCCAGTCCGTTGTTGCCTGTCGCATCCCAACGTTGACTTCTGCGCCTCTCATCAGTCCTTGCCACATCTTGGAAAATCTGACAGTTGTGCCAGCCAGCTGCCAACCTTCTTCAGCTTTCTCCATCGCCGGTGGTGGTGTCCAAATTGTTGCTCGCCATCCTGATGGAGCCAATGTCCCCATCAGTGCCACGCGGATTGTCCCTTGCTCGAAAAGTCGTCGATGCACCATAATCACATTTCAGACTTTTATTGAGCTTGGACACGCACCCCGATCATACAATTGAGAGGGCTTTTATATCAAGCCAAAGGGGCGGAGTTTAACATTACAAAAGCAATAATGATAAAATGGTAGAAAGATGATAGAAAGAATGCTTTTAATATAGACAGAAGCAATGTTGTAAAGCACTCAATCATATTAAAAACGGTGTGAATCACCACAGACAAAGAGTGCGATCCTTAGATCCAGCACAGCGTCTGCTATGTTTAGTTATCTATTCTTCCGGTTCTCGCTCCCATCGTTAACGATGAGGGAGGGCGACAGCCGATAGCGCCTACTGTAGCTGAGGAAGTTAGTTTCTGTGGTGTCCTGGGTTTGATGGAAACACAATCGGGATGTTGGAAGCCGTTCTCTGAAAAAATATGCTCAATTTTCAATTTATTCACCGCTAACGCTAGGTTGCCAAAAAGAGAACAACAGGATAGTAAGCAGTTTCTATTCATAGCTGAAATACAATATATCAAAATCTAGAAGCTTCGATTGAAATGTAGATTAAATTTTAATATGTAGATTAAATTTTAAAATGTAGATTATACGAGTTTTCATTAAAATTCTGAGTTTAGGCATCAAATTTGTTTCAAACATCTTGTTTTTAACTCTACAAAATTTAATACAAACTTAATACAATGCGTCGCGGCCACACGTCACGTGTTAAGCAAGAAATTAAAAAGTTCACGGATTCTAGTCCTGATTAGGCTCACTTTGAAGCTCAAATTGTCTGAATATTTTAGCCGCAAACTCGAAAAACCACTCAATTTTGAATTTCGGCAGAAAAGTAAGAATTTTGGAATTTCCAAAGTTTCAATGAAATTATTTTTATATCGAGAAAATTTGATAAAAATTAATTTTTTTGAGTTTCTCACATCAAATGCTTTGAAACGAGCCTAAACAAGACTGAATTCGCTAACATTCGATTTTTTCGACGCGTCGCGGTCACGCGTCACGTGTTGGGCAAGAAATTAAAAATTCCCGGATTCTATTCGTGATTAGGCTCATTTTGAAGCTCGAAACGTCAAAAATTTGAATGTTTTAGCGACAAACTCCAAGAACCACTTATATTTGAATTTAGGCAAAAAATAAGAATTTTGGAATTTCTAAAATTTCAATGAAATTCTTCTTAATTCGAAAAAATTTGAAAAAAATAAATTTTTTCGAGTTTCTCACATCAATTGCTTTGAAACGAGCCTAAACAAGACTGAATTTGCTAACATTTGATTTTTCCGACGCGTCGCGGTCACGCGTCACGTGTTGGGCAAGAAATTAAAAATTCCCGTATTCTATCCGTGATTAGGCTCATTTTAAAGCTCAGAACGTCAGAAATCTGAATATTTTAGCGACCAATTTCAAAAACCACTTTATTTTAATTTCGAATTTAGGAGCCTTTTTGTTCTCGGCTTGTTTTTTTTTGTCGGTAAATTTGTTCTTTGACAATATACAGTTGTTCGAATAATTTTTTTTTTGCAACACTCGTGGAGTTCTATCTGTTTTAGTCAGTCCGAAAATATTAAATCGGAAAGAAATTATGGCTCGCGAAGGTCCGGCAAAGGCGCAGTTTACGTAGGCTTGGACCATTCTTTGCCAATGAAGAAATCGCTTTCAACCACTCATGAAACCCTACAATGTATTGTTTTCAGTGGCTCAAAAACGCGCCATCGGCTCAATGACCGAAGTCGAGATCAAACTGCGAAGGAACATCGAAAAATGAATAATTAATTTTTCCTCCAACAATTTGTTAAATTATTATAATTCCTTCTAATAAAGATGAGAATTATAAGTTTTTGTTATTATTCCGATGCCAAAAATTCTGATATCCACATCGACCCTCGAGTTGATATTCCAAATAAAACAATTCATTCTTCTCTTCGGCGTCTGCTTTGTTCAGTTGTCTCTTCTTCCGATCTTCGCTCACATTGTAAACGATGTGGGAGGGCGACAGTCGATAGCACCTACTGTAGCTGAGGAAGTCAGTTTCTGTGGTGTCCTGGGTTTAATGGAAGCACAATCAGGATGTTGGAAGCCGTTCTCTGAGAAGTTATGCTCAATTTTCAATTTTTTCACCACTAACGCTAGATTGCCAAAAAGAGAACAACAGGATAGTAAGCAGTTTCTATTCATAGCTGAACTATAATACCTCAAAATCTAGAAGCTTCGATTGAAATGTAGATTAAATTTTAATTTGTAGATTAAATTTTAAAATGTAGATTATACGAGTTTTAATTAAAATTCTGAGTTTAGGCATCAAATTTGTTTCAAACATCTTGTTTTTAACTCTACAATACTTAATACAAACTTAATACAATGCGTCGCGGCCAGACGTCACGTGTTAAGCAAGAAATTAAAAAGTTCACGGATTATAGTCCTGATTAGGCTCACTTTGAAGCTCTAGATGTCTGAATAATTTAGCGAAAAACTCAAAAAACAATTAATTTTGAATTAAGGCGGAAAATAAGAATTTTGGAATTTCTAAAATTTTAATGAAATTCTTTTTAATTCGCAAAAATTTGAAAAAAATAGTTTTTTCGAGTTTCTCACATCAATTGCTTTGAAACGAGCCTAAACAAGACTGAATTCGCTAACATTTGGTTTTTCAGACGCGTCGCGGTCACGCGTCACGTGTTGGGCAAGAAATTAAAAATTCCCGGAATCTATTCGTGATTAGGCTTATTTTAAAGCTCAAAACGTCAGAAATCTCGATATTTTAGCGACAAATTTCAAAAACCACCTAATTTCGAATTTAGGCAAAAATAAGAATTTAGGAATTTCTAAAATTTCAATGAAATTCTTTTTAATTCGAAAAAAATTTGATAAAAATTCTTTTTTTCGAGTTTCTCACATCAAATGCTTTGAAACGAGCTTAAACAAGACTGAATTCGCTAACATTTGGTTTTACAGACACGTCGCGGTCACGCGTCACGTGTTTTTCCTGAATTCTTGCATAAAACTTGGGAGGCTTCTCTTGTTAGCTCATTTTATTGTCTAATCGAATGTTTCGGAACGGAACAGAATGGAAAAGCAGTTTTCAAACGGAATATCGCATCTCAATTTTCAAATTTCTGAATTTTTCTTCTAAAAATCATAAAAGTGAAAGAAACCAAAATTTTGAAATTTAAGAGTAGCTTAGTTCATTTTATTCTCTTTAAGAATTTTTGGGAACGGAACAGGATACAGACACGGTTTTCAAACAGAATAAAATCGCATTCCAATCTCAAAATTTCTTAATTTTTTATCTAAAAATCATGAAATTGAAAGAAACCAAATTTTTGAAAAAACATATTTCGAAGCTCAAAACGTCATAATTCTGAATATTTTAGCGACAAACTCCAAGAACCACTTACATTTGAATTTAGGCAAAAAGTAAGAATTTTGGAATTTCTAAAATTTCAATGAAATTCTTTTTATTTCGCAAAAAGTTGATAAAAATAAATTTTCTCGAGTTTCTCACAACAAATGCATTGAAACGAGCCGAAACACAACTGAATTCTCTAACATTTGATATTCCCGACGCGTCGCGGTCACGCGTCACGTGTTGGGCAAGAATTTAAAAATTCCCGTATTCTATCCGTGATAAGGCTCATTTTGAAGCTCAGTCAAAAATCTGAATATTTTAGCGAGAAATTTCAAAAACCACCTAATTTCGAATTTAGGCAAAAATAAGAATTTTGGAATTTCTAAAATTTCAATGAAATTATTTTTATTTCGCAAAAAGTTGATAAAAATTCTTATTTTTTGAGTTTCTCACATCAATTGCTTTGAAACGAGCCTAAACAAGACTGAATTCTCTAACATTTGATATTTCCGACGCGTCGCGGTCACGCGTCACGTGTTGGGCAAGAATTTAAAAATTCCCGTATTCTATCCGTGATAAGGCTCATTTTGAAGCTCAAAACGTCAGAAATCTGAATATTTTAGCGACAAATTTCAAAAACCACCTAATTTCGAATTTAGGCAAAAATAAGAATTTTGGAATTTCTAAAATTTCAATGAAATTCTTTTTATTTCGCAAAAAGTTGATAAAAATTCTTATTTTTTGAGTTTCTCACATCAATTGCTTTGAAACGAGCCTAAACAAGACTGAATTCTCTAACATTTGATATTTCCGACGCGTCGCGGTCACGCGTCACGTGTTGGGCAAGAATTTAAAAATTCCCGTATTCTATCCGTGATAAGGCTCATTTTGAAGCTCAAAACGTCAGAAATCTGAATATTTTAGCGACAAATTTCAAAAACCACCTAATTTCGAATTTAGGCAAAAATAAGAATTTTGGAATTTCTAAAATTTCGATGAAATTCTTTTTATTTCGCAAAAAGTTGAAAAAAATTAATTTTTTCGAGTTCCTCACATCAATTGCTTTGAAACGAGCCTAAACAAGACTGAATTTGCTAACATTTGATTTTTCCGACGCGTCGCGGTCACGCGTCACGTGTTGGGCAAGAAATTAAAAATTCCCGGATTCTATTCGTGATTAGGCTCATTTTAAAGCTCGAAACGTCAAAAATTTGAATGTGTTAGCGACAAACTCCAAGAACCACTTATATTTGAATTTCGGTAAAAAATAAGAATTTTGGAATTTCTAAAATTTCAATAAAATTCTTTTTAATTCGAAAAAATTTGAAAAAAATTAATTTTTTCGAGTTTCTCACATCAATTGCTTTGAAACGAGCCTAAACAAGACTGAATTTGCTAACATTTGATTTTTCCGACGCGTCGCGGTCACGCGTCACGTGTTGGGCAAGAAATTAAAAATTCCCGGATTCTATTCGTGATTAGGCTCATTTTGAAGCTCGAAACGTCAAAAATTTTAATATTTTTACGACAAACTCCAAGAACCACTTATATTTGAATTTAGGCGAAAAATAAGAATTTTGGAATTTCTAAAATTTCAAAGAAATTCTTTTTATTTCGCAAAAAGTTGATAAAAATAAATTTTCTCGAGTTTCTCACAACAAATGCATTGAAACGAGCCGAAACACGACTGAATTCTCTAACATTTGATATTCCCGACGCGTCGCGGTCACGCGTCACGTGTTGGGCAAGAATTTAAAAATTCCCGTATTCTATCCGTGATCAGGCTCATTTTGAAGCTCAGTCAAAAATCTGAATATTTTAGCGAGAAATTTCAAAAACCACCTAATTTCGAATTTAGGCAAAAATAAGAATTTTGGAATTTCTAAAATTTCAATGAAATTATTTTTATTTCGCAAAAAGTTGATAAAAATTCTTATTTTTTGAGTTTCTCACATCAATTGCTTTGAAACGAGCCTAAACAAGACTGAATTCTCTAACATTTGATATTTCCGACGCGTCGCGGTCACGCGTCACGTGTTGGGCAAGAATTTAAAAATTCCCGTATTCTATCCGTGATAAGGCTCATTTTGAAGCTCAAAACGTCAGAAATCTGAATATTTTAGCGACAAATTTCAAAAACCACCTAATTTCGAATTTAGGCAAAAATAAGAATTTTGGAATTTCTAAAATTTCAATGAAATTATTTTTATTTCGCAAAAAGTTGATAAAAATTCTTATTTTTTGAGTTTCTCACATCAATTGCTTTGAAACGAGCCTAAACAAGACTGAATTCTCTAACATTTGATATTTCCGACGCGTCGCGGTCACGCGTCACGTGTTGGGCAAGAATTTAAAAATTCCCGTATTCTATCCGTGATAAGGCTCATTTTGAAGCTCAAAACGTCAGAAATCTGAATATTTTAGCGACAAATTTCAAAAACCACCTAATTTCGAATTTAGGCAAAAATAAGAATTTTGGAATTTCTAAAATTTCAATGAAATTCTTTTTATTTCGCAAAAAGTTGATAAAAATTCTTATTTTTTGAGTTTCTCACATCAATTGCTTTGAAACGAGCCTAAACAAGACTGAATTTGCTAACATTTGATTTTTCCGACGCGTCGCGGTCACGCGTCACGTGTTGGGCAAGAAATTTAAAATTCCCGGATTCTATTCGTGATTAGGCTCATTTTAAAGCTCGAAACGTCAAAAATTTGAATGTGTTAGCGACAAACTCCAAGAACCACTTATATTTGAACTTTGGTAAAATATAAGAATTTTGGAATTTCTAAAATTTCAATGAAATTCTTTTTAATTCGAAAAAATTTGAAAAAAATTAATTTTTTCGAGTTTCTCACATCAATTGCTTTGAAACGAGCCTAAACAAGACTGAATTTGCTAACATTTGATTTTTCCGACGCGTCGCGGTCACGCGTCACGTGTTGGGCAAGAAATTTAAAATTCCCGGATTCTATTCGTGATTAGGCTCATTTTAAAGCTCGAAACGTCAAAAATTTGAATGTGTTAGCGACAAACTCCAAGAACCACTTATATTTGAATTTTGGTAAAATATAAGAATTTTGGAATTTCTAAAATTTCAATGAAATTCTTTTTAATTCGAAAAAATTTGAAAAAAATTAATTTTTTCGAGTTTCTCACATCAATTGCTTTGAAACGAGCCTAAACAAGACTGAATTTGCTAACATTTGATTTTTCTGACGCGTCGCGGTCACGCGTCACGTGTTGGGCGAGAAATTAAAAATTCCCGGATTCTATTCGTGATTAGGCTCATTTTGAAGCTCGAAACGTCAAAAATTTTAATATTTTTACGACAAACTCCAAGAACCTTTTATATTTGAATTTCAGTAAAAAATAAGAATTTTGGAATTTCTAAAATTTCAATGAAATTCTTTTTAATTCGAAAAAATTTGAAAAAAAATTAATTTTTTCCAGTTTCTCACATCAATTGCTTTGAAACGAGCCTAAACAAGACGGAATTTGCTAACATTTGATTTTTCCGACGCGTCGCGGTCACGCGTCACGTGTTGGGCAAGAAATTAAAAATTCCCGGATTCTATTCGTGATTAGGCTCATTTTAAAGCTCGAAACGTCAAAAATTTGAATGTGTTAGCGACAAACTCCAAGAACCACTTATATTTGAATTTAGGCGAAAAATAAGAATTTTGGAATTTCTAAAATTTCAAAGAAATTCTTTTTACTTCGAAAAAGTTTGAAAAAAATTAATTTTTTCGAGTTTCTCACATCAATTGCTTTGAAACGAGCCTAAACAAGACGGAATTTGCTAACATTTGATTTTTCCGACGCGTCGCGGTCACGCGTCACGTGTTGGGCAAGAAATTTAAAATTCCCGGATTCTATTCGTGATTAGGCTCATTTTAAAGCTCGAAACGTCAAAAATTTGAATGTGTTAGCGACAAACTTCAAGAACCTTTTATATTTGAATTTCAGTAAAAAATAAGAATTTTGGAATTTCTAAAATTTCAATGAAATTCTTTTTAATTCGAAAAAATTTGAAAAAAAATTAATTTTTTCCAGTTTCTCACATCAATTGCTTTGAAACGAGCCTAAACAAGACTGAATTTGCAAACATTTGATTTTTCCGACGCGTCGCGGTCACGCGTCACGTGTTGGGCAAGAAATTAAAAATTCCCGGATTCTATTCGTGATTAGGCTCATTTTAAAGCTCGAAACGTCAAAAATTTGAATGTGTTAGCGACAAACTCCAAGAACCACTTATATTTGAATTTCAGTAAAAAATAAGAATTTTGGAATTTCTAAAATTTCAATGAAATTCTTTTTAATTCGAAAAAATTTGAAAAAAATTAATTTTTTTCGAGTTTCTCACATCAATTGCTTTGAAACGAGCCTAAACAAGACTGAATTTGCAAACATTTGATTTTTCCGACGCGTCGCGGTCACGCGTCACGTGTTGGGCAAGAAATTAAAAATTCCCGGATTCTATTCGTGATTAGGCTCATTTTAAAGCTCGAAACGTCAAAAATTTGAATGTTTTAGCGACAAACTCCAAGAACCACTTATATTTGAATTTAGGCAAAAAATAAGAATTTTGGAATTTCTAAAATTTCAATGAAATTCTTTTTATTTCGAAAAAATTTGAAAAAAATTAATTTTTTCGAGTTTCTCACATCAATTGCTTTGAAACGAGCCTAAACAAGACTGAATTTGCAAACATTTGATTTTTCCGACGCGTCGCGGTCACGCGTCACGTGTTGGGCAAGAACCTAAAAATTCCCGGATTCTATTCGTGATTAGGCTCATTTTAAAGCTCGAAACGTCAAAAATTTGAATGTTTCAGCGACAAACTCCAAGAACCACTTATATTTGAATTTAGGCAAAAAATAAGAATTTTGGAATTTCTAAAATTTCAATGAAATTCTTTTTAATTCGAAAAAATTTGAAAAAAATTAATTTTTTCGAGTTTCTCACATCAATTGCTTTGAAACGAGCCTAAACAAGACGGAATTTGCTAACATTTGATTTTTCCGACGCGTCGCGGTCACGCGTCACGTGTTGGGCAAGAAATTAAAAATTCCCGGATTCTATTCGTGATTAACCTCATTAAGTAGATCCAAACGTCAGAGTTTTGAATATTTAAACGCCAAGCCCAATAAACTACTCAATTTCGAATTTAGACAAAAAAAATCAAAATTTTCTTTTAAAATTCATAAACTATGAAAAAAAACCAAAATTTTTGAATTTTAAGAGTAGCTCAGTTCATTTCATTGTCTATTTGAATTTTTGGAAACGGAACAGAATACAGACACGGTTTTCAAACAGAATAGAATCGCCTTCCAATCTTCAAATTTTTGAATTCTTCTTCTAAAAATCATAAAATTGAAAGAAACCAAAATTTAGAAAAAAATATTTTGAAGCTCAAAACCTCAGAAATTTGAATATTTCAGCGACAAGCTCGAAAAACCACTTAATTTTGAATTCAGGCAAAAATTGAGAATTTTGGAATTTCTAAAATTTCAATGAAATTCTTTTTAATTCGAAAAAAATTGAAAAAAATTAATTTTTTCGAATTTCTCACATCAATTGCTTTGAAACGAGCCTAAACAAGACTGAATTTGCTAACATTTGATTTTTCCGACGCGTCGCGGTCACGCGTCACGTGTTGGGCAAGAAATTAAAAATTCCCGGATTCTATTCGTGATTAGGCTCATTTTAAAGCTCGAAACGTCAAAAATTTTAATGTTTTTACGACAAACTCCAAGAATCACTTATATTTGAATTTCGGCAAAAAATAAGAATTTTGGAATTTCTAAAATTTCAATGAAATTCTTTTTAATTCAAAAAAATTTGAAAAAAATTAATTTTTTCGAGTTTCTCACATCAATTGCTATGAAACGAGCCTAAACAAAACTGAATTTGCTAACATATGATTTTTTCGACGCGTCGCAGTCACGCGTCACGTGTTGGGCAAGAAATTAAAAATTCCCGGATTCTATTCGTGATTAGACTCATTTTAAAGCTCGAAACGTCAAAAATTTGAATGTTTTAGCGACAAACTCCAAAAACCACTTATATTTGAATTTCGGTAAAATATAAGAATTTTGGAATTTCTAAAATTTCAATGAAATTCTTTTTAATTCGAAAAAATTTGAAAAAAATTAATTTTTTCGAGTTTCTCACATCAATTGCTTTGAAACGAGCCTAAACAAGACTGAATTTGCTAACATTTGATTTTTCTGACGCGTCGCGGTCACGCGTCACGTGTTGGGCAAGAAATTAAAAATTCCCGGATTCTATCCGTGATTAGACTCATTTTAAAGCTCGAAACGTCAAAAATTTGAATGTTTTAGCGACAAACTCCAAAAACCACTTATATTTGAATTTAGGCAAAAAATAAAAATTTTGGAATTTCTAAAATTTCAATGAAATTCTTTTTATTTCGAAAAAATTTGAAAAAAATTAATTTTTTCGAGTTTCTCACATCAATTGCTTTGAAACGAGCCTAAACAAGACTGAATTTGCTAACATTTGATTTTTCCGACGCGTCGCGGTCACGCGTCACGTGTTGGGCAAGAAATTAAAAATTCCCGGATTCTATTCGTGATTAGGCTCATTTTAAAGCTCGAAACGTCAAAAATTTGAATGTTTTAGCGACAAACTCCAAGAACCACTTATATTTGAATTTAGGCAAAAAATAAGAATTTTGGAATTTCTAAAATTTCAATGAAATTCTTTTTAATTCGAAAAAATTTGAAAAAAATTAATTTTTTCGAGTTTCTCACATCAATTGCTTTGAAACGAGCCTAAACAAGACGGAATTTGCTAACATTTGATTTTTCCGACGCGTCGCGGTCACGCGTCACGTGTTGGGCAAGAAATTAAAAATTCCCGGATTCTATCCGTGATTAGGCTCATTTTAAAGCTCGAAACGTCAAAAATTTGAATGTTTTAGCGACAAACTCCAAAAACCACTTATATTTAAATTTAGGCAAAAAATAAAAATTTTGGAATTTCTAAAATTTCAATGAAATTCTTTTTAATTCAAAAAAATTTGAAAAAAATTAATTTTTTCGAGATTCTCACATCAATTGCTTTGAAACGAGCCTAAACAAGACTGAATTTGCAAACATTTGATTTTTCCGAAACGTCGCGGTCACGCGTCACGTGTTGGGCAAGAAATTAAAAATTCCCGGATTCTATTCGTGATTAGGCTCATTTTAAAGCTCAGAACGTCAGAAATCTGAATATTTTAGCGACCAATTTCAAAAACCACTTATATTTGAATCTAGGCAAAAAATAAAAATTTTGGAATTTCTAAAATTTCAATGAAATTCTTTTTAATTCAAAAAAATTTGAAAAAAATTAATTTTTTTGAGTTTCTCACATCAATTGCTTTGAAACGAGTCTAAACAAGACTGAATTTGCTAACATTTGATTTTTCCGACGCGTCGCGGTCACGCGTCACGTGTTGGGCAAGAAATTAAAAATTCCCGGATTCTATCCGTGATTAGGCTCATTTTAAAGCTCGAAACGTCAAAAATTTGAATGTTTTAGCGACAAACTCCAAAAACCACTTATATTTGAATTTAGGCAAAAAATAAAAATTTTGGAATTTCTAAAATTTCAATGAAATTCTTTTTAATTCAAAAAAATTTGAAAAAAATTAATTTTTTCGAGTTTCTCAAATCAATTGCTTTGAAACGAGCCTAAACAAGACTGAATTTGCTAACATTTGATTTTTCCGACGCGTCGCGGTCACGCGTCACGTGTTGGGCAAGAAATTAAAAATTCCCGGATTCTATCCGTGATTAGACTCATTTTAAAGCTCGAAACGTCAAAAATTTGAATGTTTTAGCGACAAACTCCAAAAACCACTTATATTTGAATTTAGGCAAAAAATAAAAATTTTGGAATTTCTAAAATTTCAATGAAATTCTTTTTATTTCGAAAAAATTTGAGAAAAATAAATTTTTTCGAGTTTCTCACATCAATTGCTTTGAAACGAGCCTAAACAAGACGGAATTTGCTAACATTTGATTTTTCCGACGCGTCGCGGTCACGCGTCACGTGTTGGGCAAGAAATTAAAAATTCCCGGATTCTATCCGTGATTAGGCTCATTTTAAAGCTCGAAACGTCAAAAATTTGAATGTTTTAGCGACAAACTCCAAAAACCACTTATATTTGAATTTAGGCAAAAAATATAAATTTTGGAATTTCTAAAATTTCAATGAAATTCTTTTTAATTCAAAAAAATTTGAAAAAAATTAATTTTTTTGAGTTTCTCACATCAATTGCTTTGAAACGAGCCTAAACAAGACTGAATTTGCTAACATTTGATTTTTCCGACGCGTCGCGGTCACGCGTCACGTGTTGGGCAAGAAATTAAAAATTCCCGGATTCTATTCGTGATTAGGCTCATTTTATAGCTCGAAACGTCAAAAATTTGAATGTGTTAGCGACAAACTCCAAAAACCACTTATATTTGAATTTAGGCAAAAAATAAAAATTTTGGAATTTCTAAAATTTCAATGAAATTCTTTTTAATTCAAAAAAATTTGAAAAAAATTAATTTTTTTGAGTTTCTCACATCAATTGCTTTGAAACGAGCCTAAACAAGACTGAATTTGCTAACATTTGATTTTTCCGACGCGTCGCGGTCACGCGTCACGTGTTGGGCAAGAAATTAAAAATTCCCGGATTCTATCCGTGATTAGGCTCATTTTAAAGCTCGAAACGTCAAAAATTTGAATGTTTTAGCGACAAACTCCAAAAACCACTTATATTTGAATTTCAGTAAAAAATAAGAATTTTGGAATTTCTAAAATTTCAATGAAATTCTTTTTAATTCGAAAAAATTTGAAAAAAATTAATTTTTTCGAGTTTCTCACATCAATTGCTTTGAAACGAGCCTAAACAAGACGGAATTTGCTAACATTTGATTTTTCCGACGCGTCGCGGTCACGCGTCACGTGTTGGGCAAGAAATTAAAAATTCCCGGATTCTATTCGTGATTAGGCTCATTTTAAAGCTCGAAACGTCAAAAATTTGAGTGTTTTAGCGACAAACTCCAAGAACCTTTTATATTTGAATTTCAGTAAAAAATAAGAATTTTGGAATTTCTAAAATTTCAATGAAATTCTTTTTATTTCGAAAAAATTTGAAAAAAATTAATTTTTTCGAGTTTCTCACATCAATTGCTTTGAAACGAGCCTAAACAAGACTGAATTTGCAAACATTTGATTTTTCCGACGCGTCGCGGTCACGCGTCACGTGTTGGGCAAGAAATTAAAAATTCCCGGATTCTATTCGTGATTAGGCTCATTTTAAAGCTCGAAACGTCAAAAATTTGAATGTTTTAGCGACAAACTCCAAGAACCACTTATATTTGAATTTCAGTAAAAAATAAGAATTTTGGAATTTCTAAAATTTCAATGAAATTCTTTTTAATTCGAAAAAATTTGAAAAAAATTAATTTTTTCGAGTTTCTCACATCAATTGCTTTGAAACGAGCCTAAACAAGACTGAATTTGCAAACATTTGATTTTTCCGACGCGTCGCGGTCACGCGTCACGTGTTGGGCAAGAAATTAAAAATTCCCGGATTCTATTCGTGATTAGGCTCATTTTAAAGCTCGAAACGTCAAAAATTTGAATGTTTTAGCGACAAACTCCAAGAACCACTTATATTTGAATTTAGGCAAAAAATAAGAATTTTGGAATTTCTAAAATTTCAATGAAATTCTTTTTATTTCGAAAAAATTTGAAAAAAATTAATTTTTTCGAGTTTCTCACATCAATTGCTTTGAAACGAGCCTAAACAAGACTGAATTTGCAAACATTTGATTTTTCCGACGCGTCGCGGTCACGCGTCACGTGTTGGGCAAGAAATTAAAAATTCCCGGATTCTATCCGTGATTAGGCTCATTTTAAAGCTCGAAACGTCAAAAATTTGAATGTTTTAGCGACAAACTCCAAAAACCACTTATATTTGAATTTAGGCAAAAAATAAAAATTTTGGAATTTCTAAAATTTCAATGAAATTCTTTTTAATTCAAAAAAATTTGAAAAAAATTAATTTTTTTGAGTTTCTCACATCAATTGCTTTGAAACGAGCCTAAACAAGACTGAATTTGCAAACATTTGATTTTTCCGACGCGTCGCGGTCACGCGTCACGTGTTGGGCAAGAAATTAAAAATTCCCGGATTCAATTCGTGATTAGGCTCATTTTAAAGCTCAGAACGTCAGAAATCTGAATATTTTAGCGACCAATTTCAAAAACCACTTATATTTGAATTTAGGCAAAAAATAAAAATTTTGGAATTTCTAAAATTTCAATGAAATTCTTTTAAATTCAAAAAAATTTGAAAAAAATTAATTTTTTTGAGTTTCTCACATCAATTGCTTTGAAACGAGCCTAAACAAGACTGAATTTGCTAACATTTGATTTTTCCGACGCGTCGCGGTCACGCGTCACGTGTTGGGCAAGAAATTAAAAATTCCCGGATTCTATCCGTGATTAGGCTCATTTTAAAGCTCGAAACGTCAAAAATTTGAATGTTTTAGCAAAAAACTCCAAAAACCACTTATATTTGAATTTAGGCAAAAAATAAAAATTTTGGAATTTCTAAAATTTCAATGAAATTCTTTTTAATTCAAAAAAATTTGAAAAAAATTAATTTTTTCGAGTTTCTCACATTTATTGCTTTGAAACGAGCCTAAACAAGACTGAATTTGCTAACATTTGATTTTTCCGACGCGTCGCGGTCACGCGTCACGTGTTGGGCAAGAAATTAAAAATTCCCGGATTCTATCCGTGATTAGACTTATTTTAAAGCTCGAAACGTCAAAAATTTGAATGTTTTAGCGACAAACTCCAAAAACCACTTATATTTGAATTTAGGCAAAAAATAAAAATTTTGGAATTTCTAAAATTTCAATGAAATTCTTTTTATTTCGAAAAAATTTGAAAAAAATTAATTTTTTCGAGTTTCTCACATCAATTGCTTTGAAACGAGCCTAAACAAGACTGAATTTGCTAACATTTGATTTTTCCGACGCGTCGCGGTCACGCGTCACGTGTTGGGCAAGAAATTAAAAATTCCCGGATTCTATTCGTGATTAGGCTCATTTTAAAGCTCGAAACGTCGAAAATTTGAATGTTTCAGCGACAAACTCCAAGAACCACTTATATTTGAATTTAGGCAAAAAATAAGAATTTTGGAATTTCTAAAATTTCAATGAAATTCTTTTTAATTCGAAAAAATTTGAAAAAAAATAATTTTTTCGAGTTTCTCACATCAATTGCTTTGAAACGAGCCTAATCAAGACTGAATTTGCTAACATTTGATTTTTCCGACGCGTCGCGGTCACGCGTCACGTGTTGGGCAAGAAATTAAAAATTCCCGGATTCTATTCGTGATTAACCTCATTAAGTAGATCCAAACGTCAGAGTTTTGAATATTTAAACGCCAAGCCCAATAAACTACTCAATTTCGAATTTAGACAAAAAAAATAAAAATTTTCTTTTAAAATTCATAAACTATGAAAAAAAAACCAAAATTTTTGAATTTTAAGAGTAGCTCAGTTCATTTCATTGTCTATTTGAATTTTTGGAAACGGAACAGGATACAGACACGGTTTTCAAACAGAATAGAATCGCCTTCCAATCTTCAAATTTTTGAATTCTTCTTCTAAAAATCATAAAATTGAAAGAAACCAAAATTTAGAAAAAAATATTTTGAAGCTCAAAACCTCAGAAATTTGAATATTTTAGCGACAAGCTCGAAAAACCACTTAATTTTGAAATCAGGCAAAAATTGAGAATTTTGGAATTTCTAAAATTTCAATGAAATTCTTTTTAATTCGAAAAAAAATTGAAAAAAATTAATTTTTTCGAATTTCTCACATCAATTGCTTTGAAACGAGCCTAAACAAGACTGAATTTGCTAACATTTGATTTTTCCGACGCGTCGCGGTCACGCGTCACGTGTTGGGCAAGAAATTAAAAATTCCCGGATTCTATTCGTGATTAGGCTCATTTTAAAGCTCGAAACGTCGAAAATTTTAATATTTTTACGACAAGTTCCGAAAACTATTCAATTTTGAATTTAGGCAAAAAATAAGTATTTTGGAATTTCTAAAATTTCAATGAAATTTTTTTTAATTCGAAAAAATTTGAAAAAAATTAATTTTTTCGAGTTTCTCACATCAACTGCTTTGAAACGAGCCTAAACAAGACTGAATCTGCTAACATTTGATTTTTCCGACGCGTCGCGGTCACGCGTCACGTGTTGGGCAAGAAATTTAAAATTCCCGGATTCTATTCGTGATTAGGCTCATTTTAAAGCTCGAAACGTCAAAAATTTGAATGTGTTAGCGACAAACTCCAAGAACCTTTTATATTTGAATTTCAGTAAAAAATAAGAATTTTGGAATTTCTAAAATTTCAATGAAATTCTTTTTAATTCGAAAAAATTTGAAAAAAATTAATTTTTTCGAGTTTCTCACATCAATTGCTTTGATACGAGCCTAAACAAGACTGAATTTGCAAACATTTGATTTTTCCGACGCGTCGCGGTCACGCGTCACGTGTTGGGCAAGAAATTAAAAATTCCCGGATTCTATTCGTGATTAGGCTCATTTTAAAGCTCAGAACGTCAGAAATCTGAATATTTTAGCGACCAATTTCAAAAACCACTTATATTTGAATTTAGGCAAAAAATAAAAATTTTGGAATTTCTAAAATTTCAATGAAATTCTTTTTAATTCAAAAAAATTTGAAAAAAATTAATTTTTTTGAGTTTCTCACATCAATTGCTTTGAAACGAGCCTAAACAAGACTGAATTTGCTAACATTTGATTTTTCCGACGCGTCGCGGTCACGCGTCACGTGTTGGGCAAGAAATTAAAAATTCCCGGATTCTATCCGTGATTAGGCTCATTTTAAAGCTCGAAACGTCAAAAATTTGAATGTTTCAGCGACAAACTCCAAAAACCACTTATATTTGAATTTAGGCAAAAAATAAAAATTTTGGAATTTCTAAAATTTCAATGAAATTCTTTTTAATTCAAAAAAATTTGAAAAAAATTAATTTTTTCGAGTTTCTCACATCAATTGCTTTGAAACGAGCCTAAACAAGACTGAATTTGCTAACATTTGATTTTTCCGACGCGTCGCGGTCACGCGTCACGTGTTGGGCAAGAAATTAAAAATTCCCGGATTCTATCCGTGATTAGACTCATTCTATTCGTGATTAGGCTCATTTTAAAGCTCGAAACGTCAAAAATTTGAATGTTTTAGCGACAAACTCCAAAAACCACTTATATTTGAATTTAGGCAAAAAATAAAAATTTTGGAATTTCTAAAATTTCAATGAAATTCTTTTTAATTCAAAAAAATTTGAAAAAAATTAATTTTTTTTGAGTTTCTCACATCAATTGCTTTGAAACGAGCCTAAACAAGACTGAATTTGCTAACATTTGATTTTTCCGACGCGTCGCGGTCACGCGTCACGTGTTGGGCAAGAAATTAAAAATTCCCGGATTCTATCCGTGATTAGGCTCATTTTAAAGCTCGAAACGTCAAAAATTTGAATGTTTTAGCGACAAACTCCAAAAACCACTTATATTTGAATTTAGGCAAAAAATAAAAATTTTGGAATTTCTAAAATTTCAATGAAATTCTTTTTAATTCAAAAAAATTTGAAAAAAAATTAATTTTTTCGAGTTTCTCACATCAATTGCTTTGAAACGAGCCTAAACAAAACTGAATTTGCTAACATTTGATTTTTTCGACGCGTCGCGGTCACGCGTCACGTGTTGGGCAAGAAATTAAAAATTCCCGGATTCTATTCGTGATTAGGCTCATTTTAAAGCTCGAAACGTCAAAAATTTGAATGTTTTAGCGACAAACTCCAAAAACCACTTATATTTGAATTTAGGCAAAAAATAAAAATTTTGGAATTTCTAAAATTTCAATGAAATTCTTTTTAATTCAAAAAAATTTGAAAAAAAAATTAATTTTTTCGAGTTTCTCACATCAATTGCTTTGAAACGAGCCTGAACAAGACTGAATTTGCTAACATTTGATTTTTCCGACGCGTCGCGGTCACGCGTCACGTGTTGGGCAAGAAATTAGAAATTCCCGGATTCTATCCGTGATTAGGCTCATTTTAAAGCTCGAAACGTCAAAAATTTTAATGTTTTTACGACAAACTCCAAGAACCACTTATATTTGATTTTCGGCAAAAAATAAGAATTTTGGAATTTCTAAAATTTCAATGAAATTCTTTTTAATTCAAAAAAATTTGAAAAAAATTAATTTTTTCGAGATTCTCACATCAATTGCTTTGAAACGAGCCTAAACAAAACTGAATTTGCTAACATTTGATTTTTTCGACGCGTCGCGGTCACGCGTCACGTGTTGAGCAAGAAATTAAAAATTCCCGGATTCTATTCGTGATTAGGCTCATTTTAAAGCTCGAAACGTCAAAAATTTTAATATTTTCACGACAAGTTCCGAAAACTATTCAATTTCGAATTTAGGCAAAAAATAAGTATTTTGGAATTTCTAAAATTTCAATGAAATTCTTTTTAATTCGAAAAAATTTGAAAAAAATTAATTTTTTCGAGATTCTCACATCAATTGCTTTGAAACGAGCCTAAACAAGACTGAATTTGCTAACATTTGATTTTTCCGACGCGTCGCGGTCACGCGTCACGTGTTGGGCAAGAAATTAAAAATTCCCGGAATCTATTCGTGATTAGGCTCATTAAGTAGACCCAAACGTCAGAGTTCTGAATATTTAAACGCTAAGCCCAATAAACTACTCAATTTCGAATTTAGACAAAAAAAAAAAAAAATTTTCTTCTAAAATTCATAAACTATGAAAAAAACCAAAATTTTTGAAATTTAAGAGTAGCTCAGTTCATTTCATTGTCTATTTGAATTTTTGGAAACGGAACAGAATACAGACACGGTTTTCAAACAGAATAGAATCGCATTCCAATCTTCAAATTTTTGAATTCTTCTTCTAAAAATCATAAAATTGAAAGAAACTAAAAATTAGAAAAAAATATTTTGAAGCTCAAAACCTCAGAAATTTGAATATTTTAGCGACAAGCTCGAAAAACCACTTAATTTTGAATTCAGGCAAAAATTGAGAATTTTGGATCTTCTAAAATTTTGATGATCTTCTTTTTAATTCAAAAAAACTCCAAATAATTATTTATTCGAGTTTTTCATATTAAATGCTTCAAAACGAGCCTCAACAAGACTGCATTTGCTAACATTCAGTTTTTCAGAAGCGTCGCGGTCACGCGTCACGTGTTGGCAAGAAATTAAAAATTCCCGTATTCTATCCGTGATTAGGCTCATTTTAAAGCTCGAAACGTCAAAAATTTGTATATTTTAGCGACAAACTCCAAGAACCACTTATATTTGAATTTAGGCAAAAAATAAGAATTTTGGAATTTCCAAAGTTTCAATGAAATTTTTTTTAATTCGAAAAAATTTGAAAAAAATTAATTCTTTCGAGTTTCTCACATCAATTGCTTTGAAACGAGCCTAAACACGACTGCATTTGCTGAGATTTTGTCTTTCAGACGCGCCGCGGTCACGCCGTCACGTGTTTTTCCTGACTTCTCGGATATAACTTGGGAGGCTTCTCTTGTTAGCTCATTTACTGTCTATTCGAATGTTTGGAAACGGAACAGAATGGAGAGGCAGTTTTCCAACAGAATATCGCATCCCAATTTTGAAATTTCTGAATTTTTCTTCTAAAATTCATAAAATATGAAAAAAACCAAATTTTTTGAGATTTAAGAGTAGATTAGTTTATTTTATTGTCTATTTGAATTTTTGGAAACGGAACAGTATACAGACATGGTTTTCAAACGGAATAGAATCGCTTCCCAATTTTAAAATTTCTGAATTGTGATTGAAAAACTCAAAAATTAACGGATTCTATTTTAAGTTTTTACATTTTTTTTCACATCTTGTAATTCTGCAATTCTGAAATTCTGAAATTCTGAAATTCTGCAATTCTGAAATTCTGAAATTCTGAAATTCTGAAATTCTGAAATTCTGAAATTCTGAAATTCTGAAATTCTGAAATTCTGAAATTCTGAAATTCTGAAATTCTGAAATTCTGAAATTCTGAAATTCTGAAATTCTGAAATTCTGAAATTCTGAAATTCTGAAATTCTGAAATTCTGAAATTCTGAAATTCTGAAGTTCTGAAATTCTGAAATTCTGAAATTCTGAAATTCTGAAATTCTGAAATTCTGAAATTCTGAAATTCTGAAATTCTGAAATTCTGAAATTCTGAAATTCTGAAATTCTGAAATTCTGAAATTCTGAAATTCTGAAATTCTGAAATTCTGAAATTCTGAAATTCTGAAATTCTGAAATTCTGAAATTCTGAGATTCTGAGATTCTGAGATTCTGAGATTCTGAGATTCTGAGATTCTGAGATTCTGAAATTCTGAAATTCTGAAATTCTGAAATTCTGAAATTCTGAAATTCTGAAATTCTGAAATTCTGAAATTCTGAAATTCTGAAATTCTGAAATTCTGAAATTCTAAAATTCTGAAATTCTGAAATTCTGAAATTCTGAGATTCTGAGATTCTGAGATTCTGAAATTCTGAGATTCTGAGATTCTGAGAGTCTGAGATTCTGCGATTCTGAGATTCTGAAATTCTGAGATTCTGAGATTCTGAGTTTATGCGATTCTGAGATTTTGAGATTCTGAGATTCTGAGATTCTGAGATTCTGAGATTCTGAGATTCTGAGATGCTGAGATTCTGAGATTCTGAGATTCTGAGATTCTGAGATTCTGAGATTCTGAGATTCTGAAATTCTGAAATTCTGAAATTCTGAAATTCTGAAATTCTGAAGATTTGAAATTCTGAAATTCTGAAATCCTGGAATTCTGAAAATATGGAATTTATTTCGAAATCTGATTTCAGAAGTAGTCAACAATTATGGTTTGCTCTAATAACCTTTTTCGTCTCCCCAATCTCTTGTCAGAACTACAAATTTCTCGTAAGAAAATTTTTCGGTTCACAATGAAATCATTCAAGAATCCGTCCGCTCGAAAATCAATATGTGGCAGGTGTGAATCTAAATGACCCCAATCTGAGAGGGGTCACACACTGCCCGGGCTGCCTCGCAAATCCCTTGTCTCGCGGGACACTTTTTCTCTTCCCTCGTGGTCATAGGAAGTGTAGGCATTGCAGAAACGCAGCCAGTGAGACAAACGGGAAAGGAACGCAGAGGAACATGCCAACTAGCAGCCCCTATACACACATACCACCTCATTTCCCCCCTCCGACGTCCTGGTGAATAGACGTCTCCCGGGAGCTCTCCAAAACCCTTGTGTATGGGTTTTCGAGAGTTCCCTTCCCTTTTATTTTACTGAATATATTTTTTTCCAATTATATTCTTATTGTATTCTATGCATTTTTTCTAATCTAAAAGGATTCAATATCGATTTTTGATGAAAATTGTTTTGTGAAAGGTGAGTTTTTTCTCGAAATCTGAATGGTTTCCAATTGAAATTTAAAAAAAGGTGAACAAATTGTTATTTTCAGCCACCCATGATGTCGACAAGGCCCTCTGCCGTACCATCTTCGACATGGCTATGAAGAAATTGGCCGGGTTCAACGGACAAAATTCGTTCTACGATCTCCAAGCGTCGATGTACACTTTAAAGAAGATTACGATGATGGTGAGGATCTTTTTCAGTAGCTAGAAATGAGAGAAATAGGGAAAAACAGACGATTGTTCCCTGATTTTTTGACGATTTTAAGCCTATATTTCTAAAATTTCAGAACGAATGCTCCCAACTTCGTCCGTGCCGTCTCCACCATGAAAGCGGTTGCGACCACCTACCAAGCCACGACGAACGACTTGAGGAGAACTGCCACGTCAGCACCAGCTCTAGCCGGTAAGTCAATTTTCGAGGTGTTGAGCCTGTTTATCTCGAAACCCGCTCTTGATAAGTAAGGTTTTAGCAATATGTCTTTTTGAAAAAATATTCTCTAAAAATGTATCATTCTCCTCTGTTTTGGTTATTTTGAAGTGATGACCTAACTTTTGAATGTAGGGTTTTCTAGGCCATTATTACAGAATGTCCTAGAAAACTCGACTTGCAAAATTCATGCTATCACTTCAAAATGACACAGATGCTAAGTAATAGCGTTAATAAGTTCTTTTTCGTTCCAGAAAGAAATGAAGCGTTGGAAGGACTTCAATTGGAAGAGTACAGAGGGAAACAAGAGGAGATCAAGAAGTTTGAACGTTTCTGCAGGGAATATCCCAAGGTGAGATGATTTTTTCAAATAGGAAAATGCCACTGTAGTTTGACTACCAGGCGCCATTGGGACACAAGAATGGATTGCTCACTCGCGACGTGGAACTGTACTTCGAGGGAGTCAAGAGCAAGTTGGGAACCAAGGCATTGAAGACTGGAGGGTTAGTTTTTTTGTCCGCTTTATTTCACCATTGGGGGCTGCTCAAAGCTCCTGTAGGTTTCCAGGAAAATTAGAATGTTAAGGTCCCTACTAAGGGCTCCCTAGTCATTTTAAGGTTAAATATGGACTTTTGACTTTTCTGAAGGAAGAATCTACAATTTCGATGTCTTCCTAACCTACCACCTCTCTTAAATCTTTCAAAATTTAACATTTCCAGATCCGTGGTCTTCCCCAATGTCTTCCTTCTCCCCATGTCGGGATCGAAGAGCTTGGAGCTGGTCATCTCTGGAAGCAAATCTCCATACTTCGAAAAGGAGTTGATGTCTCCTAACCCAGTTCTCTGGATGGTCCAGTTGGAGGTGAAGGAGAAGCAGCGATCCACCGGAGACCACTAGATTTTTGAGGCCTTTCTCTGTTAATTGATTCTCCTACTTATTCTTCCCCCATTTTCCCAATTTTCGATATTCTGATCTTTCTGTTGAAAAACAGATTCATCTAGATTGTGTATTTCTTTTTCTCCTTTTGCTATTATTGTTCCTCTTCCTTCAAAATTCCATTTGATTTCCCTGTTTCTGTCTGTAAGTATGTCGGTCCCGATGTGCGAACTTATTTGATTCACATGAAATTTTGAGATTGTTCAGAGCGATTTTATTAGATTTTATTGATTAAATCATTAGTGAAAATGGGAAGAAAATCAGGGGAAAAACTGAAAAACGGTTTAGGTTCAATTCAAAGTATCAGGTTATTCTTCTTTTTCTTCTTCTTCTTCGTCTTCTTCGTCTTCTTCGTCTTCCTCTTCTTCTTCTTCTTCCCGATTCGCACCGGAAGTTCCTGTCGGTTTCCGCCTTCTTAATCCTTCAAAATCACAGGTCAACAAGTTTCGTACTGTTGGGAGTAGTGGAGCTACTAAAGGCAACAGGTCCGGGTCATCCAACTGAAAAATAACCATTTTTTCAAATAGGAAAATGTCGCTGTAGTTTGACTACCAAGCGCGTTGCGTCTGAAATTACTTTCTAATAAAAACCCACATAAATTGTTCACGTTGACTTCAATTATTGCGATTACTGTGAAAGATATCAATATTTTTAATCTGAAGTATTCTTTATCATAATATCACCAATCTTTCATAAGGTGATCAATTTTTGAAATCTTTTACAAAAATCGAGATAAGTGAGCTCAATGTTGACGATTTTGATGCACTTCTACTAGAGGAAATACGATTTTTCGTTTAGAAATTGTCGGAAAGATGAAAAACTAATAGGAATTTATCTTAGTGACCCTTATTAATACCGCAAAACACATGTAAAACAAAATTCTCCGAAATTTCCTGAACCGTATTTATTTTTATAATTGGTTTAACAATTTAACTGGAGTTTTTAAGTGTCGATGGGCGGGATGTACGCGAACTGAGTCGTTTGATGCCTACGACACATATGAGAGGACACACTAACGAGAAGCCGTTTCTTTGTGAGGTAAGGAAAAGTACAGTGCAGTTTTGTACATTTTTGTAGAGCTTGAAAAGAGCTACAAAATGATATGAAAATTCGATTCTGAGTTTCTGAGATTCTGAGTTTCTGAGATTCTGAGATTCTGAGATTTTGAGATTCGGAGATTCTGAGATTCTGAGATTCTGAGATTCTGAGATTCTGAGATGCTGAGACTTTCAGGGATGTTTTTCGGGTTTAGGGTGTTAATGGCTTGTAGACAGAAGCTACTGTATTTTGAGCGCTTCCTATTCCAAATAACTGTATTCAAATATACTTATTTACGTACCATTTTGTGGTTCTTTTTGAGTTTTACACAATGATATAAAAATCGATCTATTTTTTATGTCAGAGTTTTTAATAGGAGGCGTCTAAAGTACCCTCGCTCTAAGCTGACTAACTTCGACTTTGAACGACGGGAGTCCCCAGAGTTAAACTTTGAGCCGATATAACTCATTTCCTGGGAGAGATATCAAAAAGTGGAGAAACGAGATATATGGGCCTAGACTTCAACTCCTAAAGGTTCCCCCTCCTTTAAAGTTTGCTCCTAGAGCTACTGTAATTTAATCGCTTTCTATTTTGAAACCCATCTTACTAAAATATGAGAATATCAGATTCTATCTTGAAGAACTTGAAAGGAGCTACAAATGATATAAAAATCAGTATACTTTGAATACATTTATTTGGAATAGGAGTCGCTCAAAACACAGTAGCTATCGCTTATACTATACTTGCTTCTTTGAAGACCTTAAACCCAACAAAGTCCCACTAAAATCGTTTTAATTTTTAAATCATTTTGTAGTTCTTTTACAGCTCTACAAGATGGTATGTATCTTTTTACCCTATTACCCTAAATGTGCGTAACTCTTCAGATCTGCGAAAAAACATTTACCAATAGGTCGGATTGTTATTCGCACAGCAAACGAGTACATGGAAAAGATGTAAGTGTTTTTTTTTCAGTTTTTCGGAAAAGTCGGCTATTATAGCCTAATTAAGATCACCGGATTTGCTCTAATAGAAGTCCTCTTCCCCCCTCCCCATACTTTGAGCTCAATTATCTCGGTTCCTATGAGAGATATCAAAATTTTGTAAACTGATAAAATGTTGGTGATTTAATTACAAACATTTTATTAGTTGACCACTTTTTTATATCTCTTGTAGGAAGCGAGATAAATGAGCTCAAAGTTGAGCGCCGCGCCGCTAGCTGTGCTGCGACCGCGATGGAAACAGCGGTGCGGCTATCAACTTTAAGCTCAATTATCTCGGTTCTTATAAGAGATATCAAAATTTTTCAAATTGATAAAATGATCGTGATATTATGATAAGTAATTTATTAGTTGACCACTTTTTGATACCTCTAATGGGAATCGAGATAATTGAGCTCAAAGTGAAAGTATAGAGCGGATTTCTATTAGAGAATTTTCTAGACCAATTCCAACCAATTTTTAGTCATTTTAAAGCAATGTTTTTACAGAAAAACTACATCTGCAAAGTATGCAAAAATGCATATACGGATCCATCGTCACTTCGAAAGCACGTTTTCAAGAAGCATCCCGAGAAAAAGGAGGAATTTCGATTTTCATTTCATATCTTTCAATTTTTTTTCGAAATCCGAATAAATTTATTTTTCAATTCAAAATTTTCAACTTAAACGCTCATAATTGCACACGTAGCATTGGCGTCCTAAAAATGATAGTTTGTAGTTTTTGTAGTCTTTGTAGTTTGTAGCCATATGGTATGAGAGCTGGCTATTTCTTCATGACTTTCCAAAGTTTGCTTCAAACTAAAATTAACCAATTGTTTCGTATAAACCTTCAAGATCTTGGAATTCTGAAATTCTGAAATGCTGAAATTCTGAAATTCTAAAATCCTGGAATTCTGAAATCCTGAAATTATGAAATTCTGAAATCAAATAGTTTTCCATAAGTACAATCATCCGTTTACAATGAAATTCTTCAAGAATCCGTTCGCTCGAAAATCAATATGTGGCAGAGGTGAATCTAGATGGCACCAATCTGAGAGAGGCTATTACTTTGGGGCTGCCCTCGATATTCCTTGTCTGACGGGACGTTTCTGTGAGAGTGACACTCGACGTCTGTTCCCTCGCGGTCATAGGGAGTGTAGTTATCGCAGAAACGCAGCCAGTGAGACGAACGGGAAAGGAACGCAGAGGAACATGCCACCTAGCAGGCCCTATACACATACATACCACCTCATTTCCCCCCTCCGACGTCCTGGTGAATAGACGTCTCCCAGGGCTCTCCAAAAACCCTTGTGTATGGGTTTTCGAGAGTTCCCTTCCCTTTTATTTTACTGAATATATTTATTTTCCTATATTATTCTTATCATATTCTATACATTTTTTTATCTAAGAAGATTCAATATCGATTTTTGATGGAAGTTTATTTGAAAAAGGTGAGTTTTTTCTCGGAACCTGAATGGTTTCCAATTGGAAATATCTGAAAAAAAGTGTAAAGATTCCTTTTTTCAGCCACAGCCTCCATGATGTCGACAAGGCCCTCTGTCGTACCATCTTCGACATGGCTATGAAGAAATTGGCCGGGTTCAACGGACAAAACTCGTTCTACGACCTACAGGCGTCGATGTACACTTTAAAGAAGATTACGATGATGGTGAGGATTTTTTAGTAGCTAGAAATGAGAGAAATCGGGAAGAACAGACGATTTTTTGATAATTTTGAAGCTACATTTCTAAAATTTCAGAACGAATGCTCCAAACTTCGTGCGTTCCGTCTTCACGATAGAAGTCGTTGCGACCACCTACCAAACGACTTGAGGAGAAATGCCACGTCAGCACCAGCGCTAACCAACAAGTCGATCCTGGAAGCGTTGAGTCTATTCATCTCGGGACCCGATTTTGCCAACCAAGTAAGTGGTTTTGGCAGTGTGTCTTTTCGAAAAAAAGTACTTTAAAAATTGATCATTTTCTCCTTTTTTGGTAATTTTGAAGTAACAAGCTAACTTTTGGGTGTATGGTTTTCTAGGCCATCATTTCAAAATGACCTAGAAAACACACCAGGGGGCATGTCAACACGTTTCTAGGCCATTTTAGCACAGTGGCCTAAAAAACTCAACTGTTTTTGCGACATTTATGCTATCACTTCAAAATGACAGAGATGCCTAATAGCGTTAATAAGTTCTTTTATGTTCCAGAAAGACATGGAGCGTTGGAAGGACTTCAATTGGAAGAATACATAGACCAACAAGAGGAGATTGAGAAGTTCGAACGATTCTGCAGAGAATATCCAGAGGTGAGATGATTTTTTTTATATGACGTAGCAGTCTGACGATCAGGCACAGAGAGAGAGAGGCTGAGAATATATCTTAAAGGCGCAAAAAAAAACCAGCAGCACCTTTGATACCGTATCCAAAAATTATTTTTTGGCATTTTTTTGGTTGGTCTTCTTTTTAAAATGATCTTCAATTGTAGATTCATGCACATCAGACTAAAACCGGCTGAAAACTGAAAAAAAAACGCTTGTCAGACTACAGTAATAGCCGCGGAATTTCTGAAAAGTTAAAATTAGTTGAATAGCGTTCAAATATGAGATTTTATATGAAGTTTAAAAGCGGCCAAGGAGAATGAGTACTTTTTTAAGAACAAAGTAAGAATAACATCTCTTAAAAATGTATTCACTGCATTCTTTTTGATAGAAGGCCACATAAACCGTTCACGATGATCTCAATTGTTTTGATTACTGTAAAGGATATCAACATTTTTTATCAGAAGTATTATTTATCATAACACCACCAATATTTAATAAGTTGATCAATTTTTGATAGCTTTTACGGAAAATCGAGATAAGTGAGATCAAAGTTGACAATTTTGATGCATTTTTATCAGAGGAAATGAGATTTTAACTAATAGGATGTTGTTTGTAGGATTAAATACTCATCTAATACAGCAAAACACATTTAAAACAAAATTCTCCTAAATTTCCTGAATGTGAACCGTATTTAATTTCGTAATTGGTTTTCAGGCAAAAAACAGAATTCAAAATCACGAAGGTGGCCATGTTGAATGACCAATGGAAAGGAGCAACCAGTCAGACCATCGAAGACAGGATCGAATCTGGAAAGAAAATTTTGAATGTTGAATAAATGTTTTAAATCTAATAAGATGTTGTTTTGTTTCTTTTCTTGGTTTCCAGACTAACAATGACACAGTCTTCAAAAGCTGTTGATATAAGACTTCTCGAAAATGGAGTCAAGTTGTGATAAGAATAACACATTCAGAAATTCTGAGATTCTGAGATTTTTAAATTAGGAAATTCTGAAATTCTGAGATTCTGAGATTCTGAAATTCTGAGATTCTGAGATTCTGAGATTCTGAGATTCTGAGATTCTGAGATTCTCAGATTCTGAGATTCTGAGATTCTGAGATTCTGAGATTCTGAGATTCTGAGATTCTGAGATTCTGAGATTCTGAGATTCTGAAATTCTGAGATTCGGAGATTCTAAAGATTCTGAGATTCTGAGACGTTGAGATTCTGAGATTCTGAAATTCTGAGATTCTGAGATTCTGAGATTCTGAGATTCTGAGATCCTGACATTCTGAGATTCTGAGATTCTGAGTTTCTGCGATCCTGAAATTTTGAGATTCTGAGATTCTGAGATTCTGAGATTCTGAGATTCTGAGATCCTAAAGAATCTGAGATTCTGAGACTTTGAGATTCTGAGATTCTGAAATTCTGAGATTCTGAGATTCTGAGTTTCTGCGATTCTGAGATTTTGAGATTCTGAGATTCTGAGATTCTGAGATTCTGAGATTCTGAGATTCTGAGATTCTGAGATCCTGAGATTCTGAGATTCTGAGATTCTGAGTTTCTGCGATCCTGAAATTTTGAGATTCTGAGATTCTGAGATTCTGAGATTCTGAGATTCTGAGAGTCTGAGATTCTGCGATTCTGAGATTCTGAAATTCTGAGATTCTGAGATTCTGAGTTTATGCGATTCTGAGATTTTGAGATTCTGAGATTCTGAGATTCTGAGATTCTGAGATTCTGAGATTCTGAGATTCTGAGATGCTGAGATTCTGAGATTCTTAGATTCTGAGATTCTGAGATTCTGAGATTCTGAGATTCTGAGATTCTGAGATTCTGAGATTCTGAGATTCTGAAATTCTGAGATTCTGAGATTCTGAGATTCTGAGATTCTGAGATTCTGAGATTCTGAAATTCTGAGAGTCTGAGATTCTGAGATTCTGAGAGTCTGAGATTCTGCGATTCTGAGATTCTGAGATTCTGAGATTCGGAGATTCTGAGATTCTAAAATTCCAAGATTTCGAAATTCTGAGATTCTAAAATTTTGAAAATCTAAAACTGCTATAATAACTAAAACTTTTTTGTTTCTCAGGCCCCTTCCAAATATTTCTTTCCCTTGACCTTGATTCCCCCACAGCTCGTTTTTCGCTTCTTTTTTTTCCAGTAATGCACACAGAGTGCCTCTCCCTCTCTCTCTTTTTTTCTTTTCCCACTCCGTCACACACTTCGTGGAAAATTGTTTATGTGTGTGTGTGTCCACCCGTGAGCGTATGAGTTCCCTCTTTTTTCTTCTTCTCCTGTTGTATGCTGGACCCTGGACGAGCTGTGAGTGAGTTCTTGCTGGCAAGGACTCCGACCAACGGCCCAACGGCCAGCCGCACACCCGCACACACACAGAAGGATTGGAAGCGAGACAACGAGACACATGTGTTAGATGGATTATCGGTTTTTTTTTGAACGGGGTTTCGGACGCTCTGGCAGAAAAAAGGGAGGCAGTGTGCGCTGCTCGGCAGAACGACTCTTTGAAGGTTATTTCGAGGAAAAGAGGCCACCTTCTTTTCTTGTGAGACAAGAGAGAAGGAAGAGAAACAAGAGTTTGCTCTAGGTGCTCCGGTAGAGAAAGAGACGCATTGTGCGTTGCTCGGCAACACGACGCCTTCGGAGAGGACTCCCAGAAAAAGGATTCCTGCTTCTCTCGTCAGATATGCGAGAAGGAAGAAAATCAATCTGAAAAATGAAAAAGAAAACGAATTTCAAAATAAATAGGTTCATTGGATGCAATAAATGGAGGTGATGTTCGATATATAGAATGTGTTGAAAAATATGTGACAAAATATGTGGAAAAGTAGGAACAATGAATCGGAATAAAGACAGGCAATGAAAAATATTGGGAAATGAGTTGATCACGGAAAGGAGAGGTAAAAAACTGGGGAATAGGTAGATCAGAGGTTAGAATGAGATCAGTAATAACGAGATGGAGTCATCAATTAGCGATTGAATCGAGAAACTTCTGAAAGAAACAAAAATTGCTCAAACAATTGAAACTCAATCGTCAAAATACCTGAAGGTTGTCGAGTTGGAAATACCGTGCAAAATATTTGAGATGGTGAATTTTGAAGAATCCTGTTCCCTCGTTAATGAGCACTTCTTCCCCACGTTCCGTAGCTTCTGGACAATCGAATAATCTGGCCAAACACAAGTGGAGAATAACATATCTCACTGAAACTTGTTTTTTTTTTTGTTTGAAATAGATTCTGCGGGACTTACCGTGAAGTCCTTCGTTTCCGTGGAAAACGCCACCGAGAATTTCAATGAATCTGGGAGTTCTCCAATCCGGTCGATTGTTGGCACCCGGATATCTTATGAAAAGATTTTTGAAATAGAGGGATATTTCCGAAAACTCGAAGGGATGTCCCACTATAAATTTTGCTCCATCTGGTCCCCATACACGGACTGGTAGAATCATAATCATAGCGTACAATACTGCAGTCTTGTCGTTGTAGTATTCTTTGACACGATCAATGCTTGTGACGAATTGTTGGAAACGCTCCGGAATTTCCGAGTCGGACTCGAATATTTCCATTGGGCACTTCATTTCTTCAGTTTTGAGCACTATCTTAACGTAAACAGTGCAGCAGCTGACTTCTTCTGAATTCACGAAAAGCCATGGTCGCTCGTACGGGTCGTATCCGATCCCGAATCTCCTATAAATTTGAACTAATGAAATTGGAAAAAAAGTGTTTTTTTTTTCCATTATTTTTTTCAAACTAAAGTTAATTTATTATCATAACGTTTTCTGACTCACCATGTGGCTCCATCAATCTCCTGTGTGTTTTCCAACTCGACATCCCCTCTGATTTCTGTGGGCCGATCCCTTATTTTCAACGGAATAACTCCGAAACACGGTTTTCGCGGCATGGCAATATCCAGAAAATCTATATTCGAAGCTTTGAAAGAGAGAAAAAAGTGCGTGTGTTGTTTGGAGAGTGCAAGAGAGAAGACGTGACCGAGTTTCAGCATGTGTTTAGGCTACAGCGAAGTATTGCAAGGGAGAGAAGGGTAATTTGAACTAGGAAAATAAACATTTTTGGGGAATTGGTGGGGAAATAGACAGTAAATCACTTTTTTCGATTCAAATTTCAGTTTTTTAAAAGACCTCGCAGTTTTTAGGCTGGAAACCACTTTTTTCGCATTTTCCATCTCTTAAATTTGAAAATTCTGAGTTTTTGTCAAATTTTTGAAAACAAAGTATGTTATTCCGCCATCAAAACGATATGGAATAGATGTAGCGAGACTTTGTGGACCCAACAACTGAACCGAACATCTTGATGGCGTTCAAACGGGGAAAAACTCACGAATAGTCATTTTTCGAATAATATTACATTCATTCTTCCCCGGACGCAAATTGTCTCGTGGAATGCTCTGTTTTTGCCGCGAAATCTTCTATTTATCGTCCGACCGACCGGATTGGGTTTAATTGAAATTTTTGAGTGAGTTGTGGAAGGGTTCCGAAGCCAGTGATTGTAATCTTGAAACATCTGTGGAAGAATGAAACTTGGAAAACAATTTTGTCGTGAATTGATGCTAGCCACTGAAATTCAAAGAAAACTTACAAGTGACTGCCCATAGCAAAATAGTACCTGTCCAAAGAGGTAAGCCAACATAAAAATCAAAGAGATTTGGTGGATTGGCAAAAATAGTAAAACAATAAAAGAATTTCTCATCTAAAACTGTGGAAAGACGCCGTGACGTCAGTGCTGCGTGTCATGTGACGCGTGCCGCTCCGTAGAGCACACTTGTGGTCTCCTGCGCGGGAGGTTCGAATTGTGACGCATTTTCCAAGTGGTCGAAATTCATAGTTTATGGGGTTTTTAGATTGTTTGTAGTATACTGTGTGTGAGGACTACGGTACTATCTCAAAATTTGATTTTTTTTAACCCTACAGTAATTTAAAATAAAATTATCATTACCAAGGCACAATCTCGTGAAATTATTTTGAAAAAAACTTAAAAAATCAGGCAATTAATTACAAAATAAATTACTCAATTGAGAAATGACGCACAGTTTCCAGCCCAATAAAATGTCATTATAGAACCCTGGAGTTCGCAATTTTCGTTTCTTAAAATTTTTTATTCCAATTCAAATGTAATAAAGTGTTTCAGCACCTGAAAAAAAAACTGTTTCCATTATTCTCACAGTTGTTTTGATAGCTTGTAGATTGTAAAGTTTAGAAGTCATAATTGATCCTGAATTTTCTCATTATTTAAATTATCTGTTTCTGAACCCCTTAATTTCTCTATATTTTTCACTGTTTTGTTTTGGTTGTTCAACAGAGAATTTTCATTGAGAAGTTAACACCATTTCGAAAACAACTTTCAGAGGGAAAAAAGATGGGAAAAGGGTCAAACTGGGGGAAAATTGCGATTAAATTTAAAGAGAAGAGGTGCTGGGGACGGGTGGTAGAAAAGGAGTTGCGAGCCGAAATGAAAAAAAAACAAAAGAAAGTTAGAAAATATCATGTTCGAGGATCAAGAAAAATGAGAAGTCGAGTCGGGAGGCTGTTACATAGACGCATCAGACAAATTCCTTGTACGGTGTTCCAGTATCTCCAGTCAAATCTTTGTCCCAGGTAATGTAGGAGACACTGAAACAGTTCAATCTTAGAAGTGTCGGTATTCTCAGAATAAGCTTACGCAGTATCCACACTTTCGTAAGTAGTGTCACTTCTCACTTCCCGAATTCCAAAGCTTGTACAGTTGTGCCGCACGCTAAGAAAGACTTCGTAGAACTTCTGTAATACATTCATCGTGATTCTAACTTGAAAGAAATTTTTTGATTTTTTTGTGATTTTGAAATTGAAACATGATTCGATCAACTGTTGTGAACTCACATCTAGGAAAGGTGCATCCTCGTATTCATTTCCATCAAGCTTGTAGTCCCAGGAATGTCGTCCGAACACGCATTTTGTTCCCATTCTGTCAATGACATCATTCCAACTGAAAATTGTAGATGTGAAAAAGTTCGGACAGGATAAAATAAACTTACGATTCGGTGATGTCCTCTTCCCAGAGAGTCACAAAGAAGCACCACGCATTGTAGTCACAGTGGAAAGTTCCATTAGCCTTGAAGTTCGTTTTCGAAGCGATTCCTCCTATGAGGAGAAGAATCGGGAGAAAGGAGATCAACTTCATTCTCAGAAGAAAACTGACTGAATCGGCTCAGTCGGGGTTTATTGAAAGATCCAGAGTGGGCGTGGCTAGAGTCAGATCTTGAGCTTCACCCCCAAAAAAAGAATCGAGAAGGTTCGAGAATAGAAAGCCGAGGCGTGATTGATGGAAAAAAAACAAAAGGCGCCCACCGGAAATTGGAAAAAAAAGATAGAAGCTTTTAGATAAAGCAGAATGGTGTGGTTATCTCATTTGAATATAGATCTACTCCGAAGAAACGGGCCCAGTAAGAGGCGTTGGTACGACTTTTGATTTATGAGGTATCTACGCGAAAACCACTTTGGATGCAAATGAAGTGGGAAGGAAGACTATACTATTTTTAGAACACAAAAAACCAGAAGGAGGAGAACATGGACCTTTGACATCACGGATTTAGTGCTCTGATAATGATATCAATTCCATGTAGTTTTTTCTTCAGAGCCGAGACGTGATAGATGGAGAAAGAAAAAACAGGCCCTGGTAATTGATAACACGATATGCGCTCTTAGCCAAACCTTGCTGATAAGCGAGCCTGTATAGAGAGAACCAAAGAATAAGCGAATGCTCGTGATTTCATTATTGTCATATGTAACTTTTTCATTGTACTGAATTTCCGAATTTTGAGTGCACAACCTCCAATGTTCCCTCTGCAGAATGCTCTCAAAATTCTCCATGCTATTGGACACACATTCTCTGAGATTTTCGAGAAACATACTCTACAAAAAAGCAACTTGTTCCAAACATCTACTTCTAAGTCCAACTTCTACTTCCAACTTCTAACAAGGGAACCATGTTTAGGCGTCATCTCAGAATTTTTTCTAAATTTGCTCATTTATAGTTTCGAATACGGGCTTTCTTGTGCTGTATTTCGTTTTCTGCACAAATTTCTAGAAGTCGAGAAAATTCCGTCTGAAAATATGTTGTTTTTCTCTCTCTCCTCCCTCGCTTCCACTTCCCCCCTTTCCTCTATGCATTCTCCACTTTGTATAAAGCGAGCAACAGTGGCCGAGTGGATAGTGGGGATGAATAGGAATCACAAGGTTGGGGTTCGATACCGTCATTGTCCATTTTCTTTTTTCTTTTTTTGTCTTTAATGTTGGAGGAAGGCTTTACATTTTTCGAAACTCAAAATTATTTTTTCTCTATTATTTGAGTATTAAAAAACCTCGAAAAAGCAATTTATTGAAAAACTCATTTTGGACTTGTTTCGAAAAATATCCAATAAATAGTCAAAATGTCAGTCGAAATCCCCCGATATGACCATATTGTTTGCGGAACAGCGATAAATCTGTCAAGAAGTATGTAAATCTATGCTTTCACAAGATTTGAGTGCTATTGGGTGATTTTCGAAGGACTACGATTCATTGAAGTTTCGGAAGAAATAAGTTATTTGGGATTTAAAAACGGATATAGACTACAGAATTTTGTGAAAAGACTTATTTTATCATTTCCATGCATTTTAAGTTCATTTTAGCAAATTAAAAATTTTTCGAAAAATTGTAAAATTTGCCAAGGGGGGGTACCCATGGCAAAATTTTTCCAAAAAATATTTTTTTTGAAAAATGAGGAAACTTTGTCAGATTGTAGAGAAACTTCTAAAATTACGATTCACACTCAAAAAATGCCGAAAAACTCTCATTAACCTTTTCAAAAACTCACTCCAAAAGTGAGAAATTAGCACTGAAATCACTTAAAAAGCCCATAACTCGACTTCTAGAAATTTGTGCAGAAAACCAAATACACCACAAGAAAGCCCGTATTCGATACTATAAATGAGCAAATTTAGAAAAAATTCTGAGATGACGCCTAAACATGGTTCCCTTGTAAGAATCTTGAAGTTAGTTTTGATTGGCTTCGCCCACTTGGATCTAATCTGCAATACCGGTGCACTTATCAATTTAGTTTAAGACTTACCGTAAAACCTGTAAATGAAGACCCTCACACTGTCAAGTTTGAGCTCAATTACCTTGATTTCTGTGAAAGATATAGAAAATATCTCAACTGATAAAATGTTTGTGATATTATGATATACAATACATTAGTTAAGAACGTTTTAGATCTCTGACAGAAACCGAGATAAATTGGCTTGAAGTTGAAAGTTAAGGGGCACTTCTACATATTACAGACTTTGCGGCAGCAATGAAAACTACTGAAAATAGAAAATTGGGTTACGATCACTATAATTTTTTTTTGAAAAGAGTAAGAGTCTTGAAATGTTCCAAATAAATATGATTAAACACATGAACAATTTCAAAAACATTTTCGGAACATTTTAAGAACTCAACCTCCTCAAAGACCCATCCAAATTGCCAATATATTATAGAACATATACTTTTTCAAAAATTATTTTCAAACTTTTTCCCTTTTTTTCAAATTTAAATATGAATTTATGGTTTTTGATTAACAAAAAAGAAGATTTTGTGCCAAGTTGATGAGGTTTCTTGCTGATATGATGAAGAAAAGCACAATTTCAATCTTTTACGACTTTTAAAGGTATTCATCCTGTATTTCCAAACATAGGGAATCCTTAAAATGGGTGTTTCAACACCTAAACTTTGAAGAACCAACATTTCATGTTTTTGGGGAGAATTTAATGAGGTTTCTTGATGTTTTTTTGCTGAAATTCTGAGAAGCAAAAATAAACAATTCAGAAAAACCCAATGCCAAACATCAAAGCACATTTCTCGCTTAATTCTGAACTTCAAACATCCACTACCTGAAAATTGGTATTTCGGAAAATTTATATTGAAAGATTTAATATTGAAAGATCTGTTTTTTGCTGATATTGATAAACAGTTTTTTTCATATTCAAAAAAAATAATCCTGAACATCCAAGACCGTTTTTCATATGTATTCACTAAATGACATCAATCTGAGAGTGCCCTTTTCACTACTTGGGCTGCTTTCGAAATTTGTTCTCTCACGGGACACTCGATGTTTGTTCTCTCGGCGCCATAGAGAGTGTTGATCTTGCAGAAACGCAGCAAAGGAGACGAAAAAAAAAAAAGATTGCGGCGCCTAAGCGCCCCTATACCCAGCCAAAAATACACACAACTACCTCACTATTTCACATTGACGACTTAACTGAATAGACGTCTCTCGGGAACTCTCCAAAATCCTAAAAATGCATGGATTTTTGGGAGTTCCTTTTTCTCTGATTTTTCCTGAATATATGCTTCACCCTATAATATTCTACAAATCCTTTCTAAAAAGTATTTCGTAATACTCATTTCTGCTGAAAACATACTTCAAAATGTGAGTTTTTTTTCCGAATTTTGAGCAAAATTGGAAATTCTTTTCGCGAGTTTTCAAAAAACATAATTGCATTTTTTGATTTTTTTAGAAATTCTCAGATTTTTCATAGTTCAGTTTTCAGATGAAGTGAAGGAAGTGCATCTCGCGAGAATTGCCACATTGAATGACTTATGGAAAGGAGCAGCCAGGCAATCCAAGACAGGATCGAATTTGGCGAGAAAACGAAAGACAGCGAGGAGGCGATTAGAGAGCTGATGGGAACAGTCGTGAAGCTTGAAAATGATCTGATCCAAAACAGACAGGAGATTCGTGAGATGTCCGCAGCCGAGGAGAATGAAAAAAAAAATTTTCGTATTATGAATGTTGAATAAAATTTTTATGATTAAATGTTTCTTATCTCAAAGTTTCCAGACTAGAACAAACACAAATTTCAATAGATGTCGAGATAAGAAAACTTGAAAATAAAGTCAAATTGTTCAGATTCTGAGATTCTGAGATTCTGAGATTCTGAGATTCTGAGATTCTGAGATTCTGAGATTCTGAGATTTTGAGATTCTGAGATTCTGAGATTCTGAGATTCTGAGATTCTGAGATTCTGAGATTTTGAGATTCTGAGGTTCTGAGATTCTGAGATTCTGAGATTCTGAGATTCTGAGTCTCTGAGACTCTGAGATTCTGAGATTCTGAGATTCTGAGTCTCTGAGATTCTGAGATTCTGAGATGCTGAGATCCTGAAATTCCTGAGATTCTGAGGTTCTGAGATTCTGAGATTCTGAGATTCTGAGATTCTGAGATTCTGAGATTCTGAGATTCTGAGATTCTGAGATTCTGAGATTCTGAGATTCTGAGATTCTGAGATTCTGAGATTCTGAGATTCTGAGATTCTGAGATTCTGAGATCCTGAAATTCTGAGTGTCTGAGATTCTGAGATTCTGAGATTCTGAGATTCTGAGATTCTGAGATTCTGAGATTCTGAGATTCTGAGATTCTGAGATTCTGAGATTCTGAGATTCTGAGATTCTGAGATTCTGAGATTCTGGATTCTAGGATTCTGAGATAGTGAGATTCTAGGATTCTGAGATAGTGAGATTCTGAGATTAAGCAATTTTGAAATTCCGAGTTTCCGAAATTCTGAGGTAGAATTTTTACGTTTATTATTACGATTTTCCTCATTTCCTCCAGATAGTTGGAAAAAAATCATTTTCCTTTGCACTTTTAGTTTCAAAACTTTATCAAATTCGGAATTTTTCATGTTCCTCAAATTTGCAAAAACTAATAAACGGATTCAAATTTCCAATTTTTTGAAATCTGATTTTGGAGCTATCATAAAGATCTCAACTAATAAAAGATTGGTGCAAATGCTGTCAACATTTCTTCAGTTGGCGTATTTTCGCTAACTCTCATGAGAACCATCAAAATTCGGATCAAAGTTTCTCTGTGTGACGGTTGGGGGCGGTCGCTTGTTCCGAAAATCTCGTTTCGATCTCATTTATCATGGTTTCTGTAAGAGCTATCAATAACATGTCAACTGATAAAAGATTGGTACAAATGCTGTAAACATTTTTTCAGTTGACGTATTTTTGCTAACTCTCATGAGAACCATCAAAATTCGGATCAAAGTTTCTTTGTGTGACGGTTGGGGGCGGTCGCTTGTTCCGAAAGTCTTGTTTCGATCTCATTTATCATGGTTTCTGTAAGAGCTATCAATAACATGTCAACTGATAAAAGATTGGTACAAATGCTGTAAACATTTCTTCAGTTGACGTATTTTTGCTAACTCTCATGAGAACCATCAAAATTCGGTTCAAAGTTTCTTTGTGTGACGGTTGGGGGCGGTCGCTTGTTCCGAAAGTCTTGTTTCGATCTCATTTATCATGGTTTCTATAAGAGCTATCAATAATATGTCAACTGATAAAAGATTGGTACAAATACTGTAAACATTTCTTCAGTTGACGTATTTTTGCTAACTCTCATGAGAACCATCAAAATTCGGTTCAAAGTTTCTTTGTGTGACGGTTGGGGGCGGTCGCTTGTTCCGAATGTCTTGTTTCGATCTCATTTATCATGGTTTCTGTAAGAGCTATCAATAACATGTCAACTGATAAAAGATTGGTACAAATGCTGTAAACATTTCTTCAGTTGACGTATTTTTGCTAACTCTCATGAGAACCATCAAAATTCGGATCAAAGTTTCTTTGTGTGACGGTTGGGGGCGGTCGCTTGTTCCGAATGTCTTGTTTCGATCTCATTTATCATGGTTTCTGTAAGAGCTATCAATAACATGTCAACTGATAAAAGATTGGTACAAATACTGTAAACATTTCTTCAGTTGACGTATTTTTGCTAACTCTCATGAGAACCATCAAAATTCGGTTCAAAGTTTCTTTGTGTGACGGTTGGGGGCGGTCGCTTGTTCCGAATGTCTTGTTTCGATCTCATTTATCATGGTTTCTGTAAGAGCTATCAATAACATGTCAACTGATAAAAGATTGGTACAAATGCTGTAAACATTTCTTCAGTTGACGTATTTTTGCTAACTCTCATGAGAACCATCAAAATTCGGTTCAAAGTTTCTTTGTGTGACGGTTGGGGGCGGTCGCTTGTTCCGAAAGTCTCGTTTTGATCTCAATTTTAGTGGTTTCTATAAGAGCTATCAATAATATGTCAACTGATGAATGATTGGTACAAATACTGTAAACATTTCTTCAGTTGACGTATTTTTGCTAACTCTCATGAGAACCATCAAAATTCGGTTCAAAGTTTCTTTGTGTGACGGTTGGGGGCGGTCGCTTGTTCCGAATGTCTTGTTTCGATCTCATTTATCATGGTTTCTGTAAGAGCTATCAATAACATGTCAACTGATAAAAGATTGGTACAAATGCTGTAAACATTTCTTCAGTTGACGTATTTTTGCTAACTCTCATGAGAACCATCAAAATTCGGATCAAAGTTTCTTTGTGTGACGGTTGGGGGCGGTCGCTTGTTCCGAATGTCTTGTTTCGATCTCATTTATCATGGTTTCTGTAAGAGCTATCAATAACATGTCAACTGATAAAAGATTGGTACAAATACTGTAAACATTTCTTCAGTTGACGTATTTTTGCTAACTCTCATGAGAACCATCAAAATTCGGTTCAAAGTTTCTTTGTGTGACGGTTGGGGGCGGTCGCTTGTTCCGAATGTCTTGTTTCGATCTCATTTATCATGGTTTCTGTAAGAGCTATCAATAACATGTCAACTGATAAAAGATTGGTACAAATGCTGTAAACATTTCTTCAGTTGACGTATTTTTGCTAACTCTCATGAGAACCATCAAAATTCGGTTCAAAGTTTCTTTGTGTGACGGTTGGGGGCGGTCGCTTGTTCCGAAAGTCTCGTTTTGATCTCAATTTTAGTGGTTTCTATAAGAGCTATCAATAATATGTCAACTGATGAATGATTGGTACAAATACTGTAAACATTTCTTCAGTTGACGTATTTTTGCTAACTCTCATGAGAACCATCAAAATTCGGTTCAAAGTTTCTTTGTGTGACGGTTGGGGGCGGTCGCTTGTTCCGAAAGTCTCGTTTTGATCTCAATTTTAGTGGTTTCTATAAGAGCTATCAATAATATGTCAACTGATGAAAGATTGGTACAAATACTGTAAACATTTCTTCCGTTGACGTATTTTTGCAAATAGTGGGGGTCAAAAATTATTGCTTCGTCAAATGAGCCTCTCATGTCTCCCCAATCCCTTGCTATAATGTCAATTTCCCGAGAGAAAATTTTTGGTTTACAATGAAATCTTTCAAGAATTCATCCGCTGCGAAAATCGATATGTGGCAGGTGACCTTCCAAATCCCTTGCCTCGCGGGACACTCGATGTCTGTTCCCTCGCAGCCGGAGGGAGTGCAGATTTCGAGAAACGCAGCCAGTGAGACAAACACGATAGGAACGCAGAGGAACATACCAGCTAGCAGCCCCTATACACACACATACCACCTCATTTCCCCCCTCAGACGTCCTGTCGAATAGACGTCTCCCGGGAGCTCTCCACGAACCCTTGTGTATGAGTTCTGGGGAGTTCCCTTCGCTTTTATTTTTCCTGAGAATCTTTATTTTTCTATTATAATCTTATTATATTCTACGAATCTTTTATAAAAGGATTTCGTCATATCGATTTTTGGTGGAAATTTATTTGAAAGAGGTGAGTTTTGCCTTGATAACTGAAGGTTTTTCAATGGAAAATTTCGGAAAATATAAAGATTGTCGGAGTTTTTAGACAAAAAGGTTCAATCGGAAATTAAAAATTAGATCGAAAATTTTACAATTATCGACGAAATTTTCGAAATTAATTCAAAGTTTCGCCCGGGATGCTTGAAATTTTGAAATTTTATCGACTTTTTCAATCAAAAATCGTGATTTTTATACCTAACATCAAAATTATTGTTCTAGATCTCACAATGGATCGAGCAGCCCAAGCAATGGCGAACGCCAACATTGGTGGCGACCAGCCAGCTTGTCAGCGACACGGTCTCCGTCCACTGGCTCCAAAGATCGGCAAGAACCCATCCGGACAGACCGTGGAGTTCACCTGCAATATGGCGAAGTTCAGTGAGTGCTCGAATGTAGATTTTTTATACTTTATCAATCCTTTTCAGCGAAGACTGCCAACACACCGATCTACAAATATGACGTGAACATCGTCACCGTCTACAAAAACCGAGACGGCGTGGAGGTCTCCATTGAGAAGTCGAAGTCTACAATGTATACCCTGAAGAAGCTACCAATGGAGGTGAGGATCTTTCTTAATATCTGGAAATGAGGAAAATTGGCAAAAACAGACAGTTATTTGTCTGGAAACCCAACTTTTCGACAACTTTAGACCTAAAACTTGAAAATTTCAGTACGACTTCTCGGTGACACTCACCACTGGAGTCTGCACGGCATGTTCATTTCCGGACCAGCGTTAGCCAAGTAAGTGGTTTTTAGCAATGTCTTCCAAAAAAATATTGACATTTTTTCTCTTTTTTTCTTCATTTTGAAAAAAAGTGGTGGCCTAACTTTGGGTTTTCTAGGCCACCGTTTGAAAATGACCTAGAAAACACACTATAATTTTTGTATTTTGTAGTTTGTAATCTAGAACAACTCGATTTTGAACACTAAAAATTTAAAATTTTCGGGAAAATCAAATTACTTTGCGAGTTTTCAAAGACTTATTTGATTTTCGACTCACTTTTGGCGGAATTTTCAGACTTTTCATAATTCAATTTTCAGATAAAGAGAAGGAGGTGCATCTCGCAAGGATCGCCACATTGAATGATCAATGGAAAGGAGCCAAAACGCTTCAAAATGGGCCGGTCCAAAAAAGGAAGGAAATCAGGGAGATGTCCAATAATTTTATATTTTGAATTATAAAAATTGAATAAAATTTTATAATTGAATGTGAAGCTGGTTTTTTGTTTCTTATCTTTAGGTTTTCAGACTAAAACAAACACAATTTTCAATAGCTTTCATGATAAGAAGGCTTGAAAATAAAGTGAAATTGTTTTTGAAATAAATAATTTGCTGGAGGGAGATAAGAAATTCGGAGATTCAGAAATTCAGAAATTCTAAGATTCTCGAATTCTAAGTTACTGAAATTCTGAAATTATGCAATTTTGAAATTCTGAGATTCTGAGATTCTGAGATTCTGAGATTCTGAGATTCTGAGATTCTGAGATTCTGAGATTCTGAGATTCTGAGATTCTGAGATTCTGAGATTCTGAGATTCTGAGATTCTGAGATTCTGAGATTCTGAGATTCTGAGATTCTGAGATTCTGAGATGCTGAGATTCTGAGATTCTGAGATTCTGAGATTCTGAGATTCTAGGATTCTGAGATAGTGAGATTCTAGGATTCTGAGATAGTGAGATTCTGAGATTAAGCAATTTTGAAATTCCGAGTTTCCGAAATTCTGAGGTAGAATTTTTACGTTTATTATTACGATTTTCCTCATTTCCTCCAGATAGTTGGAAAAAAATCATTTTCCTTTGCACTTTTAGTTTCAAAACTTTATCAAATTCGGAATTTTTCATGTTCCTCAAATTTGCAAAAACTAATAAACGGATTCAAATTTCCAATTTTTTGAAATCTGATTTTGGAGCTATCATAAAGATCTCAACTAATAAAAGATTGGTGCAAATGCTGTCAACATTTCTTCAGTTGGCGTATTTTCGCTAACTCTCATGAGAACCATCAAAATTCGGATCAAAGTTTCTCTGTGTGACGGTTGGGGGCGGTCGCTTGTTCCGAAAATCTCGTTTCGATCTCATTTATCATGGTTTCTGTAAGAGCTATCAATAACATGTCAACTGATAAAAGATTGGTACAAATGCTGTAAACATTTTTTCAGTTGACGTATTTTTGCTAACTCTCATGAGAACCATCAAAATTCGGATCAAAGTTTCTTTGTGTGACGGTTGGGGGCGGTCGCTTGTTCCGAAAGTCTTGTTTCGATCTCATTTATCATGGTTTCTGTAAGAGCTATCAATAACATGTCAACTGATAAAAGATTGGTACAAATACTGTAAACATTTCTTCAGTTGACGTATTTTTGCTAACTCTCATGAGAACCATCAAAATTCGGTTCAAAGTTTCTTTGTGTGACGGTTGGGGGCGGTCGCTTGTTCCGAATGTCTTGTTTCGATCTCATTTATCATGGTTTCTGTAAGAGCTATCAATAACATGTCAACTGATAAAAGATTGGTACAAATGCTGTAAACATTTCTTCAGTTGACGTATTTTTGCTAACTCTCATGAGAACCATCAAAATTCGGATCAAAGTTTCTTTGTGTGACGGTTGGGGGCGGTCGCTTGTTCCGAATGTCTTGTTTCGATCTCATTTATCATGGTTTCTGTAAGAGCTATCAATAACATGTCAACTGATAAAAGATTGGTACAAATACTGTAAACATTTCTTCAGTTGACGTATTTTTGCTAACTCTCATGAGAACCATCAAAATTCGGTTCAAAGTTTCTTTGTGTGACGGTTGGGGGCGGTCGCTTGTTCCGAATGTCTTGTTTCGATCTCATTTATCATGGTTTCTGTAAGAGCTATCAATAACATGTCAACTGATAAAAGATTGGTACAAATGCTGTAAACATTTCTTCAGTTGACGTATTTTTGCTAACTCTCATGAGAACCATCAAAATTCGGTTCAAAGTTTCTTTGTGTGACGGTTGGGGGCGGTCGCTTGTTCCGAAAGTCTCGTTTTGATCTCAATTTTAGTGGTTTCTATAAGAGCTATCAATAATATGTCAACTGATGAATGATTGGTACAAATACTGTAAACATTTCTTCAGTTGACGTATTTTTGCTAACTCTCATGAGAACCATCAAAATTCGGTTCAAAGTTTCTTTGTGTGACGGTTGGGGGCGGTCGCTTGTTCCGAATGTCTTGTTTCGATCTCATTTATCATGGTTTCTGTAAGAGCTATCAATAACATGTCAACTGATAAAAGATTGGTACAAATGCTGTAAACATTTCTTCAGTTGACGTATTTTTGCTAACTCTCATGAGAACCATCAAAATTCGGATCAAAGTTTCTTTGTGTGACGGTTGGGGGCGGTCGCTTGTTCCGAATGTCTTGTTTCGATCTCATTTATCATGGTTTCTGTAAGAGCTATCAATAACATGTCAACTGATAAAAGATTGGTACAAATACTGTAAACATTTCTTCAGTTGACGTATTTTTGCTAACTCTCATGAGAACCATCAAAATTCGGTTCAAAGTTTCTTTGTGTGACGGTTGGGGGCGGTCGCTTGTTCCGAATGTCTTGTTTCGATCTCATTTATCATGGTTTCTGTAAGAGCTATCAATAACATGTCAACTGATAAAAGATTGGTACAAATGCTGTAAACATTTCTTCAGTTGACGTATTTTTGCTAACTCTCATGAGAACCATCAAAATTCGGTTCAAAGTTTCTTTGTGTGACGGTTGGGGGCGGTCGCTTGTTCCGAAAGTCTCGTTTTGATCTCAATTTTAGTGGTTTCTATAAGAGCTATCAATAATATGTCAACTGATGAATGATTGGTACAAATACTGTAAACATTTCTTCAGTTGACGTATTTTTGCTAACTCTCATGAGAACCATCAAAATTCGGTTCAAAGTTTCTTTGTGTGACGGTTGGGGGCGGTCGCTTGTTCCGAAAGTCTCGTTTTGATCTCAATTTTAGTGGTTTCTATAAGAGCTATCAATAATATGTCAACTGATGAAAGATTGGTACAAATACTGTAAACATTTCTTCCGTTGACGTATTTTTGCAAATAGTGGGGGTCAAAAATTATTGCTTCGTCAAATGAGCCTCTCATGTCTCCCCAATCCCTTGCTATAATGTCAATTTCCCGAGAGAAAATTTTTGGTTTACAATGAAATCTTTCAAGAATTCATCCGCTGCGAAAATCGATATGTGGCAGGTGACCTTCCAAATCCCTTGCCTCGCGGGACACTCGATGTCTGTTCCCTCGCAGCCGGAGGGAGTGCAGATTTCGAGAAACGCAGCCAGTGAGACAAACACGATAGGAACGCAGAGGAACATACCAGCTAGCAGCCCCTATACACACACATACCACCTCATTTCCCCCTCAGACGTCCTGTCGAATAGACGTCTCCCGGGAGCTCTCCACGAACCCTTGTGTATGAGTTCTGGGGAGTTCCCTTCGCTTTTATTTTTCCTGAGAATCTTTATTTTTCTATTATAATCTTATTATATTCTACGAATCTTTTATAAAAGGATTTCGTCATATCGATTTTTGGTGGAAATTTATTTGAAAGAGGTGAGTTTTGCCTTGATAACTGAAGGTTTTTCAATGGAAAATTTCGGAAAATATAAAGATTGTCGGAGTTTTTAGACAAAAAGGTTCAATCGGAAATTGAAAATTAGATCGAAAATTTTACAATTATCGACGAAATTTTCGAAATTAATTCAAAGTTTCGCCCGGGATGCTTGAAATTTTGAAATTTTATCGACTTTTTCAATCAAAAATCGTGATTTTTATACCTAACATCAAAATTATTGTTCTAGATCTCACAATGGATCGAGCAGCCCAAGCAATGGCGAACGCCAACATTGGTGGCGACCAGCCAGCTTGTCAGCGACACGGTCTCCGTCCACTGGCTCCAAAGATCGGCAAGAACCCATCCGGACAGACCGTGGAGTTCACCTGCAATATGGCGAAGTTCAGTGAGTGCTCGAATGTAGATTTTTTATACTTTATCAATCCTTTTCAGCGAAGACTGCCAACACACCGATCTACAAATATGACGTGAACATCGTCACCGTCTACAAAAACCGAGACGGCGTGGAGGTCTCCATTGAGAAGTCGAAGTCTACAATGTATACCCTGAAGAAGCTACCAATGGAGGTGAGGATCTTTCTTAATATCTGGAAATGAGGAAAATTGGCAAAAACAGACAGTTATTTGTCTGGAAACCCAACTTTTCGACAACTTTAGACCTAAAACTTGAAAATTTCAGTACGACTTCTCGGTGACACTCACCACTGGAGTCTGCACGGCATGTTCATTTCCGGACCAGCGTTAGCCAAGTAAGTGGTTTTTAGCAATGTCTTCCAAAAAAATATTGACATTTTTTCTCTTTTTTTCTTCATTTTGAAAAAAAGTGGTGGCCTAACTTTGGGTTTTCTAGGCCACCGTTTGAAAATGACCTAGAAAACACACTATAATTTTTGTATTTTGTAGTTTGTAATCTAGAACAACTCGATTTTGAACACTAAAAATTTAAAATTTTCGGGAAAATCAAATTACTTTGCGAGTTTTCAAAGACTTATTTGATTTTCGACTCACTTTTGGCGGAATTTTCAGACTTTTCATAATTCAATTTTCAGATAAAGAGAAGGAGGTGCATCTCGCAAGGATCGCCACATTGAATGATCAATGGAAAGGAGCCAAAACGCTTCAAAATGGGCCGGTCCAAAAAAGGAAGGAAATCAGGGAGATGTCCAATAATTTTATATTTTGAATTATAAAAATTGAATAAAATTTTATAATTGAATGTGAAGCTGGTTTTTTGTTTCTTATCTTTAGGTTTTCAGACTAAAACAAACACAATTTTCAATAGCTTTCATGATAAGAAGGCTTGAAAATAAAGTGAAATTGTTTTTGAAATAAATAATTTGCTGGAGGGAGATAAGAAATTCGGAGATTCAGAAATTCAGAAATTCTAAGATTCTCGAATTCTAAGTTACTGAAATTCTGAAATTATGCAATTTTGAAATTCTGAGATTCTGAGATTCTGAGATTCTGAGATTCTGAGATTCTGAGATTCTGAGATTCTGAGATTCTGAGATTCTGAGATTCTGAGATTCTGAGATTCTGAGATTCTGAGATTCTGAGATTCTGAGATTCTGAGATTCTGAGATTCTGAGATTCTGAGATTCTGAGATGCTGAGATTCTGAGATTCTGAGATTCTGAGATTCTGAGATTCTGAGATTCTTAGATTCTAAGATTCTGAGATTCTGAGATTCTGAAGTTCTGAGATTCTAAGATTATGAAGTTCTGAGATTCTGAGATTCTGAGAATCTGAAGTTCTGAGATTCTATAAATCTGAATTTCTGACATTCTGAAATTCTCTAAAGGTGGTGCGAGAGGAGAAAACGACGATTCCCCCAATATTCCGTTTCGGCCTTTATTAGTTTCAGAATTATATTAAATTTCATATGTTTTATGTTCATTAAACTTGCAGAAACTTGAAAACGAATTTTTTAAAGGTTTCAAAACTTTTAAAAATCGTATTGAAATCTGAATCTGGAGATAGTCGAACATTGATATTTGCTCTAATAATCCTTTTTGTCTCCCCGATCCCTTGTCATAATTTCAAATTTCCCATATGAAAAACTATCCGTTAAAATAAAATCCTCCAAGAATCCGTCCGCTCGTAGAACAATAAGCGGTAGTTGTGTCTTAACAACACTATGTAATCTGAGAGTGGTCGTTACACTACTCGGGCTGCCTCCAAACTCCCTTGTCTCGCGGGACACTTCTTCTCTTCCCTCAGGGTCATATTGCAGGGAGTGTAGATTATGAAGAAACGCAGCCAGTGAGACAAAGTGGGTAGAGACGCATAGTCGCCCCTATGCCTACACACACATACTACCTCATTTCTCCCCTCCGACGTCCTGTTGAATAGACGTCTCCCGGGGGCTCTCCACGAACACTTGTGTATGAGTTCTGGAGAGTTCCCTTCCCTTTATTTTCCTGAGTATCTTTATTATTCTATTATATTCTTATTATACTCCATAAATCTTCTATCCAAGAGGACTTTGCGATATCGATTTTTGGTAGAAATTTGTTTGAAAAAAGTGAGTTTTTTCTTGAAATTTGAATGTTTTCCAATTGAAAAATGTGAATTTAGAAAGAAGTAAAGAAATCTTTTAAAAATGAGAAAAATAAATTCGTCGAATTTTTATTTTTCTGCTTACCGTGAGATTTGTAATAGAAAGGTCACTATTCTTCAACTTTGAGCCGATTTATCTTGGTTCCTATCGATGATATTGCAATGTTGTCAACTGATAAGATGTTTATCAAAGACACTGCAAACATTTTATCAGTTGAAACATTTCCGATAGTTTTCACACGAGCCAAGAAAAACTAGCGAAAGCTTGATAGAATAGGTGGTCTCCTATTACAGGTTTAAAGGTATTTGAGCTTGGAAGTGTTTAGCTTGAAGAAATTTAGGTCTCAAAAATAGATTACTTTCGAATTATGAGTTTCAAAAAGATATAGTATTGCTCAAAATAGACAGCTTCGGAAATGAAGATTTGGAAATGAGGTCTGAAATAGAATATTTATAATTAACGCGAAACCCGACAAGAATGAGAAAAATCTATCTGAAGCGACCCAAATCTAGGTCGCTAATCAGTTTATAAAGATTTAAAAACTTTGAAAAATAGAAAATTGGCTCTGTGCAGCCAATTATGATATCTTTGTTTTCTTATAAATTTAATATAAATTCAATAAATTTAATCTTATAAATTCAATGAAATCTATATTTTCAGATAGTCTCAACCATGACTTCGTGTGTAGAAGTCTGCCTTCAATAGATTTTTTTAGAAATGTGAGTTTTTTTGTATTTGCAAAATTGAAAAACTGAAATTTGGTCTTCAATAAAAATAGAAAATTAGCTCTGTGCAGCCAATTATGATATGTTTATTTTCTTATAAATTTAATATAAATTTAATAAGTTTAATCTTATAAACTTAATGAAATCTACATTTTCAGATAGTCTCAACCATGACGTCGTGTGTAGATGTCTGATTTTTAATGGATTTTTTTAGAAATGTGAGTTTTTTTTTGTTTTTACAAAATTGAAAAACTGAAATTTCTGAGATTCTGAGATTCTGAGATTCTGAGATTCTGAGATTCTGAGATTCTGAAGTTTTGAGATTCTGAAATTAAAAAAAAAAAAGCGATTCTGAGATTCTGAGATTCTGAGATTCTGAAATTCTGAGATTCTGAGATTCTGAGATTCTGAGATTCTGAGATTCTGAGATTCTGAGATTCTGAGATTCTGAGATTCTTTATTTTCTTATAAACTTAATCTTATAAACTTAATGAAATCTATATTTTCAGATAGTCTCAACCATGACTTCGTGTGTAGAAGTCTGATTATTAATTGATTTTTTTAAAAATGTGAGTTTTTTTTTTGGTTTTTACAAAATTGAAAAACTGAAATTTGGTCTTTCAGATACTTACCGCCTTGGTGGCCAGAATACTCGGAATGGGTGCATCCCCCAACATCATCAATCGGGGTTCATGATCCACAAGAAGCATCAAACGATTTTGTGAAGTATTCAGTCTGCATCGAGACCAACATCTTCAACCCTGCGTACAATCCACAGAATAAGGGATCATCGGAAATATGCCATCATCTTTGGAATGATCCGTTCTGTGCAGCCAGTTCAGGTATTATTCTGGTTTTGAATGGATTTCAATTAGTCTAAACATTTTCAGATTGGAAAATGGTGCCAACACGAAGTCCATGATAACCGACGCATCAAGGAAACGCAGGTTGTGAATGGGAATGTTCAGGTAAAAGATATTATTTTCGTCCCAAAAATAAACATTTTTTTAGTTCCAAGTCGAGTTCCCATTCGACCATGACGTCTTGGAAAGCCTCGAGAATCGGAGCATCATCGACAGGTTCCAAAGAACAAAGGGGCTGAAAAAGGACATTTGGGAAAAGTGGAGATTTATCCAGGTTTGTGAGAAAGTTGTTTTCGGAATTATTAGAATCCTCATTTTTCCAGAACTTCGAAGAATGTGAAGACTTTCAAATCCGAGCCAATCACAGTCGTCGTGGAAGTGGTCCGTCATCGAAACTCCTACTAAATAATTAAAAATGTCAAAAACATGGGAGAGATTTCGTTATTGTATTTTTTTAAATTTTCATCAATAAATTTGTGAAAAAGCAGTAAAGATTTTACAAGCAAGAAAACGTCACTGAGAACAGAGAAAAAAAGCGGAGCGGAAAATAAATATTTGAAAATGGAGATTTTTTTGGGACAGAGAAATTCGAATTCTACAGTACCCGACTCGGGATTCGAGGGTGGATAAAAGTTTGAGAGATTTTTGCTCTCAGCATGTTTTGAAGGTACTCCTGTTAGGGATCACTGAGCTTTTAGACCTGGAATTTTTCCAATTTCACTCAAAATTCGTATTGAAAATTACGGTGACAATGTGTCGACTGGAAAAATTGGGAAAGAAGACTCGCTGGGCGGTGCACTCATACATGAGGGAACTTTCGGAAATTTTGACAAAAAATTTTTCGCCACCATATATTAAAAATTTTTTGCGACCATCGTCCAAAAAAAAAAAGGTCGACGTTTTTCAAAATCATTACTTTACAAAAACAATGTCAAATCCACACATGTTCCTCGAACCTGCGACCACAGATTACTATGCGAACGCGTTATCCAAACAGCCACGACGCCCTCTTTCGTCTTTTCCTTTCAATGCATACAGAACACTACCACAGCTGCGCACGCGAGAGGCGCAGGTGTTCGCCCTCCTTTCGACTCAACGCACGCACTCAACGCATTGACCGCTCTAACTAATTATCCCCGTAAGTGCACTTGGAGCTGGAATTTTTCAGAATTTTTTTTTGTTTTCGTTCATTACTAGTCCACAGCTATCATTCGCGACCACTTTGCGAGCTCCCAACACATTTGTATTCGCATAAATCAATTTCGGAAATTTTTATTTTTTACTACTGAAAAAGCGTTTCGGAAATGCGTTTTTTCCGAAATTCAGTTTCGGTAGAAAAAATTGAGATATATGCTCGCGTTTTTTTGTAAACCTATTCAGTTTTTGATTTTAAATCGTTTGGACACAATTCGCCACCTCGATTCGGCCTCGGTCATATAGTTTTTTATCGTCTTCTGTTGGGCCATTGTAAGAATTTCCGAAATTGAGTTTCGGTAGAAAAAATTGAGATATATGCTCGCATTTTTTTGCAAACCTGATCCATTTTTCATTTCAAATCGTTTGAAACCGATTCGCCACCTCGATTCGGCCTCGGTCATAGAGTTTTTCATCATATTCGGTCGGGTTACTGTAGCTATATCCGAAATTCAATTTCGGCGTTCGAAATTGATAAAAATGTTCGCTTTTTTGCAAACCTGATCTATTTCCAATTTAAAATCGTTTGCAATCACTGTGCAACCTTGATTCAGCCTTCCTCATAAAGCTTTTCGTCATCGTTTGTTGGGTTACTGTACATTATATGATGCAGCATTTCAGCGTATGAATTTGATATTGCAACATGCATTTTTTTGGGAAAATGTTTAATTTTTTGGAAAAATGTTTAAAAAATGTTCCCCTTCGGGGCAAGTTTTTTTTGCGACCACATGCTACTGACCGAAAATTCGCGACCACAAATTTCCGAAATGTGTTCATGTATGGGTGCACTGGACTTTTAGACCTAGAATTTTCTCAATTTTACTCAAAATTCATATTGAAAATTACGGTGGCAACGTGTGAACTGGAAAAATTGAGAAAGAAGACTCGATCGAGGGACCGCTTAGCTTTTAGGCCTGAAAATTGTCCAATTTCACTCAAAATTCATATTGAAAATTACTGTGGCAATGTGTGAATTGGAATATTTGGGAAAGGAAACTCGCTAGACAGTGCACTAAGCTTTTAGGGCTAGATTTTTTCCAATTTCACTCAAAATTCATATTGAAAATTACGGTGACAATGTGTGAACGGGGAAATTCGGAAAAAAGACTCGCTGGGTACATCACTAGGCTTTCAGGCCTGAAAATTGTCTAATTTTACTCAAAATTAATACTTTATATAGCCGTGGTAATGTGTGAACTTGGAAATTGGACAAGAAGACTTGTTGGGAAGATCATTGTGCTTTTAGGCTCAGAAATTGACCATTTTCACTCAAAATTAAAACTGTAAATAGCCGTGGTAATGTGTAAACTGGGAAAATAGACAAGACGACTCGCTGGAGGGATCACGGAATGTGAGTGCTGACTGAACCAAAGAATAATGCAATTTGGAAATTAAACAACTGAATACAATTAATTGCAAGTAAATGAGTCGTGTTCTAAAAAAAACAACATATCAATTTGATGGGAGTTTTACGAAAACTTTAGCCCAGAAAAATAGCAAAATGCAACACTTTCAAACCATCCGCACAGAAAATGAATCAAACAACTACAGAAACGTATGAAGTGGGGTAGTCGATTATAGTTTATTGGGGATCAACAAAGTGATAAGGTAATGGGAGTAGTACAAAATCGAACTTGTCTATTTTTGAAGGACATTTTAGAATCTTGATAATACATGAAATATCAGAAGCTTGCTAACACATATTTTTGGACTTTCTAAAATTTTGATAATATATATTTCGATACTTTCTGTTTTAAAATTGGTAAATTTTCACGATTTTGAGGTCTTCATTTTTTTCAATGGTTTTAGAGTGTTGATCAACTCCAATTATTATCAGACAGGGCGCGGTTTTTTTATTATTATTCTAATTTCTTTATATCACACAGAACAGTATTACATGTAATAGTAAGTACATTTAATAAGCCAACAATGTTGAAAAATAGAGAATTGAATTTATGATAGAAACAAAGGAAACAATTTTATAAAATAAAAATTTAATATGATGCGGGAGTTTAAATTACGTAAAAATCATTTATGATAAGACTGGGAACTATCGTAATCTCGAAATACAAAGAAACATTTTCATACTTGCTCAATCGCGGCCCGGCTCGGCCCGCCGGCCCGGGTTTCGAATATTTTAAACTTTTTCTGTTAATTTTTGATACGTTTTTCTCAAAATAATCATTGTAAAGCACGAATTTTATCCCACGACCCTTCTTAAACCTGAAAACAAAGAAATTTTGATAAAATGTTCCCAAAAATCCAGTTTTTTTTCTCAAAAATGACTCTCAAAAATGTTTGCCTCATTAACCCGAGCCAGCCGGGCCGGGCCGGGCCCGGCCCATGCCATGTATGAAAATTTTCAAAAACTAAGCATCAAAAATATCATTAAAAATAGAATAGGATTCATACTCAATTAAGTAAAATTCTAGAGGTGGTGGTAAAGGAATCAAAAGAAGGAAAAAAAAGGAACATGCGAATTTTCAAGTAATTGAAAAGAAAAAAAATTATTCCCGAACAGATAGGAAAAGGAAAAAAATTCTGAATATGGATCATCCAAAAAGGAAAGCTGCATTTCGCTTATCTCTATTAAATAATGATAATGACTTACAAGGGAACCACAACACCTCGCCAATTCAGACTTTTATGAAAATTTCAGGATAGGTACAGGATAGCCTACACAAAAAATTCGAAAAAATCTCCAACCCAAGTAAAGAAAATGCACAAATTTTTTCAAACAATTGTTTCAAGAATATGGGGAAAATATTGAAATTCCATTCAATTCCAAGCAAAACACAAAACGTTCCAAGTTTTGGGACCTCCTAGAGGTGGAGAAAATCGACTTTGAAAATCGCAATTTTTGAACTAAAAATGCGATTTTTAATACTGAAACTGATATAACTCGGTTGAGACTGGCGAGCGGATTATAAAATTTGCAGGGGTGTCTAGATAGGCTATCCTTTACCTATCTTGAAATTTTCATCAAAATCTGAATTGGCGAGATGTTGTGGTTCCCTTGTCAATAATATGGACGATTGAGAATGAGATTTGAGGCAATTATCACGTTTTGTAAATATGCACATGTTGTTTTCCCGGACTGTGACTGAAGGCTAATCCAAATTTGGCTTTGCAAAGTTGGTCGTAGCTGATTCCATCCAAAATCATACCTTGATCAAATGCATCTTCCCGAGTGGTATTTGTCAAGTAGATACTTCTCAAATCCGTGATCACATTTCTCATCCAAAGTTTCAATAGCCGATTGATGTCCTTATCCGTCAGAGATGTCTCCAGCAAATGAAGATGTTCACAATTGCAAATAAGTATTTCGTCCATGGTCACTTGGCCCCTACCGAGAAGAAACAGAGAGAGGAAACGTCCTCCCAATAGAGCCGTTACGTTTTTGGAATATTGTTTCATGAGTTGTTCAGCAATCAACACTTCCGAAATTCCCTCCATGAAAGCTGGTTTTGGGCTCCGCTGGGTAATAGCTAGAGCCTCGATTTTTAATCCCGATATTGCATTGAGAATCGAATCCGGATTGAATAATTCGTTAGAAATATTGAGATGGATTATTGTCTGAATACCAAAAAGATTTTTCAGATGATTGATCCATTGAATTGGTTTCGTATTTGGAGTGAATAATCCTATTGATTCACCGTCATTGCCACTGATTGTCACAAATTCGGAAACCAAATTGTTCCCCCGCTTTTTCAAAACGTTATAGGAGCCAAATCGCATGGTGATGGAAATGCCATTCCCCAAACGGAAGTGAAAATCGCGCCAATCAAAAATAACGTCTACTGTCGGACTTTGTTTCGAACCGATTTTCCCGATGATTTTGGTTTTTTTGAAGCATAGTGAGAAGGAGAACCTGGAAATGTTTTTTTTAATCAGGACTTGGGCAAATGAAAACTCACAGCTCCACACAGGTCATAATTTGAAGAACTTCCGTGAGTACCACAATTGGTAGGCGGAGCAGTGGGAAGCGCTTTCGATCCATGCTGAAAAAGAAATCATTAAATGAGTACTAATAAGTTGAGAACGGTGAAATGAAGAGAGATAAGAATCGTAGTACGGAAAAAAAGAAACAATGTAGGGGTGTGTATGTTTGCAGGACACAAATGACCTTTATGGAGGCCGTGTGGCAGGTGCAAGGATGAGATTAGGATGGATTAAAATTTGTAGGCTGGTTTAGGGTAAGGCGTGTTCGTGTTCCAATTATAATGTTCCCTGGGACACACTATATATTTGGTGTGGCATTTTCGTTGCTAATTGGTAGAAGAGAAGCTTAGGATTATAGAAATAATTAGGTTGAGCTTAGATACCTGGTCATGGGCAAATAGAACAACACCAAACGGGGAACATAATCGAAAGCAAAAAAGGTAAGGAGTTAAAATAAAAAAGGAAAGACAAGGAGAAGTTGTTCCTTTAGTAAATTACGTGAAACGAAAGAAATGTAAGATGTTTGAGGTTGGAATACAAACCAGGGATGTTCGGAATGGCCTTTTTCGGAATTTCGGAATTTTGCAAAATTCCGATTTTAAAAGTTTTGGAATTTCGGAATCTCGGAATTTTCCGATTTCCAAAAATTTGGAATTTCTGAATTTCGGAATATTCCGATTTAAAATTTTCGGAATTTCGGAAGTTTCGAAATGTTTCAAAATTCGAATTTTACAGCTGTAATTCCATTTTCCTATCACAAAAACGCAAGAATCTTTTGAAAATTGGCAGAAATTTTCGACAGCGCAAAAAAATATTAACCGGTATTTCATTCCGAATTTTTTCTCGAAATTATTCCGGTCGGAATTTTCAGAATTTTCGGAATTCCGATTTCCGTTCCGAACATCCCTGGTACGTTAAACATATTGCTCCAAGTTATATCAAACGTAACTTTTTTTGCAACATTTTTGCTTCAACCAAATAGCTCCTGAAAGAAAATTATTGGCGCTTTCTACCTTTACTTCGTTCTAGACGCTTCTACATTCTTATAGTGTGGTTGAACGCTTGAAGTTCCCAGTTCACGTGCAGTTCCCGGTTTACTATGAGTATTTGTGCAATTTTTGAATACGCGCCAATGGGCTGCGGAAAAAAGATATTAAATGGTTTGCGTTATCTCTATTCATTTATTATTTCTAAAAGAAAGTTGTTCAGTTTCCCATATTTTGTTTTCCTTTTTTATCAATTTTATAATTTTCGGTTTTTTTTGCGTACCAAAACAATGTATTATTTGGTCTGGGTTCTTTTTGTGACGCAATCAAAAAATTTTGTTTTTCTGCGCCTGTGCTCCTACTTTTCATAATTGGGGTGTAGGCCATATTGATGTGCTCATTTGCATTTTGCCTAAATCACACCCTTGACTTTTTTCTTCGATCATTTCTATTTTTTCTTCTGCCCGCTTCCTTTCATGTGTTCTTCTTATCTGACTTATGTAAGGGAAAACACACAGAGCGAATAATCACACGTATGAAAATGATATCAAAGTGAGTTCACCCCACATTACTGGACCACTATTCCATTATTCACAATGATAGAGAAGTGAAGAATGAAGTGAAAAGGTCTAAAACGAACTAGAAAATTTACGAATAAAAATAAGTTACTTGACTTTTCAAATTGGACAGTTTCTATATAGCTTATCAAATTTTCACACTCCTTTCAACTGGAAACGTAGGCTTTCCGTATCCTTTTCTTATTGTTTGCTATACGGAAAGCCTACGTTTCCAGTTGAAAGGAGTGTGAAAATTTGATAAGCTATATAGAAACTGTCCAATTTGAAAAGTCAAGTAACTTATTTTTATTCGTAAATTTTCTAGTTCGTTTTAGACCTTTTCACTTCATTCTTCACTTCTCTATCTTATTGTTTGCTTCAAACAGATAACATTTAAAAAAACGATTATGTTTCTTTTTATTTTATTTGAAATCACTTCTTTTCTTAATATGCATGCAATTTGAGCTCAATAATTTCAGTTCCTTTGAAAGATATCAAAAAATTGTTTGAAAGTTCTTGTTCTATTATAGTTTTGCGATACTCTATTAGTTCATTTACTGCATTCTAAAATTTTGAAGTTTCATGATTTTTTTTCATGTTTGTTGTCTTTTTAAACGAATTGTTGCATTCTATGAATATTTCCATTAGTTTTATATTTGATCTACCAGGTTGTTTGTGATCTACCCACCTAAGAATCTCTGGAACTCTTCCTCTTAGTTGTTTAATCGGTCAGAGCCCCTCATACCGTGGGGCTGACAACCATTCTCAGTCTGTCCCAGTCTCTCCCCTATATTCAATACTTTCTGGTCATTTCTCTTTTCGCTTTCCAGAAATCAATCCTATCATGTCCAGCAAAATTCGAATTCCGACTAATTATTTCTTCGTGTAGATAAAGATCTGGCAGGTGTGTTTGTGTGTGTGGTGGGGTCATTAGTATTTTTCAAAACACATTACGTTGTTTTCTGCCCAGGAGAACACTTGGATGACTAGACTAAAACCGTTCAATACCAAACCGTGTACACGTCATAGAAATTGTTGTTGTCGAGCAGTTGACCTCTCATTATGATCTTCGTGTTTGCCGCGCACTAGTCTCCTTTTATTGTCTTAGAAAATTTGGGCGGATGTGATTTCTTTCTTGTTTTTGAACGTTTTTTCTTCGTTCTCAATTTCAAATTGATTTCTTTCTCTTATTGTTGTTGAAAAACAAAAAATCTAAAAAATTTCTTGTGATTTTTTGCAAAACCGCTGGCTTTTACCTGGTCCTCACGAACATTTTGTTGCAAATATTAATTTCTTTCTCTTCTTGCTTTCCTATTTCCTCTTCTGTCTTTTTAAGAACAAAAAGGGCTAATGTTTTGATTTCCTAGGTTCTTGTTCGTGCCAGGCAACGTATGTAGCAGTGTTTGCATGTAATCTTGTTTTTGAGAAATTTTTTCATTCTTAGTTTCTTGAACTTATGCGAGAAGCAGCGATTTTTAGAATGGTACATTTCGAAATTCATTTCTGATCTTCACAATTTTTTTTTAATTCGGATTTACAATATTACAAAATAATTTCGAAAGTCAAATCGCCGCTTCGCTCTTCTAATATCAATCTATATATTTTTTCTCATTGTTCTTCAGACTTGTCAACCCTAAAATCTTGTGGTAGATCAAATTTGATCAGGCGGTTTTTTTTGGTGAAAGTTCCCTTCTGGGAAAAAACGGAATGACATACGCAGAAGAAAAGAAGAGGACAGACACCACTTCATTTATTTTTTCTAAAAATTATCTGAGAATGATTTTTGTTTGAAATTATTGCATTTACTAGAAATTCGCAAAGCCCGCCATCTTACCTTATTTGTGATCTGATTCATTTTTCAATAGAAACTTACGTTAACATTTTAAAATTATTTTCAGATGTCGAAACCAATGTTCGCAGTCGACGAGAAATTCGTTGCCTTCTACGATGGATCAAAACCACGAGAGGCTTCTGTCTTCGGATTCAAAGAAGTCGGCGGACGTCTTCACTATCAAATTCGTTTCACTGGATTCTCTTCATTTTACGATGATACCATTCCAGTTGGAGAAGAGTCTGGAAAAATGATCAAAGGCACAATGAAGGACTTCAAGAGGAGTCAAAAAGAAGCTGTGCAAGCGGCGAAAAGTCGGCAGTCGACAGGTATTAAATTTAGCCTAACAAGAGAACCTCAACACCTCAAAAACCTAGATTTCGATGAAAATTTCAAGGTAAGTTGGAAATCACCTATCTAGATATCTTTGCAAATTTTAGAATCCGCCCTCCAGTTTCAGTCGAGGTATAAATTTTTCATTATCAAAAATCGCCTTTTCATTGCAAAATCAGCATTTTCAAAGACGATTTTCTCAAGTCCTAGGACATTTCAAATTATGAAATTTGTTGTGTTATACTCAAATTTTGATAAAATTCGATATTTCATATTTTTTCTCAAAAAATTGAATATTCGAAGAAATCTGGAAAATCGTCAAAAAATTCAAAAATAAAAAATTTTTGTTCTTCAGAAAATGTATGAAATATCAAATTTCGTCAAATTTTAAGAATAAAACAACAAATGTCATGCTGTTAAATGTCCTAGGACTTGAGAAAATCGTCTTTGAACGCGCTGCTTATTCACTGAAACGGCGTTTTTTGGTACTGAAACTGATATAGCTTGTCTGAAATTGGCGGGCGGATTTTGAAGTTTTCAGAGATTGCTAGATTGGCTATTTTCAACATATACTGAAATTTTCATCAAAATCTGGGTTTGTGAGGTGTTGAGGTTCCCTCGCAGAAGTTTTCCGATAAGCAAATTTGTTTTTTAGAAGGCCCGTCTACCTCTGCTGGTTCTTTGGCTGGTCTTTTGGAGCCAATACCGATTGTCGGATTCAACTGGCCACCACTTCTGAAGAAAGTCATTGCACTCGATCATCACCGCATCCATCAGCACTTTGAACACCAACTTCCATGTAGATTCACAGTGGACAAAATTATGGAGGAGGTGAATTATTATGAACTTGCTCAAGAACAATTCAGCAATGTTCCTTTTCTTTCTATCTCAAAAACTGAGCACAAAAACTTTTCTAGTTTGAGATAATTCTTATTTCAATCCGGAATTTCTGTTCTCTTCGTTTTTTCGACTATTCTTGTCGAAAACGAAAAATTATTCTCACAATGTTTCAAAAAATGCAAAACAAAACAGAAAAACACACCCATTTGGAAGCCGTTTTTGACTCAATAATATAAAGTAATGATTACAGTACCTCGAGCACTTTGCAACCTTGCCGGAAGTCACTGATGATGGACCAACCAACACCGTTCTAATCAAGAAGAACCTTGCTATGGTGAAGAGGATGTTTAATGCGGTTCTCCGGTTTGTGACTTCTTCTTGAAAACTTTTTCTTGAAAATCGTTTTATTTTTAGAAACTTCCTCCTCTACAAACCGGAGAGATTCGGCTACAATGACCTGTTGAAAGAGAACGCCGAGGAAAACAAGGTGGAGTATCAGTGTGTCAGCCAACTGCCAAATCTCCCAGCATCGGAGCTCTTTGGATTGGCTCATCTTCTCCGATTGTTCGCTAACTTCCCGCAGCAATTGAAGAACTTGAAGCTCAATAATGCGGTGATCAATGTGAGTTTTTACTCTTTATATAAAGCGTTACCATTAAAATTTTACAAATCTTTGAATTTAGCCAAAGTTATCATCTCAACATGATAATTTTAATGGAAAATTTTCAAATTTGGGTGCCTTAAAAGAATTTGTAGACTACAGTAATAAAGTTCTGTGTTTGATTCAAAATCCTTTATGTCTTCAAAATAAACTGACAAACAAACTGACGTACAGTGTTTTCTGCCACCGCAATTTGACCATTTTCAATTTAAATACCGTAAACACTCCAATAGAACGGCACTCGAATCGTCAAATTTGAGCCTATGTATCCCATTTTCTGTGAGAGATATCAAAAATCAGACAACTCATGAAATGTTGCTGATGTCATGATGAACATTTTATCGGTTGACAACTTTTTGATATCTCTCAAAAGAAGTGAGATATATCAGCTTAAAGTGGACGGATCTGGGTGGCGTTCTATTAGAGTATTTACGGTAGTAGTTTTCGGAAAAAATGCCTGCCAGATTCACATGAATTCTAAATAAAATCCAAAATTGTATCAATGAATGTTTCCAGCACACCATTGAGTCCTTGCAAGGATTCATGGACTTCCTCGAAGAGAACCGAGAGAAATACTGGCAAGAAGATTGCGGCTATGTGACACTTCCATCGTATATCCGACGTCAGCTGAGCGCCAATGGCATGTAAATGTCAAAATTCAGAATTCCCACTCTCATCGACTTCCATCGCATTCTTTTCTTTCAAAATTTCCCTCATATCTGATCTTATTTCCCTATCACTTCCCCATGATCTTATTTCAAGAATCTCGTTCTCTTTCGATACTTCCTGTTGTGTTAAACAATTTTTCCGCAAATAAACGCTGTAGCATGAAATCAAAAAGGTTGAGTAGTCAACAAAATTAAAATTCATTATAATAATTTCCACTCAAAATAAAAGAGGAGCCAATGAACTTGTTCTGATACTGCTCACAACTTGAAGAATTGCAGCAATTCCAATGCAATCAATCTGAAAGAACTGGTTACATATAATTTCATTCAGCTTGAATTTAACTCACGGTAGAAAGTTTTTTTGCATTGGAGTCTCTTGTTCATACAATGAGGATTTTGAAGATTTTGAAGGATACACTGTTGCTTGCTCGGTTTTTTCGCATGACGTCATCTTTGAAGGATACACTGTTGCTTGCTCGGTTTTTTCGCATGAAGTCATCTTTGAAGGATACACTGTTGCTTGCTCGGTTTTTTCGCATGAAGTCATCACTAAAATTTTATAAAATTTTTTTGTTCCCTTTAATTTCTAAAGATTTAATATTTTAATTTTCAATAAATTCTTCACAATGAAACCTCAACACCTCACAAACCCAGATTTTGATGAAATTTCAGGATATGTCCGGGATAGCCTATCTAGACATAATCGTCTTTGAAAATCGCTGTTTTGCATTGAAACAGTGATTTTTGGAACTAAAACTGATATAAATCGACTGAAACTGGCGGGCGGATTCTAAACATTTCTTTTTTTATGACTTTTCTATGTCTAAATAGGCTATCCCTGACATATCCTGCAATTTTAATCCTAATCTGGGTTTTTGGTGTGTTGAGGTTCCCTTGTTAGTTGAGTTAGTAGAACGTATTGAGTTTGAGGAAAGAAAACTAACCGTTCATGGCACAAGTGACATGGATGAACAAGACAAAAAGAAAAATAACAATGTTCGAATTCATTTTTGGTTGATACAAAGAGAGGAACACTTCTCCTTATATACCGAAATTTTTTTCTGCGAATTTTTCAAAGCCCGCCCATTTCTGCTTTTTCGAACAATTTTAGCACCGCCTCTCCACAAACGTCATCCAAAGATCATCGGTTGAACGATGCATTGAAATGAAACATATCATTGATGAACCAAATTAACTGGTAAATAATAATTGAAGCAAAGAAAAATGCAATTTGGAAATTACACAACTGAATAAAAATAATTGCATGTAAATGAGTCGTGTTCTAAAAAAAACAACATATCAATTTGATGGGAGTTTTACGAAAACTTTAGTCCAAAAAAATAGCAAAATCTAACACTTCCAAACACAGAAAATGAAACATACAACTACACAAACCTATGAAATGGGGTAGTCAATTATAATTTGATGCGAATCAACAAAAGGAGAAGGTAATGGTAGTACAGTGCTTCACAAAATGATGCTCCCACCCTTCGCTTGCACTGAAACACCTATTTAGGTGAAGGTTCGTGAGAAGGTGTCAAAATGAAAAACAAGGGTCTCCCTTCGAAACCTACGTACAAAGAGTTTGAAGCCACCAACGTTATCCGGAAACGAAAAACCGGAGAAAATCCAAAAATCACGTTTCGGCCGATCCACAAAATGATGCTTCCACTCTGAAAAAGTGAGATTTTGGAGGTTTTTAAGCTCTGCGGCCACCTTTTGAAAGCCTGAATTTTAAGAATTTTTAGATTCTGACTCCCATACACAGAGACCATTATACAGGGTTAAGGCTATTTGAATTCGGGATGTCCGATTTCTGAATTTCTGGAATCCGGAATCAGGATTTCCGGATTCATAGTTTTGGATTCCGGATTTTCCAATTCTGAACGTTGTATACTGAAACAGGTGTACTGGACTTTAAATATGCTTTCCGGATTTTGTGTTCTTCAAAGCTGCAACAACACTTCTGATTTTTTTTTCACCCTTCTTTTGGATTTCGTACACCAATTTAAATATAGCAATCCATCTTTCAACTGCCCTACTTTTCGATTTATTTTTTATTTCGATGCTTTCTGTTTTAAAATTGTAAAACTAATGATTTTGATGATATTTTGATTTTCATTTTTTCAATGGTTTTTGAGTGTTTATCAACTTCAATTGTTATCAGACAGGGCGCGGTTCTCTTTTTGTTATGCTAATTTCTTTATATCACGCAGCACAGAAAAAATGTTTTGTCATGTAATATTTTTGTTGAAAAGCTTTTCAATTTTTTTGTTGAAAACCTATTCAAAAAAGTTTTTATCTGAAATGAGGTTTAAGAAATATGGTTCGGCAAAAAAAGTAATTAACAGTCAGCAGGATTCGAACCTACGCGGGGTTTAGAAAAGGCAGACAAATAATGGAATAAGAGAGAACAGGAATAGGAAAAACTTGGAGTGGGTGAAAGTTTTGCAAATTTTGAATTCGAAGGACAAAAAATTGGAGTATATGTACATATGTACAAAATTTTGATTTAGGCAAATAAATACTACATATTATTATTTGAAATTTGAAAAACAATGACATTTTTGGACTAATTATTTGAACAGGGAAGATTTTTTGCTGTGTAAATTTTTGAGCATCTTGAAGGAGTAGTCGGGCACGCGGTAGGACCACATTACATTCTTTATTCGGAAGAGCGTCCAAGAATTAGAGGAGTTTGTCATGGTGCTGAAGTTGTTTCTATTTTTCCTGCTTTTTTTTGCAATCTCTAGTTGCACCTTTCTTCAATGCCTGAGAAATTTATTAACGCGATTTTTTTTCTCGAAATTATCCCGGTCAGAATTTTATGCCGGAAATGGTCGGAATTTTCGAAATTCCGAATTCTGTTTCCAAGATCCTTGCTTCGAATGTTCATTCTTTTTTCGATGGCTAATCGAATATCTCGTCACAATGATATCTGGAGGAAAATTGTCAAAAAAAATCGTTTTACCCCAAGCTAGTGGAAAACACGTGGACCACTTCTTGACATATGAAATTAGACTATTCTCAACTGATATATTTTTGAATTGTGCAAACCCGAAGAATTCTCCAATCTTTTGAAACCTGTATTGGGTCTTTAGTATTTCTTTTTTCAAAAAAACAACCATCCATTATTTTGTATTCTTTCTTTCAATTAGATGTTTTTTTTCCAGTTTAGGAATCTTCTTAAACAAAAATTTTCCCCATTTGATTTCAACCAAGAACAATCTAATAAGGGAAGGTTTTTCAGACAGCGGTTGAGAATTTCCTCGAAATTTATGCAAAGGTACTTTCGAACATGCTGAATCCAAATCCAAAAAAATGTTTAGCCCGTTCTCAAAAGGATTCGAAATATGGCCTCTGAAAATGCTTTCAGTACTAAATTTTGACCAAAAACATGCATTTTTCAAGGTTAAAAATTATTTTTTCAGGATTTGCTTGATTGCGAAACTCACTTTTGAACATTTTTCTATCTACTGAAATAATTTTTGAAAATTTTCAAAAAACATTTTTTTGGAAATTTTTGAAAAAAATCATCATGGAGTCCCACACAGTTTGAAAATTATTTCTGAACTTTTTTGAAAAGTGTCAAAAAAAGTTCCAGTTATTCAGAAACGATAAAAACAGCATTCTGAAAAATTTTGACAGCCCAGTGTGGTCATGGGATCGAAAAATCTCCAAAATCTGATTGTTGTTAGAACTTTGACAGTCCCTAGGTTCATAAATTTCGCTTGAAATTAACTGAAACCTATAGAAATATGTTCAAATCTTGTATGTGATCAATTTAACAGTACCCCACTTCAAAAAGAGCAAAATTTGGGCAATTTTCAGAGGCTGAAATTTTCGTTTTTAATGATAAGAGGATGTAAGGACCGCTCGAAAAGACCATTATCTATTTTTCTCCCAAACTCACACAAAAACTTTTTTTGTGAAAACTTTTGAAAATAAGCAAAAAGTGTCAGATAGTGCCTAGTAGGGCAAACTTGAAATCAAAAAATAGTTTTAAAAAATGCAAAAAAAGTTTTCCCACGTTGGGGGTCGAACCAGCATAGTCACTTCTAATGAGTCACCTTCTACCACACCACCACACAACCACATTTTCCTCTCACTCGAAAGTGTAGAGGAGGGGGGGGGGGAAGTCGAAATCGCCCCAAAACTTCATACAAACTTTTTCGGAATGCGAGTGAGAACGGGGTAAAAATTTTTTGTCATCGTATAGAGCATGTCTTAAACTATAAGTATGCAAATTTTGAGCAAATTCTCAACCGTTGTCTAACAAACCTTTCCTTATAAGACCATATGCAATTTTTTCCGTTCGTCCCGAATATACCTGTTGCACAGTGTCTCGTACGGTCGGACCGATTCTGACCGGCATCTACCAACGACCCAAAAGGTAGAAAAATCCGAAGTGACCTTATTGTCACACTTATCCTTTTCCAGAATACCGCAAAAAAAACGACCCCTCCGCTAATCTCCCCTAACCTCCTGTCCAAAATGCAGCACGACAATGACCATTTGGCCCGCTGCCATTGCGTGTCCCGGGAATGTGTGGAAACAAAAGAATCTATTTCCTTATTCTATTAAAAGAATAGAGCTGGATGATTGAAAAAGAGTAACGGAAGACACTACTAGAAGTGAAAACCACACTTGTCTAATATTTTTTCAGATTTTATTTCGAACCTGAAAACATATCTATCGGCAAAGTATTATCAATTTTACTATTTTTTGTTGAAAACAAACAAATTCCGATGCTTGAAAAATATAGTCGGAATTTTTGGATGAGACTAAAAAATAAAAAACTCAGGGAAAGAAACATTTAATTCTGTACATGAACTTTTTGAAAAATTCATCCGAATGAGATAGGTCACTTGAAACAAACTAAATGTTGGAATTTCCAGAAACAGCATCAAGGTCCAAGTTTTTACAATTTTAAAGGGACGAATTTGAACAAAAAATGTTGTAAAATACAAAATTGAAGCCCTATTTTCCTTTAGTAAACTACATAAGTCTGAAATATTTAAAATGAGATTACATCTCATGTTTACATTGTCCCACCCAACAAAGTATACGATATTTTTAGACATCCAAAGTTGGCCTAACTAATTTCCAATTGGAACCCTTCTGAGTTGTTTTCAAGCTAGGACGACATTTCTGAAGTCACAACTCTGATTTTTTTTGCTCTTTTTTGAATGAGTTCTTTAATATTTTCATAATTTTCATATTAAAATTGGAAACCAATCTGATTCTTTGATCCTTATATTTTCAAATAGTTTTTACTTGTTATTCTCCTCCAGATATTTTCAGACAGGGTTCGGTCGTTTTTTGTGATACAAATTTATTATTCAACAGGACAACAAACTATTTTGTTTTGTGATATTTGCAAAGATACGTTTTCATGTTAGAAGGTTTTGAAAATTAGATGAAACGTTTTTCAACAAATAGGATTTCAGAGACATACAGAGATGTAGCTAGATCAGATTTTCTACCAGGAATGGTTTTTTAGTGGTGGTGGATTGAGTAATTGGGGGGAATTGAAATGGGTTGGTTGGAAAAGGCATTCCAGAAGCGAAAAAATTGTTGAACGGGAAGAGAAAGGGATTAAATAGCATCTGAGTAGCTGGAACCAAATTGATTGTTTGAGTCACACCTGGGGATGGAGTAATTCTTGGGAACTTCGGTGATGAAGACGTGGAAGTGCTGTCATCGGTTAATCCAGAAGCTGATGAAGATTTTCTCTTTTTTCCATTCACTTCGTTGTTTTTTGGGAATTTGTGGTAACACTTGGGGTTCTGCATTTTCTTCATGTGGGCGAGTGTTTTGTTCTGAAAACAGATGTAATTATTTCGAGATCATCACTTATATAGCTAAAAGGTGGGGGTAACAAGAGCAGTAATTGTCCGCAAAGGCCCCTTGAAGAGTTGAACCTGTAGGCTTATTTTTGGACGTGCCGCGCCCCTACCGGCTAAGCTACGGTACCGCAAACTAAGGTGGCTGAGCGGTGTGGTGTATAATATCGACATTTCAGCAACACGCTGTATGAAGTCTAAACACTGAACATCATCACATAAGAATTCAAACCCCATCTACAAAAAGCTTCTAGCTCCCTCGTTCGAGTATATTGTTTCTTACATAATAGTTAGAGACAGCGATGAACTCGGTGTATGGGATCTTGATAACCATTGGTTGGTTGAAGATACGAGATTGACCTTGTGATGGAACCTCGAAAATGGTGAGCACTGGAGCGTACTTCTGCATTGTCACAAGAGGAATCTGAACATAATTTTAATTGCACTTTTCAAATGAACATCTGAAAACCAACCATTGTTGCGTCAGTTGTATCCAAGTCAGTTGTAATTTTGAAGTTGTCGAAGCAAATCTGGGATTTCATCCATTCTCTGAAAGTTCGAAATTAATCTGGATTACATTTTTTATCACAACTCACGTTCCAGTTCTAACCCCATCCTTGTGCCAAATATGTTTAGACATCCTATGATCATAGAGTGCTTCTCCAGACACTACCCACTGTTCATTGGAATATGTGTAACGACGGTCATCGACAAGCTCCATTTGAATCATGATGGCATACATCTTGATGGGATCCAACCCTCTGACGATGTACTCCATTTTTGGGAATAAGTTCAATCCGCTTTTTTTCACACGCATCTCATGGACTTGCGTATGAAAAAGCTTCCATTTAGCGTCTTGGGCCGGAGAAAGAGTTACGGTAACTGAACTCGCCATTGCTTTATTTCTCTGGAACGAAAAAAATCGAAATGAGGTAGAGACTGAAAATAAATAAAAAGTGTAACACAGAAAGAAACTAAACAGCAAAGTGGTAATATTCTGAGTTGGATGCGAGACAATGGAGGGGAGGCAAGTCGACACCTATCCTCCAAGCTCCTCCCCCTGCATCTGGTGGTCCAGTGTTTGGATGGTCCAAACATGATCTGGCAAGGTCCTGCATAAAAATGTAGATAAAACGTGGTAAAAAATACCGTAATCCAATAGCATAATTATCAGCAGGGACTGAAATGTCGGAGGGTAATGAAGGATATTTAAGAAATATTATACCTCTAAAATTGTCCTTTTTAAAGAAATGTGGTATGTTGGGAAACCTTATACATCGTCAGAGAGTTGGATCCCATTAACATGTATGCCATCATGATTCAAATGGAGCTTGTCGGTGACCGTCGTTACACATATTCCAATGAACAGTGGGTAGTGTCTGCAAAAGCACTCTATTTTCATGGGACGTCTAAACAGATTTGTCACACGGATGGGGTTAGAACTGGAACGTCAGGTGTGATAGAAAATGTAATCCAGATTAATTTCGAACTTTCAGAGAATGGATGGAGTCGCTGATCAGCTTTGACCACTTCAAACTTACAACCGAATTGAAAACAACTGACGCAACAATGATTGGTTTTCAGATGTTTATTCGAAAAGTGCAATTAAAATTATTTTCAGATTCCTCTTGTGACCATGCAGAAGTACGTTCCAGTGCTCACCATTTTTGAGGCTTCATCACAAGGTCAATCCAGTCCAATTATCTTCAACAAACCATTAGTTATCAAGATTCCATACACCGAGTTTATCGCTGTCACTCACTATCATGTAAGAAACAATTTACTCGAACGAGGGAACATGAAACATTTTGAAGCTTTTTGTAGATGGGGTTTGAATTCTTATGTGTTGATGTTCAGTGTTTAGTATTTATACATCGTGTTGCTGAAATGTCGATATTATACACCACACCGCTCAGCCACCTTAACTTGCGCTACCGTAGCTCAGCTGCTAGGGGGCGCGGCACGTCCAAAAATAAGCCCACAGGTTCAACTCTTCAAGACCGAAATTCCCAAGAATGACTCCATCCCCAGCAGTTATTCAAGACATCAACTTGTCTCCAGCTACTCAGATGCTTTTCAATCCCTTCCTCTTCCCGTTCAACAACTTTTTGGCTTCTGAAACTACGCCTTTCCCAACCTACTCATTTCAATTTTCTCAAATTACTCAATCCACCACCGCCTCTTGTAAAAAACCGTTCCTGGTGGAAAATCTAATCTAGCCATGTCTCTCAAATCCTATATCAGTTGAAAAACGTTTTATCTATTTTTCAAAATTTTCTAATATGAAAAAGTATTTTTGCAAATATAAAAAATTGAACAGCTTTTATAGAGGATTTTTACAAAACAAAATAGTTTGTTGTCCTGTTGAATAAGATATTAGCATCACAAAAAACGACCACACTTTTGCTGAAAATGTCTGAGGGAAGAATAACAAACAAGAAACTATTTTAAAAATATCAGGAAATTATAAAAATATTAAAGAACTCATTCTAAAAAACGAAAAGAAATCAGAGTTGTGACTTCAGAAATGTCGTCCAAGCTCAAAAACGGGTTTCAATTGTACAGGGTGGGCCAAAAGTATGGTAACACAAGTTTCGTGCGAGCTGGTTGGCGCTGGAGTGGTTTTGGGGTTATGATATTATGTTTTCAATTTTCAGCATGTCTTAATTAGCTTATATCTAAATTTTCAAGTCGTTAGGTTAACTTTGACACAAATGGTGACCAGTTCTATACACCTATGCACCCTCGTTGAGGTAGCCAAGAGAGAGGTGGCCGTGGGTAGTGTCGGAAAAGCTCTCCGTTTCTTATGCATAACCATGTGGATAACCATCGAATAATTTTATTAGTTGAGTATGGTCAAGAACATTCTGAAAAACGTAATAACTTGATCGTTGGTTACTCCGGAGAGAATCAAGGCCGTCAGAAAACGAATTCGTCGAAATCACCGAAAATCATGAAAACCATGACCCATGAGCTGTGATTGAGCCGAAAATCAGTCAGATTAATTGTAAAAAGTGAGCACGGACTAACCCTATATCGTGTTCAAAATATGGGAATTCTGCCGGGAAACAACAATCTGGTACGCATCCAGAAGCGCAAATCCCCGATTGCTGGCACGCACCAAAATGAACACATGAATAGGATGTTTGTCGACCAGAAACTCTTCACGGTGGACGTTGAATCCTTATCAAAAAAAAAATCAAGTTTTTGCTCCGAGATCTGAGCTAGCTAATAAACATGGTTGGATGACCATCAGAGTTTCCTATCCTCAGAGCAATGTCGTTTTCGGTGCAACAACCTCCGAATTCTGATTTATGTAGATTTTGGGGTGGAAATCAACAAAAGTGCTGATAGAAATAATTTTTTTGGAGGAATGTGCTTCCGTAGACCAGATCACATTTTAAAAACCATGTTTGGACTGTTCAACATGATTCTGCTCCAGCTCACAAGGCGAAAATCGTTCAGCCAGGTTGCACGGCAAACTTTTCAAAATTCAGCACGACTTGCAAACGGCCAGCCACGTCGCCAGACATGAATCTGCTTGAATATTCCGTATATGGAATTTCTCAGTCAAGAGTCCGAGCATGTCCACAACCCAATTTGAAGTCATTGAAAAGTGTTTTGGACCTAGAACGGGCCATGTTATCCCCAAAATACCCCCGTGCCACAGTAGATGTGTTCCCGAAGAGACTCATAGATTTTATGACGATCAAAGGCAACTGCACCGAACAACTTTTATAATTTCATTCTTAGAAAGTATTCAGGAAACTATTGTCAAAATTTCAAGTCTGTTCGAGTATTTTTGGAGAAGTTACAGCACTTTGAATGTGTTACCATACTTTTGGCCCACCCTGTAAATTACAGGGTGCGTCAAAATTATTGCAACAAAAGTGTAGTGCGGGCCGGTGGGTGCTGGAGCATTTTCAGAGCAATGACTCAATGTCCATCATTTTCAGCATGTCTTAATTACCTTATTCCCAAATTTTCAAGTTTTTAGGTTGACTTTTACACGAATGGTGACTTGTTATATATTATACACCTATGCACCCTCTTCGAGGTGGCCAAGAGGAGGGTGGGCATGAGCAGCATTGGAAAAGCTCATGGAATCTAACGAACAACCTAGTGGATAGCTATAAAATATGTTTATTAGTTTGATACGGTCAAGAACTGTCTGAAAAACGTAAAATATCGTAATTTGATTGGTCTAGAGAGAAGTAAGGTCGGTAGAGAACGAGTTTGTCGAAATTCGCTCTGAATCATGAAAACATGAGCCGGGAGCTTTCATTGAGCAGTATTTCCGTCAGTGCAATCAGGAAAAGTGAGCTCGGTCTGACCCCATATCATATTGAAAAGACTGGAATTCTGTCTTAAAATAACAATCTGGCACGCATCCGGAAGTGCAAATCGACATTTGCTGGCACGCATCAATATGCAACAAGAGGATGATGTTCGGCGGCGAGGAACTCTTGACATTGAAGGCCGAATCCTTATTAGAAAAACATAGAGTTTGTTGACCTAGATCTGAGCTAGCTAATAATCATGGTAGGATGGCCAACCGAACTTCATATCCTTAGTACGTCATGGTTTTTGGCGCAAAAACCTCCGAATTCAATTTTTGTAGATTTTGAGTGATATTCAGCGAAGAGTACTGATAGGAAGAAAGTTTGTAGGGGTATATTTTTTCGTGGACCAAATACTATTCTGGAAACTAAGTTTGGACTGTTCCACGGTGTTCTGTTCTCGCTCACAAGCCAAAAATCGTTCCTCCAGGGTGCGCCTCAAAATTTTAAAGATACGGTACGACTTGCGGAAAGTCACCCTTGTCACCGTACATGATTTCGGTTGACGATTCCGCATATGGAATTTTTCAGTCGAGGGTCCTAGCACGTCCATATTCTAATTTGGAGTCGCTGGGAAAAGGTTGGACCCAGGACGGGCCCAGTTATCCCCAAAACACCTCCGTGCCACAGTAGACGCGTTACCGAAGAAACTCATGGATGTAGTGAGGATCAAAAGCAACTGCATCAAACAACTTTAATAATGTCATTTTTAGAAAGTATTCAAGAAACTATTGCCATAATTTCAAGTCTATTCGAGTATTTTCAGAGAAGTTACAGCACTTTGAATGTGTTGCAATAATTTTGACGCACCCTGTAATTAGGACAACTTTGGATGTCTGAAAATATGGTATACTTTGTTGGGTGGGACAATATAAACATGTGATGTAATCTTTTTTTTAATATTTCAGACTTGTGTAGTCTACTAAAGGAAGATAGAGCTTCAATTTTGTATTTTACACCAGTTTTTTGTTCAAATTCGTCCCTTTAAAATTATAAAAACTTGGAACTTGATGCTGTTTCTGGAAATTCCAACATTTCGTTTGTTTCAAGTGACCTATCTCATCGGATGAATTTTTCAAAAAAGTCATGTACAAAATTAAATTTTTTCCGTGAGTTTTATACATTTAGTCTCATCCAAAAACTCCGACTATATTTTTCAAGCATCGGAATTTGTTTGTTTTCAACAAAAATTAGTAAAATTAATGATACTTTGCCGATAAATGGGTTATCCGGTTGGAAAAAAAATCTGAAAAAATATTAGGCAAGTGTGGTTTTCACTTCTAGTAGAGCCATCTTCCGTGGTTCTTTCTAGATCATCCAGCTCTATTCTTCTTATAGCAAAAAAATAATCGATAGATTCGTTTGTTTGCACACATTCCAGGGACACGCAATGGCAGAGAGCCAAATGGTCATTGTCGTTCTGCATCTTTGACAGGAGGTTAGGGGAGATTAGCGGAGGGGTCAGTTTTTTGCGGTATTCTGGAAAAGGATAAGTGTGGCAATAAGGTCACTTTGGATTTTTCTACCTTTTGGGTCGTTGGTAGATGCCGGTCAGAATCGGTCCGACCGTACGAGACACTGTGCAACAGGTATATTCGGGACGAACGGAAAAAATTGCATATGGTCTTACAAGAGAAGGTTTTTTAGACTACTGTTGAGAATTTGCTCAAAATTTGCATACTTATAGTTTAAGACATGCACTATACGATGACGAAAAAATGTTCAGCCCGTTCTCACTCCCAGGTCGAAAAAATTTGTCTGAAGTTTTGGTCCGATTTCGGCGCGCAGGTGATTTCGGCTTCCCCCTCCCTCCTCTACCACTTTTGCGTGAAAGGAAAAAATCGGTTGTGTGGTGTTGTGGTAAAAGGCGCCTCATTAAGAGTGACTATGCTGGTTTGACCCCCACTGTGGAAAATTTTTTTTTGCATTTTTTGAAACTAACTTTTGATTTCAAGTTTGCCCCCCCCCCCCCCCTAGGCACTATCTGACACGTTTTGATTATTTTCAAAAATTTTCAATGAAAAAAAATATTTTGTGAGAGTTTGAGGAAAAAATAGGTAATGGTCTTTTCGACCGGTCTTTACATCCTTGTATTGTTAAAAACTGAAATTTAAGCCTTTGAAAATTCCTCAATTTTTCTCTTTTCGAAATGGGGTACTGTTAAATCGATCACATACAAGATTTGAACCTATTTCTATAGGTTTCAGTAAATTTCAAGCGATATTTCAGAAATTAGGGATTGTCAAAGTTCTAACAACAATCAGATTTTGGAGGGTTGAGCCCAAAGACAACATTGGGTTGTCAAAACTTGTCAGAATGCTGATTTTATCGTTTCTGAATAATTGGAACATTTTTTCGCACTTTTCAAACAAACTTTCGAAAAATCACTTTCAAAGTGTGGGGGAGTTTTTTTTTCAAAGTTTTTTGAAAATGTTCAAAAACTCTTTCAAAAGATAGAGAAATGTTCAAAAATGAGTTTCGCACTCAATCCTGAAAAACTAATTTTTAACCTCTAAAAATGCATGTTTTTGGTCAAAATTTTGTACATACATACTTTCCAATTTTTCGTCCCAGAAAATTTCCTTTTTTACGAAAGGTACGTTCTCGCAAAACCGATAATTGTCAGCCACATTCACCGTTTAAATCTCACAAAAAATCGCACGGTCTTTATTCAGTTTTAGCTCAAGTGTTATTTCTTCTATTCTTTCTTCTCATTTCTTTGTGGTAGCAGAAAAAGACTACCTCAACACGTTCCTTTTCATTTCTGTGTGTGTGTGTGTGTGTGTGTGTGTGTGTGTGTGTGTGTGTGCGTCACCGGCTTCCCTCGCGGGCTTCCCTTGCCTTCTTCTATAGAATGACAAACACAAACGACACTCCGCATATTTCGCCCGCGCGCACCGTTTAGCGTAAAACGACACACAAACGTTTTTGCCTATTTTTTTCCTATTTTCTCTTTATTTTGACGGTTCTCTACGCATTTTCATCGGAAAACGAGATAAACTATTAAGTTGTAGGACATACGAATACTTTAGCTTCTTTTTTCGACCGTTTTCTATTGTCATTTTCCTTTTTTCTCATCAACACAATTTTTATTTTTTTTCAGGAAATAATCGAAAACGTACCAAAATGTTCTGGCAGAAATGGTGAAAAGCAACGACGTCTAGGCCGGCTGGAGCGTTACCAGACTTGTTTGGAACCCAGTGATGGTCGGCTTGTTTCCGTTGTTCTCCCAGTTTCTAGCCAATATGAGTATAACAAATTTCGATAATAGCTTGTGAAAGCCGGGACGGGACAGAATGAGAGCAGTGGATTGGACGAAAAAAAAATCTTTTAGGTTACCAATTCATTTTTTGATGCTCCAGAATTATATTGACGTAGCTGCCGGCAGGAATCGGTGTTTCAATTTCTAACGTTTGAGGAAATCAAAGACTGGTGGAGATTTCATGTGGATGTTGGATTTCTACCATTTCTTCGACAATTTTTTAAGAACCTGAAAGTGAGTTACCAATTTACATGAATACAGCGACATTAATAAGTTTTCAGACAACAGTCGTATTTGAGAAGCGCAGATGCAACGATCTTCACGATCGGAATGATTGAATTTGTTTGAAGTACTGCTTGTGTGCTCTGGATTCTCCTTGCTGGTGTATTGTTGAATTGAAATTGGCTATATCTTGTGATGATCATACCAAGACGGGATGCTTTATGCAACAAAAACAGATACATTCTATGATCTATTTTGAATAGAATATGGTCAGTAAAAATATGGAAACCTACATCTATTGCGTTTTTACAGGTTGCAAAAGATGTCGGGAAAATCGTTGGAAAAAGAAGGATAACAAAATGTCGAGTGTCATCTTCCATTGGAGCTAGAAGATCTTGTCGTGACTTCAATGAATATCAGCTTTCTTCTGAGTGGACCTCTCTCCCCAATCTACTACCCAGTGATCACGTCAAATGCTAGCAAGGGAAAAATTGCCAAATTGGTGAGTTTTGATATTAAAAAATTAAAAAAACTGCCTAAAAACACCCATCCAATGATACCTCTAGCTGAAAGCTGAGCTCTTGCTGTTTTCAATACTTCAAAATAAGAAAAATCAGATAAAAACTTCTGAAAAATTGGTCACAGAGTCTCCTTTCTCGATAGATTGACCGTCTTGGACCCAAGCCACGCACCGCAGACTGTCGTTTTGCTCCAAATTTTCCTAGATTCACCTACCAAAGCGTGTGGAAGACCCTGCTAGTCGGAATGTCAGAGTCACCACGATTTCCGTGTCATTTCGGTTCTTTTTAGCTTGAAAATATGAAAAATCAGAGAAAAACCTCTGAAATGCTGGTCGCGGACTCTTCTTATCCGCTAAATGACCGTTTTAGACCCAGTCCACACACCGCAGACTGTCGTTTAGCTCCAAATTTTCCTAGATTCACCCACCAAAACGAGTGCAAGACCCTGATAGTCGAAATATCAGAGTCACCACGATTTCCGAGTCATTCCGGTTCTTTTTAGCTTGAAAATAAGAAAAATCAGAGAAAAACCTCTGAAATGCTGGTCGCGGAGTCTTCCTATCTGCTAAATGACCGTTTTAGACCCAATCCACACACCACAGACTGTCGTTTAGCTCCAAATTTTCTTAGATTCACCCACCAAAACGAGTACCCTGATAGTCGAAATATCAGAGTCACCACGATTTCCGAGTCATTCCGGTTCTTTTTAGCTTGAAAATAAGAAAAATCAGAGAAAAACCTCTGAAATGCTGTTCGCGGACTCTTCTTATCCGCTAAATGACCGTCTTGGACCCAAGCCACGCACCGCAGACTGTCGTTTTGCTCCAAATTTTCCTAGATTCACCTACCAAAGCGTGTGGAAGACCCTGCTAGTCGGAATGTCAGAGTCACCACGATTTCCGTGTCATTTCGGTTCTTTTGAGCTTGAAAATATGAAAAATCAGAGAAAAACCTCTGAAATGCTGGTCGCGGACTCTTCTTATCCGCTAAATGACCGTTTTAGACCCAGTCCACACACCGCAGACTGTCGTTTAGCTCCAAATTTTCCTAGATTCATCCACCAAAACGTGTGGAAGACCCTGATAGTCGGAATATCAGAGTAAAAATATGAAAACCTAAATCTATTGCTTTTTTACAGGTTGCAAAAGATGTCGGAGAAAATCTTTGGAAAAAGAAGGATACCAAAATGTCGAGTGTCATCTTCCATTGGAGCTAGAAGATCTTGTCGTGACTTCAATGAATATCAGCTTTCTTCTGAGTGGACCTCTCTCCCCAATCTACTACCCAGTGATCACGTCAAATGCTAGCAAGGGAAAACATAGATAAATTGGTGAGTTTTGATATTCAGAAATCAAAAAACTGCTTAAAAACACCCATCCAAATGATAGATGAATCTAAAAGCTAAGCTCTCGCTTTTTTCGAGACTTCAAAATGTAAAAAATCAGAAAAAAAAACTTCTGAAAAATTGGTCACGGAGTCTCCTTTCTCGATAGATTGACCGTCTTGGACCCAAGCCACGCACCGCAGACTGTCGTTTTGCTCCAAATTTTCCTAGATTCACCCACCAAAACGAGTGGAAGACCGTGATAGTCGGAATATCAGAGTCACCACCATTTCCGAGTCATTCCGGTTCTTTTTAGCTTGAAAATAAGAAAAATCAGAGAAAAACCTCTGAAATGCTGGTCGCGGACTCTTCTTATCCGCTAAATGACCGTCTTGGACCCAAGCCACGCACCGCAGACTGTCGTTTCGCTTCAAATTTTCCTAGATTCGGCCACCAAAACGTGTGGAAGACCCTGATAGTCGGAATATCAGAGTCGCCACGATTTCCGAGTGATTCCGGTTCTTTTTAGCTTGAAAATAAGAAAAATCAGAGAAAAACCTCTGAAATGCTGGTCGCGGACTCTTCTTATCCGCTAAATGACCGTTTTAGACCCAATCCACACACCGCAGACTGTCGTTTCGCTTCAAATTTTCCTAGATTCGGCCACCATAACGTGTGGAAGACCCTGATAGTCGGAATATCAGAGTCGCCACGATTTCCGAGTGATTCCGGTTCTTTTTAGCTTGAAAATAAGAAAAATCAGAGAAAAACCTCTGAAATGCTGGTCGCGGACTCTTCTTATCCGCTAAATGACCGTCTTGGACCCAAGCCACGCACCGCAGACTGTCGTTTCGCTTCAAATTTTCCTAGATTCGGCCACCATAACGTGTGGAAGACCCTGATAGTCGGAATATCAGAGTCACCACGATTTCCGAGTGATTCCGGTTCTTTTTAGCTTGAAATTAAGAAAAATCAGAGAAAAACCTCTGAAATGCTGGTCGCGGACTCTTCTTATCCGCTAAATGACCGTTTTAGACCCAATCCACACACCGCAGACTGTCGTTTCGCTTCAAATTTTCCTAGATTCGGCCACCATAACGTGTGGAAGACCCTGATAGTCGGAATATCAGAGTCGCCACGATTTCCGAGTGATTCCGGTTCTTTTTAGCTTGAAAATAAGAAAAATCAGAGAAAAACCTCTGAAATGCTGGTCGCGGACTCTTCTTATCCGCTAAATGACCGTCTTGGACCCAAGCCACGCACCGCAGACTGTCGTTTCGCTTCAAATTTTCCTAGATTCGGCCACCATAACGTGTGGAAGACCCTGATAGTCGGAATATCAGAGTCACCACGATTTCCGAGTGATTCCGGTTCTTTTTAGCTTGAAATTAAGAAAAATCAGAGAAAAACCTCTGAAATGCTGGTCGCGGACTCTTCTTATCCGCTAAATGACCGTTTTAGACCCAATCCACACACCGCAGACTGTCGTTTCGCTTCAAATTTTCCTAGATTCGGCCACCATAACGTGTGGAAGACCCTGATAGTCGGAATATCAGAGTCACCACGATTTCCGAGTGATTCCTGTTCTTTTTAGCTTGAAAATAAGAAAAATCAGAGAAAAACCTCTGAAATGCTGGTCGCGGACTCTTCTTATCCGCTAAATGACCGTTTTAGACCCAATCCACACACCGCAGACTGTCGTTTCGCTTCAAATTTTCCTAGATTCGGCCACCATAACGTGTGGAAGACCCTGATAGTCGGAATATCAGAGTCACCACGATTTCCGAGTGATTCCGGTTCTTTTTAGCTTGAAAATAAGAAAAATCAGAGAAAAACCTCTGAAATGCTGGTCGCGGACTCTTCTTATCCGCTAAATGACCGTCTTGGACCCAAGCCACGCACCGCAGACTGTCGTTTCGCTTCAAATTTTCCTAGATTCGGCCACCAAAACGTGTGGAAGACCCTGATAGTCGGAATATCAGAGTCACCACGATTTCCGAATGATTCCGGTTCTTTTAAGCTTGAAAATAAGAAAAATCAGAGAAAAACCTCTGAAATGCTGGTCGCGGACTCTTCTTATCCGCTAAATGACCGTTTTAGACCCAATCCACACACCGCAGACTGTCGTTTAGCTCCAAATTTTCCTAGATTCATCCACCAAAACGTGTGGAAGACCCTGATAGTCGGAATATCAGAGTAAAAATATGAAAACCTAAATCTATTGCTTTTTTACAGGTTGCAAAAGATGTCGGAGAAAATCTTTGGAAAAAGAAGGATACCAAAATGTCGAGTGTCATCTTCCATTGGAGCTAGAAGATCTTGTCGTGACTTCAATGAATATCAGCTTTCTTCTGAGTGGACCTCTCTCCCCAATCTACTACCCAGTGATCACGTCAAATGCTAGCAAGGGAAAACATAGATAAATTGGTGAGTTTTGATATTCAGAAATCAAAAAACTGCTTAAAAACACCCATCCAAATGATAGATGAATCTAAAAGCTAAGCTCTCGCTTTTTTCGAGACTTCAAAATGTAAAAAATCAGAAAAAAAAACTTCTGAAAAATTGGTCACGGAGTCTCCTTTCTCGATAGATTGACCGTCTTGGACCCAAGCCACGCACCGCAGACTGTCGTTTTGCTCCAAATTTTCCTAGATTCACCCACCAAAACGAGTGGAAGACCGTGATAGTCGGAATATCAGAGTCACCACCATTTCCGAGTCATTCCGGTTCTTTTTAGCTTGAAAATAAGAAAAATCAGAGAAAAACCTCTGAAATGCTGGTCGCGGACTCTTCTTATCCGCTAAATGACCGTCTTGGACCCAAGCCACGCACCGCAGACTGTCGTTTCGCTTCAAATTTTCCTAGATTCGGCCACCAAAACGTGTGGAAGACCCTGATAGTCGGAATATCAGAGTCGCCACGATTTCCGAGTGATTCCGGTTCTTTTTAGCTTGAAAATAAGAAAAATCAGAGAAAAACCTCTGAAATGCTGGTCGCGGACTCTTCTTATCCGCTAAATGACCGTCTTGGACCCAAGCCACGCACCGCAGACTGTCGTTTCGCTTCAAATTTTCCTAGATTCGGCCACCATAACGTGTGGAAGACCCTGATAGTCGGAATATCAGAGTCACCACGATTTCCGAGTGATTCCGGTTCTTTTTAGCTTGAAATTAAGAAAAATCAGAGAAAAACCTCTGAAATGCTGGTCGCGGACTCTTCTTATCCGCTAAATGACCGTCTTGGACCCAAGCCACGCACCGCAGACTGTCGTTTCGCTTCAAATTTTCCTAGATTCGGCCACCAAAACGTGTGGAAGACCCTGATAGTCGGAATATCAGAGTCGCCACGATTTCCGAGTGATTCCGGTTCTTTTTAGCTTGAAAATAAGAAAAATCAGAGAAAAACCTCTGAAATGCTGGTCGCGGACTCTTCTTATCCGCTAAATGACCGTCTTGGACCCAAGCCACGCACCGCAGACTGTCGTTTCGCTTCAAATTTTCCTAGATTCGGCCACCAAAACGTGTGGAAGACCCTGATAGTCGGAATATCAGAGTCACCACGATTTCCGAGTGATTCCGGTTCTTTTTAGCTTGAAAATAAGAAAAATCAGAGAAAAACCTCTGAAATGCTGGTCGCGGACTCTTCTTATCCGCTAAATGACCGTTTTAGACCCAATCCACACACCGCAGACTGTCGTTTCGCTTCAAATTTTCCTAGATTCGGCCACCATAACGTGTGGAAGACCCTGATAGTCGGAATATCAGAGTCACCACGATTTCCGAGTGATTCCGGTTCTTTTTAGCTTGAAAATAAGAAAAATCAGAGAAAAACCTCTGAAATGCTGGTCGCGGACTCTTCTTATCCGCTAAATGACCGTTTTAGACCCAATCCACACACCGCAGACTGTCGTTTCGCTTCAAATTTTCCTAGATTCGGCCACCATAACGTGTGGAAGACCCTGATAGTCGGAATATCAGAGTCACCACGATTTCCGAGTGATTCCGGTTCTTTTTAGCTTGAAAATAAGAAAAATCAGAGAAAAACCTCTGAAATGCTGGTCGCGGACTCTTCTTATCCGCTAAATGACCGTTTTAGACCCAATCCACACACCGCAGACTGTCGTTTCGCTTCAAATTTTCCTAGATTCGGCCACCATAACGTGTGGAAGACCCTGATAGTCGGAATATCAGAGTCACCACGATTTCCGAGTGATTCCTGTTCTTTTTAGCTTGAAAATAAGAAAAATCAGAGAAAAACCTCTGAAATGCTGGTCGCGGACTCTTCTTATCCGCTAAATGACCGTTTTAGACCCAATCCACACACCGCAGACTGTCGTTTAGCTCCAAATTTTCCTAGATTCATCCACCAAAACGTGTGGAAGACCCTGATAGTCGGAATATCAGAGTCACCACGATTTCCGAGTGATTCCGGTTCTTTTTAGCTTGAAAATAAGAAAAATCAGAGAAAAACCTCTGAAATGCTGGTCGCGGACTCTTCTTATCCGCTAAATGACCGTCTTGGACCCAAGCCACGCACCGCAGACTGTCGTTTCGCTTCAAATTTTCCTAGATTCGGCCACCAAAACGTGTGGAAGACCCTGATAGTCGGAATATCAGAGTCACCACGATTTCCGAGTGATTCCGGTTCTTTTAAGCTTGAAAATAAGAAAAATCAGAGAAAAACCTCTGAAATGCTGGTCGCGGACTCTTCTTATCCGCTAAATGACCGTTTTAGACCCAATCCACACACCGCAGACTGTCGTTTTGCTCCAAATTTTCTAAGAGTCACCCACCAAAACGAGTGGAAGACCCTGATATTCGGAATATCAGAGTCACCACCATTTCCGAGTCATTCCGGTTCTTTTTAGCTTGAAAATAAGAAAAATCAGAGAAAAACCTTTGAAATGCTTGTCGCGGAGTCTTCCTATCTGCTAAATGACCGTTTTAGACCCAGTCCACATACCGCAGACTGTCGTTTTGCTCCAAATTTTCTTAGAGTCACCCACCAAAACGAGTGGAAGACCCTGATATTCGGAATATCAGAGTCACCACCATTTCCGAGTCATTCCGGTTCTTTTTAGCTTGAAAATAAGAAAAATCAGAGAAAAACCTTCGAAATGCTTGTCGCGGAGTCTTCCTATCTGCTAAATGACCGTTTTAGACCCAGTCCACATACCGCAGACTGTCGTTTTGCTCCAAATTTTCTAAGAGTCACCCACCAAAACGAGTGGAAGACCCTGATATTCGGAATATCAGAGTCACCACCATTTCCGAGTCATTCCGGTTCTTTTTAGCTTGAAAATAAGAAAAATCAGAGAAAAACCTTTGAAATGCTTGTCGCGGAGTCTTCCTATCTGCTAAATGACCGTTTTAGACCCAGTCCACATACCGCAGACTGTCGCTTAGCTCCAAATTTTCCTAGATTCACCCACCAAAACGAGTGGGAGACCGTGATAGTCGGAATATCAGAGTCACCACCATTTCCGAGTCATTCCGGTTCTTTTTAGCTTGAAAATAAGAAAAATCAGAGAAAAACCTCTGAAATTCTGGTCGCGGACTCTTCTTATCCGCTAAATGACCGTTTTAGACCCAGTCCACACACCGCAGACTGTCGTTTCGCTCCAAATTTTCCTAGGTTCGGCCACCAAAACGTGGGGAAGACCCTGATATTCGGAATATCAGAGTCACCACGATTTCCGAGTCCTTCCGGTTCTTTTTAGCTTGAAAATAAGAAAAATCAGAGAAAAACCTCTGAAATGCCGGTCGCGGACTCTTCTTATCCGCTAAATGACCGTTTTAGACCCAGTCCACACACCGCAGACAGTCGTTTCGCTCCAAATTTTCCTAGATTCACCCACCAAAACGAGTGGAAGACCGTGATAGTCGGAATATCAGAGTCACCACCATTTCCGAGTCATTCCGGTTCTTTTTAGCTTGAAAATAAGAAAAATCAGAGAAAAACCTCTGAAATGCTGGTCGCGGAGTCTTCCTATCCGCTAAATGACCGTTTTAGACCCAGTCCACATACCGCAGACTGTCGCTTAGCTCCAAATTTTCCTAGATTCACCCACCAAAACGAGTGGAAGACCCTGATAGTCGGAATATCAGAGTCACCACCATTTCCGAGTCATTCCGGTTCTTTTTAGCTTGAAAATAAGAAAAATCAGAGAAAAACCTCTGAAATGCTGGTCGCGGACTCTTCTTATCCTCTAAATGACCGTTTTAGACCCAATCCACACACTGCAGACTGTCGTTTTGCTCCAAATTTTCTTAGAGTCACCCACCAAAACGAGTGGAAGACCCTGATAGTCGGAATATCAGAGTCACCACGATTTCCGAGTCATTCCGGTTCTTTTTAGCTTGAAAATAAGAAAAATCAGAGAAAAACCTTTGAAATGCTTGTCGCGGAGTCTTCCTATCTGCTAAATGACCGTTTTAGACCCAGTCCACACACCGCAGACTGTCGTTTCGCTTCAAATTTTCCTAGATTCACCCACCAAAACGAGTGGAAGACCCTGAAAGTGGGAATATCAGAATTACCACCATTTCTGAGTCATCGCGGTATTTTTAGCATCAAAACGTAGACATTGATAAAATTGTTTTTCACATATTAAAAAATCTAAAAAATATTTCTTATTTTGCATTAGTACTCGATATTTTTTCAGATTCCGGTTGTTGCAATCGTAGATGTGGATGCTGTTTCGGGAGGTTAATAAGCAAAAAACGCAGAATTCAACGCATATGAGGAGCAATCTATGGTAGAACGGCGGCTGTTTAGAAGTTCAACGACAAAATCCGTTTCGGCGTTTTGAAATTCACTCGGACAGAATTTATCACTGCTCTCTGTATTCGAGAAACGAACAAATGCTTCATGCTCCGAACAAAAGCAGCAGCTACTTACCCAGCTAAAAATTTTTAAGTTCTCAGCAACTCAACCAACACACTGATAATGCGTGTTCTTAAAATTATTCAAAAAATGCAATGAAATGATAAAATTTTTACAATTCTGCGTCAAATTTAAAACCAATCGGTTTTATCACATTTGTTGGTTTGATCACAATTTTTTGTTTTGTTCGCATTCATTTATTCCAAAAACATTTACCCGAATATTCTTTGTTAATCCCCATCCCTTGGTCTCTTCGGACACTTCCCAATGCATTGTATCTAGCCTTCTCTTCCTTTTTCTTTACCTAATAAGCTTGAACTGGCAGAATTCGTGACTCCGTTGTCAGATGCGAGAACTCCAAAATTTTTTTCTTCGGAGTGTGTGGTTCCTAGCAAATGCACTCTATTGATAAAACGGCACGAAGCAGAAATATTCAATCTAGATTTTCCATTGTGTTTTTCATCCCATGTTCACGTGCAATGCCTCCTGTCGTTTCTCTAATCTTTTTCGGCCATCTCGGACCTTTCCCCCTAGTTGCGCGCACATCTTCCCTTGTCCGTTCCCGTCTTCAACACATCGAGGGTGATTTGTTGTACTCTCCCAACACACGAACAGACTCTCCTTCATTATGAACGACATGGCTCGTGCGTTCACAGACGAAGAACAACCTCCCACCACCCCCTTGACGCGTTTTGAGTGATGGCGCAGCTTTGGAGCACGTAGTCAAATCGCCTGATTTTCTTCTATTCAACCCGATTTTCTCATTGAAACTAAGGTTTCATTGTTTCAGATTGCATCAAATGCTGAATCCAACAATCTGTTTCCTATATTTCATGCCAATGTTGATGTTTCCACAAGTTTTCGGTGAGTTTTAACAATTTTCATAACGAAAAATCAACTTCGAACCTGGAAATTTGTTGAATGGTAAAGACGCTGATAGAAAACACTTGTTTTTCTTCCTATCATAAAGAGACCTGTCCAACATTGATTCGAAAGCAAGTTATCAATATTTCAGAACCCCCTCCAACCATCACACTGGACTAAAACATTCATTTTCTATCGGAATGTCTAATGAAGGATACACGATATCGACCAAATACAGCTACAATATTTGAGCATCCATGGTTCAACAGTGCTCCATCGAAGAGAAAGATGATTATGGATCATTTCACAGAAATTAACACTGATGTTCAAGAAAAGCTGATCATTGACGGAGATGAGGAATCTGTCGCAGGATCTGACGAAAAGGCACAGAGTCGTGGAGACCCTTGAAGAAAAGCTTCTGAAAGCCCTCGACCAGCAACAACAGAGTGATTCCAGGTTCTTGTACTTCCACCGAATATCGAAACACAGCCACCGGAAATTCCACAAAATGTTAAACCGGATAATTTCAGTTACACAGAGGTACGATTATTCTTAATGTCATCAGAGACGAAAAATACATGTGTAAGAAGCTTTTTGACAATTAGTAAGAGATGAACTGTTGCTCGGAAAACAGCTTCGGACTGAATGACTCGCTCGTAAAGATGCAACCGCGTTCAAAATATCGCACTACAACAATTCTCTCTCATTTCAGTTCTCCTTCTCCAACAACAACACCTTCTTCGAAGGCAACGCCGAATTTCTTAATACCATCATCCAATGATAGTAGTATGCACTTTTCCGCACCCGCTGTTCTCCATCGGAAACGTCAATCCTCGTCGCGAGGCTCTCAATATTTTGCATGAGCTCACCACCACGCTGGAGCACGAACAGAGTTTTAACTATTTCCATTCTCCACGATCCGAGCGTCAATCGCGACGTAAGTCTCCACGAAAATTTCAGAAACTTGATTCAAGTGTCTGAAATTCTATTCGAAATGGCAAATCGAATTCGATCTTCGTTGTGTCCACAGTTGAGACGTAAGTTGCACTGATTCTGCTTTGATAAATTTTTAATTTCGATTTTCAGATTTCTCCCATATCCGACTCATCATCACCGTTCTAGGGACCTGTGAAAGTTTCAATCCAAGAGTCGATCCAGCTGACCATGCAGGATACATTTTTGCGAAACAACAAATGGAAAAAGGCCCTTTCACAATGCAAAATCATGCTTTAGTCTACATCGACACCAGTAAAGATCGGAGCTGCTTCACGGCTTCATTCAAACAACATGTTTGAACAAATAAATTGCCTCGAGTGACTTCGACAACTAATAATGTGCATGGAGTCATAGAATACAAAGTTCAGAGGTAAGAACTTGCAGCAACGTTATAATGAACACCGTTTATCCATCAACGTTTCAGATAGCAACAAGACCATGACCTTCGAATAAGCAATAACTTTAAGCAGATGGAATTAACCTTATCGACGAACACGCCGAGAAATTCGTGGCAAAGTAAACCTCCTTGACGTGAACCTTCGAAACCATGATGGATGCTATGGAGAAATCCTCGGATAGCGGCTTATCTTGGCTAACTAAAATGCACAAGAAATTAGAGAATAGGAAGAAAGCAAGTATATCTTCAATGTCAATATAAGAAATAAAACGATAACGCCGATGATGAGAAGCCTGAATATTTTGAATTTTTACCAATGATTCACAAAACCTTCAGCTACTTGGAATTCCTACATTCAACAACCAGAAGATTACAGAAATGATCATTTGGACTCCAACAAGTTTTGGATTTTTGTTAAGGCGTGAGTCGTTTTACTTCAAAATGAAGTGCATCTACCATGCTCAGAAAAGTTGTCTGTAGTAAATATTGTGGTGGTTTTGGATGTTTCCTCTTCCACCCAATATTCACTATCGGCATCAAAGCATGTAGCCAAGACTGAGCAATGAGTTTTTATTTTCAAATAAGCTCATTACACTCTCGCGGACATTCAGATACTAAATTTTGAAGTTCTATTATAGCATTTTTCTTTTGATAACACTGAAAAATTTCAGAACAGGGTTTGCTGTCCCCACCTAGAAGCCAGAGAATCTATTAAACTTTCTTATTTGTTAGTTGTTTCAGCCACAAGAAATGACGATCTTTTAGATATATTCGCATTTCACTGTTTTTGGTAGCCGGTTCGCTTTTGCTTTTCTAATCCTGCTTTTTAGTACCAAAAAGTGCCAAAAATCCCAATTTCAGTGTAAAATCGGCAATTTTCAAATTTGATTTTCTCCACTCCCATGAGGTTTTAGGAGTCAAAATTTTTTGTATTATGCTTCAAATTATGTGGATATTCATATTTCAGACATTTTCTAAAAAAATACGAGTCTAAAGCCTCCAAGGAGTGAAAGAAGTCAATTTTGAAAACTGTCGATCTTCACTGAAAATGGAATTTTTATTGGCACTGAAACTGAAATTTCAGCACTGTAAAGGTTTCGAAAGCAGCCTTTGAAAACGGAACTATAGGTTCTCGACTATGCCCTTTCGATCTAGGCTGGTGGTTTCTGCTGACTCCTCACTTTGCTTTGAATGTTCCCTTGTAAGTTCTTGCTAAAGTGAGAGAATTTTTTTTTTTGATTATCAGACATATTTTCCAAATAATAAATTTAGAATTCATGAGAGTTCAATGAGTTTTAGTGCAATGGTTGTATTTTTTCTGCTCAAAACAAAATAAATATGAATCTGCAAAAAATTCTGATTCCGAAAAATTTTTTTTTGTAGATCAAAAATTTTTTTTTGTGTAGATCAAAAAAGTAGCGGATTTTCGAGCGGGCGGGAAATAACGTATTCTCGTTTTTTGAAATATATTGATTCTTGTCGTATTACTGTCATGTTCTCGTCTGGTTTCGGTTTTTCCATTTTTCTACTGTCAATTTTTTCCAATTTCCGACCTTTTTGACTCAAATTTTGAAAATGTTAGACTGTATCTCGACTAACTAGTGAATCAAGCTTTTTTGGTCGTTATCCGCCATTTTCAATCGTTTTTTAACCATTTTTGGCTCTGTCGAACCTATTGTTGAACAATTTTTGGCTCATTTATTTCTTTTTTCTTACCATATATTGCACCTTTTAAAAAACTTTTTTTCCAGAATGACAGACCAAAAGAAGCAGCCACAATTGGAATTTGAAAAAGACGAGGAGTGTGTGAGTCTCTACCAAGGAAAAACGGCCTACCTCGTGAAAATCGCCGGAGTCTCACATCGAAATAACAACACTCACTATACAATCAGCTATCCAGGATGGGGTGATCAACACGACGAGGTGATTTGTTCTACGGAAACCGAAGGACGCCTTTTCAAAATGACAATGGCCGAATTTAGCCAGAAATTTCCACATGCTGAAATTGGAGCGGATAAGTCTCACTCTCAAACTGGAAGAAAACGATCGATGGAATCCAAAAAGCATGAAGACGGGAAAGAAATTGCTTCCGAACCGAAAAGGAAGTTTCTTATCGATAAGAAGCCGGTGACCAAATGGCCACAATTCAAGCTGACTGGGCCGTTGGCTGAGATTCTGATTGAGGACCGGAAGTTGGTGAAGAGTGGAGTGTTGGGACAACTTCCGGCGGTGGTTACCATTGAGAAGATTATTGAGGAGGTGAGCATATTGAATTAAAATGCAGAGAATTTTAATAGCTATCTGTTGGTTGCAAATTTATCAGAAAATATGAATTTTGGAGAGAGTTATGAAATTTTAGAAGTCAAATTTTACATTTTCAACCATAGCTCCCGTTCAAATCAAGATTTTTGAACGATTGAAAAACCAATAGATAGCTCTTAAACTTTCCTATACTTTGATATAAGAATCAACAAATTTTCAGTACCACGAATTCGTGGATCGTCAAGTGGAAGACGCTCAACTCGACGACGCGATGACAAGCACTGTGATGACGCCGATGGAAGTTGAAAAACGGAAAATGGCGGCCAATGCGTTCAAGGACTATATCAATGGAAGTTTGAGGTGGGTTTGAAGCTAACTAGAAATTTCGAATACATTTAAAATTTTGAAAAAAATTACGGCTTTTGAAATTTTCAAATTGGAATTTTTCAGAACCCATCTGCTCTACTCTGAAGAATGGGAACAGTACGACAAGCATCAACAGAAAATCCTGGGTCCCAATCATGGTATGGAAGTGGAATGGGAGGAGTTTTCTAAGGAAGAGTTGGCTGAAAATGCTGAAAAAGAGAAACTAACGAGAAAAGCAAGAGGAAAGGCGACGATGATGAAAGAGAAGGACACACCAAAGTACGAAAAGAAGTTGAAGCGATTCATTGCCAAAAAGAAGTACGAGCCAGCCAAGTATTACGGATTTTCGCATCTTTTGAGATCAATCTGCAACTTTCATACACTCGTTGCCACTGCCGAATATGAGGAGGGAGCTCAGCAGGTGATTTTTTGAAAGTTTTGTTATTTTTAAATGCGCCAAAAGCGCCTCAGATTGTTGGAATTGTTATTTTGAAAATTCCAGAAAATCCAAAATGTGAAAAATTGAAATTTTCGACTTTGGAAAACTTAGAATTTTTGAAATTTCGGATACTCTGAAATCTTAAAAATTTAGAAAATTGTTGAAAGATTCCAATTAGTCAAAATTTAAAATTTCCAGATCATCCTACCTGGAATCCAACAATTCATTGACTACATCACTAAAAATTGGGCGAAATTCCACAAAAAATCGACCAACGACAGCGGACCATGAAGATCGAGAAACGCGAAAGGACTGGATCTGATCTTATCGCCCATTGTTACCGTTTTTTACTTGAATTTCCCACCACCGCTTCCCCATTTTCACTTTCTTTCCCTTTTCAAAAAACCCACTTTATTTTTTGAATTTCCCGGCTTTCAAACTGTTTCCTTCATTTTCTCTCTGCCCCACTTTTTTATTGCTCATATATATAAATTTTTATTCTTCGACCCCTTCTCCAAACCCAAAAAAACCGGTATTAAGAGAAGAAAGTTACAATTTTTATTTTATTTCAAAAATCCTATATGTTCCTTTTTGTCCCTCCTTCAATGCTTTTGGAAGTGTCTTTGAATTTTGATCTTCAAAATTTCTGAATTTCAGGACTTTCTAATTTTTGAATTTCTGAATTTCTCAATTTCTGAATTTTTCAGCTAGCTACAGTAATCTAGATGAATATTCAGTAATCCAGCTAGCTACCGTTAACTAGCTAAAGCTAAAGAAGTCTGATTAGCTACAGTGATCTAGCTGAAGCTACAGTAATACAGCTAAAGCTACCAAATCTTGCTGAAGTTACCGTAATGTGGAAAAGATTACAGTGATCTAGCTAGATGGTCATTTGGATTTCCAGGAGGGGTATATTTTGAAATTTCTAGATCACGGTATTTTATTCTCCCAACTCCATGCGATAGAAAATCACGTAACAGAAAATTATTATTGCTTAAACGCTATCTGTAATCTCTAGAAAACTAAAAAAATCAGAAGAATCAATATTCACAACATTGTGAAAATTTTTTGAATACAAAAAATGTCTGAAAATATAAACTTTGGATGAGTAAAAATTATTCCAATCATTTTGCGTTCCTCGATCTTCTTGGTCCACCGCCAAATTGAAATTGAGGTTCGAAAATATCAATTTTTCAGAATATTTCTGGTTTTTTTTTTCAATATTTCAAATTTGGAAAATTATCGATATTAAAAAAAAATACAGTTTCAAAATTTTCAGAAATTTTGAGTTTTCAAAATTTATCTGAAAATTTAAGAAATATCATTGCGGTCTTCCTTAATAGGAGTTTTGAATTTTTGCAAGGTTTAAGTTTCCAGATGTTTCTGAATTTCTGATTTTCTGAATTTCTGATTTTCTGAATTTTTGAATTTCTGAATTTCTGAATTTCTGAATTTCTGAATTTCTGAATTTCTGAATTTCTGAATTTCTGAATTTCTGAATTTCTGAATTTCTGAATTTCTGAAAATCTGAATTTCTGAATTTCTGAATTTCTGAAAATCTGAATTTCTGAATTTCTGAATTTCTGATTTTCTGAATTTCTGAATTTCTGAATTTCTGAATTTCTGAATTTCTGAATTTCTGAATTTCTGAATTTCTGAATTTCTGAATTTTTATTTGTTCGTATATTTTCTAAATTTCTAAAGTTCAGTTCCCGTAATATCCCACCATTCGAGTTTGGCGTCAAAAAATTGCCGCGCGACCGCGGTGCGTCGCGTCGCACACATGTTTTCTCTTTTCTCGCGGTCGTTTTTCAAGAAAAGTAGATTCTAGAGAAACGCAGAGAAGCAGAATGGGGACAAATGATAGAGACGCATAAAAAAACGAGTCGCCGCTATACACACCTATACACATAACATCACTTTCCCCATAGACGACTTGAATGAATAGACGTCTTTTCCAGGAACTCTCTAAAAATCCTTTAAATGTATGGATTTTGGAGAGTTTCTATGATTTTCACTGAAGATTATTTATATCCTATATTATCTTAATTATATTCTCTAAATTCTCAGAGTAAATATATTTCATTTTACTTATTGTTCTGGAATGTTATTTCGAAAAGGTGAGTTTTTTCTTTGAATCTGAATGTTTAACAGTTGGCAATGTTAATATTTTGAAAGAAATGAAATGAATTGTTCGAATTTCATTTAAATATGTTCAATTGGTACATCTTCTGGTATTATACATTTTCTGGTATTAGTATGCGGCCCAAAACTCACTTTTTCAGCCGTTCAATATCTTTAGGACCACCTGAAAATTTCGAAATCTTGGTGATTTTTTGTCAAATTTTCGCTTTCCAACTGGAAATAACTATCAGTTTCCGGCTTTCTTTGTTCATTTTCAAAAGTATCTCAAAGAATTTTCATAATTTGCCGACTTTCCTAATTATCATTTTTTCCAATTTTTCCTAACTTTTTGATATTTTTGTAAAAGTGACCCAATTGGTCAAAAAATTCAAACTATTGAAAGAGAACAATCATGGAGCATACAGAATATGATTCTGAGAAGCAAAATTAAGTACTGGGAGCGCAGTCAGCGCCTTGATTGTGTACATACACTGTGATGTTCCAGATATTGGGCCAAATTTGTAAAATTAGGTAAAATTGGAAAAAAAAATGATAATTAGGAAAGTCGACAAATTATGAAAATTCGTCGAGAAACTTATGAAAAAGAACAAAGAAAGCATATACTAGTACCTGAAGATGTATGGGTATAAAAATTTGGCTCCCGGTGTATTTTTGGATTTAAGAACGAATGGTGCTTACAGATTTTTGATGTCTCTCACCGTTTTTTCAGTACCGTGAAAATAGAGTGGGGTCCTAAAGATTTTGAACGCACTGTAGTTTCAGGTAACCATCGATTTAAGGCTTAGCTATCCGACAACTCAAAAGCGAGCTCGATTGACTGAAAATGAACTTGCAGTCGTTTTGGATGAAATTCCGCAGGTTTGAAAAAATGTTCACTGAAAAAAGAGGGTAAAGCAAATTTCAGGATATCAAAGATGACAAAGAAAACCGAGATTACCTTACTACAGCTATGCACAATCATAATCCCCATGCAGCATCAACAATGAAGGAGTCTGAATATCGGTTTACTATCCAGTTCATTTGTAGTCAAGCCTCCCAATTAGATCTTTTTGGGCATACTGTAAGTTAAGAATTCTTTGTACTAACCAACTTAATTTAAGAGGGAATTTCAGTCCTCAGATTTTGCTTTAATTTTGTTATAATAAAAAAAATCTAGAAATTTCAGAAAAAGTTCAGATAAAGTATAGGCTGAAAATAGATTTAAGTATTTTTGTTTCTGGTTCTTGAAGTTTTTCGTAATTGAGCGTAAAAAAAGAGATACATATTTCTGATATCTTTTACTGAAATCAAAATAATTGAAGTCAAAGTGAAATTATAAAAAACTTCTTTCAAAAAATTGGTTATTTTTTATTGCTGATTTTTATTATTTTTTCTAAGGAATTCTAGCCACTGTTTTCGATCAGTTTTTAGCAAAACATGATAAAAAGAACTGAGAAATGGGATTTTTTCGAAAAGAAATGATAAATTTCCAGCTAACTTTAGAATTAAAAAATCGAAAATTTTTTTCAGTGTTTGGTGTAAATCTTAACGTTTTCAGAAATTGACTCGTTATTCTTCCGGACATTTTCCTTCGAAAGTTTTTGAGAATTCAAAAAAGCAGTCGTAGAGCTCAAAGAGGTCACCGCTGAGGCTTTTCTGCTTTTTCTGGAGCTAATAAACGGTGAGTTGTCGGCAAAATTGAAATACTTGTAGACATTATTTCTTTGACAAAGTCATATTTTTTCAGAGGACGACATTGATAGTCCACCCAGCGCAGTTCAATGTGGCAGGCAGATATTTAAATATTTTTTGAAGATTCCATATTGAATAAAAGTTTTGTGATCGTTTCTATGCTCTCCTCATTTCGCAACATGACTCATTACCACCTTCAAATACAAAATTGCCAGGAAGGTACAAGTAACCATAAAATTTGACATTCCACCATGAGCAGCATGTTTTCCAAGTTGTAATCATAAAATTAGAGCATTGTCTACTTTTAATAATTTCATTTCCTTCAATTACCACTAATTATCTTTCAAATCCCTTGCCAAACAGGACAATTCTTCCTGGAAAAATTATCCATTTACAATGAAATTTCTTAAGATGACATTCATGAAACAATAGATGTATGGTAATCTGTGAATCTGAATGAATCATCGTGGGTTGATGATGTCATATTGCAGTTCGATGTTTTTGTTGTTCATTTTTTCACTGTTATTGTGTTTTTCAAATGTAGAGATTTGAGAAACGCAGAGAGACAGAAATGAGCAATGAATGATAGTGACTCATAGGAAAATCAAAGCGTGTCGCCCCTATGTTTTCCATAAACATAACCCTCATTCTTTCGCATTGACGACTTACTGAATGGACGTCTTTTTAGGGAGCTCTCCGAAATCCTAACGATGAATGGAGTTTGGAGAGTTCCTTTAGCTTTGATTATTCTGAATTTTATCCATATCCTGTTTCTTATATTCTATGAATTATTTCAATGAAGTATTTCATAATACTCATTCTTTCTGGAAATATGTTTGAAAAAATGTAAGTTTTTTTTGAGAAAAACTGAATGTTCTGAAATTCCGAAAAGTTTAAAATATGCTGACCAGTTTTAAAACATGGGAGCCAGTTACAATCAATTTTTGGAATTTAAGAATTTATAGAAGTTTGGGAATATACGGACTTTTCACATTTTTGAATCTGGAAGTTTTGGAAGTTGTTTTTCAGCTTTTTTGTGTTTCTCAAAATTTTTAGATTTATTAGATTTAAATAGAATTTTCCAAGTAGTCTTTGAAATCTCCAAAATCTCCCGATTTTCCAGGAAATCTTTGTCAAAATTTTTAGATTTATTAGATTTAAATAGAATTTCCCAAGTAGTCTTTGAAATCTCCACAATCTCCCGATTTTCCAGGAAATCACGACAAAGTCACCTGTGAGCAGGCCCCATTGTTCATCGACATGTACTACTCATTAGAAGACTTGAGGACACGATTACACTGGTTGATATATTCAATGGGGTGAGACCTTATAACATGGATATTGTACTTTTAGCTCTATCATGTCGGTAACTGTGAGAGATAGGAAACATATGTAAACTAATAAAATATTGGCGATTATATGGAAAACGTTTATCATTCATCCAGTTTTTATATTTTTTATCGGAACCAAAATACTTGAGCTCAAAGTAGCCTAGCCGTCTATGACCCCTTCCAATGAGTGTTGTGGCCTTGATTACTTTGAGCTCAATTATCTCGGCTCCTATAAAAGAAACCAAGAATTTGACAATTGATAAAATGTAGGTGATATTATGAAACATATTTTATTAATTGACAATTTTTTCATATCACTCATAGGAAACGAGAGAACTGTGCTCAAAATTCCAGCATATGGTTCTATTAGTGCATTTCCACTATCTCAACTTCTGGGAAAGATAACCAAGCAAACCCAATTACAGAAGTGTGTCAAATTTCATGCCCTTCATTTTAATAGTTGACAGTTTTGCAAAAAATAATATAAGAACTGAGATAATTAGGGTTCAAGTATACTTGGCTGTAGCCAACCAATCCAAAACGTTCTCATCTAGTCATGGTTTTGTTTAATCCTAGTTATCTTGGCCCTCTCCGGAAATGTTAAAAAGAAGTCAACTAACAGAATGTTATTCATATTGTGATAAAGATTTTGTCAATTAACTATTTTTCGATATTTTTTTACGGGAACCTAGATGAATAAGCTCAAAGTGGCCGCTTAGCTGCGCGACACCCTTGCCTACAAGCCCAATCATTCTATTAGACTGTTCACAATAACTCTTTTTCAGGCCGACATCAACCAAGATGGAGAGCTCTCTGCGAAGGAATTTTCAATTCTCTTCCGAATGTCCAACAAGCTCCTATATTCTGAACCACTCTCAGCTCTCCGCGATATCGCTCACAGTGTCCACGCAGATGTGAAGAATGACAAAAATGAACCGGATAACTGTTCACAATGTGTGAAAGAATGAAATTTTTTTTTATTTGCAAAGATTTAATATCAAATAAAAATTGTAATCATTTCTATGTGCTCCAAAACTAATCTCGCAGTTTTCTAATATACCGATTCACACCTCGCCCTTTCCTACCGTAGTCGGACAACAGTAGGGCTCTTTCTCTTTCCTCATTGCGCAACAGAGTAATTTGATGACTTATTGCCCCCCGGATTATCGAGAAAGTTTTTGCGCAACATATTGAGGTGCAAAAAGAGAGGACAGAAAAGTGTATGGTAAAAACAAGAAGTAAAGATAAATTCATTTTGACAAGTGTCTAAAGGGACAAAACGATTTCTTCTGTAAAAATTAGAGATTTTCGACCGAGACTACCATAAACATTTTAATAGAACTCCACCCGAATCGTCAAATTTGAGCTCACTTATCTCATTTTCTGTGAAAAATACCAAGAAGCGGTCAACTAATAAAATGTTGCTGATATCATGATACATATTTTATTAGTTAACAGTTTTTTGATATCTTTCAACAGAAGCGAGATATTTAAACTCAAAATGGACCGTCCGGGTGGCGTTATATTAGAGTGTTTACGGTATCTCGGTTCTCATTAAAAATTCCGGAGAAATTTCAATTCTCAAAATGGGAAAAAAAAATCAGAAAATATCATTAGACTGGTCGCTGGAGTAGTAATCTTCCGATTTCGAACGAGTACCGCCATACGGTGAAACAGAAGAATATCTGAAACTGATAGTGCTACCGAAAAATGTGATATTTTTGAATTGTTTTCTTTCAATCGACAGTATCTCTTATCTGAATCAAATTTTATCATGCAAATAATTCATCTCTGTAAAGTGGAATTCGTCAATATTATGCTCATGAAACAATAGGTGTCTGGTATCCAATCTGTAAATCTGAATAACACTTTTGAATGATCCTGCGGTTACAATTTTTTTTAAATTACCGCCCATAAAATCCCCAATCCCTTGTCGAATAGTGAATCACTGTGACCCTACCTACAATGATGGGCTGCACATGTTTTATTGTAGTTCCACCTCACCAGGATGGACACTCGACGTCTCTTCCCTCGGGGTCATATCTGAGAGAGTGTAGAGATTGGAGAAACGCGAGACACAAGGGGCAACGAATGGAAAAGACGTAGAGGACAAGCGAGGCGCGTTTTTTATATTATACACATACCCTCCACATACCATTCAGTTATTCCAACGACGACTTGACAGAATAGACGTCTTTTTTCCCAGGGGCTCTTCAAAAAACCCTAAATATGCATGGGTTTTGAAGAGTCCCTTTTATTTTTCTGATTATTATTTATATTCTATTATATACTTATTATATTCTTTTATCCACGAGGATTTCCAAATATTGATTTTTGGTGGAAAATTGTTTGAAAAAAGTGAGTTTTTTATTGTAAACCAAAATTTTCTAGCTGACAAAATTTGTTCAGTGAATCTGACACCATATTCATGAAAATTTTCTTTAGGAAATTCTTTTCTCGCTAATAATCAACTGAATAAACATGAAAAATGAAAGGAAATCATTTTTATTTTGTATAACCTTCATATTTTCATAAAAAATTGATAAACGAAATGATTTCCAAAGAAAACTTTCATAGCTATGGCCACTGACCCATCTTTGGGGTACCCAATTTTCTCTAGCTCACTCATGGAAGTGATCTAGGAATCTTCGGATCTAGGAATCTAGGGATCTAGGGACCCAGAAACCAGAGGTCCAGAAATCCAGGGACCCAGTGACCCAGAAATCCAGGAATCCAGGGATCCAGGACCCAGGACTCCAGGAATCCAGAATTTTCGAAATTTTGAAATTCCAAAGTATCCAAGTTGAACTCCAGTTTTCAGCTTAAATTCGTCACCTGGAAGAGGACGCTTCAATTCTTCGCGAATACTACGAGCCCTCTCACTTCTTGAAGCTTTTCAAAGAAGAAAATGAGGAATTGAAGTCGACAATTCTGGAAAAGACGACGGCGATGGATCGCGTGATGGCAGAAAATCAAAAATTGATGAGAGATAATAAGAAGGCATTGAAAAATATTGATTTGTTGAATGGTAAGGTTTTTTAATTTTCTTTTCTGAGATTCTGAGATTTTGAGATTCTGAGATTCTGAGATTTTGAATTTCTGAGATTCTGAGACTCTGAGATTCTGAGATTCTGAGATTTTGAATTTCTGAGATTCTGAGATTCTGAGATTCTGAGATTCTGAGATTCTGAGATTCTGAGATTCTGAGATTCTGAGATTCTGAAATTCTGAGATTCTGAGATTCTGAATTTCTGATGTTCTGAGATTCTGAGATTCTGAGATTCTGAGATTCTGAGATTCTGAGATTCTGAGATTCTGAGATTCTGAGTTTCTGAGATTCTGAGATTCTGAGATTCTTAGATTCTAAGATTCTAAGATTCTGAGATTCTGAGATTCTGAGATTCTGAGATTCTGAGACTCTGAGATTCTGAGATTCTGAGATTCTGAGGTTCTGAGATTCTGAGATTCTGAGATTCTGAGATTCTGAGATCCTGAGACTCTGAGATTCTGAGATTCTGAGATTCTGCGGTTTTGAGATTCTGAAATTCTCAAATTCTGTAATTCTGAAAATTTCCGAACTTCTGAATCATTCAATTTTTTGTGGAATTTCTTAAATTTTCAAAATTTTTAACTTTTGTTATTTTTTCAGAAAACATTGAGAAGCTCAAGAAGAATACGAATGGCGGCTACGGTTTCTGATGGACGTCTTCAGGATTTTTAAATTCTCAATGTTCGAAAAATTATATTTGTTTATATTCTCAAAAACTGTCAACATGGAATCTGTGCTCAACACTGGACATTGTGTCCGTACTGCACTGGTATCGATTTGAAGGCATCTGGATTTTTGCCATTGAGTTCGGATAGTGAGTCGGAGTCAGATGAAGATGAGAATCGAGGCGAGGAAATTCGGAAATCACATTTTTTGATCAATTATCTTATATCACTAATTTATTTGCTCATTTCAATAAAGAAAATACAATCACACCAAATATTCCAAACCACCCGACTCCTTCAAAAGCTTCGAAATATAACATCGATGATTCCACAACTGCCTGAAGATTATCAGCATTTTATGAGTGATTTTCGCTTGTATCCAAATGAGATCCAATTTTCACTAGTTCCATGAGGCGAGAGGGACCCGTTGTGGGGTCGGATTGAGAGCAAATTTGAAGTAGTAGGCGGGTGTACTCGCATTGGTGCTTGTAAAGAATGTCTTTTCCGTTTTGAGAGAGAGAGAGAGAGAGAGAGAGAGAGAGAGAGAGAGAGAGAGAGAGAGAGAGAGAGAGAGAGAGAGAGAGAGAGAGAGAGAGAGAGAGAGAGAGAGAGAGAGAGAGAGAGAGAGAGAGAGAGAGAGAGAGAGAGAGAGAGAGAGAGAGAGTGAGAGAGAGAGAGATTTGAGATGCCTGGAAATGAAAATGGGGTTGGACGGAATACTGAAAGATTCTGCAATTATTATTTGCTCCAATTACCCCTATTTTCTCCCTAATCCCTTGTCAAAATGTCTTATTAAAAATTATCTGTAACCAATGACGAATTGTGAATCTGTGAAATCGACACATCATGGGTTGAAAATAGCATATTATTGTTCATTGTTATTGTACAGTGCGTAACATAAGTATAAAGCCACCCCAGAATTTAGCTAAAACTCTTTTAAATCGCGATTTTTTGGAAATCTAACAACAGAATCGTAATCAGCATCTAAAATTACCCCAGGAAAATGATTTTGGTAACTTTATTCATAAAACTGACGAAATGACCGGACGAAAGCTGAAAAATCGGCTTCTGCAAGCGTAACATAAGTATAAAGCCACTTTAGGAATTAGTGGCTGGGCACCCGGAAAACGTGAATCCGGTCAACAAAAAATTGTAATTTAAGTAGCCTGTCACTATTCAAATCATAATTCTCAAAAAATGCTTCGTCTGGGTCCGTCAGGTGGGTGTGAGCCGCCGTTCAAGGTCAGTTCCGGTTAAACCGTCTGGATTGTCAGCTGGAAGAACAGAAGTTCTTATTAGATAATCTCTGGGGCCTCAATAATAATCCAGTAGACATTTTCTAGGTTCACTAACTTTTTCGGGCCCATATGAAGTACCCAAACGTGTTTCCGGAACCGTAAAAGAGCCAAGAAGCCTGCGAATACACAAATTCTGGCAGTCAGCAGCCCCAGGCATCATGGTTGATAACCGAAACGGAGAGAGCAAGATGATAACGGATACTGCTGAATGTGTGTAAGTCATCTGCATGCATTTTAGCCGGTGAAAAACCGGATATGGGGCAGAGAGAAGCTTCAAAAACCACAGAGAATCTTATCCTGAAGCAAAACTTAATGGCCCTCTTACAAATTAGGAAAAAAGTTCCTGGCGGAACTTCAGTTTGCTGATTTATCTTTTGGACATGATTTATTACAATCGCAAAGTCTGACTGCATAACCGGAACATTGTCATGAGCATTATTTTGAGTTTTTCCGACGGTTGTTGTTACTTTCTACAAACAGTGATTGTCTGATGGTTTTTGAAGCTTCTCTCTGCCCCATATCCGGTTTTTCACCGGCTAAAATGCATGCAGATGACTTACACACATTCAGCAGTATCCGTTATCATCTTGCTCTCTCCGTTTCGGTTATCAACCATGATGCCTGGGGCTGCTGACTGCCAGAATTTGTGTATTCGCAGGCTTCTTGACTCTTTTACGGTTCCGGAAACACGTTTGGGTACTTCATATGGGCCCGAAAAAGTTAGTGAACCTAGAAAATGTCTACTGGATTATTATTGAGGCCCCAGAGATTATCTAATAAGAACTTCTGTTCTTCCAGCTGACAATCCAGACGGTTTAACCGAAAATGACCTAAAACAGCGGCTCACACCCAATTGACGGACGCAGACAAATTAATTATTGGAAATTATGATTCGAATAGTGACAGGCTACTTAAATTATGATTTTTGGTTGACCGGATTCACGTTTTCCGGGTGCCCAGCCACTAATTCCTAAAGTGGCTTTATACTTATGTTACGCTTGCAGAAGCCGATTTTTCAGCTTTCGTCCGGTCATTTCGTCAGTTTTATGAATAAAGTTACCAAAATCATTTTCCTGGGGTAATTTTAGATGCTGATTACGATTCTGTTGTTAGATTTCCAAAAAATCGCGATTTAAAAGAGTTTTAGCTAAATTCTGGGGTGGCTTTATACTTATGTTACGCACTGTAGTTCAGTTTGTATTGAATGTAGAGAGATGAGAGACGCAGAGACACAGAAATGAGCAATGAATGGTAGTGACTAATAGGAAACAACGAGCGCCTCGCCCCTATGTTTTTCTATACACATAACCCTCATTTTTGCCTATCGACGACTTACTGAATGGACGTCTTTTTGGGAGCTCTCCGAAATCCTAACGATGAATGGATTTTGGAGAGTTCCCTTACCTTTGATTTTTGTTAGTATTATTTGAATCCTATATTACTCTTATTGTATTCTCGAAATCTTTTAAATAAAAAAATTTCGTAATAATCCTTGTTGCCGAAAGTTTGTTTCAAAAGAGGTGAGTGGTTTTCTTATATTCTGAATGTTCTCCAAAAATTTTTCGACAAGTTTTTGGAAAAATGTACCTCAGAATTTTTTAAACAAAGCCCAAGTTTTGAAAGTTGAGTTTTTCGTTTGCTGGAAGAGAAATCAAAAAGTGGTCAACTGATAAAATGTTTATCATAAAATCAGAAACATTTCGCTAGATAACTATTTTCCGATATCTATCACAGGGACCGAGATAATTGGGATCGAAGTGTATGTATTCAAAGCTCAGTTTTATAGAAGGAGGCCTTTGTACTGTGGATTTTGAGAGCAATCATCTCGGGTCCTTCAAGAGTTATCAAAAATTTGACAACTGATGAAGTTTTACTGATAATATGACAAACATTTCATCAGTTGACAGATTTTCTATATCGCTTGTAGGAACCGAGATAATTGAGTTCAAAGTAATCAACCTGCCATGGTTGGCGCCGACTGAACCGTGCGCATTTTGAGCTCAATTATCTCCATTCCTATGAAAGTGATGGAAAATTTGTCAACTAATAAATTATTTGTCATTTTATCACCAATATTTTATCAGTTGATCCCTTTTTATATCTCTTATATGGGCCGAGGTAATTGGGCTCAAAGTAACCAACCTTCCTCGGCTGGCGCCGACTAAACCGCGCTCGTTTCAAGCTTTCGGTTCTCATAAGAGTTATCAAAAAGTTGGCAACTGATAAAGTTTTTGTAGCTCAATAATATCGTATTTTCCAGATCCATCCACCTCCAATCCCATCACCATTCCTGAGCATCCCATCTTCACGTCTTACCAGTTCTTCCAAGTCGAGGAATCTCCATTTGCCGAGGAACATGCGACTCCATGGGATGTTCAGGAGATCCTGCAGAAGAACCAGTTGAGGAGGATTCAGAAGAAGGACAACGTCATCTGGGACCTTCGAAGTACGGACCGGTTCCAATGGAGTGGGCGGCTGGAGTATACCGATGACTTGATGGATTACGAATTTGAAGAAATTGGAGGAGAACGGACAGAGAAGGGATTATGCCATGAGAAGAGCTGAGGTCAGCAGGCGGGAATTTGAATTTTTGAAAAACAATTTCTGAATTTCTGATTTTTTTTGAATTCTTTTGAATTTGTGGTTTTTTAAAAATTTCCTGGAATTTGTGAATTTTCTTTGATTTCGAATTTTCCAGAATCTGGCGCAACTGGAAGCAAAACGAGAGAAGCAGATGCAGTGAGACTGACGAGACAGCTGAAATCCATGGAAATTGACTGAAAACTTCTATTTCTTTCATTTTTTATCATTTTTTGTTATTTTGTCATAAATTTTTGTTTAAATGAATGAGTTCATCTAAAAATTAAATCAACAAAACCTAACTCCCTGCCGCAGCATTGCGAAAACTGCGCGCGCCGCTTGCAAAAGTGGGCGGAGCGTCGTTTTTAAAAGTGGGCGGAGCGTGGTCACGGATCTCACTCGTTTCTCAGCGTTTATCATCGATTTTTGGCTGAAATGTTGGCGATTTTTTTGAGAAATTCCGCTTATGGGTGCCGACGGAGGAACTATCCCGAAACGGTGAGTGTTCAATTAGCTCGATTGGGGTGAGAAAATGCCGGAAAAAAATAGATGAAGATTGATTGTTGGGAGAGTGAAAAGTGAGAATCGTCCCAGACGACTTATAGGAAATATTGCATAACTCGCTTCGAACTCTCACCTTCTATAAAACTGAGCAGAATAATCTAGAGCAAGAAATGCGTCATAAAGTCAAATAAATTTTGTTTTTTTTTTCAATGAAGAGCGATTGTTACCGAAGCTCTTGAAACAGTGATGCATCATTTCCTGATATGTTCAAAGTAAAATAAATTTTTCATGTCAGATAATAATTTTATTTTAATCAGCATAATTGTGTAAAAAATGGGATGTTAACTTTGGTTGGTAACATCCGTCTTATTTCATAGACATTGGAAAACATAACACAAGTTACACAAAAATATATCTTGTTGAACAGTTAGTGAAATACAAGAGAATTTTTAAAAAGTGTGAAAAATATCCCTATTCGTGACCTTGACGGATTGTGCATCCCTCCAGAGAATTTCGAAGTCTCCTCAAGTCCATGTCGAATTTCGAGAAGATTCTCATTTTTGGGATTGCAATGTGCTCTCGGATGATTATTGCTTCTGTCTTCTGCATGAGTTTGTATTGGCATTCTCCGTGTGTTTCCTGGGGTTCCCATACCGTGGTCCTGACAGCTTCCTGAGCCAGAAATGCATTTTTCGAGACTCCCGAGCGTGGATATCACGTGTTCGTTGTCCAGTGATGCGACTTTTCCAACTTCCAAGGTGAATTCGAATGTCGTGAACGTCGTCGTTCCTATCCAGCTCGTCGAATTTTTCGCTGCATCCTTGATTTCTTGGGATCTGGGTGTTATCTTTTCGAGTTCAGCGTCCTTGTGCTAGACTTGTCTGCAAATAAGAACGTTTTCTTTACAATTATAGGTATACTATGACGTTTTGTAACTCGTTGTTTGTAAAGAAATCATTTTAACAACAGTTTGCACCCAGGGCCTGCAATTTTTTGGATTTTACGGCATTTTTGCAAATCCGTCGAATTTTATCCATAAAATCATGAAAATGACTGTTATTAACAAGAACAAATTGTTTTTCCGATTTACAGCACTATTTTTAGCGTATAACGTTGTTATTTTCAATTCTCTCACAGTTTTATCAATAAATTTAAAAAAAAGGAAAGTGACTTATGCGTCTTGTGAAATTAATAAGATGTTTTAATTACCGATTTCATTTTAAATCATGGAAAAAAACACCTACACTATCAGCAAAAATAACTTGAACATCATAATGATCTAATAGCCGTGTTCTAGAAAATACAGGTTTCTTTTGAACAAATTTCTACGTACTGTTAGAGGCATTTTCAGAGAGTTTTGAGTATTTTGTTAAAAAAATTGTAAAAATATATTTATTCAGAACTGTTGTTTCGAAATTTCGGATAGTTACGTTTCTCTGAATTGTGCCAAAACTCGTAAGAATAAGTTTTTCTCCTTAAACATAGTCATTTTGAGGTTTTTTACGGATATCACTAATTTTCACGGAATTCTTCTGTATATTTTCAATGTAAAATTCAGGTTTCAAGAAACAACTCACCTTATTCAATTGAAATTTCAGCAAGGATGAATATGGACTTCTAGAAAATAACAAGAATAATATAAAAGATATTGAATACTCAGGAAAATGAAAGGGAACTCTTCAAAATTCATTCATAAGATTTTTGAAGAGCTCCTGGGAAATTTAGACGTCCATCCAGTAGGTCATCAGCAGTTGGAAATGAGAGGATATGTGTATAGAAAACTAGATGGAAGCGACTCGGTTTTGTTTTCCACTGCACCCCTATCATTCATCATGTCTTGCGTTTCTTCGGTTTCTATACTTACTAGACCACCCGCGGGAAGATGCCTCTAATAAATTACCAGCAGGGGTTTGAACTACAATATAAGATCTTCAGCCCAACATATGTCATTTAGATTCATATATTATTAGGTTGGCAACTAATTCTTTGTGCATTTTTGTTCTCCTCGTTTCTCTTAACTGAGCTAGAACCATAACCTGTGCGTAACAGGATATGGTATATGAGATGATAAGGTTGTTGAAAATAACCATCATTCGCCCTGCTCCCATTCCGCTTGCGAACGGGATGTCCCTTTTGATACCCACTGTTTTTCGGTGAAATTTCTGTATATTGTTTCTAGTTATTTCAAACCTGAAAGTATCCGAAATTCATCAACGACTGGTGGAAGTTTACAAAGACAATGCCCCCATAGAATCACCATTGCAAATTGGATTGGCAAATTCAAGAACCAGGACTTTTCAATGAAAAATGAAACTTGTCCCGTGTGATCAGTTCTTCAAGATCCAGACAAGCTTAGAGATCTAGTGGAACGGGACCCTCACCAATCTACCCGTGAAATGTGAATCACTTTAGGGGCAACTCATGCCACTATTGAAAATGGATTGTTAAAGTTGGAAAAGACAGAAAAACTTGGACGGCGGATACCGCACCGTTTTGACCGGTTTTTTTGTTCAGCGGCGAGTGGGTATGAGCATGCAACTTCTTACTCTACTCGGGAACTTTAAGCGGCTGAATTATACTCTTATCTCAGATAAGAAGAGGGTCATATGTGCTAACCATCACAGAAAAGCCCAATGGCTTGACATCGATAAACAGCCAGTAGACATCATCAAGCAGGAATTTCACCGAAAAAACAGTGGGTATAAAAAGGGACATCCCGTTCGCAAGCGGAATGGGAGCAGGTCGAATGATGGTTATTTTCAACAACCTTATCATCTCATATACCATATCCTGTTACGCACAGGTTATGGTTCTAGCTCAGACAAGAGAAACGAGGAAAACAAAAATGCACAAAGAATTAGTTGCCAACCTAATAGATACCAAACGCCCATTGTTTTATGAGCGTAATCCTGACAGATTTCATTGTAAATGAATCATTTTTCTAGGATAAATGCCTTTTTGGACAAGGGATAGATGAGACAAAGCGTAAGAAAATACCGTATTTCCTTTGATAGAAGCCCATGGGCTTCTATTTTTCAATGAATGATTTTCAAAAAAAATGTATTCGAAAAGTTAGAAATTTGACAATTCGGAAGTTAAGAATTTTGATCTTCGGTGTTTTTTTTTGATTTGAAGTTTTAATTCTGCAATTCTAAACTCTAGAATTCCGAATTTATCAAATTCTGAGATTCCAGAAACTCAAAATTCAAAGTTCAGGAACTCTGTAACTCAGAAATTAGGAAATTTTCGGTTGTGAAGTTGAGAAATAGAAGCCCATGGGCTTCTATTAGAGGGTGGGCTTCTATTAGAGGTGGGCTTCTATTAGAGGTGGGCTTCTATTAGAGGTGGGCTTCTATTAGAGGGTGGGCTTCTATTAGAGGTGGGCTTCTATTAGAGGAAATACGGTAGTTTTGTTTTCAGTGGACAGAACTCTTCTTGAACTCTTCATGGTAATATCATTCCAATTGGAAAAAAAATCCGTCATGTTGGTCAGAATTTTTAATATTCATCCAAAACTTTTTTCGATATCTAACAAATAAAATCTCAATTTTTTTTAGCAAAATTTATTTTACAAAATATATTAAGCTATATTGAAGATAAAGATAACAGTTTAGAATTAAAAAGTCAGCTCCCATGGAAAAATCCAAAATCATGATCTAACTCTCTGAAAAATCTCTCTGGTTCGCTAGTTTCGCCATGAAGCTCCATATGTCCATATTCTGCCTGCTCTTGGTAATCCAGAATCTCCATTTTGATACTTTTGACGTTTTCCTGCTTGACCACTACTGGCTGAACAATCCATTCTGGCTCCATCTTGGTTCTTTTGGGTCCATTGGTCATTGGCTTTACCTTGATGTCCTTCTCATTCAGCGTCATTTTCAGCGATTCCAAATACGCGTTGGCCAATTTGAGCGTTCTATTTTGCTCAATTTGGCCTCAGTGGGATTTGGGAACTGTCTGAAAGAAACAAGTAACGTTTGGGCTCAATTATCTGTTATGAAAAATGTTTTTTTGAAAACGGCTCAATTCCAATGATTTTCAAATGTAAAATTAAAATTAAAGTTAAAAAATCATTAATGCTCAACTTATTGTGAACCTACCGGGTTATACTCTTTGTTTTCCTCCTGTTTCTGAGGACAGTCCTTCTCACATATTCAGACATTCTGGCGAGAATACCAGCCACTTCCAACTCGCCTCTGTGGTGAGTGTTCATATGTTTGAACAATGCTCCTCGAGTCATGGACTGCTTATCACACAACAAGCACTCTTCTGAAATTTCTCAAGTTCAAAAAAAACGTCAAATAACGTTACTTAGACGTTGAGCTCAATTATCTCGGTTCCTATAAGAGTTATCAAAGATGTGTCAACTGATGAAATGCTGGTGATATTATGATATGCAGTTTTTTAGTAAGCAACTATTTGGTTTCTCTGACAGGAATCGAGATAAGTTACCTCAAAGTTGGCTGAAGAAAAAAAACACTTCAAAGAAGAGCTCTTTCAAAATTTAAAGTTAAGGGGCCCTTCTATTACAGGTGTTACGGTGAAAAAAGGTAGAACTCACTGTCCCAGCTTCTCTAGCTTCTTATTGATATCCTGATAATGTTGCTTCTCTCTTTGATTTTTCAAAATTCTCTTTTGGTTGGCAACTATTTTAAATATTTCTTCGAGTTGGATGTCTAGAACTCATCGGTAAAACGAATCGCTGAGCATCTCCAATTTTTTTTCCAGTATCGGATTTCGTCTTGGGATCTTTCACGCTGGATGTCGAGCATTACCTTTTCTGGCGAATTCCGCATTCATCTGTAATTTTGATTGTCGATTTCTCTGTTTTTATACATTTTTATAATGTTTTTTTGTTATTTTTAAAGTTTTTCAAATTTTGGCAAAAAGGTCGTTTTTGAATGTTTTTTTTTCTTTCAGGAAAGATTGATCTGAGAAATTGATACTTTTGATATATGGTTATTTTGAAAAACTGAACATTGTTTGAAACAAAGAATTTTGGCCGATATTATACCAATTGTAAATTGGAATTTTGGGAGCCAAATCACGCTTGTTTTATGCGCCATAACCTAATTTATAACGTCCTAAGACAAATAATTGTTGAATTAATGAATTTTCTAGGTTTTTAGCTATATTTTGATATTTTTTCGTGCAAGAATGGAAAATCGTTTTTTTTTTGGTTTCTTTTTTGGAAATAAACAGCAAAACAAAAAAAAATAGGAAACAAGCTTTCCAAAACTTTCGTTTCCGATGTAAAATTGAATATTAAATTATTTGCAACCAATCGAACTCTAACACTTCCAGAAACGGCACAGAGATAATTTGAAGAAAAAAAAACAAAGATTTTCAGCCTCATCCAACAAAAATAGTAATTTTGGGATTTGTGTAATTGAAGAAGTACTCACCTTTTTCAGAATAAATGCTCATTAGAAATGAATATCAGTAAATCTTTTCTTTCGAAGAATTTGCAGAAAATAACAATAATATGATAGGAGATAGGGATTAATCAGAAAAATCAAGACAATAGAAAGACGTCCATACAGAAGGCCGTCTTGAGAGGAGAATGAATTTTAATGGTTGGTACATCACGGTTTATATACCCCACTTGGGGCGGAGCCTCAGACTCCAACCAGGCGGGGTTCTACTGGTGTAGGGTCTGTCTTTACCAATTCAGCCTTTACAAGTGTCAATTATATTCACACTCTCGTTTTTATTGTTTTCTGAAAGTGTCCAACCAGATGGGGTTGAATCACAATGTAACAGGAAGTGGGAATCGGATTTACACTTCAGATACCATCCTTTATTACAGCTATTCATTCACAATTATTAATACACATAATGTTTTATGAGCGTAATCTTGACGGAATCCAATGTGCATGGACAATTTTTCTTATGGGAAAAGTCAACCCCAATGGGAAAATATAGATGATTGAAGAAAATAAACATTTTTGTGTTTTTATCAGAAAATGCTCGAATGCTCGGATTCGAATCTGGGAAGCATCCTGGTTATGGGTGAAGGTCATTTTTGTCGTATATAAATCTAAATTAGTGTCGCAAATTCAGCTCTTCCTGACGCCGAGTCGGAATTTTGCTTATGAGCTAACCTCTAGAACTCTAATTTTGGTCTTCTATCCACTGAACCGAAACAAAATCCGGTTAGTGTTGTGTATATTGCATGGATCATCTCGGATGCCTACTCCGCCACACTCGTCGTCTGTTGGATCCAGAGAAGAAAGTCGAGATTTACAATTTCCAAGAACGACCAAGAAGAGGAAGAAAAGGAGGAGAAGGAAAAGCGAACTTCAAAAAAAAGAAAGCCAAATCAGAAGACACCAAGCACAAGGCTCCATGGGATGAATCTGGTGGCGCGTCCCCAATTCTTCGAGTGCATGTTGCCCAACCGATTCCAGTGAAGCTGTTCGCTATCTAGTTTTTTTTAATCACTCTGCCCCTTTTCTTTAGAATCTCACTCAAAATGAATTTTGTAATTTACATTTATTTTTGTTAAATTCAGAAAAGTTCCCAAGAAGAATAATTTATTCGAAATTCAAAAAAAAAAGAAAAGAAACTTAGAGGTTTTATTTTTCTAGGCAGGGATTTTTTTGAATTCTTTTAAAGATAGAATTAATCAGAGAAACGGTACGCTACCCGTATGAAAAAACAAGTAGATGGGCTGAAAGAGGGGTGGAAAGTCCTGCGGGTGGTTCGCTAACCGCCTGTGGTCATTGGTTGCGCGCTTGAAGAGTAGTTACTCTTGCTCCATCTAGTTGGATCTCGGCCCAAACGAGCTCGGCGACTGTTTTGCCGATCTGACTTGCTGCGCACATCAACGCGTTATTGTGGACGCGGGCCTCATGGGTGTATCTTGGATTGCAGTCGCATCTGAGAAACTGGCCATGAGGGATGTGCCGGTCCATGATTGAGGTGCTGTAAATGCGAACTCTCTCACTGTCGATCGGCGATCCGGAACGACATCTTCTCATGATTGCAGCTTCAGATGGGTCGTCCTCTTGGTCGGGGTTGGTAGCAACGAGGCTTCCACCATTGATCTCGAAGTGCTTGAGGGGTTCCAGCGCCCATGAAGCAAATTGCTACGGAGACGGGTCCACGACGACGCGTGCTTGATTCTATCGGCTGAGAGTGAAGAGCGTCACGTTGATCTGGACCATTGGGGCCCGTGGCCAATGAAGACGTGCCCTCACTGTTCACGGGAACCGGTATGGAGACGGGTTTGACAAATCATGGCTCAAAACACCCGGTGGACGTTGGCTGGGTTGAGCAGTATGGTTGTTGGAGTTGGAATAAGTGCGTAATCAGAACAATCAGGAAAAGAGACGTCCGAAATCAGATGGTCGTCAATTAAGAATAATTAGACAAATAGAATAATCAGACAAATAGAAAATAAGACACCCTACCAGTCGGACGTCATTTAAGACAGAATGAAGACTTTTCGAAAAAATTATCATAGTTGCAAAAGGCTGGGCCGGGCCGGGCCGGCAGACAAATTTTCTCGGCCCGGCCCGGCCCGACCCCGGGCCGGCCCGCCTACCACTGTTGAAAATTTTCCAATGAAAATTTGGGAAATTTTGTGCATTAAAAAAGAAAAAAGGTTGCATTTTTCAACAAAGTTAGCAAAGTATGAAATAGTCGAAAAATATGTCATTTTTGTCTGAATTTTTAGAAAAATTTCGAAAATTTCGAAAAAAATGAACGGCTGTAGGTACCCCGGGCCGGCCCGAGATTTTGCAACTATGAAAATTATCACCAACTGACAGAAAAAAAATAGTGTGTTGCGGAAACGACGCAGACTGGGACCAAACATAGTGACACATACAAAGAAGCTACCGCTTTGTCCACCCAAAAAGTACACTCACCAATTTGAAATTTTTTTTTTCAAATTCTGAGAGAAATTTTCAAAAAGTCCAAGAACAAAATATGAGAATCTTTCTTTTATTCAATAGAAAGTTATGTTCAAGTTTTCAAAAAATAAATATGTGAATATTTTGATCTGACAGTATCATAGTCGGAATCAGCAAGAAATTCTATTCATAAAATGATATCAATATTAATGCTGTTTATCAGGATGTCCACAAGACAGTAAGAAGAAAATTCATACATTTGGAAAGCAAAAAAACACAGAGAAAAATAGAAAATTAAAAATTAGTATAGCCGAGCTCAAGTCTCACCTGCTCCCCGGGACAAATCCTTGAAAAATCTCTTTTTTTCGCCATGAAGCTCGATATGTCCATATTCTGCCTGCTCTTGGTAATCCAGAATCTCCATTTTGATACTTTTGACGTTTTCCTGCTTGACCACTACTGGCTGAGCAATCCATTCTGACATCTTGATTCTTTTGGGTCCAGTGGCCATTGGCTGGACCATGGTGTCCTCCCTCTCATTTAGCATCATTTTCAGCGATTCCAAATACGCGTTGGCCAATTTGAGCGTTTCTAATTTGCTCAACTTGGCGCCTGTGGGATTTGGGAGTTGTCTGAAAAAAAGAAGAAAAGTTTGAGCTCAATTATCTGAATTCCTGTCGATATCTTTAAAGAATTCAACAGTTGACAAATTTTTGATATCTCTAACAGGAACCGAGATAAATAAGCTTAAAGTTCAAAAATTCAGAAAGCGTCAAATACAGCTACTTCAACTTTGAGCTTGATTATCTCGATTCCTATAAAAGTTATCACAAAAGTGTCAACAGATAAAATGTTGGTAATAATATGATAGGCAATTTTGTAATAAACAACTATTTGATGTCTCTGACAGGAACCGGGATAAGTCGGCTCAAAATTGGCTGCCAAAAAAAAATAACTTAAAAGAAGAGCTCTTTCAAAGTTGAAAGTCAAAGTGTCTTTCTATTACAGGTTTTGGCTGAAACTCATTTTCCCAGCTTCTCTAGCTTCTTATTGATATCCTGATAATTTTGTTTCTCTCTTTGATTCTTCAGAATTCTCTTCTGGTTGGCGATTTCTTCAGCGGTGAGTGTCATGGTGGGTTCTGATGAGGTGATTTTTTTGAGCAAAGTTTATTTCACAAAATATGTATTTTAAAGATAACAGTTCAGAATTAAAAATTAGTGCCAGCTCAACGGGAAAAGACGAAAATCCTGATATAACTCTCTGAAAAATCTCTCTGGTTCGCTGGTTTCATCATGAAGCTCCATGTTTCCATATTCTGCCTGCTCTTGATTATCCATCATCTCCATTTTGATATATATAGGCTCCTTCTTGATTTTTTGGGGTCCATCGGTCATTGGCTGGACCTTTGTGTCCTCCCTCTCATTCAACATCATCGTTAGCGATTCCAAATACGCCTTGGCTTATTTGAGCGTTTCTAATTTGCTCAACTTGGCCTCATTGGGATTTGGGAGTTGTCTGAAAGAAAAGAAGAAAAGTTTGAGCTCAATTATCTGAATTCCTGTCGATATCTTTAAAGAATTCAACAGTTGACAAATTTTTGATATCTCTAACAGGAACCGAGATAAATAAGCTTAAAGTTCAAAAATTCAGAAAGCGTCAAATACAGCTACTTCAACTTTGAGCTTGATTATCTCGATTCCTATAAAAGTTATCACAAAAGTGTCAACAGATAAAATGTTGGTAATAATATGATAGGCAATTTTGTAATAAACAACTATTTGATGTCTCTGACAGGAACCGGGATAATGCCAGATCGTGGCGGGGACAACGAGCTATGAGCTTGGATTGATTGGAGCTGGGGCAACGATGTTGGAGATGTGCTTGAACACTTCAGTTGAACATCATAGTAAAATGTCTGCAATTGGGTTATGGGGAAAGTTTCTGCGAATTTGAAAACTTACTTTATAAAAAAATATTCAGAAAAATCAGAATAAAAAACGTCCGAAATCAGATGGTCGTCATGTAAGAATAATTAGAAAAATAGGATAATCAGAAAAATAGAAAATAAGACGTCCTACCAGTCGGACGTCATTTAAGACAGAATGAGGACTATTCAAAAAAATTATCACAAACTGACAGAAAAAAAATAGTGTGCTGCGGAAACGACGCAGACTGGGACCAAACATAGTGACACATACAAAGAAGCCACCGCTTTGTCTACCCAAGAAGTACACTCACCAATTTGAGAAAAAATTTTCAAATTCTGAGAGAAATTTTCTAAAAAGTCAAAAAACAAAAAATGAGAATCTTTCTCTTATTCAATAAAAAGTTATATTCAAATTTTCAAAAACAAATACTAAGAATAAGTGAATATTTTGATCTTAAATTGAAATTTTCAGAATCAGCAAGAACTATTAGTCTGAAAAACATATCACAACATTATGTAAATTTCAATATTCGTGAAAACAGATAATGAATTAATTAATGAGTTCGAGATAAAACATCTGAATTAATGTTTTCGAAATTTTTGGTTTTTGACATCTAGAATGCTCTATAACCCTTCAAAACGATTGAAAAAAAGCAGCAAAAAAGTTTGGTCACCATGTGAAATTGAACCCGGGACGTGAGATTGGTAGTGAAATTTTAGAAAATCCCCCTGAGCCATTTGCGCATTTTTGGAGAATCGCTCAAAAACACTGGAAAAATAAGATTCTAGGAATTGAAACCTAAATTTTCTAACTTTATTCGTGAGTTTCTGTCCTGAAATTCATATTTGTAATCGATTTCAAAAAAAATTTTGAAATGTTTGATAAATTAGGATTTTCCAGACCCCCTTCGTTGGATCGCCAATCTTCTGTCGCTGATGACTTAATGAAAGACAAAATTGATGTAGAATTGAAAGAAGAGAATTTTCTTGATGGATTTTAAGATATCCCTATCGATAATAAAGCCCAATCGCTGGCTAGTCAAGCTCCGTCCTTTTCCAAGGACCCAAAAATCCCGATCCGGTAATTTTTTTTCCTTTGTCTGTGAAAAACCCTCGTTTTCAGCCGTCCTCTATTCTCCAAAACTGCCTTCAACTGTCTAAAAACCGAATTCCGTCGCCAAACTCAAAAATTTAATAAAACCGGAAAAAAGATGGGATACCAGGAATTCATGGCATTTTTGAGCGTCAGGAAGAGCTAAGTTTGCGACACTTGTTTGGATTTCAATACGACAATATTGATATTCACCCATAGTCAGGATGCTTCCCAGATCCGAATCCAAGCATTCGAGCATTGTCTGATAAAACAGAAATGTTATAATTTTTCTTTAATTACCCCTATTTCCGTTCTCTTCGACTTTTCCCATAATAAAAATTGACAATGTACAATAGATTTCGTCAAGACTACGCTCATAAAACATTGTGTGTATTCAGTATTGCGAATTTATAGATGTAATGAAAGGTAGTATGTGAAGTGTGGATCAAGATTACGCGTATAAAAAAATTGGTTCCCACGAGGGAACCTGATTGACACTGATCCATGATCTAATTGACACTATTTATTATGGGGAAAGATGGTGTATTGTAGTTCTACCCCACCTGGATTGATACTAGAGACTCCGCCCCAAATGGGGTATATAAACCGTCAGATACCAACCATTAGTATTCATTCTCCTCTCAAGACGACCTTCTGCATGGACGTCTTTCTCTTGTCTTGATTTTTCTGATTTTTCTCTATTTCCTATTATATTCCTACTGTTTTCTAGAAATCCTTCAAAAAATGATTTCTCAATTTTCATTGTTGCTGGGATTTCAGTCTGAAAAATGTGAGTTTTTTCTTCAATTTCACAATCTTCGCCCTAAATGACCATAACATATAGCATTTTTTGTTGGATGCGGCTGAAAATATCTGTTTTTCATCTGTCAAATTACTCCCGTGTTGTTTTAGGAAGTTCTGGCATTGTGTTGGTTGCCAAGTATTTTATCTAATTCTCATTAATTTGTACAAAAAAATTCTTAACTCAAAAAATTGGAGATGCATTTTTAAAATAGTTCTGAAAGTGCCAATCGCCAACCAAGAAGATTTGTAATTGTATAGTTTAAGTTTGACGGTAATTTAAAAATTTGGATTTGATGTTTTGGATTTAGCTATTGTCGGAATTACAAAACAGCGACCTCGGTGAATGCAGACTCAGTACATAAATTGAGTGTTTTGCACTGATTCTGCATACACCGAAGTCGCAGTTTTATAATTCCGACAATACCTCCCTATCCGACATGTGTAAAGTAGAATTCTGAAATCTAATGGGAAGAATATAAATATTTAAATACGGCTCGATATGATAAATGAAGTAGGTCTGAAAATTTCAGATTGGCTATGCAAATGCTACTTTCCTTGAAGAGTATCCCTCCGCCATCGTATTACGACTTCGAAGGATTACCAGGACATCTGTTCATTCTTTCCGAATCTTGAAAGTCTTGATCTAGCTTATACTGCCATCGAAAGTTTGACTGGTATTTCCCCTGTTGAAAAATCTCAAAACCTTGAGGATTGGAAGCTTGCAATTTGATAAGTCTCGTTACCTTACATTGAGAATCTTGAAAATCTTAGTTTCGCTGAAACCAGCATTTGTGGTGATTCATTCGGAACTATCGAAACGTACTTACGCCCTAAAATTTCGACATTTGGATCTTTCTTATTCTTCTGTCGAAGAGAAAGCTATTCGAAAACTAGTAGAAGCGCATTCGACACTGGAATCTCTGTCCATTTCCGGTAAGTGATTCGGAAATTATTCGTAGTTCTGAATTCGATAATTTTCAGACTCTGTTTTACTTCAGTTCCCAGGACTCCAATTTTTCCACTCAACAACTCTCCAAGCCGCTACAGAAGCGCTGAAATTCTACTCTGTTGAAAATAACGCGTTGCAGCAATGATGGGGAACATTTGTGGTGTTCTCGACACTCGGGATCGTCTGCCAGTGGAAGTTTTCATGATTTTAGGATCAAAGTGTTGCGAGAAACTTTTGAAGTAAGATAATATGATATTTCTAAAAATAAGCAAAACAAGGTTTTTTTCAGAATAGCTCCACTGAACACCTACAACCAAGATGATCTTGTTCGAATGGTTAACTTTATTTTTACCTATGTCAGCCCAAAAGTCAAACTTATTGACATCCATTATCTTGCGGATCAGGCAACATGCCCGTTGTGAAATGTTCTTAACCAACGTGAAGTGTTATTACAAACTCTACACATCGATTTGAATCAAATCTGCCATATATCAAGGACCGTATCAATCTAAATTTGGAAATGTCCCAATCGGTACAAAAAAGAATCATTGTGAATCACATTGCACAAATTCGCCACTACCTCAATATCTGGGACCTTCAGGAGGACATAGATGCAGCAGAGCGGCCTTTTTGATTTATTGATATCAATTGTTAAATTTCTTGATTTTTCTGTAACATCTTTTTCACTGTTTTTTATGTTTGCAATGTCCCTTCAGTCACCAATAAATGTTGACCAAAGTTAATTTTCGGAGATATCAAAACATAGGCAGATTTTTCTATTCAGTTGACCAATTTTTGTTGTTTCTGGTCAAATCCCATACATCATCGCTTGTCTTCCTTCTCAAAATTTTTTAATTTGCCTGAGCATTAAAATCGTGTTATAAACAAAAGTAGAGCTTAAATTTTGTAATGGACAGCTTTTTTGTAATGGACAACTTTTGAATTTGTACAAAAAAGTTGTATAACTTGAAGTTTTCAGACAAAACAGAAAGATTTGAATTACATTTTCTGAACTTCAAAGTTGACTGTTTTCCATTGCAATGGCCGAAATTGATGAGTTTTTGTCGGTTACAGTATCCCATTCGAATGGAATTGTAAAAAAAAATCTGCCAAGTACAAGAATGAAGCTCTATTTTTGTTTAGTATCAGAGAAAATTCAAAAAAATTGGACCAGTTTGTCAGGACTTCAAAGTTGACCTACTTCTACTGAAAAAGTCAACATTTTTATATTTTCGTGCGGTACTGTATCTCAGTCAGATGAAATTGTACAAAAAAAAAAGTCAACTACAAAAACAAATGTCTATTTTTGTTCGTTACACTTTGGATATTTCAGACGAATTGAAAAATTCAGATCTATTTTTAAGGAGTTTAAAATTTACAATTTTCCACTAAAAATATGGCATATTTTTGTTAGGTACTGTATCTCATTTTGATGAATTTCTACAACAAAGTTGTCAATTACAAAATCCAAGCTCTAAGCTTGTTTAGCATATTCTGAAATTTTCAGACAAATCGGAAAATTTGGTAATACTTTTTCAGGATTTCAAATTTAACCAATTTCCACTGAGAAGGCCAAAATACGGTTTATCTTTTTGGGTACTGTATCTCATTCAAATGAAATTACCCAAAAAAGTTGTCAATTACAAAAATGAAGCTCTATTTTTGTTTAATATATTCTGAAAATTCCAGAAAAATTGAATAGTTTTGAAATAGTTTTTTATGACTTCAAAGCTGACAATTTCCCACTGAAGAGTCAAATTTTAATATATTTCTCCCGGTACTATATCTTCTTTGGATGAAATTCTCCAAAAAAGTTGTCAATTACAAAAACAAAGATCTATTTTTGTTCTGTATAATCTGAAAATTTTCAGACAAATTCAAAAACTTTGAACTATTTTTTCAGAACTTCAAAATTGAGAGATTTGACCTCTCCTTAACCGGAGTCCTTTGATACTTGTAATCATGAACGGACGGGACTTCACGCTCAGACTAAGTAGCTCGGTTTGGACATTTCCCAGAAGAACTTTCAAATCTTTAGGTGTCACAGATTCGATTGGTGTTGTTCGAATCTCGATGTTATTAATAACAAAACCACAATCAAGTGCAAAAATTAAACCAACAGGAGTTGTGCAAAACGAGAAACTTTTCAGGTGCCTCAGAAGTGTTCCAAAAACCGTCATCGCATTGCTAATTGTATCAAACCGCTCGTCGTCCAAACTGAACTCTATTATATTCTGATATGCTTTTCGGACTTGAACAATAGAGCCGCAGATTTTTCCAAGCAGAAGAATGTTTCATTTGACAGTTGTGAAATGGCGGGCTAAACGTCTACGAATCCCACAAATTCATTCGAACAAAGACATAGATCTCGTTTGTTCTAATTGTAATCGAGATTGAATCCAAATCGACTTTGAACTTTCTGATAGGGCTACAGGTTTGTTTTGAAGAGATTGACAGGAAGAGTCTAAAACCGTAGTTTCAGGGAATCGTTCAGAAGCAATTTACTTTTCGTAGAGTCCCAATTCTTCTATTATCATCTTTTGAGCAAGAAGTGGCATATATATAAATTTCATGGTTTATTATGACTTACACAAGAAACAAAGAACAACACTTGAGACATTTTTAATCGGATCTAATTTGAGAGTGTAAGAGGAATATATATTATGAACTTAACGAAAATTAAATCAATCATTATTTCGTTCGATGAATCTGAGATTTGCCTCACTCCAAACCGTGGCAAATATCTTTCATTCTTGATGAAGGCGAGTTGTTGCTTCGATTACCGTAGCCCGTAGCGCATCACTTTCCCGCAGAACATCTGTAGAAGAGTCAACCAATGAGTCCATTTCCGCTTCTCTGAAATATAATTCTCAATTTTTTTGAAATAAAAGATTTAACTTACGTCAACTGTGTTGCATGCGTCCTTATGTTGGTGAAAATAATGTCGCAATTCAGGTCCGAAAACTTGACAAGCTCGATTTCTCCAATCTCCATGTCCCGGTTCCTTCCAGCTATCCATGATTCCAGTACTATGTTCATCTGATATAGTTGCAGCTCTTGCCGCGGGCTATTCCGAGAAGTTCACCCAGCTATGGTTTTGAATTTCAAGCCGATTGGTTGACCTCTCCTTCTCCGGGTTTCTTTGATACTTGTAACCACGAACTGAGGGGACTTTCACGTGTAGACGGAGTAGCTCGGTTAGGAAATTATCCAGGAGTAACTTCAAATCTTCAGGAGTCACATGTTCTACTTGCATATTTCGAATATCGTTGATATTATAGACAAAATCACGATCAAGTTGAGAAATTAAACCAACTGGAATTTTGCAAAACGTGCATTGACTGCATTCTTGAACATTTAAAATACTTTTCAGATGCCTCAGAAAGTTAGGATATCTGGAGCGTATGTACGTTTCGATAGTTTCGACTGAATCCCCACAAAGGCTGGTTTGAGCGAAACTAAGATTTTCAAGATTCTCGATGTCAAAAATATCCGTTAGGTAACGAGACTTATCAAATTGCAAGCTGTCAATCCTCAAGGTTTTGAGATTTTCAACTGGGAAATACCCGTCAAACTTTCGATGACAGTATAAGCCAGATCAAACCTTTCAAGATTCGGGAAGAATGAACAGATGTCCTGGAAATCTTTTGAATTAGTGGCGGTGGGATAGACTCTTCAAGGAAGATAGCATTTGATCGATCTGAAATTTTCAGACCTACTTCATTTATTATTTCGACCCGTTTTCAAATATTTATATTCTTCTCATAAGAGTTTAGAATTCTATTTCACACATAGGGAGGTATTGTCGGAATTAGAAAACTGTGACCTCGGTGTATGCAGACTCGATGCAAACACCTAACTTTTATACTGAGTCTGCATACACCGAGGTCGCAGTTTGATAATTCCGACAATATTTTTAAAGTTAATTATAAAATTACAATTCTTCTTGGCTGGCGGTTTACATTTTCAGAACTGTTTTCAAAAAATGTATCTCGAATTTTTTGAGATAAGAATTTCTTTATAGAAATTCACGTAACTGAGATAAAATACTTGTAGCCAACCCAATGCCAGAACTTTCTAAAACAACGCACTTGACAAAAAAAACCGCGATTTTCAGCCTTATTCAACAAAAAATGCTTTTTTTAATGGTCATTTAGGATGAAGATTGTGAAATTGAATAAAAACTCACATTTGGAATACACATTTTTAGCAACAATGAATATCAAGAAATCCTTCTCGAAGGATTCCTAGAAAGCAATAGGAATATAGTAGCAGACAGAGAATAGTCAGGAAAATCAATAGAAAATCAGATGTCCATGCAGAAGGTCGTCATGAGAGGGGAATGAATACTAATGGTTGGTACCTCACGGTTTATATACCCCACTTGGGGCGGAGCCTTGTGAGTCCAACCAGGTGGGGTTCTACCGGTGTAGGGTCTATCTTCACCTATTCAGCTATTCAGAAAGTGGGATTCGGATTCTCACTTCACATACTATCTTTTATTACAGCTATTCATTCACAATCCTAAATACACTTATTGTTTTATGGGCGTAATCTTGACGAAATCCATTGTACATAGACAATATTTCTCATGGGAAAAGTCAAAGGTAATGGAAATAGAGGTAATTAAAGAAAATAGAGAACAATTTTGTTTTATCAGACAATGCTCGAATGCTTGGATTCAGATCTGGAAAACATCCTGTCTATGGGTGAACGCCAATTTTGTCGTTTTGAAATCTAAATTAGTGTCGCAAACTTAGCTCTTCCTGGAGCTCGAAAGTTGCCATGAATTCCTGCTACCCCACCATTTTCCCGTTTTATTAAATTTTTCAGTTTGGTGACGGAATAAGGTTTTTAGACGGTTGGAGGCAGCTTTGGAGAGTAGAGGACGGCTGAAAATAAGGGTTTTTTAACAGAAAAAAAGGAAAAAATAATCGGATCAGGATTTATGGGTCCTTGGAGGTCGACGGAGCTTGGCTAGCCAGCGATTTGGCTTCATTATTGAATGGGATATCTTTAAATCCACCAAGAAGATTTTCTTCTTTCAATTCTACATCAATTTTGTCTTTCATTAAGTCATCAGCGACAGAAGATTGGCGATCCAGCGAAGGTGATCTGAAAAATCCTAAATTATCAAAACTAAAAAAAAATTTGAAATCGATTGCAAATATGAATTTTGGGACATAAACTCACAAAAAATATGAAAATAGATTTCAACTCCTAAAATCTCATTGTTCCAGTTTTTGGAGCGATCCTCCGATTCTCCAAAAAATGCGCAAATGGCTCAGAGGAATTTTCTAAAGTTTCCACTACCAACCTCACGTCCCTGGGTTCAATTCCACATTGTGGTCAAATGTTTTTTTGTTGTCTTTTTCAATTGTTTTGGAGAGTTATAGAGAATTCTAGATGTCAAAAAAAAATTTCAAAAACACTAATTCAGATGTATTATTTCGAACTCATCAACTAATTAATTATCTGTTTTTATGAATATTAAAACATGCATATCGTTATGATATATTTTTCTAACTAGAATTTCTCGCTGATTCAGAATATGATACTTTCAGATCAAAGTATTCACTTATTATGATTATTTTTTATTGAATAAAAGAGAGATTCTCATATTTTGTTCTTGGACTTTTTGAAAATTTCTCTCAAATTTTGAAATTTTTTCACAAATTGATGAGTGTACTTTTTAGGTAGACAAAGCGGTGGCTTCTTTGTATGTGTCACTATGTTTGGTCCCAGTCTGCGTCGTTTCTACTGATTTTTCTGACTTCTCTATCTATCTAATTATTCTTTCATGACGACCATCTGATTTAGGACGTCTTATTACTGATTTTTCTAATTATTCTATTTTTCTAATTATTCTTACATGACGACCATCTGATTTCGGACGTCTTTTTTCTTGTTTTTCTGATGACGCCCTGATTCCAACTACAACAACTGTACTGCTCAACATAGTCAACGTCCACCGGGTTTTGTGAGCCCCGATCTGTCAAACCCGTCTTCATACCGGCTTCCGGGAACAATGAGGGCACGTCATCATTGGCCGAGGGCTCCAAGTCCAGATCAACGTGACGCTCTTCACTCTCAGCCGATCGAACCCAGGACGCGTCGTCGTGGACTCGTCGCCGTAGGCATGGCGCATGGGCGCTGGAAACCCTCAAGCACTCCGAGATCATTGGTGGAAGGCTCGTCGCTACCAACCCCAACCAAGAGAACGTCCCATCTGAAGCTGCAATGAAGAGAAGATGTCGCTCCGAAGATGAGGATGATGAGGAGGATGAGGAAAAGCAACAGCAGCTCATAGACGAGCTCTGTGAGCTAATGGGAAAGCTGAAGGTGATTTTTACTACTACAAAAATTTGATTTAATTTAAAGTTTTCAGATCGAATGACCACCGGCTAGGAAAATTTCTGAGTTTCTTTTTTTTATGGAATAAATTGTTATTCTTGGGAATTTTTTGGACATAAACAAAAAAAAATTCAAATTACAAAATTTACTTCAAGCGAAATTCTCAAAAGACAGGGTAATTTTTTTAAAAACTAGATTTCGAACAGCTTCACTGGAATCGGTTGGGCAACTTCCACTCGAAGAATGGAAAATGTACAGATTCATCCCACGGAGCTTCGTGCTTGGTGTCCTTTGATCTGGCTTTCAACTTTTTCAGTTCGATTTTCCTTCTCCTCCTTTTCCTCCTCTTCTTGATCTTGGAAATTGTAGATCTCCACTTTCCTCCCTGGATCCCACAGACGGCGAGTGGAGCGGAGTGGGCATCCGAGATGATCCATGTAATATACACAACACTAACAGGATGTTTTTTTCGGTACAGTGAATAGAAGGCAAAAATATGAACTCCACAAGTTACCTCATAAGCAAAGTCCGACTCAGCGTCAGGAAGAGCTAAATTTGCGACACTTATTTAGACTTCAATAGGACACAATTCACGTTCACCCATAGCCAGGATGCTTCTCAGATCCAAGCATCCAAACATTGTATGATAAAAGCACAAAGATTTTTATTTTCTTTAATTACGACTATTCTTCCATTACCTTTGACTTTTCCCATAAGAAAAATTGTCTATTTACATTGGATTTCGTCAAGATCACGCTCATAAAACAATAGATGTATCTAGAATTACAGGAAGAGCTAAATTTGCGACACTAATCTAGATTTGAATACGACAAAACTGATGTTCACCCATAGCCAGGATGCTTCACATATCCAAATCCGAGCATTGCATTTTCTAATAAAAACACAACGATTTTTATTTCCTTTAATTGTCCCTATTGTCCCAATACCGTTGACTTTTCCCATAAGAAAAATTATCTATGTGCAATGGATTTTGTCAAGACTACGCTCATAAAACAACAAGTGTATATAGAATTGTGAATTAATAGCTGTAATAAAAGATAGTATGTGAAGTGAAAACCCAAATCCCACTTCCTGTTTCATTGTGATTCAACCCCACCTGGTTAGACGCTTTCAGAAAACAATAAAAATGAGAATTCTAATTGACACTTTTAAATGACTGAATAGGTAAAGGCAGACCCTACACTGGTAGAACCCCACCTGTTTGGAGTCTGAGGCTCCGCCCCAAGTGGGGTATATAAACCGTCAGGTACCAGCCATTAGTATTCATTCTCCTCTCAAGACGGCCTTCTGTATGGACGTCTTTCTCTTTTCTTGATTTTTCTGATTATTCCCTATCGCCTATCACATTATTGTTATTTTCTACAAATCCTCCGAAAGGAAAGATTTACTGATATTCATTGCTAATGAACACTTATTCTGAAAAAGGTGAGTACTTCTTCAATTTCACAAATGCCAAAATTACTATTTTTGTTGGATGAGGCTGAAAATCTCTGTTAAAAAACAGATATTCTTAAAATTAACTCAGTGCCGTTTCTTTAAGTGTTAGAGCTCAATTGGTTACAAGTGTTTTGCTAATTTTACATCGGAAACGAAAGTTTTGAAAAGTTTGTTTCCTATTTTTTTTTGTTTTCCTGTTTTTCCCAACAAAAAAAACCAAAATTTTCAACTTACACGGGAAGTATCCGAAGTGTCTGCTCGCTTTTTCTAAGATATTGGTGGCAAAAAATGCCCCTTGCCTAGACTAGAGCAAAACTTATAATACAAGGTGCTAACAAGCAGGTTGAGCAGAATAGCAAAACTTTTTCCGATTTTTCGAAAAAAGTGGATTAGGTTCATTCAAAAAATCATAACTTTGCACAGACCAAAGATAACTTTTCAAACTAAACTGAATATTATAGAACGGATTCAAGCCTTCAAAAAAATCAACTATATCTATTGTCTATCTCTGCAATGAAGTTTACTAGGATGGGAAATGTCCGAATGGTCCGATCGTAAGAAATCAAAAAATGTCGATTTTCGAAAAAACGTATTTGAGAGACCATGTCTATTCGATTTCTTCCATGTCATAATGCACAACTATGATCTCGAATATATAGCTCACCTTTCATTTGAGAGAGATTTTTGAAAAAATAACAAATTTTCAGCTTAACTATACATGATAATTTTTGAACTATTTTTTTCGGAAACGACATAAATGCTCTCAGAACGAAAGTTTCAGTTGGCTTAGTTTATTTTTGACCGAAAAAAAAACAATTCGTGTCGAAAAAGTCAAAATATTCGGAAACACAATTTCACATATTGTCAGTGAGCATGTACATGAGTTAAGCTGATAATATTTTATTTTTTCAAAAATCTCTCTCAAATGAAAGGTGAGCTATATATTCGAGATCATAGTTGTGCATTATGACATGGAAGAAATCGAATAGACATGGTCTCTCAAATACGTTTTTTCGAAAATCGACATTTTTTGATTCCTTACGATCGGACCATTCGCACGTTTCCCATCCTAGTAAACTTCATTGAAGAGATAGACAATATGTGTAATTGAGTTTTTTGTAGCTTCAAACCTGTCCTACAATATACATTTTAGTTTGAAACTTTATCTCTGCTCTGAACAAAGTTATGATTTTTTGAATGAACCTAATCCACTTTTTTCGAAAAATCGGAAAAAGTTTTGCCATTCTGCTCAACCTGCTTGTTAGCACCTTATATTATAAGTTTTGCTCTAGTCTAGGCAAGGGGCATTTTTTGCCACCAATATCTTAGAAAAAGCGAGCAGACACTTCGGGTACTTCCCGTGTTAGCATGAATTACTATCATTTTTCAACCTGAATATCTGAATATTTGAAAATCAAACAACTTTTTGCCTCAGGAAGTGGTAAACCAATTTACGATGTTTCAAACAAACGTGATTTGTTTCACAAAAATTTCAAATTTTAAATTGGCATAAATTTGGCCGAAATTCTTTGTCTCAACACAATGTTCAGTTTTTCAAAATACACATATATCAAAAGTATCAATTGTTTTTCAGTGATTATTTCTCAGAATCAACGCCAATCAACTTCCACACTTTACTAGAGCGATTTCCCCCATCGTCAAGGGAAGAGAGGTCCATATGAAAAGACTCTCGATCCTACTTGGAAGCAAGTTCACTCACGTTGTCGAGGCTCTCAGTGTGAAGAATATGGATTCAATTCTTGGACTTCCACGGAACATCAAGCTCCAAGCAAACAGCTTTGTGCTCTACGACGACACGGAGAAAACATATGAAGTGCTCCGAAAATGGGTGCAGCCGAGCAGCTTCCCATTGAAAGAAATCGGCATGGAAATCGAATCTCCATTTGATGAGGTTTTCAACAACATGGTCACCGCATCGGACTGCAACAAACTGTCAGTTTTCCTTCCAATGTGTGCCACTGGACCAGGAGAGTGGGCTGATCCATTCATCCGTCTCCAACATCCATTCATCGAGATCACCGAGGCGCCGTCCCAGAAGTTCAGTTTTGGAAACTTCCTTGGAACCGTCAGCAATTGGATGGAGCATCCAAGACCACTGGGACACAAGATCGGATTGCTCACTCGCAACGTGGAGCTGTACTTCGAGGGAGTCAAGAGCAAGTTGGGAGCCAAGGCATTGTAAACTGGAGGGTTAGTTTTTTTGTCCGCTATATTTCACCATTGGGGGCTGCTCAAAGCTCCTGTAGGTTTCCAGGAAAATTAGAATGTTAAGGCCCCAACTAAGGGCTCCCTAGTCCCTTTAAGGTTAAACATGGACTTTTGAATTTCTGCAGGAAGAACCTACAATTTCGATGTCTCCCCAACCTACCACCTCTTTTAATTTTTTTAAAACTTGATATTTTCAGATCCGTGGTCTTCCCGAATGTCTTCCTTCTCCCAATTTCGGGATCGAAGAGCTTGGAGCTGGTCATCTCTGGAAGCAAATCTCCATACTTCGAGAAGGAGTTGCTTGCGGCCAATCCAGTTCTCTGGATGGTCCAGATGGAGGTGAAGGAGCAGTAGCAGCAGGGATCCACCAGAGGCAACTAGATTTTGATGCCTTTCTCTGTTCATTGATTCTCCTATTGTTCTTCTTGTTCTTCCCCAATTTTACCGATTTTTGAACTTCTGATCTTTCTGATGAAAATCAGATTCTTCTAAAGTCTGTTTTCCTTCTTCTCCTTTTGCTTTTATTGTTTTTCTTCTTTCAAAATTCCATTTGATTCCCCTGTTTCTGTCTGTAAGTCTGTCGGTCCCGATGTCCGAACTTATTTGAGTCACATGAAATTTTAAGATTGTTGAGAGAGATTTTGTTAGATTTCATTGAATTAATCATTAGTGAAGAGGGGAAGAAAATCAAAGGAAAAACTGATAGTGTGGGCAAAAAGGGAGACAATTCAGAGTTTTTATGGTATTTTCGTGCAGTACTGTATCTCAGTCAGATGACATTGTACAAAAAAGTGGTCAACTAGAGAAATAAAGCTCAATTTTTGTTTAGTACATTTTGAAAATTTCAGACGAACTGAAAAATTCTGAACTTTTTTTTCAGGAGTTCAAAATTTACAATTTTCCACTAAAAAGCCGTAAATGAGAAGAATTTCAAAATTGAAGAAAATTGCCAAGAATTCTGAAATTCAGAAAATTTTGAAATTTCTAAAAATCTGAATGTCTGAAACACTGAAGTTCTGAAATTCGGGAAGTCTGATATTTAGAATTTTTCAGAATGCCTGTAATTTCTAAAATTTTCAAAAATAGAAAATTTTGAAAGTCTTAAATTTTGAAAATCTTAAATTACTACGAGTTTTGCCCTAGCGGTTTTATAGAATAATCTAATCTCCGCATACATGTTATCAAAATGCACGGATTCGCGAAGTTTTAGAAAATTAAATTGTCCGATCGAAAGCGTCAGATCCGGAACTCGATGAGTGTCAGTTTCTGAGGGACGTTTTTGCAGATTTTTTTGACCCCAAAATATCAAGATAGAGCCGATGGAGCCAAAAATGATAAAACAGGAATATAGAAAAACTATGAAAATGGAGATGCTGTATTACCAAGAACAGGCAGAACTGGAAGAATTCAGAAATGAAGATCTTTATGATAAGACCAGCGATCCGGAGAAGTTTTTCCAAGAAATAGATCAGGATTTGGGATTTTTCCCGGGGCGCTGGCACAAATTTTTAATTCTAAACTGTTATCTTCATCTTTAAATAGTGTAGAAAGAGAGCAGGTACCAATTATTATCGTTATTCTCAATTCGACGATGGCGATGGGTTCAGAGCTACTGTAATTAAGGCGAAGACTGGTCCGAGTACTCAAGCTAAATAAAAGATGATTTTGAGTTGAGGGAATCTACCTATATTTTGCAATCCTTAACGATTATCCTTTACGGCACAACATATGTCATACCGTATCTGGGACCAAATATCTAAACTCATATTATGTTTTCCCTGCATTATTTTTCTGGAAGAGACAGCATCTTAAACACGCATGTTGAGACGGCGGAAAAAACTATGTACAGAAATGGTCTCGGTCTAGTGTGCTGATAACTTCCCGAGTGTCCAGTTTAGTGCATTTTCTGCGATTAGAATAGCACCGTCTCAGCGCGCTAAATGTAAGAAGAGGGGGACGATCTGTATGTCTGCATGTATGAAACAAGGAAGGTCTGGTAGATCGGGAGTGTGAGAACAAGGCATCTGCTTCATACCAGACACTATCCTTCACATTATCCTCCCACCACATTTTTGTGACTCTTCTACTTTTTCGAAAGAAAAAAACGAACCAAAAACGGACCAAAAACACTGATGCTTCTTTTACATGCTTGATGGTTTAATATAAATTACACAAGAAACAGAGAACAACAATTAAGAAATTTTTAATCGGATCTAATTTGAGAGTGTGAGAGGAATATATATTATGAACTTAATCTCGCGATTCAGGTCCGAATACTTGCCATGCACGAATTCTCCAATCTCCATGTCCCGGTTCCTTCCATTTCGTCTGGATGATGTTCTTGAAGCCCTCATTTACCTTCTCTATGTCGATATTCCTCTTCTCCGATTTCAGAAGCGCATCTCTCAGCTTACTTTCATTCTTCTCCTTCTGTTCTTGGAAGTTCTTCATCTGTTTTCTCGCTTCCTCGTTCTTCTTCTTTTCAGCATCCAACTCTCCCTTCAAACTTTCAATTTCCAAACTCTTTTTGGCGTTTTCTGTTTGCAACTTTGTCCAGCGATCACTGACTTCGGTCAAACTTGATGCCCATGCTCCTTTCCACTTCTCTGCCTTATTCTTTTCTTCTGCGGCTTTTTTGACGAATTCCTCACTCTGTCGAATTTTGTCCTGGAGTGTCCTGGAAAATTTTGTCCTGGAGGTGGACCAGAGCATCCTTCTGGGTACTTTCATTTTGCAGAGCATTTCGGTCGTTGAAGAGATCACTTCTTAATTTTGTGATCTCTGCTTGAGAATCCGTCAATTTCTTCTTCGATATCTGCTTCAATTCAGCCAGTTCCTTTTCGAGATCGCCTTTGGTCTTGGTTTCTGTGAAAATGGCACCAATGAAATATTAGAGCGGAAAATTTAAAAATTTCATAATTTGAAAAACTTCAGACCAACTTTTTTGTAATATTTTAAACAAAATTTACTTCTTTTTGGAGTTGGACGTTTTGGTATCTCCATGCTGGAGGATGCTTGGAAAGTGCTCGCGGATCCTGGAACTAATGAAGATTTGAATACTGAACATTGAACATTTTCCTCACCTGGAATATTTGAGTTGCCGAAATGTGCTCCGAAACCAGGGAATCCACCAAAGCCTCCAAACGATCCGCAGTTGTTGGAAGCAAGTGGAGCCGCTCTAGTAAAGTGTGGAAGTTGATTGGCGTGGATCTGCTGGTGTTGAGGAATGATCGAATACGGTGGCCAATGTGGGAATGGTATCTGCGGGTGAATAGGTTGACGCGCAGTGTACAATAAAAGCTCGTAGAAATCTGAAAACTTTTCAAATAACCGTCAGACATAAATTATGAAATTACAATTCGACTTGGCTGGCGGTTTGTATTTTCATTACTATTTTTAAAATGTATCTCCAATTTTTTGAGTTATGAATTTTTTGTACGAACTCATGTAACTGAGAGGAAATACTTGTATCCAACCCAACGCCAGAACTTTCTAAAATAACACAGAGTTAACTTGACAAAAAAAAACAGAGATTTTCAGCCTCATTTAACAAAAGATGCTTTAATTTATGGGCATATAGGGTGAAGTTTGTGAAATTGAATAAAGACTTACATTTGGAATACATATTTTCAGCAACAATGAATGATAAGAAATCCTTTTTTCAGGATTTCTGGAAAAAAGTAGGAATACAATAGGAGATGGCGGATGGTCAGGAAAATCAATAGGAGAAAATGTTAGACGTCCATTCAGAAGGTCGTCATCGGGGAAGAATGAATGCTAATAGTTGGTACCTGACGATTTATATACCCCTCTGGGGGCGGAGTCTGTAGAGTCCAACCAGGTGGGGTTCTACCAGAATAGGGTCTGTCTTTACCTATTCAGCCATTCAGTAAGTGGGATTCGGATTCTCACTTCACATACTATCTTTTATTACAGCTATTCATTCACAATTCTAAGTACACCTATTGTTTTATGGGCGTAATCTTGTCAAAATCCATTGTACATAGACAATTTTTCTTATGGGAAAAGTCAAGAGGTAATTAAAAATAAAAACATTTTTGTTTTATCAGACAATGCTCGAATGCTTGGATTCGGATCTGGGAATCATCCTGGTTATGGGTAAACGTCAATTTTGTACTAATGAAGTTTGAATTAGTGTCGCAATCTTAGCTCTTCCTGACGCTCGAAAATTCCATGAATTCCTGGCACCCCATCTTTTTCTGGTTTTCTCGAATGTTCCATTTTTACGACGGAATTCGGTTCTTAAACGGTTTAAGGCAGCTTTGGAAAATAAAGGACGGCTGAAAATAAGGGTCTTTTAACAGAAAAAAATAACAGATCGGGATTTTCGGGTCCATGGAGGTCGACGGAGCTTGGCTAGTTAGCGATTGGGCTTTAATATCAATTGGAACATCTTCAAATCTATCAAGAAGGAACTTCTTTCAAAAAAGGTTTGAACACTTCCACTAGGCATGATTTTTAAAAACTCTTTCTCAGCCAGTTATAGTCATTTTTAAACCGATTCTTTTGGAGATTCATATTCCGTTACCAAAGGATTTGGTTTTGTTGGAATTTCAAAGAAATTTTGGCTCTACTAGGATATCTTGGTCCTTAGAAAAAATTTTGGTCCTTAGAAAAAATGTTGGTCCTTAGAAAAAATTTTGACCCTTAGAAAAAGTTTTGGTCCTTAAAAAAATTTTGGTCCTTAGAAAAAATTTTGGTCCTTAGAAGGGTTCACCATTTTATGGATATTTTTGAACATTTGTTGCATTTTATTAAGCTTTTTGTTGGTTTTTTCATTGATTATTATTTTTCGAAGTTTAACAAACCTTCTCTTTAAAAGCCAACTTCTATAATATTGCCCATAAAAAATCCAAACTTGTTTTTTTCATTGAGATTGTGATAAGCAATTGTCAGGATCACACGCATCATTCGAAAAAAGGCTACTAGAATTTAGGAGAGGGAACAAATTGGGGCTCAGGATATATATCGAAATTCTGGGGACATTGGTTCAGAGGGCGCATGGAATTTAAGGGTTTGAGGCATTTAAACCTAAGCCTATAAGAAAAGAGTGCTAATTTTTCAGTTCGTTTTTAATATCATCATGGCATTTTTCAGGTATTCAATTTTTACCCAAGGATATCCCCCTGAAATAAAATATAGTTACGTTTATCGCTCAAAATGATAGGCTTAGGCTGAAACGCTCTTCACCCCAAGATTCCATGTACCCTCTGAGCCAATGTCCCTGAAAGCTCAGTGTAACTTCGATATATTTTTGCAATCAGATTATAGGCTCTAACTTCATCACCCTCATTATTTCTAGAAGCCCTATTTACGAATGATGGGTCTGGCAGAATAACGTAAATCCATATCTGAGACTTTCGTATGTTTATGGAATCCGTCAGTTTCTATGGAACCTGTAAACGGTTACGGTATCTTTGAACACACATCTGGCCTATACACTCAGAGAGAACCCGGAGGAGCTTATTCGACCTTTGTCCCACTAATTCGGTCATTGTGCCGCTATAATCGAACATACTGTATTTATTCTAATAGAAGCCCATGGACTTCTATTTTTCAACCTCCTATTTTTGGTGGACGTCGATTAGAAAAAGAGCTTGAATTAGAGCGTTTTTGGCTCTAACATGGAATGACTCCCAAGTGTTGCCCTCGAAAAAAATCGAGACGTATATGGTTAGAAAGAGCGTAAAAAGTTATGCAAGAATCCAAGAGGAATAGTTGCTAAAAACTTTTTATAAGGAGTTATGGACCAAAACGTACCAAAAAATGGCTAAGTTTTCAAAAATTCATAACTTTGTCAGTTTATGTCCGTTTGCTAAAAATCTAAAAACAATAGATAGACAATCACCTGAACATTTAAAATAATTTTTGATTGATTTTTTTCCTATTGATTGGAATATCGATTTTTTGAAAAAACCAAAATTTTTTCAATATCTCAAAAATCCTGAGTTAACTTTTTTTTCTTATTATTACCATTGAATTCAGCACATTTAATTTACTATAGAAACATGTCAATACCCCGGGGGAAATCATGCTCACACAAGTTATGCCGAAAAATATTGATTTTTGGCACTTGGCTGATTTGGATTCGTTGTCCTCAGCGGCCGGTATGGTGATGGGCATACTTGTTTTTGTGGTTTTTACATGCGTATCCTCTGCCTAAAGTGCTTAAAACACAATTCAGTAACAAATGACGTCCATTATCCTTATGCCGTACCGTTTCTTGAAATCATCACTTTGAAAAAATCAAAATTTAGAAACGTCGAAGACCATAACTATAGTTAAACTTGACGAAAACAGTCAAACGTTTTTATTAACATAATCAGGATGACAAAATCTTGTGTTTGGCTTGTACAGAATTTTTAATTAGGCCCTAGAAATAAAAATATCTACGATTATTGCTGCCTGACACCAATTTTTTGTGAAGGGCGACATGTAAACAAGCACATCTCTAGTTAGACTCAACGGAAACAGTCAAACTTTTGATTTAACATGATCAAAATGACAAAATCTTGTGTTTGGCCTGAACAGAATTTTTAATTAGGCCCTAGAAATAAAAATATTCACTAATGATGGGACACTTTTTATTTTGGTTCATAACTCGCAAAAATTTCGAAAAACTGTAAGCGCCATTCGATTTAAAATCAAAAAATACTATTTTAAAAATAATATTAATTTGCTCCGTGTGGCCGTAGTAGGTGTAATAGATAATAGTCAAATTCGATAATCCAAAACTGACGGGATACCTTTCGAAAATCGTTTATTTCACCTACTTCCACCATATGGAACGAATCAATAACACTGATCTACAGGTAATTTTTGATATTAAATCGAATGGCATAAACAGTTTTTTGAAATTTTTGCTCGTTCTCGAGTTATGGACCAAAACAAAAAGTGTCCCATCATTAGTCCCATCATTAGTCTGGAGCTCTTATTTTTTCACTGAAAATCATCTTGGAAGCAATTTTTGCCGTTTTTTGGTGCTTCTCAAAAAGCATGAAGACGATGAGAACGACTTTCGAAACTTTGCCAAAATACTACTTATGAAAAATGATGAATCTGGTAAAAATTTCATCAAAATCGGAGAGGGTCGATTTTGGGTGAATTTTAGTTGCCATGTGGGGGACCACATGGTGAAACCTCATTTTTCGCACATTTTGGCCTGAAACTCATTGTGGACCCAGGATAATCAAACTCAAATAAACATTTACTGATGTATTTTTTGACGTGAAATCTAAATTTGATGTTTAATTTTATAAAATAATGGAAATTTTTTTCAGGACGGGCATTTTTTGGTCCAAAAAATAGCTTTTTTGCAAAAAACTGACATGGAATGACTCCCAAGTGTTACCCTCGAAAAAAATCGAGACCTATATGGTTAGAAAGAGCGTAAAAAATTATCCAAGAATCCAAGAGGAATAGTTGATAAAAAAATTTTATAAGGAGTTATGGACCAAAACGTACCAAAAAATGGGTAAATTTTCAAAAAACTGTAACTTCGTCAGTTTATATCCGTTTGTTGAAATTCAAAAAACAGTAGATAGACAATCACTTGATCTTTTAGGAAAAAAATTTTCTGATTTTTTTCCTCTTGATTGGAATATCGATTTTTTGAAAAAATCAAAAAAATTTTCAATATCTCAAAAATCCCAAGTTAACTTTTTTCCTCATTATGACCATTGAATTCAGCACATTTGATTTACTATAGAAACATATCAATACCTCGGGGGAAATCATGCTCGCACACGTTATGGCGAAAAATATCGATTTTTGGCACTTGGCTGCTTTGAATTCGTTGTCCTCGGCGGCCGGTATGGTGAGGGGCATACTTGTTTTTGTGGTTTTTACATGCGTATCATTTGTCTGAAACGTTCGGAATAAAATTCTGCGGCATGAAACACCAATTATGCAAATGCCGCCCCATTTCTTAAAATCGTCACTTTGAAAAAATCAAAATTTTGACATGTAAACAGGCACATCTATGGTCAAACTTGATGAAAACAGCCAAACTCTTTTTTTAACATAATTAGAAACACCTAATTCTATCAACGGCTTGAACAGAATGTTGAGTTAGGCCCTAGAAATAAAAATATTTTCGATTGTTATAGCCTAAAAATAGGTGTTTGCCTGTAATAATCGTAAATATTTTCATTTTTAGAGCTTAACTCAAAATTCTGTTCAAGCCATTGATAGAATTAGATCCTTCTAATTATGTTAACAAAAGAGTTTGGCTGTTTCCATCAAGTTTGACGATAGATATGGCTGTTTACATGTCAAAATTCACTAAAAATAGGAATTCGGCAGTAATTTTGACTTGTAAACAGTTATATCTACCGTCAAACTTGAAGAAAACAAGCAAACTCTTTTTTAAACATAATCAGAAGGATCTAATTCTATCAATGGCTTGAACAGAATTTAGAGTTAGGCCCTAAAAATAAAAATATTTACGATTTTTTAGGGCCTATCACCCATTTTTAGTGAATTTTGACATGTAAACAGCCATATCTATCGTCAAACTTGATGGAAACAGCCAAACTCTTTTGTTAACATAATCAGAAGGATCTAATCCTATCAATGGCTTGAACAGAATTTTGAGTTAGGCTCTAAAAATGAAAATATTTACGATTATTACAGGCAAACACCTATTTTTAGGCTATAACAATCGAAAATATTTTTATTTCTAGGGCCTAACTCAACATTCTGTTCAAGCCGTTGATAGAATTAGGTGTTTCTAATTATGTTAAAAGAAGAGTTTGGCTGTTTTCATCAAGTTTGACCATAGATGTGCCTGTTTACATGTCAAAATTTTGATTTTTTCAAAGTGACGATTTTAAGAAATGGGGCGGCATTTGCATAATTGGTGTTTCATGCCGCAGAATTTTATTCCGAACGTTTCAGACAAATGATACGCATGTAAAAACCACAAAAACAAGTATGCCCCTCACCATACCGGCCGCCGAGGACAACGAATTCAAAGCAGCCAAGTGCCAAAAATCGATATTTTTCGGCATAACGTGTGCGAGCATGATTTCCCCCGAGGTATTGATATGTTTCTATAGTAAATCAAATGTGCTGAATTCAATGGTCATAATGAGGAAAAAAGTTAACTTGGGATTTTTGAGATATTGAAAATTTTTTTGATTTTTTCAAAAAATCGATATTCCAATCAAGAGGAAAAAAATCAGAAAATTTTTTTCCTAAAAGATCAAGTGATTGTCTATCTACTGTTTTTTGAATTTCAACAAACGGATATAAACTGACGAAGTTACAGTTTTTTGAAAATTTACCCATTTTTTGGTACGTTTTGGTCCATAACTCCTTATAAAAATTTTTTATCAATTATTCCTCTTGGATTCTTGGATAATTTTTTACGCTCTTTCTAACCATGTAGGTCTCGATTTTTTCCGAGTGTAACACTTGGGAGTCATTCCATGTGAATTTTTTCCCAGGAAGACGGAAGAATATTAGTATAGTGCCAATACAAAAAATGTTCAAAATAGTCCCCAAAAACGTTCTACATTAAGATCTGATCATTATTTCACTTTTGAAAAAAATATTTTTTTAGACACCCCACGACCATATTTTTGCAGGGGTGGGACAAGTCGGGACAAACTATATTTCAGAAACCTTAGAAGTTTATAAACATTCAATATATGAAAAATCAGCTAGAAAAAACAAGTTTGAATTTTTCTGTACAGCACTATTTTCGGTTCTTTCAGAGAATGTGTCATAAAATGCAACAAGTGTTCAAAAATATCCATAAAATGTTGAACCTTTCTAAGGACCAAAATTTTTTCTAAGGACCAAAATTTTTTCTAAGGACCAAGATATCATAGTAGAGCCGAAATTTTGCAGACAAAATCGATGTTTACATTAGTGAGTTTAAGAATACGTCTGTTAAATTGGAAATTTGCATTAACAGGACTGGGAAACAGCAAAGGATGGTATTATAAGGGATATGCAAACGGAAAGATATTTTTTAAAGATTTAAAATGCGACGTAAACGGAATGCAATCGAAAGATCTGAAAAAAGCAGTACGAGAAATGATTTCCCAGCGAAACTGATAATTTGATTTCTTTCCTTTTTTATCTGATTTCGAACTGATGAAAAATTTTTGAAGCTTTCTTCAGAAAGAGGTGAAATGTTCATGAGGAGACTGAAAGAGTTAGATTTATAGAGATTCTAAGAACTCGAAACACCAAGTAGATTCCAGGTATCTGATAAAATTAAGTCAAAATAAACACTGTTGAAATTATAACTACATATATGTATTGCAGTTTCCTTCTAGAAACTTGGATTCTTATGAATGTTTGAACATTTAGAAAATGAAGAAAAAAGTATTTATTGTTAGTCAAAAAATCAAAAATCGCAATTGATCGATGTTGTTGATGAAATTCTCGATAGTAGTGCTTACATAACAAAGCTGTGTCGCTCTCGAAACCTTGTTGGTGGTTTTGTTGTGAAACATGTACAGCCACCCTTGCCTTTCTTTGCACGAATCTAAAAAATTCCACGTTTTTTGCAGAAAAAGTTGTTAACTTACTGAAGCAAACATCGATTTTATCTCCACATATCATTGCAGCCTCAGCGACTTGCTCACTGATTTCCTTGGGATTCGAATTGTGTAAAACTACCAACACAGCCTGAACTTGAAACTTTTTTTGAATAATTGAAAAAAAAATCACATTTTTCTTGCTGTCTCTAATAACTCTGACAATTTCATCGTCCGAATCAACAAGACTGGAACTTTTGTGAAGTTTTGTTTTCGAAATGCACACTTTCTCTAATCCATCCAAAAAATAGAACTGCGCCTCCTTCTGAGTCTCTTCCACGTCTTCTGAATACTTCTGAAAGTCCACGTGGCCATCTCTCATGAAGTTCAGAATCAGTCGAGAATGTTTAGGGTCTCGATCGATAAAAATGGAACCGGACTCGTCTTTGGTGATCTGGAAAGTAGCAATTTACTTTTTTTTGGATTTTTGAAGTTACCGGAATTCCAATCTCCTACATAGTTTAGAAAAAAAACCGTCGAATCTGGTCAACGTGGATTCTGAAATTTTGAAGATAGTACCACCCATATCTAGTTTAATGATATCGGTCATTTTGTTACCTGAAAATAGGGCTCTTTATGACAAGGGGGGGGGTGAGAAAAGGAATGGTGGGGGGGGGGGGGCAAAGTAGACAAATCAAGAAAACCTCGAAAGTAATTACATGAAACAGTTGAAAATCGAGTCATTGTGTGATGAGTTTCCGTAGAAATTGGCTCCGAGCAATAAAGTGCCAGCATCTAATTCAATGCCACTCACTCCCTAATATAGTGCCACCCCTGACCACCCCCGAACAATATAGTGCCACGGCTATCTAATAGAGTTTTTACGGTAGTTACCTGCCAATTTTTATCTCTCTTTCCACTCGACCATTTCAGCAACGTCTTCAGTTCCTGAAATTATCCTTAATAGCAAGTAAAACTCGTATATTGATTCAATTGTCTTTTGGCCATTTTCACGTGGTAGCCAGGAAAACTCAACTTGCAAAAGTTAGGCCACCGCTTCAAAATTATCTCGAAATTACACCAGGGTCATGTAAAGCCATTTCTAGGTCAAAAAAAGGTAGTGGCCTAAAAAACCCACCTCGCAAAAGTTAGGCTTCCACTTTAAAATGAGCTGAAAATAACACCAGGGTCATGTTAAGACATTTCTGAGCCGAAAAAGATGGTGGCCTAGAAAACTCAGTTTGCAAAACTTTGGCCATAACCTTGAAAACTTCCGAGAGACATTTTTCCAAAAACTGTTCTAAAAATATTTTGAAGCATTTCTAATAAACTGGTCAACTGGAGAATAGTCAGAATTCGAGAAAAAACACTCACCTTTTTAAAATTTATAAACATCAAGGAATATTACGAAATCCTTTTATTCGAAAGGTTTCTAAGTATAATAAGAATAAAATAGGGTTCAGATAATACTTCGAAAAATCAAAAGGGAAGGAACTCTCCAAAATCCACAAATTTTTAGGACTTTGGAGAGCTCCCAAAAAGACGTCTACTCAGTAAGTCGTCAAAGAACAAAAATGAGGGTTATGTTATTGGAAACATAGGGGCGGCGCGCTCGTGTTTTCCGATGAGTCACTATCATTTATTGCTCATGTCTGTCTCTCTGCGTTTCTCATTTCTCTACATTCCATACAAACCGAACTGGAATAGCAATGAAGTACAATATGACATTTTCCACCCATGATGTGTCGCTTTCACAGATTCACAATTCGTCATTGTAAACAGATAATTTTCAATAAGACATATGTCCATTTTGACAAGGGATTAAAGTGATAAAAGAAAGTAATTGGAGCAAACATTAATTACAGAATCTTTCAGCGCTTTCTCACAACTCCGACTTCAATGATTATCGAAAATCTGTTACAGAAGAGCCCTTAGACCGTCCACGACCTCAATAGTTACAGTTCAAATGCAAGATATCAAACATGTGTCAACTAACAAAATTTCTCATATTTTGATACACATCATATCAGTTGCCTTTTGTATATTTTTCAGAAAACTCGATATATTGGCTCGAATTCAAAAGTTATGAGGTTCTATTAGAGGTTTCACGTAACAATTATTGTTTTCTTAGGATCAAGATTTTTTTTCTCGGTACAGTGAATAGAAGGCCAAAATTTGAGTTCTACAAACTAGCTCATAAGCGAAGTCCGACTCAGCGTCAGGAAGAGCTAAACTTGCGACACTAATTCAGATTTCAATATGACAAAATTGATATTCACCCATTGTCAGGATGCTTCCCAGTTCCGAATCCGAGCATTCCAGCATTGTCTGATAAAAGCACAAAGATTTTTATTTTCTTTAGTTCACCCTATTGTTCTATAACCTTTGACTTTTCCCATAAGAAAAATTGTCTATGTACATTGGATTTCATCAAGATTACGCCCATAAAACAATATCTGTATTTAGAATTGTGAATTGATAGCTGTAATAAAAGATAGTATGTGAAGTGTGAATTCAAATCCCACTTCCTGTTTCATTGTGATTCAACCCCACCTGAATGGACACCTTCAGAAAACAATAAAAAGTGAGAGTGTGAATCTAAACGACACTTTGAATGGCTGTTTAGGTAAATACAGACTGAATACTTTTACAACCCCACCTGGTTGGACCGGAAGGCTCTGCCCCAAGCGGGGTATATATACCGGCGGGTGTCAACTATTAGCATTCATTCTCTCCCCACTGACGACCTTCTGAATGGACGTCTATCCTCTCGTCTTGATTTTTCTGCTTTTTCTTTATAACCTACTAAATTCTTGTTGTTTTCTACAAGTCGTCCAAATAGAAAGATTTACTAAAATGCATTTCTAAAGAGCATTTATTTTGAAAAAGGTGAGTACTTCTTCAATTTCACCAAAAATTATTATTTTTGTTGCATGAGATCTTGCATCTTTGTTTTTTTATTTAAATTATCTCTCTGCCGTTTCTGGAAGATTTAGAACTTGATTGTGTTTATTTATCCAATTTTACATCGGAAACGATAGTTTTGGAAAGCTTATTTCCTAGTTTTTGTTTTCCTGTTTTTTCCAAAAAAAAAAACCAAAATTAGATTTTTCATCTTTGTTCGAATTATTACCAATTTTGAGCAAAATATCTGAATATTTAAAAATTAAACAACTTTCCGCCTCAGGAAGTGATAAACCAAGTTACGACGCTTCAAAAAAGCGTGATTTGCCTCACGAAATTTCAAATTTGAAATTGACATAAAATTGGCCGAAATTCTTCGTTTCAAAACAATTTTCAGTTTCTCAAAACAAACACATATCAAAAGGATCAATTATTTCTCAGAGATTATTTCTCAGATCAATCTTTCCTGGAAGAGAAAAAAGCATTCCAAAACAACCTTTTTGCCAAAATTTTCAAAATAAAAAACATGATAAAAATTTACATTTTCATGATTTTGGATTGTTTAGACAGTGAAATAATGTTTGAAATCTTTTAAAAACTCCCTAACATCACAAAAAAAAGTAATTTTTCATCATTTTGAGTTTTCGCGTCACAATAGCCATGTGGATTTTCAAATAGTTTTCAATTTTTTGAGGCTCACTTCCTTTTTTGATACGTTTAAAGCAATTCAAGTAGGAAATGAAAAAGCCAAAAAAGGGGTTTTAGTTTTTTGAAAAATCTAAATTTTCGTTTCCAATCAAAATGGAATTCTTCCGTTTCTTGCGAATTCTTTACAAAGGAATTCACAAAAAAATCTTAATTGAACAATCACCGAAAAAAGGATCACAATGCTCCAGAACTTTTTAAAATGGAAGGAGCAATCCGTTAGTTTTAAATAGTATAAAAACAGATAAATCGACATTTAAAATCACAGATAAATGCGGAATTCGCCAGAAAAGTCACTGCTCGACATCCAGCATGAAAGATCCCAAGACGAAAACCGATGAGCGTCCCGGCAAACGAATCGAGGATTGACCAAACTGGAAAAAGAATTAGAGATGCTGAAGAGGAACGATTGAAATGAGCTACCAATGGAAAGAGAATTTTGAAAAATCAAAGAGAGAAGCAAAATTATCAATATATCAATAAGGAGCTAGAACAGCTATGACAGTGAGTTTTTTTTTCACCGTAAAACCTGTAATAGAAGGGCACTTCAACTTTAAATTTTGAAAGAGCTTTTCTTTTAAGTTTTTTTTTCGTCAGCCAACTTTGAGCCAACTTATCTTGGTTTCTGTCAAAGATATCAAATAGTTGTTGACCAAAAAGTTGCGTATCATAATACCAACACCAACATTTTATCAGTTCACACATTTTTGATAACTCTTATAGGAACCGAGATAATTGAGCTCAAATTCTAAGTAACGATATTTGGCGCTTTTTTTGAACTTGAGAAATTTGCAGCGAAGTGCTCTTTGTGTAAGGAGAAGTTTTGGACTGTATTGCGAGTGTTCAAGCACAGTTTTCCAGAAGGTGTCAAGTTGGATGTTCAAAAGTTAACAACTTCTGGAAACGTGTCGAAACTATTCTGGTGCACCCAAATCGCCTATTCGTTTGTCTCGATTCAGATACTTTTAAAATGGAAGATGCTCAGAATCCGAAAGTTCGAGAAGCTGAAACATTGGCGTTGTTGAACATATATTTTGTTGATTATGTTGCTCTGTGCCGTGAAGTACCGAATAAAAAAATGCTGATCACTCTTGGCCAATTAGTGCGGACAGATAATTTTGTATGGATCATAGAAGACTTGATCAAAACGAAAGGGACACTTGGGACATGTTATGAATTCGCTGTTTTAAGGAAGGAGATGGAAGCGAAAAAAGTGTTGCGAAGGATTCGAGAGCGTTTCAAAAACGCTGTTGTCGGGCCGAGGTAAATTTATTTGTTCGCTCATTTTTGTGTATCTTTTCTGGTTTTAACGGTTTCTTCTACTTTTCAGACTCGTCGCCATTCCACTCTCCTCTGAACTGCAAATCGATTTTTCCTATGCACCATATCAAACCTATTCCGATAATCGTGGGTATTCAAATTATCCTTTGTATAAAATCAAAATGGAAGTGGTTCAAAGTCCGACAAACTAAAATGGACTGTAAAGTGTGATGTTCCTGTTTACTACTTCCTGATTTACAGGGTGCGCAATAATTATTGACACCAAAATCGAGGGGCTGATATGATGCACACCAAGCGCACTAATTCAGCTTGTTTTATACGTTTTTCATTCCTCTACTCAGTGTTAATATTCCTGCCAAATTTCATAAGAAAACGTTAAGTCTGAAGTGAACGGTGGCTCATTTTCAAACCCTTGTTTCCGTAATCAACGGTTCAATTCAAATTAGCTTCTTGGGTGATGTTACAAAACCCGTCAGTGTGGACCGCATGTTGGTCGACCGTACTGCCAATTATTTTTTCCTTATTCACACTGACATGGACTGTTTAGAAACGTATTTTCGAATATCTGTGACATCAGATACAATCGTTCTAGCCTTGAAAAAGAGGACTTGCTGAAATTCTGACAAGACTCACAGAAAGCTCGCTGTTGGCTTCGAAATGGCTCGATGTTTGATGAAAATGGTTTTCAGAAAAGAAGAGTTTTTGCCCTTTTTAAAATTATCAAATCATCCCTTTGAGAGTAAGAGAACAAAGAATTGAGGCTCAAAAAGCCCGGAATTTTTTAAGCGGCACGCACCTAGCACTCACTCGGGGACACTACTTTCGGGTGGTAATTTTTATAGTCGAAGACAACAAGATCAATCGAAACTGCAGAATTTTATTCAAGAATATGAAATCTGTCTGTCAGATCAAAAAATTCCCAAATAGAGCTTCACATTCCGATTTGTTCATGATTTTTGGTGGAAGCACTGAAAAGTGCGAAAATTCCTTATTTTCTACGATTTCCGAACCAAAATCTAATATCGAACCAGTCGAAGTGATCAAAATGCTGACACAACCTGAATCCTACTCGAAAAGTTACTATAGGGTGATCCGACAAGATCCAGTCACGGTTTACAGGGCAAAAGACACCACAGGGCGGTTCAAACTCAATTTTCCGTAGTTGGACTAGGCACAAGAAAGGATCGCTCTCTCCTCAGACTTGAATCCAATAAATTATTCAATACTAGGATATTGGTCCCAGACAGTTTCCTCGTGAAATTAACAAATTTTCACATATCTGGAGACCACTCTTCAAAAGATATGGGCACACATAGGCGAAAACTACCTGCGTGCAGTCGTCGCCTCCTTTCCGAAGTCTCTGAAGACTGCCATCAGAGCGAACGTAAGTGGATTGGAAAACTTTTGCATTATTATGAAATTTTGCGTCTGAAATTACATATTCCAAAATTACAAAAAAATTCTTTAAGTTTTCGCCAAGTTATGGGGGTCTGAATCGGTGTCAATAATTAATGCGCACCCTGTAATTTCTTTATTTGATAACTAATTAATTTTCTTTCATGGTCGTTTAACGTCTCAATGGAAAATCTACCATTTTTTCTCTTTTTGCAAAAAAAATTTATGTTATTTTTCTCTTAATTCTTGAAATACTAACTTACATTTTCTTGAAATAAAGAGGTTTTTTAAATGTTCTTTTTTCCGAACAGAGAAGCACCGTCTGCTCAACTTCTGTATACAGTGGCGAACGTTTGTGAGTGTCACTCTATACTTTTGTTCATAACTTTGCTCAAACTTGTCCAATCATTGAAAACTTTTTTGTTACATGTAGCTGGGTTTCCAACAAAACGTTGTATATGTTTTTTGAAACTCAATCAATTTTTGTGTCTTCTGAATCTTCACAGACGTGACGATGACTCCAGATGAAAAAAATAATTTTCCGTCAGAATTTTTTTAGAGATTGGCTTTGTGATGAAAAATGTTTGGTGTAGATCAAATATATACAGAAAAAAGTTTGAAGCGGTTTGGAACACTTTCTCTTGAGATATGCTTACTGAAGCGTAAAAGGTATGGTTCAGCAGTTTGGCTATATCTCGGCTCAAAATGATCTAAAATTGTTCAAATTTTGAGAGACTGTGTGTTTTTAATTGCTCTACAATATACATACAAAACTTTTTGTTTTGGGAACAAAAAATTTTTCTCCTAACACATAGCTCGTCTTCGGATCACAAAAATTAAAAAATTATGAAAATTTTTTGTTCCCAAAACAAAAAGTTCTGTATGTATATTGTAGAGCAATTAAAAACACACAGTCTCTCAAAATTTGAACAATTTTAGATCATTTTGAGCCGAGATATAGCCAAACTCCAGAACCATACCTTTTCTGCTCCAGTGAGCATATCTCAAGAGAAAGTGTTCCAAACCGCTTCAAACTTTTTTCTGTATATATTTGATCTACACCAAACATTTTTCATCACAAAGCCAATCTCTAAAAAATTTCTGACGGAAAATTATTTTTTTCATCTGGAGTCATCGTCACGTCTGTGAAGATTCAGAAGACACAAAAATTGATTGAGTTTCAAAAAACATATACAACGTTTTGTTGGAAACCCAGCTACATGTAACAAAAAAGTTTTCAATGATTGGACAAGTTTGAGCAAAGTTATGAACAAAAGTATAGAATGACACTCACTAACGTTCGCCACTGTATATTCTATTGATTTTTCTATTTTACTCTTATGTAAAATATGTATTTCGGCGTGCAACTTTTAACGACTTCTGGTGACCGCGTAGCCAGAGAGATTTGCTATCGATCAAAAAAAGATTCAGCCAAAACAGACCAAAATGAACTTAGTTAGGAGAGTGCAAAAAAATTTCTACAAAATGTCAAAAATGGGGGTGCGCGATAGCTACGGTGTTTAAGGGACACTCATCACAAGGAAAAGTTGGGAGTGGCTGGAATTCTCGCCAGAATGTCTGAATATGAGAAAAGAACTGTCCCTCAGAAACCGGAGGGAAACAAAGAGAATAACTTGGTAGGTTCAGTATACGTTAAGCATTAACGATTTTTCAATGTTTTTTTCTCAAAATTTTATTCGAAAATCATTGGAATTCAGCCGCTTTCGAAATTTTTTTTAATCCAGATAATTGAGCTCAAGCTTTACTTCTTTCTTTCAGACAGCTTCCAAATCCCACAGGCGCCAAGTTGAGCAAAATAGAAACGCTCAAATAGACCAACGCGTATTTGGAATCGTTGAAGATGATGCTGAATGAGAAGGAGGACACTAAAGCGCAGCCAATGACCAATGGACTCAGAAAAATCAAGGTGGAGCCGATGGAGCCAATAATGATAAAACAGGAACATAAAAAAAATTATGAAAATGGAGATGCTGGATTATCAAGAACAGGCAGAATATGGCAATGGAGATCTTTATGATGAGACCAGCGATCCGGAGAGGTTTTTCCAAGAGTTAGATCAGGACTTCCGATTTTTCCCGTTGAGATTTTTAATTCTAAACTGTTATCTTCATCTTTCACATAGCTTAATATATTTTGTGAAATAAATTTTGCTGAAAAAATGTGTTTTTTTTGTTAAAATTCGAAAACATTTTGGATGAATACTACAAATTCTGAACAACACGTCAGATCTTTTTCTCCAATTCGAATGATTTTAACAAGAAGAGTTCAAGAATCTGTCCACTAAGAAAAAAAAACTTTCGCTCGTCCTAATTTTCTATTTGTCTCATATATCCTTTGTCTAAAAAGATGTTTCTTTATAATATTCATTTACAATGAAATCTGACAGGATTACGTTCATAAAACAATGGGTGTCTGGTATCTGATGTATGAATCTAAATGACATGGCTGAAGATCTTAGTCCGACCCCCAGCTGGTGGGTTACTAGAGGCATCTTCTCGCGGGGGGTCTAGTGAGTATAGAAATCGAAGAAACGCGAAACATGATGATTTATTGGGGTTTAGAGGGATTCAAACCAAGTGGCCTCCATCTGGTTTTCTATACACATAGCCTCTCATTTCTAACTACTGATGACCTACTGAATGGACGTCTAAATTATCCTGGACCTCTTCAAAAATCATAAAAAATGAATGGATTTTGAAGAGTTCCTTTTTTATTTTCCTGAGTATTCAATATCTCTTATATTATTCTTGTTATTTTCTAAAAATATTTTTCACAATATTCGCTATTGCTGGAAATTATAAAAAATGGTGAGTTGTTACTTTTAATCTGAATTTTGCATGAAAATCTTACAGAAGAATTCCGTTAGATTTAGTGAAATCCATGAAAAACCTCAAAACGACTATTTTTAGCGAGAAAAAGTTAATTTTACAAGTTTTGGCGCGATTCCGAGCATGAAACTGTTTTGAATTTCAAAACAACAAATTTAAAAGAATGTATTTTTACACTTTTATTAACATGAATACTCAAATATTTTCAAAAAAAAACCTCTAACATTAGGTTGAAACTCCACATGTTTTTCAACAGAGACGAGTCTTTTCTGGAGCTCGTTTTCTGGATATACCACTCAGATGGAAACCGCTCCATACCAGTTGCCCGGGACCAACAACAGTTTTGACAATTTTCCCTTTTACTTGACCCTTCGAAATTTTGTATTTTTACGAAATTTTCAGATGACTCGAAGCAGCTTCCCATCGACCAAAAACTACAGTCAAAGATTACAACAGCACCCAACAGCAAAGAGCCTGTGCAATATTATAACTGATCGAGTGACCAACAGATTCGGAACACCAAAACTGCGGATAACCGACCAGAGAGGAACTTTTTGAGCGAAAAGTTCGAAGACTTGCTCGCAAGAATATACTGAAATCATCAGACGATACAAGGAACTACAGATGCTAGTACACGCCTACAACAACGTTGTGTTAGTTTCTTTTACTCGACATGTTATTCTTTTAGTTTTAAGCTTTTTATGTAAGTCCCCTTAGGACACTTTTATACCCCACTATCATGTACCTTACTAACCCTTCAATCAATAAACAGCTTTGTATGATTAGTGTTATGTTTTCCAATGTCTAAGAAAATAAGACGGATGTTCTCTAACCAGAGGGAACATCCCCGTCTTATATCATCTTTAAAAAACATATTTACTTGACTTTTTAAAGCATTTCTTGCTCTACATCTCGCATTTCATTCACTTTCTTTCCAATGTTAAAATTAGACATTTTTTCTTAAACGCTCTAATAAAATGGTTTCCCAAACCTTCAAATTTGAGCCCAAAAGTGACGGTTTGTGTAGAAGATATCGAGAAGCGATAAACTAACCAACTCTTCATAATATCAGAAAAATGTTGTTCGTTGACCACGTTTCAATACCTTTTACAGGAACCAAAATAAATTGGCTCGAAGTCTGGAGTTAGTGTTTTTTTTACGGTATCTGTTGTTGACATTTGGAAAAGTTTTCAATACTATTTGAAAATGTCTATCGTAGTCCCGACTGGCTTTTCTGTAGTTTCATCCGACTACTGTAGCCCTACCTCTATTAGAGTTAGATATTATTACCACAGATCTTACTGTCATTTTTGAAAACTTGAAAAAAATTGCTAATCGTTGAGAAATTTTTTATTATTATTACCAGCAAGTTGGTGCGATTCAACCTATTTTTTATTATTAGTCGCTCAGATCTTTAATTTTTGAAGGGTCACGTAAATCTATATTTAATTTTCAAGTTTTTCAAAAGTTGACAGAGTGACGCCGGGACAGACAGACGCGTGTAGCGTTTTATATATAAGGAAGATAAATAATTTTGCAGACAATGAGAATGGAGTAAATGAATACCGGAAAAAGAAAAACCGTTCTAGAAACGAAAAAATCAACAAAATTTAAATAATTGCCATTGTTCGTACAGCGTGTATCGATGTCGGAGTGGATCTGAAAATAACAAGAATATTATTATAAAAATTTCGCGTTTTTTTTTCAGTTTTTCTTACATTTTTTTGCTGAAAATGAGCTGAACATTTGGCATAAAAAATCATAAATACGTTTAGGTTTGAATTCCTTTAGAAGGTATGAAATCCAGAACTAAAACAGCCAATTACAGTATTTTCTCTGATGAAAGCCCATCCAAACTGTCATAATCATCACAATTATCTCGAATCCTGTAAAAGGCATCAAAAAGCCATCAACTGATAAAAATTGGTGATACTATGACAAACAAATGATCAGTTGACAAATTTTTGATATCTTTCACAGGAATGAAGATAATTGAGCTCAAGTTTGAAAGTTTGGGTGGCACTATGTTAGAGTGGTTACTATATTTTTCGAAGAAAAAAAAATACTATCAGATTGAATTCATTCAAAACTTTGTTGCAAATTGATCAAAATTTTTGTCGATATGCAAAGTGAAAAAAGTATTTCGAAGGATGAAACTTCCTCAAAAAATTAATATGGTTAGAAAATATCTTTTTACCTGCTCTTACTTTCTTCTTCCATCCAATTACCATCCAATAGTCCGGGAACGTACTTGGAAAAAAGGTTTTGGTACTTGCGGCCTCGGTATTCCTGGAAAATTGAGAATTGTTGGAGATTTCAGAGATTTCTAATTGTAAAACACTATTTGGAATTCAACACATTAAAAAACTTCGGGAAATCACTGAAAATAATTTTCAAAACTTCCAGATAAGTGCTTAAAAATCAGAAAGTTCCATCAATTTCTTCAATTCTATAAATTCTGGAAATCTAAAAAAAACCTAGAAAAAAATTTCTACTTTTTACGTCAGAATTTTTGAATATTTTACTCTAAAACTCACCAAATGGATTCTACATCGAACGGAAGAGCTTCTGGAACTGTTGGCATCTTTTCAACGATCGTGTCCTGTAATTTTTATCAAAAAATTAGCTGGAAATATTTTTTTCAGATATATTTTTTTTGAATTTCAATCTTTTTTTTTCTACATTTTTTGCTAAAATTCGATGAAACATATTGCAAAGATGGTGGCCTAGAAAACTCAACTTTCAAAAGTTAGGCCATGACGTCAAACTAATTTTCGAGAGACATTTTTCCCAAAACTTTTCGGAAAACTTTTTGAAGCATTCTTAATAAACTTGTCAACTGGAGAACATTGATATAATTCGAGAAAAAAACACTCACCTTTAAACAAATTCCAAACTACAAGGAATATTACGAAATTATTTTATTCAAAATAATTTTTGAATGAAAAAGAATAATATAGGATTGAAATAATACTCAGAAAAATCAAAGGGAAAGGAACTCTCCAAAATCCATTCATCCGTAGGATCTTGGAGAGCTCCCAAAAAGACGTCTATACAGTAAGTCGTCTGAGGAGAGAATGAATACTAATGTTTGATACCCGCCGGTATATATACCCCCGGAGGGGGCGGAGCCCTATAAGCAAGAGTGAAGATAATGTTTTTAAAAAACAAAGGGGCGGCGCGCTCGGGTTTTCCTCTGAGTCACTATTATTGCTCATTCCTGTCTCTCTGCGTTTCTCAACACTCTACACTTTATACAAACTGAAAAACAATAACAATAAACTACAATATGACATTTTCAATCCATGACGTGTTGCTTTCACAGATTCAAAATTCGTCATTGTAAACAAATAATATTTCATAAGATATATATCCATTTTGACAAGGGATTGGGGAGAAAATGAGGGATATTTGGAAGAAACTATAATTGCGCAATTCGTCATTGTAAACCGCGATAGTCTGGGCTGAAAAACTCAATTCGGTCCCATTGGGTTCTTTCTCGATAACCCGGGGGGGGGGGTCAATAAGTCATCAAAGCACTTTGTTGCTCAAAGAGAAAAGAGAAAGAGCCCTACTGCTGTCTGGCTACAGTAGAGAAGGACAAGGTGTGAATCCGTATATTAGAAAACTGTGAGATAAGTGTAGGAGCACATAGAAATGATTACAATTTTTATTTAATCTTCAAAAATGTTTGCAATTATCAGGCTTCGTTTCGTCATCGTTCACATCTGCGTGAACAGTGTGAGCTATGTCGCGGAGCGCAGACGAGGATCCTTCGCAGTGAGTCATCCATCCATCTTGGTTCGTGTCTGCCTGAAAAAGAGTTATCGTGAACAGTTAAATAGAATGATAGGGGTTTGTAGGATAGGGAGCAGCGCAGCTAGGCGGGCACTTTGAGCTTATTTATCTGGGTTCCCGTCAAATATATCGAAAAATAGTTAATTGAGAAAGTGTTCATCATATTACCAGTAACATTTTGTTAGTTGGCTATTTTTTTATTTTTCCTAAAAGGGCCGAGATAATTAGGATTTAACAAAACGTTTATGCTGGCACTGGGGTTGTCTGCCGGGAAATAGTCCATCCCGCGGATGGAATGTTTTTGAGAGCATCCAAAATTGTTTCAAAACAAACTAGAACGCATGTTTAAAATGTTCCTTGCACTAAAATCCCCGTCGAATTGTGATCTGACTCGAGACCATTCACTTTCGGGGATCAAATTTGAGAAATTGGCTTGGCACTCCTGCTAAATATGTTTTGCCGTCTCAGCAGGCGCTAAACCTTTTTAGGAAGTCTGAATTTGCTTTCCAAAGTTAGATCATGATTTAAGCATTATAATTTTTACTAGAAGTAGTAATCTTGGTACACTTGCGCAACTGGCTCCACCAAAAACAGTGATTTTTCCCCCATTTGAAGTAATTCCTCCAAAAGTCATTATTTGCTGAGGATCGACAGCCTAGAGAACAGACTATTACTGTTAGATAGCCAAGGACATTGTGCCTATCTTTACTATTAACAATCACCAAATTCTGTGTGTATGTGTGTGTGTCCGTTTGTTCCCGTATTACCTGCCCTAGCGAAGTCCAGAATGGACCAACATTTCCCAAATTTTCACAGATGACCCGAAATAACAGCGAGATGATGCCCGACTATTTCTTATTTTGAAATTTTGTTTCTGACGTCTTCTGAAGATGTTATTCTGTTTCTACGGAGCAAATGTTTAGAAAATTATTAAAGCAATTTTTACGTCATCCCCGTCTAGCCGCCCAAATTTTTTTCTTATCCACACTATTTCTGGGAGAAAGGTGATTTTGAAGAAACGTCATTTTAGTCTGGGTTTTGAAGATTTGAAAAGGAAAAATTCTGAAACAGGGGAAAAAGAGATTGCGAGAAAACATAAGATCGCGCTTTCTGGGATCACTCAAATTTTCAGGCTTTCAACTTTTAAGAATTTCCGAACTTAATTTCTGAACACCCAATTCTGTAATTTTCCAAAATTTTGAGATTCTTATTCACCGAAATTGCAAAAAAAATCAGAATTTCTGATTTTTCAACTTCTCAAGCTTCCGAATTTCGGAGTTTCCAATTGTGCGCTTTCGAAATTCCTGTGTTTCCGAAGCTCCAAAAACGTTTCAACGAGATTGTGTTCTTTTCAAAAAGTTGAGCTTCTGAATTACCAATTTTTCAGGTTCTCAATCTTTCGGATTTCTGAACTTTAGAGAGACGTGGCTGTCTGTTTAGAATCTCTCAATTCTAGGTCTTTCTGTTTCCGTTTCTCCAAACTTTGGACTTCCGTGTTTCTGAGATTTTCAAGTCAGAAATTTCCAAATTCCTGAATTCATGGATTTTCAGAAGAAGGGAATTCAGAAATCCGGAAGTCTTGAAGTTCGAGAATATGATACTTGCAAAGCGAGACATTTGGTAATTCTCAATTTTTCAACTTTAGATCACAGGTATTGTAAGCGGGAGCCAGGAAGTTCAGCACAAAAGGGACGCACACCGAATTGTTTTTTCGAAATTTGGAATTTTTGGAATTCGGGACTTTTTGGAACCAGAATTTTTGAAATTATCGATGTTCTGAATTTACGATTTTGAATTTCAGAAACTTTGAATTTCGAAATTTCCTAATTACAACCATGATAAAATAGTCCTTGAAAAGTGACAAGATTACGGGTACTGTAAATGGAGCCAGAAGGTTCAGCCCCGGAGGGAGGTGAACCGACTGTCTATCCAGAAATTTGAAGCTTTACGAAACCGGGAATTCGCATACTCTGGATTTCAAAAATCGTAAAATTCAGTCATCAGTAGTTTCGAAACTTCAAAAATTGGAAAATTGAATATTCAGAAATTTTTGTGACTTCGGAAACTCGGAAATTTAGAAAGTTGAAATTGAATTGTAAGATACACCTTTCAAAAAACTAAGATAGCTGGAAGTCGAAGTAGTTCGCACTAAACGCGCATTACTTTTCGAACAACCTAATACTAATTTCAGACGGTCAGATTTTCGAAAAGTTTCCTAGCATGATAAAATAGTCCCTGAAAAAGTGTCAAACCCCCACTATAAGATAACAAAATGTAAGCGGGAACCAGGATGTCCAGCCACGGAGGGACGCAATTCGACGGTCTTTGTTAATTTTAAAATTTTTGAAATTCGGAACTTTCGGAACCCAGGGAATACAAAATTCTGAAACATAGATATCCAAAAATTTGGAACATTAGGAAACCGGGAATCCATCTACTCTGGATTTCAGAACTAAAATTCAGTCGTAAGTAGTTTCGAAACTTTTTTTTAAATTTGGAAAATTAGATATTCAGAAATTTTCGTGACTTCGGAAACTCGGAAATTTAGAAAATTTGAAATTTAGTTGTAAAATACAGTAAGCGGAAGCCATGAGGTTGAGCCCAAGCGTTCGAATGATTCCCCAAATTCTGTAATATCTTAATTTCCGAGAAGACAAACTCCGAAAAAGGGGCGCAAACCGACATTCAGAAATTTGAAAGTTCGGAAGGTAAGAAACCAGAAAGCTAACAATTTCTCACAATCAATTAAAACTATTTCTACTATTTCCTCAAGTTTTGAGATTGGAACGTTTTGAGTGTAGCCAGGAGATTGTAGCCGCCGACAGGCGGCGGAAATCGACTGGTACATGAACATTTTCAGAACTGAGTTTTGTCTCTAAGCTGAACAGTGTCTCATCAATTAAAGCGGTGGTCAAGCGCGTGCCAGAAGTTCAGGAAAAACACTGAAGGAGGCGTACAGAAAGTAGTGCCATTTTTGTAAAAATTGAGCTAGGAACATGAAAGTTTGCACATGTACTAATGAAGAGACGAGGAAAAATGTGAACACAACATCAATGCACGAAAAGCACGTTAGCGTGCGCCAGCTTGCTTCAACCTTCGATTGCAAAACTTTTTCCGCACCCTGTAAATGAGAGCGTTTTGGAATGGTTGGCTACAACCAAGTGTACTTTATCGTTAATTATCTCAGTGCTCAAAAAATTTATTGCGAAACTGTAAACTAAAAAAAAGAGCATGAACATTTACAAATTTCAATAATTGGATTTGCTTTGTTTTCTTTCTCAGAATTTGAGATAGTGGAAATGCACTAATAGAACCCCATACTTGAATTTTGAGCTGAATTATCTTGATTCCTATGAGATATATAAAAAACTTGTGAACTGATAAAATCTGTTTCATAAGATCACCTACATTTTATCAATTGTCGAATTTTTAGTTTCTTTTATAGAAGCCGAGGTGATTGAGCTCAAATTAATCACGGTCACAATTCTCCTTGAAAGGAGTCACAGGCTCGGCTACTTTGAGCTTACCTATCTTGGTTCCGATAAGAAATTTAAAAAACATGATTACTGATAAAACATTTTCCATATAATAGCCAATTGTTTATCAGTTCACAACTTTTTGATATCTCTCATAGAAACCGAGATAATTGAGCTAAAAGTACAATATCCATTTTATAAGGTCTCACCTCATCGAATATATCGACCAATGTCATCGTGCCAATTGACTTCATTGTGTCAACCAGCTTCATAGTATCCTTACTGGGAACGGGAGCTTAAAAAATGAGAAATTTATGGGTACTGAGCTTCAAATATACTTACCGATATGATAATTCATTTTGTGAATCATTTCCAGCAAAAATTAGTTTAATGAAATCCTTTAATACAAAAGGTTTCTAGAATATGAGAAGAAGAATACATAGAATACTTAGAAAAATCAAAGCTAAAGGAACCCTCCGAACTCCATTCATCGTTAGGATTTCGGAGAGCTCCCAAAAAAGACGTCCATTCAGTAGGTCGTCAGTGCGAAGGAATGAGGGTTATGTGTATAGAAAAAAATAGGGGCGTCGCGCTTTCGTTTTCCTATGAATCACTTTTATTGCTCATTTTTGTCTCTCTGCGTTTCTCAACTCTCTACACATAATAAAAATACAATAACAATAGAAAAAATAAACTGCAATAACATTGAACTGCAATATGACATCATCAAGCCATGATGATTCATTCAGATTCACAGATTACCATACATCTATTGTTTTCTGAAAGTAATCGTGAGAAATTTCATTTCAAATAAATAATTTTCATGGGAGAATTGTCCTGTTTGACAAAGTATTCGGGAGACAATTAGTGGTAATTAAGTGAAATAATATTATTTAAAAGTAGACAATGCTCGAATTCTATGATTTCAACTCGCAAAGCAGGCTACTCATGACAGAACGTCAATTTTTTTCGTTTCCCGTACTTGCACCTTCCTGGCAATTTCGTATTTTCAGTTGGTAATAAGTTTTGTTGCGAAATGAGGCGAGCACATAGAAACGATCACAAAACTTTTATTCCAAATAAAATCTACAAAAAATATTTAAATATCTGCCTGCCACATTGAACTGCACTGGGTAGACTATCAATGTTGTCCTCTGAAAAAATTTAATTTTGTCAAAGAAATAATGTCTACAATTATTTCAAATTTGCCGACAACTCACCGTTTATTAGTTCCGGAAAAAGCAGAAAAGCGTCAGCGGTGACCTCTTTGAGCTCCACGACTTCTTTTTTGGATTCTCAAAAACTTTCGAAGAACAATGTCCGGAAGAATAACGAGTCAATTTCTGAAAACGTTAAGATTTACACTAAAAACTGGCTTATACTTTATCTGAACTTTTTCTGAAATTCCTAGATTCGTTTTATTATAACAAAATTAAAGCAAAATCTGAGGACTGAAATTCCCTCCAAAATCAAGTTGGTTAGTACGAAGAATTCTTAACTTACAGTATGCCCAAAAAGATCTAATCGGGAAGCTTGGCTACAAATGAACTGGATAGTAAACCGATATTAAGACTCCTTCATTGTTGATGCTGCATGCGGATTATGATTGTGCATAGCTGTAGTGAGGTAATCTCGGATTTCTTTGTCATCTTTGATATCCTGAAATTCTCTTTACCCTCTTTTTTTCAGTGAATATATTTTCAAACCTGCGGAATTTCATCCAAAACGACTGCAAGTTCATTTTGAGTCAATCGAGCTAGCTGTTGAGTTGTCGGATAGCTAAGCCTTAGACCAATGGTTACCTGAAACTATTTGTTGGTTCGTTTTTATTTTCATGTTTCATGAAAAAACTCACTTTTTTTCAAATAACATTCAAGAGCAATAAGTGTAATGAAATATATTTACTCTGAGAATTTAGAGAATTTAATTAAGATAATATAGGATATAGATAATCTTTAGTAAAAATCAGAGGAACTCTCCAAAACCCATACATTTGAAGGATTTTTAAAGAGTTCCCGGAGAAGACGTCTATTCGGTCAAGTCGTCTGTGAGGAAAGTGATGTTATATGTATAGGTGTGTACATGTATAGCGGCGACTCGTTTTTTGTGCGTCTCTATTTTTTTTCCTCATTCTGCTTCTCTGCGTTTCTCTAGCATCTACTTTTCTTGAAAAATGACCGCGAGAAAAGAGAAAACATAGGTACGACGCGACGCGCCGCGGTCGCGCGGCGATTTTTTGACGTCAAATTCGAATGGTGGGATATTATGGGAACCAAACTTCAGAAATTTAGAAAATATGCGAACGAATAAAAAAAAATTCAGAAATTTGGAAATTCAGAAATTTGGAAATTCAGAAATTCAGAAATTCAGAAATTCAGAAATTCAAAAATTCAGAAATTCAGAAATTCAGAAATTCAGTAATTCAGAAATTCAGAAATTCAGAAATTCAGAAATTCAGAAATTCAGAAATTCAGAAATTCAGAAATTCAGAAATTCAGAAATTCAGAAATTCAGAAATTCAGAAATTCAGAAATTCAGAAATTCAGAAATTCAGAAATTCAGAAATTCAGAAATTCAGAAATTCAGAAATTCAGAAATTCAGAAATTCAGAAATTCAGAAATTCAGAAATTCAGAAATTCAGAAATTCAGAAATTCAGAAATTCAGAAATTCAGAAATTCAGAAATTCAGAAATTCAGAAATTCAGAAATTCAGAAATTCAGAAATTCAGAAATTCAGAAATTCAGAAATTCAGAAATTCAGAAATTCAGAAATTCAGAAATTCAGAAATTCAGAAATTCAGAAATTCAGAAATTCAGAAATTCAGAAATTCAGAAATTCAGAAATTCAGAAATTCAGAAATTCAGAAATTCAGAAATTCAGAAATTCAGAAATTCAGAAATTCAGAAATTCAGAAATTCAGAAACTCAGAAATTCAGAAATTCAGAAATTCAGAAATTCAGAAATTCAGAAATTCAGAAATTCAGAAATTCAGAAATTCAGAAATTCAGAAATTCAGAAGGTCTCCAATTTTCCTAACAATTCTCCATGACATTGCTCAGTCTTCTTTCCAATCCATCACTGTCTTCCACTCATCTGCCAGAAATCTGTGCGCTGTCTGACAACATCCAATATACAAATCGTTCTTGGTCTCGAGCACTTTTTGAATAAAATTGAGCATGACGATTTCTGAAAGATGAGGGTTTTTTCTACAGTTCTACAGTAATATTAAAGTAGGACTGCAGTCTTACCTTTTTCCATCTCCTCATTTTGTCGGGATACATTGGTCAATTGTTGACGGAGACGGGCAATTTCGAGAGCTGAAAAAACCTTGGGTTACTGTAAACAATAAAATTTTAATAAAATTTTTTTTAAATAAAATTTTTTTAAATAAAAATTTTTAAAAACATTTTAATCACCTTGACTCAAGTCAAGTGAAGAGCCAAAAGGAGGGCACTAAAAAAGAGCACATGGACATAACTAGGATCAGAAGATTCAAAAATAATCAAAGAGGTACTTTTTTTTTGACAACACTCAAACTACAATTCAAAACAAAAATGAATGGTCAGTCATCATCAAATAGACACTGTAAAGACGGAATACACGTCATTGACTACACTGGAGACTACGTTTGCTTTACTAGTTAAAAATGAGAAAAAACTAACTTTCTTCTATCAGTTTCAAATTCTCCCGGTTGACATTTTCCATTGCCTCCTGCCATTCCTTGTTTTCTGCTTCTAATTCAGAACGTGTTCTCTGAAAATTTAAAGCAATTGATGGTTATCAATGCAAGCTTTCCCGAGGAGCTCAGTAGAAACAATCTCTGAAAATAAACCGTTTTGAAAAAACACCTCCCGATATGAGGACTCACGATCAGCTTGGGAATTGATGATTTTCCCTTGGTGCACGTTTTTACGCTCCAATTTTCTCACAAGAGTTCTAAGGAGAGTCGCGGTGACGTTGTCTGGAAAGAGACAGTGAAAAAAGATAAAAACGAGCCTTTTGGATTAAAGAATAACTTTGAAACTACCAAATTTCAAATTGTCTATTTTTCTAGATGTCTCGGATTTTTCGAGTCGAGAAATTTTTTATACAGATTCAAGAAAATGAGATAAAACACTTGTAATCAACTGAATGCCAAAATTTTTAGAAACGGAAAATTTTTTACCTCATCCATCGAAATTACTATTTTTGGCATTGAAATTAAAGAAGCGACTCACCTTTTTCAGAATGAATTGTAAACAGCCATGAAAATTAGAAAAAAATTGGGAGGATTTATAGAAAATAGTAAGAATAAGGAGAAATAGAACAATCAGGAAAATCAATACAAGAGAAACTCTCCAAAATCCATTAATTTTAGGATTTTAGAAAGCTCTCAAGAAAAGGTTAGACGTCCATGCAGAAGGTCGTCATTGGGGAAGAATGAATACTAATGGTTGGTACCTGACGGTTTTTATACCTCACTTGGGGCGGAGCCTAAAGGGTTGATCCAGGTGGGGTTGTACTAGTGGAAGGTCTCTCTTCACCTATACAGTCATTTACAGTCTCATTATTATTGTTTTCAGAAAGTGTCTAACCAGGTGGGGTGAATCACAATGTAACAAAAAGTGGGATTCGGATTCTCACTTCAGATACCATCCTTTATTACAGTTTTATGAACGTAATCTTGATAAACTCCAGTGTACATGGACGATTTTTCTTATGGGAAAAGTCTAATGGAACGATAGCGGGACTTGAAGAAAGTAAAAATCTTTGTGTATTTATCAGACAACGCTCGAATGCTCGGATCTGGAAAGCATCCTGGCTATGGGTGAACGTAAATTTCCTTGTATTGGAATTCAAAGTAGTCGCAATATTAGCTCTTTCTGACGCAGAATCGGACATTGCTTAGAAGCTAACATGTTGAACACAAATCTTGGCCTTTTATCCACTCTACCGAAAAAAAACCGGTTGGTGTTGTGTTTATTTTATGGAATTTTTAATCTTCCTGAAAGGTTTCAGAGGTCCTGGATATTCTGATGCTTCTGAAAACCTCATAAAAAACCTCATGTCTAGCCAAAAAAAACAAATGTTCCCGAAAGTTCCAAAATAAAGTAACCCTCCAATATTCAAGATTTTACCCTAATAAAAAGTTATTTTTACGTGAAACCTGCAACGCAACTAATAAGATGTGTATCATAACATCAGAAGTTTTTCATTATCATTTATTTTCTGCCCTTGTTAGTTTTTTAGTTCTTTTTTTTCCCATCTGAAATAAACATTTGAAATGTAACATTTGACGATGTCTAAAAAACTTCATCAAATTCCAACTCTTCCGCTAGTTTGGATGCAATTGTGGAGAAGGCAGAAATGATCGTCGTGGACAAAATCTAGGAGAACCTGGAGGAGAAAGGTCGTTTTAAACATTGTTTTTGAATAAAAACAATACTTGTTGAAAGATCAGCAGTTTTATTTTGATTCTGTTATATTGACATGATGAATATGTTTCTGATTACTCCGCGGTAACAAAACATTTTCCAATTTTTCTCGCTAGCAAATCTAAAATGCAATTCAAAGAATTCGGCAATAAATCAAAGTTTAGGCACCTAGAACTCAAAAAAAAAACAGACGAGAACTCGCAATTCTGAATTTGCTCATTTCTTTTTTTGAAACTTTCAAAAATGCCTGGCGCTTTCTCTCGACATTCTTCTACCGTTGGCATTGCGTCAACCTCAGTGCTGTCTCAAGAAGTCAGCGCACAGCTACAGTATACTAATCCTCATTTAGCTCCGTATAAACAGGAAGCGTCAAGTGGTGTTTCTAATGATTCATGTTCCACAAAAGTGAGTTTCAAAAAAAAATGGCCGCGGTTAGGACCTAATTGTTGGATTCCGGAAGAAACCATTCAATTCTGAACTAGTTTTTTTAAAGCCGTAACAAAAAACAATCCATTTCTTTCAGATCGGAATTGGAGTTTGTATCGTTCTCGCTCTATTTTTTGTTGGCTTCGTTGCAATGGAATATTTTGTTCTGAAGTGAAAATGTGAAGTTTTGATCATTATCGATTTTTTTGAATAACTTGAATGATGAAAGAAAAAGAATTTCATATTCTGGATAAATGAATTTTTAAATGTCATATAGTTCTTTTTAGTTTTGAAAATCTTGTTGCGATGGGCTAAAACAAGATGTAGAAAACATTCCATCCTAGAACTTCGTGAATTGGCATCCGGCGCATGTCTAGTGAAAAATCTACGGGTGACTTCATCAAACAGTTGGCTCTCGCAATTCTCGGGATTCACTTTTGAATCCTGAAATGACAAGCGGAGAGTACCTTTTTAGTCTCGCAACATCGCAAATAGAAACTAACCGCCAAACTTCAACAGTTGTACTTTGGATTCGTATACGCATCATAGAGCCAAAATACAGCTTCTTTGAATTGACGCCACTTCGTCGTCTCTCTTACTAGCTTCCGATTTCTTTGGCTTTGATGGTAATCCTGAAAAAAGATAAATAAATCGCTAATCAGATATACAATTTTTATCAGGACATTTCTAGCTCGAGACCTATTCAATTCTAAAGGGGTTAGGACTCTGATGAGTCCAAAAATTACCATTTCAGGCCATTGTGTCGGGTGGAGCAGCTCCAGGAGCTAAAGGAATCTACGTTCTAGAAAAAAAAACTTATTTTAAGCTAGATCAGGGACCGATGGTCGAAACATTTCGGCTACGGTACCGGTTGCCATCTATTTTAGGCCGTTTGGGGAGAATGACGACCTCAAAACTTTCTTTTTAGGCAAAAAGTGTCAGGTGGAGCAACTACAGAAGCTGAAGAAAGCTGAAGAATAGATGAAAAAGAATTTTAGCAGTTCCAGGGATCGATGATAGAGAGTTTCCGTCTACAGTCGTCCGTGGCGTCTGATTTCAGGAGGGCGAGGAGTCTGACAAACTCAAAAATTACTTTTTCAGGTCAATGCCTCAGTAAGAGCAGCTACAGAACCTATAACACGCCACGATATCAGGGAAAGTGAAATTTCAGCGACTCCTGACATGGAAGATCGAGGTTTTTTGTCTACATTAGTCCGTGGCGTCTGATTTCAGGTGGACGAGGAGTCTGACAAACTCAAAAATTACTTTTTCAGGTCAATGCCTCAGTAAGAGCAGCTACAGAACCTATAACACGCCACGATATCAGGGAAAGTGAAATTTCAGCGACTCCTGACATGGAAGATCGAGGTTTTTTGTCTACATTAGTCCGTGGCGTCTGATTTCCGGAGGACGAGGAGTCTGACAAACTCAAAAATTACTTTTTCAGGTCAATGCCTCAGTAAGAGCAGCTACAGAACCTATTAGGTTGGCCAAAAAATAATGAGTGGCGCGTTTGTCGCAACGTAATTCTGTATCCAGGCAACATTTCTGTTTAATCTTTACTTTATTCGAAAGAGCGTTTCTTTGCGCATCGTTTAATATATAATCTAAATTTGTGATTTGGCATTTTCAATTGGGAATTTTGTTTAGAAAATTTAGTTCCAAAAAATGAGCTGGAGGGTACAAATTTAAGTTGGTCAAAAATGCCGCGCAAGCTCTTTGTTCTCTCTCAAAAGTATTCATACATGATTTTCTATAGGAGAATTAGTGCCTGCGTTGGTTTGAACGTTTTCATAATCCCGATGAAAGCTTGGGAGACCGTGAACACACCGTTCGACCGAAAATCACTGGCAGTGAACTCCTGAGAGACAAAAACGAATCGGATACTTGTCAAGCGACTCGAAGTCTTGCAAAACCGTTTCCTTGTATTAATGGTACTATCAAAAAACCATTTGCACACATTGGAAAGTCAAACAGTTGCGGAAAGTTTTTCCTACAATAACTCCCTCCTCGTACTTATCGGAATTATTCATCTTTTCTCGATGAATATAGCCTTTCTTGATGCTTAAGTTATGTCGAATGATAAAGTGATTCAGTACGATAATACTACTCAAAATGGAAAATGATTTTCCCTAGGAGAACAGGCCAAAACAACTCGAAATGAGAGATATACGGAAAGAAGTGGATGTTATGTTTATGGTGGAAGAACAAGGGTCTTGTATATTTTGAAGTTCCGGAAAAAGGTCTAACAGCCACTACTGAACTCTATCAATGATAATTATGCCAAATGCAAGAAATGTTGAGACGCCAAGGTGTGAATACACCAACGACAGAATTCCTTCAAAATAATGCTCGTCCGCATGTGTCAAAAGTCACTCAGCAGAAAATCGAGGAATTGGGCTGGGAATTTCTCCTTCATCCGCCAAATAGCCCCGATTTGGCACTTTCAGATTTCCACTAATTTATACCGATGCGATTCTTATTAGCCAAGAAACACTTCGAAAACTGCATTGAGACCGAAAAATGGGTAGCCGTCTACTTTGAGTCGCAGCCAGTGCAGTTCTTCCACTGCGGAACCCATTCTTTGCGCGGATGTTGGCAACAAGTCGTTAATAGTTATGACAAACAGGTTTCGGATCAATATTGCCTACTTTCTTTTATATAACAATTTTAATTGATCATAAAAACAACCATTATTTTTTGGCCAACCTAAAAATAACACGCCAAGATATCAGGGAAAGTGAAATTTCAGCGACTCCTGACATGGAAGATTGAGGTTTTTTGTCTACATTAGTCCGTGGCGTCTGATTTCAGGAGGACGAGGAGTCTGACAAACTCAAAAATTACTTTTTCAGGTCAATGCGTGAGTAGGAGCAGCTGCTAATCCTATACGAAGCGACGGCTACAGGAGAAGTAAAATTTCAGCAATTCCAGAGACCGATGATCGAGATTTTTAGTCTACAGTATTGCGTGGCGCCTATTTTCAGGAGGGTGAGGACTCTGACGCGCTCAAAATATGTTTTTGGGCCAATGCGTCAGTAGAAGGAGCTATAGAAGCAGCGGTTACAGGGAAAGGGGGATTTCAGCGACTCTAGGTATCGCCGATTCAATTTTACAGTTTTCATTGATATTCTCAGTTTTTTGGGCATTTTTGCAAAATGAAATACTCACATGTTTCTATCAATCCCTTACTGCTGTAGCATCTTTGTTGTCTGGTCGATCCATGAAACAGAAACTTACATTTTCTTCGTTGTTCATTTGAGAGATCATGTCTCACAGGTTGTCCTGAAAAATTGTTTTCCTTAATTTAGAAATGAAAAATTGTTAAAAATTTATTGTTTTAGCAGTCTTTAACGTTGGTTTTCAATCGTTTGAGAACTCGAGTCAGCTTAAAAATCATTTCTAGGCAATCGCGTCAGTGGAAGTAGCTTCAGACCGATGATCGATAAACGCCGGATACAGTAGCCCGTCTATTTTTAGTCAGATGAGGACTCTGACGAGCTCAAAAGTTATTTTTTCAGCCCAATGCGTCAGTAAGAGCAGCTACAGAAAATATATTTCGCGATGGTAACAGGAAAAGTGAAATTATAGCGACTTCAGAGGCGGATAATCATGATTTTTCGTCCACAGTATTCCGCGGCGCCTATTTTTAGGGGGGGTTAGGTCTTTGACTAGCTCAAAAATCATTTCGTCAGGTCAATGCGTAAGTAGGAGAAACTACAGAACCTATATTCCGCGATGGTTACAGGAAATGTGAAAGTTCAGCGACTCCAGAGACTGATAATCATGATTTTTCGTCCACAGTCATCCGTGGCGCCTATTTTTAGGGGGGTGAGGACTTAGTATACTATAGTGCCTATTGGAAGCAGCGGTTACAGGAAAAGGAGGATTTCAGCGACTCCAGAGATCGATGATTCATTTTTTCATTTTATAAGTTTTTTGGGCATTTCTGTAAAATGAAATACTCACATGTTCCCATCGACCCTTTACTGCTGCACCATCTTTGTTGTCTGGTCGATCCATCAAACAGGAAATTCCATCTTGTTTGTTGTTCATTCAAGAAATCATGTCTCCCTGGTTGTCCTGAAAAATTGATTTCCTCAATTTAGAAATGAAAAATTGCTAAGAATTTATTGTTTTAGCAGTCTATAACATTAATTTTCAATCGTTTGAGAACTCTACTGAGCTCAGAAATCATTTCTAGGCATTTATTGTTAGTCAGTTGAAGTAGCTACAGACCGATAATCGATGATCGCCGGCTTCAGTAGTCCATGGCGTCTATTTTCAAAAGAATGAGGTCTCTGACGAGCTCAAAAAGCACTTTTCTAGGCCAATGCGCTAGTAGGAGCAGTTTCAGAACCTATATTACGCGATGGTAACAGGAAAAGTGAAATTTCAGCGACCGCAGAGACCGATTTGTCCGTGGCGTCAATTTTCAGAGGGTTAAGGACTCTGACGAGATCAAAAATTACTTTTTCAGCCCAATGCGAACAAATGCGTCGGTTAAAGTAGCTGCAGAAACTATAGGAAGCAACCGTCAGATTAGAGGGAGAGTTCCAGTGATACCAGAAAACGAGGATTTGATTTTCCATATAATTTTGTTTTTTTTTCTCCTTTTTAATAATTTCGTAAAATAAAATACTCACGTTTTTCCATTGGTGCCTGATAGTTGCAGATTCTTTGTCGTCTGAGCATTTCATTGACTTGAAATTTTCATTTTGTTGTTGTTCAATCATTCATTCACTATTCGAGCGGCTAACATATCGTTCTGAAAAACTAAATTTTTGAATTTTGGTCTGAAAAGATTCTAAAATAACCTTTTAGTCACAGTTGATCGCTTTGAGAAGTTCTCAACTCAAATGAAATAAAAAAGAACAGAAAACGAGAAAGGCGCATTTGGTTTTGTTGGCGCGTTTCTCGATATCGCGATAAACGCCTTCAAGATCGTTTGAATTTGATGTTTTTTTTTTTTCATTTTTATTCGTTCTTTTTAGAAATAATACGATATTGTTACTCACCGTTTCAATTTATAGGTGAACTCCAACATGAAGGGACAACTACATCAACGCTGCGTGTTGTGTGGCATACTGAAGACACATTGGGATGGTGATCAGACTACGTTGCGCACAGAAACGATTGATTTGACCTTTAGTGTGTGACGGGCCTCGCAAACCAAGTGTGCTATGCGCTACAGATGGAAAAGAAGATAGTGTGGGTGACTCCCTCTCTTCACGGCTAGCATGTAACAACGGTTGACCCCAGTTCGTCACGAGGAAGAATACAATGACCAATGCGGGATTAGGAGAAGAGGGGGGAAAATACCAGATGGCCGGTGGAGAGGATAAAGAAGAGCAGGCGTAAACCATAAAACCATGAAAGCGCCCGGGGCGGGGGCGATCCCCGCCCCGCTTTCGGGGGCTCCCGCGCAAACCGGGGCGCCCCGCTGCCAACCCTAAGATTTCCAAAAAATGTGTTCATTTTTATTCAAAAATATGAAATCTTGAGAATCTGGGCGTCACTTTGATTTGCTATTTGGGCGCAGAAATCCCAGATTTGGGAACTTTGGACGCGGCATTAGTCTTCCTGAAAAGTTACAGTAACCCTCATATTTTGTGACGTCACTGTCCAACACTGAGGTAACATACTGCATGGAACCCCTCATTCAAATACAGTCGAATTTGGTAAAGGTTTTTAGACATCATCAAATGTTAAATTTTAAATTTTTATTTTAGATTTAAAAAACTAACAAGAACAAGCAACTAAATTATTCACAACACAAATTTCAGAAATAAGTTCGAGCCATGGTTTGGTTTCGATTTTCGTTCCTTTGAAGATCCACATCGGTTTCTGAAAAAATATTGGTATTCTTAAATTTTCGAGTTCTGGTTTGAAAATTATAAAAGTTAAGGGGGAATTTTTAAAAAAAGCAAAAATCCTGCAAAAATTCGATTTTCTCATAACTTTGTTTTTTTTTATTTCTTGCTGAAATTATTAGTTGCGTGTTTATCCCGTTTATAGCTAAACAAGTAAAATCATAACCTATTTACCTCGAATTTCAAACTTCCGTTACATGTATGCGCCTTTAAACCCGAAAATTCCAAGTGGGCGGAGCCTAATCATGTTCATACATATTTTAAAGCTCAAAACGTCATAAATCTAATCAAAATTATTTCAGCTGAGAATATTGAAAATTGACAAAGTTATGGCTAAAAAACTAACTTCTTGAGCTTCGACACTTTCAGCGAAATGACATTGAAGGATTCATTTCTTGAATTTTTGAAAATTGACAAAGTTATGAGCGATTAAAAAACTTCAGCAAAACTGGGCAAAAATTTGTGATTCTCATAACTTTTTTAGTTTTGGTGCTGGTTCAAATTTGTTTGAAAATCTGAATTTGATGTGTTTAGAGCTTCAAAATGATTATACACACGACTAGGCTCCGCCCACTTTGAGTTTTCGACTTTAAAGGCGCATACGGGGTCGGAATTTTCAAATTTAAGAGAAGTAGGTCATGATTATACTCATTTCAAAGCTCTTCACGTGTTAAGCTCAAATATATATGTTTCATCTGTGAAATCTCAAAAATAACCAAGTTACGATATCAACAACGTTTTGTATTTTTCTTGCCAAAAATTAGTTTTTCTCATAACTGTTATTTTAGAGAATCTTTAGTTAAAATTTTTATTTTCAGATTTCTAACGTCTAGAGCTTCAAAATGAGTATAATCATGGCCTACTTTCGAGTAATCCAAATTTTCGGACCCCCTGCGCCTTTAAACCCCGGACCCCCTGCGCCTTTAAAGCCGAAATTTGTCAAAAACACAAAGTGGGCGGAGTCTAGTCGTGTGTATACTCATTTCAAAGCATTTTTTTACGAAGAATCCAATTAAACCATTAAAAAATCTCACCTGAAGTGTCTGGGCACATATTTCTCCAGAAGATAACTGCCAGATACAGCAATGGTGTCTTCTGGGGTTCACACGAAGTGGATCCATCCCGAGGGGATCTTCGCCGTTTGTCCAGCGGAAATCTCCACCCGGATCCATTGGTCCCACAGAATGTCCCCAATCCACTAGCTCATCTCTTCCTTCTCCACTCTCTCGTAGATCTCCAAATTCTCCGGAGTCGGCGGGGCAATGTAGAAGACCTTCTTGCCCTGAAATTGAAGTTTATATTGGTTATGAATACACTCATTTTGAAGCTCATAACTTGGCAAACTCAAAAGCATTAAATTCATAAAAACTGGTCGATTGCTAAGAGAGTTATGAGCAATTCAAAATTCACCAAGAAATGTGACAAAAATTATTATGCGCCTTTAAAGTCAAAACTCTCCCAAAACTCAAAGTGGGCGGAGCCTAGGCGTGTTCATACTCATTTCGAAGCTCTCAACATGCTAAATTCAAATTTTTTGTTTTGAACATGAATTTTCAAAAATTAGTCGAGTTACGGACCAAAAAATTCTTTTACAGAGCTAGAAGGGATACTCTGTGTCCAAATGTCCGGATTTCGTTCAGAAACTTACGTTTTTCACATGGAAGAAGGTTTCGGTGGCCGACAAATCGATGTGAGCATTGGTGAAGGATCCTTTTGTGGAGAGGATCAGAAATTTCTGATTCTGATGCCTCCAGTGCCGTCTTCAATTGGTTGATAATCCCGAAGCTCTCCACGTAGTCTGGCGCCCGAATCTCTTTGCCAAGTCTGGAAATTCAAAAATTGTTTTTGGTTATAACTTCCTTATTACTTGAAACTTAGTCAAATTTTATAAATTTCCGAGTTCAGCACGTCAAGTGCTTCAAAACGAGTATAAACACGACTAGGATCCGCCCACTTTGTGTTTTCGGCTTTAAAGGGGCATAGGGGGCCCGAATTTTGAAAATCTAGGAAAGTAGGTCATGATTATACTTATTTTGAAATTCTAAACTTGACAATTTCAAAAAGCTAACTTTCGTTGATATTCAACAAAAACTGTCATGTTTACGTTGGTTTGCACGTTGTTGCACCTGATATTATTTTAACCCATTTTAAGCCAAATTTAGTCGCTGTTAGGCTAGGTTAAGCTTATTTTCTTATTTTTGGCATTCCGAGTAAAAATTCAAACAAAAAAAAACTCACCTTTTTTATAAATAAATTCTCAGCAGCAATCAATATTAGAAAACCCTTCTATGCGAAGGGTTCTAGGAAATAGAAAGAATATTATAGGAGATGGAGGATGATCAGAAAAATCAGTAGGAGAAAATGTTAGACGTCCATGCAGAAGGTCGTCATTGGGGAAGAATGAATACTAACGGTTGGTACTTGACGGTTTATATACCCCACTTGGGGTGGAGCCTTGTGAGTCCAACCAGGTGGGGTTGTACTAGTGGAGGGTATCTCTTCACCTATTCAGTCATTTACAGAGTCATTCAGATTCACTCCTATTTTTATTGTTTTCAAAAAGTCTCCAAGCAATGGATGGACGTAAATTTCCTCGTATTGAAATCCAAAGTAGTCGCAATGTTAGATTTTTCGGGCGCTGAGATTGCTTAAGAGATAACCTGTTGTACTCGAATTTTGGCATGTAATCTCTCTTTTTTTGACAATGATTCAAATTTATTAAAAAAACTGATTGAAATTGCAATTTCCCCCCTCTGAGAAATCGGAACATTTCATTACAAGGCACTTTTTCGAAAATACCTGTTCCCAAAAATCCGAAGTCTTGTTTAAATTTTTTTATAGTAAGAAAATCTTCATTTTTTTCCCGTAGAATTTAAGAATTTAAGAAAAATACGAAATTCGATGTTTTTTGTATCAATGGAAAAGTTACTTCAGAACTTGCACAATTTGATTCATTTAATACTTTCAAAATTTTGTTTAATAAAAATGAGATATAACTGAAAATGGCAAAAATTAGATCTAAAAGTATAGGACAGTGGGAGAAAACAAATATTTCAATGTGAAACATTTACAAAAAATAGGGTTTTCAAAAGCGAATTCAAGTTGTAAAATGTCAGGTCACATAGAAAATAAACGAGAAATGTTACAATTGGAAAAAGGAGAAACTAAAAGCTAATTTTTTAGGTAATTTTCAGCGGATAACTCAGGGAAAACATTTAAAGAGTTAAAAATTATAGAGTCTTAAAGATTCTTTAGTTAAATAACATTTAACAGCAATAATTCTAACGGTTTCTGTGAACCAAACAGCGACCACAATTAGGAAGTTTCTGGAAGCCTGTGGGAGTTCTAATACTAGACGATTTGGTTTTTGAAGGGGCGTGACTTTGAAAAAAGTGTCAAATTTAGGTCCTCCCCTTTGAAGCTGAAAACAAAATCCGTGTCTTTTGCGAACTTGAAAAAAAAAATGAAAAAATAATCGTTTTTCGAAGATTTCAAAATATGATTTTAATTCCCTTCAAACTTCATTTTTGCAATTCAAAACACATTTCACACCATTTCCCAAGCTGTTAGCTTTAAAATGAACCGCAACATGACTCAGCTCCACCTACTGTTGTTTTTCAGAGCGGTCATGCGTCGCGTGTACTTTGAAAATTTCAAATCTTTATGTCGAAATGTTTAAAATCTCGAAAATTCCAATTTTCACGAAAACATTCTAGACACAGAAAGCTGACTAGAAACGAATTTTCTACTAAAAAAAACACAAAAAGTCGCCATGAAACCCACCATCGGCTTTTTCCAGGAATAACGGTCCCGAATCGGGACCGCCGGTCTCATCATCGGACCACCGGTCCCAAGAATTGCGACAACGGTCCTAATGTCCCGAGAACGATCCCAAGGGTACGACAACGGTCCCAAAAGTACGACAACAGTCCTAACCAGGCTTAATCTGGAAACCCTTTTCCCGAAAAACAGAAAAAAACGGAATGGTCTTCAAAAAATTGGGTGGAAATTTTAACATTTTACTTATACTTGGGAATTTCAGTATTTTTTGACAGGATTTTTTCACAAAATATTACGTTTTTTATAATGTAGGCTTAGGCCAAAGCGTCCCTTTCCGGCACTGATGTGAACAAGGCGTTTCAGTCTAAGCCTGTAATTATAAACCAAATACACTCCGAACAAATTTCAGTAAAAAAGTGCTGGAATCCTCAGTTATCAGCGAAATGCTCATTTTTCTTGCTGAATTGTGTTTCTTAGTTGAAACAAAAATTACAGTTTCCAATAATGCCAATCGGGTTAACAGATTAAGCCTGGTTGAGAACGTTGTCGTACCCTTGGGACCGTTCTCGGGACATTAGGACCGTTGTCGGAATAATAGGACCGTTATCGCAATTCGTTGGAACCGGCGGTCCGTTGATGGGACTGACGGTCCCGCATTGGGACCGATCTTCCCAGAAAGAGCTAATTTCAGTATATCAAGATTTTTTTTTTATGTTTTGTTTTGTTTTTTTTTTTTGGAAAATATTTTTTTAGGCTACTAATTTTTCCGGTAAGGCTTTTAGATTTTCCCAGTTCCCAAGACTTCAGAATAGTTTTTCCTAAATTGCTTTAGAATATGTTCGAACGCACAATATGGTATTTTCAACACGAATATGGCTTGTGTCAAGAAAAAAGTGAAAGAATTGCAGCAGCATAAAAAAATCGGGACATAGGGAAAGGAAAAATGTTTGAGGGAATTCGACTTCAAGAACCTTCAGGGATAGAAGCCGACGAACTGCTCTGGAAGAGAACGCAAAAGAGGCAGGGCTTAGTCTCACTAAGTTGGAAACCTGAGCAACTGGATCAACCCACGACTGCGAAGATCAACAATTTCTTACTGAATTGGATTGCATGGTTTGGATTCAAAAGTTTTGGATGCCTAGCACTGAAGTAACATTCTAAATAGAACCTTTTCATTCAAATGAAATTTAATAAAGTTTTGTAAACATCGTCAAATGCTATATTTTACATTTTTATTTTAGATTTGAAAAAAATGAATAAATCATAAAAAATGAATAAAATTTAAAGCGGCTTCGAAGAGTAGAAGAATTTTTCAATATTGTATCAAAACTTTTCCGGATTTTTTCAAAGTCATTGATGATGTAGATGATGTAGACCACTGAAAAATCGAAATTTGTGTTCCGATGACTATAACTTTTTCAGAGAAGAGTTCGAGTCTTAAAATGTTACGAAGAAAGATGAATGAACACATGAGCAACTCAAAAAACACAAGTTCCTGTGTTTTCGATAAAGTCCAAAAAATTTTTGGAACATTTTATGAAATCAACCTCCCAAAAAATTGGAACATTTTTTCAAAGTTTTCCAGCATGTGAAGTTCTGTTTTCCGGAAAACGTGTAATATGTCAAATTGTTTTTAAAGACTGGTTATTACAAAAAATTTATACCCCATACAGCTGGAGATCCAAATATGTGATACAGCAACAGTCGAAACGACACAAACTTATCACCTAAACAATGTTTTCCTAGAGCGATCTTCTAGAAGTTGGGATCATTGGAGGTGGATGATTGAATACTGGAAGTTGGACTGGAGAAATCGGAACTACTGGGTTCGTAGCCATTGAAACTGGAGACTGAAGAGTTGGAGGTGGATGGCTTAATACTGCTGGCAGAACTGGAGAAATACGAACCACAGGATTCGGTGCCATCGGAGCTGGAGACTGAAGATTTGGAGGATGGCGATTGAGTCGTGGATCGGTCGGGATAAGAAATCCGAACCTGAGCTGTGATAGCCGTTTGGTTGGAGCGGATGTGTCCTTGATCAATCATATACTGAAAATCGAACTTTTAAGTTTGGCTATTTTTTTTTAATTTAAGATTTCCAGAACTTTTTTTTGAAATTTTACCTTCTATAAGTTCCTCCAGATTCTCAACATTGACTTCTTCCGAAACCTCCAATCCTAGTCCTTTCGCCTTTTTGAAGAGGATGGGACCATCAAATGATTCCAGCTCCCTCAAATAATGGGTCTCATCTTGGACAATTCTGACGGCTGGCTCGTTTCTGAAAATTTCAAATTTGATTTTGTTAGAAAAATCAAATTTGGTCCGTTGTTTAGAGCTTCAAAATGAGTATAAACACGACTAGGTTCCGCCCAGTTTGAGTTTTTGGCAAATTTTGACTTTTAAGGCACATTGAAGGGTCCGAATTTTGAAAATCGAGGAAAGTGGGTCATGATTATACTCATTTTGAAGCTCCAAACGTCATAAATGTGAAAATAAAAATTTTAGTAAGAAATTTCTGGAAATAACCAAGTTATGAGGATATCGAATTTTTTTAAATTTTGCTGAAATTTTTGATTACCTCATAACTTTTCGAATTCCAGAATTTTGAAACAAATTTTATATATTTGAGCTATGCATTCTAACAGCTTTGAGATGAGTATGATCATGGCCCACTGTCCTTAATTTGAAAATCTGGACCCCCTATGCGCCTTTAAAGTCGTAAAACGTCAAAAATTCAAAATGGCGCGGAGCCTAGTCGCTTTTGAACTTGTTTTGAAGCTATAAACGCGGTGATTTCAAATTCGCTATTGAAAACTCACTTGCAATAATTCTCATAGGTGTGCAGAAGCCATTCGTTCTTCACAAAAAAAAAGAAATGATTCCAACAAAGCCTAGAATGCCTTCAATTCAGGTATTTTCACACAGCAATCGTTGAACTTAGAAAGTCTGAAATACATCTCAATTGGTTTAGAAACAAAGCAAATAATCCTGAAATGTTCTAGAAAACGTTCCAGGCCGATTTTTAACAAATTTTGAACTTTTAGCGGTTTTGAACACATTTCTGGCTTATTTTAACCCATTTTAAGCCTACTTTAGTTGTTTTTGAACTAAGTTAAGCCTTTTCTTTTATTTTTTAGCATTCAGAGTGAAATTTAAACAAAAACTCACATTTTTCAAAATTATTTCTCAGCAACAATCAATATTAGGAAACCCTTCTATTCGAAGGATTCTAGAAAATAGAAAGAATATTATAGGGGGTGGGGGATAGTCAGGAAAATCAATAGGAGAAGACGTCCATGCAGAAGGTCGTCATTGGGGAAGAATGAATACTGATGGTTGGCAACTTGGGGTTTATATACCCCACTTGGGGTGGAGCCTTGTGAGTCCAACCAGGTGGGGTTGTACTAGTGGAGGGTATCTCTTCACCTATTCAGTCATTTACAGAGTCATTCAGATTCACACTTTTATTTTTATTGTTTTCAAAAAGTCTCCAACCAGGTGGGGTTGAATCACAATGCAACAGGAAGTGTGGTTTGGATTCTCACTTCACATACTACCTTTTATTACATCTGTTCATTCACAATTCTAGATATGCCAACTGTTTCATGATCGTAATCTTGACGAACTCCATGCACATAGATATTTTTCTTAAGGGAAAAGTCTATTTAGGCAAGGGATGAAGGGGAAAATAAGGGTAATTGGAAAAAAGAGGAATGTTTGTTATAATAAAAAATTGATTCTGATCTGGAAAGAGTCTGATCAAATGCTCGGATTCTGGTCTTGGCAATGGATGGACGTAAATTTCCTCATATTGAAATCCAAAGTAGTCGCAATGTTAGATTTTTCGGACGCTGAGATTGCTTAAGAGCTAACCTGTTGAACTCGAATTTTGGCCTTTAATCTATCTTTTTTTGACAAGGATTCAAATTTATAAAAAAACTGATTGAAATTGCGATTTCCCCCCTTTGGGAAAACGGAACATTTCATTACAAGGCACTTTTTCGAAAATAACTGTTCCCAAAAATCCGTAGTCTTGTTTAATTTTTTTTTATTGTAAGAAAATCTTCAAATTTTTCCGTAGAATTTAAGAACAATCAAAAAAAAATACGAAATTCGATGTTTTTTGTATCAATAGAAAAGTTACTTCAGAACTTGTACTTTATTAAATTCGATTCATTTAATACTTTCAATTTTTTGTTCAATAAAAATGAGATATAACCGAAAAATAGCAATAAATTAGATAAAAAATATAGGGAAATGGGAGAAAACAAGTGTTTTGATGTCAAAAATCAAGAAAAATTGTGTTTTCTAAAGCGAGTTCAAGTTGTAAAATATCAGGTTACATAGAAAATAAACGAGAAATGAGTTACAATTGAAAAAAAGGGAAGCTACAAGCTAATTTTTTGGATAATTTTCAGCGGGTAACTCAGGGAAAACATATTAAGGGTTAGAAATTATAGCGTTTTAAGGATTTTTTAGTTAAAAACCCTTTAAGACGCATTCTTTGTGGGAATCGAAAATAGTGTTGTACAAAAAAATTCAAACTAGTTTTTATGGATTGATATTATATATTTTGAAAGTTGGGACACTTCTAAGGTAAAAAATGTACATTTGGTTCGGAATCACCCAGTACGGTCCAAACGGTGACCAACTTTGGTCAAAAAATGAAAAATTTTCTCGATGGAGATAATGACTAGATTCAATTTGGAATAGTTTATACTTGCTATTTGAAGCATTTTTTGTGTTGAAACAAAAATTGTATCTCGTTTCCTTTCCGCTGAAAGTTTCGTTTTTAGTTCCAATGTTGACAAAAATCACTGAAAATCGGTCGTCGTGAAAAATGTTAACATTAGTGCAAAAAAGTTAACACCGGATTCAGATTCAGCGTACAAAATAACACCAGAAAACGTTTGTTTGAGATTCAATATCCTGAGCACAAGGCAAGTTTTAGATCAAAACATGCCCAAAAATGAGGTCTCACCATGTGGTACCCCACATGGCAACAAAAATTCGTCCAAAATCGACCATCTTCAATTTTGATAAAATTTTCATCAAATGCATTATTTTTCATGGGTAACATTCTGACAGAGTTTCAGAATTCGTTCTCATCGTCTTTGTGCATTTTTGAAGCTCGAATTTTTCCACTGAAAATGAACTCGGAAGCAATTTTCGCCTCTTTTTTGGAGCTTCTGAAAATGCACAAAGACGATGAGAAGGAATCCTGAAACTTTGCCAAAACACTACCTATGACAAATGATATATCCGGTAAAAATTTCATCAAAATTGGTGAGGGTCGATTTTGAGCGAATTTCAGTTGCCATGTGGGGGACCACATGGTGAGACCTCATTTTTGGGCATGTTTTGATCTAAAACTCGCCTTGTGCTCAGGATATTGAATATCAATCAAACGTTTTCTGGTGTTATTTTGTACGCTGAATCTGAATCTGGTGTTATCTTTTTTGCACTAATGTTAAAATTTTTCACGACGACCGATATTCAGTGATTTTTGTCAACATTGGAACTAAAATCAAAATTTTCAGCGGAAAGGAAACGAGATACAATTTTTGTTTCAACACAAAAAATGCTTCAAATAGCAAGTATAAACTACTGCAAGTTGAATCCAATCATTATCTCCATCGAGAAAAATTTTCATTTTTTGGCCAAAGTTGGTCACCGTTTGGACCGTACTGGGTGGGTCCGAACCACATGTACATTTTTTACCTTAAAAGTGTCCCAACTTTCGTGGTATTTAATATCAATGCAATAAGACTAGTTTGAATTTTTCTGTACAGTGGACAATAGGCTTGAAGTTGAGTTCTACAGAGAACGTGTCTTAACAGCAATAATTCTAACGGTTTCTGTGAACTAAACAGGGACCACAATTACAGTTTCCAATAATTCCAATCGGGTTAACAGATTAAGCCTGGTTGGGACCGTTGTTGCACTCTTGGGACCGTTCTCGGGACATTAGGACCGTTGTCGGAATAATAGGACCGTTGTCGCAAATCGTTGGGACCGGTGCTCCGATGACGGCACTGACGATCCCGCATTATGACCGTTCTTCCCGGAAAGAACCAATTTCAGTATATCAAGATTTGTTTTTTTTATGTTCTGTTTTGTATTCTTTTTTTTTTGGAAAATGTTATTTTGAGGCTACTAATTTTTCCGGTAAGACTTTTAGATTTTCCCAGTTCCCAAGATTTGAGAATAGTTTTTTTCTAAATTGCTTTGAAATATGTTTGAACGCGCAAGATGGTATTTTCAACACGAATATGGCTTGTATCAAGAAAAAGTGAGAGAATTGCAGCAGAATAAAAAATCGGGTTATGGGGGAAAGAGAAATGTTTGAGGGAATTCGAATTCAAGAACCTTCAGGGATAGAAGCCGACAAGCTGCTCTGGAAGAGAACGCAGAAGATGCAGGGCTTAGTCTCACCAAGTTGGAAACCATGAGCAACTGGACCAACCCACGACTGCGAAGATCAACAATTTTTTACTGAATTGGATTGCATGGATTGGATTCAAAAGTTTTGGATGCTCAGCACTGAAGTAACATTCTAAATGGAACCCTTTCATTCAAAGCAAATTTAATAAAGTTTTTAATAAAAAAATTTAATAAAAATGAATAAAAAACTAACAAAAACAAGCAACTAAATGATTTAACATAATGAATTTCATAAATTAGTCCGAGCCATGATTCGGTTTCGAATAACGGTATATTGCCTTTCCTGTGAAGATCAAGCTACAGATCACATTCAGATACTTCTGGCCTGAAGAATTAAAAATTTAAGACTTCCAGAATTTTTTTTAAAAATTTTACCTTCTAGAAGTTCCTCCAGATTCTCAACATTGACTTGTTTCGAAATCTCCAATCCTAGTCCTTTGGTCTTTTTGAAGAGCATGGGACCATCAAATGACTCCAGCTCCCTCAAATAATGGGTCCCATCCTGGACAATTCACGGCTGGTTCGTTTCTGAAAAGTTCAAATTTGATTTTGTTAGGAAAGTTGAATTTGGTCCGTTTAAAACTTCAAAATGAGTATAAACACGACTAGGCTCCGCTCAGTTTGAGTTTTTGGCAAATTTTGACTTTTAAGGCACATTAAAGGGTCCGAATTTTGAAAATCGAGGAAAACGGGGTCATGATCATATTCATTTTGAAGCTCCAAACGTCAGAAATGTGAAAATGAAAACTAGTGAGAACTTTCTAAAAATAACCAAGTTATGAGGAAATCGAAGTTTTTCAAATTTCGCTGAAATTTTTGACTTCCTCATAACTTTTTGAATTTTCAGAATTTTAAAACAAATTTTATATTTTTGAGCTTAGCATTCTAACAGCTTCAAAATGAGTATAATCATGACCCACCTTCCTTGATTTTGAAACACTGAACACCCTATGCTCCTTTAAAGTAAAAAAAAAATCCGAAAACTCAAAATGGACGGAGCCTAGTCGTGTATATACTCATTTTGAAGTTTTAAACGTTTTTAATTGAGAATATATATTTTTAACTCACTTGGAATAATTCCCATAAGTGTCCAGAAGCCGTTCACCTTTCTCGAAAAGTGTCATGAACTCCGGACATCTCAAAGTTATTGATGATGTAGATGAACACTGAGTTGTTCTCCTTCCAATTCACAAAATTCTCCAATCGGAGCCGTTCAGCTGGATATGGACCCTCCCAATAGGTCCCCAAGCTCACCACTACATGGACACAGCGACATTCGATGATTCGATCCACCTGGAAAAGGGAAATGGATTTTTCTTGTTAAATATTGTGAAATTCATAGAATTCTAAACAAAATATTAAAAAACTAGAGTTTCAAAGCATTTCTAGAAACCTAGATACCGTAAACACCCTAACATGTAGAAGGATACCCGAATCGTCATTTTTGAGAAAAGCTATCTTGGTTCCAGTGAAATATATCAAAAAGTGGTAAACTGATAAAAAGTAGCTGATACTATGATAAGCATTTTATCAGTTGACCTCTTTTTTATATCTATCACAGTAACCGAAATACGCTCGAAGTTGACAATTCGGGTATCCTTCTACATGTTAGGGTGTTTATAGCTTTAAAAATTTTAACTTTCTAGACGATTCCACATTAGCTAGAGCAGATGTTAGTATCAAATATAAAAGTTTATAAAATTCTAAACAAAATCCATCAAACCAGGGTTTGAAAATGAGGGTTTTTCAAAAGAACAAAAGGAAAGATTACTAGATTACGATTAGAGCTTCAAAATGAGTCTGATCATGATCCACTTTCCATTGATTTTGAAAACCTGGACCCCCTATGCGCCTTTAAAGTTGAAAAATTCGAAAAATCGAAATGGGAGGAGCCTAGTCGTGTTTATACTCATTTCGAAGCTCTCAACGCACTGAATTAGAATTCGCTACTAAAAACTCACTTGGAATAATTCTCATAATTTTCCAGAAGCCATTCGTTCTTCTCGAAAAATGCCATGAATTCCGGACATCCCATATTTTTTCCGGTTTTAATGAAATTTTGAATTTCCCGACGGAATTTGGCTTTTAGACGGTTGAAAGCAGTTTTGGAGAGTAGAGGACGGCTGGAAATGAAGGGTTTTTTCACAGAAAAAAAAGAGGAAAGAAACTACCTGGGAGTTTTGGGTCGTTGAATATTTTCCAGAAAACTCTTTTTTTTTCAGAATAAATTTGGAAAAAAATCTTCAAAAGAATTCTAGAAAAAAATTAGAATATAGTAGGAGACAAAGAATATTTAGAAAAATCAATAGGACAGGAACTCTCTGAAACCCATACACAAGGGTTTCTGGAGAGCTCCCAAAAAAGACGTCCATGCAGAAGGTCGTCGTTGGGGAAGAATGAATACTAATGGTTGGTACCTGGCGGTTTATATACCCCACTTGGGGCGGAGCCTGTAGGGTCTATCCAGGTGGGGTTGTGCTAGTGGAGGGTCTTTCTTCACCTATTCAGTCATTTACAGTGTCGATTAGATTCACACTCTCATTTTTATTGTTTTCAGAAAGTCTCCAACCACTTGGGGTTGAACCACAATGTGACAGAAAGTGTGAATTAGATTCTCACATCAGATACTATCTTTTATTACATCTATTCATTCACAATTCTAGATAAACCTATTGTTTTATGAGCGTAATCTTGATGAAATCCATTGTGCATAGATAATTTTTCTTAAGAGAAAAGTCCATTTAGACAAGGGATAAAGGGCAAAATAAGGGTAATTGAAAAAAGGAGAAATGTGCTGAAAGGGTCGTTTAGGGAGGTTGGCGACTCCAACTCTTTCAGAGAAATAGTGTAATTGTATAACGTTTTTCTTGTATTGTGTTTCTAGAGGATAAGCGATGCAAGCAGATAACAGTACACAGTGAAATCAATGACCCGTTTATTGAGGAAGGGATGATTAAAAAGGCAGTAATTTAAAAGCGAAGGGAATTGGAACTTCCGGCAATCGGGCAGAATGGAGACTTCAAAGAGAAGACGGTGGATTCAGCAAATTACACCTGAAATGCGTTCTGCTTCCAAGATTCTAAGGAGAATCGATTGGAAGCGGCATTTCTAATTACAAAAGGGATTTACTTCTTGAGTTGTCTTGGGAGACACGAAAGGCACAGGGGCCTACTCAAAGGAACCGAAAATACTGGCAGTGTATTGGAACAAAGCCAGGAGCAGGGCTCTAGGGAATACCGGTGACTGTCAATGCGTCGGAACATTGACAGGAGACGGACTCACGGCAGTAAAACGGTAAAAAAAGGAAGTAAAAAGTAATTAGAAAAAGGGAAAAGAAACGCAACTGAAAAAGAATCCCAAAAACAAATCCCGAAACTGGCCTAAAGAGCGGAGTGTATGGAGATGAGCGTCGGTGCGCCGAAACACGCTCATAGGTGTGCAGTATTCGCGGGGATTTGAATTAGGGTTTTTCATAGTTTGAATAGTTTAAATATTTTAAATAAACAGAATGGACTTAATTAAATAGTTTTAAAGGATAAAGAGTGAAGAATAAACGATCTATGATACTCAGACAGCGTGGGCGCTGTGTAGAGAGTGTCATAGAATCGATGAGTTGCCGAAATCATGTATTTAGGTGCATGTTTGGCAACAAAATGTCTGTTTTATTAATGTCCAATTCTGATCGGGAAAGCAGGCTGGCTATGGGTGAACGTCAATTTCTTCGTATTGGAATCCAAAGTAGTCGCAATATTAGATCGTTCTGACTCTGAGTCGAACATTGCTTAGGAGCTAACCTGTAGAATTCAATAATAGAGATGGTTTCTGAAAGTTTTTCCGTTGTAGACTCAACCAGAATTAATTCAAATCTCACCCATTCTCATTTTCACAATGCTGCCGCTCTTGAAGGATTCCTGTTCCATTGTGATGTACTCGACTTCTTCAGTATGAGTACCTTCAATTTTAATAATTTGTTCCAATTTTTCGTTGAGCCGTTCTCCAAGTGCCCTATGATCGTCTGGAACGGGATCAAAGAAATACGAGATTGCACTGTGATATTTTCGTTTGGAAGTTCTAAGAGACGTCGGAGAAATCCAAGTTGAGAGGTGTTTTTGTTTCTGATAAAAACACGACAAGCACTTTGGAACAATGAATGTTCAAGCGTGGTCGAATCGTTTGCATTATACCTAATTAGACGTGGATCTAGCGGAAAACTTGAACTTCACATTATTTTATACAACTGCTCAAACTTGAAAGAAGCAGTAAATCTAGCGTCCACTTGTTTACGCCAGATTTTAAGATAGAGTTTTCATTCTGTGACTCTCACTGTAATTACGCCCTGTTCTTTTTTTCCATCAGTTGCGACGACCCCTATCAATAGGGCAAATTTCAGAAAATCATAATTTCAAACTTCCAGAATTATCCTATTCCACACTCACTGTTTTGATATGATCATTGGCCAATGTTGCTGTTGATGTCCTGTGATGATCCTTAAACTGCAAGCAGTCACTGTTGCTGATGAGCCTGCACTGGCTAGGTCCATTTTGTAATTGAGGGACTATAAATATTTTCGGTTGGTTTCAAGGGATTCGGATGTGATATTGAGGAGTGTTAGAGGCTCCCAGTGATAAAATACCGACGGTTGAATTTGCTAAAAACCTGAAAATCCAATATAAAACTGAAATATTTTTCCACACAGACATTTTTATTCAAAATTTTCACAAATAATTCACAAAATAAAAAAGATACATTATCACTTCGCTGACTTTGAGAGCTCAATCATTCACTATCAACATCGATGACTTCCAATTTCAACAAAATTCCTTAATCGTCTCCTAAATTAGGGTCCTTTGGCATTTCTTCATGGTTGTCTCCATATGAGACTTGCAGTTCTTTATCCTGATAGAGAGGGATGATAAGGTCTCTGATAATTCTTCATCTTTATTCTCTACCACAATTTATTTAAATTTCACCCATTCTCATTCTCACGGTAACGCCGCTGTCCAAGGATTTGATTCAGATTTTCCTCATCTTGTCTTGTATGGATGTCTTCAAAGGTGAGAATTGGTTCCGACTTTTCGGTGTTTAGTCCTCCAATTCTCGATGATCATCTCGAAGGTTCTCCATGCCATACAAGATTGGACTATGATATTTCTGTTTGGGAGTTCCAAGAGACGTAAAAAAGTTCAGGGTCATTGTTCCCGCTGTTTCGGATAGGAATGCGGCAAGCAAATTTGATACACTGGAGGCATGAACAAACTCCAATCATTGTCAATGAACCCGATTCCACAGAAATTGAGTGGGAAACTAGAGGCATCCATATCCTTCCTTCCATATCTAGCTGCTCAAAATCATTAGCAGCTGTGAATCTAGCGTTCACTTTTTTAGAATGGAATTTCACAGCTTTTAGAAGTCTCAAAATATTGACATTCATCTGAAGATGTTCCACTTGAATTGGCTCACTCCTTCCACCGAAAAGCAGACTATTGATATAAATATAAGCTTCAATAAGTGTCTTGGAATATTCGACTGCTTCAATAAGCAATCAAAACCATTTCCGATGGCGATGAACATCATTTTTGAATCTGAAAATGTGAAGAACAGTCAATTTTAGATAGTGAAGCAACAGATTCAATTTTTCTAATTAAAAACTATACAAGGCGGTAGTCACAGTGATACCTTCTTGAAATTTCTCTGAGAGACGCGACGCACGACCGCGACGCCACTGAAAAATCGAAATGGCGGGAGCCTAGTCGTTTTTTGTGTCATTAGAATAATTTAACTTTTTGATATTCATAATTTCATTTTTTTTACATCAAAAAACATTTTCATCAAAAAAACCTTCGTCTTCATTAAATTTTGTTGCCGAATTTTAAAAATTTCTGAATAATCTAAGCTTCATGACCTAAAAAATCATTCCTAACCAAGCCAGTGCCTGAACATCTAGAAAAGGCTTTTTATTGCAAAACAACAAAAATGTTCAGCCTCTTCCAGCAAAAAATAGTATTTTTCATCCATTCCGAGTGAAATATGGGAAATTGACGGAAAATCTTACCTTTCTCAAAACAAATCTTATGCGGTAATGAATATTAGGAAATCATTTTATTTGAAGGATTTATAGAAAACAACAAAAATATAAGAAGGGTTAGAGAGTAATCAGAAAAATCAGGAAAATGGTAGACGTTCATTCAAAAGGTCGTCAACGGGGAAGAATGATGAGGGGTGTGTGTATAGAAAACATAGCAATTTGCTTGGAGCGTGGCCTAGCGACTCGCTCTACGTCACGGGATTGGAAGAACAATAGAGGGTAATTGGTGTAAGTAGTGACATTCAGATTCATATATAAGTGCCATTTAGATCTTGTTTCCAATCGTCCAAATTCACAAGAATCTCCGTTTTCCATATTTGTTGATGTAATCCTTCGGGCTCATTTCCTGCTCTGTCATCTGAAAAATTTCACTCTTATGTTTCTTATACATAAAACGCGTACACGCGTCTGTTCGTCCCCCTGTCAGTCTGTGGACTTTTAGAAATCTTGAAAAATAAATATAGATTTACTTGTCCCTTTGAGAAAAAATTAGGAGCGGAGCGACGAACCAGTTAGAAGCTAGATTGAAACGCGCCGAAGTCCCACCAGCTAACGGTTTAGCTATAAAATAGTTCTTGCATATCACAAAAACTAACCAATTGGACGATTTCCTTCAAGGTGAGAGGCTTGAAGAAGGGCGGATTTCTGGACAGGGCATCAAAGACTGGCTTGTTGGCTCGAAGGATTTTAGCCAGGTGGAGATTGTAGACGGAGACTTTGTCAAAGGCGATTCGGAGTCGGTGCTCCTATCTGGAAAAATATACGTTTTCTGATTTTGAAAATAGACAAAACTTCTTACAATTTTGTCTAAAAAACACATTTCTAGCGTTTCTAGGAACCGAGATAGAGATGTTTCAAGATTTGGGGGCTAGAGACGCAGACGACGAGACACGCTGCGTCTCTAACCTCGGAAACTTCATAAGACCGTATCTCTAGTTCTAGATGTGCTAGAAAGTTTGTTTTTGGATTGAGGTGTGGGGTTCTAAATGAATTTTTTGGATTATTTATGAAATTATAAATTTTCAGGCATAGAGCTCGGTTGTCAAGTTTTTGATCAATTCGAAAATTTTGGAGGGTGTAAAACAGACTTAGATTGAAAACTTTGAAATAACAAAATTTTTTTGAAATTGCTAAATTTTCGGAAAATTACAAAATTCAAAAAGCTTACTTGGTGAAATCCACATCCAGTGGGAAGAACTGGAAGTTGAACATGTCTACCAGATATCGACCATTGGAGTGCGTCTTTGTCCTGTCCATATTTCTCTTTCCAATTTTCTCACAGACGAGGAAGAAGCAATGAAGATTTTTGCCAAGACGATGGAAGTTGTAGAGCTCGGTGTCGGAGATTGTGGCCACTTCGAAGCCGTTCCACGGCTCGATGTCTCGGCTGGAAAAGTTAAAATTCAAATGAGGTTATAAGAATTCGATGATTAAATTAAGTTTCGTAAAACCTGTAATAGAAGGACCCCGGCTGAAAAAATTTGAATTCGTCGTCTGAGAAATTCGTCAATTCGTCAAAACTGAGAAAAGCTACACTTTTTGAAACTTTTTTGAATCCTAATCTCATGTATTTTAAAAAATATTTAAAACCTAAAAAAACAGAAATTCAAAACATTTTCCAATTTACCTTTTTCAATTCTTGATTTTTTTGATTTTTTGAATTTCAATTTTTTTGTAATCTTCAGAATGTTATCTGCATTTACAGGATTAAAAAAAAATTTTCGTTTCTATATAGATTTCCGCATATTGTTGGATTTTTGAATTTCTAAAATTTGCAACTTATGAGATTTTAAAGAATTTTTCTAGGTTTTGAGGATTTTTTATTTTCCAAAAAAAATTGGAATTCTCAAAATTTTGATTTTTTTTGGAATTTATGAATTTATGAATTTCGAAAAATTACAACCTCGTATTTTCATATCCCAAGTATCAGAATTTCGGAATTTAAGACCTTTCAATGTTTTTATTTAGTTTACAGATTTGTATTCAAATATTCTTTTTCTGAACCCAAAAAAGTGAATAAATAATTCCTAAATGTTTTAAATTTTCCAAGAGAAAACTCACCATTTTTTGGCTTCATTGGCTCAAAAGAATCTATTTTTTGACGACCTCGAAGATGATGAAGATTCACGAAAAGTCTGAAATCCTGGTCTTTTTTCTGATCAGTGAACAAATTTTTGAATTTTGCTCAAACTTTGTATATGACAACATTTTTGACACTTTCAAACAGTACATACCAGTCGGTTTGAGCCCCCGGTCGGGGGCTCAACCTCCTGGCTTCTGTTCACTGTATCTCACATTTGAATTTCTAACTTCAGAATGTTCCACTTTAACATTTTAAGACCACCTCTGATAGCTCAGCCTGTCTTTTCGGTTTTCAAATGTTCTTCTTCAGCTAGTAACCGAAAACTCTTGAATTGTAGCCCGTTCTTTAACATAAGCCTACTAAGTGAAGGAGGTTGAAGAATATAAACCCATGGACTTCAATTAGAGAAAATACGGACCGTATTATACGGTAACTTAATTTAAATATCCGAATTTCTGATTTCCCGCGTTTTTTGAAAACTGAATGCCTGAATCGACAATCTTTCTAACTCCGAACCAAGCTATATTAGTTTTCAAATTTCTGTGTTTTCCGAGTTCATCAAATGTTTCGATTTTACCGAATTTCTGAATTTCAAGTTGGCTAAACTTTTCAAACTATTTAATGCGGAACGTATCAATTCCTAAATTGCTGAGTTCTGGATTTTTTGATATCCCGGGTTTTCTTGGATTTTCTAATTTCTGAGTGATGGAGTTTCTGAATTTCTGTTCAGAATTACCCACACACATCACTACTTCTAAGCCTTTTGCTCTAAATCACATGGAAAATCTAGGGAAGGGATTACAATATCTTTGTTCTTATAGAGGAGGCTTGCATGTGCTGAATCTCTTGCCCTCTGGTGGAAGTTTAGAAATTTTTTTTAACTGGAAGATTAGAAATCCAGAGAACGCTGGAAGTTTTTTATTTTTAATTAAAAAAAAAATTTTCTAGAAAGTTAGATATTCGAAAGTTTAGAAATGTGTAATGATAAAGTTTGGAAATTTTTGGTTCGAAATTAAGCAATCAGAAAAATTATAAGTTTTGAAATTTTAGAATTCTGTGATTTCAAAAAACTGAAATTTAAAAAAAGCTCCAATTTTCTGTTTGGAAAATAATCATGTTGATTTTTAGAAAAAAAAATTTCATGAATATGGTCTCAGCACATTTCAGAAGTATCAAAAAATAGTGCTTATACAACAAATCACACTGAAACACGCGTTTCAGTAGCGCACTTGATCGAAACTGGAGTGAATAACGAAAAAAACGAAATTTTCAAAAAATTTTGTTTTTCGAGATTTGAGCTCAATTTTTTTAGGCAGCACTTAGATAGGCCCCAAAACCATTTTTTTTTTAGTGAGCTTGAGCAAGTTTTAGTGAGCTTGAGCAAAATTTTGAAAATTTTGACTCTCCACACTATAGGTTCCCTATTAGCTAGAAGGCCCAGGACACCATGGACATGAAGCGCTCGGTAGTCCATGACTACATACTACATACCACTATAGGAGTCCCATTTCCCTTTGAGTTATTCAAGTTACTGTCCGAGACAGACACACAGACACACAGACAGAAAAGTTTCCTTAGTAAGAAGTAGATATCTTCGGATAAATTTTTAACTGGAAAAATATGTCAACTACAGAATTTATGCCGTTTTTATTTGTTTAGTGGGCCTGAGAATCTTCAGCCTCATCCAACGAACAATTTTATTTTTTTCATTCTAATGGAAAATTGTAATATATCTTCGATAAAAAAACTCACCTTTTTTGAAACGAATTTTACGATTCGGAAAATAAAGTCGGAAAAATATAAGGGATAGAAAATAGTCAAGAAAATCAATAGGAACTCTTCAAAACCCATGGGCGCGGGTGTTTGGAGAGTTCCCGAGAAAGACGTCCATCCAGTAGGTCGTCTGTGGGGAGAAATGAGGTGGTATGCGCCCCTACCCCGTTTACACACGGGGGAGGGGCTAGTGGGCAACTCGTTCAAACTCTCCTCCCTTTCTATCGATTTCTCATACCTCTCTCTTTCTCTCTCGCGTCTCTTAAAATTCCACACTCTCTCAACCTCTGCGAAAAGAGTCCTCCAATACACTACCAAATGGGATTGGAGTACAATGCAACATCATTAGCCCATCCATCATATGTAGTGGGATTGGGATTCTCACTTTAGATAAGATTGTTTATTACAACTATTCATTCGCAATTCTAGATACACCTATTGTTTTGTGAGCGTAATCTTGACGATCTCCATTGTAAATAGATAATTTATCTTGTGGGAAAATACCATTTTGACACTCAGGACTACACCGTAGAGTGCCTATCCAACTCAAGCTATCCAGTCAGAGAGCAAACACACCACAACTTAAACTAAATTTTACTGATATTTAAGCTCATTTAGACTGCTCTGAAGAGAGTTACCGTAAAACCTGTAATAGAAGTGCCCCCACACTGTCATGTTTGAGCTCAATTATCTTGGCTCCTATAAGAGATATCAAAAATGTGTCAATTGACAAATTGTTTATCATGTTGTGATAAACAATTCATCAGTTGACAAATTTTTGATATCTTTATCAGGAACCGAGATAAATGGGCTCAAAGTTTAAAGTCAGGGGGCACTTCCATTACAGGTTTTACGGTTTGGTAAAACGTGCAGTAGAGCGCGTTTGCAGGAATAGATTTTAAAAATTGCATTGAGCAACTTTTAGCAAATTACGACAGAAGTCCGGTAGAGTGCGTTTGCAAAAAATTGGGGATTCTGAATATGTGTTGAATGAACTAGTTTCAAAGATTATAAATTTTATTTTTGAATACGAGAGGGTAATTCTTGGTATTCCGGGAAGTTCAAGAAAGGAGGATAATATTAAAATATTAAAATAGGTCAATTTTTGAATGTTGAATATTAGTCCAGTTGCTGGCAAGAAAGAAATCCATTGTACGTTGCTTCAACAAAAATTTAATTGCATTCGTTCCGAAGAGCTTGGAAATCAGAAACGCAGTATACTTCTCCATTTCTTCCTTTTGGTACCATCATTGAAGCTACCGGAAAAGAGCTCGAGCTTGTTGATATGGAGTGGGTCCCGTTTGTTGACTTCGGCCAGTTTGGGATACTTGTTCAGTTTTTTTCTGGAAGAATGTGAAATTTGAAACTAAGACTAACTCATTTGTTTTTTTTTGATTTCAGAAACAGGGACTTTTAATAGCCTAATTTCAGTTTTCTAGATATTGCATCAGTTCTGATGGGATATTCCATTCTATTCCATGTTACCAACAGTGTTAATGACCGTACCTTGATAAACTGTTCCGATGTTATCACGTCGTCTCCCTTATTGATATGTTCCATAACTCGCCGCTTGAACTTTTGCCATTCTGAGCTTCGGAAAAAGTGTACGATCCAATTGCCATTCCGGTTTCTACTTCCAACCAATGTAGAGAGCCAATCGTCAAACCTGAGCGGTACGATTATAAAATTTACAATATTTATGAATGTAATCTTTGACGGACCGACATTATCCGATCTCAGAAATACTTTTGCTTAATTTCTAGTATAGTGTTTAGAGTCAATTCTGAATCTGATGTTCAATTTTTCGAAATAATAGTAAAACTTCTCACTCTTAGCCAATTTATCTAAGTCCCTGGCGAAGATATGAAAAAGATGTTAACTGATAATTTGTTCATCGTAATCTCACTAATATTTTATTTGTTGACTTATTTTTGATATCTCCCAGAGGAGCCGGGATGAATTAGGTTGAAATTGACATAGTGTGGAACTTTCTATTACATATACGCTAGATTTTGCTAGATACGACTGAAAACTGCCTGAACTATTGATCAAAAATCCATTTTCTATTTTCTGAGTTATTTCTGAGTTCATGTGAATGAGCTGAAATACTTGTAACCAGACTAGCGCCGTAATTTCCAGAAACGGCACAGAGTTTTTTAGTTCCTTTCATTTTCATTTTCAGCACTGTTCAACAAAATTTATTATATTTTTTATGTGTTTATAGTGAAGTTTGTACAATTTATCCAATAAAAAACTCACTTTTTAAAAACAAAATTTCTTTAGAAATATTGTGAAATCATTTTAGAGAATAATCAGAAAAATAAAAGGGAAAGGAACTCTTCAAAATCCATGCACTTTTAGGGTTTTTTGAAGAGTTCCCTGGAAATTTAGACGTTTATTCAGTAAAAACGTCGAAGGGGAGGTACGAGGTAGTATAAGTGATGGGGGCGACTCGTTCGATTTTTCCTTTCTATCATTCTTCTCCATATGCCTCGCGTCTCTTCAATCCCTACACTTCCTATGACCTGAACCCGCGGAAAATGGCCTCGTATGTCCACCCAGACAACATTGAATACAACATAGCATATGCAGATCATGTAGTATCCGCACGGACCGAATACCACACACGTATTGTTTTATGAGCGGGGTCTTGACTAGTACACGGATAATTTTTGCTAGAAGAAATGTCTATGGGATTGAGGTCATTAAGAAATTTTTGACCACTTTCGCTCTGAAATCTGGAATTGCTGTAAAAATGACCTGTAAAAATCTGTATTGTAAACCAAAAAAAATACCGATTTCTTTGGCCGAATTCGTGGGTTTTTGGTTAACTGGAAAGTGTTTTTGGTTAATTGGAAAGTGCAACGAGTGTAAAATTGAAATCAGCTCAACAAGTGACTTTTTATAGTTCAGATTTGTACCGAATTCAGTGAATATGACTTTTGCGATATGGGAACTCTAAAGTAAGCCAATTTTTTTGAAAAGTACCTCACTTATAGATAACGGTTAAGAATTTGCTCTCAAAATTAGCATCCATACAGTTTAACACATGCTCTATACGATGAAAAAAAATTTCAGCCCGTTCTCACCTGCAGGCTGAGAAACTTTGTCTGAAATTGTTTGGCCGATTTCGGCTTCCTTGCTCTAAAATCTAGGTCCCATTCCCATCAGAAAGCAGAAAATCCTCGTCCTAAAATTTGACCCCGATTTTGGCGTGGCTTTCCTCTCTTTCCTATACGCCCTCCGCGTAAGAAAGAAATGTCGGTTGTGTGGTGCCGCGGTAAGAGGGTGACTCAATAGGCACAACTGTGATGGTTCGAACCCCACTGGGGTTGTCAAGGCGCAAGTCTTCGCCTCAACTTTTCCGATCTAACTGATAAGCACCTCTATAAAAGAGCGCTTCCAGTTAGTTTCGGGGCTCTTTCTTTTATCACTTTCTCTTGTTTAACATTTGTTTCTTGATGTTGATAGAGTGCCCTTCCAAGAGGAAGGAGTACAATAAAGTAATTGTTAGTAAGTGTTAAGTACATGGAATGAAACCGCTACACATTCCTAAGCTCTCCTATGCTAATCAGGAGTTACAGTTAGTTGATTACAGGGTTATTGGCTATCCGTAAGGATAAGGAACCGCCAATAATCATTTGTAATTACAGGGTTGCACTTATTTTTTTTGCTTTTTTTGAATTCGATTTTTGATTTCCAAGTTTGGCAATCTAGAAAATTTATGATACCTCTTGATGTATAATATTTCAAAAGTTTTCAAAGTAAAAAAAAGTTATGAGAGCTTGATGAAAAATTAAATGATGATATTCTCGACCGGTCCGTACATCATCTTATCGTCAAAAAACAAAAATTCAGTAATTTATCGTGGAAAATTTATTCGAATTTTTCAAAAAATTACTTTCGAAGAGGGGAACAAGATGATTTTTTTGAAAACTATCAAAAAAAAAAGTTACAGAAGTTAGGAAAATGTTCAAAAATGAGTTTCGCACTCAAGAAAATCCAGAAAAACTAATTTTAACTTCGAAAAATGCATGTTTTTGGTAAGAATCTAGTACTGAAGGTACCTTTGCACGAATTTTGAGCGTATTTTCAACCGGTATCTTCAAAACGTTCCCTTGTAAAGTGGAAATCCAAATCACACTTCCTGTTACATTGTGATTCAACCCCACCTGGTTCGACACTTTCAGAAAACAATAAAAATGAGACTCTGATTCGAGATGACCCTATAAATGAGTGAATATGTGAAGAGAGACCCAGTACTTTTTGAATAGGAATTTTTTGAATAGGTGAAGAGAGACCCAATACTGGTACACCCCACCTGGTTTGACTCACCAGACTCCGCCTCCAGTGGTATATAAACCCCAACTTACCAACCATCAGTATTCATTCTTCCCCTAATGACGACCTTCTGAATGGACGCCATTTTCCCTTATTGATTTTTCTGATTATCCCCCATCTCCTATTGTATTCTCTCTATTTTCTAGAATCCTTTGAATAGAAGGATTCCCTAATATTAATTGTCGCTGAGAACTGATTTTGAAAAATGTGAGTTTTTTATTTGTTTTAATTTCACTCTGAGTGTCAAAAAAAAGTATTTTTCGTTGGATGAGGCTGAAAATTAAAAAATCTAATCTAGGAAAATCTACTTCACATTTTTGAAAAAAAAAGTAACTAAAAATTTACGAAATTATTTGAAATTTTACCGACATCATGGATGACTCACTTTTTATTTGTCTACCAGGAGGTTTATCCCCCTAAAAAATCAAAGTTGGCGGTCTAGTCGTGTTTTTACAGACTTTGAATCTATTAACATGCTAAGTACACTAATTTTTCCGTTAACTAAGATGCTAAATAACATATTTGGGATCCCACACTGGCTTCTAGAAAAACGGGAAAGGAAAGGAGACCCTATTGAGCTTACGACTCAAATTGTTCCCTTTGTAAATTCGCTACTCTTGTACTGAACGATGAACTGAAAATTAGAAAAGTACGAGAATGAAAAGAGTTCACTTGTCATGATTATGACAACATTGAATTGAAAAATAAAATTCACTGGGCGCCGCGCAGAGTAAGAAATTAAAAAAAAATCATTTAGATTTATAATGTAAAACTATGATTTTCAGAAAAGCACATTTTTCAACCACCGAAGAAAGGAACACGGGGTTTCTGCTCCTTTCCCGAAAGCAGAAGCCGAACCGATACTGACGGGGATTTTTAGGAAGAACCAGTTGTTCACGGATTTCAAGAATAGTGACTTGAAAAAAGATTCGCTGGCCGAGCCGAAAGGTAAGAGTCACATCGTTGAAATTGATTTTCTATTAGTTTTCAAAACCTTCAGATCGAGAGTTGGTTCCTACGACAAAGCAACTTGGAGCGTCAAAAACTACGCAAAGAAACATGAAATCGGTTCGATGATGCCATGGAACGAATATTTCGAAAACAACAACATTTTAGAATTCGACATGAAACTTTGGAAGTGGTAACTGGAGGCGATTGGAGCAGGGTAGGTAATAGGATACCGTAGAACTAATATTAGGGCCGACTCTTTTATATTTTGAAGGTCTCCCGGAAGGCCCTTCTATCACAAGGGTCCTCCAATTAAAGGGGGTCCTTCTGTTTTTCAGACCATCTTCCCTGAAATTTGTCATTAAAACATTCAACGAATATTCCTTAAAAATTTATGAAAATCTGTCCATTTCACCAAATTGAGCAAGTTTTTTATCAGAAAAAATATAGTTTTTCGATAAATTTCTTTTAAATTGTGGAATTCCTGAGCTATTTTCCACTAAAAATGTTTGGAATTTTTTTTGATTTCAAGACACAGATTGGAGGGAGTCGTATTTTTCATGAGGCCCTCTAATAGAAAGCCACCCTATATGTTAACTTTGAGCTCAATTATCTGAGTCTCTATACGAGATATCAAAGCTTATGAAATGTCAATTAATGAAAAGTTTGTCATAACATCATCAACTTTTCACCAAATGACACATTATTGATATTTTCATATGAACTGAGATAATTGAGCTCAATGTGCAAGTATAGGGTTGGCTTTCATTAGAGTGATTACGGTAATTTCAATCATTTCAGATTCCGAAAAATGACCCGATTTATGACGAGAGGATGGCTGTATTAAGAGCAAGACATGCGGGAATACTGGATGAGGTGAAGCTGACTGACGGGCTGGGAAAGATCCTAGTGGATGATTACAAATTGGTGCATTCGGAGAAGAAGGTTCCAAGCTTTGGAAGTGAAAACGGGATACTCTTGGAACAAGGTAAGCATTAAATATTTACTCTATATATGAAATCAATCATTTTCAGTTATCAGCCTGGCTTAACAACAAAAGGAGAGATATCCTAGAGTCATACTTCAGAAAGGAGATTCCTTTTTCACCAACAGAAATGGCGACATTCGAGAGACTGCACGAAAAGTACAACAGTCCCATGGGCTCCGACTAAAAGAGAATGTGTCCGGCTTTAACGTGAGTGGCAGAATTGAAATTATTGCAATCAAAGATTTTTTCAGCTAATATTATGTGGACCGACAGAGTGTGCTGGAAGGACATGGAAGACGTCAATGTGGACCAGGAAGCTGAGGAATTTGTAGATGAACAGGATGCTCATGAAAAAGATCAAAATGAGGCAGAATTGGATTACCAGATGAATGTACCGGTTTAGAGCAGTAATGAATATATATGATACTATGAAATTGGTTATTTTTTTTTGAATAAATTTAGTTTCGATAAAACTCAAAAAATTAAATCGCAGTTAAAGAATTTTTGTTCGAAAGAAAACGGAAACACAGATTATAAGCGAAAAATTTTGCAGAAAAACACAATTTTTTACTGGAAGCTGGTCCAAATTCACTAGAAAATTAGTATAAACAATTGCGAAACCCTAAAAACTTTGTGAAAAGTAAAAAAAAAAACAGTGTGATCTTTCCGGAGTCAACTGATGATTGGAAAGAAGAAAAATCGATTTGTCGTGGATTGCTCCCGTCGTCGTACTGAAGCGTTACCGCTTTTTTCCCACTGACAAGTAGAATATTGACAATGAATCCTTTCTTCTTGGTGGCAGAATTGATGAATTTCTTCCTAACGTACTCGTGATCCATCCGAAGAAGCTGATTTGAGTACCGGTGACTTCAAATCAAGCTCTCTAATTTCACTACGAGCTCAGCCACCAAAAGCGCCTTCGAGCCATGGACACGGTCAAGCTTGATGAAGGCGCCGCTTGTTTGATGATTCTGATTTACCTGCGCATGGGCCGCTTATATCATCCTGGTCCAGAGGAGGGGCACTTTTTGCCACCAATATCTCCGAAAAAGCGAGGGGACACTTCGGTTACTTCCCTTGTCAATTAAAACGCAGAAAATTTGGCTCTTTATGACAAGGGGGCCCATGAGGATAGGGGGCCCAAGACAGAAGGGAGGCCCATGGGTAAAAATTATGTCTAAGTTAAGATTTTTCAATTTTTTCATGTTTTGCCACTGTTTTTATAACAATTTTGTAATTTGCGCTTGTTATTAATTCCACGAAAGTTATGAATTCCACGAAAATTCAAAACTTCAAAAAAAGTTCAGTTTAGGTCGAGTATTCCATGAACAACACTGTTTTTGCTGTTGTAACTGTGTAATTGCATTTTATTGAGCTAATATTTGACTAATTCAGGCTTGGGAACAAAAGAATTATTCAAAAAACGTATGAAAAGTGGCAAAAACTGAAAATTTCAAAAAATGACGAAACATGTTCAAAGCACGAAATTTTAGTGGAAACAACCACAAAACTTGAAAAAATGGGTAAATCTTAACTAAGGCATACTTTTTCCATTTGGGTCCCCCCTTTTCACTTGGGTCCCCCCTATTCTCAGTGACCCCTCGCTTTTTCGGAGATATTGGTGGCAAAAAGTGCCCCTCCTCTGGACCAGGATGATATAAGCGGCCCATGCGCAGGTACAACTTTTGTGTTTTTTCAGAAAAAAGTGGGTCTAGTCCATTCAAAATATCATAACTTTGTACAGATCAAAGATAGAAAGATGAACTAAACTGCATCTTCTAGAACGGGTGTGAGGCTACAAAAAGCTAAATTACACATATTTTTTCTCTGCAATGAAACTTACTGGAATGGAAAATGTGCGAAAGGTCTGATTGAGTGAAATCAAAAAATGCCGATTTTTGAAAAAAAAAACCTATTCGAGAGACCACGTCTATCCGATTTTTTTCATGTCATAATGCACAACTACTATCTCAAGAATACAGTGCGTTCAATATCTTTAGGACCCCCCTCTATTTTCGCGGTACTGAGAAAACGCTGAGAGATATCAAAAATCTGTAAGCGCCATCCGTTTTTAAATCCAAAAACACCTCGGGAGCCAAAATTTGATACCCATACATCTTCAGGTATTAATATTAGGTTGGCTAATAAGTTTCTTTCGATTCTGGTAAAATTTTTGATCGAATTTTTCTCAAAGCGGAGGGAGCTAGATTATTGAAAGTAATGTCCATGAGCATCAATAGTTGTCTGGTAGCAGTTTGATAAATCCTTGATTCCATCGGCCCAGAACGAGGAGGGCTGCGATTGAAAACGTAGGTTAACTCCTTTTTTGTGTCATCTTTTCAATTGAAGTATTATCTATCATGATGACTTCTAAAAGGCTCAAACAACCTTTCGAAAGGGCATGTACGGAAAATACGGTGGGTGGAAAAGAATGGTTCAGCCATACGACATGAGTTTTTGGCTGATCCCTCTGGTGACAGGCATTATCGCACTGTCGTGTTGGAAGCAAACCTTTGTTTTTTCTCCTTGTTCCGATTCGATTGTCAATACCAATTTTTCTAATTATGGCGGCCATTATATTGGTATTAGGTTGATAAGAAAGTTTCTTTCTTTTTTTGCAGTGGTGTTTTTGAGACTCGATATCTGGTCCTCCAAGTGGTTTAACGGGCTAAATTTTTTTTTGTTGGAGAGCTGTGTTTAGTGTCTATTAAATCGTAGATTTCTTAGTTTCTATCTCACTTCGCGTTGGAGAAATGACGATTTTTTTGGACCTTATCCGACTGCACATTCGCATCATGATTATATTTTTATTTCTTTTTGGTCTCCAAGTATCTGATACTTGCGAACAAATTGTGGATATATATAAGGGACATGCTCCGTCATCGTTTTCAGTTTGCGTCTGATTCCAAAACATCCGCCCAAGGGAGTCCAGTTTGAAAGATGCCAACGGACCAGTTAGTTGAATCTCGATTAATTGCTAAAAGTCGTGAAGGCGGATCTATTTCAAACCATTCGGAAAATGTCAAAGGCAATGTCCGTTTGTCAACCAAGTTTTGTGATCGGATTGAGTTCTCTTTGCGGTGTCAAAAGTTTGATCTATTCGTACCATATGCTTCAAAGGACGAAGATATAAATCACCGTGTAGACATGAGCATGTTTCTCCTATCATTTCTCCGCGCGTTCAGCTGGGTGGATGATCTAATTACTATAGATTAATAATGGGTAAGTTACTCTAACAATGGGTGAAAGGGTCAGTCGATTGGCAAAGAAGAGCCAGCTCTGGACGTCCTGAAACCTGAATTTCCCGTGAAAATGGGTATGTTATTTGTTCGATGGTCTGGCAGAGGAATGGAAACTGGGAACTTTTTGATGAAGATACCGTTATAACTGTCGCTTTGCATAGTTTCAAGTTAAAGAAATTGAACCTGACAGTCGACTCAAAACAAGGAGAAAAAACAAAAGTTTAATTCCAGGGTGACAGTGCGAGATCGCCCATGACTAGAGGGATAAGCCAAAAATTCATGTCGGTTGGCTGGACTATTCTTTTACACCCGCCGTATTTTCCAGATCTTGCTCTTTCTGATGAATGGTTGTTTGAGGCTCTTAAACGTCATCTTGATAGAAAATACTTCAAGTAAAAAGATGACATGAAAAAGGAGTTAGCTCACTTTTTTAACCGCACCTCTTGTCGTTCAGGGCCAATGGAATCGAGTAATTACCGGGGCGTTGTCAGACAATTACTAATGCTAATGGACATTACTTTCATTGATCTAGGCCCCTCCGAATTGAGAAAATTTTGATCGAAAATTTTGCCAAAAAAGAAAGATACTTTCTTATCACCCTAATACATAAATCTAAAAGTTCTCAGTCTCCATTTCTTTGACAGACCACCAAACACATAGCATCCCCCTTTTTCCATGAAATTCGGGTTTCGGGACGTCCAGAGCTAGCTGTTCTTTGGCAATCAACTGACCCTTCCGTACATTGTTAGAGTAACTTGCCCACTTATCGTTTATGGTTATTAGATCATCCATTCAACTGAACGTGCGGAAATATGATAGGAGAAACATGCTCATGTCTACATGGCGATCCATATCGTAGTAATTCAAAAAATAGGAATTGGATTGACCCAGTTCTTGAAGTTGCCATGAGACTTCAATCCGTTCACAATACTTCGGTGACTAAAGGACTATGCCTTTGACATTTTACGAGTGGTTTGCAACGGATCAGTTTCGACTGGATTCTTCAAGAGGTTCAATTTCCAATTCCGGACCAAGCTTCGTCTTCCATTTCAAAATTTTTGGTATCAAATCGATCGGCCCAATGATTAATGGTAGAGACAACAGTAGATTCTTCTTCATCTATTTCTTTTATTCCCTTAAGCATACCCTTATTTTTTGAACCAGAAAGAAACTATAATGAATTGCGACTTTAAAAGTGTTGACGGTAAGTGACGAAGGCAGGTGGCATTCTCGCAAACCGCAGCAAGGAGGAATGAGCCAAAGTGAATAAAGCAAGTCCGTGAGATACTCTACCTAACAAAAAAAGATCCGTCAAGAAAATCTATCCCACTGACAACTTATGAATTCTCAAAGTTTAGCATTTAAAATCGAAAGAAACTTATTAGCCAACCTAATATACGGCCCAATACTCACCTTTTTAAGTACACAAATTATTTTCTAGAAGAGACGTCTATGGGATTGTTATGATTGAAGAACTGCTGATCTGAAAAAAATTAACCTGTAGAAAATCTGAATTGAAAACCAAAAAAAAACCAATTTCTTTGAACGAATGATAGCTTTTTTCGGATGATTTTCCAGATGATTGGTGCAAAATTAAAATCAGCTCAACAAGTGACCTTTATAGTTTAGATTTGTACCAAATCGGTGAATAGTACCTTTGAGAGATGAGAATTTCAAAGTAAGCCAAATTTTTTAGAAAAGTCCCTCACAAGGAAAAGCTTTTCGGATACCGGTTGAGAATTTGCTCAAAATTTGCATCCTTATAGTTTATGACATGCTCTATACGATGACAAATAATTTTAGCCCGTTCTCACCTGCAGGCTGAAAAACTTCGTCTGAAAATTTCTGGCCGATTTTTCCGCAGCCGATTTCGGCTTCCCCCTCCCTCCTCTACGCTCTTCGCATAAACATAGGCAGAACTTTGATGGTTCGAACCCCACTGTGGTTAAGCTTTTTTTTTCTTTTTTTCGAAACCGATTTTTGACTTTCAAGTTTGGCAACCTAGAAAATTTATGATACTTTTTCATGTATTTCAAAAGTTTTCAAAATAAGAAAATTTTTATAAGAGCTTGATTAAAAATTAAATGATGATAATCTCGTGCGGTCCTTACATCATCTTATCGTTAAAAAAACGGAAACTTCAGAATCTGCAAATTGCTACATTTTGCTTTTTTCGAGGTGGGGTAACGTTAAAGAATTGGAAATTGGGCTGTCAATATTTGTCGGAATGCTATTTTCATTGGTTCCGAATAATTGGAAAATATTTTGCTGATGCTTTTCGAAAATTTTCAAAAAAAAACTATTGCAGAAAATATAAAAATGTTAAAAAATGAGTTTCGCACTGAAAAAAATCCTGAAAAACTAATGCATGTTTTTGGTAAAAATCTAGTACTGAAAGCACTTTCAGAGGCCATATCTTGACTCCATTTGAGAACAGGCAAATTTTTTTGAATCCGAATCCAGCATGTTCGAAAGTACCTTTGTACAAATTTTTCTCAACTGGTAATTGAAAAACGTTTCCTTGTAAAGCGTGAATCCAAATCACACTTCCTGTCACATTTTTATTCAACCCCACCTGGTTTGACACTCTCAGAAAACAATAAAAGTGGGACTGTGAATCTAAATGACACTTTAAATGATTGAATAGGTGAAGAGAGACCCTCCACTAGTACACCCCACCTGGTTGGACTCACATGACTCCGCCCCCTCCCTGTGGTATATAAACCCCAAGTTACCAGCCATCAGTAATCATTCTTCCCCAATGACGACCTTCTGAATGGACGCCATTTTCTTCTATTGATTTTTCTGATTATCCCCCATCTCCTATTGTATTCTTGCTATTTTCTAGAATCCTTTGAATAGAAGGACTTTCTAATATTTATTGTTGCTGAGAACTGATTTTGGAAAATGTGAGTTTTTTGTTTCGATTTTACTTTGGGTGCCAAAAAAAAGTATTTTTCGTTGGATAAGGCTGAAAATCTAAAAAAAATCTGATTTAGGAAAATCTTCTTTACGTTTTTGGAATCAAAAAATAGCTAAATGCAACTAAAAATTTACGAAATCATTTGAACTTTTACCGGCACCGTGGATGACTCACTTTTTATTTGTCTATCAGGAGGTTTATCCCCCTTAAAAATCAAGGTGGGAGGAGTCTAGTTATCAGGCCGTTTCCTTTCAAATTTTTCATTAAAACATTCAACGAATATTCCTTAAAAATTTATGAAAATCTGTCCATTTCACCAAATTGAGCAAGTTTTTTATTAGAAAAAATATAGTGTTTTGATAAATTTCTTTCAAATTGTGGAATTCCTGACATATTTTTCACTAAAAAAAATTGGAAATTTTTTGATTTCAAGACATAGTTTGGAGGGAGTAGTATTTTACAAGAGGCCCTCAAATAGAAAGCCACCCTATATGTTTACTTTGAGCTCAATTATCTGAGCCTCTATACGAGATATCAAAACTTTTTCAACTAATGAAATGTTTGTCATAATATCACCAACATTTTATCAATTAACACATTTTTGATATTTTTTATATGAACTGAGATAATTGTGTACAATGTGCACGTATAGGGTTGGCTTCCATTAGAGTGATTACGGTAATATTAATCATTTCAGATTCCGAAAAACGACCCAGAATAAATCAAGAAGGTGGCTGTATTAAGAGCAAGGCATGCGGGAATACTGGATGAAGTGAAGCTGACTGATGTTATGGGAAAGATCCTAGTGGACGATTACGAATTGGTGCATTCGGAGAAGAAGGTTCCAAGCTTTGAAAGTGAAAACGGGATACTCTTGGAACAAGGTAAGCACTAAAATATTTTCTCGTACTGAAATCAATCATTTTCAGATATCATCCTGGCTTAAAAACGAAAGGAGAGATATCCTGGAGTCATACTTCAGAGAGGAGATTCCTTTTTCACCAGCAGAAATGGCGACATTCGAGAGACTGTACGAAAAGTACAACAGTCCCATGGGCTCCGACTAAAAGAGAATGTGTCCGGCTTTAACGTGAGTGGCAGAATTGAAATTATTGCAATCAAAGATTTTTTCAGCTAATATTATGTGGACCGACAGAGTGTGCTGGAAGGACATGGGAGACGTCAATGTGGACCAGGAAGCTGAGGAATTTGTAGATGAACAGGATGCTCATGAAAAAGATCAAAATGAGACAGAATTCGACTACCAGATGAATGAACCGGTTGAGAGAAATAATAAATATATCATACTATAAAATTCGTTTTCTTTGAATAAATTAAGTTTCGAAAAAACTCAAAAAAATACAAAGACTTTTTGCTCAAAGCGTTATCGCCTTTTTCCCCGCTGACAAGTCGAATATCGAAGATGAATCCTTTCTTCTTGTTGGCAGAATTGATGAACTTCTTCCGAACGTACTCGTGATTCATCAGAAGTAGCTGATTTGAGTACTGGTGACTACAAATCAGGTTCTCTAACTTCATTACGAGCTCAGCGCCTTCGAGCCTGTGGACACGGTCAAGCTTGATGAAGGCGCCGCTTGTTTGATGACACATTTACTGAATTTTGATTGAGCAGAAAGAGCTAAAAGCTGTTGTTTTTCAGTCAAATTGGAAAGTCCCATTTTGATCTCACTAGAATTCTGCTAGAAACCCAGAGAAAGGATGCCTTTAGTGTATTTACATCGGTCTCGTGCGTCTTTTGCCTGTTTCGTCGCTGCCCGTAAGCGTTTATCCCTCATTTGTCTCGAGATAACCGTGTTTATAGCAATTTCACGAGAAGGAGAAGCTTCTCTCAACTGTTGCAGAGCTGATCGAAACTCGTTCAGGATTTTTTCTTGCCACCCGAATTGCCAAATTTGAGCCCATGTATCTCATTTTCTGTAAAATATAAAAAAGTGATCAACTAATAAAATCTTTCTGATATCATGATGAACATTTTACTAGTTGACATTTTTTAATATCTTTCAAAAGAAGTGAGATTTTTAGGCTCAAAATGGACGGTCCGGAAGGCGTTATATCAAAGTGTTTACGGTATCCCATTAAAATTCAATTTTCAATTGTCGAAATGGGAGGATTATCAAAAAAAAGGTCTTTTAACTGGTCACTAAAACAGTAATCTTTTCATTTCAAACGAATACCGCCACACAGTGAAACAGAAGATTATCTGAAGCTGGAACATCATTATTTTTTTCGTAGCGCTACCTAAAAATGTGATATTTCGGAGTTTTCCTTTTAATCGACAAAATCTCTTGTCTAAATAGAATTTTCCCATAGGAATAATTCATTAGTGTATAGTGATATTCGTCAAAACTGTGCTCCTAAAGCAATAAGTGTCTGATATCCAATCTGTGAATCTGAATCTCCCATAATCTCCCCAATCTCTTGTCGAACAGTGAGTCTCAGTGACCCTACCTACAATGATGGGCTGCACATGTTTTATTGTAGTTCAATCTTACTTGGACGGACACTCGACGTCTCTTCCTTCGGGGTCATATTTCAGGGAGTGTAGAGTATGAAGAAACGCGAGACACAAGGAGTAAAAAATGGAAAAGACGCAGAGGACACGCGGGGTGCGATTTGTGTGTTATACACATATTCTCCACATAACCTTCACATGTCAGTTATTCCATTGACGACTTGAATGAATAGACGTCTAAATTTCCCGGGAACTCTCCGAAAATCCTAAAAATGCATGGATTTTAGAGAGTTCCCTTTATTTTTCTGATTATTATGCATATAATATTCGTATTTTATTCTTTCATCTACGAGAGTTTCGTAATATCGATTTTTGGTGGAAATGTTTTTGAAAAAGGTGAGTTTTTTCTTGTTTTACTTAGGAAAATCCTCCTGTTTTCATGTAAAAATAATGAAAAAAAAGTTTACAAAGAAATCTTTTATAACTATGACCTCTGGCCCATCTTTGGGTTATCCAATTCCTTCTACTCCACTCATCAACAATTTTGAACGGAATTATCTCGATCCCTGTGAGGTCAATCAAAAAGTTTTCAATTTCATGACAAAATATTTATCATAATATCACCAATAATTCATCAATTGACCAATTTCTGATATCATTCACAGAAACCGAGATAAGTGAGCTCAAAGTTGACGCCTTTTGGGTGGGTTAGAGGAAGACCGGTATGATATCTTCAGACATTCAAAGACTATCAGTTTTACACTGTGGTAGATATAAGAAATTTGTCAGCTGATAGAATGTTGGTGATAATATGATAAAAAATTTCATAAGTTGACAGCTTCAAATTATTTTGAACAGGAATCGAGATGATTGAGCTCAAAGTTGACGATTTGGATTGGGTTTCTGATAGAGGAAACGCGATATTTCCCTTTTTCGCCAAGTTTTTTAGTTCCAAATTTTGACAAATTTCACACTTCAGGTCCATCTGTGTTTCGCCCATTTCCGGAAAGAAATTCTGGATCGTCTGATGCCGGATGACGTCATGAGTCAGCCTAGTTAAATGGGATGGCTCCACATGACCTACAATCGACAGCCCGAAATCGGCACCATCAATTTTCCGTGTGCCTTCAATGCCTGCCAAATTAAAGAAGGCGATGTAAGCTGTTTTTCAAACATTTTGAGCCCCAAATTAAAAGCTTCAAATAGTTTGAATTTTTTGAATTTTTTTCTAGGAAATTTCCAACATTTTGAGCACAAATACGTCCCATTGTTGACCATTTTAAGGTCGAAAATCGATAATTAAAATTTTCAGATCAAAGAGTACTACAAGTTCCGGAATGAGATCGATAAAAGAGACGGGATCAAAAGGCATGCGGGAGTCTTAATGAATCCAATAGTTCGTGTGGTTCCAAAACCAAAGGATACCAGGAACAAAGGGACACAATGGGGTATGGTAGTTTTCATTCTTTTCAGAGTCAATTTTTAGAGAATTCGAACCATTTTCTCAGGTATTGTAGTCTCGGTAATCATGAAAAGTAGATTTTAAAAATTGCTGGGATATCCGAAATTCTATTTTTGAGTTTTCCAGAACCCGAAGACGAGGATCAAGGAGATTGCCAGGTCGTTGAGCCAGCTGGACTGAAAAGAGGGAAGATAAGGCCAAGCCAGTGCCAAGCACCCACGCAACCCGGCTCACTGGACCAATGGATCAGCTGGAATCAAAGAAGAGCTACGCCAGATGATGAATCTCCAGCTAGACCATTCTCAAGACCACTATCCCATGTAATTGATTTTATGAAGTTTTTGGATAGCAAAAAGGTCATTTTCTACAACAAGGAGAAGGATTACACCGATGTTTTAATTTTTGGCGCTAAAACTTACTCACTGTTTCATAGCTTTCATAATTTGTGTCATTTTTTCTTTTCGTTTCATAAGTTTTGATTTTTACAATTTAAATGAAACTTTTAAAGTAAAAAATGAATTGAATTTGATAAAATACAAGTTTAGAAGTTACTTTTAGCTAAACTTTTCTGGAAACTGTAGAAAATAACCTAAGAGAAACAATGCGAAAGCATTTTCAACCCGAAAACAGAAACTAGTTTCAGAAACAAAATTGAATTTTTGGAAAAAAAAATTTGCTTCAAAAATCTGGAAATAATTGAAAACGATTATGTGTATGAAATATAAAAATTCTACATAATTTAACGGAAATTGGCTAACTTTTGAGCAAATAATCACTCATGAAGACACAATTCTAGGTATGATATAGCTGTTCAAAGTTTCAACTAGAGATTTCCGGCTTCTGGAATTTTTCTACTATCGTTTCACAAATTAATGTGGTCAATATTTGATACGTTATATGTTTTCAACGTTTCTCAAATGTTATTCTACCAGTCGGTTTACGCCCCTTCGGGGCTAAACCTCCTGGCCTCCGGTTACAGTATCCGTGATCATAATAAAAAGGTTTAGTCCCTTTTGGTTGAGAAACCCACGACTCTTTGAAAGTACTATAAAGGAAGAGGAAAGTGGAGGGAAGAATCAGTTCTTTTTTTCTCTGGGCTACAGAGAGGGGAGCCAGAGAAGGGATTCGGAGATCCGGAACTCGGAATCCGGAATGCGGAATTCAGAGTCCGGAATCCGGAATCTGGAATCCCGACTCGGGAATCCGGGCTCTGTACAAAAAAACAAAAAAGAATTGCCACCGGTAGGACTCGAACCCTCATAGCGCGCACAAAACTGAGGCGCGTTAGCCGCTACACCACGGGTGACCACAGCGAGGATTGTGGAAATGGCATACAACTGTGGGTTTTCCTCGCCCTCTCCCCTCTCGCTGTCCTTCCTCGCCCTCCCTGCCCTTCACCCTTCACTGTGGTGAAACCAAGGAACGTCTCCAAAAATCTTCAAAATCAAATTTTCGAAAAATGAAAAGGTCGGGCCTTTTATTAGACACATTTCTGATCTCTCTGTCTAGGTTTCAGCTCAATCGGGTAACTTTGAGTGGGTACAACGGCGCGCGACATACATACGCACATACGGAATCTGGTGAATGTTATTAGTAATGATAGTATATCATCAACTCCCACTAGAAAAAGTGTCTCTTTCGGGTCTGAACACTGATTTTTAATATTGGAAGACAAGCTGAAACAAGAACAAGGTTAACTTTCAGTAATGCTGGTAGAGTCGGTTGAAGGATATCGATGTGTCTTATGGGTATTAATATTAGGTTGATAAGAAAGTTTCTTCCTTTTTCGGCAAAACTTTTGATCAAATTTTCCTCAAAGCAGAGGGGACAAGATCAACGAAAGTAGAGTCCATGAGCATTGATAGTTGTCTGGCAACGCTTGGGTCATTGCCCGGATTCCATCGGTTTAGAATGAGGAAAGCTGTGATCGAAAAAGAGGGATAACTCCTTTTTTGTGTCATCTTTTCAATTGAAGTATTTTCAATCAAGATGACGTTTAAGAGTCCCAAACGACCATTTATCTGAAAGAGCAAGATCCGGTAAATACGACAAGTGCAAAAGAATAGTTCACCCGAACGACACGAATTTTTTATCAAAAAAGTTATATATACGGTGTCAGGAAACAGTTTTTTTTCGCTTTCACTATTTTTAGTTAAAATGTTCCAGTCTAATATTTCAAAAAATGTACCGTAAAACCTCATACTTTAAGCCAACTTATCTCAGTACCTGGCAAAGATTTAAAAAGTTGTCAACTGATAAATTGTTTATCGCAATCTCACTAATATTTTATTAATTGACATGTTTTTGATATCTCACAGAGGAACCGAGATAAGTTACCGTAACACCTGTAATAGAATTGCCCCCCCCCCCACTGTCAACTTTGAGCTCAATCATCTCAGCTCCTATAAGAGATTTCAAAAAATTTGTCAACTTACAAAATAATTCTGATATTATGATAAACAGTTTATCAGTTGACACATTTTCGATATCTTTATCAAAAACCCAGATAAATGGGCTCAAAGTTAAAAGCCTGGGGGCACATCTATTACAGGTTTTACGGTATTTTGAAATTTCCAATGTGTGGACCCTTTTATTACAGATTTTACGGTAGATTTTGCTAGTTACGACTGAAAATTGTCAGAACTTTTGATCAAAAATCTACTTCCTAATTTTTGAATTGGGAATTTTTTTTTGTGCAAATTTATGTTAATGAGATGATACACTTGTTATCAAAATAGTGCCGAAGTTTCCAGAAACGGCACAGATTTTTTTTTATTGAAAAAATACGAAAATTTTCAGCCATATTCAACATAATCTACTACCTTATGGGGTTTAAAGGGAAAATTTTGAAATATATTCAAGCCAAAACTCACATTTTAAAAATAACTTTTCATCATAAATATTGTGAAATCATTTTATAGAATAATCAGAAAAATAAAAGGGAAAGGAACAATTCAAAATCCATTCATATAAAAGATTTTTGAATAGTTCCCGGAAAATTAAGACGTTTATTCAGTTAAAACGTCGAAAGGGAGACACGAAATAATATAAATGATGGGGCGACCCGTTCAATTTTTCCTTTGCGTCTCTATCATTCTTCTCCATATGTCTCGCGTCTCTTTAATCCCTACATTTCCTATGACCTGAACGCGCGGAAAGCGACCTCCGATGTCCACCCAGGCGACATTGAATACAACATAACATATGCAGACCATGTAGTGTCCGCACGGATGGAATACCAGACAAGTATTGTTCTATGAGCGGGGTCTTGTCTAGTACACGGATGATTTTTGCTAGGGGAAATGTCAATGGGATTGGGGTAATTGAGGAACTGCTGATTTCAAAAAAATTTACCTGTTAAAAATCTGAATTGAAAACAAAAAAAGACCGATTTGACAGATTTCGTAGCTTTTTTCAGATGATTGAAGAGCAATGAATGTAAAATTAAAATCAGCTCAACAAGTGACTTTTTCTAGTTCAGATTTGTATCGAATTCGGCGAATAGGACGTTTGAGAGATGGGAATTTTAAAGTAAACCAAATTATTTTGAAAAGTACCTCACAAGGAAACCTTTTTTAGATACCGGTTGAGAACTTGCTCAAAATGTGCATACTTATAGTTTAAGACATGCTCTATACGATGACAGAAAAAAATTTAAACACGTTATCACATGCAGGCTGAAAAACTTCGTCTGTTAAAATCAAAGTACTCTAAGCACTTTCAGAGACCATGTATTGAATATTTTTGAGAGCGGTCTGAAATTTTCATGGATTCGAATTCAGCATGTTCGAAAGTAACTTTGTTCAAACTTCGAGCAAATTCTCAATCGGTACGTGAAAAACGTTTCCATGTAAAGTGTAAATTCAAATCGCCCTTTCTGTTGCATTGTGATTCAATCCCACCTGGTTAGACGCTTTCAGAAAACAATAAAAATGAGAGTGTGAATCTGAATGACACTGTAAATGATTGAATAGGTGAAGAGAGACCCAATACTGGTACACCCCACCTGGTTCGACTCACATGACTCCGCCCCCTCCGTGTGGTATATAAACCCCAAGTTACCAGCCATTAGTATTCATTCCTCCCCAATGACGACCTTCTGAATGGACGCCATTTTCTTTATTGATTTTTCTGATTATCCCCCATCTCCTATTGTATTCTTTTTCGCTAGAAATCCTTCAATTAAAAGGGTTTCCTAATATCTACTGTTGCTGAGAACTTGTTCTGAAAAATGTGAGTTTTTTTCGTTTTAATTTCACTCTGAGTGCCAAAAAAAGAATTTTTCTTTGGGCAAGGCTGAAAATTTGAAAAAATCTGATATAGGAAAATCTACTATATTTTTTGGAGTCAAAAAATCGCAAAATCTAACTGAAAATTGACGAAATCATTTGAACTTTTAGCGACATCGTGGATGACTCACTTTTCATTTGTCTACCAGAAAGTTTATGCCCTTAAAAAATCAAAGTGGGAGGAGTCTAATTTTCAGGCCGTGTCGGTTGAAAATTTTCATTAAAAAATTCAACGAATTTTTGTTCAAAATTATGAAAATCTGTCAATTTCACCAAATTGAGCAAGTTTTTTAATAAAAAAAAATAATTTTTCGATAAATTTCTTCTAAATTTTGGAATTCCTGAGATATTTTTCACTAAAAAAGTTTGGAAACTTTTTGATTTCAAGACACAGATTGAAAGGAGTCGTATTTTACAAAAGGCCTTCCAATAAAAAGCCACCCTATATGTTTACTTTGAGCTCAATTATCTGAGCCTCTATACGAGATATCAAAAATTTCTCAACTAATGAAATGTTTTTCATAATATCACCAAAATATTATCAATTGACACATTATTGATATTTTTCATATGAACTGAGATAATTGAGTTCAATGTGCACGTATAGGGTTGGCTTCCATTAGAGTGATTACGGTAATTTTAATCATTTCAGATTCCGAAAAATGACCCATAATACAACGAGAGGATGGCTGTATTGAGAGCAAGATATGCGGGAATACTGGATGAAGTGAAGCTGACTGATGTTATGGGAAAGATCCTAGTGGACGATTACGAATTGGTGCATTCGGAGAAGAAGGTTCCAAGCTTTAGAAGTGAAAACGGGATACTCTTGGAACAAGGTAAGCACTAAAATATTTTCTCGTACTGAAATCAATCATTTTCAGATATCAGCCTGGCTTAAAAACGAAAGGAGAGATATCATGGAGTCATACTTCAGAGAGGAGATTCCTTTTTCACCAGCAGAAATGGCGACATTCGAGAGACTGCACGAAAAGTACAACAGTCCCATGGGCTCCGACTAAAAGAGAATGTGTCCGGCTTTAACGTGAGTGGCAGAATTGAAATTATTGCAATCAAAGATTCTTTCAGCTAATATTATGTGGACCGACAGAGTGTGCTGGGAGGAGATGGAAGACATCACTGTGGACCAGGAAGCAGAGGAATTTGTAGATGAACAGGATGCTTATGAAAAGGATCAAAATGAGGCAGAATTTGACAACCAGATGAATGAACCGGTTGAGAGCAATAATAAATATATCATACTATGAAATTCGTTTTCTTTGAATAAATTTAATTTCGAAAAAACTCAAAAAATTACAAAGACTTTTTGCTCAAAGCGTTATCGCTTTTTTCCCACTGACAAGTCGAATATCGACGATGAATCCTTTCTTCTTAGTGGCAGAATTGATGAACTTCTTCCGAAAGTACTCGTGATCCATCAGAAAAAGCGTTATATTAGAGTGTTTACAGTATCTCGGTTCCCATCAAAAATTCCATTTTAAATTCTCGAAGTGGGAAAATTAATTGAAAAATATTATTTGACTGGTCACTGGAGAAGTATTTTTTTGATTTCAAACAAGTACGGTAAAACATAACTGAAATAACGGGTACTTTTTTCTCGTAGTGACACCAAAAAATGTGTTATTTTTTATTTATTTCTTTTAATCTACAGCATCTATTTCCTGAATAAAATTTTCCCATAAAAATAATTCATCTGTGTATAGTGGGATTTGTCAAAATTCCGCTCACAAAACAGTAGTGTCTGGTATCCAATCTGTGAATCTGAATCACACTTTTGAATGATCCTGCGATTACTACTTTTTCTAAGGATCTCCCATAATCTCCCCAATCTCTTGTCGAACAGTGAGTCTCAGTGACCCTACCTACAATGATGGGCTGCACATGTTTTATTGTAGTTCAATCTTCCCTGGACGGACACTCGACGTCTCTTCCTTCGGGGTCATATTTGAGGGAGTGTAGAGATTGAAGAAACGCGAGACACAAGGAGCAACAAATGGAAAAGACGTAGAGGGCACGCGAGGTGCTATTTGTGTATTATACACTTACCCGCCACATAACCTTCAGTTATTCCATTGACGACTTGAATGAATGGACGTCTAAACTTCCCGGGAACTCTCCAAAAACCCTAAATAAGCATGGGTTTTAGAGAGCTCCCTTTATTTTTCTGATTATTATGCATATATCCTACATTATTCTTATTATATTCTTTTATCTCCGAGGATTTCGAAATATCGATTTTTGGTGGAAATGTTTTGGAAAAAGGTGAGTTTTTTCTTGTTTTATTTTGGAAAATCCTTCTGTTTTCATGTAAAAGTACTGCGAAAAAAAGGTTTCAAATAAAACTTTTTTGACTTTGACCTCTGGCCCATCTTTGGGTTATCCAATTCCTTCTGCCCCACTCATTAACAACTTTGAACTGAATTATCTCGATCCCTGTAATGTCAATCAAAAAGTTTCCAATTGACAAATTATTTATCATAATATCATCTATAATTTTACAATTGACATATTTTAGATATCACTCACAGAAACTGAGATAATTGAGCTCAAAGTTGACGCTTTTGGGTGGGCTAGAGGAAATCTTCTATTAGAGGGGTCCTTCTAATACAGGTTTTACGGTATTTTTACATACAGGAATATAAATATTTTCAGATATCAAAATGACTCAAAAAAAGGAGAAATACTCTGGAGGCGTATTTCAAAAAGGAAATTTCGTTCCTACCAAACGAAATGGCCAATTTTGAGAGACTTCACCAAAAGTACAATAATCCCTTGGGTATTGATGCAGTTCGTTTGATTGAACAAAGAGAAAAAATGTGCGGCTATAACGTAAGTGGGAATAAGAATTAAATCGACTTGAAAGAGTTTTTTTCAGCTAGCGGATTTGTTGTTGGAGCGATGGAGAGTGTTGGCTTAACTTCAAGAATCCCCCAAAAGGACTTCAATGACGTCATGGAAAAAGTTTTCCAAGAAAGAAAGTTTATCAAATTTTCGAATGAAGCTTTGGAAATGAACATGGGATACTTTTGGAACAAGGTAAGCTTTACAATTATTTTCCCATGTTGAAATCAATCTTTTTCAGATATCAGCCTGGCTTAAAAACAAAAGGAGAGATATCCTAGAGTCATACTTCAGAGAGGAAATTTCTGTTTTACCAACAGAAATGGCCAATATCGAGAGGCTTCACCGAAAGTACAACAGACCCATGGGTTCCGATGCAGTAGCTTTGATTATTCGATTTTTCAATTTTCGTAATTTTAAATAAAGTATTACGACGCATTCTCTGACAGAATCGAAAGTAGTGATGTACAGAAAAATTTCAGCTAGTTTTTATGCAGTGATGATATATATCATGAAAACCGATTCTACGACAGAAAAATGCTTATTTGGTTTGGATCCTCCCGGTACGGAGCACTAAAAAAAGCGAAAATTGCTTCCAGGTCCATTTTCAGTGAAAACTAAAAGATGCAATAGTGAAAAAAGTGTACGAAAATAATGAGAACGAATCTCGAAACTTTGCCAGACTACTACCTAGCAAAAATACTACATCTGGTGTGAATGTGATAAACACTAGAGAAAGTCGATTTTTGGATAATTTTAGTTGTACAGTACCGCTTGAAAGAATATCAACTTTTGATTTTTAGACTGTAAATTTCTTAAAAATAGAGCTGAAGAGTCAAACTTTTTTTTGTAAAATGTGGAAAATAACCCGAAAGAAATCATACAAAAATATTTTGAACCTGAAAACAGAAAAAAAAATTAGCAACACAATTCGTTTTTTTTTTTTGGGAAATTTGTAGTTTTCGGATGATTGTTTTTCAAAAATCTGGAAAGATAGAAAACGATCATGTGTAGTGATCAAAGAAAAGGGGCGGAGCATAATATTTTGTTCCTCGGGGGTGTTTCGGCTTTTTGAATAGCTATAACTATGAATAGAAGCGAATGATCAACATGAAAATTTATCTCCCTATGTAATCAAGTTTGTAGAATTTGAATATGTAACCATTTTTATTGAAAATTATACATGAGAAGAGAAAAAGCAATAAATACAAATGGGCGATAGAAAAATGCATAGTTAAAGAAATCTAATTTTGTTCCTCTCTCAATTTTAACTGTTTTAAGTAACTGATAAAATTATCTAATAGAAAGTTATAACGGAATTTTTAGCAAGGTTAGCACAGATTTGTGAATTTTAGTCAAACTGGCTGTAACTATTGTGAAAACATTTCAGCAAAAACCTTCAAAAAATGGTTTTTAATTGATAACACTACTCTTGAAACAATTAACAACAACAATTAACGAAAACAATTAACAAAAACCTCTTATCTTCATCTTTCCGAAAAGCGATTCTGTCCTCGCTCCCGAAATCAATTATATTTTCTTCTTATCTTTGAAAAAAAAAGAATAGGTTGTCGTCATATTTCAATCAACCCTAAACACAGATAACTCGGAGTCAACACTCAGTCCACTTCTGTCGACAGACGCATCATGCATTTGTCGGTGATTCCTCTAATCAATACTATTTTGTCCAGTTTTGTGAATGAACAAGCGGATCTGACATGTCCGAAGGTTCCAATCTCTGCAGATACGCTCACAGGATCATTTCCATCTGGTGGATTGGCTCAGTTTCCAGCAAACTATGATTGTGGAATTGATGTAAGCAAAATTTTCAAAGCTGTATTTTTTAAAATTATTTTATTTTCTCTCATTTCAGTTCAAAATTCCAACTGGAAAAGTTTTGAAATTCAACGTTCGAACTAAAGTTGACCAACCAGGTGATAAAGTAGTCATTCGTGATTCTATCGGAACTCTCAATGAGTATGTTTTTAGAGTTTTCAAAAACATTTTTTTTTCATAAACTTTTGAAGGTTCACTTCACCGAGCTCGGTCTTCTACGCAGCGGCAGAAAAGGCAACAGTTTGGGTGAAAACTGAATCAAGCTTCTCCAGTTTCCGTTTCACTTGGGAATACATTGACGTCTCTGGATTCACGGAAGTTGGAAACCCATCTAAAACTATCATACCGTTGAATCTCACTGCAAATCATTACTATCAATTCAAAGCCGAATTCGATGCAACAACCGTTTTGACAGCTTCACTCTCCGGTGGTGTCGATGCTTCTCTGAAGAATATTTTTGTTTATGATGGAGATAATTTGAATTCCAAGTTTGTCGGAAATCTCGAGCAGTTTTTGAAAAACAAAACTCCAAAATCCACAGGACGGTATCTGACCCTTGTCAATTTCTATCGTCTACCATCAGATTCATACCTACTCGTTACTGAATATTCTCAATACCGAAACTACGATTTTGTAATTTTGTCAAAGAACAAGCCGTATCGCATTAAAAAGTCAGCAACTATTGATAAATACGAACTGTCAACTGAAACGGTTTTCTATTGCATTGATTCCAACGAGACATATCTTACCGATTTGGAATTCGGTCACCAAGACGCCTTGGTTTATATTAAACCTTTTTCTAACAAAGATTCCTATGACAAAAGAATAGTTTACGGGTGAGTATGAAAAGGTGAAATAGAGATTGAACTGAATTCATTGAACAAAAATTTAGGAACAGTGAATCAAGTAGTTATTATTCGCCAAGGTTCGATTCCAATCACCTCCTCCCACAACAAATATCTTTCAACCCTTTTACGATTGAAGTGAGCCAAGGCGAAATTGAATTTGAATTGAAATCAGGACCTTTGGAGGATTACACAAAAGTTATGCCTGGAAGAACAGGAAAAATTTCTACTCCTTCGAACTATAACCAACCTCCGTATTTTGCTAATTTCAGTAAGTAGAAACAACTTTTGGAATCGTTAAACTACGTTTTCAGCTTCAACCGAGACAGTGAAATTTGCATTCAACGTGGAAAATGTGAGAACGATGAAGCCAGGAGAGGCGTTACTCGTCGAAATTGGGCAACCACACAGTTTTTCCGTTCTAACGTTTTTCAAATTCACATCTCGAAGCCACAGAAAAGAAGCGATCGGAACATATATGGCTGTGACATTCACTGGAACAACTGAAGAATCTACATTTACAATGAACTACATCATTGAGGTGATAGAAACTTGAAGATAACCTTATATGTATACTATGTCTATTTTTAGGCCATTGCAAATACCAATGACGATCCAATGGAAAGGGCTGCTATGAAAAAAACGACTACCTACGATCCGATGAACTGGGCTATGAACTCAAGCGTTTTCGCCGGGTTTTCAGTCCTTGTTTTAATTGTTGCTTTGATGTTTTGAATGAAACCCATGAGAATTTAAACTAATGAATGTGGTTTTTTTTTTCAATTATGCGGAAATTGAACGAATTTCGAAAGAGAGAAATTAATGTTTATGAATCGATATCGATGAAAAATGTTTAAAACTTTACTGAAATCTCAACAAGCTCAGAGAACCTTATACGCTCTTGAACAGTTTCTGAACGGACTGAAACAGGCTGCATTCTTTCCTATTCTAGGTTTACAGTAGTGAATTTCAATCGAGAAAAAATATATGATGGTCAACGGATCTACATAATGGGTTGTATGAATACAAGGATAGAATTTCTAAAAACTTCGGATTTCGAACTTCGAAAGTTAATTGGCTGCTATCAAACCACAATATTTTCTGGTGACTTTTCACGATTTTCTGATCTTAAAATTCAAAATTAATACCCTGACATTCTCTTTAAGTTTCGAAACAGTCTGAACAGCTCCGTAGTTACTCATCATCGGTTTTTGGGGTTTCTCGAAACAAATAGTAACATTTTGGCCTAAAGTCTAATGATGATATCACAAACAAAATGCAAACAAACTCCCCGTCTTCTTATCACCTGAAATTCACCTTTTATTCTCGCCTATTTAAGCACGTGAGTAATATTGAATCTGATGCCATGCGGTTATTTTTCACCTATGTTGTTCTTATAATTCTAGTTTTTTTTTGTCATTGGTGATGTGTCATGTTCAGAATCTATCACGATTAATACTCCTATTGGATCTTTTCCAGCTTTTTTTTTTGAAAGTGATTGAATCTCGGGTTAATTGTCCTCAAACGGATATAAGCTTTTTTTCTCAAAAATACAGCGTGAGAACGGATGAATGGAACACTCAGTAGCTGCAACTGACGCAGTAGTCTGTTAGATCAGTATTTTACTCAAAATAAATTCATTTTTAAATGTTTTCTAGTGTTTCCATGGGCATTTCGTCGGCAGAAATCATATTTTAGAAGATTTAACACAGAACGGTAGTGTTGATATCCATAAGAAAAACACACCGATATCCCACCACCGACTCTGCCAAGTTGACTAAAAATTAACCGTATGCTTGTTTAAGCTTGTCTCACAGTTTTAAAAATTTGTATTCGGAGCTGAAAGAGACACTTTTCCTAGTGGAAACACAGAATTGTGTTTCAATGTGGTATTATCTACACAAAAATTAGCCAACGTCTCTTAAATCATGATGAAACTTTATTTTCAAGACCAAAATATCCGTCTAACCCAACACAGGAATGTCATAACTTGAACTTCGCTCTGAAACAGATAGAAAAGCTGAGAATGACCATTCCGTATGCGGAAATCATGTTTTATAGGATTTATTAGGGTGGGGAGAAAGTTTTTTCCGAAATTTTTCAAATATTCCCCACGGAAAGTCCCCGAGTTTCTAGAACTTTCCTAGTATAGATTAGTGCAGAACGTCTTGAAAGCTTCTCCCTCATGTCTATATAAGGCGCTCGTGACCACTGGTTAAACAACCACGATCGATCTCTCGAGACCTTATGTTCGGCTTCTTATCTTCTACAAGTGATCTCACGGCACCTGAGTGACGTAGACAGCTAAGAAAATATATCATGTGTTCGGAGAGAGGACCGTCACCAATTGCACCGTCCGCAATCGGTCCGCTTCTTTTGAGTCAGGAGGTACGCGCCTCGAAGACAACCCTCACACTATCCAAAACCTACTGAGTTTGACAAGCTGCTGCTTAAAGCCGTGAGGGAGAATCACGATGGGACTAATCTCAAACTGTAGACTATGTTCCACTGCAACTACCACATTATCAACAACCATCTCCATAAGCTTGGTTTCCGAAGAGTGATGGCACAAAGGGTACCCCATGATTTCTCTCCATTTCAAAAACGGACTTAAATTAGTCTATCCTTCTTACTCCGCAGAGGAAAGAGTTTCTGGCCGACTTGTTAACCGGAGATGAGAGCTGGATACTCTGCAATAATAACACCCATCATGAAATTTGGATTCCTCGCGGCGGCGACCGGCCAAGTGCAACCGAAACCAGGATTTCATGAGAAGATATGATTGCTCTCGTACTACTGGGATTAGAAGGGATTTCTGTTTTTCAAGGTTATCCCGCAAGGAACATCAATCACTGTTTCCACCTGAAAGTATCGGCTGGCCTCCTACGCCATTGCCCTTCGAGAGAAACGCCGGAGACGCTCCACCGTTCACCTTCTACTTGATATTGCTCGCCCGTTTGTGACTAAAGACACCCAGGCAAAACGGTGGAAGCTGGGCGGGATCATGGCTTTTTATTTTTGATACTTGCCAGACATTGCGCTTTCAAATTACTATCTTTCCCGCCCGCTCAAGCAATTCCACAGAGAGAAACAGCTCAAAACATTGAACCACCTCAAAATGGTAGTGAGCCTCTTCTTTCACTCTCACACGTCCCAATTCTGGAAGACTGGCATCGAGTGACTTCCCAATAGGTGGCTCACAGTTGCAGTCAATAAGGATAATTATATTATTGGTTGATCGTCAAAGAAATTAAAGATAATTATAAAACAAAAACTTAAAAAATTTCGGAAAAAACTTTCTCCCCACCCTAATAACAGAACTTTAGTATTAATATCCAAAAAACACATCGATATCCTTTAACCGACTCAACCAGGATGACTGAAAGTTAACCTTGTTCTTGTTTCAGCTTGTCTCCCAGTATTAAAAATCAGTGTTTGGAGCCGAAAGAGACACTTTTCTAATGAAATATGATTATATACTATAGAATAACACTTAAAAAACGATAAAAATATGAAAAGTATCAAATATTGACCACTTTAAGTTGTGGAACGATTGTAGATAAAATCCAGAAGCCGGAAATCTCTAGTTGAAACTTTGAACAGCTACATCATACCTAGAATTGTGTCTTCATGAGTGATTATTTGCTCAAAAGTTAGCCAATTCCCGTTAAATTATGTAGAATTTTTATATTTCATACACATAATCGTTTTCAATTTTTTCCAGATTTTTGAAGCAAATTTTTTTTCCAAAAATTTAATTTTGTTTCTGAAAATAGTTTCTGTTTTCGGGTTGAAAATGCTTTCGCATTATTTCTCTTGGTTTATTTTCTACAGTTTACAGAAAAGTTTAGCTAAAAGTAACTTCTGAACTTGTATTTTATCCAATTCAATTCATTTTTTACTGTAAAAGTTTCATTTAAATTGTAAAAATCAAAACTTATGAAACGAAAAGAAAAAATGACACAAATTATGGAAGCTATGAAACAGTGAGTTAACTTTAGAGCCAAAAATTAAAACATCGGTGTAATCCTTATCCTTGTTGTAGAAAATGACCTTTTTGTTATCCAAAAACTTCATAAAATCAATTACATGGGATAGTGGTCTTGAAAATGGTCTAGCCTCTTGGGATAGTGGTCTTGAGAATGGTCTAGCTGGAGATTCATCATCTGGTGTAGCTCCTCTTTGATTCCTGCTGATCCTTTGGTCCAGTGAGCCGGGTTGCGTGGGTGCTTGGCACTGGCTTGGCCTTATCTTCCCTCTTTTCGGTCCAGCTGGCTCAACGACCTGGCAATCTCCTTGATCCTCGTCTTCGGGTTCTGGAAAATTCAAAAATAGAATTTCGGATATCCCAGCAATTTTTAGAATTTACTTTTCATGATTACCGAGACTACAATACCTGAGAAAATGGTTCGAATTCTCTAAAAATTGACTCTGAAAAGAATGAAAACTACCATACCCCATTGTGTCCCTTTGTTCCTGGTATCCTTCTGTTTTGGAACCACACGAACTATTGGATTCATTAAGACTCCCGCATGCCTTTTGATCCCGTCTCTTTTATCGATCCCATTCCGGAACTTGTAGTACTCTTTGATCTGAAATTTTTAATTATCGATTTTCGACCTTAAAATGGTCAACAATGGGCCGTATTTGTGCTCAAAATGTTGGAAATTTCCAGGAAAAAAATTCAAAAATTTCAAACTATTTGAAGTTTTTAATTTGGGGCTCAAAATGTTTGAAAACAGCTTACATCGCCTTCTTTAATTTGGTAGGCATTGAAGGCATACAGAAAATTGATGGTGCCGATTTCGGGCTGTCGATTGTAGGTCATGTGGAGCCATCCTATTTGACTAGGCTGACTCATGACGTCATCCGGCATCAGACGATAAAGAATTCCTTTCCGGAAATGGGCGAAACACAGATGGACCTGAAGTGTGGAATTTGTCAAAATTTGGAACTAAAAAACTTGGCGAAAAAGGGAAATATCGCGTTTCCTCTATCAGAAGCCCAATCCAAATCGTCAACTTTGAGCTCAATCATCTCGATTCCTGTTCAAAATAATTGAGAGCTGTCAACTAATGAAATTTTTTATCATGTTATCACCAACATTCTATCAGCTGACAAATTTCTTATATCTACCACAGGAAGCGAGATAATTGAGCTCAAAGTTGACATTATAATTGTTAGCTCCAAAAGTTCTGATTTTCAAATATAAAATTGACTGCTTGAAATTGAAAAGTTGGAATTTTCATGTTTAAGTTTTGCGTTTTTAAAATTGCGTTTTTATTTTTGAAAATTCAAAAATCTAGGTATTTGTTGTCTGGTATCAAACTTCAAACAACGGAACAGAGTTAATTTCAAAAAAAAAAATAAGTAAGAATTTCAGCCTCATTCAACAAGACATATCATTTTCAGGTATTTAGAATGAAAATTTGTAAAATTGAAGAAAAAACTCACCTTTTTCATAATTAATTTCAGCAGCAATAGATTTCAACCTTTTAATAGAAAGGTTTTTAGGGAATAATAGGAATATAAAAAAAGATAGATAATAGCCAGGAAAATCAATAGGGAAGGAACTCTCCGAAACCCATTCAGAAGGGTTTCTGGAGAGCTCCCGAAAAAAGACGTCTATTCAGAAAGTCGTCTCGAGGAGAGAATGAATACTAACGGCTGGTACCTGATGGTTTATATACCACTGGGGGGGGGGGGGCGGAGTCTTTCGGGTCTAACCAGGTGGGGTTGTACTAGTACTGGGCCTCTCTTCACCTATTCAGTCATTTACAGTGTCAATTAGATTCACACTCTCATTTTTATTGTTTTGAGAAACTGTCCATTCAGGTGGGGTTGAATCTTAATGTAACAAAAAGTGCGATTTGGATTCACACTTCAGATACCATCATTTATTACAGCTATTCATTCACAATTCTACATAGACACCTATTGTTTTATGAGCATAATCTTGACGTACTACGTAGTGTTCTTTAGAATCTCAGGCCAGTGTCAATCAGAATCACACTTTATAATTAGATACAACACATCTATTGTTTTATGAGCCTAATCCTGGCAGATTCCATTATAAACAAATAATTTTTCTAGGAAAGGTTTTCTAGGGCTATAAAACGCCAGGAGTTTGCAAATTCCAAAAGCGTTACTTTTCTGAAGTTTTCAGAAGTGACAACTTTTATATGTTAATATCATTTAAATTTCAAGATAATCTCAAAAAAAACAAAACTTATATTGGCTTCAAAAATCTGTATAACAAGACACTGGAAATCTTGGTTTACTAAATTTTTCGAAAATCGAAAAAACTTTTGAATTTTGTTAATTAGGAGTATGGTAAACCTGTAACAGAAGGGCCCTCAGACTGTAAAGACCTCAACAATTACAATTCCTATGCAAGATATCGAACATGCCTCAACTAACATAACTTCTCATATTTTGATACACACCATATCAGTTGACTTTAAAAAATATATATTTGTCAGATATATTTTCTCAAAGTCAAAAGTTAGGAGGTTATTCTCTTAGAGGTTTTACGTAATAATTATTTGTTACTAGGGTAAAATCTTAAATATTGGATACTTAGTTTTTTTTTTTGAATTTCTGGGAAACATTGTTTTGGCTAGGCATTTCCTTACGGTTTTAGAAGCATAATATTGGCCAAGATGCCAAGATTCGAGTTCTACAGGTTAGTTCATCAGCAATGTCCGACTCAGCGTCAGGAAGAGCAAAATTTGCGGTACTAATATCAATTTCAATATAGAACAATTGTCGTACACCTTAGCCAGTCTACTTTCCAGATCGGAATCCGACAAGCATTATCTACTAAAACAAAAATAATTCTATTTTTTTTTATTCTTCTCTATTGGCGCATTAAAGGGGCCAGACAGCAGAAAGTTTGAAGGACAGTTTGAGTGACGAAATGGCGCCGCGCTTATGTAGGCCATCGGTCGGCAGCCGCCCTCACGCTCCTGTAGCTCAGCCGGTAGCGGCGATGTACCCTGAGCTGTCCAGAATAAGTTCAACTCCTTGTGGAGTTCTCTATGCAAAGTATCAGGAAAACTTTTTTATGTCTGGCCTCCTTTAATACCTTGTCTAAATGGACTGTTTCCCATGAGAAAATACATCTATGCACAATGGAGTTCGTTGAGGTCACACTCATAAAACAATAGGTGTATCTAGGATTGTGAATGAATAGCTGTAATAAAAGATGGTATCTGGAGTGTAAATCCGATTCCCACTTCTTGTTGAATTGTGATTCCGCCCCACCCGAATGCACACAGGTGGGGTGAAATCGTTGGACTCACAAGGCTCCGCCCCCAGTGGTTTATAAACCCCAAGTAACCAACCATTAGTATTCATTCTTCCCCAATGACGACCTTCTGAATGGACGCCATTTCCTCCTATTGATTTTTCTGATTATCCCCCATCTCCTATTCTATTCTTTCTATTTTCTAGAATCCTTCGAGTAGAAGGATTTCCTAATATTAATTGTTGCTGAGAACTGGTTTTTGAAAAATGTGAGTTTTTTGTTTTTATTTCACTCTGTGGGCCAAAAAATGTATTTTTCGTTGGATAAAGCTGAAAATTAAAAAAAATTTAAATAAATCGTTGGACTCACAAGGCTCCGCCCCCAGTGGTATATAAACCCCAAGTAACCAACCATCAGTATTCATTCTTCCGAGATAGGAAAACCTACTTTAATTTTTTGGAATAAAAAATAGATACCTTCTATTAGAAGATTTACTTAATATCTATTGTTGATTCTGAAAAACTTTATTTTTTTCTTCCATTTCACAAATGCCAAAAAATAGTATTTTTCGTTGGCTAAGGCTCAAAAAAAACTCTGTTCCGTTTCTAGAAATTTTGGCACTGATTTGGTCACAAGTGTTTTATCGCATTCACATAAATCTGTACAAAAAATTTCTTAGCTCAAAATATCGGAGACACTTTTTAAAAAATAGTTTTGAATATTTCAATCTGACCTAGGATAATCTACTTTACTTTTTTTGGAATCTATAAATTTACGAAATGATTCGAACTTTCAGCGATACCGTGGATGCTAGCTTTCTGCTACAAACTAGAGAAAGAAGCGAAAATAGTGCTATATGAACAGGAAAATGTGTTGTTAATTATTCAAACCTTCAAGCTGGGACTTATTTTTCATTTTTCTACCAGAAGGTTTATCCCTCTAAAAACCAAAGTTGACTGAGCATAGTCGTGTTTATACTCACTTTAAAGCTCTTGACGTGCTAAGTACACAAATTTATGTCATTTGACATAACTGCAAGAAATGAGAAAGTTATGACAAAAAACTATGATTTTTTTTTACATTTTTCAGACTGGACGGAAAAATTCAAGTCCCGGAGTACGTCGAGCAATTCGGAATCATCAACCAATCGAGAACTGCGTTGTTGATTGTCGGCCAACGCCACCTTCTTCCATGTGTTCCTCAAGAAGCGGTTCAGATGAAATTCCAAAATGATCAAATGGAATTTGACCACCCACAGGATGCTCCAGCTGATGAACAACATCATGGTCAAGAAGAAGAACCAGAGGCTGTTGAGCCAGAAATTGAAAATGAGAAAATTGCGTTCGAGAATCAACAATTGGCTCCAATAGATGGCGCAGAGCATGCCGTCCAACCTTAAGTTGATGTCAAAAACTTTGAACACCTGAGAGTTCCAGTAGAGATGCATGAGCCAATTGAAAATGTTGAAGAAGAAGAGGAAGAGGACGTTGAGCAACTGATTTTGTTTGACGTTATCGATCGGAATACCCCACAGGATATTGAATCAGTGGGACATGTATCCATTCTCCGAGTGCAGACAAGTTTCTAGGATCTCCAGCCCTACCATGAAGATCACGTGGGATTCACAGATATTGGATATGCCAGAAAGTCGGAGATAGCAAAAAACAAAAGACACCTGGATGCGGACATAGAATCTCTGATTCTCCCTTTCAATTGTTTTTTGAATTATCTCGGGTGGTCGGTCAGTTTTTTCTACTTTGAAATGATCAATTTTCAAATTAATTACTCAGAACGTTTCCGTTTCAGAAAGAGCAAGTACAGGAGTTCTTCTGCCAGATCTTCCCACCAGAAAATATTCGGAAGCTCGTGGAGAAGGTGTCAGCTGGATGCGTCTTATGCATGTTTCAAGAAACCGAAAAATCATATTTCAAAAGATTAAACAAAAGGGGCTCGATTATTGATTGGGATCAATTCTTGACGATTTGCCAGGAAATTGATAAGATAGAAAGATTCAAATCCTAAACTTGTGATATTTTAATTGGTTTTCTCTCCTCCTGTTTTTCTCATTTTCTTTCTTCCCGTTCCTTGACAAATGCCCAAACTTTCGTTGTTTTTTCCTACATTCTGTATGTATCAAATCATATGTTTTCTCGAAATGTTGAGAATTTTAATAAAATTCGTTTTTAGTAAAATATGTTTCAAACTGGAGAGATGAAAAAGTCAAGATTTTCTGATTTTTAGTATTCAAGTTCATATGAACCTTGAAACTGGACTATTTTATCAAGTTTCAAAAAAATTTCATAATCTCAAAAATAACTTTGAAAGTTTCAGAAGTTCAAAGTGCTTGAAAATTTTGAGCATTTCCAAACTTCAAAGGTTTAGATGATTTTTTTGAAATTCAAGCTTTAAAAAATACAAAAAATTCAGATATCCCAAAGTTTTAAAGATTTCAGAAATACGAAAATCGTATCACCTGACTATTTTCAAGATTATACGTATATTCTGAATTTTTAGTTTTGATTTCTGTATATTTTTGCGATAAAATTTCTGAATCTTTTCATTTGAAACCTGTCACAGTAATTGAGGCCGAAGAATTTTGCAGCTGCGTCTCGTATCTCGACTGTATCCACAGACTATCTTACGTCCTTGTCGTCTCTTTTCTATTCTCTCCTACTAACAGCAATAGTCCACAACCGTCTATTTCTCTACGAATCTTCAGTATAATCATAACCTACTTTCTTCAATTTTGAAAATTCGGACCTCCTATGCGCCTTTAAAGTCGGAAAATCAAAATGGACGGAATCTAGTCATGATTATACTTATTTCGAAGCTCTCGACGTGGCGATTACTAAAGTTTTAATTTTATTTTCACAAGATTTCAAAAACGAAGGGGGTTATTAGTAAAACTTTTTTCTTGCAAAGATCGTTTCTTGTGTTGGTGAAGCGGTAACGCTCAATTTAGCTAATTTTGAAATAACAGTAATTCAAACTACCGTAAAAACTCTATTAGATAGCCATGGCACTCTATTGTTCGGGGGTGGTCTGGGGTGGTACTGTATTAGAGGGTGTCATTCAATTAGAGGCTGGCACTTTATTGTTCGAAGCTAATTTCTACTGAATCTCAGTACAAAAAAAACTTGATTTTCAACGTTTTCTTAAAATTTCTTTCGAGGTTCACTTGATTTTTCTACTTTTTGTTGAGACTTTCGGAGTCTGATATCATCTTGACTCATTTTTGACAGATATAGTACCTCCTTTTCAAGCTTGAAAACAGCCAGAAAATGATTTTTTTGTTATTCGTCTACTTTCACCACAGTGACATCGAATCCACAGTGGCATTGTATTAGGGGCTTGTTCGGAGGTGCTCTAGGATGGCACTATATTAGAAGCTGGCATTCAATTAGGGGTGGCGATCTAATAGAGTTTTTACGGTAGTTCAATTTACCTTAAATTATTGAAAAAAATGTCAAAGAAGTCTCCAATTATTAGGTTGAAAGAAAAGTCAAAGTGTCCATTTTTTAATTCGTGGATAACACAAAAATTATCCAAAAAATTATTCGTGAATGACACAAAAAAAAGAATTATCCAGAATTGACAGGATGCATCGTCGTGATCCACGAGATGCTGACAGCATTCAGCTAACTTGTGGATAATTTCAGAACTCTCATCTTCATCGCGGCCATAATCAACGTCATCATGACCCTCCCAATTGCTCATATCCACAAGAAAAGTTAGTTTTCAATTCGAAAAGCTAGTTTTTTCCAGTTTTTTGATAACTTGTTTTCAGACAATGTGTTTTCGTTTTTCCACTCTATTGGTGTCTTGATCCCTTGTCTAGATGAACTGTTTCCCACAAGAAAAATTGTCTATGTACAATGGATTTCATCAAGATTGCGCTCATAAAACAATATGTGTATCTAGAATTGTGAATTAATAGCTATAATAAAAGGTAGTATGTGAAGTGGGAATCCAAATCACACTTCCTGTTACATTGTGGTTGAACCCTGGTTAGACACTTTCCGAAAACAATAAAAATGAGAGTGTGAATCGACACTGTAAATGACTGAAAAGGTGAAGAGAGATTCTCCACAAGTACAACCCCACCTGGTTTGACTCACAAGACTCCGCCCCCAGTGGTATATAAACCCCAAGTTACCAACCATTAGTATTCATTCTCTCCCCACTGGCGACCTACTGGATGGACGTCTAACCTTCTCTCGAGAGCTCTCCAAAAATACTAAAAGTCAATTGATTTTGGAGAGTTTCTCTTGTTTTGATTTTCCTGGTTGTTCCCTAACTCCTAGTATACACTGCGGGACATAATTATAGATCCACTTGACGTGTCGTTATTCTTCCAAAATCTCGAGATACCTGATAAACGTTTCTGGTACTAGTATTTGAGGGATTCATTTCTTGTGTTACTGTACATATCTTTTCCTGTCTGCCGTTCTTGATTCAAGAAAAAGTTTTGAAAAATGTAAAAAAAATGAAAAGTGCAAATGGACATAATTATAGATCCACTCCTGAAAAAACATATTTCTGGCTGAATTCATGGGATAAAAAGTTTAAAAATGAGTTCTACGCAAAAAACATATCTAAATTCATGAAACCTTTAAAAAAAAGTACTAGAAAAACTGTTGAAAAAAAGGGTTTTTTGGTATTTTTTGACCAATTTTCCTCTTGATCAAATTTTCGAGTCTAATTTTCAGATCAAGCTTCCAGCACCTTCTAAATTAACATAATAATGTTTTAAACATTAGTTTAAACCAATTCCAGACAATTTTAGTTCAGGTTCCTCCATTCATGTCATACCAAAAACAGCGTTTCTACTCATAAATCGGCACTAATGTCCGTTATCTTTGACAAACTTTATCTCGGTTCGCAAAAGAGCAATGACAAAGTATTCAACTACAAAAATGTGTAACATAGTCTCAATAACAATGTACCAATTGACTTCGTTTTTCTATCTCTCTCAGGAACCGTGATAACTGTAGCCGAAAAGAGCATGACTGACAGCAATGTGGAAATAAAAAAAGTTCCCAAAAACCAGAGCCTTTGTCATCCGGTATACAATGGTCCTGAAAATTAAAAATAATGTAGAAAAAAACAAATAAAATAAGAATTGGGAAGAAAAATAGCATTCAAAACTCCTCTACTGAACATTCTTTGTTAGCTTAACTGTCATTTACGCTCTTTTCGGCTACAGTTATCACGGTTCCTGAAAGAGATAGAAAAACGAAGTCAATTGGTGCATTGTTATTGAGACTATGTTACACATTTTTGTAGTTGAATACTTTGTCATTGCTCTTTTGCGAACCGAGATAAAGTTTGTCAAAGATAACGGACATTAGTGCCGATTTATGAGTAGAAACGCTGTTTTTGGTATGACATGAATGGAGGAACCTAAACTAAAATTGTCTGGAATTGGTTTAAACTAATGTTTAAAACATTATTATGTTAATTTAGAAGGTGCTGGAAGCTTGATCTGAAAATTAGACTCGAAAATTTGATCAAGAGGAAAATTGGTCAAAAAATACCAAAAAACCCTTTTTTTCAACAGTTTTTCTAGTACTTTTTTTTAAAGGTTTCATGAATTTAGATATGTTTTTTGCGTAGAACTCATTTTTAAACTTTTTATCCCATGAATTCAGCCAGAAATATGTTTTTTCAGGAGTGGATCTATAATTATGTCCATTTGCACTTTTCATTTTTTTACATTTTTCAAAACTTTTTCTTGAATCAAGAACGGCAGACAGGAAAAGATATGTACAGTAACACAAGAAATGAATCCCTCAAATACTAGTACCAGAAACGTTTATCAGGTATCTCGAGATTTTGGAAGAATAACGAAACGTCAAGTGGATCTATAATTATGTCCCGCAGTGTATTCTTTTTATATCATGGATGTCCTTCTAATATTGATTGATTAATGCTGAGAATTTATTCTGAAAAAAGTGAGTTTTTCTTCAATTTCACAAATTCCTAAAAATAGTAAATTTGTTGAATGAGGCTGAAAAATTTCCAAAAAAAAATAACTATGTTTCGTTCTTGGAATTTTTGGCACTGAGTTGGTATAGCAAAATGTAACTAAAATTTTACGAAGTTATTTCAATTACTTTGACTTACGTGGATGACTTACTTTTCATTTGTCTAACAGTAGGTTTATCCCCCTGAAAATCAACGTTGTTGGAGCCTGTTCGTACTCACTTTGAAGCTCTTGACGTGCTTACTATTAGTACATAAATTTATGTTCTCTGACAAAACTGCAAGATTAGGACTCACAGATCTGAGAAAAAATATTTTCCGATCTTGTTTCGTCTATAAATTTGCTCGTTTTCAAAATTCCAAGTTTTTTTTTTTTGAAAAATTCAAGTTTTGCACGTTAAGAGCTTCAAAGAAAATATAATCATAACCTACTTTTCACAATTTTGAAAACTCGATGAAGCAAGTAGAAATGACGAGAATAATAAAATATAGAACAAAAGGGGAGAAAGCAGCAGAACCGCTTAACTTAGATAATTTTGAAATAACAGTAATTCCAACTTGTTCAATTTGCCTTAAATTGTTGAAAAATGTCTGAGAAGTCTCAAATTAAAAGGTTGGAAGGAAAATCACGGTCAATTTTTTGATTCGTGAATGACACAAAAAAAAGAATTATCCAGAATTGACAGGATGCACCGTCGTGGTTCACGAGATGCTGACAACATTCAGTTAACTTGTGAATAATTTCAGAACCCTTATCTTCATCGCGGCCATGATCAACGTCATCATGACCCGCCCAATTGCTCATATCCACAAGAAAAGTTAGTTTTTAATTTGATAAGCTAGTTTTTCTTTCAGTTTTTTTGATAACTCGTTTTCAGACAACATGACCAAGACTCTCCTAAAGACACTTGTGAGAAAATTGGAGCGCAAAAACACTCATCAATGGAAGATCATCAATTCTCAAGCTGATCGTGAGTTCTTTTATTGGGAGGTTTTTTTTAAACAATTCTTTTACAGAAACCATATTCACTGAGTTGCTGAGACGAGCGGTTATTGATAATCACTGATCGTTTGAAGCTTCAAGAGGAAGGGTTAGTTTAAAGAGCTTCGTCTTTGTCTGTGAAGATGAAAAATAGGACAGAAGTTCTCTAGGAGGAGAATACCAAATTAAGAAGGCTAGGTGAAATTCTTGGAAGCGTTGTTGCTCTCAAAGAGGAGGTAATCCATGAGAATGAAGAGAATATCCGGCCAGTGACGACCAGTAAGAACTTTCAAAATAATTTTAGCATATTTATATACCAAATTTCAGAAGCCACGTCGTATCTCTACGAGGCAAAGAACGGAGCTGTCCCACAGGTTGTAAAAGAAGCTTCCGCCGCCCACTTCTATTACCGAGGGCATTTCTGGAAAAAAGCCAACTGTAAGCGGACCAAATTAATCCAAAACAATTAAAAAATGTTCAGATACTCGTTGGTCCGATTTGGGGACTGCCCAGCGAGAAAAATGGACCGAGGAGTGGGAAAAAATCAGGGAGGTCCAGAAAGTTCACGCAGCTCAGGGGCTCATAGTGCTCAGGTCTCAAATTAAAGAGGAGGTGAAGGATGGGCCAAAGTGGGCGATGAAACTGAGAAGAAGACGTTAAGCGACCTTAATTTATAGTTTGTAGTGTATCCGAAGTTCCCTATGCTTTTCATTCTCATGTCACCGTAGCTGGTTGTGAATTTCATGGTTTTTTTTATCGCTCCCATTGTCTTTCTGTGATTCTCCTGGCTCAAAAAACCCATGTGAGTAGTTTTTGTTCTAGAGTTTTTTTTTCCGATTCTCACAAAATTTTCCCCATAAGTCATCTATTTTGATCTTCTGCCGAAATTTTTGCCCCCTTTTCCCAGAATTCAAATTTTAAGTACCCTAATAAAGTCATTTTTTCTTTATCTTGTATTTCTGTGATTGATCTTCGCAACTCATGAATCTAATAACGAGTTTCTAGCACCATACTCTTTTGTTCGGCTCTTTTCTGTTTTTCTGAAAAGAGACTGTTAGGGATACCTGAACATTGTAAAATGTACTTGCAACGGGCTGTGCGGGACAGGCCTATAACTCAGGCGAGTACGTTAAAAAGACCTGAAATCTCAAGATCTTAAGAGTTTGAGGGTTTTTTCCAGATTCCAACTCGTCCCGTTAGTCTGAATAAATTAACCGGGTTGTCAGATGAACTATTCAACATTACCATCGTTGCCTAGTTTCACGGTACCAATGAATCAATGCCTTCTAAATCACGTCATTATTTGTCTTCAAATTTAAATTTTAACATCTTCGAAACTTCAGAAACACACGATTTTCAGATTTTCAGCTAGTTGCAGAGTCCAAGAACCCCAGAAAAAACAAAAATGGAGGTAACGAATCAGTGGGTTGGTGGGCCTGATTCATCAAACATTTGCTCCAGAATAGGTTCTTTTCAAATGACATCATTTTTCGTTCTCAAGTTTTCCCTTCTGGGTGTCTAGACTGTCCCCCTAATATGCTTAACCTTCTGGTGCAGTTCACACAGAGTCCCGCCTGCACAGAGATTCCTCAACTGAGAAAAGGGGGCGGAGTCACTGACTTGGATCTCCATTTGCTTTGTTATGTTGAATAATATTTTTAATTCTTCGTTTAAAACAATATAGATTTGTGTTTTAAGGATTTTTTGAATTTGAGATCCCCCAACCATTTCCATGTGCTGTTCTTCAGTTTCCGCCTTCTTCGCTTAACTTGAGTCAAAGTAATTCAAATTTTAGATATTCTTGTTTCCAGTGACCCAAAGTTTTTCAAGCTCTCAAAATTGCTCGTCTCCGTCAACAATTGGCCGATGTATCCAAGCAGAATGAGGATATGAAAAAGGTAAGCACAAAAAATATCTAAAGAGTTAATATCAAAAATGTAGAAAACTGTACCACTACTGTAGGAAAAATTGCTCATCTTTCAGAAATCGCAAAGCTCAGTTTCATTCAAAAAATGCTCGAGACAAAGAAGGATTTCTATATTGGGTGTTGTGAAACAACGTATAGATTTCTGGCAGAAGAGGGGAAGACAGTGGAGTAGTTGCGAGACTTACTTTACCTCACTTTACTTTGACTTACTTTACCCTATTTTCAAATATTCTGACCCCCTATGCGCCTTCAAAGTCAATCCTTGTAAAAAACTTAAAATCGGCGAAGCCTAATCGTGTTTATACTCATTTTGAAGCTAGAAAAAATGAACTTGATAATTCGAGTTTGCCAGAAAATTCGCTTAAACATAAAACGCACCAAACATTGACCACTTCTAAATGTGGAACGATAGTAGAAAAAGTCCACAAGCCGGAAATCTCTAGATGACACTTTGAACAACCATATCATACACCGAATTGTGTTTCAATGCTCTAAAATTAGCCAATGTCTCTCAAGTTATGTTGAAATTTCATATTTCATACACATAATAGTTTTCTATTTTTTTTCTCGAGATTTTTGAAATAAAAAATCATTCAAAAATTTGAAATTTTTAAAAAAGCTAACTTTGTTTATAAAAGTTTTCTGTTTTTGGGTTTCAATTGTTTTTACAATATTTCTCTCAGGTTATTTGCTACAGTTCTCAAAGAAGTTGGGATAAAATGCAACTTCTGAACTTGTGCTTTATCAAATTCAGTTTTTTTACTACTTTCAAAATTTCATTTATATTTTATTCAAAGTTAATTCTGAACCAAACAACCCAATTAATAATTTCATCAGATAAATATCAATAAATCATCCACGTAATCCTTCTTCTTGTCGTAAAACTCGTCCTTCTTGTTATCCAAAAACTTCATAAAATCGATTGGAATGGTTCTGGTCCTCTTAAAAAAACGTCTTAAAAAAGAAAACTCGACAGTAATTTTTACATACCTCAAAATTGTCCCCTGAATTGTACTTCATGATGAATTTATGGATTTTTGTGATGAGTCCAGTGACCTCTTCGCTGGTCTTGGAGGGGAAGCCAGGAGGTTGGAGGTGGTGCGCAGGGGTAACTTTCTTCGCTGCTCATCATCCGATTCTGGGTCTTCCGGCTCATCCTCTAGCTCCTGGCGCTTCTTCTTGCTCCATTCGCTCCTCTGGCTCCACCGTCCGGCTTCGGAGCGTATAGCATCTTACAGTGGGCTCCTCTTCTTCTGACTCATTGTCCTCCTCTGGCTCCTCCTCATCATCCTTATCCGATTCATCCGATTCCTCGTTTTCTGGCTCCGCCGTCCGGCTACGCAGAGACTAGGATCTCCTAGGCGCCTCATCCTCGTCCTCAGGCTCCTCTGGTGCTTCTTGCTCTTCTACTGGAACCTCAAGCTCCACCTCTTCTGGCTCATCGCCCTCATCCGATTCCTGCAACTCATCTTCTCTGCCCTCCGGCTCCACAGTTCGGCTTCGAAGAGCGTACGATCTTGAAATAAATGTAATGTAAAAAAACAGTAACATTTTTTTTTGAAAATTTTCCAATAATTTTAGTGTTTCATAACTTTCAAAAAATTGTAATTCTTATCAACTAGTATTTCTTTTGGTACTTTTCTTTCAAACAATCCTTTTCCCAAAATCGATTTCATTGAAATTATCCAAAAAGCCATCATTTCATGCATATCATAAAACATCGACTTTCTTAAATAAGGTATTATTTTTCTGTACTCCTACAAAATTCTATAATTTTCGAAAGACTCAAATAATGCTACTTTTTGATTTTAATAGTGATTTTTCCTGGGACCCCTTCTATTACAGGTTTTCTGGTAAAAGGAACAGTCATTGTATTCCATTAGTGGTTTCCAGTTTTTTCAACAGAAGTAAGTCTAATGAAATAGTAAAAACCTTTTGAAGTTTTTCAAAGTTTTATGATGCATTTTCTGTGAGAATCAAAAATAGTGTTGTACAGAGAAATAACTCGTTTCCTTTCCGCTAAAAATTGCATTTTCGTTATAATTTTTAAAAAAAATATATTGAAAATCCGTTGTCGTGCAAAATTTTAGCATTAGTGCAGAAAATTTAGCCCCAAACTCATATTCAGCATACTAAATAATACTGGGAAAAAGAAATGAAATTTTTGTAACAGGAAAAAATTTGCTCAAAAAGATTTTTTCTGTTTCAGATTTTTCAAATATTTTCATCGAATTTTTGGTTTATTTACTGCTTCAAGACATGCATTTAGAGTGAAATTTGTAAAACTTTAGAAGAAACTCACTTTTATCAAAATAAATTCTCAGCAACAATAGATTTTAACCTTCTAATAGACAGGTTTCTAGGAAATAATAGGAATATAAAAAAGATAGATATTAACCAGGAAAATCAATAGGGAAGGAACTCTCCGAAACCCATTCATAAGGGTTTCTGGAGAGCTCCCAAAAAAGACGTCTATGCAGAAAGTCGTCTCAAGGAGAGAATGAATACTAATGGTTGGTACCTGACGGTTTATATAGCACTGGGGGGGGGGGGGGGCGGGGCGGAGTCTTTCGGGTCTAACCAGGTGGGGTTGTACAAGTATTGGGTTTCTCTTCACCTATTCAGTCATTTACAGTGTCAATTAGATTCCCCCTCTCCTTTTTATTGTTTTCAAAAATTGTCCATACAGGTGGGGTTGAATCTTAATGTAACAAAAAGTGTAATTTGGATTCACACTTTAGATAACATCTTTTATTACGGCTATTCATTCACAATTCTAGATACACCCATTGTTTTATGAGCGTAATCCTGATAGATTCCATTGTAAACGGATAATTTTTTTCGGATTCGGCGAGCGCAACTTTGTATCGAAGTATGGCAACTTGTTTCGAGAAATCACCAGCTCCAAGTCGATGGATCCCGAAATTGGCAGCTTGAAGACGTGTCAAAAGAAATCGTACCTGAAAATGTTGAATTTACAAAGGGTAGGTGGTAGGGAAGATAAAAAAATGAATATTGTAAGGTTCTTCAATATTCTATTGCTCCTAAAAGCCTGGAGGAAATATCTGGCCAGAAAAACATCTCGTCAACATACTGACCAACAAAGCTAATAACTGCTCAATGAAATATGTAAAAACGTGATATCAGAAATGTTTTATCAGTCCACAGATTTTTAATATCTTTCATAGGAATTGAAGCAAATAAGCTTGAAGATAATCATGTTTATGCAATTCCATTACAGATCTTACGGTAATTTAAAGCTATCTCAACGGAAAAAAGGCCTACAGGATCCAAAAACCTACAGTGATCCAAAAAACATCTACAATCGTCAAAAAAATCTTAAAAGTTGTAAAATTAAGATTAAAATATCTAGTTTTTTGTCTGAATTCATATTTGGAGAGAAATCTGAATCTGAAAATTTTCGGAATCAGACAACTTTCGATGTGTAAAAAATACGGTGAATTTTGCGGTATAAAACTGAACATTTCAGAGTGTACTAAACTAAACTAGAGCTTCAATTTTATAGTTAACCACTATTTTGTAGGAATTGATCCAAGTGAGATATACCGATTTGAAGGGTCATGACTCTGAAATTGAAACATAGTTGGTTTCAAGCGGTATATCTTATCTGGACGAATTTTTATAAAACAATTGTCAATTACAAAATTATAGCTCTATTTTTGTTTAGTCTCTGTGAATTTCAGACTCCTCCGACCAAATCTCCTGTATTTTTTAGACAACCAATATTTATCTTTTTTTTTTCAAAAATAGGTCCGAGCGTCGCAGTTGCCGCCGCCCGCTGCCGATCGCGTAGCTCAGCGACATGAAAATTTTCTACTAAAAGTTGGTCAAATTGATATAATTTTGCTCGCTACGGTGTCCCAATTATTTTTTTCCAGAACACCTCAAAGAACAACTCCGCGAAAACAAGTGCTTCAAAAACTACATGAAAGAATAGGGATGCTGTGTCATCAGGAATCCACAAAACTGAAAAGAATTTAGGAGAACAAGAAAATTCGCAAGCAGATGAGAGCTCAAAATAATACCTTTAAAACTATTTTCAATCTGATAATGAGCAATAAATTTCGCGGAGAAAACCCCTATGAAAATACGAAAGTCCGATGAGGCAGAAATGGTGACACCGACCAAAATTGCTAAGGAATAGTAACCTAATTGAAATTTATAGCCTATCTTCATATAATTTACTGATAAAAACTTATTATGTACTAATTTCTGTTAGAGTTATGTATTTCGTAGAAAGATTTTTATTAAATTTTCATTAGGTCGAATTTTTGAAATCATAACTATACTTGGCTTATTTTTTACTCTCCTCAGGTTATTTTTAGCCAATTTGTACCAGAAATTCTTTTATTACAAGCTCAAAAAGATCAGAAAAGCTATGAAACACTTGAGAAGCTTCAAAAGTTTCAGAATTTCCTAAATCTCCAGAAGCGCTAGGAGGTCCAGAAGCTTTTGATGCCCAGAAAAGTAGCCCAGAATTGTCTGAAATCTCGGAAATTTTCAGAGTATACTAAACAAAAATAGAGTTTTAATTTTGTAGTTGGCAACTTTTTTCTGAAAATTTATCCAAATGAGGTATATCGCTTTAAGAGCTCACGACTCTGAATTCAGTGATGATTTGGCATTTAATTATTTTCAAGGTTTATTTCGTTTGGATAGATTTGTACAAAAAATTGTCAACTACAAAATTGAAGCTCTATTTTTGTTTAATACACGATGAAAATTTCAGACTCCTCCGACCAAATCTACCGTGTCCTTCAGATATCCAAAAATGACAAATTCTAACTAAAAATAGGTAAAATTGTTGAACATTCAGTCGATTTTTTGTTGTAGATCAAAAAATTTTATAGATGAAAAATTTGATCAATTGATCTACCTTCCAAATTTGCCCGCTTTTTTTTCAATTTTTGTTTACAAAACAGTTTGAACCACTTTTTTTTCTACCTTTTTTCTTCTCGGTTTTTTACCTTTTTTCTTCTCTGTTTTTTACCTTTTTTTCTTCTCGGTTTTTTACCTTTTTTCTTCTCGGTTTTTTACTTTTTGTCTTCTCGGTTTTCCAAAAACCTAAATTTTGAAAATTCCAGAAATCTCCAGAAATGAGCTACTATCCACCTCCGGCAAGCAGCTATCGGTACTCAGATTTTCCATACAATTTGCCACCGTATCCACCAGTTCCTCCGATTCCTGGATTTCCGATGGACCAAGGATTCCAGGGATATCCTCCACCATTCCCTCCGATGAATAGCTTTCCCGGATTTCCAGGACATCAAATTCCAGAATTCGGCATACAGAATCCAGGATTCTCGAATCCAGAAGCTCTTCAAATCACACAATTCGTCCCAAGTCATCCGGAATTCCAGTGTCCAGAAAACCTTCACAATCCAGAAATTCAGGAAATTACTGAAGATGTGAATTCACAAAAATGCCGAAAATGCAAAAGTCTCAAATCTGAAATTCAAGAATTGAAGGAATTGAGTGAACAGAATTTGGATAACGTCAGAAATGCCTTATTTGAAGAGGCAAATGCTTCCAGTGATTTTTTAAGTTATCTCAGCTCCTTCAAAAGATATCAAAAAACTGTCAACTGCTGAAATGTAGCTGATAAACTGATAAAAATCTTATCAGTTGACACTTTTTCGATATCTTACATATGAACCGAGAAAATTGAGCTCAAAATGCACGTCTAGAGACCAATCAAGTGATATGTATATGTAAAAGCCCACCGTATACATTTTTAAGCTCAATTATCTCGGTTCGTTGAAAATATTCCAAAAAGGTGTTAACTGATGAAATGTAGCTGATGATATGAAGAATATTTTATCAGTTAACACATTTTTGCTGTTTTGTAAAGGAACCGAGATAATTGAGCTCAAAGTGCATATTTTTTCAGAAGAAAAAGATACAGTAATCGAGAATCTGATCGAAGATCGAGACTCACTTCAATTCGAACTCCAAGCAGCTGGAAAGGCTAGCAACGAACTATTTTCCAGTCAGCAAACGGTGATAAAGAATCTGGAAGAGAAGCTTGAGGAAAGAATTCGTGTCGGAGGGAAGAAAAGCAAATCTTTTGGAAGTTCGGATTCTGAAAAACTGAAAATCGAGATTAGAAATGTGAATTTAGGACTGAAAAGACAATCGGATTTATTGCAAATTTCGAGGAAAGAAAATCTGGAATTAAAGAAGAAATTGGACGAAAAAAATGCGGCTGTTCAGAGATTGGAGAAGAGCTTGAATAGTGTCCAAGGTGAGCAATTTTGAATTCAACATTTTGAATCTGCGAAAATTTCCGAATTTCGAAAATTCAAAAATTCAAAACTTCTAAATTTATAATTTTCGGAATCTCGAAATTTTAAGTTTTTTCAAGATTCTGAGATTCCGAATATCTGAGATTCTGAGATTCTGAGATTCTGCGATTCTGAGATTCTGAGATTCTAAGATTCTAAGATTCTGAGATTCTGAGATTCTGAGATTCTGAGATTCTGAGATTCTGAGATTCTGAGATTCTGAGATTCTGAGATTCTGAGATTCTGAGATTCCTCAGATTCTGAGATTCTGAGATTCTGAGATTCTGCGATTCTGAGATTCTGAGATTCTAAGATTCTAAGATTCTGAGATTCTGAGATTCTGAGATTCTGAGATTCTGAGATTCTGAGATTCCTGAGATTCTGAGATTCTGAGATTCTGAGATTCTGAGATTCTGAGATTCTGAGATTCTGAGATTCTGAGATTCTGAGATTCTGAGATTCTGAGATTCTGAGATTCTGAGATTCTGAGATTCTGCGATTCTGAGATTCTGAGATTCTAAGATTCTAAGATTCTGAGATTCTGAGATTCTGAGATTCTGCGATTCTGAGATTCTGAGATTCTGAGATTCTGATATTCTGAGATTCTCAGATTCTGAGATTCTGCGATTCTGAGATTCTGAGATTCTAAGATTCTAAGATTCTGAGATTATGAGATTCTGCGATTCTGAGATTCTGAGATTCTGAGATTCTAAGATTCTGAGATTCTGAGATTCTGAGATTCTGAGATTCTGAGATTCTGAGATTCTGAGATTCTGAGATTCTGAGATTCTAAGATTCTAAGATTCTGAGATTCTGAGATTCTGAGATTCTGCGATTCTGAGATTCTGAGATTCTGAGATTCTGATATTCTGAGATTCTCAGATTCTGAGATTCTGCGATTCTGAGATTCTGAGATTCTAAGATTCTAAGATTCTAAGATTCTGAGATTCTGCGATTCTGAGATTCTGAGATTCTAAGATTCTAAGATTCTAAGATTCTGAGATTCTGAGATTCTGAGATTCTGATATTCTGAGATTCTGAGATTCTGCGATTCTGAGATTCTGAGATTCTGAGATTCTGATATTCTGAGATTCTGAGATTCTGAGATTCTGACATTCTGAGGTTCTGAGATTCCTCAGATTCTGAGATTCTGATATTCTGGGATTCTGAAATTCACAGATTCTGAGATTCTGAGATTTTGAGATTCAGAGATTCTGAGATTCTGAAATTCACAGGTTCCGAGATTCTGAGATTTTGAGATTCAGAGATTCAGAGGATCAGAGATTCTGAGATTCTGAGATTTTGAAATTCTGAATATTTGAATTTCTGAATTTCTGAATTTCTGAATCTCTGAGACTCGGAAATTCTGAGATTCGAAAATTCTGATGTTCTGAGATTCGATTCTGAGAAACTGAACTTTTGAATTGTTGAATCAAGCATCGAAAACACGAAATTTACAATTTTGACTAAATTTTCGAAATTATTGGCGTCAAATTTATATCCAAAAAAATTTTTTCAGAAGAACTCCAAGAGCAGTCTGACAGAAACAAGTCTTTGGAAAAGTACATGAATAGTCAAGTTCCCTCGGAGGACAGTACGAAAATCGCTGAACTTGAAGCTAGAAATTCAGAATTGCTCAAGGAATTAGAGGCGATGAAAAGAATTGCCAATGATGAGCCTCCACCGGCAAAAATTCAAAAATTGAGGAAGTGATTCTTCTGGAATCCCCTGGAATCTTCTAAAATTGAATCTATTGCATTTTACTCGTTTTATATATTAATTAATTGACTGATAATTGCTAAGTTTCATAATTTGAATTGTCCAATAAACAAAATTAAAAGTATTTTATTTCTTCTTGGAAAAATGAAACCGTAAAACCTGTAATAGAAGGGCTTCTAGTATATGGAGTGAGGGAAGAGGCGGAGAGAAACCAAACATTTGTGTGTCTTTTCGAAAAAAAATTCTTGAGAAATGCCTTTTTCGAGAAGTTTTCGAGGAAAATTCGACAAAAATTCTCGAAAAAAATTGTTCGAGGAATGGATTCCTCGAATTTTTTTGAGAAATGTGCTGAACCATGCGCGCTGCGGGATTTCCGAGTGTCGTTTGCGACTTTTTTTCTGTTTTTTCTCGTTGCTGACATTGTTTACTTGTCATTTTAAAGTGGTGGCCTAACTTTTGCGAGTTTTGTTTTCTAGGCCTTGAAGTGGTGGCCTAGAAAACCAAATTTGCAAAAGTTAGGCCACCACTTCAAAGTAGTCTAGAAATCATACCAGGGTCATGTTAGGGCATTTTTAGGCCATTTTGAAGTGGTGGCCTAGAAAACCAAATTTGCAAAAGTTAGGCCACCACTTCAAAGTAGTCTAGAAATCATACCAGGGTCATGTTAGGGCATTTTTAGGCCATTTTGTAGTGGTGGCCTAGAAAACCAAGTTTGCAAAAGTTAGGCAACAACTGTAAATAGTTTTTTTTCGCCTTGAAAAATTTTTCGAAAAATTTTCGAGAAATTTCTCGAGGAATTTTTCAAAAAATTTCTCGACGTCGTGTCGAAAGGACACACTGATAGGGAGATACAAAAAAACGAAAAAAAAGTGTAAAGATATTTTATTATCAAGAAATGGCAAGAACACCAACAACGATTGCAAGATCATAAAAACTAAAAAAAATCTTATTCCTCTCTCTCTCTTCCTTTTCAAATTTCTGATCCCGGCTTCCCTCCATTTTTCCATCTTGGCGAAATGCGTCTTCTCTTCTTCCTCCACGACATCTGACAGCATCTTCTCTAATTCAGAAGTTTTATTCCTCAGCTTCTGAACTTCTTGAGAAGATTCTTTGTAGTTGAATCAAAATTTAAAAAAAAACTCGAAAATTTATGATTACCAAGACTTTTGATGTGTTGCTGTTGCTTTTGAATGATCATGTTGTCTCAAACGATTCTGGCTGCTGAAATATAGAGAAGTTTTAGAAATTCATATTTTTCTAAAACTCACTTTTGTCCTCCAGCATCTTGATCAATGTCTCCACTTGAGTTGTTTGGTCCCAGAACTTCTTGCACAGCTCAGAATTTTCGTATTGCATTTGAATTTCATTTTGCTCTGAATTTTTTTGGATAACTCGGGCTATACTTTTGAGCTATAAGCGCTTACTTTTTTCTTCCAGGGAGGTTTGGCAAAATCGGTCAGTTTTTGATCTGTAAATACTATACTTCAGGAATTTCAACATTTTGCTGCAAACCTTTCAATATAATGGCTTCTTCCAACTCCTGAATTCTCTGGTCCGCTGCTTTCAACTTTATTGTATATTCCTGGATAGCAATACCTCGTCTTTCATGTTCAAATTCCATATTTTCTTTCTCCCCTTCTGCAAAAAAACTTGCTTCAAGCCAATAAAGGCTTACAAAACTCACCCGACACCTCATGACTTTCTTTTGTAGTCCGCTATTGGCTTTTCTCATGTGCTCGAAGTTGGATCTCACTTCCCTCCGGAGCTCCTCATGGTACTCAGAAGTCTGTCTGGCCATTTTGATGCACATGGTTTCTGAAAATACAGTAGCTGAACAGTTTTATTGAAACGAGGTAACATACGGTTGGGATTGACATCTTCCTCTAACAAAGCTTCCATCACCTCCGTGATTTCGGAGCGGAAATCGTCTGAAAAAATGTTTACCACCTGCTCCATTAAAAAAAACTTACTGGTCTTTTTCAATTTCTTTTCCAAAGACTTGATATGTCCCTTCATTTTGGCCGATTTGTCTTGCCAATTCTCTTTTTGATCATCTTTCTTCATGAGCTTCTGGATTTCGGCGTCTGCAAAAAATTAATCAATCCTGAATATTGGGAAAAAAAGCAGATGTCGTTAACCTCTAACAAAAGGATCCTTATCTTGACCCAATTACCGTAAATGGTCTAATATGAGCTCAAAAGAGTGTGTAAGCGCAGGTGGCACCCTCCCTTGGAGGTGCTGCGCCACCACCAGCTGAGCTGCTTCAAATCATCAACTTTGAACTTTTATATCTCATTCTCTGTAGAAAATTTCAACAATTTGTCACCTGATAAATTGTTTATCATAATATCACCAATATTTCATTAGTTGGCAGATTTTCAAAATCTTGTATAGGAACCGAGAAAATTGAGCTTAAATTGCAAGCTACAGTTCATACGGTATGTCAACACTTGTGAAAAAAGTTTATCCGATGACGTGAGTCACGCTTTGTGCGAGGTTTTTTATATCTTCTATGGGAACCGAGATAATTAAGCTCAAAGTTCATGTACAAATTGGGTATGAGAGCATTCACTTCAAATTGTGTCAAAGTTACCCGCCCCTCGAAAGTCTTACTATTATTCAAATTAAATTGAAATCCTTACCTCTCACAACCAAAAAGAGCATTCATCCTATCAATTTCTTTTGTGAAGCCGTCAAAATCCTGCTGATTTTTCTCGATTTTCTCCAAGAAGGCAACTCTTCGGGTTAATTGTTTATTCTCCATAATCGAATTATTCAACTGGTCTCGGATCATGGAATGGATAATTAGTGAATTAATTAGCAATTATGTCCAAATTATGTACCTGAGGAATTCTCGCTTCTATTCGTATTCAGGTATTCATAGCCAGATTGCGCAGTGAGACGTGTGTCCATGCTGATAATCTGAACAACCAATATTATTGGTAGAGAGGAAAAGAAAAAGGGAGAAAAATGAAGATAGTTTCATAATTGTAGCACTTTCCCTGAACATGTATCAGTCAAAAAACCCATTTGCAATCGGTCAATCTATATAGAAAAAGAAAAAATCTGTAGTTAACTTCAGGCATTTTCATCATTTTTTGGGTTTTTTGGAATAAATCGAGAATAACTTGGCTCTTGGGTGAGATTTCGAGCTGAAAATGATATGAATCGCCTTTCCAGGGGTTCGAATTATGTACTAATTGTTGTTATGCTATTCTGAGCTGTAATTTGTAAGTGAAACTGAACTGAAGTTTGAAAAATGGACCTTGAAATTCGGTGATTTTGATTTTTGTAAAAAGATTTTACGATTGCCATTTAATTTTCAGTACAAAATAACAATTTTGTTGACAATTTCCACCATTTAGAGCATCTTTGAAACATTATAGACAGCTTGAAAAATATTCAGTTGGGCAAGTTTTTTCAGCTCAAAGCTCGGGCTCAGGTTCAAGTTTCCAAGGCTCAAAAAAGCCTTGAACATTTCCTACATGGTCATAACCATTTCTGTAATGTACCCTATGAATTTCAGCTCGAAATCTTACCCAGGAGCCAAGTCATTCTCGATTCATTCCAAAAAATCAAAAAAATGATGAAATATTTTGAAAATACCGTTTTTTTAAACTTGGTTGGAAGAACCAGAGCGTCAAAATATGCAGTTTTAGAACTATTTTAGCAGTTTCCGACCAAAAAAAAAGTTAAATTTTTCTCTCTAAAATTCATGAGGTTTTTCATTTTCCAGGTGGTCGTATAGATATTGACCGTTTGCAAATACGTTTTTTGGATGGTACATTTTCAGGGAAAATGCTAAAATTGTGAAACATGTCTCTAGAGGATATTTTCTAATTGTGGATCAAATGGCGTCAACCGTTTTTTGATACCTCTTCCAGTATTTCCTGTGCACCCAAAATGTAGGGGGTCGTATAGATATTGACCGCACTGTACCTTTTGATAAACTTATAACAAAAAATTTCATCTTTAAAATTCGTGTCCAATATATGTTTAGACGACCTGAGAATTTTCAGCCTCATCCAACAGAATCAGCTATCTTTTCTCTCATTTTAAATAAAAAGTTGTAACAAAAACTTAAAAAAAAACTCACTTTTTCAAAAAATTCTCAGCAACATTGGATGTTTCGAAGCCATTTTTGAAAACAGGATTCGGAGAATAAAGTGAGAATAATATAGGGGATGGATGATACTCAGAAAAATCAAAACGGGTTCTCTCCCAAAATCTATTCATTTTTTAGATTTCTGGAGAGTTCCCGTGAAAGATCGACGTCCATGCAGAAGGTCGTCGGTGGGGATGGAATGATGAGAGTAATTGTGTAAAAACATAGCGAGTAGCTAGGGGCGTGGCCTAGAGAGTGACTCGCTAGAGGCGTGGCCTTGCTCTGCGTTGTCCCATTTTTTGTTTCTCAGCGTTTCTTATCTCTCTAAACTCCATACAGTATTAGACTGAGGAAAGGATCCTCGAGGGGCTATACTAGTGGGGTAGAGGTACAATGAAGCACCATTGCCCATGATATGAAGGGTCATTTAGAGCTAGAGATTAGTGTCATCAAGGTTCACGTTTTAGCACCTATTGTTTCATGAGTTTAATCTTGAAACAATTGTGAACAGTAAATGTTTCTTATGGGAAAGTAGACAATGCTCGAGTGTTTGGTTTTCCTTCCATAGAACCTCGCAACGTCGATTTTTTTCTTATTGAAATCATTCCAAAATGGATGAGGAGATCATCTTTGTGCATACGGAAAGGGACGAGTACCAACTTGTTTTATGAACGTAATCCTCCTGACAGAATCCATTGGAAACAGATAATTTTTCCCAGGAGAAATGTCTAATGGATTGGGGAGACAATGAAGAGTAGTTAGAGCAAACTATGATTGCAGAATTTTCCAGAACTTTCTCAATACTCCCGCCTCGAGATTTGGATTTGCTGAAATTCTGAAAATCATCTCAAAATGAACTCCTCTGTAAAATCATTCGAATTCAAAAAAAAATATCCGACATGTTTGACCGTTTCATAGTTCTTTTCAAATTATCCATGTAGTCTGATGCCCTGCTTTTAGCTTGTTTAAACTTTGAAAAAAATTATGGTCAAAGTTCGGTAAAGCGGATTTGTAGTGAATATTTCGAAAATTCCATATTTGTTATCCGAACATTTGCCGGGCCTTTGCGGACACTGTCGTAGATTTTTTCGGACGCAATATTTCAAATACCTAGATTAGATATGATTTACCTAAATTAGATATTATTTACCTAGATTAGATACGATAGTTATCGACGAGTACTACGAAATGATATTATTTGTGATACTGTATCTTGTCTATGAACAAAGTTACAAGTCATAAAAAGGTTTTTTCCCGGACGAACCGAGCCGGGCCGGACCGGGCCGGGCCGAGCCTGCTTTCTTGTTCCTTTTCGTCGGTAACTGAGTTTATAGACAAGATACAGTCTTTCCAATAGTATTATTTTGTACTACTTGTTGAATAAATATTGATCCTAAAAGAAGTTATGACAAGGCTCGCAAAAGCCCGGAAGCCTGACATAAGCCCGGATTACATGTATGGAAAATTCTATTGCAGATGTTTTACGTTAGCTTGAGACTATGTTGCAACTTTTAAGCATATTATCGTGAGTTATGAGAAAAGTTTAGCAGAGCGCTTTTGAAAATAAAATTAAGATTCATGGGTGCTGAAAAACAGAATAACACCGATTCGGTACCACTTTTCGATATCTGTGATAGGAACCAAAATAAGGCGCGCTCTACGTCACTTTTAGTCGTTGTCCAGTTTTTGTTTCTCAGCGTTTCTTATCTCTCTAAACTCCATACATCATTACGCTGAGGAATAGATCCTTGAGGGGCTATACAGGTGGGGTAGAACTACAATGAAGTACCCTTGCCCATGATATGAAGGGTCATTTAGAATTTCAGATTAGAGTCATTCAAGTTCACGTTTTAGCACTTATTGTTTCATGAGTGTAATCTTGAAACAATTGTGAACAGTAAATGCTTCTTATGGGAAAGTCCATTTAGACAAGGGATTGGGGAGAGAATTAAAAGTAGTTGGAGCAGACCATAATTGCAGAATTTTTCAAAACTTTCTTACCACTCCTTGTTGAAAATCTGAAAATCAGCTGAAAATAAATTCCTCTGTAAAATCATTCGAATTGAAAAAAACCAGCATGTTCGACTTTGTAGTTCTTTTCAAATTATCCATGTAGTCTGATGCCAAAAATTTAGCTTTATTAGATTACTTTGAAAAAAATTATGGTCGGAGTTCGGGAGAGCGGATTTGTAGTGAATATTTTGAAAATTCCACATTTATAATCCGAGACTTTGCCGGGCCTTCGCGGGCACTGTCATAATTTCTTTCAAACTTAATATTTTAATTATCTAGATAAGATATGATTTACCTAGATTAGATATTATTCATCTATATTAGATATATTACCTAGATTAGATATGATAGAGCTTGACGAGTACTACAAAATGATATTATTCCTAATACCGTATTTTGTCTATTATCTTGTCTATGAACAAAGTTACAAGTCATAAAAAGGTTTTTCCGAGCCTGCTTTCTTTTTCTTTTCGTCTGTAACTGAGTTCATACACAAAATACAGTATTTCCAATAGTATTGTTTTGTGGTACTTGTTGAGTTCTATCATATCTGATTTAGTTGGTCAATAAGTATTGATCCTAAAAGAAGTTATGACAAGGCCCGCGAAGGCCCGGAAGCCCGGCAAAAGCCCGGATTACATGTGCGGAAAATTCTATTGCAGATGTTTAACGTCAGCTCGAGACTAGGTTGCATCTTTTGAGCATATTATCGTGAATTATGAGAGAAGTTTGATATAGCGCATTTGAAAATAACATTAAGATTCATCAGTGCTGAAAAACAGGCTAGTACCGCTTCGGTACAACTTTTCGGTATCTGCGACAAGGCCCGAGATAAGACGTGTTTTACGTCACTTTTAGTCGTTGTTCATTTTCTGTTTCTCAGCGTTTCTTAACTCTCTAAACTCTATGCATCATTATCCTAAGGGAAGAATCCTTAAGGGTCTATACAAGTGGGGTAGAGGTACAATGAAGTACCATTGCCCATGATATGAAGGGTCATCTAGAACCACAGATTTGTGTCTTCTAGGTTCACGTTTTAGCACCTATTGTTCCATTAGTGTAATCTAGAAACAATTGTGAACAGTAAATGTTTCTTATGGGAAAGTCCATTTAGACAAGGGATGGCAGATACAATAGGGGCTTATTGGGATAATCAACCATCTCTATGTTTTTGTAGACATTATTTCCAGTGGTTTTTCTTATTGGAATCATTATGAAATAGATCAGAAGACCACTTTTGTGTTTCCGGCAAATTCTATTTCCTCGACAAGAGATTCTTATCTGGGTACAGTCAAATTCCAATGAAACGTGCAAAAGAAAAAAGAGAAATATTTGGAAAGGGAATTTGAGAATTTGGAAATTTACCAGAGCAAATGACATCTCACTCTGCTGTTAAGGGAAACGCGATCGTAAACTTTTATGCGTTTCCTGCCTCGAATTTTCAAAAATTCCCTTTTTCAATTAAGAGCTCAAAGATAGAGAAGTGTGATAAAAACCCGACATGCTCTTACCACATTCATAGCTTTTCTCAGTATTTTTTGTGTTTTTTTTTTTAATTCAAGAGTGCTGAAAAACAGGATAGTACCGATTTGGTATGGCCAAAGAAGGAAAAAATCTGGAAAAGAAAAAAACACGTGGTTATTTTTTGTGATTTATTGAAAAGCCAATACCATTTTAACAAGGGAAGTTAAGTAGAATGGGCATTTAACATAAATTGGATTGAAAATAAAAGTTCTACATCCTTGGTCCTTGGTGTGCTCCTTCACTTTCTCGTCGTTGATCTCCTTTTTTACGGTCACAACTCTTCCGTGAAGCTCACATTTCTTTGATTCTTCATTTGGTATTTTCTTGCTCCAGAATTTCCATCTTGCTTTTCAGGCTAATGTCTCACTTTATCACTTCCTCCTCCAAGTCTTTTTTCTCCGCTTCTAATTCCATATTCTTTTTTTTTTCGAATTTCCAAAAAAGCGAAAAACGCGGAAAAGCGAAAAAAGAGCCAAGACAGAGCTGGAAACGACTAGTGGGAATGAAGAAGCAGATCCTGGAGTCACATGAGCTTCTGAAGACGGGCTAGTGACTGGCTGGTCAGTAGGAGTGGCAGTGTTTGGTGAGGTGGCAGGAGCTGATCCTTGCGCCAATTGATCATCTGAAGATGTCGGGACTGCGAGTGAGGATGAATCTGGAATCGAATTTTTAAACCTTTCTCAAGAAACCTATTTTACCATCACTGGTGCTTTGCTGGTCCTTATTTCTCTGCTCTATTTCTTCCAATTCTTGCAGAGGTCTCGCAATGGAGAATTGACCATCCTCTGTTCCATTTTCCGGTTCTGGCTCCTCCCTGATGGCAGATGGAAGATCTGAAATCAATAATTCAACTTCTGAGGATTACTGTAGATCTAGGTTACCTTGGCAATGAGTAGTTTTATCCGATTGATAGGCCTTCGCAGCTTGAGCAAGTAGAACGATTCCTGTAACAAAAGACTATTTGAAAAAAACCGATCAAGCAACTCACGTTGATTTACTGTCGATAACAGCTCGTCTGAGGAATTCCGTTGAAATGATATCTGAAAACTAATCGTTTTGAAAAAAGAAGGAATAAATGAACTAACGATCTGCATGGGAATTGGTGACCGCTTTTTGTTAATTGCTCTAACCTCATCTTTTATTCCAATTTCAGCTTGATGACGGATACCGCAAAGGGTATCTCCGGATTTCTCGCAGAGTGAAATCGAAAATCTATTTCCATTAACTTTGTGGGTCTTTCTCGGAAATCAAATGAATATTCAAAAGATTCCAATGAATGAGTTTTGCAAATAAATTTTCTTGTTTTGGGAATAGTAAAAATAGTATATAGTTAAAATAATAGAAGGGGGGGGGGGGGAGCAGAGAATACTCAGAAAAATAAATAGGAACTCTCCAAAATTCATTCACTTTTAAGATTTTCGGAGAGTTCCCGTGAAAGATCGACGTCCATTCAGAAGGTCGTCGGTGGGGAGGAATGATGAGGGTATGTGTGTAGAAAACATAGCGACCCGCTCGGGGCGCGGCCTAGAGACTCGCTAGGGGCGTGGCCTAGCGACTCGCCCTGCGTAGTCCCATTTTTTTGTATCTCAGCGTTTCTTAACTCTCTAAACTCGATACATTATTACACTGAGGAAAGGATCCTTAATGGACCATACAAGTGGGGTAGAGGTACAATGAAGTACCATTGCCCATGATATGAAGGGTCATTTAGAATTAGAGATTAGTGTCAGCTAGGTTCACGTTTTAGCACCTATTGTTTCATAAGTGTATTCTGGAAACAATTGTGAACAGTAAGTACATCTTATGGGAAAATCCACATAGGCAAGGGATTGGAGATACAATAGGGCTGATTGGGGTAATCAGCCATTTCTCTGTTTTCAGTAGACAATGCTCGAGTGTTTGGTTTCGAATCTGAAGAACCTCACTGTAGAACGTGGTTTTTTTTGGATTGAAATCATTCTAAAATGGATCAAGGGGCAACGGACGAGAACCAACGTCAAATAACGCAAACTCTAATAAAACGCCCCCGGGACCGTCCACTTTAAGCCTAAATATCTCACTTTTTTTGGAAGATATCAAAAAGTTGTCAACTAATAAAACGTTTATCATGATATCAGCAACTTTTTATTAGTTAATCACTTTTTGATATCATTCTTATAATAAATAAATGAAGTTGCGTCTCATTGTTTCTCTCTCTCTTTCTGTGGCTTTGTCCGCAAATTTTGAAAAGCTGGAAAATAAAATATAGATTCACGTGACCTTTAAAAAGAGTGAGTCGCGAAGCGACGAACAGTAAAAGAAAAAGGTTATTTCCAGCTGTTTGTAGCCCCGGAGGCGCGGCAAACATGCTGGTCTCTTACAAAAAATGAGATACATGGGCTCAAATTTGACGATTCTGACGGCGTTCTATTAAAGTTTTCTATGAAAATTTCGTACTTCGCGCTTGTTTGCGCAAAAATTCATCACTTTGAAAAATTTCAGTTTGGGCTGGTTTTTTGCATGAACAAGAACATTCTTTTTTTAAATTGTAACCGTGTAATTTAAAGTTATTAAGCTAATATTAGCTTAATTCAGGCTTAGTAACAAAATTTTTTCGTTTGGGCCCCTCTTTTCGCTCGGCCACCTTTTTTCATCCCCCTTTTTTTTGTCATAAAGAGCCTCTTTGCCTAGGTTTTTCTAGGTTCTTAGATTTTCTAGGACTGCAAAAGTGCAAAGAGTGAAAATTCTGGAATTGTGTTAGGTAGTTGATATTCATCAGCTTCTTTAGAGGAGAAATATGTAATCAATACAAAAAGTGAAGATTTCTGGAATTTTATTTTAGGATCCAAACAGAGAAATCAAAAGATCAATATAATTTAGGAGGTGGGGGGATAAAAAAGCAAAAGAGGGATCGGCGAAAAAGAAAAACATTCAAAAATTTTAAATTATTTTTGGATCCCTGCTTCTTCTTGACTTCCATCTGAACCATCCAGAGAACAGGATTCGGCGCGAGCAACTCCTTCTCGAAGTATGGCGACTTGTTTCCAGAAATCACCAGTTGGATTCCAAAATTGGTAGGATGAAGATGTATGGGAAGACATTGGATCTGAAATTGTCAAATTTTCAAAAGGTTCAAGGTAGGAAAAACAGATCCCGAGAATCCTTAACATTCTTATGCTGCTAACCGGTCAGTAAGATATGTGAAACGTTTTTTTTTCAGTTGATTCTTGGCATTGTCAGAAACTTGGAGCTCGCTGTCCTGTTTCAGATCCCTTGAAAAATTTTGGACTGTGTCAAACAGACTCAAATTGAAGTGTCTACATTCACAGAATTTCTTGGAAATACCTTGTTTACTGATTCATTGAAGACACCTATTTTTACGCAGTTTGGAGTAGCTCAAAGCTACGAATTTTCTGAAAATCCGATGAATGTAGAGTTTTTAATCGAATCTGTTTCACATCCTTAAAAATTTTCTTGACTGACCTTCTCGAATTCTTGCTTCTGTTCGCGAAGCTGGATCGTTAATCTCCTCCAATCTCTGTCATAGCCCGTTGCTGTACCTTCAGCCGCTACTCGACCAATCCGAAATTTTTGGATCGATGGATTCTCGGATTTTTTTAGTGTTCCTGGAAAACAGTGACATTTTACATCTAGAGAGATAAAAAGTTTGAAAAATTTGGGAGTTTGAAATTTCGAAAAAATTCTCATAACTCGGTTAATATTAAAGCTATATTTTCGAGGAGCATATTCAAGTGGAATTTCGAGAACATTTTTTTTTCATGTCCCTCCACCTTTAAAGAAAAAATCGGAAATTTCCAGCCTCATCCAACAAAATCTGCTATTTTTCTGTTGTTTCGAATGCAATTTGTAACATTAATTTTTAAAAAAAACTGACCTTTTTAAAAATAATATTTTAGAAACAGTGAATATTAAGAAATCATATTTTCAAAGATTTCCAGAATATAATAAAAAATATACTAGATGGTAGTTAATGCTCAAGAAAATCAAAGGAAAGAGACGTCCAAGCAGTAGGTCGTCGGTGGGGAGAACTGAGGTGGTATGTGTGAACTGGGGGCGACTCGTTTAGGTTGCGACTCGTTTGATAATTTGATAATAGGGGGCGACTCGCTTGAACATTTGTCCCTATCGATCGTTGTCCCCATGTCTTACGTCTCTTCAATTCCTACACTCTCTCATCCCCTGCAAGAAGAGGCCTCTAGCACACCAATATGTATATGGGGTCAAAATACATTATGACATCATTAGCCCAATATGTAGTGACACTCAGGTTCCCATATTAGTCTCATTGAACGTAATCCTCCGGACAGATTCCATTGTGAACGGATGATTTTTCCTAGCAGTCTAAGGGATTGGGGAGACAATAAAAAGTAGTTGGAGCAAAACAATAATTGCAGAATTTTTCAGAACTTTCCCGAGACTCCCGCCTCAAAATTTGGAATTGGCGAATATCTGGAAATCATCTGACAAGGAAGTTACTCGAGGGAGCGGGTTAAACTTTTTTTGAAATTTTGGGAGCAGATAGAAGAGCTCATGATGATTCCAAATCTGTAAAAAAAATCAGCAAAATGCTCACGCGAGCTGAGTTATGACCTAGAAAAGTTTCCCTATGATTAAGCGATTTCTCGTGAAATTTTTTTTTCACGGAATAGTGTATTTCTTTTAAAACAATAGATTTCAATCAGCAGTGTGGTAAAATGGTAAGATGGCAAGTTCAGAGGAGGAAGGTTGTAGGTTCGATTCCCCCTATCCCCAAAAATTTTGCAAAATTTTTTTGTTTTATTTTAAGCTGCCATAACTGGCTCTGGAATAAAAATTATGCAGTTTAAACATGTTTTTCGGTAGTTTCTCGTTATGAATAGGCATTTTCCAGAATAAAAACAGACATTTAATTTTTGAAGAAATTCACAAATATGCTCATGGGATCATCGAAGATTTTTCAAAAACATTTTTCAATTTTTTTAATTGAAAAAAACTGTTGAAGATTCTAATCACATCGGTGGAATTCGATGACAAACTGCTGGAAACATATGTTCTTGGCACAATATCTTTTGCACCCAGATCATTGACACTTTCCATGAACTTTCCGGTCGAAGCAATATTGAATTGGTCTGTCACATTTCGGAGCGCAACTGTCCACATAACCTCCAGAATACCAGGCATACTGTCTCCATTCTTGGAAGATGGGAGAGCAAATCTGACAATATGCTTGGCTATGAGTGATTCCAGTAGCTGAACTTGAGGGGAGAGATACCTGTCTCCGCCAATGTTCTCCTCAACTGTTTTTTTCAATAAAAAAAAATTGAAAAATTTTTTTTGAAAAATCTTCGATGAACCCATGAGCATATTTGTGAATTACTTCAAAAATTAAAAGTCTGTTATTATTCTGGAAAATGCCTATTCATAACGAGAAACTCCCGAAAAACATGTTTAAACTGCGTAATTTTCATTCCAGAGCCAGTTATGGCAGCTTAAAATAAAACAAAAAAATTTTGCAAAATTTTTGAGGATAGGGGGAATCGAACCTACAACCTTCCTTCTCTGAACTTGCCATCTTACCACTTAACCACACTGCTGATTGAAATGTATTGTTTTAAAAGAAATACACTATTCCGTGAAAAAAATTTCACGAGAAATCGCTTAATCATAGGGAAACTTTTCTAGGTCATAACTCAGCTCGCGTGAGCATTTTGCTGATTTTTTTTACAGATTTGGAATCCTCATAAGCTCTTCTATCTGCCCCCAAAATTTCAAAAAAAGTTTAACCCGCTCCCTCGAGTAACTTCCTTGTGAGAATAAATTTCTCTGTAAAATCATTCGAATTAAAAAAAGAAAACATTTTTGGCTGAATTCTTAGTTATTATCAAATTATCCATGTAGTTTGCCTAATTTTTAGCTTATTTAGACTACTTTGAAAATATTTATGACAGAAGTTCGGTAGAGCGGATTGTAGTAAATATTTTGAATATCAATTGCAGAAATTTTACGTCAGCTGAAAAATATGAAATAGTACCGATTTGGCTTGGCTAAATTAGGAAAAAAACTGAAAAAGAAAACAACACGTGGTTATTTTTTGTCATTCATTGAAAATCCAATAATATCTTAACAAAGGAAGTCAAATAGGATCGAAATGAATTGCATGGGAAATGAGAATTCTACAGGGTGCGGCAAAAGTCTTTGTGCATGACTTTGAAGCAAAATAAATCATACTCATAATTGTCATACAGTGCCCAAACAACTTGCGCATGATACTAAAAGACATTTCGAATATATCCACCAAATTTCGAAAAAATATCATTACCCATTCAAAAGTTACAACCCTTTGAATTCATAGCCTCACAATTTCTACTTTCACTTGGACGGTTTTTTGACTTTGAGAGTAGGCTGTGAGTAAACTTACAGGCTAACTTTTTGGAAATATATTTTACTGTCAATTGCAAAAACTGCGGTTTTTGAAAAACAAAAAAGTTTTTGTCCTGAATTATCTTGAACTGAGCAGCAATCGGTTTTCCAAAAGTGGTGAATATTAAGTTTTCGCTTCAATATCGGTCTGAGTAATGGGCTAGATTGATGAACCAGTATATCATTCGAATTCTCATTTGATACCCTAATTCACAAAACAGTTTTTACAACTGTAGCTAAACTATCATAGGTTTCAAACGAATGAAGTCATATTTTAATGTAATGTCGGCACGCAACTTCTTCTAATTTTCTTCCAGCATGGATTATGGCCGAACAGAGAGTAGTAGAAGTGTTCACACTATGTTACGATAATGAAAATTAACTGTAGTTTTTGAAAAACATGCGACTTCTTCAGCTCCAATCAGTTCCTACTATTCAGACATGGTTTTCCGCTGACCATTCAAAAGTTTGAAAAACTTCATTTTTTCTTTTGGAAATGAGACAGATAGACAAAGCAATATATCATTCTGACCAACTTGTTTTACTTTATCGAAAAATATAACTTTCCTAATTCTAGGATAGTTCCTCTCGAATTCCTGCTGTTCTGAATAGTTGTTTGTCAAAATAACCGATTTTTCAATCTACCTATGTAATTTTGAAAGCGTCCTGATTCAAGGATTACCAAATCATACAGTCTCATGTTTCATGAATATTGTGAACAGGACTCATAGTTTCTAAAAAACAACGTTTCAATATTCCGCCATGACCAGTAGGAGAGATAGTCAAGAGTAAACTTGAAAAAAGCTTCGTGCCTCAAGCACTATGTAATCAACCACTCTTCCGATCCTAGCGGGAAAGCTAAAAAAGATAACTTTAAAAATCAAAGTGATTCTCGAATTTCAGCAACAGAGTAATCTACCTGCGAATTACTTAGAAGAAAGTTACAATGACTTTTTTATGCACAAAGCCTTTTGCCGCACCCTGTACATCATTTGTCTTTGGCGCATCCTTCAGTTTTTATCCTCGATCTCCTCTTTGATTGTCACAACTCTTCCGTGAAACTCACATTCCTTTGATTCTTCATTTGGAATTTTCCTGCTCCAGAACGTTGATCCTATTTTTCATTTCAACTGGCGTCGACGAAATTCGTTGGACTGCAAAAATTTGAACAATACATTTGCAGCAAAAATAATTTTCAAAATTCACTTACTTTTATCTTTTAGCATATAATTCTCCCGTTTCACTTGATTCATTTCCTCGTGCCATTCTTTTGCCTCCGCTTTCAATTCTTTAACCCTTTATTTTGAAGCTTCAAACGATCTGTGATTATCAATAACAGCTCGTCTTAGTAATTCAGTTGATGTGATGTCTGAAAACTAATCGTTTTGGAAAAAAAAACGAATAAATGAACTCACGATCTGCATGGGAATTGATGAACGCTTTTTGGTGACCGTTCCATCCTTATCTTCTATTCTCTTTCCAGCTCAACGACAAATATCGCGAAGAGTATCTACGGATTTCTCGCTGAGTGAGATTGGAAATTAAATGTGCCAGCTTCTTGGTCCATATCCTCAATTTCTTTCTTGTCACCTCTTCCCATGTATCCTGTGCTATTATTCCGAACGTTCTTTGACCGCCGCGATATTCAACATCTATGTTTTTGGGCATCAGAATAGTAAGAAATCTCCTTCATTAGAAGGATTTCTAGGATATCGTGAGAATAATAGGGGTAGAAAATACTCAGAAAAATCAAAAGAACTCTCCAAAATCTATTCACTTTAAAGATTTTTGGAGAGGTCTGAAAAAGTAGACCTAAGGAAGGGGTCCTTGAGGGTCTATCTAGGTGGGGAAGAGGTACAATGAAGTACCATTGCCCATGATATGAAGGGTCATTTAGAATTACAGATTAGAGTAGTCTAGGTTCACGTTTTAGCACCTATTGTTTTATGAGTGTAATCTTGAAACAATTGTGAACAATAAATATTTCTTATGGGAAAGTTCACATAGACAAGGGATTGGAGATACAGTAGGGATAATTGGAGTGATCGAAAATTTCTGTTATAAGTCGACAATGCTCAAATGTTCGGTTTCCAATTTGTAGAATCTTCCTGTAGGGCGAAGTTTTTTTTGCATTGAAATAATTTCAAAATGGATAAAGGGATCTTTTTTGTGCATCCGACAAGGAACGAGAACCAGCTTCAATAACCGTAAACAAATGGAACGCAACCGGGACTGTCCACTTTGAGCCTAAATATCTCACTTCTTTAAAAAAATATCAAAAAGTTGTCAACTAATAAAACGTTTATCATGATATCAGCAATATTTTATTAGTGAACCACTTTTTGATAGCTCTCACAGAAAATGAGATTCATGGGCTCAAATTTGATGATTCTGGTGAAGTTCTATTAGAGTGTTTACGGTATCCACCTGGAGAGAAGACACGCCACCATTGGGCTGTTGACACCAAGAAACAGAAACAGAGATGACGTTCTTGTTGATTTTCCAATCGTATTGGGGAAACACAAATTATTTTCATACTACCCATCGGGCACATCATTTTATTAAGTTTTTCTTCAAAAAAAAAAACGAATGCAAAAGTCACCAGAAAAGAGAGGAATGGGAAAAATGCAAGAAATGTTGGCGAGGACACAATTTTTTTTAAAGCAGAATAACGGAGAAATTGATCATAACTGACATGGTTCTGGCAGAAAGAGAGAGGGAGGGGGGGGGGGATTCGAGAAATTTGGCAGAAGAAAAGAAACATTTACTCGACATCAATGACTTCTTCGAGTTGCTCGAAGTTCTTCTTTTGAAGGACCCATTTCGCAAGCTGAGCCTTCAGAGCAAATGGAGCCAGCACCTTGGAGAATTCAAGCAGGATGTTTCTCACTTCATCATCGGAGGTCGCATCCTTGAGTCTTTCTTGAAGTTTGATTCCAGAGCTTGCCGAGGTTCTCGACTTCTTCATCTGGCTCAGCGTGGTGTACTCCGCTTTCATCGCCACCAGAACTTGTTGAATGTCTTCTGGGAAATCGGCTGCCAACGGATCCTCAGACGCAAGTTTGACCAGTTGAATGGCTCTCGAGAGCCTTTGAATGTGGTTTCCGATATCCATGTTCCTGGAGCAAATCCAACTGATCAAACAGCGGAAGAGCTCCTTCTCCGCAGCATGATCTTCTGGGCACATTTGCTGGTAGATGAAGAGAGCAGCAACTTTGATCGTTTGGTGCGGGAACTTCTCGTTTCCAATCTTCAAACTGCGGACCATTTTCATGGAGCTCATTTCGCAGACGTCCTGGACTCCCGGTGGCAATTTACGGAGTTTGATTTGGTCGATGATGACGTTGAGAAAACCATTGGTGTCACTAGCTGAAAAATATATTGCTTGAGTTTTTTGTTCGAAATGACAGGAGATTTTGCACTGAAACAGCGACTTTGGTACTAAAACTGATAACTGGGATGAAACTGACGAGTGGATTGTAAAAATTTCATGTGTGTCTAGATAGGCTATTCCTGACCTTTTCCTAATATATGCATCAAAATCTGAGTTCGAAAAGTGTTCCATTGTAAGAAAGGTTTTTGACACGATTGGCTTGTATATGTTTTCACTTGCTAATTTTAGGAAAAAATATATTTACCTTCTTCTGAGATCACATGGGCAATAAAATCCTCGATGAGCTTCGAGGAATCCAGCTTGCCAATTTGGAGTCTCGCAACGAAGTTCTCAGCTTCGATCTGGACGGAGTCGACTTCTTCTTGATCCTTCTGTTGCTCTTCTTCTGCCTCCTCATCCTCGGAGTCCGACGACACAAGGAAGATCGGGTCTCCCAAACTTCCTTCTCCACGAAGAGCTTGAAGACGGCGACGATTGTCTCGTTTTCTCGATGCGATGGCTTTTTGTCTTTCCTCGACTTGAGCCATGTGGTCGTCTTCATCCAATTGCTCCCAATCAATACACGGAATGTCCTTCTTCTTCTCTTCCGTACAGCGAATGGCGAACGGCGTTTGAATTCCAATCGATCTCTTATTTCCGGATCCTCCAGACTCCTCGTCAAGATCCTCTCGAACGTCTGTGTTGGACACTTGGATGCCGCTTCCCCTGTAAACACCATTGCTGGATTGCATCCAATCGAAGTTGGTCTGGGTTCTTCTGCTGGTCTTGGGGAAACGAGGGACAAATCTCTGAAAGAAGTTTTGTTATTTTTCCGAACATTCTGTGTACAAAAACTCACTTGTTGATTGATTTCTCTGATTCTGTCTTGGATCATTTGAGAGATCGCGGGTGGAAGAACCGGTTGAGGACGCTGAAAAATTGAATTGTCTTGGTTGAAATTACATTTTCCGGATTTCAGAGAACAAATCTCACATTCAAATTTTATCACTCACATTAACAAGTGGGCCTTCTTCATTCACAATATCGGGGAGCGCCACATCTTCGGCCATTGGAGTCTGCAAAAAAAACATTGTTGCTTTGGAAGTCATAGTTTTTGATGTTCTGACTTTACAAAAATGTCAGAACATTGAAATTTTTTGAGAATTTCATTGAAAATTCAGAAAGAATTTGATATGTTAGAACTAGGGGACGGAGAATCATACATTTTTACGCGGTCTGGCCCCGTAAAAAGTATCGACGGTACATACCGTCAATCTTGAATTAGTCTGGTTTTTGTGTTAATCACGAATCAAAAAATGGACAGTTACTTTCTGGCCAACCTAATAAATTTTGGTGAAATTGACACATTTTCACTAATTTTGAACGAAACTTCGTCGAATTTTTTGATGCAAAATTTCGGAAAAACTGGCCGGAAAAATAGAAGAGCCCCCTCTAATTGAAGGGCCCCTGTAATAGAAGGTCCCTCTAGAGGTACCCTGAAACAATAGAAGGGCCGGCCCTTCTAATACAGGTTTTACGGTAGTATAAAAATGATTTTTTCTTGTCCTCCCAAATGTACCAAAAAATCCAATGTACCCTCGGAACCAATGTACCCTAAGAACTTGATGTACCCTTTTTCGAAGTACCCTTTGATGCTGGGCCAAATTTTTGTCAAAAATTCTTTTTTAATTTCTCAAAAATTGCCTCTCTGGTATTTTTTTGCATTTTTCTAGAGATTTTATCGAAAATTGTCATTATTTGAAATTTTAGAATATTTCAAAGCCTAGATTGTTGTAATCGCTAAAGTTTTCAACCCTAATCATTCCTGAACCTAGGTCACTCCACCAATTTCCACTATAAGTCAAAAGTACAACAACCATGCCTTTTTTCTGCTATCTTATCTTTTTGCGTCGCAGTCTTTCTTTTTTATCTCTTTCTAGGGCAGTCACCTCACCAATCGTCTTCTCCAGTTTCATTTTTGTTTGCAAAAAGCAAAGACTGAACCTAGACAACGGGTAGTTTTTGATTTTTCTTTTTTTCTTTTTGAGAAAGTTCGTTCCAAATTTCAACTTTTGCAGAAATGAGTTTCCTCGCCCGTCTCATTCCAACTGTTTCTGCTAGAACTGCACTCAGATTTGCATCATCTGGAAGATTCTACACCAAGAAGCACGAATGGATTCTGGTTGACAAGACTGTAGGAACCGTTGGAATCACTGATTTTGCTACGGTAGGTCAATTTGAAAAGCGAAGGCAACAAGTCTCAACTTTAGGAGCAATTGGGAGATGTGGTTTTCCTGGAGCTTCCAGAAGCCGGAACGGAAATTGAGAAAGGCGACTCGACTGGAGCAGTTGAAAGTGTAAAGGTAAGCTGTTGTTAAGAGAGAAAGCGGTGAAAATAAGAGAATGAAGAGAGATAATAGAGAGTTATGAACGTTGGCCGTTTGTGTAAAATAAGCGGCAAAGGCCCTTCACTGAAGGGATGGGATTAGATGAACTAGCTAGTGACCGGAATCGGAGTGGGTACTCATATACCCAATTCTACCTATTATGTTATTGAAAATAAGGCAAACAAGGGCATAGAGTACAATAGTCCGCATAGTGCACTTCTAATTGAGTGTTCATTTGACCACTGGTCAATACAGCGTTTGTAAAAGGCTTAGCCTGAAAATATGGACTTCTTTCAAGATGCGGATCATTTTCAAGATGCTTAGTCTGAAAAACTGATTCCTTTTGGCTTGCATGATGTATACTATGATAAGCAAGTGTTTTTGAAATTCTGGAAATTGGAATTTGTGTTCGAATAATCATTAGCAGAACCAGTCAGTGAAATATACGAAATTATGCATTTCAACTGATTTCATGGGATTTTCAAGAGCCTGGAGCTTGGCTATCAGGCTTCCGGTCGCTTCGAAAACTCGGGAAAATGTGAAACAGACCTAAATATATTGAATACTTTGCATTCATAGAATTCTTTGAAGTGTTCTACTTTTTCAGATTTTCGCTGATTTCTGAAGGATACCTCTTTTTGGCCCGGTTTCAATGAAAATGTGAAAAAACAGGTGTCCTCCAGAAATTGGCAAGTACCTAGAAAACTAGGGACTTTCAAAAAATTCTATGAACGCAAAGTTGTTGATCTAAGTCTGTTTTACAGCCTTCGAAATTTTCGAAGTGATCAGAAACTTAGCAGCCAAACTCCAGACTCATGAAAATGGTCAAAACAATCTAAAAATTGCCAAAATGGCCCCCTGAAAATAGCCAAAATTCCCCAAATTGCAAATCTTATGGACCGATACGATATCCGAGTTTTCCAAAACAGCAATCACAAGGAAGCCCTGCGCGTTCTGACGATTGATTAATTAATAATCGATCCATCAGCATTCCATTATCTCAATTCTTTCAGGCAGCTTCCGACATCTACGCTCCAGTGAGTGGAACTGTTCTCGAGAAGAACACGAAATTGGAAGACGAGCCAGGAATGATCAACAAGAGTCCACTGGAGAAAGGATGGCTTTACAAAGTGCAAATTAAGAGTGTCGACGAGCTCAAGGAGCTGCTCAACGAGGACCAATACAACACTTTCAAGGAGGAAGAGGAGGCGGCTCACTAACGCGATTATCGATTTTCTTCTTTTTCCCCTCCGTTTTTTCGGTCTTTTGGTGTCAAATGTAGATAGGCGACCATCTTCTTATGACTATCATGAAACTGATTTCTCAAATTGTTTCTTCTCTTATCAATCGTCACACTCAATCTGCACCCAGGCGCCTGTGTCGTTGACAAACGTTGATAGAAAGGCGGCAGTAGGACAGAAACGAAGAATTTTTTAGATTGATTAAGAAAAAAACTGGTTTCTCGTTCATAAATTGAACTTTTTCATTAGAAACCGCAAAAATTCGTCGAAAAACTCACAGAAACCGCTAACTATTGCGAAAACCATTGAAAAAAGACAAAAACTTCTTTAGCAATGCTTAACAGATATTATCAAAAAGATTATATATCATTTTCCGTTAAGAATCGACCTAAATTTCCATATCGAACGTGGCATATGCCAACGTTTTTCGAATGAAAAAAAAGAGTACGCAAACACTCTGCACTCGTGATGCATCAGATTCTACGACAATTGAACGGAAAATTCGTGAAATACGAGAAACAACGCGATTCAGCAAAAAATATGACGTTAATTAATTTTTAAAAAATTCAATAATCTCAAATAGTTAAGAAAAAATGTGTAATTAAACAATTATAGCTTTCGAACAAACGTTCCTAAAAATCTCCTGTCGTTCTCGGTGTGTTCTGTCTGCATGCACCACAGAAAGTGTTGCCGCACCCTCCGCCGCATATCGGACGCCACGTTAAATGACGTTTTCTCACTATTTCATCATCACAATGCGGAATTGCTGAGGAATAAGGAATATGATTGACGTGGAAAATGTTTACAGAAAAATAACAAAAAGACGGAAGTTTTTCGCTTTTTCAGAATTTTTCACTGTCCAGAAGGGTTATTGTTTACTGTCCAGAAGGGGATTTTCCATTGAAAGCGACTAGGAACGGAAGAAATATAAAAAAGTTACAAATTTGCTTTAAAAAAGTAACAAATTCTAGGAAAATTGTCGCTGATTCAGCTTTTAGCTTCTAGGCTCGTCATGAGCCCACTTATCCTTCAAACAACACTCATACAGTCGAAATCAGATGCCGTGAACAACTTCTGTGGGGTTTACCGTCCGATGCATGCTGTTGCTGCCTTCTCGAAAACTGGAATCAAAGAGAAATTGACAGAAAAATCAGTCAGGTCATAACTTGTGCTGAATATAGTTGAAATTTACCGTATTTTCTCTAATTCAAAATTTACCTATTTTCTCTAATTCGATAAAATCCAAACGAAACCGTCAATTTTGAGCTCAGTTATCTCGATTATTATGAAAGATATCAAAAACTTGTAAACTGATAAAATGTTTCTGGCTCAATGATGATCAATTCATCAGTTGACAAATAACTGCCACCTTTTATAGCATTCGAGATAATTGAGCTTAAATTTAACAGGTTGACTAACAAGGGAACCTTAACACCTCACAGACCCAGATTTTGATGAAAATTACGGAATATGTAAGAAATAGCTTATCTAGGCATATCTGAGAATTTTAGAATCCACCCGCCAATTTCAGCCGAGTTATATCAGTTTCAGTACCAAAAATCGCCTTTTCAGTGCAAAATCAGCGATTTTCAAAGACGATTTTCTCAAGTCTTAGGACGTTTCAGAGCATGAAATTTGTTGTGTTATACTTAATTTTTCATGCATTTTGGTATTTTAAACGTTTTCTCAAGAACAAAACAAATATGACTTATGAATATGAAGAACGTCTTCTCGATGACCGGATGGTGGTAGCACAATTTATAGGAACAAAGGTTTATATCTCAACGTTTCGACTTGTCAGTCATCATCAGGAGAACAATTACCTACAAAAGTAAAAATTGAGGAAAAGAAAAGTTAACCGGTGTAGAAATTTACGAATACCGAAGATAAAAAGGAAAGGAAAACCGGAAAGAAACACGAAAGGAACAGAGAAGAAGAGAAAAGAAAAGAAAAGAAAAGAGAACCATCATAATAATATGGGTGTCTATTGATTTTTACTATACACGTGGAAGAGGGGAAGAGGGGAAGAGGAGACTAGGCACATCACAGGGGGAAGAAGGAATACCGGTGGATTATAAGAAGACTAATGAGGGGATAGAGAGGGGCCGGACTACCCAAGAGTACCCATATCCGCCAACAAAACAAAGTTTTATTTTTGAATTTTTTCACGATTTTTCAGATTTCTTCGGGAATTGAAAAAAAAATTTTCTTGAGAAAAAGTTAGATATATCAAATTTTATCAAAATTTGAGCATAACACACCAAATTTCATGCTCTGAAACGTCCTGGAACTTGAGGAAATCGTCTTTGAAAATTGCTGTTTTGAACTTAGAAGGCGATGATTTTTGATACTGAAACTGACTTAACTCGGCTAAAACTGGGGGGGGGGGGCGGATTCTAAACCTTTTAGATATGTCTAGATAGGTTGTTTTTGACATATCCTGAGATTTTCATCAAAATCAGGGTCTGTGAGGTATCGAGGTTTCCTTGTAAACTATTATTTTGACTTCAAGAAAAGATCTTGGATTCAGAATCGTGCTCCATCGTTTTTTGGCAATTTAATAATTGTTTTTCACAAACTGCACGGCTAGTTTGAAGTTTTAACTTTGAAATTATCTGGTCTCTGAGTTCGCGAATTGTTGCATAAACTCCTCGCGATTTTTCCTAAAAGGCAGAACTCTATTTTCGTATAAGACAGTGTTTTTCTATTATATGTTACAGGTGACACTTTAATTCATTTTTTAACTTGCTTTACTTTGGCAATGGTGAACAAAAAAAAATAACACAATTTTATCAAGAACATTTTATGAAGATCCAATTAAAAACTTTAATTTAATAACAACAATTAATCAATTTGGAACAGTAAATGTAACCATAATGGTTTCTCCAAAATTGTGGAACTCGATTCCAGCGCGAATTCCACGATAATTGTTAATTAAAACTTTTTTCGCTTCTTCTTCTTCTGGTTCTGTTTCTATTGGTTTCAATCCTTTCAGCAAGATGTTCCAGTCCGGAAGGACATCCATATTACCCCAAATGAGCAATTTCTTCAAGTTTCGATTGGATCCCTTGACCCACAATTTGAAAAACCGATTCAAATCGCGAAGCGAGATTTCATTTGTTTCAATACTACAACTCTCCACATTCCATGTTGAAAGTTGATCCAACTTTAGATTGATTGGACGAATTAACTCCAACTCTTTCAAATTGGTCATTCCAATATGTTGCAGGGAAAGTTTCTCTTGAAGAGGGACATGATGAATTTCCATGTTTTGAGCATCGCAGAGAGACACTCTCAAAAGTTTTTGAGCGTTCAAAATGTCGTGCTCATCCGGTTCATCTTTCCAGCAGATGATATGGATGTTTCTCATTTTTGGAAATGTTTTCCGAAGACTTGGAATATCGAATTTTACACGTTCAACAAAAATGGCGACACGGAGATTGGAGAATGAGTCATCTGAGAATGAGCTTAGATGTCGAATCCACTCTGATAAAGTCATTCCTTGATTTGAGAGAATTGGTTCAAAGTTTCTCTCTTCGTTTCCTTCCATAATTTGCACATTATCCGGAAGATCATTTAAGGTCGTCATTCCTTCGGAGATTTCGGGCATTCTCAACTCGAACTTGAGAGGATAGTCGTCGATTCGCAAAGTTATCCTCAGCTGTGCTGTCATTGTTACATCAACAAACGAAATCGGTAATCCAAGAGCTCTGATCATCGAGTGCGCCTTTTTCGAAAGGAATGAGTAGAAAGTCCTGAAATCGTGTCAGCTCAATACCACGGATACAAAATTTTGAGAAAACAAACTCACATTTCACGGAGGCTCATATTTATCAGAATTTCTGTACACAGATCATCGGGAAGACGGTGGAAGGGGAATTTCCGGTTGTTCATTTTTGGTAGAAAATTAATAGACTAAAATGAGTGAATCAGAGAAACTGAGAAAAGGCAATGGAAGACAAACTGAATGAAACAGAATAGAAGACCACAGATTTTCCAGGGGTTAATCAATAAATGGCTGATCAATAAAGTCAGGTCTCGAATGGAAAACGCGTATTTAATGCAAATACGACATCGAGTGCGAATGGGAATGCACAGAGGGACAAGGTGTCTCCAGGGAAGAACTGATCCCAGAAGACAAGAAATTTTGTACCTATTAAAGAAGACATTGCAGTTGGTAGAGATTCACGTACAGTGCTCTGGTTGGGTTCTAATTTCGATATTCCTGAATTTCATTAGATGCAAAAACATTTTTACCCTGAAAATGGAAAACAATTTTCTTGGCGACAAATTTCACTTTTTTCGGATTTTTTGATGTTTTTTTTTTTCAGAAATCCGGAAAAATAGAAAACGACCATGAATAAGAAATATAAGATTTTCAACATGATTAGAACGTTTTAGACATCTTTAAAACACCGTTAAACCTGAAAAAAGGCTCCCCAATTCTCAATTTTGAGCCAGTTTATCTCGGTTCCTGATAAAGATATAAAACATTTGTCAACTGATAAATTGTTTGTCATAATGTCCCATACATTTCATCAGTTGACACATTTTTGATGTCTCTTATAGGAGATGAGATAATTGAGGTCAAACTTGACAGTGTGGGGCCCTTCTGTAATATTACAGGTTTGCGGTATTTTATACCTTATTGGTATACAATTCTGTTCATGGTATGGGTGTTCAAAGTGTTTACTGGAGATTTTAGGCTTTTTGGATTTTCCCAAGAACATAATTGTATCTCAATAAAGTATTCCATGCTCAAAAATTGGTCAATAACTCAGCCATCATGTTAAAGATGTTATTATTCACATTCATGATCGTGTTATTCGGATTTTTGAAAAAAAAAACGTCCAAACATCCGAAAATTTCCAAAACGCGAACTTTGTCCCCTAGAAGATTTTTTCCATTTTTTGAGTGCAAAAGTTCTGTTTTTCTCGGGCTATTTTGTGCATTTTACAAAGAAGTTTGACGGTTTAGTTCTATTTTGAAGTAAGTTGAGTTTAAAACCCCTGTTGACGCATTCATTATAGTCAGTATGTTGTAAAGAAACCTTAGAAGTACCTCCCTGAGTCCCAAATTTTTTAATATACCATTCATTTTTCACAGAAGCGCTCTTGTCTATCACACCCGGAATCTTGAATCAGCATCTGACTACCATGTGGAGGGATTCTTCATATTCATTTATAAACAATTCAATCACCGGAAGCATCTGGAATATAAACGATTTTCATTTTTCGATTATGCTGTCTTGATTTCTGTTTATGATTTGACATAGACGAGCTCAACTTGTTCATTGATACGTTTTTATTTGCTTTTCTCATTTTTTTTTTCAAAAAACAGGAAAAAGTCATTTCCAACCATAAGAAAATATGCGTTTTCAGCCGTAAGACAAGAATGAATAGAACTTTTTTTTTACTTTTTCAATAATTTTTTTACAGTTCTTATAATAACATAGACAACGAAAAAGTGACAATTTTTCTTTGATTTCCCAGTTCTCACAATCAGTTTTGTATGTTTTCCACAAAGAACACTTAATTTTTTGCAAAAAGTTATGTCCAGTTTCGCAATATTGCATCCCTTCTCGTTACCACGGCTTTAGGGCATAAAACATAAATTATGCCACTGACAAAGTTTGAAATGTTGCCTTTCTTTTGTTATCTTCTATTCATACAAGCTTATTAAACTTTTTGGCTTGTAAACATTTTTCAATTAAGGTTTTTGAATCCGTTTTTGTATGGTATGAAGGTAAACAATCGGGAACAATAGAAAGAGTGTCCATTATTCCCCTTTTCTGACGAATTTTTGATATTGCCAATGGTTTGAAGCACATGTTTTGAAGCCGTGACAGGCAAAAATCAAAGAGAGAAGAGCCAGTGAGACCTTGTCAAATTGTCTGATGTCACGAACAATTAATCTTGTCTGAACCATTGGAAAGGAAACAGAATCCAAGGTTTTTCTTTGTTTTTCTTTAGATTCTTTGTGAGAAGGACGATGCACAAGAAGAAAAAACGCTGGCACAGCTTTTCGAAATTAAATTATTTCAGTGAGTAGTCACATCCAAATGTGGGTTTTTTGCACTTTTATTTTGGTTTTCCAAGTGGTCTTGTAAGAGTTTCTACAGAGAACTGAAACGAGAAGGACAAGCAAAGGATAATGAAATTGTCTTGAACTCTTTGTCCTAACGTTTTTCTCTTAAGATTCCGTCCTGTTCAGTTTTAGCTAAATTTCAAAGAAAAAAGTTAAATATTAAGTGGGTTAACCGTGTAAACTGCTAACCTACTATACCTGAAACACAATCTCGAGCACATTTCATTGATAAAATCAATACTGCGAGAGAATGACTCCCTAATTATTTTTCTTTGAGCCAATTTATCTCTGTTTCTGGTAAAAATGACAAAAAGTGCTCAACTGAGAAACTGTTTATCATAATATTAGCTACATTTCACTAATTGATCACTTCTTGATATCTCCCACATAGACCGAGATATATCGGCTCAATGTGGACGGTTTGAAGAGCATTCTCTCAGATTTATTACGATGTGCCTCTTTCAGTGGAAAATAGCAAACTTGGAACATCTACAAAACAAAGTAGATTTTGGTAGATAAGACTGAAAATTGTTTGGTATACTAGACAAATGTATAGCTTCAATTTTGTAGTTGACAAGTTTTTTGTAGAAGTCAATCCAAAGGAGATATACCGCTAGAAACTAGCCAAGTGCCAAAATTTCCAGAAATAGCCCTGAGTTCAGTGTGGTGTCATTTTCAAGCGGTTTATCTTATTTAGATGAGCTTGTACAAAAAAGTGGTCAACTACAAAATAAAAGCTCTATTTTTGTATAAAAACTCTGAAAGGTTACAGGCTCACCAAACAAAATTTTCAATATTTTTTAGACATTCAAACTTAGCTACTGTGAACACTCTACTAGAAGCATTCCTAAATTTCAACTTTGAACTGATATATCTCGGTTTCTGTGGGGAATATCAGAAAATGGTCAACTGACAAAATGTTAATCATGTTATTGACAACATTTTGTCAATTTTCGGTTTCTTGTTATCTTTCCCAGAAACCGAAATATATGCGCTCGAAGCGAAAGGTTTCGGGAGCATCTGCGAATGTTTCCGAGATGTCAGTTTTTAGTGGAAAACGGCAAACTTTGGCTGTCTACAAAACAAAGTAGATTTTGGTAGATATGATTGAAAATTTTTTGGTATACTAATCAAATGTAGAGCTTCAATTTTGTAGTTGACAAGTTTTTAGTAGAAGTTTCCCCGAAGAAGTTATCCCTCCTGAACTTGACCTAGTTCTAAAACTGAGTTCAGTGCTGTGTTATTTTCAAGCGGTTTATCTCAGACAGATAAACTTGTACAGAATAGTGGTCAACTACAAAATTAAAGCTCTTTTTTTGTTCAATAAGCATGCTTTTTTTCAGGCACATTAGACAAAATCTGCCATATTTTGTAGTCGTTCAAAGTAGGCTACTGTATACGCTCCAATAAAAGACCCTTAACTTTCAACTTTGAGCCAATATATCTCGGTTTCTGTGAAACCTATCAAAAAGTGGTCAACTGATAAAATGTTCATCCTGAGTTTAACTACAATTTCTGAGTTAGTCATTTTTCGATATCTCTCACATATAATGAGATATATGGGCTCAATGTTGACGGTATGAAGAGCATGTTTCCAATCAACAATAGCAAACTTTGGATATCTACAAAACATAATTGATTTTGTGACAAAAAATTGAAATTTCTTTCGTATACTAAACACGCATAGAGCTTCGATTTTGTGGTTGACAACTTTTTTGTAGAAATCCATTCGAAGGAGATATACCCCTTGACACTTTTCTCTGTCAGAAATAACACAGAGTTCAGTGCGGTAACACGTTCAAACGGTTTCTCTCATTTAGATGAACTTGAACAAAAATGTGATCAACTACAAAATTGAAACTCTATTTTTTGTTAAGTAATGCATTTTTTCAAGCTCATTGGACAAAAACTGCCATATTTTGTAGTCGTTCAAAGTTGGCTACCGTGAACTCCCTTTTAGGATGACCCTCTTGACTGTTAACTTCGAGCCAATTTATCTCGGTTTCTGTAAGACCTATCAACAAGTGATCAACTGATAAAATGTTTATCCTGGTATTAGCAACATTTTCCTAGTTGACCATTTCTAAGTAACTTTTACAGGAACCGAGATATCTGAGCTCAAAGTTGAATGTTGGAGGGACATTCTACCGAGGTACTGTACTTTTATGAATATTCTGGTGATGACCCACTTTTTGACAGTTTACAGAAACTGAAGAAAGAATATTTTCTCCAAATAGTTTTCTCTTATTCTCGCCTAGTGTGGATATACCAACAAACCCCTCCATTCCAATCACATTGTTGCCGTTTTCTAAATGTGAAAACATTTTCACACCCTGCGACCAGTTAAATCGAACTTGAGTTCTCCAAGATGCTATCTATCTCACATTCCGTTTCAATTCATCACTCGTTCTCTATTCTATCGCCTTCATCAATTTTCTTACTGTCTTCTTACCAGCGCACCCATCTCTCTTTTTTCTCTTCTTTTTTTTCAACATGTTGCTTTTTCTGTTGCACCCCCGTGAGTGATGGAACATTCTTTATGTATTACTGCAGCAGAACCCATCAATTGTCTATTTTTCTGTTCTTCTGATCAGTGTCAGACAGCCAACTGTCAGAAATAAGACTGATAGATTAAAAGATACTTTTCAAAGTTTTTCTTCCAAAAACGGAATGCCAGTTCAGAGTCAATTCAATCTTTGATGGATTGATGTCCTAGATTGTGAAAAAAAGAAGAGATTTTTCCAAACTATTGTCTGCGATTTTTGGAAGAAAGTTCCTGACATGAAAGATAACGAAGTTTTTCTGCAAAAAGAAGAGATGTTGAACTTTTGTTTAGTTCCGGGTGGATAATTGAAAAATTGTTTCTTTTCAGTATTATGACATCAATTGTTCAAAGTTCTCCTTAAAGTTATTTATCTATTGTCCTTGTTGTCATATTAGCTTCCACCTAAGGATGTTCGGAATTTCAAAAATTTTGATTTTCAGAATTTTCAGAATCTCGGAATGAAAAATTCAGATTTTCCGATTTTGAAATTCCGGAACTTCGGAATTTGTGGAAATTCATATTTGAGGTAGAAATTTCAAATTCCACCACAAAAACTCTGAAATAAGTGAAAAATTAGAAGTAATTCTGCCCGAAAGCAGTGTTTTTCGCGACATACCGTAGTCTAAAACCCTCTAATTCCAAAAAAAGCTCGGAAATATTCCGGTTGGAATTTTCGGAACTCCTAATTCTGTACAGAACATTCCTGAACATAGCTTCCACTCAGGGAAGTTCGAAAGGAACTTTTCGGAATTTTTCAAAACTTCAAAAATTCCAATTTTGAAATTTTGTGATTTCGGAATTTCGGAATTCCGTTAGGAACATCCCTGAGCTTTTACCTACAGTACCGGTCAATAAGACGAACATATTTTCAGTTGGCATTTGAATATTTTAACCATTTTCAAGAGTTTACGGATCGGCTGTCATGTTTCCAGTTTATTTGGAAAGATTGAAAGGGTTTGGTCCGTTCTTGTGGTGAACAAAAAGGGTCCCTCAGAAACCGGAAAATAGCTCAAAAACTAGGAATTTTCAAGAAACTCTGTGAAATCAAATCTAGATTTGTTTTATATACTGCACAGTTTTCAGAACTATCGGAAACTGGACAACCGAGCTCCAGACTCCTGAAAATACCAACATTCAACTGAAAAAACCCTTTTCTAAATCTTCTTGACCGGTACTGTAGTTCCCCATGATTTCAAAACCAAAAGATCATTGTCTTGCGGAACACAGTCTCCATTACCCGTGTAATAGATCAATCAGATTATCACCTCCTTCCGACTGTTGTAATTCGGTTACGCATATAGCATAAAATGGACTTAAAAGGCGGGATGCCGACGGCCCGAGGCGCCGCCGTCGGCATTGTCATCATAAGAATTGAAAGGGACCGGTTTCACGTCATAAGCAGAGAAAACAGTGGCGGTGGTGGTGACTATGAGACAGACACAGAGAGAAGGGAGACTGATGCCCTTTTGAGATGTCTGGGGGGGGGGGGTGGGTTCGATTTGCAACACTCACCCACAGACAATTCATCGAGACACGGGGGGTTAGACAAGGTGAGGAAAGTGAAAAAGTTTGAAAATGAATCGGGAAAGGTGTCTGAAGGTTGTCAGACATTTCACCTCCCGGCTGATGGCACTCAAACTTTTCATTTTATTCGGCCGAGAGAGATCACTTTTTGTCAAGGCTACTCTCACTTGGATTGTTGCCAACAACAGCTGGTCAAATAGTTGAAAGACGGCACTTTTTTTTGAAAATCGTGGGAGTACTTTCTGTGAGAATCCTGGCTTAACTGAGCTAGTTACTAATATCGGTTTTTTGGAAATTATGATGGAATCCGGTTAAATCTCTTCCAGCATTCATGTTTTGGCATCATTCATATCAGATAGCAGTTTTTATCAGATCAAGAACTCGAATTTCCCTCTTATTAAGTTGTTTCTTGTAAAATCCCACTTTCATTTTGAGCATCCTTCACAAATTTTGGACTTTGTACCCCCGAATTGCATTGTTCCCCGTTGAACCCCCAATTTTTCGTTTTGCACAGTTTCTTATGACTTTCCTTGCACAGTTTTTCATGACTAATAGAAATGGGAAGACATTTGCATTTGCAAAGATTCGATTTGCAAAGAAAATAATGAGAAAAAGACTGAGGGAGATAGTGATTCATGGAAAATGGGATACTGTATTTGCACTAATAGAAGCCTAAACTTTGGGTACTATTTGAGCTCAATTATCTTGGTTCCTGAAAGAGATAGGAAAAAATTGTTAACTGATAAAATATAGGCTATATCTTGAGAAATATATTATCAGTTGACAAATTTTTGATATCTTCCGAAAGAGCTGAGATAATTGACATGGAATGACTCCCAAGTGTTACCCTCGAAAAAAATCGAGACCTATATGGTTGGATAGAGCGTAAAAAGTTATCTTAGAATCCAAGAGGAATAGATGATAAAAAATTTTTATAAGGAGTTATGGACCAAAACGTACCAAAAAAAGCTACAATTTTCAAAAAATCATAACTTTGTCAGTTTATGCCCGTTCGTTAAAATTCAAAAAACAGTAGATAGATAATCAACTAAACTTTCAAAAAAAAATTTTCTTGATTTTTTTCCTATTGATTGGAATATCGATTTTTTGAAAAAATCAAAAAAAATTTCAAAATCTCAAAAATCCCAAGTTAACTTTTTTTCTCATTATGACCATTGAATTCAGCACACTTGATTTACTATAGGAACATGTCAATACCCCGGGGGAAATCATGCTCACACAAGTTATGCCGAAAAATATCGATTTTTGGCACTTTGCTGCTTTGCATTCGATGTCCTCGGCGGCCGGTATAGAGAGGGGCATACTTCTTTTTGTGGTTTTTACATGCGTATCGTTTATCTTAAACGTTTTAAGTAATATTCTGCGACATTCAACACCAATTATGCGAATGCCGTCCCATTTCTTAAAATCGTCACTTTGAAAAAATCAAAAATTTGACATGTAAACAGGCACATCTATCTTCAAACTGAACGGAAACAGTCAAATTCTTTTTTTAACATAATCAGAAGAACATAATCTTATCAATTTCTTGAACAGAATTTTGATTTAGGTCCTCGGAATGAAAATATTTACGATTATTAGAGCCTGACCCCTTGTTTTGGCGAGGTGGTACATGTAAACAAGCACATCTATAGTCAAACTTGGTGGAATCAGCCAAGATTTTGTTTTAACATAATTAAAATGACAAAATCTTATCAACGGCCTGTACAGAATTTTGAATTAGGCCCTAAAAATAAAAATATTCACTGATGATGGGACACCTCTTGTTTTGGACCATAACTCGAAAACGAGAAACATTTTTCGAAAACTGTAAATGCCATTCGATTTAAAATTAAAAACTACCTGTAGACAAATGTTATTGGTTTGTTCCCTATGGTCTAATTAGGTGAAATGAACGATTTCCGAAAGGTATCCTATCAGTTTTGGATTATCGAATTCGACAATTATCTGTCATACCTAATTGCACCAGGCGGACCAAACTAAAATTATTTTTTTAATAGTAATTTTTAATTTTAAATCGAATGGCATTTACAGTTTTTGAAAAAATTTTCTCGTTTTCGAGTTATGGTCCAAAACAAGAGGTGTCCCATCATCAGTGCATATTTTTATTTTTAGGGCCTAATTCAAAATTCTGTACAGGCCGTTGATAAGATTTTGTCATTTTAATTATGTTAAAACAAAATCTTGGCTGATTCCACCAAGTTTGACTATAGATGTGCTTGTTTACATGTACCACCTCGCCAAAACAAGGGGTCAGGCTCTAATAATCGTAAATATTTTCATTCCGAGGACCTAAATCAAAATTCTGTTCAAGAAATTGATAAGATTATGTTCTTCTGATTATGTTAAAAAAAGAGTTTGACTGTTTCCGTTCAGTTTGAAGATAGATGTGCCTGTTTACATGTCAAATTTTTGATTTTTTCAAAGTGACGATTTTAAGAAATGGGACGGCATTCGCATAATTGGTGTTGAATGTCGCAGAATATTACTTAAAACGTTTAAGATAAACGATACGCATGTAAAAACCACAAAAAGAAGTATGCCCCTCTCTATACCGGCCGCCGAGGACATCGAATGCAAAGCAGCAAAGTGCCAAAAATCGATATTTTTCGGCATAACTTGTGTGGACATGATTTCCCCCGGGGTATTGACATGTTCCTATAGTAAATCAAGTGTGCTGAATTCAATGGTCATAATGAGAAAAAAAGTTAACTTGGGATTTTTGAGATTTTGAAATTTTTTTTGATTTTTTCAAAAAATCGATATTCCAATCAATAGGAAAAAAATCAAGAAAATTTTTTTTTGAAAGTTTAGTTGATTATCTATCTACTGTTTTTTGAATTTTAACGAACGGGCATAAACTGACAAAGTTATGATTTTTTGAAAATTGTAGCTTTTTTTGGTACGTTTTGGTCCATAACTCCTTATAAAAATTTTTTATCATCTATTCCTCTTGGATTCTAAGATAACTTTTTACGCTCTATCTAACCATATAGGTCTCGATTTTTTTCGAGGGTAACACTTGGGAGTCATTCCATGTGAGCCTAAGTGGACGTATAGGATAGATCTCTAATAAAATCACACCCGATGTATGCATTTTGAGCTCAATTATCTCGGTTCCTAGAAGAGGTATTGAAATTTTGTTAACTAATGAAATATTGGTAAAATTATGATGAAAAATTTATCAGTTGATAAATTTTTGATACCCCTCGTTGGAACCGAGATAATTGAACTTGAAGTGCAAGCACAGGCTGCTCGCTCTAATAAAATCACACCCTATGGACTTTGCGCTCGATTATCTCGGTTCCTAGAAGAGATATTGAAATCTGGTTAACTAATAAATTATTTGTTTTGTTAACTAATAAAATACTATAATAAGGAATTTGATTGTTCCCAGATTTTTAATACGCTCCAATGGAACCACGATAATTGAGCTTAAATTGAAGGTATAGGATAGGCTTCTATGAAAGCAAAACGGTATCTGGTTCTCGATCAAATATTCAGATATCCCCAAATTTGCATTCAGTAATCCTCATCTCCTGAACTATTCCTTCCCCTAAACTGCATACATGACATTTCTGACCATATGCCATTGTAGTCATTCTAGGACTTATGCATACTTAAAGATCCTATGCATACGACTCATCTCTCACCCATTACCCAGATGAAGACATGCCGTCCAACCCTTCTTATTGTTTCAGGCTCTTCTTATTAATAGTTTTTTTGTCTATGAATTCCTTTATTTGAAAAGTGGATCAGTGACAGACGACAGCCGCCCCAAATGTTGCCAAACTCCACCGTAATTAGGTATAATTTGAGCAATTAGGTGTGACAGATGACTTCAAATTGGCAGCGATTGTTATCGTTTAGTAGTAGGAGGAGTTTGTTTTTTCTCGGGAATTTTTGGAGAAAAATTTTTTTCAAATTTTCAGGAGACTGAAATACTTGAAACGTCTCGGGAAAGTAAGTACTTCTGGGTTTTGAGCTAATCTCAAGTTCAACAATTTCAAGTGAAGATACTCCTTTTTGAGCTGGTTCACTTTTCAGAGCTTCCAGCGAGTTTGAGGAGTCTGTTTCTGTTAATTTTTTCATTTTCCCGAACCAATATTATCCAAAAATTCATTTTTCATTTTTTTTTCTAGTACCTGTTCCCTCTTTTTTGCCAACTCTTCCCTTCCTTCCCAACTTTTTTCTCTTCCTGCCAAAAAAAACAACGGACGGTTACTGAAGGAGGTTGGGGTGTCCCGTCTGGGGGTCTCCTCCGCCTGTATTTGTATTTCACTACTCCCGTGTATTGGAAGACAGGCAAAAAAAGATGTATGTGTTATGTGTGTGTGTGTGCGTGTGGTTGTTGACCGAGAGGACGAGAAATGCAGCCAGCAGCAGCAGCCCCAAAAAAATCTGTCTTCCTTCTCTCTCGCCCTCCTATCTGCTTATCTCTGCTTCTCTCCGTGTCTTGACCGAGAGAGAGAGAGAGAAAAAATACGAAACTTTTCGAAATACTTGCCACACACGAAAAAATGGGAGGAGAGAGTTTTGACTTATGAAGGCGGGGAGGTCGTGGTGGTAGCTGAAGATGATCATTTTAGGATTCCCAACAACACAGTGTTGCATTTTCATCGAGGACTGACTTACAAATCGTTCTCCTGGAAAAGTAAGCAAACATCATTTCCGACGAATCGACGTTTAATATTCGCCCATCTCTCTCTCGCCATTTCGCAGCAGAGGGCGCCCTCCCTTCATTTTTTTTTGAGCTAGGAATCTGTATTGTTTCTATTCCCCTGTTTTAGTTCTATAAACATGAAACATCAGATCAGCTGACTTAGGTGTCCGATTACCTGAACTTGGCATAAAAGTGCAAACTTAGTACAGAGGGAACTGTTTGTCAATCTTCCACTCATAAGAACGCATTTACTGGTTTTTTCGCTCGCTTTGTTTTCTTAAGAACTCCTCTTTGAAGTAGGCAGCTTTCTCAGATGTTTGTGACGTGTTGTGCTTCTTCGGCTAGTTGGGATATTATTCTGCTAGAATGGATCGAATAAGAAAGTGCAGGTGTACTGCTAATCGGACCTAGACTAATTTCCGATTCATAACTCTGCTCTTATCATTCATTTTTTGGAGTTAAAACCTGATTCTTCCTTTCCCATTCCGCTGATTGCACATTCTCTCAAAATCTTCACACTTTTCTTTTTTCTCTCCTACAAAAAAGATATTTCTTATCTCGGAAAATCTAATGCAAACCTGCAAAATGCAGATTTCTGCGTCGTTAAAAAAGCGGCCCAGCCAAACCGTTCAGACCGATAAGATCGGAAGATCGCGGTGGGACAAAGCGTCTCTCTAGAAAAAGGGGAAACTATCGTAATCCGACGCATTCTAAAGATATGCGCTATGAGACGACCTGTTGACGTAAGAGACAGTAAAAGGGGAATAGGTGTTCCTTTGAAGTTGATAAGTCTCCCAGAAGGATTACGTTAGGAGTGTATCAATTTTGGCCACTTGGCTTTTTTAGTTTTGAGGATGTGAGAATTTATTTGACGATTTCTAAGGTTCTTCGAGCTAATTAATTTCTTAATTGTTCATTTTTCAACGGTTCGGTTATCTCCGAAAGTTCAGATTTTCAAACTACATTCCAACCAAATGAAAAGCTCCAAAATTATAAAAGTAGGTCACCTTCATCTAGAGCTAACATCGTTGTACTCCCCCCTGTCAACGGACCCGACCCGTGTCCGCCCATCTCAATTGATTTACGGCTTCTTTTACGACTCCCATAGATCACGCGCCTCCTCCGGTATTCCGTGAGATCAGGAAATTTGTATCAGTTTAGGTTTAGAATCTCACACATTGCCAACTAAGAAGACATAGGAAATGTCTTTTGACTTAATTATTGGGCATTTTGACACCTTTCAGAAGTCTACAGCTCAGCTGTCAAGTTTTCGATCACTTTGAAAACTTTAAAGATTGTAAAACAAACCTAGATTGAAAAGTTTGCTTTCCCAACACATTATGAGCAGTCCCAGTTTTTTAGATAGTGGTTGATGTCTGAAAGACACCCTTTTCAGCCCTTTTTAGTGTTGAAAATCAGCTAAAAAGTGGTGTCTTTCAGAAATGGGGATAGCTGAAAAACTTAAAGTTTTCAACAAATTCAGTAGACACAAGGTTTTCAATCCAGGTCTGTTTTCCATTCTCTGAAGTTTTCAAAGCGATCGAAATCTTGACAGCCGAGCTACAGACTTCTGAAAATGCCGAAAACCGACTAAAAACTCGATTTTGTTCATCATATTGACCTGTATTGTTCATCAGTAACAGAAAAGGTACTGTACCTAAGAAATTCCATCATTTTAGGTGATTTACCTTTTTTATAGGTTCGGTTTTTCATTTTTTTAGGTTCTAGTTTCCCTTTTTAGATTCGGTTTTCCACTTTTTTGGTTCGATTTCTCTCATTTCCTGATTCTTCTCTCTTCTCCAGACATTTTTGAATTCCATTGTTCCCATTATCAAAGAGCCTTCTCCCTTTCGACAACCAAGCTCCGCCCCTTGCCTTCTGATAACCATAGAGAGTGGTGTTATTGAATAGGCTCCGCCCCCAAGTCTCATTTTTTGTGTGTCCCCCATTCACTCTTAGTTTTTTCGACACCCCTCTCCTCGCCCCTCAGAACCGTCTCTCTCTCTCCCAATTTTGATACGAGACGCAGACATTTTCCATTTTTTCATCCCAAACTCTTCCTTCTGATCAGTTTCGCTTTTGTCCTTGACAATTGGCTCGTCATTGTGGGGGGTCCTGCCCTCCCTCACCACACCCACTTTTTGTGATGGCGGTGGTGGTGGCGATGGTGATGGTGGTGGTGAAGGACCCCATCTTCTCTATGTACACGAGTACGTAAGTGTGTATGTGTATGCACAATTCTTCTTCTTCTTCTTCCTCTCTCCTCTGTTGCCCTTTGAATGATAATAGAATTGGGGGTTGCTGGGGTCGTAGGTGCCATATGGCACGGTTCTTATCAGTCTCCCTGTTTCCTTTCTTCAAAATGTTAGTTTGACTTTTTTTTGAACTGCTGTCACTAATGATGTTTTTTCTCGATTCTTCTTCCCGATCCATTTTGATCTCTGAAACATAGGACATGTGACCTTTTTTTCTCGTGCTATCTTGTCTACCACCTTCCATATGATTCTTCGTTGTTCTTGCTATCTATCTATTCATAAACATTTTCGATTTTCTATCATTTTTCCAGCTTGGGTCCCCCTTCTTTCTTCAACTTCTTACTCACATCAAGTCTATCAAATCATAATGGCCCGTCCAATTGTACTCGACTCTTCGTCTTCTTCATCTTTATCGTCGACTCGTATGCAATCGGCTCCGATCAACATCGCCTATGCCAATAGATATGATCACGCTTCATACGTTGAGCAATGGCACTGGAACCTTCGTCGCCAGGAAGACATCAGTGATGACGAGGACGATTTTAACGCCGAGCAGAACCACCAGACCGATTCTGATGAAGACGATGTATTCATGATGTTGCAAGACGGATTCTCTGGATACATGATTGAGGAAGCTCCATCTACTTCTTCACGTGTGCTCCAACCAGCTGATGTTGCCAAACCAGAAGATGACGTCACTACCACCGCCACTCCAGCTGTTGCCGAACAAAAAACACAAAAAATGACCTCCGAGATAACGCCAGAGACGATTGCCCAGATGAGTGAAGACGTTTTCGAACAGCTGTTGGCTGAGAACGAGCTCCAATTGCGACAACTGATCAGCCGCGTCTCGAATCGCCATCTTGTACTCAACTAGACGATTTATCTTGTCTGTCTAACACCGGTGAGTGCATATTACAACATGGGTCTCAGCAGGAGACGTAATTCAGGATATAGCGTAACTCAAGAGGTTTATTATGCAAATTGTGGGAGTTTTATGCAAGAATATGTTGGTTATGTAATATTAGCATAGCGATGGGAACTTTTTTAGGGATACTGTAGATAGTGTGGATACTGTAAATACTGTAGATACCGTAGAGGTAGCAAAGGTTAATAAGATCTACAAATACCTTATTTTCGGTAGATTTTTGGCATTTCCAGGATTCTGGAGCGTGGTTATCAGGTTTTCGATCACTATGAAATCTTAGGAGGGTAAAATAGACCTAGATTGGAAACTTTGCCTTCCCAGATTCCTGAAAGCCCCTAGTTTTTGAGCAATTTACTGATTCCTGAAAGGCACCTGTTTTTTCAGGTTTTCGATATAAAACAAGCCAAAAGGAAGGTCTTTCAGAAAACGGCAAAAATCTGAGAAACTAGGAACTTTCAAAAAATTCTGTGAATGCAAAGTTTTCAATCTAGGCCTGTTTCATACTCTCCGAAATTTTCAAAGTGATCTGAAACTTGACAGACGAGCTCCAGTCTCTTGAAAAGCTAAAAATCAACTATACCTTATTGACTACTACTGTAACTTGAGAAGTTTATTATGCAAATTGGAATAGTTTATGCAGGAATATGTTGGTTATGTAATATTAGCATAGCGGTGGGAACTCCCTTAAAAGATACTGTAGATAAATAGTGAGAATCGTTTAGAGAGGGACTACAGTAAACACTTCGTTATCCCATGATTGAGTATCCTCTTTTTCAGATACCGCCATCCGTATTTGCTCTTCTGCGCCTTTTTCCATCAAATCTACAACACCATCTACATCACCCGAAACATTTTCATCAACTCACCCAACCGTTTTGCCGACAACATATTCTTTTTCTACTAATCCCTTTGACCCCCGTTTACTGCTCCCCGTACCATTTTGACCCCCTCTGCTTTCTATCTTCTGTACTCTACTCCTCAATTGTATCCTGATACCTTTCCAATATGCTTTGTATGACCCTTCTCCACTAAATCTACCCACATTTGACCCCCCCCCCCGTCGCTATTTTTTGCCCGTTACCTTTTTGCCTTTACCGCTCTCCCGAATCCATATGTATTATTAATCTCTTGGGAGGTTCCCAACTGGGGGAATCGGCTTCTCACCTTTTATTGTCTGGGATTCTTTCCGTATTATTTTTCTTCGTATGGGAACTGTACGCCATCCTCTGTCATCAGACGCATACATATAATATCTATATATATTTGGGACCTAGAAATTTGTATAGTCACATCCTGTGTAGCAATCCATCACTTCTTTCCACCACCCCGTACTAATCTCGCAAAACTCAGCTATATCTATGGATATTTTGAAACCATTCTGACTCTATATTTTGAATCATTTTTCTATTGGAATAAACTTCTAAAAAAGGGAAAACATGTTTTGTGAACATATGATTGGTGTCACAAGAGTTGCTGATAAGAACTGTTGAGTGGTTCCTGGTTCAGATATTGGGAGAAATCGAGAGACAAAAACTGTTCTCTGCCGCCGAATAAGAGTTCGTCGACCCTGAGTGTCTTGTTGACAGCCGGAGAGAGAGGAAAAGAGAGATGTTGCGATGGGCGAGGCATGTGCCCTTTTGACAGGTCGTCAAAAAGGTCCCGTGGTTTTTTGATCTCGAAAGAAACTATGGTTTTTTTATCAGCATCTTGTGACTAGACAATGTTGGGAGAGCAGATCAGTCTTGTAATGTATTCAGAAAAAAATACAGTACATTTTCGGTTATTTTAGCATGTTGGAGGAGCGGATCAGTTCGGTTCTGTAATCAGAAAAAAAGTATTTCGACTATTTTCAGGAGTCTAAAGATTGCCTCTCAAGTTTCCAATTACTGAAAATTTTGGAAGGTGTGAAAATGACCCAAATTGAATACTTTGATATCACATAACCTTTTGAGATATTCTAGTTTTTCCATTATTAACAAATTTTTGAAAAAAAATGGCTTTAGGTTTTTAGTACAACTAGGGCTGAACAGAGCACACTACCTTTTCGAATTTTTCAGACAGTACAAAATTTGGGGCTCTGAATGGCTCCGAATATCTTTTGACCCTTCAAATTAGATTTTTCTGTGTTTCAGTTCATAAGGTCCTCAGAAATGTAGACTTTTTTGACATTCTTGACGGTCTTTAGAAACCTGAGGTAGTAAGGTAATCAAAATCTACCCTAAAAAGGGGCACTTGCAATCTGAAAGTTTCTGATCACTTTGAATCTTTTTAGGGTGTAAAACCGACCTAAATTGAAAAATTAGATTCACTGAATTTCTTGAAATATCATAGTTTTAGCTGATTTTTGAAAACGACTATTTTTGAGCACGTTTTCGTACTAAAATCGTGAAGTGTTCAAACTTCCGATGCCCTTTTCAGAGGTTCCGTATCGGAACAGTCTGATTCAATAGATGTTCTGACTCACGTGGCCGGAAACTCGTCTTCATACCCTTTGTATTCGGAAATTTGAATTTTTTCTCTTTCTCTGTCTGCAAAAGTTTAACCAAACACTTCTTCCGGATCATTTGGCGCCAGTTTGGAATCACAAACACACACAATATTGTCTTCAGACACCCACATAAAACGATTATCGGTGTCACGTCATTATGGATAATTGAACACCTTCAGAGACTCTGCCGCCATACGACTTTGGGAATCCGCTCAAAGAACGCAATCACGTGATTTTGAGGGTTTGAGACTATTACGCTATCAAATAGTTTTTACACATTTACGCTTAGTATGTCTACCGCATGTCGTTCACACAGACGTAAAAATGCTATTATCAGTTCTTATCACTAAAAGTAATAAAAGGAGGTAGGGGGAAGACAATGATTAGAGAGGAGACAATAAAAAAATTGAATTTGAAAATTTGAATACTTCTGATTGGCAGGTGTTATTTCGAACTGTCTTTGGATGGGGTGATGTGTGTGTACAAGGAACTGAAAATACTAAATTTAGATATTGGACCGACCGAGGGATTGGAACTGAAACTCTTTAGTTGACAGTTATGATTATTCCAATTCAGACAAGCCCTCTGTTATCTGCCTACTGTATATACTTTGATATCCGTCAACTTTGAGCTCAATTATTTCGTTTCCTGTAAAAGAAATCACAAACTTGTCAACGGATAAATTGTTCATCATGACATTTCCAACATTTTATTAGTTGACCAAATTCTGATTGCTTTCACTGAAATGCATATAATATAAAACTCAAAATTGGCCGTTTAGATGGACTTTTTTCAGAGAAAATCCACTTTTCAACAAATAAAGGTCAGCTGTTTTACCGGTTGTTGCATTCAAAGAAGAACCACATAGGAAACCTATTGAAAGTTAACAATGTCACGCACAAAAAGGCAACAAATCAGCACGCTTCCGTTTCACATAAAACAAAATAAATTGATGCCTGCCCACACATTCTTGATACGCGTTGTAGCAGAAGAGAGATAATTTGACTACGGTGGACAATGGATGGGATTCCAGAAAATTGCTTGAAAAATTCTTAATTGCATTGGATTTCTCGTTCTGTGCATGCCAAGTTTCTATCTATAATGAATCACGCGATTTTCTCATTTTCCACTTTTCGTTTTCTCGAATTTTGTTTTATTTTCACCGATTCCTGATACGTGTCGTAACAGAAGAGAAAGAATTCCACTACGGTAGAATAATGGATGAGATTCCAGAAAATTGTTACTAAAATTCCTAATTAACATTGGATTTGCTCGTCTCCCGCACGCGATTTTCTCATTTACTACTACGTTTGCCTCTTCTCTGATTCCGTTTTTTCCATTCCATGATCTCTATCGTGACAATGACACTTGGCATCCGATAGTTTGTACTTTGTAAAAAACAACTTCCAAAAAGTTCGTTTCCATTTATCAGACGGACAGCTGTGATGCGAAAGAGACATGTGACACCGACTAATGATAGACAGTTGTCCGGGGGAAAAAATGTCTGGAGGTCTCCTCAGATTGTTTTTTGATCTTGTTGAAATATCCTTGAAGTTTGTGGGTTTGGAAGGGGAAAGTAGGGGATATGTTTTTGGAAAATTTATATGAAAAAGAGAAACATTGTTTTGAAAAGTAACAGAAGTGCTTATTTGATGAAGCGTCAAGAAACTTGTGATTTTCACGGGGTTCTCATTAGTAATTTCAATTCACAAACCGAAAGAAGTTATTCACGCTTGGAAGCATATTACCTTATCCGAAGATATCGAAGACGTATTGTATTTGGCCCACGGAGTATCAATCATTTTAGTTATACATACATCTGAGATGAACCATGTCTCTTGGGCGAAAAATGCCTGAAAATAGTAACCTCTCTTGTTACTGGGTCAGGAAGTGTTGAGGACGATAGCCAACTAATAATTTCTAAAAAATATCATAGAACGGGTGGAAATTGTAAAGACCATTGAATTCCCCGATTCTCCAAAAAGCAGTCCCTATAAAACTCAAATAGTCGATCCTCCTGAAAAATATGATTTGAAGAAAAGTATCCAATTCTCTGAAAGCTGGCCTGCGACCAAACATGAGTCTCATCCGACAAAATTGAATGTATCTTTGATACGCTGAATTGGCTATTTCAAATTGAAAATTGATAACTTTCTTATGGCCAGTATTGCAATTTTTTGATCAGTTTTTTTTGTAGTTTTAATTATAAGTTGATTGAGGCTAGTTTTCAGATGTTGTTCATTATTATAAAGAAGTGCATACATATATGGTAGCGCAGAATAATTATGAAATACCATGAATTGCATATGAGGAAGAATAAAAATACTATCGAAAGACCATATGGCTGATATCCCATGTTTGTGGTGAATATAAAAATATCAAGCTAGGAATTCTTCTGCCATAAATATTAGAAAAAAATGTTTGTTTTAAATGATAATAGAAAAAAGATAAAATACTCAAAATCATGGTTTGTCTAATGTGTCGTAATTGAAAATGAATGAAGAGTTGCTTAATGGATTAATATTATATTGAAAATTTCCATGTTGTTGGGCACAGTATCCCGTGTTCTGAAAATGATCCTTGAAATTTCAGAAAATTGTGTTAATGAGCTTACATTTTCCTGGAGTGTCGAATAGTCAGAATTATTGTAGTTTTTAGTGGATGGTTCCAAACCATGACTGTTCCGAAGATGTCTCTCAAAGTACCTGATACACCTGAATCGTTTCTCGCAGCCAACAACATGACAAAGAAGAGGTTTCTGTGAGCAACAAGTTTGCATAATATCTCATTTTCAGAAATACAACTCACTTTTGGATGCTCCTCGCTCATATGTGTCGATTTCTCTTTAAATCTTTCAAATGCAGCTCCACAGACAGCACAGGAGAATGGTTTTGTCCCGGAATGTTTTCTCATGTGGCTGTACAAATAACAACGTCTAGGAAATCTTCTGTCGCATCCGGGCTCCTAAAAATTCACAGTTTAACAGCATCATCCAAAAAGTTCAGACTCACTTCACATCGGAATGGTTTTTCTTTTGTATGGTATCGTATGTGAAATCTTATAGTGTCCCTATTGTCGATTTTAACACAACTACATCCTTCCCATAAGCAAACTTTGAAATATGTTTCTTTGTTGAATAAATGAGAATCGACGTGTTCGAAAAATTCCTGAAATGGTTTGAAATTCTGATTATCATTGAACAATCATCTTCATTGCTCACCAATTCATTCGTGAAACTGAGTCCACAACGGTTCCATTTACACACCACAGGAAGTTGATTTTCATGTTTCCAAACTGCCCCTGAATAAAGTTGCGCTCTATCTAGTACAGATGGTGGACGACCACGGGAGATTCCCTGAAAATAGAAATTTGAGAGGAAATTTATAGAAGTTTACGAACGTATTTGGTTTGTGATATTGGAGTCGATTCGGAAGTCTGTATTTCCACCTTTATAGGTTTTATTGGCTGGCTTACATAATGTGTGAGTTTTCCTGAAAACAAATAGAACAATGCTCCAAAAAAGTGAGATATACAGCGGTTTTGACTAGGAAAATGATTGGCTTACCGTAAAACCAATAGAAGGTCCCACTAACTTTCAAAATTAAGCCCATTTTTTACGGTTACTGTCAAAAATATTTCTTAAAAATTTGTGAACTGATTAATTGTTTATCAAATAATCAGAAGTGTTGGCCAATTGACACATGTTTAATATCTCCTATAGAAACTCAGGTATTTGAGCTTATACTTGGTAGTGTGGCGCCCTTCTATTATAGGTTTTACGGTACCTGTTTTTTGACGTAAGCCAGATTTGTCGTTTATCAATGGGAAATGGTTGTCTTCCGAAATCGAAGGATCCAAAACTTTTAGTTCCATTTTCGCCTGTTCAAACTTGATTTGGTCATGGTTTGTTGGTTCCATAGGGACCATGATGTTATTTTGCGCAAATTTTTGATCGGTATTCCAGTAATAAAGATCAGCTTGAAAAAGATCTTGATGACAGTGCGACGCTGGATTCATGGCATCATGATTTGAATATATAGGTGGAGCGTGTAAAAAGTTGCTATTCTGCGAGAAGGGCATACTGTAGTCAAATGGTTGGTAGGATGTATGATAATTCATGGAGGCACCCGCTTAACATCAAGCTGTTGTAGTATCAATAGTAATATCGACTTACTTCTTTCCGAAAATAGGTATAAATAGGAATTAGATAAAATATAAAAGTGTATATTATAAACTTATGGTTGGAATGAACAGATTACTTTACACTTCATATAAGCCAAGGTCACTTCATTTCCTGCGAAAAAAAGATAAGAATCTATGAGAAAAAATGAAAGACATGGGAGGTTAATCTCGAGAACATTTATTCGACTTTTTTTTTGAAACTTTTTGATGGGCGAGGATAAAAGGAAATCGAAAAAAATTAGAAAATCTTCTACACTATTTCCGAAATGTGATGAAAGTGATCCTGTCAAGTTTCAGGTAATTACATTGAAAATCTACCTGTAACGAAAAACTTGACAAGAATTCTGGTGTTTTTACCGTCTGACATTATGAGAATTATCAACAAAAAATGAAAATCAAAATCTATACTTTTGTAGTAACCTTCTTCTGTAAAATTACCGTTTTTTGGATAGAACCTCACTCAAACGGGGAACTTTGAGTTCATTTATCTTTATTTCTGGTAACGATATTAAAACTTGGTCAACTAATAAATGACGGTAATATTATGACAAACAATTTATCAGTTGAAAAATTTTTGTTACCTTGTGCACAAATTGAGATGTTTTCACTCAAAATTAACGGTTTAGGTATGACTTCATTATGGCGACTACGGTACTCCCTCGAAGAATACGGTACTTCCCAGAAAAAGTTCTACAAAAATTGTCAATGAAAATTAAGGGACAGAAACTGATTTTGAGAGTTCCTTTTTGGGTTTTTGTGTGTACTGTGGACCTCCGATCTTTGGCATCTTTAATCTGGAATGACTTTTTTTTCTAGAGTTTTGGGTTTCTTTGGAATAGTCTGAAAATGCTGTAAAGGAGAGTGCAAAAACATGAAATTTAATTTTTCCAAATTTCGTATACATTTGTAGCTAATTGGAATATGCAGGTAAAAATATTTTTCCGTAATTTTGTGTATCATTTACCGTATCTCCAAGAAATCCAGCCAAACCGTCATTTTTGTGCTGAACTATCTCAATTCCTGGGATAGATATCGAAAAGTTGTCAACTGACAAAATATTTGTGATATTATGATAAAATTTTTAGCAGTTGACAAATGTTTGCTATCTGTCCGAACATTAAAAATAATTGAGCTCAAAGCTGACGGTTCGGGTGGGCTTTAATGAATTACGGTATTCAAAGTTTCCAAACTATACCCCAATCATTTGGAATCCCTTTTGAAACGTTGACGGCCACCCAGATCTTCAAGGCTATACATCAACACGGTGTCGAGTAAAAAAGATTGATTGCCAATTGCAACCACCGGTGACATGTGTGGACTTGGGTTAATAGCGTTGAAAATCGAAATATCTGATCTTATCTCCAAATGTTGCATTCTGTAACCATTTTGAGTGTAAACGGAGTCAATTGTTTTATTCATCGGAAAAAATATTAGGACAATGGTAGATGCTAGGTTTGACCAGATGAAATTTTGTGAATAATACAAAACCAACAGTTTTGTAAAACTAGGGAAGATCAATGAAGAGGAGAAGACAGGCAAACGAGAGAAAAACTGGGAAAGTAATCATGAAAAAGGTCGAGGATAAGAACAGAACATTAAATATAAAAAAAATAAAGACAGAAAATATATAAGCAAAAAAATAAAGTATGGCAAAAAGCTAGATGAACCTGTGAACTAATGCTAATGAACTAAAAGTGTGAAACATATCTAAGAGACATACACATTAATCGGGAAACAAAAAGGGAGAATAGCAAAACAGAAATTTCTGTTAATAAGAACAATATTTTAGGATTATCTGAAAACCGAGTTTCAGTAGCTAAGATTATTCGGTTTTTATATCAGAGATACTTGGAAGAAGGAAATTGAAAGGAGAGTTTACAGGAACACTGGAATATTCGGTTGAGAGTGTTAACGTTTTGCTAGACAGAATTTCTAATAGAAGCGGTGGCTGAGAGACTTTCTCCAGAAAGTCTTTGCGGAGAGTTTCATCAGCAATCACAAGTTTGAACGCCTCAGACATCGTTGTGTTAAGGATGTGAGCAGTTTTCATAGTTAAATCCAAAAATGAAAGCGGTGGTGAAGCGAGTGAGGTGGTTGGTAGTATGGCCGGTGATGCAGACATGGGGAACAGCTTTGGTGGTGTTGTAGTCGGCTTGGGTACATAATTGGGGTTTTTTATCTTGAAAAAAAAAACATAAAAATGCACTTATTAGTAGAGGTGAGTAGTGTCAAATAAGCTAAATTTAAAAAAATATGATAAGAAAAATTATTCGAAAAAACTGGCATTTCAGAAGATGGCGATTCGAGATCTCACCGTTCTAGCAATATTTTCTTTGTTATTGTGAGGCGATTGTCGTTTAAAACGATAACGACCAGCACGAAACTCGTCCATAAACTCTGCATGGCACTTTTTGAAATGTTTCCTCAAGGAAGATGGATCAGTGTAGCGTTTTATGCATTCAGGTCCCATGCATACGTATGGTTTCTGAAAAATCACTGACATCGTTTTGAACAGATAAATCTCGCTTCTTGTAAATTATATCAAAAAGTTGCAAATTGAAAAAATATTTGTTTAATTATCATAAACATTTTATCAGTTGACAACTTTTTGATATCTTTGACAGGAGATGAGATATACAGCTCCAAAAATGAGGAGAAGTTGTCCTTACCTCATCCGAGTGAGTTCTGTTAACATGTTTGGCGCAGTCCGAAGCATTCGTAAACTGCTTTCTACAAAGACTACAAGAATAAGGTTTTTCGCCGGTGTGAGTGCGGAAATGAGTTTTGAGATTCTCTTTCCGACTGTATCTTTTGTCGCATACGGGAAACTGAAAACTTCTTTTCTAGAACATTGTGTGGGAAATTTTGTTTCTTACGTTGCATTCGTAGGGCTTCTCTCTAGTGTGCTTTCTAACGTGTGCAAGCAAGAGGTAGAATTGAAATGGCTTTGTGGTTTCCAGACAACCATCCCATTTGCAGTGTTGCACAGTCATGTCAGACTCACTCATATGAGTTCGAACATGAGCATGGAACAGCTGAAAATAGCTTAATGTACAGTACAGTCATTGAGTTGCGGTCATTTTGATCATTTTCGAAAGTGTGGAGCTCAACTGTTAAGTCTCATCCCACGTTGAAAATTTTGGAAGATGTGAAATATACCTAGAATAAAAATGTTGCATTCACAGATTTTTTTCAACATGCTAATTGTTTCAGATTTTTGCTGATTTTTGAAAGTCGGCTTTTTTCACATTTCCAGCTTAAGAACGGGAGTCAGTCTCTGGGAAATCAGCAAATAGCTAAAGAATAAGTCCTTTCGGAAAACTCTGTAAATACAAAGTTTTTAGTTCTTGGTCTGTTTCACACCCTTCAAACTTCTCAAAATGATTGTAAACTTGACAACCGAATTTTAGACTCCTGAAAAAGGAAAAAAATGGCTGAAAATCAACTGAAAAATACGTAAATAATTTTTCTAGCAAACTCACCAATTCATCTGTAAATTGTGTCTTGCAACCATTCCACTCACAAACTCTAACTTCGCCATTTTCCTCATTATTTATCCGTTTTGTCTGTTTGGCAAATTTGTATGTTCCTGGTGGACGACCAATAAGACGTCCCTGGAAACAAAATCAAAATGTTAATACTAGATTTTCTCGAAAAGCACACTCACATTCTTACTGTAACGTGGGGTTTTCTGATTAATGATTGGAGGCTTGATATCAGTAGGAGATACTTGATCTGGGATGGTTAGCAGATCCATTGGCTCAGATTTGGTTGGAAATAGTTTTGTGCTCAATGATTCCATAATTTTGGAAAATTCCGAAGTCTGAGCTGGGGAATTGAACAAAGGGAGTGACAGGTTTTGGTTCAGCACATTGAATGAAGCGCCAGGAGATTCCAAAGTCGTAGCTTGTGTATCACTAATTTCTTCTTTGACAGCTTCCAATTCAACTTTAGGAATTTTGAAAAGATTCCAGCTTTGTACAAGTTGCAACGGTGATTGCATATTTGATCCCAGACCTTGTAGTTTTTCAAGCATAACATTATTGTGGCTTGTTGTAAGAAGTTGATCAACGCTCAGAAACGCATGAGGTTTCGGTCCGAAGGAATAAGGCGTAGGAGTACCGCCCATCATAAACTGACTAGACTCCGTTGTCGGGTTCATTGGAGCGAAATTGAATGCACCAGTTGACACTAAATGATAAACTGATCAAAAATGGGTATATGAAAATTATTATTTGTCTGCTTGAAATTCCCAAGTGGACTATGTTTTCGAGGTTTTTTGTTGAGAAAGTGGCTCATGAAAACAAAACACCCGGTCAGAAAAACAATCACATGAGTACAGAAACCGAAGCAACAGGAAATACAAAATTTCAGAGGGATATAAAAAAGTGGGGCACAATATTTTTCAATAACTACCGTAAGACCTGTAAAAGGGCCTATGAACTTGGCACAAATGAATTTATCCAGCTCCCTATGAACGATATTTAAAAAAAACTAACCTTGGTTTGGTGCAAAGTTTGGATTAGCCACGTTTCCTAGAATAGGTGCAGAGTTATCTGAAACGTTTGATTATATTTTGCCTGACATTGAGTATTTTCTAGGATTACCATTCATAGAATTTTTACGAAGGTCAAACCAAGTGTTGTCCAGGATATTTGGCGAATTCATTTCTGTGGGGGTGTTTGGGTCAGAATACATGGAGCCAACTGACAAGCGAGATGAGGGCGTGAAATTGTATTCGGTAAGCCCTCCTATCTCAGGTGACATGGAGGTATACGGAAGTTTGGATCCAACGCCATCATTATATAACATTTTATCTGTGAAGGTTTCTGGAAAGCATAAAATTTAAAATGAAAAATATGGTGAGGGTCGACAATGTAATTTATGAAGTACGGAGACAGACTCATGATCATTTTCTTCGGAAAATAGTTTTTTTCTTTTTAAAAATCAACGAAAAAAAATGAAAATTGAAGGAGGTTAGTTTTTTTTAATCTGCCTCTTTTTGTGAAAAAGGTCGTTCTATGTTTACACTAAATACTGTAAACACTCTAATAGAACGTCACCCGAATCGTCAAATTTGAGCCTAGGTAGCTCATTTTCTGTTGGAGATATGAAAAAATGGTCAACAAATGGAATATAGCTAATATCATGATAAACAATTTATTAGTTGACAACTTTTCGATATCTTTTTGGAAAAATGAGATATATAGGCTCAAAATCGACTGTCCGGGTGGCGTTCTATCATAGTGTTTACGGTATCTAGATATTCTAAATAATGTGCCTAAAATGAGTTTTTTTTATTATACTCTTTTTGAGCAAAAATGTTCAGAACGGAATTAGTGAATTCGAAACACTTATTTTCCGACCATTTTCGAAATTTTTCCGAAAATTTTTCTCGAAATTAACAATTTTTGGATTACGGTATAGGTTGGAAATTCCGGACATTGAATTCGTGAACAAATGCAGTATTCCGAATATACATAATTTCGAAATTCGGAATTTTCAAGGTTCAAAAAATTTCCGAAAACAGTTTATCGCCTACATTCTCCTTTTGGAAAACAAATGATTTTCCATGAGAGATGTTTATGGTTATGGCCTCAAATGAAACTGACCAGTTTTCATTGAACTTAGCCGACTTTTTCTTTTTGCTCAGTCAAAAAATTACTACTTTCCGAACCAGACGAAAATGACTAGTACGAAAAGAAAATTGGTACTACAAAAGACGGCTCGTAGACCAGACCACAAAAAAAGTAGAGTGCAACAAGAAGTACATGAGAACATTCATCAAGAAGAAAACTGCAAGAAAAGGTTGTCTAGAATTCTTTACCAACCTTTTACAAAACTTTTTTAAATTTCTGAAAGAATGAGTGACAAGAAAAGTAAAAAATCCGTTTTTTGAATGAGAGAAAGGAATTGAAAATTGAGGAGGAGGAGGAGGAGGAGGAAACATATAATATGAGGAAAAATGAGAAAATGACATGACATATGAGTTTTTTTTTCGCTGTAGAGCTCTCAATTAATTTGTTTGTCTTGCTCGATTTTTTGTTTTTCCAAGAAACTGAAAATTCTTAAACATTCAAAAATGTATGTCAATAAACAACAGATCTGCCGAATACAAAAAACTGTTTACCACTATTGTTCATCGTGGCAATTAATTCTGTTGTGAGGAAAGGGAAATTTGTGTTTCATGAAAAAAAAAGCATAGAAAGAATAATAATTTACCTCGCAGATGAGAACGTTTGCCGTATTGGGAGGTCTTGTTTTTGGGGTGAAAGATTGAATGGGAAGATACCGGTGTCAATGGGAGAAGAAAAATGGGATTCTAGGAGAATTAGAGGATAAGTGAAATGAAAAATTAGAAAAAGGGAGGGAGGAGGATTTCGGAGGTTTTTTGGAGCCAGGGAAAAGATTTTTGAGTGGGTGACGGTGCTGATGATACAGTAACTCAACCGATAAGACAATAAGACATATAAAAATGTGGTTTCCAGTTGAATCAGACTATTTACATAAGTCTGGAGCTCGGCTGTCAAGTGTTGTTCACTTCGTAAACTTCAGAGGGTGTAAAACAGACCGAAAATGAAACTTTCCATTCACAATATTTTTTGAATATTCCTCGTTTCTAAGCTATTTGCCTATTTGTGAAAAACAAGTTTTTTGACGTTTCCAGTTCAAAATCGGGTCCAAAGTAGGTGTCTGTCGGAACTAAAAAATAGTTGAAAAACTAGGAATTTGTGGATAATTCTGTAAAGGCATAGTTGTCAATCTAGGTCTGTCTAATTTCCTCCGAAACTTTCAAAGTTATCGGACACTCCACAGCCAAGCTTCAGACTACTGTAAAATGATCAAAATGATCGAAAATGGTAGTGTATGTTTCAGCCAGGGATTTCAAATTTTCTAGACGCTACTTGTGACCATAGTTGCAAGCAGCCCGGCCCGGGCAGGTTGCGGGCCGGATGATAACTTGTCTCTAAAACGAGATATTCAGACGGTTTTAGTACCAAATGATAGATCTAGACAGGGCCCATCACCTCTATATCATTTGAGGCGGATTCCGGTCAGATAACATGTTGAAAAGTGTGTTTGAATGACAAAAAAAATCTGATTTTTGTCAAATTTGTCGAAAAATGTGATTTAAACACATATTTTCGACATGTTACCGGAGTAGGGTCCGGCTCGATTGATGTAAATTTGATGGGCCCTGTTGAGATATTTCATTTGGGATCAAAACTGTCTGAATACCTTGTTCTAGGGAAAAATTATAAGCTGGCCTGTCGTCTGATTAGCTGGTACTAGACCTTATTAGCGTCGCGGCACTGAACAACTTCCGCATGCAAAATCGAATTATCAAAATGTTACTTTTGAAAAGATTTCAAGAGTAAGAATTTACTGAAAATCTAACTAAACTATAAAACTAAAAACTTACACTAAAAAATTATCTAACAGTTTAGCAGCGGCCTATGTAGAACAAAATATTCTCTCTTCTTCTTATTAGAAGCGTGGGTCTACCTGTCAATTATTGGTAGGGAAACGAAAAAACTGTTTACGCTGTCATATCAAATTAAGCGCAAGTAATCAAAAGAAACAACAGTTAGGATACATGGAAAAGTTTAATGAAAAGCTTGGAAAAAATTTTAGCAATAAACAAATTAAACCAAAATCTATATTTTCACACCTCTACAAGAAAAAAGGTGATTTATCGGACTTGGAATTTTCTACAAACCTGTTATCAATTTTTTCTTTTCTCGCTCGTTTTTACCTCACAGAAGGAAATAGTTTTGGAGGTCAGAATTCTCCCACCATCGGACAGTAGAAGATGAATGCAACACACACAAAAAGAAATAATTCACACATTAGTTAAAAAAGACACTTTTGTAGTTCGTCTAGACTACCCATGCGTGTGAATGAGACCTAACAGATCAAAAAAATAAATGAGCACTCTTACGAAAAAAAAGCAAAAAAAGTGCACGCGGTTATACAAATCAGGAGATTATCTCGTGTGGTCGTAGACTGCAAGATGTGCTTTGATAAAGGGGGCGGGGCTCCAAAAAAACACCCCGAAAAAAATTATGTGGGGTGGCAATTTCCGGACAACCCCCCTATTATGATGTAATGTGGCTTTTTAACAAACGTTTTTTTATTCTGAATATATTTGGAACGGATATTGGAAGGACAATTTAAAAGACAAAAATTGAAAAAAAGGAAATCTTGGATGAAGAATTAAAACAAATAGGGAGATGGAAAAAATGACAGAAATGCGGAAGATTAAACGAGATTAAAAATTTTGTTCTTTTGGTAAAAAAAAGATTGTGTAACTGCCTAAAATTGTCGCCCTTTGCGTTTAAATCCATGTCTTTCTAAATCCTAAGGGTTTTCAATTAGACAAAACGTCTTCCATAGAAGACAAGATCGGTAATGCTTTCTTCGAGACGAGGGATCGGTGTATGACTTGTCGCAGCTCGGAGCTCCACATGCATATGCTTTCTGGAATATGAAGAAGATGGAAAAATAGGTATAAGTTATCGGACATTAAAAAACAAAGGCCTGTTTTTCAGTTCTAGTCATTTTCAGGAATCTCGAGATGGACTATCAAGTTCCCGATAACTCTGAAAACTTTGAAGAATACAAAAACAGATCGAAATTAAAAAATTGCATTCACAGAATTTTCTATAAGAATCTCATTTTCTGTGAAAGATGTCAAAAAGTGGTTAACTGATAAAATGCTGCTAATATCATGATAAAGATTTTATTAGTTGACAACTTTTTGATATCTTCAAAAAGAAGTGAGATATAAGGCTCAAAGTGGACGTCCCGGGTGGCGTTCTATCAGAGTGTTTACGGTATCTAATTTTTTATTGAAATGACTGGAAAACGGTGGAAGATTATTAATGTAAAATGAAAAACACATTTTTTGAAGTGAAAATAAAACAATGTGATTAGAAAATACGGGAAATCAAATGAGATTTTTCTACATCTTATTGGCCAGTACTGTATATTACTTACTTTCCCCGAATGCACATATTTTTCATGGCTCACACAATCAGACCGAGTTGTGAATCTTTTCTTACAAAACCCGCAATTGTGTGGTTTCTCTCCTGTGTGAATCAGTTGATGAGCTTTCAAGCTTTGCATTCGCAGAAAGGCTTTGTTGCATCCAGGTTCCTGGAAATGGCATGCTTGTGAAAGGGAAATTTGTGATGCAATCCTGTATTTTTCAGCCAAATTCGAAACACACAATTTGATTTTTTTTCACTATTTTTTTTATTTTCTTGGTTTTTATGTCTGTTGTAACTTTCACGAGACTCTCAAAAAACTTAATCAGCGCGAAAAAAACGGATTTAAAAAAGCGCGGCCTGTTATAAGTATGGTAAAATGGGTTTTCTACCAAGGATTCAAAATTTTTCCGTCTAAAAATTATTATACCTTGCAACGGAACGGCTGCTCGTTGGTGTGTCCTCGAACATGACATGCAAGTTTGTACACCGCATCAAACGGCATTTCACGAGTGCAGCCTTCCCAGAAGCATTTCTTGAGACCTTGATCTTCACTGAGAATATGCAGTCTAACATGCTCAAAGAATACCAGTGGTTCATTGAACATTTTCCCACAAGAATCCCATCGACAGAGCAGTTGCTCATTATTTTTGGATTTTCTCATCAAACAGCTAGATTTTTCGTATGTGCCAGGAGGTCGGCCAATTTTTCGTTTCTGCAAAAAAAATTATATAATGATTTTCGCATATTTCTAATAATTGGTACCTTGTTTTTGGGTTCTTGATTTTTTGATGGCTCTTGTTTCTTTTCCGAGGTTCCGGTAGAGTTGCACAAGAATATGGATAACGGTTTTTCGTAAAGGATGGCTCTTGAGTAGGACCTTCTTCGTCCTCGAGGAATCTCATCTCATTCAGATCTTGATATATATCGGTGTGGCTTAATAACTATCTCATTTAGTTACTTAAGATTCAAGATTCACTCACCATTATATCCATCACTAGCCGTATATGAAGCATTGCTCAGGTATGATGAATGCAGTACAACATCAGAAGTTTGGTACGATACGCGTCCGTTGTCAAACAAAGACTGCATTTCATCTGAATAGGAATTTTCGTTTATAAAACTTATAGGGTCACGGGCAGGTCAGGGCCATGCCTGACCAAAAAAATCTTTTTCCAAATTAAAACTTCAATAATCCGACTTACCCATACTGCAAGCCATGGGACTCAATGCTTCAAAATTCGTTGGTGGAGAGCTTGAATTACTTGGAAAAAGTGGTTCATACAAAGTTGGGCTAGCTGGAGCCAAGTACGGTGGGGATTCCGGACGAATGAATTCATTGAGAGTGGTGTTTGGTGTGACACCCGTAAATCGGTTTACAATGTTCCAGAACATTCTGGAACACTTTTCTTTAGGGATGAATTCTGCAAAACTACATTTTTTTCTAGAATTTCTAAGATTTTAAAATAAATGTTTGACAGTAGTAACACGTTTTAGGATTAAAAAAACCGCAACACTAAACAAACACGTCTCGACAACAATATCTAAACTGTTTTTGCGCTTTTTTATCAACCCCTTATCTACAGTGCGCGTCATAATGATAGCACCACCCCATTTTTTGAGGTTTTCAGAAAAACGAAAAATTTTGTAGAAAAACGGTTGACGCCATTATATTCAGCATCCCAAAAAACCTGTGTGTCCCCAGAATCCAGTGCCAGTCAAGTGTTTTAGGACTACAGTAATCAAAAGTCTCTTTGCACACCGCGTCATAATGATAGCACCACCCTGGAAAACGGAAAATCTCATGTTTATTTGAAAAATAAATTGAGAATATTTTGTTGGAATTCGTTGAAATAGTCTTTAAACAGACTATTTTGACAGTCTGCACAAAAATTTATGTCTCTATTCAAGTTTTAGAAAAAATTATTTTCAGACATTTTTGTCATTTTTTGGGTTTCTGGAATAAATCTTGAATAACTTTGCTCTTGGGTAAATTTTTGAGCTGAAATTTATAGGAAATATTTGTTCAATGGTCTGGAGTGTCTACTAGCTGCTTTCATGCTTTTCTGAGTCGTCGTTTGTAATTTAAAGAAAACCGAAATTTCGAAAAGAGCCTTGAATCTCGGTTTTTCTGATTTCTTTTAAAAAACTGAATTAGTCCAGTGAAAATTACTTCTCTGTACGAAATCATAATTTATAAACGATTTTTGTAACTTAGAACATCTTTTGAACGTTTTACACTTATTTGAAAAATTTTCATTTTTGGCATATTTTTTCAGTTCAAAGCTCGATCTCAATTATGAGATACCAGAGCTCATGAATGCCTTGAACAATTGCAACATGACCACAAGCATGCTCAAGATACTTCCTTTAAATTTCAGCTCAAAATTTCACCCGGGAGCAAAGTTATTCAAGATTTATTCCAGAAACCCAAAAAATGACGAAAATGTCTGAAAATAATTTTTTCTAAAACTTGAATAGAGACATAAATTTTTGTGCAGACTGTCAAAATAGTCTGTTTTAAGACTATTTCAACAAATTCCAACAACATATTCTCAATTTATTTTTCAAATAAACATGAGATTTTCCGTTTTCCAGGGTGGTGCTATCATTATGACGCGGTGTGCAGAGAGACTTTTGATTACTGTAGTCCTAAAACACTTGACTGGCACTGGATTCTGGGGACACATAGGTTTTTTGGGATGCTGAATCTAATGGCGTCAGCCGTTTCTCTCCAAAATGTTTCGTTTTTCTGAAAACCTCAAAAAATGGGGTGGTGCTATCATTATGACGCGCACTGTATTTGCCAAAATGTTTACGCTATCAAATAACGTTCACCAATAAAATGAGAGAAACGACTAAAACAAAAAATCAAAAAACGTTGCGAATCATTAACTTGAATTGAACATAATTCATTTGAGTTTTATTTAAAGGATTTTATCAGTAAAAATTGCAACAATTGAAAAATGACGTTGCTACCAGTATTGTAGATAAGCCATTTTCGCAGTGAAAGTGAATTTGCACTTTTAATTTTTCATAGAATATATGAGTTTGAAAGACTGATTACACGAGGTGCTGTAGAAAGGTGAACAAAACGCAACATTTGCAATTCGTTTTGTTATAAATCACGATTTCGGTAGTAAAAATTGTTAATCCAGTTCGGTTTTGAAAAAATGAATTTTCTATTTTTTTTTTCGCAAATCTAACAAATTCAGGGTCTCATATAGATATTTTCAAATTCGATATCTCTTAATTTTCCTTTAACATTGATTTCATTTTTGATGAAATCATTGCCGGAAATTCCACTCGTTTTTTCAAACTAAACATGTTCTTTTTAAACATGAGACTGTTTCGTCAATGCAAATTGAGATTTTTTAAAATTTTATTTGTGAGCAAACTAAATATAATACAATGAGATTTCGCATAACCGCAAATATTTTCCACCTTCAGATTGGTTTGTAGATTCTTTATCTCATTTCCTGTGAGAGATATGTATGAAAAAATGGTCAACGGGCGAAACACCAAACAAAAATTGCAATTTTTTCGGTTTACAAAATGTTGATATCTTTTACAGCAACCGAGATAAATTCGTTCAAAGTTGAAAATTAAGAAACTCATTCTATTAGAACATTTACGGTAATTTAACAAAAATTGTAATAGAAAAAATACAACTGCTAGGAAAATCATAGATCATGTGAAACGAAAAGAATTGCTCTATTGTAAAAAAACAGAAGATGTGAATTTCTCACAGAGCACAAAATATGAAAATTCCTGAGTTTTTTCTGAATATAATTTTTGAGAAATGTAGTTTGTTTTTTTTTTCATTTCTAAATGTATTTTCAATCTCTTGTTTTGAAGATTAGAGGATTCAAATGTTTTATTGTTCAATATAAAATTATAAAAATTAGCATGATTTAATAATTAAGAAAAATCCCACATTAATAAAGAAAACATAAATTGTCACTAGAAAATTGAGTAGCATCATAGTATCATGAAATTGGCTATTCTCGATGAAAAATTTAGTGCTTGGAGCTGTAGAAAAGGATATGCTTGTTATTCTTGTGTATCTTCATAGGAAGACTCCTTTAGTGTGTAATGAATATGATTCACATATTCGATGATGCTTTCTCCGGGATGATGGGTCACTGTACACTTTCGAGCAGTTTGGAGCCTCACATGGAAACTTTTTCTGAGAAATCTCTTTTTTAAAACTTAGCAATTGGAAAAAAAACTTACTTTGCCAGAGCACACGCGTTGTTCGTGTTTGAAACGGTCTGAGGAATCATGAAACGATCTACCACACGTTTCGCAAGAATATGGTTTTTCTCCAGTATGAAGTCGCATGTGGATTTTCAATCTATCTTTTCGAGAGTACGCTTTGAAGCAATCAGGCCACTGAAAATTGTTAAATTGTTTCTTAGCAGTCCCAAATATAGTCCCGGTTAATAGGATAAACAGAAACCTGTTTTTCAATAGATTTTCGGTCATTTCACCGTTTCCAGAAGTCTGGAGCTTTGTCAAGTGTCCGATCACTCTGAAAGCGTCTTATGGTGTAGAACAGACCTAGATTAAAAACTTTGCATTTACAGAATTCGTTGAAAATTCGTAGTTTTTCAAGTATTTGCCGATTTATGAAAGACACCTTTTCTTACTATGTCAGTACCAAAATGGGCCAAAAAAAGGTGTCTTTCAGAAATCGGTAAATATCTGAAAAACTAGGATTTTCTAAAAATTCTGTAAATGCATAGTTTTCATTTCTGACCTGTTTCACACCCTTCAACGTTTTTAAAGTTATTGGAAACTTGCGCTCCAGACTCCTGAAAATGGAGAAATTCCACTGAAAAACACGTTTTCGTCTATCTCATGGACCGGTACTGTATATACCGTATTTCCTCTAATAGAAGCCCACCTCTATTTGAAGCCCACCTCTAATAGAAGCCCACTCCGCGAGGTGCTTCGAAAAATAGAAGCCCGCCCTCTAATAGAAGCCCATGGGCTTTTTCTCAACTTTAAAATTTTTCAATTTCTGATCTACAGAGTTCTTGAATATTGAATTTTGAGATTCTGGAATCTCAGAATTTCATAAATCCCGAAATTTGGAGTTTATGATTGCAGAATGAACACATCACATTAAAAAAAAACCCCCGAATTTCAGAATTCTTAACTTCCGAATTGTCAAATTTCTGATTTTATGAACAAAATTTGTTTTGAAAATTTATCGTTGAAAAATAGAGGCCCACCCTCTAATTAAAGCCCACCTCCAATAGAAGCCCACCCTGAGAGAGAGGTTGAAAAATAGAAGCCCATGGGCTTCTATTAGAGGAAATACAGTAATTTCTTACATCACATGCAAACGGGCGTTCGTTGGTATGCGACCGAGCATGAATAATAATTTCACAGTTTGTGTTGAACGGAAGCATACATCCTTCCCACAGGCACATTTTATACAAATCTCCCTCCACGATCACATGTTTTTGAACGTGTCTGTAGAACGCCTAAACCGAAAATTGATTATTTATGAAAAGTTTGAAAACCAACATTTGTGCTGTTGAACCTCCTTCCGCAATGATCCCATCGACAAACTATCACCGTATCACTGGCTCTCTCTGGTCGTAGTATTTTATCAGAAAATGTCCGGTTGTCCGTTTTGTATCGATTCACTTTCTTGTTCTAAAAAATAACAATTTACAGGACTACCGTATAATATTTCTTACTTTAACTTTGGATTGAACTGCAGTGCCATTTGTCATAAATGTACTATCAGGTCCCTCAATCAAAGTTATAGGTTCTTCTGTTACACCGTATTCTGGTATCAATGTTGGCATTGATTGCAATAAATCTTCCTGCTGCCCTGAAAAAAACAGTTATCATAGAGAAGAGAAAAATTCCGGATTTTTAACAGAAGACACAGCAAAGATGAAAAATTTTTTTAACCCACTTACCTGGATTCACATCTGCAGCCACTGGATATTGTTGATAATGATTCTGATAAAAAAGATAAGGATCATCTGAAAAAAACCTTTTTTTTTCATTTAGACAAAAATTGAGCTTACTCATATGCGGGTTCATTGGAGCTACATGGTTATAACCATTCATTTCAGTATTTGTGGAATAAGAGTAGGGCACCGCTGGCATTGGTGGAGAATATTGGGACACATTTGGAAAGTTTTGATATCTGGAGTCTTGATACGTAAAGTCCACATTCTGGGTTAATTGAAAATCGGACCATTCATTTCTTATATCCCGTAACATCTGAGATTCTGTAGTAATAGATGAATAGTTTTGATACGCGAAAAGACTATGAACTATTTTCAAATACATGAAAAATTGATTAGTGTTCTAGAAAACGTAAGAAATTTCTTTTAAAAGTTTGAAACAAAAAAAGAAGAAGAGACCATCGTTGAAAAGACAGTCTCTTGGTATGAAAATGAAAAAAAAATCGAACCGTTCTCAAGGTCAATCTATAAATGGAAAGAAACACAAGTAAGACACAGATAAAAGACACTGTGAGGTGAAAAAAAATTGGATGATGAGAGACATGGAATGCGACAATGGCGAATGTACTGTCGCTACGTAAAAGGACAAACGAAGAAATCGTTTAAGAAATGTGATACACGTTTCAAAAGAGAGGAATAGAGAGTGTTTGATAATTTTGTTCTGAATTGTTGATAATTCTATAGGAAAGTATTGATTTTACAAACTACATTGACGTTGAGAAGATTTTCAAAACTTTTATCGATTTTACTTATCAGAAAAATGTTCAAACAAGCTAATACACCTTTTGCAAGTCGGACAAGACCCAAGTTTTGAACATTTCCTGCTAGCTTGTTGTAAATTATAAGAGAAAAAAAAATAGTCAACTGACAAAATGTTGGTAATTTTTTAATAAATATTTCAGTAATTCATGTATTTCTCTTATCTGTTATACAAACCGAGATAATCATCCTTAAAAGAGCAAGTATGGAGTATTTTGAGCATTCGCAGTAGGTTGTGAATATCGCAGTTTACACTACATTTCAATTTTGAATGTAATTATTTCAATTTTGATGAAAAATATCAAGGAACTATCCGCTCAAAAAATTTGGTAATAGTCTGGCAAATTTCTCATTAAATGACATATTTTCCTATTTTGAATAGGAACCTCACATTCAGATAATTAGATATCAAAAATTGAAAAATTAAGCAACTTCACAAAACTAGACATACATATAATCACTTTTATTATCAAACAAGAAAGCATTTAATTCGTATTAATACCATTCTTGACATCTGATGCTTCTTCCGCCTTTCGTGAGTTATACATTCTTTTCCAGAGACAATTTTTCAGATGTTTTTCGAAGGGTGCAAACGACTTATACGATTTCATGCATCCAAATGCGTCACATTTGTATTTTTTCTGAAAATATAATTATAACCTGAATGTGTCCAGTACAAAAAAAAACTTACGCCATCCGAACTTGAATGATTTTCATGGTTTGCATATTGAGACCCGTTTGCAATTTCTTCTTTGTCGGCACCAATCAGTTTATTATAACCGCAACTATGATATCTGACTTTCTTTTTGAACAGAAAAATTTTGTTGCATCCTGGTTTCTGAAAAATGGTTTTTTTGGTTTGTCGACTAATTTAATTGTCTTACATCACAATGAATTATTTTATAATTTGTGTGTGTCCAAACATGGCCTTCAAGCAGTTCGATTGAATCAAATGGAGATACGTGCGAACAACCTTCCCACATGCAATACCTATTTACCCGTCTACCAACGCAATGCTTCTTAATGTGGGTGAAGAATTCCTTAAGAATTTCTGATTTTTCTTTCATTCTTAATGCACAAAATGCCTACCGTATCTTTCTCAAATGTTTTACCGCACCTCAACCAATGACATTCTATTGTTTCACGCCAGTTATCCTTTACTTCTAGTGTTGGTGACACTATTGTACTGGAAGAACCTGGTTGACAGTCCGTTATTGTTTGCTGAATGGTTATTTCAATTTTCAAATAACTATGTTAGTTCGAACCTCATTTGTACTATTTGAGGCATTTAAGGCGAGGTTGTTTGTTAAATTGTCTTCCAAATTGGGCGAAATGGCTAGTTGGTTACTGTCCGAAAGTTCGATTTCTTGAAGATTTTCTTGAAAGTTAGTTTCATCCTGTTTTTCATCGTTGAGATTGAATATCTCCGCAGTCGGAACACTAACTGAGTAGCAAGTTTTTAGTTTTCCAATTTTGGAATTGAACTCACCTTCACTTGTATTCAAATCCGAGCTCGTAGTACTGCTTTCGGTAAAAGCCCAAAAACTGTCTGAAAACGCCAATCAACCATATACATAACTGATAAGTTAGGTTTCTGCTTTTGGATTGCAAAAGTTGCAGACGAAGCCTTATATTTTCTATAGATAAAGTTTCACTAACTTTTTGATAACTTTACGTACTATACTCACCATTAGTTCCGTTGTCTGTAATGTCCGGAAGTTGCTCGTTGGGTGAAAACAGTGACAAGTCATCAGAAACTAGAATCACTCTACTTTAGTCTGAAGAGAAACGCAGAAACGAGACTTACCCGTAGGTAGATTATCTGGACTCTCCGTGAAATAATCCATAGCTTCAAATTTGGTGTCCATAGAACACATTGAGCCAAAAGGCTCGGGTGATGTTGAAGGAGGCGAATCTATACGATTATACTCGTTGAGAGTTGTGTGGGGTGTGATGCGGAATCCGGGAACATCCTTTCTTGTTATCCATGACATTTTGAAAAAAGTTCTTTAGCCTTGATAATCAGATATTTGTCTAAAAGAAAACAATGATTATCAAAATTATATATAACTCGTTTCGTTTCTTAAAAGATGCAAAGGGAAAAACAATAAGCAAGAATTGAGAAAATACCCAAGATGTATAACATTACTGCTTCAGAACACATAGGATTTGCACTGAATCGATAGGCCGAAAGCAGAGAGGGAAGGAAAAGTAATCACGTGTGTGTTTTATGTAATATGGGAGATATACTCATACACATAAGTTGTCTATAATCGGGCGATAACCCAAAACAAAATACTAGGCTTCAAAAGCAAAAATGTTGTATGTTATTAGAAAATTTTGGAGAGCAAATTTGCAGTTTAGAAGTTTTCTGAAGAATAAAGCTAAAAAAGAATTTTGTTTAGTAGTCACAAACAAATATCCTAGGAGATGTCTGCTATGCGCACGAGGAGTAGAGCAAAGTACAATCCACCTGGGGATGGCAGACAAAGTGAATATGGGAAAACAACATATTCCAAACAATCGCACGATACAAAAAAGGATCTCAAAAATTCAGTTGGATAGATAAACTCAGTACGGGGTATATGATCAAAAATTCCAATGAAGCGAAAAGTCCAACTATGTGAAGTTTCATATAGACAGGAAACTCGGGAAGGCGGAGATGAACTTTTTTGAATTATCATAACAGCACGCTAGGTGGCGTACTCATTGGGTCGGAAGTGAGAGCTTATCGAATCGTTGAAGTTGAATCTGAAAAATAGAGTGTTCTGGAAAATGAATTTTTTCACTTCAAGCGGAAATACATGTTTGGTGTCCTGCTGGTGCCAAACCATCAACTCTAATTATCCAATGAGAATCAATTTTTCAAGATGGTTCTCCGAGGAAATACTTTTGCACAACATTTTTCATCTGACTTGCACCTGAAAATATGCAAACAACTGCATGAAAATATTGTTGTTGCTCCATTTAGTTTCACCTGCTCCTAATTTTCTACTTAAGTGACAGATATACTCAAATATCAAAAACATTTCTGTTGGTGTGTCAAATTCAATCATTATTTTAGTGAGTGAAGCGATGCAATTGGTCAACACCATTTCCGTGTAAGTTGTGTAAGAAGTCAGAATTAAGAAACGAAATATTTTTGCTGAGTAGTGACCCAACTGTGACACTGAGTTTTCGAACTACAGTACCGGTCAAAAAAAAATACACAAAAATTTTTCTATCGATTTTCGGTCATTTTCAGAAGCCTGGAGCTCGGCTGGCAAATTTCCAATCATTTTGAAAAGTTGATGAGTTAAACAGACCTCAATTAAAAACTTTGCATTTTCAAAGTCTTTTGAGACCTCCAAGTTTCCAGCTATCTGCAGGTTGTTGAAATACACCGCTTCTTGGACGGTTATTTACTGAAAAATTGAAAAACCAGGTGTCTGCAAGAAACCAGCAAATTAATGAAAAATAGGGATTTTAATTTTCATAAAAAATTCTGTAAATGCAAAGTATTCGATCTAGGTTTGATTTACACCCTCTAACGCTGTTGAAGTGATCGGAAACTTGACAGCCGAGCTCCAGCTTCCTGAAAATAATCAAAATCAACTGAAACACGTATTTTTTTATCTTATTGACCGGTACTGTACATATGCAATTGAAGCGGTTTTTTTTTCTTTTCCTTAATTATTGTTTTTTTGTATTGAACATAACAAGCCAAGAAAACCGGTTCATATGGGTCCATTTCCACATGGAAATACAAAATGTACAAACAATGAAATTGAGGAGCCAAATCGCAGTGATAATTGTTAGCGGAAAATGCAAATTCTACGTGTTCATCAACATCTCTTTTTCCGCATCATTTGCCGGATAACGTCTTTTACACAGTCGTTTGAATCGTCTGATGTCATAATGAAGCCAGACGAAGGCGATGACGTAGATGATCAGAATACTGAAGGAGGCATACTCAACAACGTTCATGTTTCTGGAAGTCAATGATAAGAAACATTTGAAACGCCAAATTGGAAAAAGAGCCAAAGGGTTGTTGATAAGCAGAAAACTGAAGAAAAAAGCTTGAAGAAGAGAAAGAAGGATCTTGCTCATGCTAGTTGACACAAATGAGTAGACATGTTGAATAGACGACTTCTTAATGAGTGGCCAATTGAAAAGAACTCGGTAAAACCGGAAGGTTGAAAGATAAAAAGACACGGTTGCTATGGTAATAATAAGATGTACTAGAGAACAACAGGATGAGGGGAGAGTCCGGAATTTTTTTTCTCCTTTTGCGTTTCCCCCATTGTCTTTCATTACTCTTTTTTAGTTTGTTAGTTTCCTGGTCCACAGATTTGCATAATCTTTGTAATCTGTCAACTTTTTGGATTAAACAATAATTTCCCCACGACAAAGTTCTTTATTAAATACATCAGAAATTACGAATTAAGTGAACATCAATAAATTGAGTGCGAAAACATTAAAAGACAAATTATGAGAACGTATGGCGACAAAATGTTTGATTTGAGAATTTTGATGGCTTTTGAAAGATACATATAATAAGTTTTTTGATTGGAAAAAGAGTGAATTAGTCCTAAATTAATAAATAAAGTTTTTGAAAATACATCTACGGTGGATAAAGCTAGAATTCTAATCATTTTTATTTTTGGTTTTTTGAAATCTCATTCGTACACTGGTTACTTGATGGCTTTAACACCGGTTACATTTCAGGGAGACCATCAAAATTAGGAATTATAGTGTCTGTGGAAGATGCTGACGATATTCTCTAGCTTCATAGGCTGGCAGCAATTGTGGGTGATTGTTCTTCAAATGCTTCTTGAGAGCTGATGGATCCGCATAACGTTTCACACATTGAGAAGATAGACACAGGTATGGTTTCTGAAAATTTTATCGTTTTTGAAAGCCTAAGATTGAAAAAAAAACTGACTCTAGAATTTTTTGAGGCATGCTGCTTCTTCTCATGGTTCTCGCAATCCTCCCTATCCGCGAACAGTTTCTGGCAAACTGAACAAGTAAAGTGTTCGAGCTCTCTGTGCGTGAGTGCGTGAGCTCTCAAGTTTTCCAGACGTTTGTAGGATTTTAGACATCCCGGTGCCTGGAAAAATGATCAGGAGTTTCAAAAAAAATTAGGTTTTAGGCAAATCGCTCACTTTACAATGAAACGGAGTTTCTTTGGTGTGAGTTCGGATGTGGACTTGCACTTTGTAGAATGCGTCAAATGGTCGCTGCTCACGAATGCAATCATCCCAGTGGCAGACTCTCAGACGGTGTCCGTATTCAGCCATATGGGTTTTCACATGGTCATAGAATAGCTGGAAAATGGGAAAATTTCGAATTATGTAGTGTCCTTTTAAGAGTGCAAGTCTACATTTTACTGCCCTGAACCGGAAACAATCCTGTGATATTCTCAAAATACATTTTTTAGCAGCTCGAGGCACTTTTGGATTGTTAATACTCATTAATACTCTCTCTTCATGGCTAGAAAAACGAAGAGACAAAAAAAATCTAATGACACTGATGTAGACGATACTCGTGTCAAAGTTGAGGGAAATCTCCTGAATCTACGTCTTCCATGTATTATTTTGGTCAAATTAACCGGTTTTTTTTAGAATTGAAGGTCTATTAAATATTGGTGGCTCGCAAAGAAAACATAGACCCATAATTTGTCAAAGTACCGATTTCATAAATGCTTCATTTTTTGGAATTTACTTAAAAACACTTGTAAGACAGAAAAAGCTATCAAGAGCCTGATTACTTAGAGTACCGGTCAATAAGATATCGAAATTCACGTTTTTCAACTTATTTGGACTATTTTCAGGAGTCTGGAGCTCGGCAGTCAAGTTTCGAAACACTTTGAAAACTTTGAAAAATGTTGAAGGGACCTGGAATGAAACGTTTGCATTTACAGAATTTCAAAAGAATTCCTAGTTTTTCAGCTATTTGGCGATTTCTAGAGGACACTTTTCCTTCAATGATTTATACAAAATCGCCGCCAAAACTGGTGTCATTCAGATACTTGCAAATAGCTGAAAACCAACGAACTTTCAAACAATTCTATGAATGCAAAGTCTTCATTCTAGATCTGTTTTACACTTTCCAAAGTTTTCAAAATGATCGGAAACATGACAGCTGACATGTGAGTCGACTCCTGAAAATGGTCGAAATAGCCAAATATCAACTGAAAAAAACTTGTTCTTGTATTTTATTAACCGATGCTGTATAACACTTTTATTTCCCACTCTTATCACTGATTGCTGATCCCAATCACACTCACATCACTACTTGTGAACTCGGTTGCACATCCCTTCCAAAGACAAATATTATGAACTCCATCATCCACGTATGACGTTCTCCTTTTCACCGATGGTTCTGCTTGAGGAACTTTGAATGACCCTAATGGACGCCCAATTGGTTTTCCCTGAAACAAAATCTTCCATTTCATCAATGACTATATAATCTGTCACTCACGCTTGCAGAAAGACGTGGTCTTGATTTTTTCTTCTTGGACTTCTTGGCAACTCTCGGCGTTTCATTGATCTCCATAATATCTTCCGGGAGTGGTGACAAGATTGGAGGATGCTTTACAATATTGAGCAAATCATTTTTCATCATATTACGCTCTCTTATAGATTGTTCCAGTTTTTGTTTGATTGAGATGCCGTTCCCATTGTTTGTGTTGTTTTTGTACTTCTCTGCGAGATTGATTAGATTAAGATGCTCTTGTCCTGTTGCGGACAATAATGGAGCAAGAACTGGTTGTTGTTGTTGGGCAACATGAGAAAAGGTCGGAGCAGCACCAAACTTGATTTCAGTAGGTGTAGAGAAATCCATAAGTTCCCTACTGTACATATCAGAGTAATCGGAAAGAACATCACTTGAGCTTCGAGATGATCCGCTGTCATCGAAAACTGATGAGTATGATCGGCTCGTAGGAGTGTCCAGGAGCATTTTGGGTGGGTCTGGAACATTACCAGTTTCAATTATACCATACTTGTCTATAAATGAATTTTCAGATGGGTTTTGGCCATTATTACCATTTTCAGAAATCTGGAGCTCGGCTGTCAAGTGTCGGACCACTTTGAAAAATGTGGAGGGTGTGTAACATACCTACATTGAAAATTTGCATTCCCAGAATCTTCCGAAAATGTTTGGTCTTTTAGCTATTCATCGAATTCTGTGAGGTACCTGGTCTTATCCGAAGATGTTCGGAACGGAATTCGGAATTCCGAAAATTCCGAATATTCCGACCGGAATAATTCCGAGAAAAAAATTCGGAATGAAATTCCGGTCGAAATCGAAAGATTGTTGCGTTTTGTGATGGGAAAATGAAATTTCCGCTGTAAAATTCAAATTTCGCAAAATTCCGAAACTACCAAAATTCCGAAAATTTCAAAATCGGAATATTCCGAAATTCCGAAATTTCGAAATTTTGAAAATCGGAAAATTCCGAGATTCCGAAATTCCAAAATTTTTAAAACCAGAATTTTGCGAAATTCCGAAATTCCAAAAAAAGGCCATTCCGAACATCCCTGGTCTCATCACATTAGTAGTACAAAAATGGGCCAGAAATGCTAGTGAAAACTAGGAATTTTTAGAAATTTTGGGAATGTAAAGTTTTAATCCTAGATCTGTTTCACCTTTTCTATATTTTCAAAGTTGTCGTAAACTTCACACCCGAGCTCCAGACTTCTTCCTAAAAAGGTTAAAAATCAACTGACATGGAATGACTCCCAAGTGTTACCCTCGAAAAAAATGGAGACCTACATGGTTAGAAAGAGCGTAAAAAGTTATCCAAGAATCCAGAAGGAATATTTGGTAAAAAATTTTTGTAAGGAGTTATGGACCAAAACGTACCAAAAAATGGCAAAAATTTCAAAAATTTGTAACTTTGTCAGTTTATGTCCGTTTGTTGAAATTTAAAAAACAGTAGATAGACAATCAACTGAACTTTTGGAAAACATTTTTTTTGATTTTTTTCCTATTGATTGAAATATTGATTTTTTGAAAAAACCGAAAAAATTTTCAATTTCTCAAAAATCCCAAGTTAACTTTTTTTCTCATTATGGCCATTGAATTCAGCACATTTGATTTACTATACAAACAGGTCAATACCCCGGGGGAAATCATGCTCACACAAGTTATGCCGAAAAATATCGATTTTTGGCACTTGGCTGCTTTGGAATCCTTGTCCTCGGCGGCCGGTAAAGAGAGGGGCATACTTGTTTTTGTGATTTTTACTTGCGTATTGTTTGTTTAAAGTGTTTGAAATAAAATCCTGCGACATACAAAGCCAATTTTTCAAATGCCGTACCATTTCTTAAAATCATCATCTTGAAAAAAGCAAAATTTTGACATGTGACCGGGCACATCTATAGTTAAACTTGACAGAAACAGCCAAACTCTTTTTCTAACATAATCAGAAGAACGTAATCTTATCAACGGCTTGAACAGAATTTTGATTTAGGCCCTAGAAATAAAAATAATTACGATTTTCCGAGCCTGACCCCTATTTTTGGGGAAGTGTGACATGTGACAGAGCACATCTATAGTTAAACTTGATGGAAACATTCAAACTTTTGTTTTAACATTATTAAAATGACAAAATCTTATCAATGGCTTGAACAGAATTTTGAATTAGGCCCTAAAAATAAAAATATTCACTGATGATGGGACATCTCTTGCTTTGGACCATAACTCATGAACGAGACGAAATTTCAAGAAACTGTTAACGCCATTCGATTTAAAATTGAAAAATACTACTGAAAACATAATATTAGTCTGGTCCAAGTGGTGGAAGTAGGTGTAACAGATAATGGTCGAATTCGATAATCCAAAACTGACAGGATACTTTTCGAAAATCGTTCATTTCGCCTACATCAACCATATGGACCAAACCAATAACATTTGCCTTTAGTTAATTTTCAATTTTAAATCGAATGGCATTAACAGTTTCTTGAAATTTCGTCTCGTTTTCGAGTTATGGTCCAAAACAAGAGATGTCCCATCATCAGTGAATATTTTTATTTTTAGGGCCTAATTCAAAATTCTGTTCAAGCCATTGATAAGATTTTGTCATTTTAATAATGTTAAAACAAAAGTTTGAATGTTTCCATCAAGTTTAACTATAGATGTGCTTTGTCACATATCACACTTCCCCAAAAATAGGGGTCAGGCTCGGAAAATCGTAATTATTTTTATTTCTAGGGCCTAAATCAAAATTCTGTTCAAGCCGTTGATAAGATTACGTTTTTCTGATCATGTTTAAAAAAAAGTTTGGCTGTTTCTGTCAAGTTTAACTATAGATGTGCCCGGTCACATGTCAAAATTTTACTTTTTTCAAGATGATGATTGTAAGAAATGGTACGGCATTTGAAAAATTGGCTTTGTATGTCGCAGGATTTTATTTCAAACACTTTAAACAAACAATACGCAAGTAAAAATCACAAAAACAAGTATGCCCCTCTCTTTACCGGCCGCCGAGGACAAGGATTCCAAAGCAGCCAAGTGCCAAAAATCGATATTTTTCGGCATAACTTGTGTGAGCATGATTTCCCCCGGGGTATTGACCTGTTTGTATAGTAAATCAAATGTGCTGAATTCAATGAGCATAATGAGAAAAAAAGTTAACCTGGGATTTTTGAGAAATTGAAAATTTTTTCGGTTTTTTCGAAAAATCAATATTTCAATCAATAGGAAAAGAATTTAAAAAAATGTTTTCCAAAAGTTCAGTTGATTGTCTATCTACTGTTTTTTGAATTTCAACAAACGGACATAAACTGACAAAGTTACAAATTTTTGAAATTTTTGCCATTTTTGGTACGTTTTGGTCCATAACTCCTTATAAAAATTTTTTACCAACTATTCCTTCTGGATTCTTGGATAACTTTTTACGCTCTTTCTAACCATGTAGGTCTCCATTTTTTTCGAGGGTAACACTTGGGAGTCATTCCATGTGAATAGCATGTTTTTGTATATCAATGGTCCCTGAAACTCACTCATGGATCCGTTAGCTGTTAGCCAGCTATACTCGGCAGACTTATTTGGACTTAAACTCAGAAGATCGCTGCTTGGAGTATCCGGATCGGAGTACATCGATCCAAACGACACTGGAGTCATTGGAGCATAACAAGGAGGCGTGAATGGTGGAGAAGGCGTAGTGTTGTATTCATTGAGAGTCATATTAGGAGATATTTTGTAGAGATGAGGGCGGTATGCGTCGCTTGAGAACATTTTGTGACCCAAAGTTGAGAGATTATATTTGTTGGTTCTGGAATTATTTTTGATTTTACGAATTTTTAATTTAAAGATTTTTTTTTGGAAAGAGTTGGAGAATAACCAATAACAACAAAAATGGATTAAGTTGGTCCAAGATAATTATATTTTTCCCCAAAAATGAATGAAACAAGTCTGTAAAGCACCTGGCTGGTCACTTCAAACTGAAGCTTTGTATTCGTTCGAGAGGGAGGGGGCGGACCAGACTTTGTCTCCATGGCAGCCACATTCAAGTGCCTCGAACGTAAGCCATGGCTTTGCGACTGCCAAGGCTCCCAGAGACGTAACATGCAGAGAAAGAGAGAGCAGCCTAATCTCCTTACTCACTATAAGATTAGTATAGTGTGTGCCAATATTTCTCCGGAAAACGTATCAAGCGCAATATCAGGAATGAGAAGGAAAGCTTTGAAGAGATTGATTTAGTTTCTAGAGCCAGAAAAGTACTTCTCCAGGGGTCTCGGAGGACTGATGGTCTGGTGGTCTCGGAGGAAATGAGAATAGACGGATCCGCGGAATCCCGAGATGAAATTGCTCGTATATTCAGAAGACTCACGGAATAAGTCTGTCCGAGAGATCATTATCGTCCGAAAAGAACTAATCGGAAACATTTTTGCTGTAATTATTGCTCGGAGAATCAAAAATAAAAGCTTCTTTAGAGAGATTGAATTTCAGGTATTCGAGAAGGAACCGATGGAAAAATTTAATCTTATGAATGTCATGAGAAAGTGCAATATTCCACGTGTGAGTGGAAAGACTAGCTGTCTCGAGACGAGGAATTCAGAATTGAATTGAAGTTGATTAGCCGGGAGAGTGAGCTTACGCATAACTTCAAGACTTTCTTTGAAGTTCAAATTTGAAAAGTTGATTAGCAGAAAATCTAGAAGCAGAATGTCCTTCAGAAGTTTTATGTTCAATAGTACAGAGAAGTTTCAAAAATAGTGCAAAACTAAACTTGAAACAAAATAAAAAGTATATATCAGACTTGGCCTCTTATCAATTCTGGTTCAGCTGTCATAGTAGGTATGAAGGACATTATATGAATCAAGATTTTCGATATATGCTGCTAGCGAAATTTGATTTCCGTTGTAGCAGTTGCCAAACAACAAAAATGTGTTATCGGAGGAAGCAGACAAAAACAAGCTTATTGCTAAATAGATAAGTACAAAAACAATGATGAATTCATGGAATAGATGTGGCTAGAAATGTTATCAACAAGTCTAGAAACATGAAAGACTACAACAAGTTGAGAATGCAACATCACCCAATAAAATGATCACATAGCTCTAAGCAAATTTATCTCGATTCCTAGGAAAGCTGTCACATATGTGTCAACAGACAAAACATTTATGACATTATGATGAATAATTTATCAGTTGACAACTTTTCAAGTCTTTCACAAGAAATGAGATATATGAGCTCAAAGTTGGAAGTTATGGGAATTTTTTTTACATATTTTATGGTAAATAACGCTTGTAAAAATGGGTCCAGTTATAGGAAACAATAATGAATTTATGGAATGTGGCTTGAAATGATATCATGTTGTCTAGAACAATAAGAGATTCTAGAAGCAATGAAAAAAGCTATAAAGTATTGAAAAGGCATCATTTCACAAAATCTATCTCGAAAGGCTCCCCACACTGCCAAGTTTGAGCTCAATTAGCTCAATTTCTTTTCAAGATATCAAAAACTTGTCAACTAACCAGAAACGGTCTAATACTATGACAAACAAATTATCGGTTGACAATTCTTCAATATCTCTGGCAGGAGATAATATAAGTTGGCACATAGTTAGAAATTAGTAAGTGGTTACTGTTAAATGATGAAAACTGACTTGATTTGCTGTAGATAACATCTAGTCCGCCCCTTTCTTTCTAGCTAATTGTTTTAGGTTGGTTTTTTACCAATATTAGAGAGAAACGGTAACTAACTAAGAAAGGAAAAAAGTTCGGCATTCCCTTTGAACCTCCGTTTTTTTCTCTTTTCGTAAAACGAGATTCTTATCTGGGTACAGTTAAGTCCCTATGAAACTTGCAAAGCAAAACAGAGAAAAATTTAGAAAGTGAAATTGGAAATTTAGAAATTTGGCAAGCAAGTGACCTTTCACTCTTTTCCTGATGGAAATGCGATCGTAAACTTTCATGCGTTTCCTCCCCATTACTTTCAAAAGTTCATTTCCCAAATTAAGAGCTCAAACTGTAGGGAAGTGTGCAATAAACTCGAATTCAACTCACTTAGCTCAAAGAAGAGAATATACGAAAAAAAGAGTAAGCAAGAAATTGAATCGTATAGCCAGTTCACCACATCTCAATCCGGGATAATCTATTCCTGATACGAAAATGTGAAATTGTGGGAACAAACGGCGCGTGGGGAATTTGGATGAAAAATTGGGGATTCGGAAAATATGAAAATTGTGGTGGGAAAGCAGAGTTCCTAGGCAATCTTTAAGTTTCTAAGCTCCCAAAAAATGTGGAAAAGTTGGAGGCTCTTGAAGTTTCCGTAAGTATTTTTATGTGAAATCGAGGTCGACGGAGAAAGATGTCTGGGAAGATAAATCAAGAAAGTAAAAGAAGGAAAACAACGTAAACAAAAAAGAAAATTTTGAAGTATTCGAATGTATTCGTGGAACATTTTTTTGGTTAAAAACTGGAAAAATCGATTAATAAAGCAAAATATTTATAAACCATATTTTTAGAAAATTGAAATGATTAAAAAAATTTACACAGGGAATCAAAAACCAAAAATATTTCAGCCTAATCATCGAGATAATCGTATGGGGCTGATCTTTGCGACTTTGTTTTCATACGGTAGGAACCGGAGTGGAACTCGCTTGCCATGTCCGGATGATTCTTCAAAAAATGCTTCCTTAGCGAAGATGGGTCGGTATAATTTCTCTCGCAACCCGGGAACATACAAGGGTGGTGCTTCTGAAAAATTCAATTCTAAAATTTGTTCAATTCCGGGGGATTTCAAGAATTTTCAGGAGTCTGGAGCTTGGATGTCAAGTATCGTACCTGGATTGGAAGCTCTGGATTCAGGGAATTTTTAAGAGTCCCTATTTTTCCAGCTGTTTGCCGATTTCTGAAAGACACTTATTTTTTTGGAGTTTCAGTTCAAAAAAGTTGCTGAAAAACTAGGAATTTTCAAAAAGGTTGATACAAAGTTTCTAATCTGGATCTGTTTTACATCCTTCAAATTTTTCAAAGTGATAAAAAACTTGACAGCCGAGCTCCAGAACCCTGAAAATGGTCAAAATCAACTGAAAAATACGTTCATACTTTTTTGATAGGTACTGTATGTGAAAGTTATTACCTCTGAGGAATGCACTCGTTTCTGGTGCTTCTCACGATCAGAAGAATTCGTGAAGTTCTTCTCGCAGACTCGACAAACATACGGCCGTTCTCCAGTATGGACCCGTTGATGTGTTCTCAAATTTTCCATTCGCAAATACGATTTCTCGCACCCAGGTTCCTAAAAACTTCACATAAATTCATTTAGCACCTTTCGTAGGCTCACATTGCAATGAAATGGCGTCTCTCCAGTATGACCTCGAACATGAGTCTGGATTTTGTAGAGCGCGTCGAATGGTGTTGTGCGTAAGCAACCGTTCCAAAGACACTTTTTATCGTGAGCCCCGTCACTGACCACGTGGTTTGATACATGTTCCACGAATAGCTGAAAAACATCAGGTTTTTACGTTTACGGATTTTGCTGTATTTTGAGACAGCCGTAGATTTTTTACAGATATCCGTAAAATTGTATATGTAAAATTCGTAAAAACCGTAAAACCGAATTCATAAAATGACTGTTTTTGGCAAAAAATAACATTATTTTGAACTTGGCGCTAATTTAAGTATGTAACTTTTTGAGATTTCAGTGCGAAATTGGAAAAATTTGTTCTTTCTGAAGTTTTTGAAAACTTTACCGAACTTTGTGGAAAATGGAATTTTGAGATTTTTGATCAAGGTGTGACAATACATTATTTTTGAGTTATTGAGATGAAATAGCGCAAAAACATGAAAAATAGGTTTTGCTTGCCAAAAACAGTCATTTTGGAAATTTTACCGTTTTACGGATTTCAAATCCGCGAATTTTATGTTTTACGGATTCCGTAATAAAATAATTTTACGCCCAGCCTTGATGGGAATTTGTGAAACCTGTAATGGAAGGACACTGTAACCTTCAACTTTGAGCCAATTTTTCTCGGTTCCTGTCAAAGATAGAAAAAAGTGGTCAACTGATAAAATGCTTATCATAATATCAGATTTATTTCGTTAGTTAATACATTTTTGATATTTTTTATAGGAACCGAGGTAAATTAGCTTGAACTTGACAGTCAGAGAGCCCTTCCGTTACAGACTTTACGCTATATTTTTCTTGGTAACTAGCCTGTTAACGATAGTTAAAATGAATCAAGTTACCAAATGAAAAAAAAATCGCAAAGGAATTCAAGCGTGGTACTCAATAGTGTATTGGTATAAGGATCATTACTCTTCTAATAATAAGCTGGGAAATGCATCTAATAATAAGTACAAAAACTCAAAACCCGAAGTATTCTTGAGGAACATCTCTATGTAGTTTATAGGTTTGGAAGCCACGAAATGTTAGCAAGTGCTTCGAAAATAAGAGTCAAGCTTAGAATCTAGTGCTTAGGAAGAGTTGGTCAATAGCCATTAACGAAAGACACAATTAGTGAACTCGGAACTACCGTAGAACCTGTGATAGAAGCGCCTCTAATTTTCAAGCTTGAGCCACTTCATATAGGTTTTTGTCAAAACTATGAAAACGTTGTTAACTGATAAATTTTTTATCATAATCCCAAACACTATCAGTTGAAACAATTTTTATATCTTGGACAGAATCCAAGAATAAAAGCTGAAACTGGAGAGTATGGATGCCCTTCTATTACAGGTCTTACGGTATTAGTAACTATAAACGGCTACTACCACTCACGCTATGATCTGCGAATTCCATTCTGCATGTTCCCCATAAGCAAATATGGTTACCTCCATCTTCCTTTTCTTCTCGGGTTGGAACTGTGCGAATAAGATATGATTCTTTGATTCTGGACGGTCCCAAAGAATGTCCAATTTTGTTTCCCTGAAAAATAAAAAGTTAAAGGCGTGAAGTTGTTTTTCAAGCTTACGTTTGCGGTCCTACTTTCTTGCTTTGCAGCATTTCTTTGCACTGACGGACCGGCAGTTGTTCCTGAGGCGATTTTCGAAATGGCAGGAACCGGGAAAGTACATGGTTCTGCTTCCATTGATGTTACCCGTGATTTTTTGACCGAGCCAGCCTTTCGTGTGTCACCGAAGTCTTCATAATTACCCGCGTTTGGCTCAGCTAACGATTTCTTGAGTAGATTATAAGATTGCGAATTTCGAACGTTTTTTGGCATAGATTTCATGTTAGCAGCGTGCATTGTCTGATGATCCAATTCCGTGAAACTGGACGAGCTTCCAAGTTGCACATCCGCAGATGATATCTCCTGTTCAGTTTGATATGAACCATCATAATGTTCCAGCTTACTCATTCCAGTTGTACCCGTCGTATTCAGTTTCCGTTCTTCAAAATCCTGTTTCTTTGTTTTCCGTCTCACTCCCGCGGATGAAGGTTTCTTGAAAATATGATCATCGCTGTTGGAAGTCCCCTGAGTTGGCTCGGTTTCCATGTCATGAGATCTTTGTCCATTGTTTCTGTAGGAACTATTGGATCGATTTGAGGTGACATTGGAATTTTGAAATTGCTGCATATAAGCAGGCTGTGAAACCATTTGTCGACTGCCAGAAGTTGAAGGAACGCTTCTTCTACCGTCTGGCCACAAAAATTGGAAAAATTGTTCATTAAATGGCGGAATAATAGTGGCTGCAACTGTTGGTGCGGGTTTTATTGGTGCTGGTGTTTCAAGATTTTTGTTTCTCGGCTTGTACTGGCGACGAAGGGGTCTCTCGACGGCTTGTGGGATGACCACCGGGCGAAAAGATCTTGTATCATAGTCCCAATTTGATCTGTCTACTGCATTGATGGTTTCTTGAGCGTTGGGTCTCATATTGAAAAGATCTTCAAGAAGCAGAAGTTGTCGTTGTGTTGTATGCACAACATCTTGGATATGTGGAGGCACCAAACTGAAATCATATCCGTCCAATAGATTAGATGTATCCACTGGCCCAGCAGGTATTTCGTTTTCCACCGGTTGTTGTGTGGACTGTTGTGTAGGTGGCTGGGCAATATTTGAAGCTTGTTTGGTGTTATTCAAAACTTCTTCTTCCGCGTCAATTTCTTCGGAAATTGCATCAATTAAGAGTTGCATAGGGTCCGGTCCAGAAGGAAGGTCGTTTTGCAATGATTCTCGCGTCGACGATGAAGTTCCACCTGAAATAGTAGTGGTGTTAATAAAATGAATAGAAGAGTTCAGAGTTTTAAACAACTCTGAACAGTAAGAATTTTCGTCCCCAATTTAATTTCAGGTCCTTAGAATTTTGGGTGTTCAGAGTTTTTCGTCTTAACCGAAAAATACTAAGCGATTTGAGAATTCTCTCATTGAAAATCTCAATCAAACGTTTTTTGACTATAGTCGTATATATTGAATTTTGAAGACATTTTGGGACTTAAAACTGGGTTTCTGGAAAAATTTTGTATAGAAAAAAAATTGAATTTTACAATTAGATAAGATAAAAAACGTCTGAAAAAATCAAACTGGTTGTATTTATATATATATTTTTTTTTAAATCTAAAATAAAAATCGTAATCAGCACCAGAGAACATGTAATCGCAACATGAATCATAAAATTGTTCAAATGTTGATGCATTACGGAAAATTGTGGAAGTTTCAGCACGAGAATTATGAAGCAACTCTAGAAATTGGCGGAAGACATTTTGAATTTTTCAATTTTTCAATTTCAGTTGCTCTTTTTTTTCCACAACCGCGCGAACTTTTGAAAATCTATATGTACTTACTTGAAGTGCCAGGTTCATCGGACGAAGGTTCAATAACGATTATACCATTAGATGAAGTTCCTGGGATCTGATTTCTCGTGGCATCGACCTCATTTTGATCACTAGATTGAGCTGACGACGCTTCTGTGAAATTTATGGTGATGGGATCACTACATGAAGGCTGGATCGTTTCTGTTGAGTTTGGAATCATCTGATTACTTGGTGAATGAAGATCAATCTGACCACCTGCTGTAGATATGACTGAATTCACAGCCAAATTTGGCGAAGATGCACCACAAACTTCTGTTTCCACGCTGGAAGATCGTGTCAATATGTTTGCGCTTGAATTTGAAGACGAGGCGGTAATATTTGCATCGGATGCGGTAGGTGTATCTAAAACGCTCAAACCAAAAATGGGGGTGCTCACATCATCCATATCAACGTCGTTGATTTTCGAGTAGTCTATTGAGTTTGCTAGATCCACGCCATCAGATAAAGATGTTGAAGGAGCATTCACATCCGATAATGATAGAGAGTTGGCAAAATTCGGATCAGATGTTGTCGGCAAATTTACAGAATTCCTTGCATAATTCAACAATGTATTTGTATTAGCAAAATCCTGGTTCAAAGGTGAATTTTGAGAGGGTGCCGGGCTTCCAAACGTGGATGATAATTGTGCAATGGCATTTGCATTGAGAATTGCTGATGCGTTTAGGAAATTGCTACTAGGTAGATTCGTAGCGTTCAAATCCAAAGCAAATGATGGATTAGAATCCAAAACATTTGAGAATGTTGTAGATCTGTTGGAAATTGCTCCGGATGCGGTCATGAGGCGCATAGCATTCAGCGCAAAATTCGAAGAAGCATTGGTAGCATCAAAAGCCCGATTTTGAGGAGATATGAAGTTCCCATTTGCGCTTGACGTGGAAGGTAATTGCAATCCGCAAACTGAAGGTAGATTCAAACCAGACAAGCCATTGTTCGATGGTGTGATGGGAGGGAGTTTTGCACCTGGAATATAAAATTTTGAACATGAAGACGAGTTTCCGTGTGCACTAATAGAATGCCGCTCCCCATACTTGTAAAATTCCGGGCCAGCCCGCCAAGGCCCGGGCCGGGCCTGAGGAAATTTTCAAGGCCCGGGCCCGGCTCGGAGGGCCCGGTAGAAAAAAACCTGTATTTTTGAGCCAAATTTTTAGCTCAAAATATAATTTTCTTTTGGCCGGGCCCGGGCCTTGAAATTCCGAAAAAAGCCCGGCCCGGCCCGTTACAAGTATGCCGCTCCCGCAAGCCGTCAACTTTTAGCCAATTTATCTCGGTTCCTGTGAATGATATCAAAAAACTGTCTACTAACAAAATATTGAGCACAATATCAAAAATAATTTCTCAGTTGACTATTTTTTGATATATTCTACATGAACCGACATAATTGAGCTCAAACTTGACAGTGTGGGAGGAAAAAATAATAGAATTTCCTCTTCCCAAAATGTCAACTTTGAGCTCTTATATCTCATGTGTTGTAAATGATATCCTAAAGTCGTCAACTTACAAAATGTTTATTATAACATAATACTCATTTCGCCAGTTCACCACATTTGGATATCTTTTACTGAATCCGAGATGAATTAGCTTCAATTGAAGGTTAAGGGGGGAGAATCTCTGTATCAGCGAGCTTACGGTATGTAGCAACTCACCAGAATATTTATGTCGGTTCCATGCATTTTTGGAATTCTTTGTCGCTGTATCAGCTTTTTTCGAATATTTCCTTTTCACGGTCGAAGGCTCTTTGGCTGATCTTTTATTCGATTTCCCTGGACAGTTGAATGATGTAGCGGGTCTCTGATTTGCAGATGCATTCGAGAAATTCGGATTGGTGAACATGGATGGTTTCGCAAAATCCACGCCATTAGATAAGAAATTCGCAGGGATACTCCCAGAATTGCTCGTAAACATGGAATTGGAGAATGCCGGATTAGTACCAACATTGATACCAACGCTTGCCGCTCTTTGGAGAAAATCCACATTTGATGAAAAACTGTTCGGGTTCAATTGAATCGATGAAAGTGTGCCCAGAGAATTCGCACCCATGTTTGAAGGTGCAGCAAAAGTGTTCAGATCTGAGTTAAGGTTGGATATTGCTGCATTTCCGGTGCTGGCCGGATGGATTGGTGAAAGGAGGGTCACTCCACGGCTCACGGATCTTTGCAATATGTCCAAACTTAATGGTGAATTTATCAAATTCATATGGTTCAATGGAGTTGCAGCAGGAGTTGGTGTCTGTATTCCTCTATTGCCCAATGGTGTATTTGTACCAGGGTTTGAAAATGCACTCAATATGTTAGCATTTGCGGTGCCAACGTCATGGTTTAAAAATGTCCTGACACCCTGGCTCGTATCCAAAATTGAAGATGAATTGACTGAACCTGAACCAGGTATTACTGGTAAATTTATTGAGCTCATTGAAGCGATGGATGGCATAGTCGCACTAAGACTTGATGAAGAAGATACCAATGCATTTAATCCCAAACAGGAAGACGACGAGTTGCCCACATTTTCTGCAGGAATCACATCTGGATTCACAACATCGTCCTCTGCATTGTTGGCTGATGGAGCAGGACCCTGGTTGCCTTGAGAGTCTGAAACGTTTAAGTACAGGTTGAAAAAAGTTTCCTGAAAACTAACCGGGCGCTGGAGGTGGATCTACTCCATGATTTTGTAATCCTCTGTCAGCATTTCTATCTGGCATCCTACCGAACAAAAGTGGTTCTATTTCTTCGAAGACACTTGGCGAGATTTCAGCACGTGAACCAGGCGGCAATGAGTTCATCGCGTTTATTATTCGAGATAGAACAGAATCCTCCAGCCGCACACCAGGTGCTCCTGGTGGGACATCTGGTGTCGCATACAATGTAGCAGGTGATTGGGGAAATCGTGGATTATATACAGTCGGAGGGATGGCTACAAACGCCGACCTGTTGATATTATTCTGGACTGCTTGGTTTATGTCGGGGTTTGCAAGAACCCCATTTTGAAGCATCTTGAATAGATACCTGAAAAAAGTGCTTAAAATATGGAAGTCTGTGAGAAGGAGAGAAGTCCAAAGAAAGAGAGCAACTTCGAGACAAAGAGAAGTTTTAATTTTGAAAAAAGATTGATTGTCAGATGTCAGAATTTGGAATGAGCTCAAAATAAAGAGAGCTAGAAAAGAACAAGAGGGCTTTTATATGACATCATTAGGGAGAAAAGAAGAAAGAGCAATTACAAAGTTCATTCAATGTGTTTGTTTCTCAAATAGTTAGTTGTTGAAGATAATGGACTTAGATATTGAGAGGGGAAATTGTATTATCAAAAGAATGTATTTAGTTGATTCTATTGTTTTAGAAATTCAGAAAATGCAATAATTCCGAAAACCGAAATTTCAGAGAAACCGAAAATTTAGAAAAATCGGAGAATCAGAAATTCAGGAGTTTCGAAAACAAGAAATGCAAGTCTAAAATTTAAAAATTCAGAAATTCAGAAATTCAGAAATTCAGAAATTCAGAAATTCAGAAATTCAGAAATTCAGAAATTCAGAAATTCAGAAATTCAGAAATTCAGAAATTCAGAAATTCAGAAATTCAGAAATTCAAAAATTCAGAAATTCAGAAGTTCGGAAATTCAGAAATTCAGAAATTCAGAAATTCAGAAATTCAGAAATTCAGAAATTCAGAAATTCAGAAATTCAGAAATTCAGAAATTCAGAAATTCAGAAATTCAGAAATTCAGAAATTCAGAAATTCAGAAATTCAGAAATTCAGAAATTCAGAAATTCAGAAATTCAGAAATTCAGAAATTCAGAAATTCAGAAATTCAGAAATTCTGAGATTCTGAGATTCTGAGATTCTGAGATTCTGAGATTCTAATGTTCTGAGATTCTAATGTTCTGAGATTCTAATGTTCTGAGATTCTAATGTTCTGAGTTTCAAAAATTCTGATATTCAGAAAAATGAGAGATTTAGAAAGTGAGAGATTCAGAAAGTGAAAGTTTTAGACATTGAAAAGTTTTGAAATTCCAGAAAAAAACTCTAAATATAAGAGCTTTTTCAAAAACTAGATTTTCAAATATCACAATTTTCAACAAGGATATATACAACAGACATTCAAAAAATACTATTCATTGGCACGAAGAAAAAGGGATTGGATGAAAAACTGGCGTCATTCGAAAACCAACGGAAAGAATTTTCGAAATGAAATTCGGCTGAGCTGTTTCTCATTCGAGACTTAAGCTTGAATTTTTTTACCATTCGTCACACTTGGCAAAGTGTTCTGGGAAGCTAGACGGAGTGGGCAGAAAGAAAGAAAAGTAAATGGAAGAGAAATGGATAGCATGTCGTCGTCGTCGAGAGCGCTCAATTTTCGCATTGCAGCTTCAGAAGCACGAGGCGCGAGAGAGAGAAGGAGAAGGGACGACGCATTACGTAAGAGCAGTCTATCGATTTTCGTCTTGTGGGGGTTCCCTTTTTCTCTAGCGCCTCGGCGTGCATATTCTGCGCAACAAGAGTACGGGTTGAATAATAAGGAATGAGTTGGCAAGAGAAGAGGAATTGTATTCGGGAGTATAAAAAAGAAGGAAAATCGGAACAACCAAATCATTACATAGTCACGCATACACTTTACATATTTATCAATACATATTTCTCTATATCTCTGATTCTGGTTGAAGCTTCGTCTTGTTTTTCATACACTCTCTTTCTCTGTTCTGTTTTTTGGTTTTTGCCAGGAATTCAATCAATTTTTCTAGAAAAAAATAAATTGAGAATTTTTTCCAAATGTTCTCAAAAATGAAACGGTGACTCAGTTTTTTGTGACATTGAGGAACAAAGATTGAGGTCTGATAGCAGAGAAATGAAATCGTTTGAAACAAGAAAAGTTTAAAATGAGAAATATTTTTCGAGGACACACACAAGAACATTTTTCCTGAAAAATCATCAGAAATCAACTGAATTACCATGAACACTCTAATAGAACGCCACCCGGACCATTCACTTTGAGCCTAAATATCGCACTTGTCTTGAAAGATATCGAAAAGTTGTCAACTAATGAAATGTTTATCATGATATCAGCAACATTTTATCAGTTAACCACTTTTTGATATCTCTTACAGAAAATGAAATACATAGGCTCGAGTTTGACGATTTGGATGGCGTTCTATTAGAAAGTTTACTGTGAATGATTTCTCAATTTGCAGGGTCAGAAAATGATTTTTGAACTGAATTTTCTCGAAAACTTTGGATTGAAAATTGCTCATTTTTGGACAAATAGTCTGAAACTTCTACCTCTATCTATTCATTATATTTGAAGCAAAAAAAAAACAAAGATTTTGAGTTAATGAGCAGCAAGTTTTAGAATCGAAACTAAATTAAATTTTTATTATACTATTCAATGATCATACTAGGTTTTCAGAATACGAAAATTCTAAGAAATGAATGCAAACATGGAAAAGGGAAGATTTTTCTAGAAAAAACGACTTTTTTCCAATTTTCTAGATAACTTTTGTAGAGAAAATGATTTTTCAAGGAAAATCTTCATGAAAATGGCATCAGAAAACCATAAATCGTGGGATTAGATGTGTCTCAACAGCTATACAAACTTAGAGCAACAAGAGAAGACGTTTATCAGAACCAGGCAAACCAGGAAGTACGGAATATGATTATTGATGCTAATGAAAATAGACCAAAGAAAAATATTATCTAAATAAATTTTGATATAACCTTGGAGAACAACTATCCGGCCTTCAGTCCGTCAGCCCAAAAAAAAATGATATGGAAACGTGAACTGACCTAGAAACCTGTATTAACTTTTCCCCGCGGTGGTCGCCGCCGAGACAGATAACAGTGGAATGAATGAAAAGACGTTTATAGAATATCTAGCGGCAAATTTCTGTCATTTGACACGAAAAGGACGAATGCGTATTCAGCAGGAGAACAAGTTATCGTTTCAAATGTCAACGCTCTGACAAGTGAGTTGTGAGTCGGAGAAAATATATTTCAATATATAGATTTTTTTTGAAGAACTAAAAAAGAAAAGAAGTTTTTGTGAGAGACAACCATTCTTTTTTTGATGAAACATCATTCAATGCGGGAAAATTGCAGCTTATTGAAGAGTGTCGACGGCACAAACACGAAGACGATCTGAAAATTGTTTTTCGTGCGCCTTGTGAGCCTACGCACCCACACGAAATTGTTGGATATAATGGGAATTGTGCACAATAAAACAGAAATGGGGCGAAAAAAAAATTCGAGGGGGTTTACTTTGTTTTCCTCGAAATTTTTTTTGAAAAAGAAACATTCAATAATACCATAGAACCTGTAATACAAGGGCCTCCACGCTGTCAAGTTTGAGCTCAGTTATCTCGGTTCCTGTAAAAGATCACAAAAATTTGTCAACTTATAAAATGTTGCTGATATTCTAATAAATAATTTATCCGTTGATATTGTTTTAATATCTTTGTCAGAAATCGAGATAAATGGGCTCAAAGTTGAAAGTCAGGGGGCCCTTCTATTACAGGTTAATTTAAATTATTTCTAGTTTCTCCTAACCCACTAAAAAGAAAGTGCCAGGCTTTGTAACACTGTCAAACATTACAGTTGGAGCAAGTCTAGCTAAAGATGCATTACTCATCTCTATTACACAGTGTGGTGGTTACTGTCTGGTGACAAAAGGAACAATAGAACAATAAGAAATAGTCGGGAATAGACTTTCCTGAACATATTCAAAAATTGCTGAAATTTAGAAATGTTTTAACAGTCTCGTTCAATTGGAAACACAAAAATTCTAAATTTCTGAGTATGCTTGTTTCGTTAGAAACTATTGTTTACTAAAATCATAATTAAAATCAATATTTTCATGAAAAAGATATGAAATTTTCAAATCTGCAAAGTCAGACCAATAAAATAGCCTTTTCTTCAAATTTTGAGGTATAGCGAGACCTGGGATAGGATGTCCCTTCATCTTTTTACTTTGAATCAATTTATCTCGGCTCCTGTCAAATATTTTTTCAAAGTTGTCAACAGATAAACTGTTTATAATAATATCGAAAGTGATTTGTCATCTGATTCATTTTTTGTATCTTGCATAGCCATTGAGATAATTGAACTCAAACTGCACCGTGTTGGGAACCTTCTATCACAGGTGTTACGGTATCTACAGGAATTTAAAAAAGCAAACAATGATTTATATTTTTCAAATTACATTTGGAAAGTGAATTTGGCGAATGTCTTCTTTCTTTAAGAAAATAAAATGCAGCTCTGTCAGAGATGAATAACAGGAACACCAATTGTTTTTCCATATTCTGAACAATTTTTTCGTTTTTTTGTGAGAAAGCGTAATTCGAATTGAAAGATGATATGAAAAAAGTTCTGAAATTCTGTAAACACTCCTATAAAATGACACCCCTCCCCAAACTATGAACTTTGAAAAAATTTATCTCAGTTTCTGTTAAAGATAAAATAAAGTTGTCAACTAATATATTGTTCATCATAATATTAGAAACATTTTATCAGTTGACAGATTTTTCATATCTTGCATAGGAACCGAGATAATTGAGCTTAAGGTGCAAGCTACGGTCCTCACGGTATGTCACACACTATTTGAAAACTATTCTTATAGGCAAACCTGGTTCAAGTTTAGTTCAAGTCAAAGATTCTTCGAAAAGTATTCAATTCGAATAACGAAATTCTAGAAACTCTAGCTTCCCAAAACTCAGTACCACATGAAACAGCAAGAATACTATGAAAAGTTTACTGCATGGTCCAGTTGACAATATATTTAGAATATCCTGTTGCAATTGTACCTTCTAATCTGAATTTTGATCAGTAATTTTTCAGAACACTGAATTTTAACTAAGGAATTTTAAATTGACAGATGTTGTGGGACTTCCCAAGACTTCTCCTACGATGTGCATACATCATAAGGTGGTATTAAATCACAATTACAATTTCTGACAATATTTTCTATATTTCTGACTTCTTTACTTATTTTGATTGTTTGTGTGTTGGCGGTTTTATCAAAACAATACTTCACTGGGGGATTTCAATAAAATCAGCCCAGAAAACAATACAAGAAAAGTTTGAATCCCCAAGTTATATGAAACAGAGCGATATTCAATTTTCACCTAAAGCATTTTGATGTTGTAGAATGCCAGTATCCAATCCGACCATAAATTTTGAGAGAAGCAACGATTTTTGTGGTGGCTTCATAATTAGTCCCATAAATTGTGTCCCATAAATATCAATCAAAGGAATATCCTGCCTGGTTCAAGTTTCTGTGTGTCGTTCACAAAGCGTCTTGGAAAGTTCTATGCTAATGGTTCTCAAATTGCATCGCCAGCCGTTTTATCCTTCTTCTAGAAAAAAGAATCCGTTATTCCTTCCGATGTTCACAATGTATCCAACCCGTTCTTTTCTTTGTGCGATCTGTCATCCAACAAACGTGTATTGTCTCTCCACTCATTTAACACTGCCTCCTCGGTTGGAGAGGTCACCAAACGCATCAATGATGGGGTGTGTATCTTCCGAAGAGCGGACAATTACGCAAAAAAAATTTGGCAGCTTGCCAAGAGCGCGCAACGAGGGTGGTGGACACAGCCGATCTTTCTGGCACACCTCCAACTGTCCGCAAACCGATGTAACATGTGACTAGTCTCTGTTTGTGTTACCTGAACACCTCGATCACAAATCAACAGATGGGTGTGTCAGTGGACACCAATTCTATTCAGAATCACAAGTTTTTGTTCAAAAAATCCCAAATTTTGGAAAATAGACACTTTTGCAGCTTCTGAAATTTCTGGAAGAGAGAAATAAGACAACAAGAACACAGTTTTTTTTTGAGTTTATAATTATTTATTGAGTTTTAACGTTCAACGTTATAAATGATTATTCAGAAATTGGATTAAACACGAGTACCAGTAGTATTCAGTACCATTTGGCACTTACAGGGGTGGAAGGAGGCATAGAAAACTGCGACTAGCGCAATTTTCCGTTAGAAATAAATATGGAGATCTGAATTATCAATGTAATGAGAGTGAGAGGGGAGGTAGGGAGATTAATCAAGGAGGAGATAGAGATAAGGGATATTTAAGCCTTCTTTGGTGCAGCTGCTTTGGTGGCCTTCTTTGGAGCGGCCTTCTTGGCTGGGGACTTGGCGGCCTTCTTGGCGACTGGCTTGGCGACCTTCTTTGGAGCCTTGGCCTTCTTCACCTTCTCTCCGGCGGCCTTCTTTGGCTTGGCAGCGGCTGGCTTCTTGGCGGCCTTCTTCTCTCCAGTGGCGGCTTTCTTGGCGGCTGGCTTCTTGACGGCCTTCTTCTCTCCAGTGGCGGCTTTCTTGGCTGCTGGCTTCTTGGTGGCTGGCTTCTTGGCGGCGGCGGCCTTCTCAGCGACACGGAAACGTCCATTGGCTCCGGATCCGGCGGTTTGGGTGAGGGCCTTGCTGGCAACACCGCGCTTGAGGGCTTGACGGAGACGAGAGTTGATCTGGAATAGGATTATTGTTTAGAGGAAAACAGAATATTGGATTTTGAAACTTGTTTTGAGGTCTACATTAATTTAGTTAGATCAAAAAATGGTTTCAAAAGACTAGAGAATCGAGATTGGAAGTATAACATACCTGGACAACGTTTCCTCCGAGCTTGTAAGTGGCAGAGATGTACTTGAGGATGGATTGCTTGGAAGCTCCCTTCTTGTCCTCGGAAGCCTTGACGGCAGCCTTGATCATGTTAAGGTATGGTGGATGAGCAGAAGCAGTCTTAGCCTTGGCGATCTTTGGGGCCTTAGCCTTTGGAGCCTTAGCCTTGGCTGGAGCGGCTGGAGCGACGGAAACTTGGGCAGAGTCGGACATTCTCGGTTGAGAGGTTTGGGTTTGAGACACTTGGAAAGTGATGGTTTGCTTTGGTCACCCCGTTTTCTTTTATACTGCCTCCACCACCCTGCGGGGACACACCCCGCCTCCCTCTTTCTCCGCCGAATAACACGCGAAGTTGAAAAGAGGACTTGAGCAGAATAATCGCATTATTCATCACTTAGAGTTAAAATCTGGAAGTTCTGGAAATATGAACTCATAGACGGATACGATATCTACATCATATCAAAAATTCGAGAGAAATCGACCAAATACAAGCGAGTTACTGGTGGTCAAAGTGGGGAGACTTAATCATGGGCGAGTTGACCTCATTCAAACAAGGTTATCACTGGTTAGTGATGAGTTATCAATTTGCAAATTTGATGATTGTGTAGCCAGAGAAATTCTCTACAAAATGATATAAGTTTCAATCAGAACCGTTGAAATTTTCGTGTAGAATTTTGGATAGAATTGAAATCGTAATACTGACTTCCGACTTCAAATGAAAGTATCTTCCGATTTCCTGCTGTAATCCTAAAATATTTTCAGCTCAGCACCTGCAGAATGTCATTGGCTTTCAGATAAGCCTAAAATCATAGCGAATCACAGTATATAACTCGAGTTATTCCTGTTTCAGTCTGGTCCATCCATCGCATCTCGGGGCGTTGTTTTCCCTTCCAAACCTTGTCGACCAGAGAACACATTCTTTCAGACTAGGAAAACTTAACGGAAAATCAGTTTTTATAGAAATGAAACTTCCAGGATTTTAGTGAGCACATTTTCAGACCTTGAAAACTTAATTTCAGCTAGATATGATTAAATTGCTTCCTCATCTTTGTTTTCATCATTTCCACTTCCTTGTTGTTCTCATAATTCTCATAAATAACCTCAGGCATTCACTATGAATGCTGGGAATTCAATTTCAGCACCAAAGAAGTAATGAAAAATGGAGTTTTTATCCAAAAATCAGGATCGGTCAGTTGTATGCCGATTTTTCAATAAAAAGAAAGCTGATTCAACATTTTTTAAATTCCGGTGTTGGTGTCCAAGGTTTCGTTTCCCGTGGAATTCAAAAAGAAGTTGTAGCCGAATCGGATTCAATTACAGGAACTAGGGAACTTACTGATAATTGTGTACTGCAGGGTACTGATAATTTGATAAGAACTATCAGAGGTACTGTAATAGCACTTATCGAATTTTTCGATTTAATTCGGTCTATAGGTTTATGTAGTCGTTAAATTGTTAAAGAGATTCTTGTTCTAGAGGTGTTTCCAGGATTACTGTATCCTTTAAAAATGTTGCTCGTGATAAAGTATCTGTTATCCTGACTTGCAAATTGTAGTAATTCAATCTCCCTGCAATAATCCAATCCTGTGAAAGTGAGTTGATTTTGCGTGGTTGAGCATGATAACTCATTTTATTCCCAGTGTCGTGGATTATGCTCTGATCTTCCACACTTTCTAGATTTTGTGCTTTTCCAGGACAGATTCCACGAATTGGAAATAGTATATTTCTCTCCAAATCAAATGTCACGATCCTGTTCAAATTTCTTCCCTCCTCCTCAATTACGATTAATGCGTTTTCGGATCCGCCGTCAATATGTCGCATTGTCTTCAGCGATCCCTAATTTCAAATATATTATCCAGATGACTTGGCACCGTGCCAACACCAACCGCTTTTTATGGTTCCCTGTCAATCAACACATGTGCTCAAAACTGCACCTGCTTCCGAGTTGACCGGTGGTCTCTATTGTTCGCTTAGATGCAATCTACCGGGAACGTTATCTGGTGAATCTAGACAAGATTCGGGAGGGACAAGTATTGTGTTTTGGTGGTGCATTAATCTGAAAATACCTATATTTTGTGACCCAGGATATAACTTATAATCATCTCAATGTGGTTTTGGTGTACGATTTTCAAATTCTGAAGGAAAACCTCTTAGCACTCAATGTGGGGATTATTTGTCCGGAGATCTACACTCGCAGTATCTTACGCCACACACTACTGTCCACTTTTCATGTCTGTATTGCGTCAAAAAAGTATTCAATGTCTGTTATGACGTCACAATTATTATATCATCGTAAAGAAACCAGTAAAAGACCGTCTGCAGACAAAGCTTCACAATTGGAAATCCAACTAGTCATCACACTTAATTTTTTTTTGAGTTTTGAGGACATTCCGTTAAATGTATGGCCTTGCAAATATGGGTGTGTGAGATGGAAGTGAGTGTTAATCTATCAAGGAGATTTTTGAGAGAGATAGTAATTTGGAACCAGCTAATGACAGAGGGCAAGAACGACTGACACTGGATAATTGAGATGGGAAAATGTTTTGGGAATGATTGAGCGATTAGACATACAATTGGACGAAGAAGAACAGTTTGTAAATTCTTGAGGAATATGAAAATAAAAGATCTCAAAATTTTCAAATTGTAAGAAACGATTTTTTTTAAGTTGCTCCAGCAAACCGCTCTATGAGATTCTTGGAATTATTGAAAAATAAGTTTTTTTCCTCAAATTTCATGTTTTCGAAATGTTGAAACATCGTATTACCAGGATGTCGATACCGACTTCAGAATAGTCATGGCTTATCACGTTTTCATAATTCTGGCAGATTGACTAAACAATTTAATTTGTGTTAGTATAAATTTTTCTGAACAAGTGTCCTTGAAAATCAAAGAAGCTGAAAAATTAGGAACTGTAAAAAAATTCTGAGAATGCAAATTTTTCAATTTATGTGTGTTTCACATCCTCCAAAATATTTCAAAGTGATCGCAAACTGGAAAATCGAGCTCCTGATTTGTGAAAATGGTGAACATGCTCAAAATTAAACTAACAAATAGGTTTTCTTATATTTCATTGACCGAAACTTTACACATTCACACCCCATTTTGCTTCAAAAAATGATTTAGTTGGTCTCTGAAAAGAAAATTTTTCAAAGACCCTGAAAAGTTTATTTTTTCGGATTCAAAGGTAATTGCTCACAGTTTTTCCTCAACTATTTGGCCCTTGTCGCTACAAAATCCTTCCTAACCCGATCTGACAATAATTAACACGTCACACTGACCAATTATCTTTTGTTCTTCTCCGTCATTCTGCATTTTTCTTCTCCTTCCAAACCATCCATCTTCTACTTGAGAACTCATGCATCCAGAACAAATGAGGCGTGCCTATGAACGCGAAGCGAATTGCCCTGCACAGCAGATGGCGGTGGAGCGCAACCTCCTTCATCCGACCGACATTGCGGGTCCGTCACCGTCGGAATGACGTAATGTTAATACCGTAGCAGATGGTAAGAGGATGCTCGTAAACCTCTACCTGTAGTGGAATTATTGTTGCGTAGTGAGGGTTGAGATTGTTTGAAGAAGGACCAAATTACGTCAATCTTGAGAAATAGAAAGGTGTCGTGTTTGCCAGCATGGTGTCTGAATATAATTGGAAGTAACAGAAGATAGATGCTCTCGAGAGCAATGTGATGCATATTAATGTGATGTCGAGATCAGTTTTCGTTATATATAACTTGACTTATGAATTCTGAAATCTGAACTGATCCCCACATGGATTTCACACCAGTCTTAAGGGATTATGATGTCTATCAACTTGCAATTTTTCCAATTCAAGTTCAGAAATACATGGCAATCAGAAGAAACAAATAGAAAAATAATTTCCATTATCTATTTTCTGTTTCTGCAAAAGAGCATAATTTATGGAATGTGTTTATGATGAAAAATGGACTTCCGTTTTTATGCTCAAAATTCTATTAATTAAATGTGCATGTAGCAATGAAAATAAGACTGCATAGTTATTCTTCTCATTTCCGGTAGCATATAGAGGAGGGCCTAAAAAGAAATGAAACTGATGAAAATTTAAGGGGAGGGGACGTCGAGAGAATAATATAAATGAGAACTCTGTCCGTGGGAAGCTGAACAAAAATAAATTGTCTCCGAGATTTCAAACAATGAAAAACCGTATTAAATATTTTTCGAAAATCAGAGTTTTGTCCTTGGCTCGAGGTTTTTGAACGTGAAAAAATGGAATTTTCGGAAATGTGCTGAAATTTAAAATTTTCAGGAATGTGCTGAAATTGAAAAATTTTCAGGAAAGTGCTGAAATTCAATTGGAATATGCTGAAATAGGCATTTTCAAGACTTTGTATACTGCAGTTCTTTCTGTTTATATTCTTTAATTGGCTCCGGAATCGTTCTGAAAAGAGAGGAATAAATACTGGAAATTCAATCCTGGCCGTACCAGGCAGGTTCGGACAATTCTTAAAAAAAAAGAAAAAAGGCCAGAATGTGGAAGTGGGACATTAAAAATGTGGTTTTTTAGAATATTATTAAGTTGTCTACAAAGCTTTATAATATTTTCTTATAATAACCCCAAAAAACAAAAAAATCGTGAACATTCCAATCAATGATCTCCAAACCGCCGATTTTTAAGCCAATTTATCTCATTTCCCGCGAAAGATATCGAAAAGTAACCAACTGACAAAATGTTCATTATACTCTCACAAACATTTTACTAGTTGACTACTTTTTTATATCATTTACAAGAACAGAGATAAACTGGCTCAAAGTTGAACGTTAAGAGGATTGTTGTATCACAGTGTTCACAATGAGTTGTCGATACTTTTTTCTGATACATTTGCATTTATGAAAATGTTCAAAATCATATCAAACTCTTGTCAAATTCAGGTCCGACTCGGCGATAGTGGCCTGGCCCCGGTAGCTGATTTTTGAAAGTTTATAGAAAAATTAATTGAAGTCCACTTTTAGGAAAATTCCAAAGTGTTCCGCCGAAAACAATACACTGCTGGACATAATTATAAAGCCACTTTAAATTTCGAGTTTTTTCGAAAACTATGAATCTTGACTGAACAGCATATGAATGTCATAAATACTATTTTTAAATGTCAATTAATGAATACCATCCGATATTGCTATCGTTTCTTGATTATGGAAATTTTGAAAAAATGAACCGAAAAAAGTGGACATAATTATAAAGCCACTTGAATCAATCGAAAATAACTCTAGATAGATGTTTTGAAATTTGAAGAAACTACAAACCATGGCAATTATCAGTCAATATAATGCTGTTAAAGTAAGAAATTTGGGTTTAGCTATACTTATAATTGAACCATATCCGTTTTTGGTCAGCTTACACTGAAAACGAAGTTTTTCGTTGATAACTGTTCTGAAACTCATGGGGACTCAATTTTTTTGAGTGTTTCAGCATTATTCTCAAATGCATTACTTATTTAACTATTGAAAACATTATGATTTTCTCACCAACCGGAGAAAAAATCCGCATTTTAGTTCATTTTTATCGATATGTTCCGAGTGGTACTGTACCTTGCTCAGTGGACAGTTAATTGAGCTGATTACCATAAAAGAAAGATACAGTTGTGTTTATTCAGAAACACACATAAAATCATAAAGATCTGTGTCTGTGTTCATGGAATCACGCAAACTTTCGGACCACATACATTTTGAGGCTAAAATTGGGTTATGGGTAGGCAAGTTTGAGGAGTTGTTTTGTGAAAAAGGAGACATGTAATCTGAAAATTCTTTTTGTAATCGCACTTGCCGGTTCTTGAATTCACATATAAACTAAGGAGATTGTTTGAGTATTTTGGTATAGACAAACAATGAACCCTGGAAAACTGTGATTTTTTTAAAAACATGGCCTATTTCCGAGCTTTCAATTTTTGTTTAGAAACGGTTTCACCTATTTCAAAGTGACTGAACATATTGAGCAAATCCGAATTTTTGTTTTTGTAGTTGACGTCTCTTTTCGAAACATTCATTCCGAAGAGATATACAGTACTTTCTGAGGTTAGAAACGTAAATTATTGGCGGATTTTTTGTTGCTTGAAGTGGACCTATCGAAATGAAACTTTTTGCATATTCCACTTGCAACTTGCTCAATATGTTCAGTCACTTTAAAATAGGTGAAACCGTTTCTAAACAAAAATTGAAAGCTCGGAAATAGGTCATGTTTTTAAAAAAATCGCAGTTTTCCAGGGTTCATTGTTTGTCTATACCAAAATACTCAAACAATCTCCTTAGTTTATATGTGAATTCAAGAACCGGCAAGTGCGATTACAATAAGAATTTTCAGATTACATGTCTCCTTTTTCACAAAACAACTCCTCAAACTTGCCTACCCATAACCCAATTTTAGCCTCAAAATGTATGTGGTCCGAAAGTTTGCGTGATTCCATGAACACAGACACAGATCTTTATGATTTTATGTGTGTTTCTGAATAAACACAACTGTATCTTTCTTTTATGGTAATCAGCTCAATTAACTGTCTACTGAGCAAGGTACAGTACCACTCGGAACATATCGATAAAAATGAACTAAAATGCGGATTTTTTCTCCGGTTGGTGAGAAAATCATAATGTTTTCAATAGTTAAATAAGTAATGCATTTGAGAATAATGCTGAAACACTCAAAAAAATTGAGTCCCCATGAGTTTCAGAACAGTTATCAACGAAAAACTTCGTTTTCAGTGTAAGCTGACCAAAAACGGATATGGTTCAATTATAAGTATAGCTACACCCAAATTTCTTACTTTAACAGCATTATATTGACTGATAATTGCCATGGTTTGTAGTTTCTTCAAATTTCAAAACATCTATCTAGAGTTATTTTCGATTGATTCAAGTGGCTTTATAATTATGTCCACTTTTTTCGGTTCATTTTTTCGATTTTTTCAAAATTTCCATAATCAAGAAACGATAGCAATATCGGATGGTATTCATTAATTGACATTTAAAAATAGTATTTATGACATTCATATGCTGTTCAGTCAAGATTCATAGTTTTCGAAAAAACTCGAAATTTAAAGTGGCTTTATAATTATGTCCAGCAGTGTATTGCAACTTTGAAAAAATTCAAAAACTTTCAGAATCTACCGGAATGTTAAAATTTCAGAACCTTACCCGGGCCGGGACAGAGAATGTTTCATTTTGACCCGGTCCGGCTCCAGACAAGTGAGATATCAACAGAATTGAAGAAAAATAATTAGAAACACCTCTAGATAAGTTGAAATCATTTATTATTGAAATTTTCGTTTATCAACCAAGTAATATTATTGACAACGCAGGAGCAGTCTTCGAAAATTATGCAGTTGTGGTAGTAATAGTTGCCTGTGTAGTGACGGTGTCAGAGCTACACAAATTACAAGTATAAGCGCAGAATTGTCTCTTTTGTTCAGTGGTGTAGAATAGAGACGAGCAGAACCCATTGGAATCCCAGGTAGCACAACTGGAAGAAGTGTCGATGCAAACTCCAGAAGCAGAGGTAGAAGAAGCGACAGTGCTGCTCACTCCAGAGCAAAGACCGCAAGATGCTGGACAGTACTGGGTTTTCTGTGAAGAGGTGTAGAAGTTTGATGTGCAGAATCCATTGGCCACCCAGCTCGGACAGCTAAATATTTTTATAAAAAAGTTTAATTTCAGATTGTATTACTTCGCATTTGTATCTGCGCACATTTCAGCGCCAGCAACAAGAACAGCTAGAATGACTAAAGAGGAATATTGCATGATTGGAAAGTGTGAAAGGATTTGATATTTCACTTTGGCCAGCTCAACTTTTAAAGTGAATAATTTTGTGTTTATACAACTGTTTCGAAGTGTGGGATCATCAGGTGTTTGATCTGAATAGTATCCTTCATCACAGAAGTTTTGTTTGCTTTGGCAAGTCTGGTATACCAAATTCGAAAAATTAATCATCGAGCACACATCTGAATTGTTTAATTTAGCCGAACTGCCAAAATTAGGAGTTGGCGATTCGTTTTGAGATGTCTGTCCGGGTGTGGGCGGTTTTGATGGCAAAGATTGAGTCAGAATCGGTGGCAGATAGAGTGATGAGTCGAATAGTGAATAATCGACGAAAATCGACTTTAGTCGATTAATCGGAGTCGACTCTAGTCGATTTCATCGAAGTCGATCATTAAATAATCGACGAATAATCGACTTTTTAATAATCGACTACGACGATAGTCGATTATAGTCGACTCTAGTCGATTATTAGTCGACTAATAATCGACTAATAATCGACTAATAATCGACTAGTCGACTCGATTGTCCGAGAGGATTACACGGCGGGGGGGCCTAGAAATTGCGGCGGAAGATTTGTTTTTAATAAAAATATTTTTTTTTCAGTTTATTTGTTGAAGAAAAATCGTTTTTTTTTTGCTTTTTGCTCATGTTTTTCGCCAAAATATTTTGAAAAGAAAATTGTTTTGCAGACAATGAGCTCTCATTCGACGGTTTGGAAATATTTTGACAAAATCAATGGAGGAAAAAATGTAAAGTGCAAACTTTGTGGACGAATGATATCATATCATTCATCTACCACTGTAATGAAAAACCATTTAAACAGTTTCCACAGCACAGAAGTGGAAGAATCGGAAAATGCGGTAATTTCATTTTTTTTTTTCGTTTTAATTAATAGTTTCAGGCGCTGGCAAATAGTCGTGGTAATAGAAGCCAACCGACTGATAAAAAAGATCCGAACGAAGATTTAGTCTTGTGAGTCGTTTCGAATTTAGAAAAGACAGTTGATTGTTATTTTCAGCGCGATTTGCACCAGCTCCGTGCCGTATCGATTCTTAAAAAACAAGCACTTCCTCGATTTTTGCCACAAGTTAAATTCGGACCATAAAATTTTGACTCCAGATTCTCTCCGAAGTAAATTCTCGAAAAACCGATCAGAGTATGTTGACCGATTGAAGAAGGAATTGAAACATGTTGAAGTAGGTTTTTCCGAAAAAGAATTCGGAAAAAAATCTCATTTTTCAGAAAGCATGGTTATCGTTTGACGGATGGGAGGCGAAATATATGGATAAAAGCATTTATGCGATTTTCATTTACTATGTCGAAAATTTCCAGAGAAAATCAGCAGTACGTGGCGCTTAAAACGACGTAAAACAATCTTTGTTTTCAGCTTCTTGGTATCGAATGTGTTGAGGGATCTGCTACAGCCGCCAACGTCGGCAAATTGGTTATGAGGATGCTAGATTTGTATTGTATTGATAAATCAAAAGTTTTGGGAGCTGTAACCGATGCTGGATCCAATATTGTGGCTTTTCTCGACCGGAATGAACTGTTTCAGTGCGTATAGTGGTACTTAATTCATCAAGTACGTAATTCTCATTTCAGTAGTCACTGTTCTGCACATGTACTTTCTTTAATTATCAAAAAATCAGCTCAAATCACTCACATCAAGGAACTCATTGCGAAAGTGAATCGTTGCGCCGCTTTTCTTTCTCGTTCAAAAGTGGAGCGTGGAAAATTTCGAGAGTTAGTTTCTGAAAAACAACTTTCGAAAACCTCAATATTCAGAAGAAGCTCCATGTTGAACATTCACGGTCGACCACCACTGCCTTTTTCTGACACACGCTGGGGAGGAGCTTTGTTGTTGGCGGAGGCTTTCCTTAACCACGTTTGTTTTTGTTAACTTTTAACAATTAATTTTCTGCGTTTTCAGTACCAAAGTCTCAGCGCCACACCAGCTCTTCAAGATTACCTAATGAATGCGGATGATTTGGCAGCACTGAAAAAATATGTCAACGTGATGAAACCGTTTTTGGAGGCACTAAATAGTGCTGAATCTGACAATTCCTTCTGTTCCGAAGTGCTGGTTCAATTTTCACATCTATCGAATTATGCTTCATCACTCGAGCAGAGATCAGCATTGGGAAGATGCTTATCGAATGAAACTAAATCAAGGTACGCACAATATGTCAAAAAGAATGATGCCGAATTAAATATATTCAGATATGATTCGTATGTTGAAAACGATGCTCTCCTCATGTCGACCTACTTGGATGCCCGCTTCGTATATTTGCCTGGTATTCTGCAGAGGACACGATGGGAATTCATTGAAAACTCAATTCAACTCTACTGTGGTATTTTATGTTGCCCAATCGTCAAAACACTTATCTTACAGATTCCATTCACGTATTGAATCAGACGGCAACCGGTCCTCCACCCAAAAAGCCCACACTTGAGGAATCATCGTTTTCACAGTTCGTTCAATCAAAGAGAGTGTCTAGCCATGGAAGCAGTGTTCAAGTATATCTTACTACGAACCGGTCGACTGAATGAAATCATGTATTTTCAGGCTGAAATGTCAAATTACAAAGCTATTGTCCTCTCCGGTCGGCCAGCTTTGGATTCATCCCCTCTTCTGTTTTGGCACGCGCATCGTGACAGATTTCCGATTCTCCAAAAAATGGGCCAACATTTTTTGGCTTGCACCCAATCGAGTGCTATCGTTGAGCGGCTTTTCAGGTTGAATTTGTTTTTAAGACTGACGTCATCGATTTATTACAGCGTGTGCGGATGCATCGTGAACAATTCCAGAAGAAATCGCATGAAATCTAGTACCCTCAATCTCCACCTATTGAATGCCTCGCTTGCAACTCTTCAGTAAGATTTTATACTTTTTCGTTAAAAAGTATCATTTTTCAGGGCGAAAAATGAAGCAGGAGAAATGAATGAGTACGACGAATGCGAACAATCCGATTCCGAATCAGAAGAAAATCGTCACGAGGAGATTTCTGGAGAGTTCAACGACGATATTTTCGAAGAAGCTCTTGCCCGTGCAATGACAATTTAATTTTATCCGCTTTGAAATTCTGTTTTTTTTTAATTGTTTTTTGAATGTTTTTCCTGATATACAAAAATACCTTGTTAACTTACCATTTTTTTCTAATGAAAATTGTTTCTTTTTCAATATTTCCCTAATTTATCAAAATTATCTTACTTAAAAATAAAATAAAAAAACACACTATAGTCGACTATAATCGACTATAATCGATTATTAGTCGATTATTAGTCGATTAGTAGTCGATTATTAGTCGACTAATAATCGACTAGAGTCGACTATAATCGACTAATAATCGACTATAGTCGACTATAGTCGATTATAGTCGACTATAATCGACTCGTAGTCGACTAATAATCGACTAATAGAGAATCGACTTTCGTCGACTAAAGTACTATTCGATTATTAGAAAGTCGACTGCGTCGATTTTCATAATCGACTAAAATCGTCGATTAATCGAGTCGACTCATCACTCTAGTGGCAGAATCTATATCCAATTTCATGAGAAAACGAAAAAAAAAGGTTTGTTACCTAACATGGTTCTGTTGCAAGCAAAAGGTAAAAATGCAAGAAAATAGATAAATCTTGAAATAATTTGGACAGAAAAAACTCTGAGAACCAAAAATCTGGCTGAAGCCTGAGTATCTATATTACAGTAAGCGCTCTAATAGAAACTCAACCGTCCCGTGCACTTTGAGCTCAATTATTTCGGTTTTTTTCGAAACATATCAAAATTTTTTCAACTGATAAAATGTTTCTCCAAAATTCTAAAAATTTTGAAACATCCGATATTTGAACAATCTTCGGCTTTCTCATAAATTTCCCAACATGATCAAAATTGTCATCATTCTGAAAATATAAGGTCTACAGAAATGCTGACAATTTACAGTTTTCAATGTCATCAGTGATGAGATTTGTTTTGTCATTATCATCATTTTCTGGAAGGGGCGGGGCGTAGAAGGACTATATATATGAGACAATTTTCTCTCGAAAACATTCATTCTCAATAATGTCTTAAGAGCATCTGTTCGCCCCATGATGTTATGAGAATCTTTCTACAAGCAGCCGTCTGATAGGATGCTATTCTTTATTTTTCTGACTATTCTTATCTGTTTCCATTTTGGAAGCTATACGGAATTCTGCTTTTTACAATGGCTACCTGTACATGCCTTGAGAATCTAAGCCAATGGATCCAAGAAACCGAATGTCGAAATCAAAGATACCTTGGGGTATGATCATCAACATGATGCCAGCCTACTTTGTCGCTACTGGAAACCATTCAATCGATGCAACACCTTCCAAAAACTAGGCGAAGTATGTAAACCAATCATGCGATACAAACTTGATAGCCAAAAACCAACGTAGGAGAGGAGCCGACGATATCAACAAAGGAGAGGACCCGACGATATCAACGAAGGAGAAGAACCGACGATATCAACGAAGGAGAAGAGCCGACGATATTAACGAAGGAGAAGAGCCGACGATATTAACGAAGGAGAGAAACTAACTTTTAATTACTGTCTTAAATTGCAATAACTAAAATAAAATTTTAATAACCTAAAATTGTCTTTCTTATGCTTTCAAAAAAAACCAATTAATCTGACTGGCAAAGTTTGAAGCTGTGTATTCGAAAAAATAGTTAAAAGAAGAAACATGAGATTTTTTCGGAACTCGCAAAAAGGATTTTGCATCAAACGAGATCAGGCAGAGTCTGCTTGTATTTAATTCTTCATATGCAACTTGTTGTTGATCAACTAACTCGGAGAATTTTTGAAAGCTTATTTTCATAAGGATCAGTTCAAAAACGCAAAACGATGTAGGATAAACGGAATTGACCATTGTTATCAATGGCTAACGCGCCTACAAGTTGACCACTATACCGGCAACATCCAATTTTCATCATGTATTTCAAGTTTCGGGACGTCTGGTGGTTGAGCTTCTTTGTCAACTTACTTGGCTTTTTGCTTATGGTCAACATGCGTTACCCATCTATCATTATTAGTGATGATTTGATCTCACCATTCATATGTGTATTGCAGGATGAAAAATTCAAACAGGTGCCCACACTTGAATCAAAATTGCATTGAAACAAAAGATGTGGCCCTTGTCGTTCCATAACTTTGCCGAAAGTTTGAAATCCACTGCTTTTTGACGGAAGGCTTGCTGGGAATGTACTTGATGACTCCCGTTCAGTTTGATATAGATTTCGTTTAATTCCGGTTTTCGAATTTGAGGCCATTTGCCTTTTGGACGGGGATTTTCGTCCAATGAGAATTCTCTTGTTTCGAATTGATGAATTCAGGTTCCGATGGTAGCTTGAATGGTACATCTTCGTTGTAAACCTCCAATGATCGGAAATTACTTTCAGCCTTTTTTTAAGTCAGATAGAAATACAAATAGATCGGCAGTCCAAAAATGTGAATTGTTAGGGGTGAAAATGTTGAGCTTATCTCACTACACGGGAGGAGGCGAATAATGTCCGTTGGGGTGTAGACACTATTCAATATATCAATTCACATTTTTGGACTGCCGTTCTATTTGTATTCCTATCTGACCTGAAAAAAACTGAAATTAATCTCCGATTACTAGAGATTTACACCTTTCCGAGCTACCATCGCAACTTGAATCCATCAATTCGAAACAAGAGAATTCTCGTTGGACGAGAATCCCCCTTCAAAAAGGCAAATGACCTCAAATTCGAAAACCGGAATTAAGCGAAATCTATATCAAACTGTGCGGGAGTCATCAAATACATCCCTAGCAAGCCTTCCGTCAAAAAGCAGTGGATTTTAAGCTCTCGGCAAGGTTATGTAACGACAAGGGCCACATCTTTTGTTTCAATGCAATTTTGATTCAAGTGTGGGCACCTGTTTGAATCTTCTCATCATGCAATACACATATTAATAGTGGAATCAAGCCATTACCTAGTAATAATAAATGGGTAATGCATGACAATAAGCAAAAAAGCCAAGTAGGTTGACAAAGACGCTCGACCACCAGACGACCCGAAACTTGAAATTCGTGATAAAAAATGGGATGTTGAAGGTATGGTGGTCTACCAAGCAGGGAGTGTTGAGAACAGCTGGGTGATTGTTTCACTTTCACCTATTCTTGTCCGGCGGCATATCTCAGACTCCATGTGAATCTCCATTGGAGAAAAACAAAACGGTCTGTTTTCAAAGTTACAATCCGCAACCACTTGTGGGAAGTAAGACCCGGACCGATCTCGCAGGACATTACTGGACAATTTTGATTTATTCATTGTATAGCCCGATCCTTTTACTTTCTGAATACCAGTGATGGGAGGAATTTCCGTTTCCGTTTCCGTTTTCCGTTTTCCGCCCGGTTTTCAGAGATTTTTTTCCGTTTCCGTTTCCGCGGAAAAAATTTTTCTTTTCCGTTTCCTTTTCCATTTCCGTAAAAGTGAAATTCTTTTTCCGTTTCCGTTTCAGTTTTCTGCGGAAAAAAAATTCCCTTTCCATTTCCGTTTCCGTTTTCCGTATTTCGGGAAAATGCGTTTCCTCCCATCACTGCTGAATACCGCCCATTCAGTCTTTTCCAGCGTCACCTTGATTGAAAATAATTAACTTTAAAACGGTGTATCAAAAATGTGTTGACTTGAATTTCGATTCGCTGTCACCGCAGTTCTGGAAGGAATGACATCCACAACTTGATGATAACAATGATCCGTACATTCCGTTTATCCTGCATCGTTTTGACATTTTTGAACTGAATGTATCTGATGCAAAAAATGACAGGAACTTTCCGAACAACCTAATATTAACTGCTTATATTAAGTACATACATCCTTATGAAAACAATTTCCGAGTTAGTTGATCAACAACAATTTGCTTATGAAAATTAAATACAATAGCAGACACTGCCGAATCTCGTTTGATGTTCGAATACACAGCTCCAAACTTTGCCAGTCAAATTAATTGGTGCTTTTTTGAAAACTCAAGTAAGACAATTTTAGGTTATTAACATTTATTAGTTATTGCAACTTAAGACAATAGTTAAAAGTTAGTTCCTCTCCTTCGTTGATATCGTAGGCTTCTCTTCGTTGATATCGCCGGCTCATCTCCTTTATTGATCACGACGCTAGTAGCAAAACATCGATATATTCTATTTGTTGGGGGTGAGACAACCATCCGAGATGTTCCTATCCTTCGTTGATATTACCGGCTCCTCTCCTTCATTGATATCGTCGGCTCCTCTCCTTCGTTGGTTTTTGGCTATCAAGTTTGGATCGCATGATTGCTTTACATACTTCGCCTAGTTTTCGGAAGTGGTTGCATCGATTGAATGGTTTCCAGAAGCGACAAAGTAGGCTGGCATCAAGTTGTTGATCATATCCCAAGGTATCCTTGATTTTTACATTTGGTTTCGTTGGATCCATTGGCTAAGATTTTCGAGACATGTACAGGTTGTCAGTGTGGAAAGCAGAATTCCGTATAGCTTCCAAATCGGAAACAGAAAAGAATAGTCAGAAAAATAAAGAATAGCATCCTATCAGACGGTTGCTTGTGGAAAGATTCTCATAACATCATGGGAGCAAAGAGATGCTCTCAAGTCATTATTGAGAATGAATGTTTTCCAGAGAAAATTATGTCATATATATAGTCCCCTACGCCCCGCCCCTTCCAGAAAATGATGATAAAGACAAAACAAATTTCATCACTGATGACATTGACAACTGTGAATTGTCAGCATTTCTGTAGATACATATCTGATATTTTCAGAATGATGACAATTTTGATCATGTAGGGAAATTTATAAGATACGTACTTCTATATTTTTATAGGATTTTTTGAAACGAATTCAGATTTTCGGTGAAAATATAATCGTTAGTAGAAATGAAAAAAATCGGAAGAAGGAATGAAAAAGAAAAAATCGGCAAACAAAAACTTTTTTGTTGATTTGAGCTCAATTATCTATAGGTAGCGCATAGATAAACCGTTTTGTAAAGTTTCATGAAGTTTCAGGGAGTTTGAGCATAATTTTGAAGTTTTCGATTCTTAATTCTATAGGTTCCCTAAATGCTGGAAAGCCCAGGATATCATGGACATCAAGCGCTCGGTGATCCATGACTACATATTAGGCATAAGTTTCTTCCGATTTCAGGAAAAATTTTGATCAAAATTTTCTCAAAGCGGAGGGGGCTAGATCAATGGAAGTACTGCCCATAAGGATTGATAGTTGTGTGGAAACGCTCCAGTAACTCTTTGATTCCATAGGCCCAGAACGACGAGGTCTGCGATTGAAAAGATGGGTCAACTCCTTTTTTATAAAATCTTTGGCTCTTTATGACAAGGGGGGCCCATGAGAAAAGGGGGGCCCATGGGAAAAGGGGGGCCCAAGTCAAAAAGGGGGGCCCATGAGAATAGGGGGGCCCAAGTGAAAAGGGGGGGCCCAAGTTGAAAAATGTGGACTAAGTTAAGATTTACCAATTTTTCGAAGTTTTTCGGATGTTTCTATGAAAATTTCGTTGTTTCCACAAAAATTCATAACTTTAAAAAATTTCAGTTTAGGTCGGTTTTTTGCATGAACAACAGTATTTTTTGCATTTTAACTGTGAAATTTGAAGTTATTCAGCTAGTCTAGACTTTTTTCAGGCTCAGTAACAAAAAAATGAACGAAAAATGTGCAAAAAATGACCGAAACTGAAAATTTCAAAAAATTATGAAAAGTGTTCAAAGTTCGAAATTTTAATGGAAACAGTCACAAAACTTGAAAAAATGAGTAAATCTTAACTTAGTACACATTTTTACCCTTGGGCCCCCCCTTCTGCCTTGGGCCCCCCCTATTCTCATGGGCCCCCCCTTTTGACTTGGGCCCCCCCTTTTCCCATGGGCCCCCCCTTTTCTCATGGGCCCCCCTTGTCATAAAGAGCCAAATCTTTTCACTCGAAGTCTTTTCTATCAAGATGACGTACGAGAGCCTCAAATGATTATTTTTTTGAGAAAGCAAGATCCGGAGAATACGACGGGTGCACAAGAATAGTCTAGCCAAGCGACATTAATTTTTGGTTGATCGTTCAAAAAAGGCGCGATTTCACGTTGACGTGCATGGAACATTTTTCGCCTTTTCTCCTTGTTTCGATCAGACTGTCAGAATCGATTTCTCTAATTAGGAACTATACGAGGCGGCAGTTATAGTGGTACCTTCATCTAAATGTTCCCAGTCTCCATTCCTTTGAATGACCTCAAAACACATTACACAGCCCTTTTTTACGGTAAATTTCGTTTTCGGAACGTCCAGAGCTAGCTCTTCTTCGTCAATCAACTGATCCTTCCGCACATTGATAAAGTAACTTACCCACTTCTCATCTACGGTAATTAGATCCTCCGCCCAATTGAACCTGCGAATAAATGATAGGAGAATCACGCTCATGTCTTCATGGCAAGCCCATATCGTAGAGCTCCAAAAAATTTGGTACGAAGCGACAAAATTTTTGACATTGCCAAGAGACCTCAATTTGATTACAATATTCAGTTGACTAACAGACAATGTCTTCGACGTTTCACAAGTGGTTTGACACGGATTGGTTTCAGAAATATTCTTCAATAGGTCCAAGACCACTTCTCGGACCCATCTTCGTCGTTCCATTCTAAATTTTTGGCTTCAAAGCGATAGATGGTAGTAGCAGTAGGAGGTAGTCCTTCATCTACTTCTTTCATCATCTTGTGATTATCGTGGTTTTTCAAACCAGAAAGGCATAAAAATAAAATGTCATTTTGAAAGTGTAGACGGTAAGGGACGGAAGCCAGCGCCGTGCTCGCAAACGAAAAGAAAGGGAAATGAGGCAAAACGTATATAACAAGTCCATGAGATGTTCTATCCAAAAAAAACAGCCTCTAAGAAAAACCACCCCTCTGACCAGATATCAATTCTCAAAGTTAAGCATTCGAAATCGGAAGAAACTTATGCACCAACGTAATACATACCACACACCACCATAGCAATCCCACGTCCCTTTGAGGTATTCGTGTAAAAGTCCGTGACAGACAGACACACACACACACAAACAGAAAAAGTTCCCTTAGTAAGTAGAATTGATCTACAAAATAGAGCATGTACCATGAAAAAGAAATAAAGTGATAAATTCAGGTCACACGAGCAACCAATCGCATATGTAGTCCTGGATAGTCCGGCAAATTTCTTTGGCGGTGCTCGTGTCGATTAACGAGGACGAGCCACACCGATTTCAATTCTTAAATGAACCAATAAATTGTTGGGATTCTCGTGGGCAATTCTGAACCGTGTTTTGCTTTTTTGGTAGTCACATATATAACTACTAGAAGAGATTTAAAATATACTGAAATACTCAAAAATTTGGAAGAATGAATGAAAATACAAGATCGAAACATGGCGTAAGCGAAATTTTGAAAAAAACCGAATATAATCTTTTTCCGTCTCCCTGATTTTACTCATTTTTCCGGATAGTTCGAAAAATTTATTTTTCAAAATTTCATTCATTTTGCAACCTATGCTACAACTTAAAATGATGTTTAATGATAAAAATTGATATTTTATGTTACTTTCAAAACAATGGATTTATTCAAAAACTAGTTTCTTCTTCTTCCAAATTTTGGAACTTTGTTCTTCCTCCGATTTTCCAAGTGTTTTTTTTGCTAAATGGATTTCAAACTTTGGAGAAATTCTAATTCATTTTAGGTTACACTTCACTTGCTAGCATAAAATTTCCACGTTTCAGAAAAACTTGGAACGTGCCACATTTGTGAAATCTTCCGCTTTTTCATCATTTTTCCTGCGTCGGTCAGAATTGTCATCATTCCGAAAATATCCTATGGATTATTCTCTACACAAATGCTGACAACTGACAGTTTTCAAAGTCATCAGCGATGAGATATATTTTGTCATTATCATCATTTTCTGGAAGGGGCGGGGCGTAGGGGGACTATATATATATGAGATAATTTTCTCTTGAAAACATTCATTCTCAATAATTATTAGAGAGCATCTCTTTGCTCCCATGATGTTATGAGAATCTTTCCACAAGCAACCGTCTCATAGGATGATCACTATTTTTCTGAATATTCTCTTTTTTTCTGAATATTCTCTATTTTTCTGAATATTCTCTATTTTTCTGAATATTCTCTATTTTTCTGAATATTCTCTATTTTTCTGAATATTCTCTATTTTTCTGAATATTCTCTATTTTTCTGAATATTCTCCATTTTTCTGAATATTCTCTATTTTTCTGAATATTCTGTTTTACATTCAATTCGGCAGTGATACTGAACTCTGCTTTCTACAATGAATTGCCTTAAATCTAAGCCGACGGAACCAAATGTCGAAATCAAGGATACCTTGGGATATGAATTCGACAAGATGCCAATCCACTTTGTCGCTATTCGAAACCGTTTGATCGATGTCACTTTTTCCGAAAACCAGGCGAAGTATGTGAACCATTCTTGCGATCCAAATCTGAAAAATGGAAACTGCGCGGAACGGCAAAAAAACAAGCAGATGAGCCGACGATATCAACGAAGGAGAGGAACATCTCGGGTGGTTGTCTCACCCCCAACAAATAGAATGAAGCGATGATTGCGACTAGTGTTGCGATCAATGAAGGAGATGAGCCGATGATATCAACGAATGAGAGGAACATCTCGGATGGTTGTCTCACCCCCAACAAATAGAATGGAGCGATGATTGCGACTAGTGTTGTGATCAATGAAGGAGGAGCACCGACGATATCAACGAAGGAGAGGAACATCTCGGATGGTTGTCTCACCCCCAACAAATAGAATGGAGCGATGATTGCGACTAGTGTTGTGATCAATGAAGGAGGAGCACCGACGATATCAACGAAGGAGAGGAACATCTCGGATGGTTGTCTCACCCCCAACAAATAGAATGGAGCGATGATTGCGACTAGTGTTGCGATCAATGAAGGAGATGAGCCGATGATATCAACGAATGAGAGGAACATCTCGGATGGTTGTCTCACCCCCAACAAATAGAATGGAGCGATGATTGCGACTAGTGTTGTGATCAATGAAGGAGGAGCACCGACGATATCAACGAAGGAGAGGAACATCTCGGATGGTTGTCTCACCCCCAACAAATAGAATGGAGCGATGATTGCGACTAGTGTTGCGATCAATGAAGGAGATGAGCCGATGATATCAACGAAGGAGAGGAACATCTTGAATGGTTGTCTCACCCCCAACAAATAGAATGGAGCGATGATTGCGACTAGTGTTGTGATCAATGAAGGAGATGAGCCGACGATATCAACGAAGGAGAGGAACATCTAGGATGGTTGTCTCACCCCCAACCAATAGAATGGAGCGATGATTGCGACTAGTGTTGTGATCAATGAAGGAGATGAGCCGACGATATCAACGAAGGAGAGGAACATCTAGGATGGTTGTCTCACCCCCAACAAATAGAATGGAGCGATGATTGTGACTAGTGTTGTGATCAATGAAGGAGATGAGCCGACAATATCAACGAAGGAGAGGAACATCTAGGATGGTTGTCTCACCCCCAACAAATAGAATGGAGCGATGATTGTGACTAGTGTTGTGATCAATGAAGGAGATGAGTCGACGATATCAACGAAGGAGAGGAACATCTAGGATGGTTGTCTCACCCCCAACAAATAGAATGGAGCGATGATTGTGACTAGTGTTGTGATCAATGAAGGAGATGAGCCGACGATATCAACGAAGGAGAGGAACATCTAGGATGGTTGTCTCACCCCCAACAAATAGAATGGAGCGATGATTGTGACTAGTGTTGTGATCAATGAAGGAGATGAGCCGACGATATCAACGAAGGAGAGGAACATCTAGGATGGTTGTCTCACCCCCAACAAATAGAATGGAGCGATGATTGTGACTAGTGTTGTGATCAATGAAGGAGATGAGCCGACGATATCAACGAAGGAGAGGAACATCTAGGATGGTTGTCTCACCCCCAACAAATAGAATGGAGCGATGATTGTGACTAGTGTTGTGATCAATGAAGGAGATGAGCCGACGATATCAACGAAGGAGAGGAACATCTAGGATGGTTGTCTCACCCCCAACAAATAGAATGGAGCGATGATTGTGACTAGTGTTGTGATCAATGAAGGAGATGAGCCGACGATATCAACGAAGGAGAGGAACATCTAGGATGGTTGTCTCACCCCCAACAAATAGAATGGAGCGATGATTGTGACTAGTGTTGTGATCAATGAAGGAGATGAGCCGACGATATCAACGAAGGAGAGGAACATCTAGGATGGTTGTCTCACCCCCAACAAATAGAATGGAGCGATGATTGTGACTAGTGTTGTGATCAATGAAGGAGATGAGCCGACGATATCAACGAAGGAGAGGAACATCTAGGATGGTTGTCTCACCCCCAACAAATAGAATGGAGCGATGATTGTGACTAGTGTTGTGATCAATGAAGGAGATGAGCCGACGATATCAACGAAAGAGAGGAACATCTAGGATGGTTGTCTCACCCCCAACAAATAGAATGGAGCGATGATTGTGACTAGTGTTGTGATCAATGAAGGAGATGAGCCGACGATATCAACGAAGGAGAGGAACATCTAGGATGGTTGTCTCACCCCCAACCAATAGAATGGAGCGATGATTGCGACTAGTGTTGTGATCAATGAAGGAGATGAGTCGACGATATCAACGAAGGAGAGGAACATCTAGGATGGTTGTCTCACCCCCAACAAATAGAATGGAGCGATGATTGCGACTAGTGTTGTGATCAATGAAGGAGATGAGCCGACGATATCAACGAAGGAGAGGAACATCTAGGATGGTTGTCTCACCCCCAACAAATAGAATGGAGCGATGATTGTGACTAGTGTTGTGATCAATGAAGGAGATGAGCCGACGATATCAACGAAAGAGAGGAACATCTAGGATGGTTGTCTCACCCCCAACAAATAGAATGGAGCGATGATTGCGACTAGTGTTGTGATCAATTAAGGAGATGAGCCGACGATATCAACAAAGGAGAGGAACATCTAGGATGGTTGTCTCACCCCCAACCAATAGAATGGAGCGATGATTGCGACTAGTGTTGTGATCAATGAAGGAGATGAGTCGACGATATCAACGAAGGAGAGGAACATCTAGGATGGTTGTCTCACCCCCAACAAATAGAATGGAGCGATGATTGTGACTAGTGTTGTGATCAATTAAGGAGATGAGCCGACGATATCAACAAAGGAGAGGAACATCTAGGATGGTTGTCTCACCCCCAACAAATAGAATGGAGCGATGATTGCGACTAGTGTTGTGATCAATGAAGGAGATGAGCCGACGATATCAACGAAGGAGAGGAACATCTAGGATGGTTGTCTCACCCCCAACCAATAGAATGGAGCGATGATTGCGACTAGTGTTGTGATCAATGAAGGAGATGAGTCGACGATATCAATGAAGGAGAGGAACATCTAGGATGGTTGTCTCACCCCCAACCAGTAGAATGGAGCGATGATTGCGACTAGTGTTGTGATCAATTAAGGAGATGAGCCGACGATATCAACAAAGGAGAGGAACATCTAGGATGGTTGTCTCACCCCCAACAAATAGAATGGAGCGATGATTGCGACTAGTGTTGTGATCAATGAAGGAGATGAGCCGACGATATCAACGAAGGAGAGGAACATCTAGGATGGTTGTCTCACCCCCAACAAATAGAATGGAGCGATGATTGTGACTAGTGTTGTGATCAATGAAGGAGATGAGCCGACGATATCAACGAAGGAGAGGAACATCTAGGATGGTTGTCTCACCCCCAACAAATAGAATGGAGCGATGATTGTGACTAGTGTTGTGATCAATGAAGGAGATGAGCCGACGATATCAACGAAAGAGAGGAACATCTAGGATGGTTGTCTCACCCCCAACAAATAGAATGGAGCGATGATTGTGACTAGTGTTGTGATCAATGAAGGAGATGAGCCGACGATATCAACGAAGGAGAGGAACATCTAGGATGGTTGTCTCACCCCCAACCAATAGAATGGAGCGATGATTGCGACTAGTGTTGTGATCAATGAAGGAGATGAGCCGACGATATCAACGAAGGAGAGGAACATCTAGGATGGTTGTCTCACCCCCAACAAATAGAATGGAGCGATGATTGTGACTAGTGTTGTGATCAATGAAGGAGATGAGCCGACGATATCAACGAAGGAGAGGAACATCTAGGATGGTTGTCTCACCCCCAACAAATAGAATGGAGCGATGATTGTGACTAGTGTTGTGATCAATGAAGGAGATGAGCCGACGATATCAACGAAAGAGAGGAACATCTAGGATGGTTGTCTCACCCCCAACAAATAGAATGGAGCGATGATTGCGACTAGTGTTGTGATCAATTAAGGAGATGAGCCGACGATATCAACAAAGGAGAGGAACATCTAGGATGGTTGTCTCACCCCCAACCAATAGAATGGAGCGATGATTGCGACTAGTGTTGTGATCAATGAAGGAGATGAGTCGACGATATCAACGAAGGAGAGGAACATCTAGGATGGTTGTCTCACCCCCAACAAATAGAATGGAGCGATGATTGTGACTAGTGTTGTGATCAATTAAGGAGATGAGCCGACGATATCAACAAAGGAGAGGAACATCTAGGATGGTTGTCTCACCCCCAACAAATAGAATGGAGCGATGATTGCGACTAGTGTTGTGATCAATGAAGGAGATGAGCCGACGATATCAACGAAGGAGAGGAACATCTAGGATGGTTGTCTCACCCCCAACCAATAGAATGGAGCGATGATTGCGACTAGTGTTGTGATCAATGAAGGAGATGAGTCGACGATATCAATGAAGGAGAGGAACATCTAGGATGGTTGTCTCACCCCCAACCAGTAGAATGGAGCGATGATTGCGACTAGTGTTGTGATCAATTAAGGAGATGAGCCGACGATATCAACAAAGGAGAGGAACATCTAGGATGGTTGTCTCACCCCCAACAAATAGAATGGAGCGATGATTGCGACTAGTGTTGTGATCAATGAAGGAGATGAGCCGACGATATCAACGAAGGAGAGGAACATCTAGGATGGTTGTCTCACCCCCAACCAATAGAATGGAGCGATGATTGCGACTAGTGTTGTGATCAATTAAGGAGATGAGCCGACGATATCAACGAAGGAGAGGAACATCTAGGATGGTTGTCTCACCCCCAACAAATAGAATGGAGCGATGATTGCGACTAGTGTTGTGATCAATTAAGGAGATGAGCCGACGATATCAACAAAGGAGAGGAACATCTAGGATGGTTGTCTCACCCCCAACAAATAGAATGGAGCGATGATTGTGACTAGTGTTGTGATCAATGAAGGAGATGAGTCGACGATATCAACGAAGGAGAGGAACATCTAGGATGGTTGTCTCACCCCCAACAAATAGAATGGAGCGATGATTGCGACTAGTGTTGTGATCAATGAAGGAGATGAGCCGACGATATCAACGAAGGAGAGGAACATCTAGGATGGCTGTCTCACCCCCAACAAATAGAATGGAGCGATGATTGCGACTAGTGTTGTGATCAATGAAGGAGATGAGCCGACGATATCAACGAAGGAGAGGAACATCTAGGATGGTTGTCTCACCCCCAACCAATAGAATGGAGCGATGATTGCGACTAATGTTGTGATCAATGAAGGAGAGGATTCAACGATATCAACGAAGGAGAGAGACTGTCGATATCAAAGAAAGAGAAGAGCCAACGATTTCAACGAAGGAGAGGAACTAACTTTTGATCATTTTTATAACTTGCGAAAACTAATAAATCTTATGTAACCTCAAACTTGCATTTTTTGAATTTTCGAAAATTCCAATCAATTAATGGGGAAGGAGATTTTTCGGACTTCGTAAAATTTGACCCGTAAAATTTGTAGAAATTGGATGATTGTTTTTTTGTTTCAGTCAGTTCGTTCAGAATGGGCGATATGCACTTTCATTTTTTCGTTCTTCATCTTTTTTTGAGTAGATCGTTTTTACATCGCTATGCTTTAAAATATGAGTGTTCTTTGATTTTAAACTATTTCATTCCAGGCTTTGAATGCTTCTATTTATTTGTTTATTACGACCTACAGAATTCTTCTTTCTCATATTACATTTTTTCAGAAACCTGTTGAAGCTCAATGAAAACATTAGTTTTTAGGGGTTGCACTGCTGCGAATCTTCTCCTTTTGAAATATTATATTTTGTATAAGTGTACGTTTTCAGAGTTTTCTAAGATAGCTTTACATCTCTGTTCTATTGGTAGCGGATTTGGAAAGCTATCCCTACTACAGAGAAATTTCGATAACAACTTTTTACAGATGTTTTGCACTTTGCCCATTCTTATCGTTCACAATCAACTAGCAGCCGTTATGAAAGTTTATTATCAACTGCCAAAAGTTGAAATATAACCCACTAAACCGTCTCGTACTTCAAATTTTGATTTATTATAAACTTTCGAGGAAATCGACCTTTTTTCTCCCTGTAATCTGATCGTCTTTTAATTTTGTGTTGTTTTGGTGAACAATCGGATTGAGAAATATAAAAGTGAGAGAATAAAGTTTTTAGAGTGAGAAATTTTACCGAGGGTCGTCATAGCTTAGCAAGAAAATTTCGTCATCAAAACAATTGTCTTCCTCAGATCTGTAATTTTTCATTTGTAAGAAATAACACTTTTCATTTTTTAAATTCAAATTTCTTCCGATTTTTGAAGTATCAGTTTTTTTCAAATTTGACAGTGCTTCAAACTATTCAAACTCTGCTGATAACAATTTGAAAAATATTTTGTGTTTGTAGGATGGACGAAAAGTTTCTCACTTGGGTTGCTGAAGTTTTCCCTATGCTAGCTGTTCTCCTACTTGTACTTCTGCTCATTATATTCGATAGTTGGAAGAAACAACCGATTCGACAATACTAAAGCAAAGATTTTGCAACATATAAGATTCAGCAGGAGCTGCTATTAAATTTAAATTTTCATATCTACTTGGTTGTTGATCAACTCACTCGGAGAATATTTTAAAACATTTTTTTTTCATAAAGATGTATGTGTTTGATATAAACAGTTAAAATCATTCAACAAATTTACTGGAGTTCAGAATCCGGGGGGCAAAAGCAAAAACTCGTTGTGATAATACACTTTAAACCAGTGGTGAGTCAAGATCGATGATAATTAAGAAGTCAATAAGGTTACAATAATATGGGAAAGTTAAGGTTAGTGGGTAGAAAGGGGATAGATCTATAATTGATCTACAAAAAAGAGTATGTCGCAAGAAAAATAATAAAGTGAGGAATTGAGCTCACATGAGCAACCAATCGCATCGTCCTGGATAGTCTTCCTCCATGACGCCAAATTGTCCGCACGCCCAGGCAAGTCTGTTGGAATCGGGAACCGGTCCATCAGGCATATGAACCTTGACGAGCTCAGCAAGAGCCATCTTCTCCATAGTCGGCCACTTGTCGTTCGCGAGTTGACGGACTTGTCCGAGGTAGGGACGTGGATCGTTGCCCATGAGACGATCGATTCTGGCCAGAGTCATGTACATGCAGGCCTTCTCAACATAGGTTCCGTCGACTTTGAGGCAGTCGTAGCATTCACGGAGATGGAGACGAGCACCCACATATTCTCCCTTGCACATCTGAAAAATTATAATTTTGAATCATTGAAGTATTTATAACCATTCTTTTGTTGATTTTTGCCCATATTGACTATTTTCAAGAGTCTGGAGCTCGGTTACTAAATTTCCGATCGCTTCGAAAACTTTGAATTGTGTGAAACAGATCTAGATTGAAAACTTTGCATTCACGAAATTTTTAAGAAATTTCCAGTTTTTCAACTATTTTCCGATTTCTGAAAAACACAAGTTTCTGGCTCGTTTTTTCAAACTGGAAGCGTGAAAAAACCGGCGTATTTCAAAAATCGGAAAATATCTGGAAAAAACTGGGAATCTTCAAAAAATTTTGTGAATACAAAGTTTTAATCTAGGTTTCTTTTACACTTTCCAAAATTTTCAAAGCGGTTGGAAACTTGACAACCGAGCCTTAGACATAAAAATGTCAAAGTGGCCGAAAATCAGATGGAAAATAAGTGTTCAAATATATTATTGGCCGGTAATTAATAAACCGTAAAACCTGTATTAGAAGAGCGGTCTTTCTGTTTCTCCAAGTTACCTCCAGGGGGCCCTTCTAATACAGGGGCCCTTCAATTAGAGGGGGCCCTTCTATTTTTCTGTCTATTTTTTCCGAAATTATTCATTGAAAAATTCGGCAAATTTACGTTCGAAGTTCATGAAAATCTATCAATTTCAACAAAAATTGAGAACGTTTTTCTTTAAAAAATATTCTTCAAACAAATTTTTATCAAATCCTGGATATCCCGGAATGTTTTTCATAGAAAATGTTCGGAAATTTTTCAATTTCAAAACACATTTTGAAGGGGGGTCCTTCTTCACATAGGGCCCTTCTATTACAGGGGGCCATTCTATTTTTACAGACCCTTCTCGAAGGGCGCTTCTATTAAAGGGGCCCTTCTAATACAGGTTTTACGGTATAGAACTTTCTGGCCACGCTCATTTCAATTGAAACTTATTATTTCAACAAACATTGGCATCAAAAACATAGAATATACTCACCAGCATGGTCGAGATTCTGCGATTGATCATCGCACGCATAGTACGGAACGTGGTTCCTGCCACCAATTTGACAGCTTCCTCGAAATGCTTTCGGGCCTCAATGTAATTCTGCTCGTAGGTGTGGAAGGAGCCAAGCTGCATTTGAATCCGGATTTTTATATAGATGTCAGTGGTTTCCATTTCCTGGAGCAGCTTGATTGATTCGCGGGTTCTGCCCATAGCTGCCCATAGAAGGGATTGCCTGGAAAATAAGCGTTTCTTGATTATTGAAGCATTTCAAATAGTAATCTTACCGGAATTTCGTCTCATTTACTGAGTAAGGGGCAAGATTGTCGATGGCGATTTGAGATTCAATGAAGTATCCACCCAAGAATTCGCGTTCAAACATGACGACTGCCGCGGCTAGATGAATATGGTTGTTGCACCTCCACAGAATGTCTTCTGGATAGAGCTCGTTCATTTCGTTGAGGAGGTCGTAACACTCATCATACTCGCCCTTTGCTGCGAGAGCGTAAGCCATATTGATGTTTGTGACACACTGAAAATGATTCGAGTTTGAAAAGATTTGAGAAAGTGGTGTAAACTCACGAATGCTTCCGTACGATGAAACTCTGTTGTATCTCTCATTTGATTTTGGAAAATTTGTTCCTGTGCAGCAGCTTCGCAGTGCTCGTACATTCCGTTGCGGATCCTAAAAATGGAATTGTATTCTTTGCTACGCTACAGTTAGAAAATCCGGCTAAAATGATGCGTGCTTGTAAATTGGGTCTTGCGGGCTCTGCCATAGTATCTTTTAGAAGTATTATTGGGATCAACCAAAATAGATATAATGAAACTTGACGAGTATCACATAGTGATATCATTGTGATAGTTGTACCTTGCTCGTGAACATAGTTACAGACGAAGTTAACCGAAATGACAAACCCTTCTTTTTTAGTTGGATGCGAATCATTAATTCTAAAAGAATCTATGACAGGGAAGGTCCGGGAGAGGCCCGCTTAAGTATGGAATATCGAATTTAGTCATTTTATATTAAGAATAATTCTCGCCAGCTACCCACTCCAAACTTACATGTTGCTCGTCATGATGGCATATCCGTAACCATTCACTTTGTCACCTCTCTCCTGTGGATCAGTCTCCAATGGACACGTGATTCCGATTTCAGCGATGCGATGGTACTTCCTGAAATTATAGCTTGTTTGATGCAAACTTTCGAAATTCCGGACGGGGCCGAAGTGATCCAGGGTAAAGTTACAACTCACATTTTGAAAGTTCCTTCCGCAATTTGCTTCAGCACCATGATCATTTTTCCGTAGGAATCCATTTCGTGAATCAACTCAAAGTCATCCTCGGAGCTGATGCAGCATGGTCCAGCGCGGTGGTGGCCAGGGAGACTGGAAAGTAAGAGATTACTGTAATGAAGTGAAAAAGGCAAAACATACTCATTGATGTGCTTCAACGCTTTTCTCACGATCCGGCGATCATTGACTTCCTCGATGTTTCCTGAAGTAATTATTATTACCTATATGGAAATATTCAGAAAATGCCTCTCTAATCCATAAATAGCATCTTTCTGCTACAATCTCAGCTGTCTAGTGTACCACAGCTACAGTGCTAACCTATTGCTCAAGCAGAAGTCCCAATTCTGAGAGCCCCTGTCACAGCTCAAAATTTCAAACTTACGGACGGTCTTGTCCTCAAGGAGACATCCACCACCAATGTAATCCACAGTATGCAGTTCAACGTTTGCCATTTGATGAGCAATCTCATCACATCTGATCTGAGCTTGCTGAAGACTCTCGGTGAGCAGAAAACGAGCAGTTCGGCTGAAAAATCAGAAAACTAGTTGAAACAATCAACCCTATTGATGACACTTACAGGTCTCCGAACCATCTGTGGACTCTTGCCTGAATGATCGGAGCATACATCATAGGTGTGTGAGTTGGCACTCCCATGCGATGGGTTCTCGAGAAGTGGGCGATGTCCTCGGTCAATCTGAAAATAATGAAATGTACAGAACCGGTCAATGAGATATGAAAACGTGTTTTCGAGTTGATTGTCGACTAATATGACCATTTTCAAAACTCTGAAGCTTTGCTGTCATGTTTCCGATCATTTGGAAAATTTCAGAAGGTGTAAAACAGACCAAGAGTGAAAATTTTGCATTCGCTGAATTTAAAAAAAAATCCTAGACTTTCAGCTATTTGCCGATTTCTGAAAAACACTAATTTCTGTCCATTTTTGTACTGAAAATGTAACAACAATGTCTTTCAGAAATCGGCAATCTAGGAGATTTCAAAAAGTTCTGCCAATGCAACGTTTGCGATCTGGTTCCGTTGTTTGCCCTCCGAAGTTTTCAAAGTTGTCAGAAACATGACAGGCGAGCTCCAAACTCTTGAAAATGGTCAAAATGGCCAAAAATCATCTAATTGATTGATACTGTAAATGCTAAGAAGTGAGACAAGGTAATACTTACTCATACATGGACACGTCAAAAAACTTCTTGAAGCAGATGATTGTGGAGTGGGCGTCCCTATCCTGTAAGTGACTGAGCGCTTCCATTATATTAGCCTCGAATACATCCGGATGGAGGTATTGAACAGTGGCGTGAATGAGCCAGATAATTTCAGGCTCGTACGTCATGATCGGATTTTTCGTCATTTTGTATATCATTTCGTTGACGAAGGTTCGAGATCTCAATGAGCAGTTGAGCATGTAGCAAACGGGGGAGTAGAGTGGACTCTTGTAGGAGAAGTTGTCAACATCTCCTCTCAAGATCCACCGTTTCATGGCTTTGTTGAGCTCCCATTTGTCGGTAGTGGGCGTTTTTGCGAATTGGCCGAGAATCTGAAAGAAATTCAAAGTTTGGTATAGAAATTATAACTGATCTGTACTCAGAAATAAAGCTTTCATACGGTCGGGAAATTTAGTCGACCGACCGACCACCGACGGAGCCGACCGACAGCCAGCCGAGCTGACCGATCGATCAGCGCGCCGACTGTTTTCGCACATTTGCGCGTCAACGTTTTTGCATACAAAGCATTGTATATTAAACTATTCACTACATGCTTCGTTTCTCGTAAAATGAAGTGCTTTGTACGCAAATATAGCCATTTTGATGAGTTAAGCCACGAAATTAGTCCGCGCGCCGACCGAACAATCTGCTTGGACGGCAGTCGATCGGCAATTTTCGACACATCGAAATGAAAGGCTTATTCGAAAACTTACTCTCTTGAGCCAACGGTACATGTGAGAGTGTGGCGAGGAGAAGTGGAGATCATCCTTGCATTGCTCCAGAAGCCACTCATACCGTCCATCGTCTCTGTCGAAGTGTGGTGGTCTGGCGTACTTGTTCGTGTAGAACTCGTCCTCGACCCACAGGTTGATGTCGGTTTCTCCAGCCGCAATACTCTCCATTCTGGAATAATAACTTGAGATGACATGTGATTTTCGAAAGCTAATACCTCTATAACCCAGTTTTTGAAGAATACATATACAGTAACGGTTACGATGTACAAAAACGAGTTTTTCAGTTGATGGTAACCATTTTCCGGAGTCTTAGAGCTCGGTTGTCGAGTTTCTGATTATTTTGAAAACTTTCGAGGGTATCAAACAGACCTAGATCAAAAATTTTGCTGATCGAACACTTGACAGCCAGTTCCAGACTCCAGAAAACACCGAAAATCAACCGAAAACACGTTTTTGTGTTTCTTTTTGACCGGTACTGTATATATTTGATTGAATATTCTGACCAAAGCCATACATCTTGCCGGCCAGGCCGGGTCGTTGGAAGAATCTTGCTAATTTTTATAAATTTTTACTCGCCCGGCTTGGGCTTTTTAGGAAAACTTTCGAAAGAGTCATTTTTGGTAGAAAATTTGATTTTCGTGGTTATGGTTTTGAAGTTGTTTGTTTCGAGCTTTGATCAGTAGGGCGCCGAAACTTCAGAATCACAACTTTAACTAAAATTTTTCAAAAATCGAGAGAAGTTTCGTATTATTTGGCACCCTGCCGGCGGGGCCTACACGGGATTCAGCTAGTGAATTTTAAGCTACTCACGCTGTGTAGATGCTGGTGACAAACTCGCGCTCGTCGTCGAGGAACACGTTGAGAACCGCACAACGGAACTCGTCATAAGTGAGATCCTCCTGTGAGAAGAAGAGTCCAGCGAGCAAGTAGAACGTGCTGAAATTTTCAGATTTACTTGATATTTTTTGTTGAGTTAGCAAAAAACTCACCATCGCTTCTCATTCAACGTCATCGGATACTCGGTCGGCTCGTGATGAAACCCAAAATGAATCTGGAAGCAGATCCGCATGACGTAGATTGTCGCCATCTGAAAAAATACCGATTTTTGAACACTTTCTTCGAGTTCGAGCTCTCCTAGTGTTTTTCAATTCCGTATTTTGTCATTTTCTAAGTCATTTATCATCAAAAAACTGACCTTCATGGGTGTGATCGGCTCTCCGATGACATTGGAGAACGGATGTCCAAAGAGAGAATCCAAATTTGGATAACTCCGCTTGTAGACTCTTTGCTGGTTCTTTTGCATCACTGAAAAAAGCAAAAATTAGACAATTATCAAGAAAAAAAAAGACAAAACGATCGGTACAGGGCACAGAAGACAAAAATTATTATTTGAATCGACAAAAAAAAGCGCAAGCATAGAGTGTTGGTTGCATTTCGCGTTCAAAGGCGCAATTCTCGTGCTGTCGAAGAGAGAAAAACGGGGCAAAATGACGGCTGCTGCCCCTCGTCAAGGCGCGCGCGCGCACAGCAGAGGGCAACTGGGCGATATTGATCGGTGGGGGACGCAGAGAAAACAAGTGTGTTGAGCGCACCTCTCTAGTTGTGAGTGTTGTGTGTGTCTCGGTGTGCGCGCGCGCCCGCAGGTCACTTCCTCTGCACACTCGGCCAGCGGCGTGGCCGAGGTTTCTCTTTTTCTCTTCCACTGCCAAATTTCAGAGGAAAAATGACTTTTCGGGAGATGATTTTACTGGAAAATCTGTCAAAGAAGGATATATTTCAGGATTTTCAGATAAATTAGCAAAAAGAAACGTATTTTGAATGAATAAATACTCTAATGAAAGCGAAATTTAATGTGTAAATGTGAGTTTTGCGTTTGTTTTTGCAGAGATCAAGATGGGATGGAATACGAATGGTCTTTTGAACGGAAAACGAAGCATTGACGTTGGAAGAAGAAGGCACGTGCTTGGAGAATCGAAAAACAAAAACAACACCTGCAGAAAAACTTTCGAAAATTAATGTTTAGCAAAAAAGTTACATGAATGTAGGCTCTGAAAAGTTGATTACTAGTCAAAACATTCAAAAAAAATTAGTGTACTGATTGATGGAGTTTCTTAAAGCTTAATTCTCCTCTAGCTAGGACAACTGTCGCAAAAAAAAAACAGCCACTTTTTGATATCAAGAGAGAAATTTTCCAAACAGACACATTTATTGAAACTGAAGCAAATACATTCGTCAGGAAATTGGAAAAAAAACAAGTTTTTTGGCATATTCCACAGATTTCGGCCCAGTATCGGAGTAAGAACTGTTAGTGCAGTATCCGCTCCCATCAGGAGCATCTGCAGCATTTTCCAGGATTTTTAGGAAACCTCTCAGACAAGATTCGAACTTTCGACAAGATTCGAACTTTCGACAATTGTACACGTCAAGGAGTTTGAAACGGTGGATCTTTAAGAAACGATCTGATGACCAGCATGGGCAGCACAGTACGAAGTTTAAATGGCGTCGGTGTGGAAAGAGGAAGAACGGAATTCAAAGGCAACAAAGGATAAAAATCTGGACAAAAACATTAGAATCAGTTTCTGGGTTACAAAAAATTAGAATAATTTCTCAGTTTCTGGGTTACTTTGATGAAAAATCTGGGCCAGTTGTAGTTGAGATGCTTGCCAGGAAGGTGATCTTGCAAAAAAAAAAATAGGACGTTGAAGATAAATTTGCCGAAAAACTATCACAGGAACTTCAACATGGACCAGCAGTGGAACATGAGCTTGGAAACCTCAGCGACGAGCTTGAAGTTGAGCACAATGAGCAAGAGGCGTACGACAGATTCTTGTGTGCTGTAGTATGAAACATAGAAGTGCAGAATCCATTTTTATCCCAACAAGTACAGCTCTTACGAGCATCAGTGTATGAAGTAGCTGAACTAGAGGCGGTGAAGAAATATGTAGATGAGCAAATATCTTAAGAGAAGCACAGTTATTGGTTTCCTGAGCAGTAGTGCAGATAGTGAGAGCACTGAATCGGTTGACAAAGCAGTTTGCACAGTTACGAATCTAGAAAAGTGGTAATTTACACTTCACGACCATGATAAATTCTGGAAAATCACTATGAAGGGTCGTGATTCTTTTTATTTATTTCCAATTCAACCGAATATTGCAAATACTTCGAATATTGGGTGTTAAAACTGTAAGAACTGGATCAAAGGAGTCAATCAGCATCCAGATTAAATGAATACAAAGCGACGATAATTCCTTCTTTTTTAGACCTTCTACTTTAAATTTCATTGTTGCCATCACTGCTTGGATAGCTCAGTCAGAAGAGCAACAGACTTGGGGAAGTTGTCATCTTTTCATTTTCAGTTCTCCAAAATTTATGTTCTCGCCACATAACTTTTTTCCAGCAACCCCTGTTATTTGCCACTCTCTCATATGACCTTGTACTTTTCTCCTTTTTTTCGATGCGTAACTTCTGATTACCTGCCGATTGATAGGTTGGTCGCACCACTGTTTCTATCGCCGCCCGGTTAGCTCAGTCGGTAGAGCACCAGACTCTTAATCTGGTTGTCGCGGGTTCGAGCCCCGCATTGGGCTGATGTTTTTTGCAGATTTTTTTGTTCAGCTGCATTATTGCATTTTCGTTAACTCTGTCCGAAGCGAAAAATTGTTTCCTCTGTGTCTCTCTCGTTACACTTGAAGGAAGAGGCTGACAAAGATAGAAAAAAGCAAAAAAGAGAAAAAGTCAGCTGCTTGCTTGGTTACGGGTATATAAGCGCCCGTTTCCACTGAAATAAACCTCGGTCCGGCATCTTTGGGTTATCTTATAGGATCTCTTCGGGGATCATCCATTGATACTAACTTGACCGTTCAATTTTGCAACTTTTCAAGAATTAAATGCTAGAAAAATACAATAAAAACTCAAAAACAACGGTCAAGGTGGTGCCGATGGGAAATTTCCCCGAAGGGAAAGAGACATGATAACCCACTGACGCCGGACCGACGGTGAACTGAACTGTTAATGTTGTTTATATACCAGACACTCTGCAAGCGGCCGACATCTCCCTTCTTATCGCGAATGGTGTGAATGTTGCGAAATAGCGACACAACGGTTTCTTTTCGCAAATTCGTGGAAAAAAGTCAAAGAACAACATTTAAGTTGATCCGGTTCAAGAATTTCAAGATATTTTCCATCAATTTCTTGCAAAATCGAAGGTCAAGTGTATGCCAATGGGAGGGGAGAGAAATCGGTAACCCACTGACTCCGGACCTTTAATCGAATGAAGAGAAACGAGAAGCGCTTATATACCCAGCACCAAGCAAGCGGCCGACGTTTCTCTGCTTCTGTTTGTCTTTCTATCTCTTGTCTTAGTTCAGTTCACACATAAACAGCTCGAGAAAGATACCTGAATTTTTCAATAATTCTCCAAAATTCCTGAAATTTTTCATTCATTGTTCAAATCTTGAAAACTGAGTAATCAACAGAATGGGTTTATTCAAAAATGTTTAGTTCACATCAATTGTAAATTTTGGAGCGGTGTCAGAAAGCATCAAGCGAATATAGCGGAGAAATGGAAGTCAAGAAAAATTATTTCCAGAAAAAAAGCAGAAAAAACGACATTTGGTAAAACATTATGCCAGCCCATGAATTGAAACCGCGCCCAGTGATTCTTCATTCCTTGCTTTTCAAAAACATCTCTTTGAATTTTCCATCAACGTCTGAAAACATATAATGAGCCGAATAATAAGTTATTTTATTTACCTCTATTCTCATCAAGTCTGAACTCCATTTTTCTACCGTTGCCAAAGGGGAAGCGTAGATCATGCCTATTGATAGTGATCCATGTCCTCCAACTAGAAGGATAGATACGCTTACTGAAGCCATGTTCAAGGACACCATCAAATTGTTCATATCCGTAGGCACACAAATATGAATAAGCGAAGCACGAAAAAAGTACGTTGCTGTATGAGTCGTTTTCGATTCTGCTCCTGAAGCTTATGACTCCGCGCTCGGAAAAGTGGTTCACATAAACATTGAATTCCGGCCACTTCCACTGCAATTATTATATATATGCAAAAAAAAATATAATGAAACTCACGGCGAAAACCACCTCGCAATTTAGAGAACAGTTTTGCGGATAGACGTAGCAGGTCGATTGTGAATGACACTTTTCCTGAAAAAATATGTTCACGTATCTCTGAAAAAAAAACATTTTTCGAATTTACATGAACGCGTGCTAGTTCTACTCGAGCTTCAAACTCTTCTATCTATTCTTATTTCTATTTATTAGCCAGATTCAAAGAACAGTAAACAAAGTTATATCACTATTGCCGTCTATTTCTTGCTGGAGTCATCAAGGTATCCCAGTCTTTATTCAATTCACGAGCCAGCCTTATCCACAGCACACCAGGGGTTCCTTCTACTCTTCCCTTCTATATTTTGGTAACTCTTCTATATAAACTCTTCTATATTTTGGTATTATTCTTAGAAATGTTATTGTTGTCCAAATTGAAACGCTACCCTTTGGCTTCACAAAATATTCTAATATTACCGCCTATTTGAGAATTAAACGTTGTTTTTCAAACTCACTGTAGGATCGTAGATGGGAGCAATGCTTGGAGTTGGAGGTGGGGTTGGGATTGGGGTGGTTAACGTCTCCGATTGTTCTTTGTGTAGTTCTTCCTTTTCTTTTTGTTCCTTCTCTTCTTCGACAACCGAATCTTGTGTTGATTCCAAGTGTTCTGAGATAAAAAATTGAACGTTTGGACTAATTTGAAAATATATATTAGATGATACCTGGAGATGTTGTGCTCAAAAGAGCATTGGAATCGGAATCAGAATTTGTCGTGGCAGATGCTTTCGTTTCATTCGAATGATTGTCCATTTCTTGGAGACGATCCGACGAAGACGAAGTCTCGATATCGGCAGACGTGGGGCTTGAGATTGGTTGATGCGTAGTAGACGAATCCAATTCCGAATGCTCTTCCTGAACCGTGTTCTCCTTTTCGATGATTGCAAGTTTGTCTTCGGAAGGTGTTGGGCTTGGGATCGGCTGATTTGTAATGTCCAGATGGTTTAACGATGGAGGTGCTGAACTGGATGGGATTGTTTGGTCCATCTTTGGGAACAATTCTCGGTTCGCAATAATGAAAGACATGCATGCTTGCTGCTGTTCCGAAAGGGTTGAGGTTGGTGGTGCAGTGCTGGATGGGATTGTTTGGTCCATCTTTGAGAACAATTCTTGGTTCGCATTAACGAAAGACAATATTGCTTGCTGATGTTCCGAAAGGGTTGAGGTTGGTGGTGCAGTGCTGGATGGGATTGTTTGGTCCGTATTTGAAGATGAAAAATATTCAACGATATCATTGATCTTGGTCCAGATAGCCGAATTAATATCATTGTACATTTCGTGATGGTATGGCCCATCTGCGTGCAGACCATTGTGCAGCGAAAACAATAGCAGAAGTGTCCAAAGACGCATTATTGCTGAAAAAAAACTAACTTTTGAATCTGAAAACATCTATTAGTTTGGAGAAAACGAAGTAAAAAATATAGTGCTCCCAGTTTCATCACTGAAAAGATAGAATGGCGAAACTTGTTGTGTGCTCCTCCCATTTTCTTTTTTTATTTCGTGAGCAAGTTTCCCATTGGCTCCACCTCCAGAGCACCGTCGTCAGTCTAGAACAAAAAAATGTAGCGTGTGAAGGACACATTTATATTAATGCCTTCTCGGAACGTCGAATTGTTGCCTGCATTGTGCCAATTGATTGACATATCCTCAGGACAGATACTTTTTGTTCGAGACGAAATTATCTTTCGTGGATACCAAGAACTTTCGATGCATTTGGAAGCGCACGCAATATCGCATGCATGGAGATTGCTGACATATCTAACGACAGATCTTTTTTGTTCTTTTTGTTTGGAACGAAGCTTCCTTTCCTGAACAAAAAAAAGTAGGGATACGTCTTGAAACACAAAATCTCGCATGCGTTGGGACCATTTGTAAAAATGCCTGACATATCTACGGACAGATACTTTTTGTTCAGAACAAAATTATCTGTGAAACACACGTAATCTCGCGTGCATTGTGGCACTGTGTAAACTTGACTGACATGTTTACGGATGTATCTTTGTTTTTTTTTTTTTGGGAACAAAGTTTTATTTACCAATTGAAGAAGACACGGAAAGGAATATCTAAAAACCTGATACAAACGTTTGCAAGACGGGAGCTTTTGATCTTGTTTGGCTTAAAAAAAGAAGCTGACGCTTGAGCGTATTGCTAAATGCTCATCATTCGCTAAAAGATCATCACTTGCCAGAAGCTAAACGATCGCTAAAAGGTAAAACGATCGGTAAAAGCATAACAATCGCTGAGAACTCATGATTCGCTAAAAGCTCAAATAAAGGAAAACAAATATTGCTGAATGTTTGAGCATGATCGCTAAAATCACCACAGGTGGAACTAAACTTATAATTTGATGGTAAAAGGCCAATGAAACCAAAAGATCAGCGATCTCTGAAAACTTGAGTATCGCTAAAAGTTTAAAGACTGCTCGAACTTATCATTTGCTGAAGACCTAACAATCCCTAAAAGCTAAACAATTGCTAAACTTCCAATGAACTGAAAAATCAACTAACTACGATCTGTGAAAGCTGTGAAAGCTGAAATAATCTGAAAAACCGAATATGGCTGGATGCTCAAGTTTTGGTAAAAGCTATCTAATCATTTTATACTTCATTTTAGATATATTGTATACCAGAAAACACGCAGAAAAATAAACCAGAGACAATTATAATAGGACATGAATAATTGACAAAAATTTAGAACAAACAGTTTCAAAGAAAATCAACAAAAAAAAGAACATGATTTCAAAAATAAAAGAACACCTAGATTGCCGATCTGTCAATATTAATTAGAACTTCGACGCTCTTGATTCGGACCACAGTAAATAGTTCCTCCAGCGCATTGTCGAAATATTTGTTTTGAATAACATCCGTCGCAACTTGTGTTAGCAACAATCGATTGATCATCTGCTTAACGAAATCTTTGAAATGCCGAACTCTCCAAGATCCAATATCTGAATTGAATTCGGATTGTAGAAGATGATTAATTTTCAACAAACCTGCCGGAAGACTTTGAGGTACTGAAGGTGTCTCACTCAGGCAATATGCAATTGGCAGCGATTTCATCGTGCGCCAAATGAAACACCAAATCTTCAAGTAGAGCTTTTCAAGTAGAGCCGCTTGAGTAGAGAAGTCGGTGGTTTTCATTTCATTAATAGAAATGGCGAGATCTCTCTCCAGTTCCGACTTTCTGTCAGGAAATAGTTTTCTGTATCCTCGTTTGTCTGTAATAGATAAAGCTTCGAAAACGCATAAAACTTTCTTTTCATTTGTGATCTAATGAATTTTCGTAATCAACAGAAACGTGGGTAATTAGATAAAAAAATTTTGATTTCGAATATAACTAATTTCAATATATTAGGTTGAACAGAAAGTTTCTTCCTTTTTTGGCAACTTTTTTGGTCAAATTTTTCTCAAAGCGGAGATGACTAGATCAATGAAAGTAACGTCCATGATCATTGATAGTTGTCTGCCAACGCTCCACTAATTTCTTGATTCCATCGGGCCAGAACAAGGAGAGCTGCGATTGAGAAAATGGATCAACTCCTTTTTTGGGTCATCTTTTCAATTGAAGTCTTTTCTATCAAGATGACGTCAAAGAGCCCCAAGCGACCATTAATCGGAAAGGGCAAGGCCCGGAAAATACGACGGGTAAAAAATAATAGTGTAGCCAAGCGACATGAATTTTTGGCAGATCCCTCTAATCACGGGCGACCTCACATTGTCGCGCTGAAAGTGAACTTTGTTTATTTCTCCTCGTTTTGATTTGACTGCCAAACTCAATATCTCTAATTAGAAACAATACAAGGCGACCGTTTTAATGGTACCTACATCGGAAAGTTCCCAGACTCAATTCCTTTGAAAGACCACCAAACACATAACATCCTCTTTTTCATGTGAAATTTAGGTTTCGGGACGTCCAGAGTAAGATTTTCTTTGTCAATCAACGGACCCTTCCGCACATTGATAGAGTAACTTACCCACTTATCATTTACGGTAATTAGATCCCTCACCCAACTAAACGTGCGAAGTAATGATACGAGAAACATGCTCATGTCCTCATGGAAATCTATATCGTAGTCCTTCAAAACATGAGGTACGAATCTATCCAGCTCTTGAAGTTGCCAAGAGATTTCAATCCGTTTACAATACCTAATTGGTTAACGAACAATGCCTTTGACATTTTACGAGTGGTTTGAAATGGATCCGCCTTCACGACTTTTAGCAACTGATCGAGATCCAACCAACTGGGCAGATGTAATCTTTCGCATAGAACACCCCTGTGCGGAATTTTTCAAACCAACCGCAAATTGCAGGTTATGACCGAGCATGCCCCTTATATAAATCCACCATTTGCTCGTGAATACCGGGTATTTGAAGACCAAATATAAATAAAGACATAATTATGTTGTGGATGTGCAGTCGGATAAGGATCAAAATAATCGTTATTTCTCCAAAACGGAGTGAGATAAAAATTAAAAAATTTACAATCTAATAGACACTGAACACAGCTCTCTAACAAAAAAAAGTTTGGCCCGGTACCCATCTTCTAGGCCCAGAAATCGAGCCTCAAAAATAGCCCTTCAAAAAAGGAAGAAACTTTCTGTTCAACCTAATATTAATAATAAACTTTAGTACTAATAAAAATCTTTCTTCTTATTCAAAAGTTCTGCAACTTTTTAAACCAAAAAACTCCAGTTTGCTTTTTTTAGTTTTCGTTCTTAATGTTTCTCATCTCGACTAATAAACTTTTTAGGATCCCAATCTTTTGCAGCTTTGTTTTCGGTAGAACTGAGAATTGGAGCCAAAACTTCTGTTCCTCGATGATCAGTACCAATGGCTTTGGAGTTCATCGAACCAGGATATCTTCTGATTTCCATACCCTCGTCATCGTTGTCCTCATTCAGTGCGACTGGTAGACCATCTTCTGAGTTGTCTGATAGACTTCGAATGCTTGGAGAACTCGTCACAGCTTCCTGTTCCACAAGGCGTTGGATCGATGGATTTTTTGAAGAATCATTGATGGAGCTTTCGATTCTTGCCTTTTTTGATAGAGGTGCACCAACAACATCACCGGATGGAATGGTAGAATCGAGCTTCCTCGTGAGATTTGGAAATCATGGAGCGAAATCGACAAAATTCTGTTTTGTGGCGTCCTCTGCATCGATCTTCTTCCAAAGCCGCACTGGGACTTGCATGATTGCCAACGATGCAAATCCAGCTGGCGGTTCTTCCGAGTTTACTGAGAACCTTCCAATCGGTGTGTCCAAAAATTCCGCAAATGTCCCTCCATTCACAACGGCTCTTTTTTCACGATGTTGGTATTTCTCAAATTCGATCAGCTCCTTATACAACAATTCTCGAGCAAATTCCGGGCTCCATATTTGAAAAAAAAAAAAGATAAGCATAGGATAGTTGCCTAATTTGTGTGTCGTTTGAAAACAAAAAGGTGTTCAGGAGTATGTTTTTCAATGTATAGTACAGGTTCATTATAGATACAAAACATGTTTTTTGTTTCTTTCAACGATTTTCAGATGCGGAACGTCGACTTGCGCATTGTTGCATGCATTGTACCAATTGATTGACATATCCTCAAGACAGATACTTTTTGTTCGAGACGAAATTATCTTTCGTGGATACCAAGAACTTTCGATGAATTTGGAAGCACACGCAATATCGCATGCATGAAGATTGCTGACATATCGAACGACAGATCTTTTTCTGTTCTTTTTTGTTTGGAACGAAGCTTCCTTTCCTGAACAAAAAAAAAGTAGGGATGCGTCTTGAAACACGAAATCTCGCATGCATTGGGACTATTTGTAAAAATGCCTGACATATCTACGGACAGATACTTTTTGTTTGGAACGAAATTATCTTTTGTGAAAAACAAAAAGTTCGGATGAATTGTGAAACACACGTAATCTCGCGTGCATTGTGGCGCTCTGTAAACTTGATTGACATATTTTACGGATGTATCTTCGTTTTTTTTTTGGAACAAAGTTATATGTACCAATCGAAGAAGACACGGAAAAGAAAATCTGAAAACCTGATATAAACGTTTACAAGGCCGAAGCTTTTGATCTCGTTTGGTTCAAAAAAGAAGCTGACGCTTGAGCGTATTGCTAAATGCTCATCATTCGCTAAAAAATCATCACTTGCCAGAAACTCAGCAATCGAAAAGAAGTAAAACGATCGGTAAAAGCATAACAATCGCTGAGAACTTATGATTCGCTAAAAGCTCAAATAAAGGAAAACAAATATTGCTGAATGTTTGAGCATGATCGCTAAAATCACCCCAGGAGGAACTAAACTCATAATTTGATGGTAAATAACCAATGAAGCCAAAAAATCAGCGATCTCTAAAAACTTGAGTATCGCTAAAAGTTTAACGAATGCTCGAACTTATCATTTGCTGAAGACCTAACAATCCCTAAAAGCTTAACAATCGCCGAATTTCCAATAAACTGAAAGATCAGCTATGAAGGATCAAACCAACGATCTCTGAAAGCTGAGAAATCTGAAATAACCTGAAAAACCGAATATAGCTAGCTTAAAACTCTCTAAACACTTCATACTTTATTTCCAGGTAGATTATTTTCGAGACAACATACACAAATACAAGAAGAACACATACAAACGAGCCGGTGAAAAATTGAAAAAAAATTTTAACAAAAATTGAAGAATAAATGACCATAATTCAGAGAATAAGAGAAGACTCAGTTTGCCAATCTGTGACTTCGACGTTTTTGGTTGAATCTGTTCCTGTTAGCAGGAAAGAGCTTGGAGTAAGCTCGTTTGTCTGAAATACATAGATCAAAATTTCGAAAACGCATAAAACTTTCTTGTCATTCGGGAACTAATCAGTCTCTGTAATTATCAAAAATGTGGGTAATTACACAAAAAATTCCTCGAATTTTTTAAAAAACTAATTTTTGTAAACTAGTAAATTTCAGTTTGCTCTTTTTTCAAAGTATTACTCCTCAATTTTTTCCAATGTAATCAACTCACCCTCGTTGGACCATCCATTCCAATTTGCATTTGATTGACTGGTTGCCATGAATCCAGCTCGATGCCAATCTGAAATTTTCGAATGCTCACATGTTTGCTAATTACGGCGCTTTAGAAAACAGTCAAGTACGAAAAATTTTTTAATTTCAGTTTTTTTCGTAATAATCAGAAATGTTGAAAGAATCTTCTTCCTTTGAAGCTCCAAAAAAAATAAATTTCTCAAGCACTCAAAAATTACTGTCATCTCATAAAGTTTTCAGACTTAAAAGTTTGAGGAAAACGAAAATACATACTTCCTTGGTTTTCAATGCGAGTTGGAGCTGTGGAAGAAGCACCTGATTCAACTCGATCCCGACCATCATTTTGGAGAACGACTTCTTCCTGGACTGGCGCTTCCATGGTAGCATCTTCGACACGAGAGATTGTGGTACTTTCTGAGAAAGGTTTTCCTTTCACGATGAGAAGAGCCGTTTTGGCAACATTGCAGAGTTCTCGTAGAGCATAATTTGAACCATCAGAAATGCTATCGACGGTGATTGGGACCGTTGATTTTGTCGAATTGTCCTTATTCGATGGTCCCATTGCTTCTCTGCTGGCTCGGAGCACTTTAGCCATGAAGGCTTTGGACTTTTTAGGGTCCCAATCTTTTGCAGCTTCGTGTTCGGTAGAACTGACAATTGGAGCCAAAAATTTTGTTCCTCGATGATCAGTACCAATGGCTTTGGAGGTGAGCGAACCTGGATATTTTCTGATTTCCATACCCTCGTCATCGTTGTCCTCATCCATTGCGACTGGTAGACTAGCTTCTGAGTTGTCTGATAGACTTCGAATGCTCGGAGAACTCGTCACAGCTTCCAGTTCGACGAGGCTTTGGATCGATGGAATTTTTGAAGAATCATTGATGGAGCTTTCTTCAATTCTCGCTCGTTTTGATGCAGGTGCACTGAGAGCATCACCGGATGGAATGGTAGAATCGAGTTTACGCTTGAGATTGGGAAATCGTGGAGCGAAATCGACAAAATTCCGTTTCGTGGCGTCCTCTGCGTTGATCACCTTCAAAAGCCGCACTGGGACTTGCATGATTACCAACGATGCACATCCAACTGGCGGTTCTTCAGAATATACAGAGAATTTTTCAATCGACGTGTGGAAAATTTGAGAAAATGGATCTTCATTTACAACAGCTCTTTTTTCACGACGTTGGTATCGCTCAAATTCGATCAGCTCCTTGTACAAGAATTCTCGAGCAAATTTCAGGCTCCATCTTTGATTTTGAACTGAAAAAGATGTGTATAGTTAAGTTAACTAAATTTCACGTCGTTTGGTACCCAAAGAAAACAGAAAGGTGTTCATGAAACTTTTTTCTGAGTCACTCTACAGTACCGGTTATTAAAATATACAATAACCTGTTTTTCAGTTTTTTTTAACCATTTTCAGAAGTCTGGTGCTCCGTTGTCAAATGCCCGATAACTGAAAATTTTGGAGGGTCTGAAAGAGACCTAGATCGAAAACGTTGAATTCGCATAATTTTTCGGAAATTCCTAGTTTCTCAGCTATTTGTCGATTTCTGAAAAAGAAACCTGATTTTGGCCCGTTTTTGTACGAAAAACGTTAAAAAACAGGTTTCATACAGGAATCGGGGCTCATTGCTGGAAGAGCGGTCCCAAAGCAGTCCCAACTAACTTCGACATAGGCCCGAACCGTTGTCGTACCGTTCGTACCGTTATCGGAAAGTTGGGACCGTTGTCGGATCAATTGGACCGTTTTGGAACAATGGGACCGTTGTCGAAATTCTTGGGACCGGCGGTTCGAAGATATGACCGGTGGTCCCGATTTGGGACTGTTCTTCCCGTAAAGAGCCGAAGTCGGCAAGTATATGAGAAACTAGGGAAACAAAATCAACTGAAAAACACGTTTTTTGAATATCTCACTGACCGGTACCGTACCTGTTATAAATTAAGTTGTTTCATTTTATAACGAGAATACATTGTCTTCCCTATTCAATTTTCAGAGCGAACGGAAAAACAACTTACCCATATGATGTTTGGAAAGGAACAAATTCACGGCATCGCTGTGGTTTTTCCACTTGGCATCCCGTTCTGGTTGCTCCAGTCTTTCTTCTTGCTCCATTTTCAATCCTTGGCAATATTCATGCACCTCATCTTTAAAAAAGAAATAAGAAAATTTATAATTTAGGTGAGGCTGTTGACTGAAAAACTAGAACCCTCACAAGGAAACCTCAACACCTCACAAACCCAGATTTTGATGAAAACTTCAGGATATGTTGGAAATCGCCTATCTAGGCATTACAGAAAAAATTTCAAATCCGCCCGCCATTTTCAGCCGAGTTATATCAGTTTCAGTACCAAAAATCGCGATTCTCCAGAAAATTTCAAAAGTTAAAAACATAATTTTCTGAAAAGTTTCAAACATAGAATTTCATGCTCTGAAACGTCCTAGGACATGAGAAAATCGTATTCGAAAACGCTGTTTTTGCAATGAAAAGACAATTTTTCATACTGAAACTGATATAACTCTTCTGAAACTGGCGAGCGGTTTTTAAATTTTTCAGAGATTTCGAGATAAGCGATTTTGAAAATATTCTGAAATTTCCATCAAAATCTGGGTTTGTGAGGTGTTGAGGTTCCCTTGTCAAATGAATTTCGTTCATTTTAATTGTACCCTGGAAACACGTCTAAAACCAGATTTCAAGAAAAAAGCGTTTTTTACAGTTTTTTAAGTATGCATTGTCATTCAAAAAAAAAAAACAAGAATACCCAATCACTCACCATGAAAAGCTTTGCCGAATGGACTGAAAAAAGAAAAAATTTACACAGTTACATATTCAAACCAAGACTCACCTGAAGTCCAGATCTTCAGTTTTGACTTGATTTCCAACGTATTCAATTGTCTCAATCCATTTTGTCCTCAGTGGTTTCAAGTTTTGTTTCCTGAGATCCTGCTCCAAACGGAAGACTGTATCCGAATACACGTCGAACGTTTTGGATTCGAGGGGGTCGCCACACACTTCAATAATCATCTACAACAAGAACAAATCATTTAGAACGTGTAGAAAAAATTGAACTCACAAATTGATTAACTGCTTCCGACTCCTCAGATTTCTCATGAGAAGTGAGGACCACTTTCCCATAGAACGAGTGGTTTGGATTTTTATGTTTGCCCCACTCCTCGAGATGTACCACATCCCCCGCTTTCAACAACCGCCATCTTTTGTAGTGCATTTCACTGGTGGGTGAAATTCTGAATTCACTTTTGAACAAAATATCTTTGTTCTCAGTCTTCAGTTGTTGAAAGCGTCTTCCCGTGATGTGCCATCGAGTTCGGTGGTACACCCAATGGTTATCTGTAAATTGAATTTTCTGACTCTGTTATGACCCAGCAATGTTTTTTTCATAATTTCAAAAATTGATTTTCGAATTTCGGTTTTTTAATGATCTACTGGGTCATCTCATTTCTTAAACTAGAATTCTTGAATACATTTTTTTCGGTTAGAGTTTGCGTCAATAAGACGTAGAAAAATGTTTCAGTAGATTTTTGACCGTTTCGGTTATTTTAAGGAGTCTGGAGCACGGCTGTCAAGTTTACGATCATTTTGAAAATTTGGAGTTTTTAAAACAGAATTCAATAAAAAACTTTACGTTCTAGTAGTTTGGAAATTCCTACATTTATCGCTATGTGCCGATTTCTCTAAAAACGTGACAAAAACAAATGTATTTGGTAAATCGGCAAATAGCTGAAAAACTAGGAAATTTCGAAAATCTCTATGGCCACAAAGTAGTTAATCCAGGTTTCCTACGCACCAAAATTCTTTAAGTTATAAAAATTTTGACAGCCTAGCTCCAGATTTGTGAAAATGGATGAAGAAACTAAAAAGAAACCAAAAAACTATGTTTTTGTATATTTTTGTGTCTGACAACAGGTGTACATTATCAATGTGATATTTTCAGTTTTCTTATACAGTGCTCCACATAATCATTGTTCCACCCTGGAGTTTCACTGGAACACCTATTTAGGTCGAGATTCATAAAAAGGTGTCAACATGAAAGTTGTAGCCCATGTCGAGAAATGGTACCTCAAAAAATCCGGAGTCGACTGCGTGACCCAGAAAAATTTCCGGACCGAAATTCCGAAAATCACGTTTTTTCCCATCCACAAAATCATTGTTCCACTCTTAAAATCACGCTTTTTGGGGAAATTAGGTAGAGAAAAGCCTGTTGAAAAATTACAAATTTTTGGAAAGAAGATCTTTTGTGTAGAATTTTTTGCTTAAAAAGATAAAAAACAAACAAATAACTGAAAATAAGTTATCTTTGAGTCCTCAATGCATCTTGGATAGACTGGAAATTGGAGTGTCTATTGAAAGATACCGGTTATCAGTAATTTGTTGACCAACTTGGCTCGAAATATCAATTTCTTAGTTTCATGAGTTCATCCATAATCTGATAGTCTTTGTTAGTTCAATTAAAAAGTCCCCGACATTTTTTTCGGTTGAATTGAGGTCAAGTGAACATAAAGTCTATGTGGGAAGTATGATAAGGCAATGTTTGAGCCACTCTGAAAATCTTCTGACTTTGTGAATGGAGAAATGAAATGAAAATGACTTTGCGATTACGGTGTCGACGCCAGAATGTTCAAATTTCTGGTCTCAGATCGCAGCAACAATCAACATTAACCATTACACTTGCTACAGAGAATTTCACTCAACCTTTAGGTAACGCTGTCACGAACAACATGCCTTCCCGATGTATCAACACCTTAAACACACTCAATGAGTACTCATCCCTAAACCGAATAGAACTTCAAAGTTTCTCAAAGAAAACAACTTTTAAATGTTCACACAACATAAACCTGACAGAAAATGAATGGGCGTTTATGGTTCGTATGCTTTACAAAACTAACAAAGACTATCAGATTATGGATGAACTCATGAAACTAAGAAATTGATATTTCGAGCCAAGATGGTCTACAAATTACTTATAACCGGTATCTTTCAATAGACACTCCAATTTCCAGTCTATCCAAGATGCATTGAGGACTCAAAGATAACTTATTTTCAGTTATTTGTTTGTTTTTTTATCTTTTTAAGCAAAAAATTCTACACAAAAGATCTTCTTTCCAAAAATTTGTAATTTTTCAACAGGCTTTTCTCTACCTATTTTCCCCAAAAAGCGTGATTTTGAGAGTGGAACAATGATTTTGTGGATGGGAAAAAACGTGATTTTCGGAATTTCGGTCCGGAAATTTTTCTGGGTCACGCAGTCGACTCCGGATTTTTTGAGGTACCATTTCTCGACATTTTCTTGACACAACTTTCATGTTGACACCTTTTTATGAATCTCGACCTAAATAGGTGTTCCAGTGAAACTTCAGGGTGGAACAATGATTATGTGGAGCACTGTAGTTACAAAGTTTTTAAAGACTGTAGATTTTAGATCTAACAAACTGTTTTTTGGGTTAAATTTTTGAAAACTTCTGTACAGGTTTACAATTATTAGCAAAATTTAAACTTTTAAATTAATATTTGAGAATATATATTTCACCCTTTCAATATTAAACAAACTCATCAAATAATCAATCTAATAACTAACGATTTTAAATTTTTGATTCACCATTTTCCGGCGAATTTTTCAAACGTACCACTCGCTGGCTGCTCTTCAATTCTCGTGACCATTTCATCCAGCTCGGCATCTGTCCAATTCTTGTAACGAATATCTCGGTTCGAATCGAAATCAATTTCGAGATTACGGACCATTCTGAAATTTGTCTTATTATGAAAACAGAAAACTGACGAAATCCGAAAAAAAATAATGAATGATGGTGAAACACGAATTTAACTCTCGAAATGCTGAAAAAAATAAGTAGAAAATGTTGAAACAAAGAAGAAAAGCGATTGTCGACCATACTTAAAAAATGCTTCTCTTATGCTAGTTGGGAGAATCGAACTTTTGAAAGGAGAACTGGATTTTCGTGTTCAAATCTATCCGAATCTCAAAAAAATCAGTTGTCCTTAGAAGGACGAAAACTTTTATCGATGAAATACCGACGTGCGTTTTCAAAACCATCAGTGAATGAGGAAACCCAATAAACTCTATTTTTTAGCAATAAATCGTCGGAATACTCAATAAACCAGTTTCTCGATCTTAGAATTTGATCATTAAAATACAAAATGAGAGAAAAAGGGAAGAAAGGGTGCATGTACTTATAACATGGACTGTACATGACTCAGACCCAAAAAAGAGAGTCTTAATCATATGCGAGCAAACGAGTCACAATTCAGATGCAAATGACTTATCTGTCTGGAAAACGAGCAAGTCAGAGTTAGTCGTACACATTTTCTACACTTGATTAGTAGAGCATGGAAAATAAGAGATATGAGGAAAAGGAGCTTTTCAAAATCTGGAAACTGAATCGTTTTAAGAGTTTTGGGGTGGATTTTAAAAAACGAAGAACAAAATCTTCGGAACCTTCTGGGAATCGGAGAAACAAAAACAGAAATGCAAACACAAGCGGAATAGATGATAAAACTCCCAATAATAAAGTGCACGAATTCCCAACAATTTTCTGTTTTCTGAGGTCGATGGGAAGGTGATAAAAAAAGTCAGCGAGCGGCATATGTTTGAGGAAACACCAGAAAAAAGGACACCCTCCTCTCAGGAACGTGTTGTGATGAATGGCAGTCAGAGAATGCTAGGATAGACAGTACGTGTGGGCGGAGTCTGCAAAAACTGTGCTCGACAATACTCTCTCCGCCTCCTCCCTCTCCCTCGTGCAGAAAGGGCGCGCTTGCATTACGAAATTTCGTACTTTTCAGCTCAACTTTGAAGACGTCAAACTCATGAAAAAGAGCAGAAGTTTATCGAGAAACAACACAAAATAAATAGAACAACTTATCAAAAAATTTTAAAATCGAAAAATTCAGACTTATTTTTATAGCTGATAGAATGAAACGCTGCAGAAGCAGGGTAGCATATTTTTAGAAAAATTGGAAATTTCAGACTATTCAAAAGCATTATCCTGAAAGTAGCGATGTATTAACGTAACATGAATCTAATTAATTAGTCTGAACAATTTTGGGTTATCTGTATGTACTCTGAATAACTATTGTAGGCCAATTTGTGTTCATTTTTCGACGTTTTGATAACAAATTTCTGTGAAAATTAAATTTCGAGAAATCCGAAACAAACAGTTTATAGACAATTTTTTACAACCCGACACCTGTATTTTGCAATAGATGGTATTAATAGGCATTCCAGAAATCACTCTATCCGTTTCCCGAGAGAATCGTCGGCACAGGGTCAAAACACTCCTCCAATTTCTTGTCTGTCTCCTATGCAAATATTGCTAACAATGGTCCCACCTTGTAGTGGTTACGCAATGACACAGCGCGGATGCCTTCTGTGTCGACGGGTGTGGAATCTTCTAGATTGCGAACTATGAAAATGTCTTGATTACTAAATCGTGGATTTAAAATTTCAGCATTTTAGAAAATTTATTTTGAACAACGGGGGACAGGAAAATTTTTTACGCTCTTTTCAGAGATGTTTGGAATGGCTTTTGAAAAGATTAGTGATTGTTGCAAGTTCCAGAATTTCAAAATTTCGGAAGCTTGGAACATTCCCATTTTGGAAATTACGGAATTTTAAAATTTTGGAACATTCTGATTCTGGAAATAATGGAATTTTGGAAAATCGGAAAAAATCTGATTCTGGAATTTTCGGAATTTTCGGAATCCCGAATTCCAAACAAAACGTCATCTGGTGTTTGGATTGCTTTTCTGACCGATGGGACCACTCTTCTGATATCGACGAAAACCGTCACAAACGCTTTTCAAATTCTGTATTTTATGAACCCTTATCATTAGGCATTGTTATTATTTCATCTGAATCCCTCCTAGTTAGACATTAGTTCTTGCTAAAATCGAAAATATATCGGATCAATAGTGCTAATCCTCTCCAGACTCTGGCCATAAGATGTGCGTATCGCCCTGTTGCGCAACACAGGTGTTCGTCGAGTCATTTGCCACATTTACCCAAAACAGATGCACAGACAGAACCTATCCGCGCAGTGTCATTGCGTAGATATTATGAACAGGGACCATTGTTGGCAATGTTTGCACAGAGGAGATTAGTACGCCGGCAAGACCAAAAGTTAGCGGAACCTTTTGACCCTGTGCTGACGATTAGTCTTCCAAATGGTTATTACCATCTGTGGCAACACACATGTGTCTGTTGTTATGCCACGTAAGGAGTCAAAGAAACAACACAAATATCGATTGATGTATGAAATTCAGTTAGAAAATTTTTGATACTTGTGACGAAAGAAAACTCAGAAGTAAAAGTTATGATGGTACAAGTGAGCAGGGATGTTCGAAATGGTCTTTTCGGAATTTTTCGGAATGTCGAAAATTCCGGAATTCCGGAAACTCGGAATTTCCCAATTGTTAAAATCTAGCAATTTTGAAAATTTGGAATTTTCCAAATTCGAAAAATTTCGAATTTCGGAATATTCCGAATTAAAAATTTTCAGAATTCCGAAAGTTTCGGAATTTTTCGAAGTTCGATTTTTAGCGGAAATACCATTTTCCTATCACAAAAAATGCCAAAAAATTTTGTAAAAATAATAGAAAGATTTCGACAGCGCAAGAAAAGTAAGAAAAATGAAAAATGATTATATTGTCTAAAGTGTCACATGGAGTCCCAGGCGGTCGTAAGTTCGGGACAATCGTTCATTCCTAGGGACAACTAACTTATCTCAGAGTAACTTATTCCAACATAAAACGGGTTATAAGCCAAATTATTATTGCTGTCAGGAAAAATGAAGCTTAGAGGGTATTTTTTTGCAGTCTGACTACGGTAGGTTTTTTGAAGCGGCAAGACTAAATAGCACACATGAGGTGGAGACGCAGAGAAATTTTCTCTGCGTCTCAACCTCCATTTTTTCAGAGAACGATAATAATGTTGTCAAATGATTGGTTGCTGTTTCTGTGGATATGACTCATACCAGATGATGATTACCCCCGATACTAGATGGTACAGAAAAAAAAGTGTCTCGAAAATCTTGCAGTGATGGCCTAACTTTTAAAAGTTTGGTTTGCTAGGCCACCACGTGAAAATAACCTAGAAATGGCCTGACATGAACTTGGTGTGTTTTCTAGGTCATTTTCAAGTGGTGGCCTAGAAAACCAAGTTTGCAAAAGTTAGACCACCACTTCAAAATGTTCTAAAAATGCTCTAACATGACCCTGGTATATTTTCTAGGTCATTTCGAAGTGATGGCCTAGAAAACCAATATTGCAATAGTTAGGCCACCACTTTAAATTGACAAAATAAACAAGAAAAAATGTCAGCAACGACCGAAAAACGGAAAAAAATGTCGCGAACGACATTCCGAAATTCCGCACCGCGCATTGTTTAGCACATTTCTCGGGAAATTTCTCGTGAGAAATTGTTGTCGAAATTTCTTCGATAATTTTTCGAAAAAGGTATTTCTCGAGCTTTTTTTTGCAGACACACTGCTCAGCATATTCTTGTCCGAAGCACGCCTCCATATTAGATTGACACAGAAAAATGTAGAAATTTCCGTTCGGGGAGAAAGAAAGCGGAGAAAAAAGGATATCAAAAAGACAGCTGTATGAAGCCGAACAGGAAGAGTAGACACTCATATTATAATAGCAAATGCAACACCGAAAGGACCATATACTATAGGATTTACGGTAATTATAGTCACGTCTAATCCAAATAGTATATTCACCGACTATAAGGTGTCCTATGCATATTCTGACTACGAAAAACACAAATTTTGAACCAAAATTTCCCAAAATTGTATCTTACATCATTCAATTGTATCTTTCATCAAGAAGTGTAAGAAAAAAAAATTATTTTAAAAGATTCTACTGACTTTTCTTGATGAACATTAGAAATCTGAGGAAACTACACACCAAAAAACCTTTCTAATTAACAAAAGTCTTTTTCATTTACAAAATCCCTAAGAATGATCCAATGTGACAGCATAAGTGTTGAGCTCAATGGTCGCACAAAACTCTCGCTTACGTAGGTAGACAAATCCTTCTCCTCTACAAGGAACAAAAAATGGAAGGAATTTTGACGGAAAAAACAATCTACTGTTTTGAAAAACTACGGTACTAAGATAAACATTCTCTGGGAGAAACACAAAATATTGAGAAACGTGTAACACAAGTTTTTTCAATTTGAAATTGGCAGGTGGTCTTTTTTATAATTTGGAAAGGTCGGTTTCGATGGGTTTCCCATGCGTTTTTGTAAATGTCGGGCTGAGGAAAAGGACAAAAACTATTTTTGTTCATTGTGAAATGTGGAACGCGAAAAGATTTAAAAATATTCTAATAGCAGGTGCTCCTGGTTCGAAATAAGAGATATAAGAAGACAGGTACCCCTCATTTAACCTCTGTTCCGATTAGAGAGAAAATGGGAGGTACAAAGAGACAGAAATTAATATAATTAGGTTCCTTAATCCCAAATCCGGAAAAAAAGAAGCCGAAAATGATATAATTAGCGTCGCTAATCCAAAATAATTGGACGCGCATTGTGTAACAATCACCAGTCTTTTTTGAAAATTTGTTGCAACGACACTCCGCTATCCCGCTCCGAGCGCGCGCACAATTGGTAAGTTCATCGGAATTGCGTGCGAGTTTTTGCTTCAAGTCGTGTTCAAGACCAATGTTTCGAAAGATTCCGAAATTAGAATCCTAGATGAATTAGTTTTCGTAATCTTATAATTGAATCTGAAATTCTCATATTGGGGTTATATGCTTATTGTATTAAAACCGAAGAATGTGCGATTAATTTTTCATGTTTACTGGGCCTCTTTTTGAATTTTCGAATGAAAAAGTCACTCAAGAACCAAAATTGAATTCTCACAATTTTTAATTTTCTATGTATCTTTCGAAAATGTTAAAATATGCAAACGCTTAATGGAGACGAACCGGCCAAAAATGAAGAATAATCTTTTTATTTTCATTTCTTTAAATCTGAAACCTGCAAAGAACACAAAACTTCAGAAAAAAATTTACTGAAAAAATCCAAGGTTTACATTTCAAGAATAAATGAAGAACACGATGACTGCGACAGTGATGAATCCAAGAATAGCCAGTGCCATGGCAAATTGTTGAGCCAACGAGAGGGTGATGGTGCAGTTGAACCGCTTTTTTGGTTGCTCACGCATCGGGAGAACAGTGTAATCGAGACTTGTGAGACGTAAAAGAGGCGGCATTTTTCTGGAAGAAGCAGGTGAAAATGTGTCGGGAATTTAAAGGAGGAAAAAAGTTCAGCAGTCAACGAACACTTGAAAGAACACGAGAAAATAGCTGAAATCTAGAACTCCTTCGAAGCGGAGAAAAGAAAAACGTTTCTAGAAAATAACGAAAAATGTGATCAACTCTGTTCTAGACTCTAACTTTTTTTTGACAATTTCTCGAACCAAGGGTTATAGGCAGTCATGCGATAATTTGATTAACCAAAAAGTCTGAAAAAGTTATATTCGGAAAGAAAATCTAGAATCATTCTTTCATATTTATTGGAAACCGCGTTTTATGACATTTCGAGGAGTCGTAGGAAAATGGGTCATGGGGAAATTGAAGGTAAGAAGGAGAGGGACGTTTAAAGGAGTGGTTAACCGAGACAAAGATTTTATTATGTTGAAATTGAGCATCAAACCAGAAGAAGAGAATTAGAATATTGTGAAAGTTTGAATAATAAGGATAATTCAGCAGAAATCAGATTCGGAGACATTTTTGAACTTCAAAAAGGTTCCTTGAAATGTGTAAAAAGCCACGTTTTGAACTTATTTTTTTGTTCAATATAAAATACAAATGCTCAAGTGGTAGTTCTAAAAAGAGATCATGTCTCAAACTGGAATTATAATTTTTTTGACACAGTTCTATTCACCAACCCGAAAGATGTTTCTCTTAAACTGACAGCTTGAATATTATAACAAATGAATATTTTGTTGACGAGAACAAGAAGATATTATAACCTTCCGGAATTCGGAATGAAACGGAAATTGAAAATTTACTCGGCTTCAGAGAAGTGCGTCAATACCAATCGTAGGTGTTTCACTAACAAACTTTTCGAATTCTCAGTGTACAAGTCAAATTGGTAGTTTTCCACTAGTCCACTAGCAGATGAAAGATCTTGGATAATGAGTGGTTAGAGTGGTGTCCACTTCTCAGAGTTGTGCTTCCGTTTAGATTGTGGACATTTTTTGAAATATGTCAATAAGATTTCAAAGTATCATTATTCGAAAACGTGTTTTCAGTTGATGTTCAGCCATTTTGACTATTTTCAGAGGTCTGGAACTCGGCTTTCAAGTTTCCAATCATTTTAAAAACTTTGAAACTTGTGGAACAGATTTTCATGGAGAACTTTGTATTCAAATACCTTAAACACTCTAAAAGAACGCCACCCGGACAGTCCACTTCGAACATATATAACTCGCTTTTTTTGAAAGATATCAAAAAGTTGTCAACTAATAAAATGTTTATCAACATATCAGCAATATTTTATTTGTTAACCACTTTTTGATATCTTCCACAGAAAATGAGATACATGAGCTCAAATTTGACTATTCTGGTGACGTTCTATTAGAACGTTTACGGTAATTTTTCAAAAAGTCTAGCTTTTAAGCTATTTGTCGATTCTAAAGGACACCTGTTTTTCACGATTTTAGCACAGCAACTGCGCAAAAAGGGGTCCTCCTAAAAGTCTACAAATTAGGAATTTTCCAAAAATTCTGTGAATGAAAAGTTCCCGATCTAGTTAAACACCCTTAAAATTTTCAAGGTGATCGGAAACTGAACAGCCAAACTCCAAAATCCTGAAAATGACCGAAAATCGACCTCAAATTACGTGTATCTTTCATCTTATCGCCCGGTAATTTTTCTTGTCGTCGAGTTTCATAAATGCACACAAATTTTATCCATGTCAAATGAGTATTTTCAAGGCCAAAAAATAATGAGTGACTGGGAGAGAAAAATATAGACTTCAGGAGAAATTTGTTGAGTTGTGCGCAAATGAAGTGGTTTTTTGAAGGTATAGAGAGATCAGCAATTATTTATTGGGTTCCGGATCCAGATGAGGTGTCCGTCTTGGTGTTGGAGAAGAACCAGATAAGGAACATGGCGAGAAGAGAGATGGCGATGGCGATGTACGAGATGAGGATACAGTAGGCCCAGCGGCACGCAGTCACATCAGTGGTCACCTGGTGGAACGAGTCGTCCAGCTGGAAAGGAATTATTAAGAAGATGTTTCTTTTTTTGGAAATTATTTTTGAAATTCTCTAGTTATCTTTCTGATTCATAAAGCTTCTTACATAGAGATCATCGATTATAGAGTGACCTTACAAGTGTTAAGCACTGTTAAACCGGTATTGCTAAGACTCAGGTACAGTAGCCCTAAACCAGCCTGCCAGTTTCTACAGTATCCGATTTTTCAAACCCTGCTTATAAACTTACTTCAGAGTCACTGATGTCATCGATGTCCGATGCATGCTCGGAAGACGAACTGTCGAGTTCCTTATCACCAAGAATTCTCATTGCTGAAAAACGGAAATGAGTAGAAAAAGCAGAATAATAAGTCGATGAGAAAACGGAGAAAACGAAACGAAATGGAAAGACAGATGGAAGAAAGAAGCGGCTCGTAGCGTCTTCGTCGTCTTCTCAAATTCTGATTTATGGCAAGAAGGAAGCGCTGGGCGGAGGGAAAAGAGAGAAGGAAGACGTCCGCCTCCTACCTGATGTGGCGAGAAAGAAGAAAATGGAAGAAAAAGCGGAGATTCAAATTGACAGCGAACCTCTCCATTCGGGCTCTAAGAAATAGAGACGTTTGGTTTTGGAAAATAAAAAGAGGGTAGAAAGAGGAAAGAGAAAGGAATATAATTTGCCTCCCACGGAAAAAACTCATTCAAATGGATTTCGAAAAAAAATAACTCAGAAATTTTATAACCGCCGTAAAACTTATAAAGGTGGAACAGGAAAAAAAACTTGAGGCAGTTTAATGATTGAACTAATAATACCGTAAACACTCTCATAGAGCGCTACCCGAACAGTCAACTTTGAGCTCATGTATCTCGTTTTCTGTGAAAGATATCAAAAAGTGGTTAACTTATAAAATGGTGATGATATCATGATGAACATTTAATTTGTTGACAACTTTTTGATATCTTTCACAGAGACCGAGATATATAGGCGCAAAGTGGACAGCCCGGGTGGCGTTCTGTTAGAGTGTTTACGGTATATGTTTACGGTAGCTCCTTGGAGAGTTGTCGCTGACGAAATAACAAGTAACGTTTTGTTTCTGATGTCACACCTCCTGGGATCCGCCTCTTGTTGTTTTAACTACAGTATACCTCCCCTTTCCCTTCCACTATACAATTTTATAGCCATAAATCTCCCCCAGTGAATTCCCATTATTTTTTTGTTTCTAGGACACGAGGTCTCTTTTGTTCCCATCTCAGAACAAATATTGTTGTCATGGTTACGTGCCCTATTTTTTATATTGTGAGCACACTGAGGCTTCAATTCAGAAATGAAAGCATCGAATTATTCATTGGGGGGGGGGATGAATTTGATTCAGCAGTAAAGAAAATCGGCAAAACGAAGAATAACAAAAACGATGGCGATGATTCCGACGGCGCGGGTTAGCTCTTGAGAAACGGGCAGTCGGTCTGTGAGCAGGTTGAAAATGTGAATAGCGCAGAAGTAGATAGCGATGGCGATTGTGCAGAGAATGTCGGTCTGGAAACATATGAAATTTCAGTGAGGGGAGAAGTGGTGGTTGAAATAAGATTTCCAAAAATACAGTTCACATTAAAGGGGGACTCCGACCAAAAATTTTTATTGCATTAAAATGTGTTAAAAGTTATCTATTTTCCCAATATTATAGCGAAAAAATTCGAAAAAAATCCGAAATCCCCGAAAAATGCCGTTAAAAACCAAAAATTTTCAAAAAAAAGTTGCTCGGAGGGACTAGTTTTTGAATTCCCGCGCAGTGAGAAACCTAGACCACGGCGCCTGACAGCCTTTTTTCCAAGTCGCCGACAGTGGTTTTTTACGTCTTTTACCTGCCGGACACGAAAACCGAAAAAATCCGAAAAAATTCCCATGTAAGAAAGGCGCTACGATGCCGTGGCCTAGGTTTCTCACTGCGCGGGAATTCAAATAATAGCAACTTTTTTTTGAAAATTTTTGGTTTTTAACGGCATTTTTCGGGGATTTCGGATTTTTTTCGAATTTTTTCGCTATAATATTGGGAAAATAGATAACTTTTAACACATTTTAATGCAATAAAAAATTTTGGTCGGAGTCCCCCTTTAAACTAATGGATTCTTCCCTCGTCCTAGAAAATCTTCTAATTTGAGCCTCTGTATCTCGTTTCAGCTGAAAGATGTCAAGCAGTGGTTAACTGAGAGAACGTTTATTATAAAGTTAAAAATATTTCATCAGTTGACCACTTTTTGATAACTTTCACAGGGACCGAGATTAAGTGACTCGAAGTTAGGCATTCCATCAGATAGCACTTTGAACGAATGCTAAAACACCATCCAGTTTGAGCCGATATATCTCCTTTCTTGAGAACGATACAATTAAATGGTCTACTAACAAAATGTTCACCGTATTATCTAGAACATTATGTTAGTTAGCTACTTTTCGATATCTTTCACAGGAATCGAGATAAATCGGAGGGAAGTTCAAATTGAGAGGAGTCAGTTTTCATAGGATCTCCCAGTTCAGTATAAATATTAACGACTTCGAAACCAACACTAATGATTTTGGTTTATTTTTGAAGTTTGAGAATACATATCTTCTCTGACATGAGTGTTTTTTTTTGTTCATTTTACCAATTTCCCAGAAATATCGTATTTCTTCTAATAAAACCCCACCCAAGCTGTCAACTTTGAGCTCGATTATCTGGATTCCTGTAAAAGATAACATAAATTTATCAGTTGATAAGTTGTTCATCAAAAAATTTCCAATATTTTATCAGTCCACAAATGTTTGATGTCTTTCACAGAAATCGAGATAAATGAGCTCAAAGTTGATGATTTGGGTGGACTTCTATCAGAGGATGTACGGTATTGATTTCCACAAAATTATCATTTGCGAATTTTGGAAAATTTTCAGTGACCATTTTTATGTATTTTTTCGTATTGTTTCTAGAATCCAATAGAACCAACATTTCCCCAAATTTTAAGGAACCATTTATGAGGTCCTATTTAATTCCCGGATCGTCGTTTTTTGTTCTTGGTAGTCTCCCACAAAATTCGAATTTTTTAACTTACCTCTTTGCTTGCCTCAACAAAAAAGAACTGTGCCATGAGGATGACGCGGTTGATTTCGCAAACTCCCAAGCTCATTGTTTTCTAGTTAAATCCGAAACAAGTACCAATCTGTAGTAAGAATAAAAACATTTCGAACTGTAGACAAGTTTCATTAGAAAAGCCAAGAATACTAAATATTGACAAAAAATGATCAAATTAAAGCCAGCTCGTTGTAGATGTCGACCGAATTCAAGCGTTGACACAGGAAGGCTATGAGCAAGTAATGAATAGCCATCAAAACGCGTAAAAGTGGGCGGTACCGTCGGTTGGGGTGTCCGTCAATGGCATAGGATATGAGGAGTACGGAGAGCGTGAAGAAGAACAGCGCCTGTAAATTAGTGGAGCATTAGGTATAGGGGTCTCCTCTCCGCCATAGAGGAGCCCTATTGTTCTGGTCTTTTGAAAGTTATGTTTATTTTTATTGCATCTAATGGACTAGTCATCCCATTCAACAAGAAATTGTCGAAAAAAAGCACTCACCGAGTCAAACGACCTCGATGGGGAGCGAACGAAGCCTCTTCTGATTCCCAGTCTTCCCTCCTTCACGGACAATTTATGCAGACATGGGTGTCCCAGCGCCATTGTGAGCGCGGTCATTAGAAGAATCCATTTGAGACAACGATCCATTTGGAGCAGCAGCAGCTGGTTTACTTAAGATTCTAAAATACACTATGCTCACTCTTTTTTTTCGTGGACTTCATTTTTAAGCGAGCTTCAAGAGAACAAAAAGTGCAAAGGAACCAGAAAAATTGGGACAATTAAAAAAAAATACTGTAATGAAGAGAAGAGGGGGGGGGGTGAGGGTGGTATGTACTTGTACAATTTTACTCGCTTTTTCAAAAGTTAGAAGTAGAAAGAAAAGAAGATATTCCAAAAATTATGAAAGGGAGAGCTAGGAAGAAAGAAAAAGAAGAATTATGTGCTTCTAGTCGGCAGAAGCCCAATCCATCTCCGAGTCGTCTTCGTTGGCATTGGTGATGGCCGGTGCCTGGAAACATAAAATTTTTGTTTCTCTTTGGGACTACGAAAAATCGATATAATGTAACTCCAGTTACGTACAAATAACAAACAATGACATCTTAAAAGAAACACACTTGTGTTAAGTTCAGAAGAATAAAAAAATAAGAACGTTAACTGCTCAGATGGAAGATCTTACCTGGATTGAGCTTTGAGCAGCTGGATTCTGGTTGAATTGAGTCGGTCCCGAGACGAAATTGTTACCATTTTGTTGGGAGCTGGTCGCATTCGGGTTGAATGCAGTGGCATTTAAAGAGAACGTCTGAACAGCTTGCACTGGCTTGATCAGCTGGTTTGGTTGAGCTGCCTGAGCCGTCAAATTGTCGTTTGAGTTGGTGATCTGAAACTTAAAAAATAGAGATGTAAAATATAATATTAGGGACGTCTAAAACATATCTCTGTTCTAGCCAGGGATTTCTGGAGCAAGATTGGAAATTTCAAAATTTCGACCATTTTTAGATATTACTTCCGAAGTTTCTTTTTCGGAATTAGAGTTTACGGTAAGTCAGCTTACGGTATCAGAACTACGGTAAGCCAGAGGTGCCGAAGACAAATGTCCTTGCGGGTCTAGAGCAGAATTGCTCTCATTTTTTGGCGATTTCTTGATGGAGAAGTAAATTTTTATGTACTGAAAAGTTAGAGTGTTAAAAAGACCTGAAGATTTGTCGAAACTCCAAGAAAATCACTCAAAAAAATCTGAATTTCCGATTTTCCTAGTTTCCGATAATCCTACTTTCCAAAAATCAGAATACTCTGAATTTTTGGAGTACCGCGATTCCAAGATAATCCGAATATTCTGCAATTCCGAAATTCCAGAACTCCAAATAATCGAAATACTCTGAATTTTCGAATTTCTGTAATTCCAAAAAATCTGAATATTCTGAAACTCCGAATTTTCGAAATTCCAAGAAAATCCGAATATTCGGGAGTTCAGACTTTTCGAAATTTTGAAATATTGAAACTTAAAATTTTAGACATTCTGAAAAATTCTGGATATGCCATTCTATACATTCCTGAATAAAAACGAAGACAGTATCATGTTTCCCAATTTTTAAAAAACTAAGTTCCATTGCACATTCCTACCGTATACGGGATTGAAAAATATGCTCACCGATGGACCAGAGTAGAGTTGTTGCGATGGCGACTCTGGTGGCTGGTGGAAGCGAGCCATGATGATCTGAAAATCTCATTATTATTAATCTTCCCCTACATGTCTCAAAAAATCATTACTCTGAAAAAGTTGCAGCAAATAAACATGAAAATCTCACATTTCGTCCCATTCGGGATAATTCTGGAAGGTTCTGAGATATTTTTTCGAATTCCCGCCAAAACTGAATACTGTTCAATTTTCAAGTTGAAAAAAAAACATGTTAATTTTTGCGGGGATTCGAAATAATTCCAGAACCCTCTAGATTCCAGAAATTAACGAGAACTGAGATTTTTTTGTTTTTTTTTTTCATACGATTTTCAAGATTTTTCAAACTTTCTTTGATCGGAGTTCCCCTATAATTACTCACCGGCTCTCTGCGATAGTTCATACTTCCACTAATATCCATTCTGATGACATTTGGTCTGTTTCGGTCCATTGAAAATGTACGTGGCATTTGGGACGGATCGTAACGCGCCTGCAAGTTCCGGCTGACCGTGTCCTTCTTCTTGGTTTGCTGAAAATTTGATACAGTTCAAGAAAAGATCTGAATATGAAATAATTACCGATGGCATTTTCCGTGTCCGAAGAACAGAGCAAGTGTATCACGCGTGAGAAACTTCTGAAAAGAAGCAAATTAGTAGGAAGAAGGGAAAATGGTGCTCACACCGAACGGAAAACGAGAAGACACCACAAAATCAAAAATCGGGTAACTGAGAGAGGTATAATATGTGAGAAATTGATAAATAAACATAGTGAGATCTTTGGGAAGGAAATCATCTCATCCGTGAAGTTAAGGTTTTTATCACGGATGAAATATTTGCAAAATCAAAATGCGCATGCGTGAATTTACCACCAAAAGTTGGAAATTCAGAATTTGAAGAAAAAAAATCGAAAGTTAGGAATAACACAAATTTAAGAGTTAAAGAAACATATAATTTTCCCACGAGCTACACTGACAACATCTCAACTCACCTTTTCTGTTTTAAGACCTTCAATAATATACTTGATATCAAATGGATATGACCATGAATCAGAAAAAATAAGAAAAGAAATCAGTAAAAAAATCAAAGCAGCTTCATTCATTAGAAAATCAACAATAAACAACAAAAAAGAACCGAAGGATGGCGAGTGTCAATACATAGCAACAATAATAATGAAGGCCTTGGTAATGGAAAGAATCGCGCTCAAAGAAGCAAAACTTCAGGTACATCCCGACGAAAAATCCTACCAACGGTGCGAACACGTCCGTCTGAATATAAAAATCTTGGGGTTTTGAAAACGGTTTTTCATAGTGTTTAGTAGTGTAGAATGGTGATCTACCCTAACTGAGAATTCGTCTTCAAACTGAAAACCGGGAAAATTCCTTTATTTTGTGATATCTACCTTATCTACTCCCATAGACGCCCATCCTATAGGTGCACTTTAAGCTAAATTATCTCGTTACTTTCGAGAGATATTAACACACTATCAACTGGTAAACCGATAATCATAATATTACCAATATTTTATCAATTGACAAAATTTCGATATCTTTCACAGAAATCGAGTTAATTGAGCTCAAAGTTGACGGTTTGGGTGAATTTCTCAGAGGAACTAGGGTAAGTTTGGGAGAAAGATTCCAGCTAAAGTATTTCAAAATGTTGAGAAATATCAAAATTAGAATGTTCAGTGAGAAAAAAAAACTGGCTTCCAAACAAGTTGAGACATTTGTTGCTACTATTTCTAAAAGTCAAAAAATCGAACGAATTACCGGGTCCTTGTATGTGAGCACGTAGTTCTGGAGGATGTCCATCTCCTCGCGAGGATCGCAGAAATCGGCATTCAAATTCAGAATATACTTCATTTCTGAAAATGGGCGGAAACCGTTATTGGAAAATTTGAAAGAATTGGCTCTTTAAGATTTTCACGGTCCCATGAAAAAAAATTTTCAATTCTTTTTTTTGTAAAATTGGAATCAGCAAAAAAAAACTAAAAATTGGAAAAAATTCGCTAATAAAACAAATTTGACTTGATCGTTATGTCTTCGTTATGGGACCTACAGTTTTCTAAGGCTCCTGGACGTTTCAGAATCCGACGTTTCAGAAAATGACAGTACAGAAACACGATGTTTTAGAAGCCAAAGTTTTACAAACATGTTCCATAACAACTAAAGTTCAAAATGAACAATACTTATTTGAACAAACTCATTTACTCATGTTTCTAAAACTTTTGCTTTTGAAACATCGTGTCTCTGAACTATCGGCTTCTGAACTGTCATTTTCTGAAACGTCGGGTTCCGAAACGTCCAGGAGCTTTTTCCAAGCCATCATAATCAGAAAGAGCCAATATTGTTTTAAGAGGATAGCGAAAGGTATTAGAAGTGTTCACAACACAAATACAAAAAAGAAAGAAAAAGAACAAAGGTTGAAAATTATACAAAAATATCTTTATTAGGAAATTAAAATCAGAGTGAGAAATGTGAGAAGGTCAAACGAGAATCGTTGTACATTTAGAATGATATCAAAACTAAACAAATTTTGTAATATGAAACGAAACGTAATCAAAATGTTAGGTGGAAAAATTCGGAATGCGTCGAAGTGGAAAAAACTAGGAGGAATTGACTAGAGACATGACATGTTGTACAAATATTGAATAGAACTTTTGGAAAATGAGTAAACTACTGGAACAAAAAGATTGTACAGTGAAGGAAGGAAGTTTTCAGTTTTCAGCTCGCGATCGCAACTTTCTGATCAGTGTTTGTCCGACGGATTGCACCTGAAAATCTTGGTTTTGTAAATTTCTCATAACGGTTTCTTTCTGTTTATCTCAAATTCACAAAAAAAACTGTGAAATCAAAAATTCCTTTTTTGTTATTGAGCTCAACTAACTCAGTTTCTATGAAAGATATAAGAAACTAGTCAACTGGCAAATGTTGGTGATAATATGTAAAACATTTAATCAGTTTACATGTTTTATTAGCTTCTATAGGAATTGGGATAATTAGGCTTGGAGTTCAAGTACAAAATCTTCCTGTGTTCATGGTAACTCCTCACTTAAATGACTCGATTTTAGCAACTACCGTATTTCTGCTAAAAGAAGCTCACAAAATTGTCACATGTGAGCTCAATTATCTCAAATTCTACAAAAGATATCAAAAATGTGTCAACTGATAAAATGTCACTGATATCATGACAATCATTTTATTTGTTGACAAATTTTCATCATCTCTCATAGGAATTGAGATAACTGAGCTCAAGGTTTAGGTACAGGTTGGTTTTTTCTCGGAGGGTTGACGGTAACTCCTGGCTTAGATGACACGATTTCAGTATTCAATAAAAATCACTCACAATTTCCAAAATTTTCCGTTTTGGTTCCTCGACTTGTTTGTCGTCTTCGACAGCTTCTGCTTCAACAACTTCGGCTTCAACCGGCGTAGTTGTTTCTGGAGACGGTTCCGGAGAAGCCAACTCGATGTCGACTTCGAACTGAATCGAGTTCAAAGTGCTGATTGTCTGAAACATCTCTGTTTTTATTTTTAAGAGTTTGTAAAGCTCACCGAAGTGCTTACAAATGGAGACTCCAGCAACCCGTTCATGTTTTGTGGAGCAATTTGAGCCATTGTGCAATCTGTTGGAAAAATAGAAAAGTTAGAGTTTCAATTCAAAAAAGATCAGGTAATTAAATCAGGTCTATGAACCTGTAGGATATAAAATGGAAAGAAAATGTTGTATACCCATTAGTAGCTTTATTGAAAACGTAAACAACAAAAACAACAAAAATTAACAACAAAAAATCCGACGAACTGAATTTGACCAGACTACCCGCGGCGGTCACTGAAAGCAAAAATTAAAGAAAACTTCAATTTTTCTTCTGATTACCTATCTCTGGTATTCTCGTCCATCTCGGCTTCCTCCGTCTTTTGTCGCTTTAACTGAGCATCACATGGATCAGTCATCGGGTCGTGGCGTCGTTTCAGATTTGGACGAGCAAAATCAACATTCCCATTGATTTCTTGGAGATTCCCATCTTCCTGTGAATGAAAACAACTGTTTTTGGTCTTTAATAATAATTTAGAAATGCAAATCAGAATTGTTGATCACCGATTTTTTAGTGAATTGATGAATCTAGTTCAACGAAATATTAACAAAAATTGAATTCAGGCTGAAGTGTTATGAGATTCAAAATTTGAAAAAACATACCATCTCCTCAATCGAAGAACGACCGGAGTCATAGGCCTGATCCTCCATCTCCTCCTCCATGTGTCCCAACCATGGGACATTGTGGCGACCATTGTCCTCCTCGCCATCCTCCATATTTTCTGAAATAACAAAATTAGCAGATTTTTCGGTAAAATAATCGAAAAGACACGCAGTTTTTACACAGGACTGAAATCAGGGAATGACACACAGAACTCAAAAACCCAAAAAAATTGGACGACTTAGGAATAGAAAAAATTTAAAAACCAAAAAACTTCTCACCTAGATTCGCGTTTGCGGCGGCCAAATTTTCAATCCTCATCGCTTCTTAAATGTGATGGAAAGTTTTAGAAAACGAATTTTTATCCATGAATTCTAGTGAATTTTCTCTCTCTCTCTCTCTCTCTCTCTCTCTCTCTCTCTCTCTCTCTCTCTCTCTCTCTCTTCTCCCGACTCACCTTCCATTCCCAACTCATTTAACCTCTCCGGTACTGCATCGGCTCTTTGGAGCTGGCGTTGAGCCTCGAAGAGGCGGACGATTTCGTCTCTTTCGTTCTGGTTCATTTGCTGGAAAAAAGGATTAGGATTCTGAAAAAAGGATGATAGCAAGGTACAAAATGGTGATACAAACACCAGAAAGTGAGATAAAAGTTAGGGCAAAATAAATTGAGTTCAACAGTTTATTTGAAGAAAAAGCATTCATGAATTTTTTGATGAAGTCATCGGTCTGTGATTTGCATGATCGCTGGAGGCTCCGCAAGTTCGATAGATCCCGATTCTTCTGAAATAAAAGTTATGAGAATTCGAAAAATCGAATGAATACTGTAACTCATGTCATCTGAGGGCTCCCTAAGGTTCTTTAAGCCAATTAATTTTGGTTGCAGTAAAAGATAGGAAAAAGAAATTCCGGGCCTGAGGAAATTTTCAAGGCCCGGGCCCGGCCCGGCGGGCCCGGTTGAAAGAAACCTGTACTTTTGAGCGAAATTGTGAGCTCAAAATATAATTTTCTCAATTTTTCTTTGTTTTTTGGATTGTTTGTCTGTTTGATAGAAAAAAAACTCGAAAAAACTCGAAAAAACTTTTTGGTCGAAAAAAATCACATAAGGGTCCCCCCTTATGTGTTTTTTGAATATTTCGAAACCAGCAAAATGACGGGCCCGCCGGGCCGGGCCTCCAAAATACTGGAAAAAGCCCGGCCCGGTCCGTTACAAGTATGGTATAGGCGCCTTTCTATTACAGGTCTTACGGTAAGTATCTGCTATTTATTTTGATTGTGTTTTTGGTAGTGATTGCTACAAAACATTTAATTTAACAGTTCAATTAGTGCCTTTTTTCTATTTTTTTTGTACTAAGAAAATCAATGGCAATCAGAATGTAATTCTCAGTAGTACCACTAAATTTTTTACGGATATTTAAAAAACATACTGCCCTTATATTTAAACATACCTCGCTTCCTTTCCTACATGCTCCTAGTCCTCCTTTGTTGAAATTTCTTGACTCATGCTGTCCATAGAGGGGTCCAAAGCCATTATTTCTTTCTATGACGACGGAGGACTGAAAATAAGTGATATTGTTGACGCAAAACGGTAATCTATTATTTGAAAATAAGAGCTTGTGAGTAATTTCTCTAGTTTTGCTATTTTTTTTCTCACCGTTGTTTTCTGTTCCCGGTGATGAGCAGGAGCTTCTGGAGTTTTCACAAATTTGTCTGACTTTGGATCCTTCTTCATCTTTTCAGCTTCGTTCTCCATTGCAGCAGGTCATTGTTGTTATCCATAATCCTCATTACTGTCCATGGTACTCGTGGCAGATCATTGCTGCTATCCATGGTCTTCGTTGCAAGTCCTTGCTGCTATTCATGGTTCTCGTTGCAGTTCCTTGTTGCTAGCCAAAGAAAAAGTCTACTCAAACTACAAAAATGGGATTAATAAGTAAACAGTAAAATATGGTAGAAAACCAGTGAATGGGAAAATCGAACACAACATACTACTCAAAGTTTCAAGATATATTTGCATTTTTGTACAAATTCAGAATTGAAAGCTAGTTTTGTTGAGATATTTGAAATGGATTGAGATGTAGAAGATAAATCGATATCATTGAGGTGAGACCAGCCAGATGATACTATGATCTGAAAATTGTCGCTATGGTAATCAAAAAATGAAATCAAAATATATTACCAGAGAAGAATGCCGATTATTCACTTTGAGTTTAGAGTCAATCCTGATCGTTGATAGTATTTGAATCCACATCATCACACTGAAAATGATAAATCATTTCAGACAGATTGTCATATCTTACATTCTCTATTGGCAACCACCAACCAACAACTCGTTTTGGGATATCATTCACCAAGATTTCGAACTCCATCTTTCCGCTGGATGTGTCTTTCTCGACTCGGAATGGGAAGCATGCCTGAAAATAATGAAAGTAGAAACTGGTGCAAAAAAAAGAAGAATTACCGTGATAATGGCTCTATCTCTTGCGGTGTTCGATTCCAACGTCACCCAGTTTGTCTCATGATCATCAGAAGACTGGAAACGTTTTTAGATAAAGTTGAAATCTTAAAACAATCTTACACAACCCAAAGACCAGTTGATGCTCCGGTAGTGGAAGATCAGTTTTTCCAATTGAAAACGAGTCTGAAAAATATACATTCTGAAAAATACCTCGTTGCTGGAAGTCATACCAATTTGGTAGCCAATCCATTCTCATCTCGATAGAACACCTCCTACAATTTACTTGATGATTTAGGTTTTGAGAAATTTCACTTACCCGGCATTCTTCCCCAATAATGTAACCCTGTCCGAGGGTTACCATCTCACTCTGTTGGCCATTCTTGAAGAGCCGCCGTCCCACACATGGGAATCCCGGTTCGCTGTGGTTTCCAAGACTCGCAATGAATTCTTGCAGCTCACGAGATGACTGCATTGTCGAACTTATTCTTTCACAAATATCTGAAAACTACGTTATGTATTTAGAAGCAGCGAGTCCCAAGCAACCAAATAGGAAAAGAGGGTTTAGGAAACATCAAAGTAAAGTGAATTATCGAAATAGAAGCCAGATTCATAATCAGCATGCAAACAAAAAAAGAACCGATGATCCCAGAAAGGAAGAAATGAAATGGAGATATACTTTCGATCTCAATTATCTTGGTTTTTGTGAGAGATATCAACATCTTGGATACTACATATCAAAGTGTTGGAAGTATTATGAGAAAAATTTTATCAGTTGAAAGGTTTTTGAAATCTCTCATATATAACAAGATAATTAAGCTCAAACAGCAATTTCAAAAGTTTCGTTCTATTAGAGCAAGCATACCGTCTATTAGAATCTCACCACATACGAGAATTGTGAGCTCAATTATCTCGGTTCCTATGTATAAGATATATCAAAAACTTGTCAACTGATAAAACGTTGGAGATGTTATGATAAGTAGTTCATCAATTGTAAATGTTTCGGCATCTTTTGAAGGAACATAGATAATTGAGCTCAAAGTTGATTAGAGTAAACGTGGTAATTGAAACAGCAACAACAACAGGATGTGAAACGGAAAAAAATTAGTGCTTCGACAATTTTGAAATCTTTTTACCTTTTCCATGATCGAATTGAAGGTTTAATAATTAGTTGAGTGCTGCAATGTTTTTCGAGCAGGTTTTGAAAAGAAATGATCAACTTATCACTGTGTCATCCACGTGTTATCCGGCATTGCAGAAAACAAATCATCAAATCCCCAAAAAGCAGTATCGTGCATCTGCAGTTTTCGAGCTTCGAGCACTTACGTGCTCCCATTTCTGTAATTCTCGATAAAAGTGTAAAACGAAATACGAAAAATATAAACAAAATAAAGAAATTAATACATAGTGTAAGAAACGAGAAATGTGACCATCGTAATACTTCTCGAAGCGTCTTCAAGGTTTCATGTGCTGCGTACAAAAAATTGAGCATAAATATTCGAAACTAACAAGTCTGAGAAATTTTTGATTCCTAAATAACTCAAACTTTATGTATTTATCAAGGAAGAAGCCCGGCTCAGCTGTTAAGGTTTAACTGGTATCGCCTATCGACCATCTATGATTGTGGTACTATCAGGAAATTAGCAAGGAAAGTTAATTTCTACTCTTAGAGTAAACTAGTGGGAAAATTATCAAACATAGTGTTGCTCTATCTGCTGAACTTCGCGGCGCCAGTTGATTTGTGGCGAACATTAGCATAATATGACTCCGACACTCGACTGGCCACTTACAAAACTATGATGTCCCCCCCCCCGGCCTCCAAATGAATCAACTTGTTGTTCCAACACCCTCCATCCTCAGGATCGTTCCGTTGTTCATTATCTGACGTCCTCGAAGCACTTGTCCCATCCCAGCGTTCCGACCAAAAGATTGAAGTTTGGTTTGTTGGTTGATATGAAGTGATATTCCACCAGACACACGGTCTTATAATTTTTACACTTTTTTGTAGTATCCTCAAAGATTTTTTGAACCTACATTAAGATCAGTATTCCGAAACTCCGAAACTCCGAAATTCCGTCACCTTCACCTCGAATTCTTTCCCTTTCAATTCCAGGATCCTTGCATGTTGCTCTTATCCGTGTCAGTCGACTGGAAGGAAAGTCTGGAAACAACCATTAAAGGGGGACTCCGACCAAAATTTTTATTGTCCTAAAATGCGTTAAAAATTATCTATTTTTCAAATATTATTGCGAAAAAATTCGAAAAAAATCCGAAATCCCCGAAAAACGCCGTCGAAAAGGAAAAAAATTCAAAAAAAGATGCCGCCGAGGGACGAGGATTTGCAGTGAAAATCCTAGGCCACGACAGCAGCGCGCCTTTCTCACCATACAATTTTTCCGGATTTTTATCGCTTTTATCTCTGACAGGTAAAAAACGTAAAAAACCACTGTCGGTCACTTGTAAAAAATGCTTTCAGGTGCCGTGGCCTAGGTTTTTCACTGCGCGGGAATTCAAATCTTCGTCCCCCGGCGGCATCTTTTTTGAATTTTTTCACTTTTCAACGGCGTTTTTCAGGGATTTCGGATTTTTTTCGAATTTTTCGCAATAATATTTGAAAAATAGATAACTTTTAACACATTTTAATGCAATAAAAATTTTTGGTCGGAGTCCCCCTTTAATTGAAAATTGAGGAGCATACCAAAAAAGAAGATAAATGTTCTGGTTACAAACCAGTGGGGTGGTAACAAAAACAAAATTATCATAAAATAAAAGCGTGTTTATTAAATTTAAAAAAAGGAAGTGCCAAAAATCATGATGATGTGTAGATTGACGAATCGGAAGAAACGGAATAGTTGGAAACGAATGTACATCTGGAAATCCAAGGATATGATATAAATTCATCCTGATGTACTCACAGACAAGATGGGCGGGACAAAATACAACAAGAACAGCTAGACATCCCAAACTAGAGGTTGGAACTGAAAAAAAACGCATATCTCTAAAACCTATGGCGATCTTACGTCGGCAGGGAGAAAAAATCCATAAAATACATCCACGTAATTGTGGAGCATCTCAAACTCGAAGATGGCTCCATTACCATCCATTTCGATTTTTTGCCAAAAGTTCTTCTTCAAAAATATATATGGTAGAACATAAACACCCTAATAGAATGACTCCACCCGCCCTAGCTTTCAGATTTGAGCCGATTTATCTCGGTTCGTGTGGAAGATATCAAAAAGAGCTCAACTGACATTTGTCACATTATCAGAAAGATTTGGTCAGTTGACCACGGTTTGATATCTTTCACAGGAACCAAGAAAAATTGACTCGAAGTTGAGGAAGCATGACATTCTATTAGAGTGTTTAGGGCGTGTAAGTTAATTTGAGAATTACCACGAAACCTGTATCAGGAGAGCTTGCGAAATTGAAGGGCACCTATAATTAAAGTGCTCCCGTGGGTCTCCACAAAAATAGGAAAGTTAGCCTGTCTGATACAAGTCTTACGGTACGAAAATACTAAATTCGGACACTTCTAAATTTTCGAAAACCCACGAAAACTTCCTCCTGGTACCGCTTGTCATTGGCTCCGTTTCCCACTACCGCTGAAGACTGAAAATTCAAAAAAAAAAACAACAATTTTTAGGGATTCCATATTCTCTACCGTTCCTAGGGACCAATGGATCTCATGGTATTGATTGGCCAACTTCCTGCGCTCTTTGTCATTCTGCAAAACGCGATTTTTCTCCTATGAACTGTTCACAACACTTACTAATCTTCTGCAAAGTCCGCCGGCTTCATGGTAGTAAACTGTCTGGAAAAGACCTAAATTTCAAATCAAATTTTAATAGTTCAGTCTTACCTGATCTCTGAACTTCACAATATAGCCACTAGCGAGAGGTATTGTCTCTCCTGCGCCATGTGAGCTTTTGACTCGTATCGCACAGGGATAACGGTCATGTGGGCGTGAATGGTGAAATCGGATCATGTTTTGAAGTTCCTCGGATGGTGTCGAAAATTTGACCATGTTGAATCTTTAAAAAACTGGAAATTCTGGGTGTCTGATGAAATAGAAATAAAAAGATATTAAAATTGGTGGAAAACCAAAAAAAAAAAAACATAAAAAATGAAAATGAGCACAACCTTTTGAATATTTTATTATAATCAGACGGCAATGTTCGTTTCAGAAAAGTCCCAAAGATATAATTGAATACACGATGAAGGAAGACCAGAAAAACAAACAATAAAAAAATTACAAAATGTATTCAAAGGTGAGACTTGCCGATTATGATTTTTGAAAAAGAAAGGTTTCAATTGCCAAATAATTTCATAGACGAGGAGCAAATTGTGGAGCCATAACAAGACGTCAATAAATCAAATGAATTATTGGTTCCCGCTTCGCGCCACCCGTGATAAAGAAATGAAACCGACTTGTATACTAGGTGCTCTTTTTGTCCTCCATCTTCTCTTTGACGTCCTGGTTCTCATCACGATTCTCCTTTCCAATTCCTGGTTGAACATAGACACTCTTCAGTCCAAGCGAGACTTCCCAGTGGGTGTAAGAGCCGGAGACAAGTCCATCGCGAATCACCTGAAGAAGTATGATCAAATGATACAAAAAAACTTTGGCTAACAAGGGAACCTTTTAAGTGAATGTAGGAGTCCGGAGAAACCACCTCTATAGATCGAAAGCGCATGTTCGAAAACCTATAAATCCATTTTCAAAGTCTGCTTACGAGACCTCTGAAGCGCTGAAATTACAGTCTGAAAATCGCTTTCTTAACCATATGATTTCACCATTGGCGACCACCACCCTCTCTCCCCCTCACTGTCTCGCCGCGCCACCAATATGATTGCGCCCTCACCTCTATTCAAAACATGGCCGAGTGGCGCAGGGGAAGAGTGATAGGACTTTGAGCTGCTATGCATGGGTTCGAACCCACCTTCTTTTTTCTTTTTCTTTTCTTTTTTGTTTTCCCTGTTTAATCATTTTTTCTGATTTTTCCAAAGATATTCATGAAAATTTCAATAAAAATGAACATATTTCTGTGAATTGGGAAATAGTTGACACTTTTGAGAATTCCGATTTTTTCTTTCTATTGTTCTGGATTCTTTTCATTTAACGACCCAAAAAGGTCAAAATTTACCAAAATGATTTAGCTAGACCAATCACTATAGACTTCTCAAAAATATTCGGAGAATCCAGAACAATAGAGAGAAAAAAAATCGGAATTCTCAAAAGTGTCTACTATTTCCTAATTCACAGAAATATGTTCATTTTTATTGAAATTTTCATGAATATCTTTGGAAAAATCAGAAAAAATGATTAAACAAGGAAAACAAAAAAGAAAAGAAATGAAAAACGAAGGTGGATTCGAACCCATGCATAGCAGCTCAAAGTCCTATCACTCTTCCCCTGCGCCACTCGGCCATGTTTTGAATAGAGGTGAGGGCGCAATCATATTGGTGGCGCGGCGAGACAGTAAGAGGGAGAGAGGGTGGTGGTCGCCAATGGTGAAATCATATGGTTAAGAAAGCGATTTTCAGACTGTAATTTCAGCGCTTCAGAGGTCTCGTAAGCAGACTTTGAAAATGGATTTATAGGTTTTCGAACATGCGCTTTCGATCTATAGAGGTGGTTTCTCCGGACTCCTACCTTCACTTAAAAGGTTCCCTTGTAAGTTCAGAATGCCGTAAACATACTCCTAGAAGGTTATATTCTCTTATTTTGAGCTCAACAATCTCAATTTATATCGAAGATATCAAAATTGGGTCAACTGACAAAACACTTTTGATATTATGATAAATACCAGTTGCCTGTTTTTTATCATCTTTGACAGGAACCGAGACAGGAACCGATCTTTGACAGGACTAGGTACCTCAATATCAAATCAAAGTTTGAAAATTGAAAGATTTCTAACAATCCAGGCATTTTTTCAAAGCTATCTAGCTAAACATCCATGAAAACTCACAGCTTTGCGGTCGTGACGGTTCAAACTCTCGAAAATCCAATCAGCAACCTCCATATTTGGTGGACATCCCTCCAAATGGTCTTTTGCCTTCTGAAATTTTAACTAATAAGAACTATGACTGATTAATAAAAACTCACTTCCATGATCGGGTTCCAAGCAGACAGGACTTGAAACTCTGAAAAGAAAAAATATATAAGAAATCGAAGTGGAATTTTTAAAAATTTTCTTATTTCAAAATCATAAAATGCAAGCTCCGTATGTAAGCTCATTTTTCAGCGAAAACGAGAAATCAGAGTGACAGTTGACTAACACTTTCGGACATTTTTCCGGTGTTTAAATGCTCTATCTAAAAGAAAAAATATGATGAATATGACATCTCCATCGTGACCATCTAGAGGATCTGCTGCTACACAATTTTGAGAAAACAATTTTGTATGAAAGCTGAACCAAAATACTACAACCTGTTTCTAGTGGGGGCTCCAAACTAAATATCAGGCAGAACAGAGGTTATAAGTGCAAAGCTAAAGAGCAAGAATTAATACAAAATGGGCGTATTTTGATAACATGCAGAAAGTGCGCTGGAAAAGAGACTGCTTCGTATGAGAACTACAAAAATTAGCGTATTTCATATTTTTTTCCTACTGAAACAACAGCATCAAAATTTATGATGTCCTTTTTAAATTATTTTCTAGACACAAACAAAAACATATTAGAAAATAAAAAACCCACTCATTTTCGATTCTCAATATGACAAGCTGGTCCTTCCCCGAAGATGATGACGGTCCTGCAAATGAATAATTAAACGATGAAGACAAAGTGCGTTTTTGTAGAAGCGGGAAATTGATGGGAATGAGAGTGTTATGTGTTACATACTCCATAATGACCCACCCAAAATATTTCAAAAATTGAATATAATTATTTGTGAATTTTGAATTTCTTAGGACATTTTTTTTAATTCTCAGTTTTCCTACGTTAATGAAGATGACCAGATTATCTGAGAAATCCCAAAACCCATAAAACCCGATAGAACATTAACGAAAAGACATATTTCAGAATTGAAAAGATTTTACAAAAAAAAGAAGAAACAGATACATGACACACTAAAACAAAAATCCTTGAGTAGTACATAATGAGAAAAATCTTAACTAATCATCCTTGAAAATTGACAGATTCTTTCAGTCTCAATTGATGTGAGTATAACCGAGAGATGAGATGGATGAAACGGAAAACTCTAAGAGATGTATCTACCGGACTGACTTTGAAAAGAAGGATTTGCAGTTAAAGTTAAACCCACTAAAACAAAAATCCTATATTCGTATATTCTTTCAAGCCTCTCCAAATGATGTATGAGTACTCAACAACCACCCTCTTACGAGAGCAGGGACTATTCAAAATTTGCAGGTTTCTTATTTCCAAGTTTCAGATTTTGAGAAATCAATTCAATTCAAATTCCATCTCTGGAGTAAAAATAAAGATGAATGAAAAAACAGAAGCCAATAGGTAGTGCGAATTGACACCCGTCTTTTTAAAGTGAGGTCCATCTCCTGAGAATTCGAGAACGAATGTTCTCTCAGCATTGTTGAATGGGAGGAGCGAAACATACAATCTCTCGAGTCATGTGATAATTGTTTTTTTTTTCGAAATTCACGATGGGGGAAATGTCAAAACAGTATGCTTAGTCATAGAATTGGGAAAAAATTCGAGACATAGCCGAATAACAATTCCATTGTTTCAGAATCAAAAAAGCTGGTGATCAGAGTTCAAATAGTCAATCTGGATCATTGGTAACCGACAAACTGACGATCTCACTGAATTAGCAAACTTTAAAAACAGAGGGATTCAGAAAAAAGTGTGAATCCCTAGTTTCAAAGATAAGATTCCAGAAAATACAGTAATCACATCTTATAACGTCTAGTATCAATGTCTCCTAGATTGAAGCCACTGAAATATGAGAACACGTGAACAAGATGACGAGAGGAATCGTAAATCAAGATTCAAAACTTCCGCGAAAAAGCAGCACACAACATAAATCTGCGTATCCAAGTTACTTATTGCTAAGAGAGATTAGATCGTTGGACGAGATAAGAAAAAAGTTTCTAGCTGTTTTTCAGAGATACAATGAAAAAGAAAGACTAAAAGATTCCTCATTAGAAGATGAAATGAAAAAGTTCTGGACTATCAATCCCTGAATTGACAGACTCTTGAACTAATAATCCTCGAAAATTGACAGAAAAAAATACTTCGATTTTCCCACTCTAACAAAATTCTATATTCGTATATATATATATATTCCAAGCCTCTCAAAATGATGTACGAGTACTGAACAACCACCCTTTCACGTGAGCAGGGTTTATTCGAAATTTTCAGATTTCTTATTTTCAAATTCCAGCAATCAATTCAATTGAGAGGTAAGAAAAAAGAATGAAACAACAGAAACCAATGGGTAGTGCAAATCGACACCCATCATTTTATTAGGTTGGCCAGAAAGTAACTGTCCATTTTTTGATTCGTGATTAACACAAAAACCAGACTAATTCAAGATTGACGGTATGTACCGTCGTGGTCCACAACGTGTTGCCAACATTCAGGTAACCTGTGGATACCATACCTCCAACAGCCAGCTAGCTGTGAATCAAAGAAGTCCTAAAAAGCAGTTTTTATCTCATCGACAGTGGTAAAATATTTTCCCTCCAGATGACGTTGCATTTCTCCGAATATCCAATAATAAAAGGATCATGTCTGGAGTTTAATAAATGTGGACAGCCATCCCTCCAAAGCGGCTCAAGACTGAATTGGCTATCTTTAAACGAAGCGAGATCCTATGTCTCACGGAAAGTCAAGTAAGTCCCGGACCGCTTTAGCTGGACGGTTCTTCTTTGCCCCCCTTAAACTCCTGATTTGGCCTTTCGATTATTGGTTTTTCGGAGATATGCAACGCAGTCGGGGGGGAAAATAATTTACACTGAAGATGAGATAAAAAACTGCAATGCAAAATATATTGATTCACAGCTAGCTGGCTGTTGGAGGCATGGTATCCACAAGTTACCTGAATGTTGGCCACATGTTGTGGACCACGACGGTACATACTGTCAATCTTGGATTGATCTCGTTCTTGTGTTATTCGCGAATCAAAAAATGAACAGTTACTTTCTGGCCAACCTAATAAAATAATGTCTATCTTCTGAGAATTCGAAAAACGAACATTTTCTCAGCATTGTTGAATGGGAGGAGCCAAACATACAATTTTTCGAGTCGCGTGATCATTTTTTTTGAAATTCACGATGGGGGAACTGTCAAAACAGTGAACTGAGTCATCCCATCGAAAAATATTCTGAAAAATAACAGAATAAAAATTCCATTATTTCACAATCAAAAAATTTGGGGATCAGTGTTCAAAAAATCCATTCTGTTCATAGGTATTCGAAAAACTGGTGATCTAATTGGAGAAGCAGAATTTAAAAAAAAGGGATTCAGAAAAAAACGTGAATCCCTAGTTTCAAAGATAAGATTCCAGAAAATACAGTAATCACATCTTATTTCGTCTAATATCAATGCCTCCTAGATTACAGCCACTAAAATATGAGAACACGTTAACCAGATGACAAGAGGAATCGTAAATCAAGATTCAAAACTTCCTCGAAAAAGCAGCACACAACATAAATCTGCGTATCCAAGTTACTTATTGTTGGGAGAAGTTTAGATGGCTATACGAGATAAGAGAAAGGTTTCTAGTTGCTTTGCAGAAACTGGTGTGATATTTTTTAGAAAATTAAGTAGGTTCTGAACTAACGAATCTCGAAAATTGACAGACTCTTGAACTAATTATCCTCGAAAATCGACAGACTTTTGAGATCAAAAATCTCGGTTCTTTTGAAAGATATCAAAATTTTGTTAGCTGATAAAATTTTGGTACCATTATGGTTAACAATTTATTAGTTGACAACTTTTTCGTATCTTCTACAGGAACCGAGATAATTGAGCTAAAATTAGACAGTTCGGATAGGTTCTTAGAAATGAATACGGTAGAACAATTTTCTTTGCTGTGGATATTCAAACATTAATCGCCGCCAGAAATCATGATTCATAAAGAAACAATCACTAATAGAGAAAACGTAATTCAAATTCCCGCCGAAAACCAAGGTAGACTGTCTCTGCGTCTCTCCAAACCGCGCTCTCACGCATTCAGCTGCTAGAAATTTTTTGTAAGCAAAACATCTACATGGAGAATCGAGAACACGTGTTCTCTCTTGTTCCAGGAATACATGAGAGACTGTTCAAAAGAGAAGAAAAGAGAGAAAAGTGTAGAGATCATGAGATCAGATTAATACAAGACAATTTTTTGGAGATGGCACAAAAAAGAAGTGAAATACGATTTTTGAGCATGGGATGGGAAAAATATTGGATAAGTACAAAATAATGAGATGAGGTGAGGAAGATTTGTGAGAAGATAAACAATACTTTGGAAGATGGGGGGGGGGGGTGCTCGACTACAATAAAAGTTCTGATGATGAAAACTACGCTAACCTAGGTACCGTTAAACCTGTATTAGAAGGAATTCTTTAATAGAAGGGCCCTCCGAGAGGGGCTTGGAAAATAGAAGAGTCCCCTGTAATAGAAGGGTCCCCGTAATAGAAGAGCCCTCTATGAAAACGGTTCCCCCTTTAAAATGTGTTTTGAAATCAGAAAATTTTCGTACTTTTTCAGTGGACAATATTCCAGGAACTCCGTAATTTAATAGAAATTTGTTGAAAACCAATTTTTCAATAAAAATATTGCTTAATTTTGGTGAAATTGGCAGATTTTCATGAGGTTTGAACGAAAACTTGTTGAATTTTTCGATGCGAAATTTCGGAAAAAACTTGCCGGAAAAATAGAAGGACTTCCTCTAATTGAAAGGCTCCTGTAATAGCAAGGTCTTCCGGATATACCTTGGAACAATAGAAGGGCCGGCCCTTCTAATACAGGTTTTACGGTAAATATCAATGTCCACCAGAGATGTCCGGAATGACATTTTTGAAAAACGGAATCCGGAACCCGGAATCCGGAATGAAATTGTTTTCACGGAATCCGGAATCCGGAATACGGAATGAAACAAATTTTCCGGAATCCGGAATACGGAATCCAGAATGAAAAAGCCCGGAATCCGGAATACAAAAGTCGGAATCCGGAATTTCGAGTACGCCACATGGGTAGAAATATTCTAAAAACACGTATGGTGCTATATTTTTGCATTTTTAGCCGCAGAAGTTTAAAAAAGTCAGAGAATTCTTGCAAATTAACAAATATGTTTAAAATCTAAAATGAAAATTTTTTCTCGGAATCCGGAATCCGGAATGTAAGAAAAAGCACGGAATCCGGAACCCGGAATCCGGAATAAAAAAAAAGCACGGAATCCGGAATCCGGATATCTCTGATGTACACAATGACTCTTCTTCTGAATTAACAGACTTTCTGTAGTCTCTGCTGAGTGTGAACCAAAAAAGATTGACGAGAGCAGAAATGACAAAAAAAGGAAGAGGAGAGGGTGCGCATGAACGAGACTCATTTTATGGATGAGGTCTTGTCTCACAAGAATTTGAACAAGAAAACCAGGATGTTGGTAATTGATGATTAGAACATATTTAAAAATATCTGATTCGCCGAAATTAAAGTTATAGGATTCCTAGATGATGTTTACAGATTATGGACAAGAATCTACCAAGCCACCTCGCTATCTTTAAATTCAGGTTTCCATTTTCAAGTCAAATATAAAGTTTCGCTTAACGAAAATTACAGGAACCACTAGTAAAGTTTTGAAAATCAAACTTCCCGCCGAAAGCTACGATCAACAATGTCTCCGTCTCCTAGCCACACACAGTCTCTCACCCACAGCTTCTAAAAGAGAATATTTACAAAGACAAGCAACCTTCCAGAGACAGCAGGTGGCCCTATACTTCCTAACAATTTGAACTGTTGCAATCTCTGAGAGACAGCCAGAAAGCACGTGCATATGAATGAAAGTGAAAGTGGAGAAAAATGAAGAACTCGCATAAACATAAAATGTCTCGTCATGAATGTCCTTTTTTTAGGGATTCAAATTGTTAAGCTTTTCATTTGGTATACAGTAAAGAAAGTTGAAACACAGCAAGAATGAATAATGATAGAAAAAGAAAAAAAAGACAAGAAGGTTAAGGAGTGCACATTGACGGGAGCTCATTTTATGGATGAGGTTTCGTCTCTCAAGATTTGCAAAAACCAGTATTCGGACCTCATTTCCTAGAGAAGGGGGTCAGTAATTGGGAAATATGGGGAAGGAAAAATGAACATCACATAGAAGAGTTTCGACTTTTTGAATTAAAAATTTTTCTGGAAAAATACAGAGATCAATGATCAAAGTTGGAATGTCTCAAGCCAACATCTTTTTTTTTCGAATCCTAATCTTACTTTCCCAGTTAGAAACACGTGACTAACTTTTATCGAAGCCTCTGCACCAACCAATAAAGTACCAACATTCAAAACTCCCGCCAAAAAGACAGAGACGTATCTCTGCGTCTCCAAGGTGCACCCAGTCTCTCTTATGGCACGCCTAAAGCTTTTTGGAAAATCAAAACATCTATACAAACTGTCTTGACTAGACGTTGGCTGTCTCTATTCTTCAAAATCCCAGAAAAGCGACTGTTGCCCTTGTTCCGGGGTGATGGAAATATGAATATCATTGTTGTCCGAAAAAATTGGAGTTGAGACGCAGACAGTTATTCGAAAGATTTCTCTGCGTCTCCACCAAACATGTGCTATTTATGTTTGTCGCTTTCAGGTACCTACCGTATTCAGACTGCAAAAAACTCTCTAACACTAATTTTTGGGACAGCAATAATATTAAACTAAAAAGAGCACAGAATTATTCCATATCACTTTTTTCCCGTTTTTTGAAAAGTCAGAAGAAACAGAAGCAAACAAAAAACTGTGCAAAATGCCAGAAAAAATCTTAGGGTACAAAATTCTTGGGACTAGGAAGATAAGAAAAAGGAAGATTTGTATAAAGACAAAAAATGGGATTCTTCTCCGTAGCTGCTCTGCCGACCGCCATAAAAGTGCGCCCATTAACCAGGTCGTTCAACAAATTGGGAGAAAAGAGAGGAATAAGTCGAAATGCAGCAGCTTTCTGATTGAATGTAGCTCATAAAACTAACAAAAAAGACGACTCGGAAGACTTTTTTGGGGAATGGGAAAAAACCCAATCTGCCACGTCACAAGTTTTTCCCCAAAATCTCAGAATTTTATATAGAACAACGTTCATTTTTAACATGAGACTGAGGGGGTGGAAAAGGAAGGAAAGGAGAAGAAGAAAAAAGAGGGGAAATTCAAAAAAAGAAAGAAAAAAAAAGATGAGAAATAGTGGTGGTTGGACGCCCGGGTACCGTAGCAAAGTGTATGTACACAGAAAAAAAGAGAGAGAAAAATGTACATCGACTCGGCCGATGAATGTCTTTTTGGCACTTTGGTAGAAAGGACGACGTCATAGGAAAGGAAAAAGGTTTGAGGCTATTCGGAAGAACACCGTACCACATGAGAGGGGGGGGGGGAGGGGCGAAACATTTGAATTCTATGAGTCAGTGTCTAGAGAGATATGAGTTGATGGGAAAATTATCATCAGATATTGGAGAGAGTTGAATCTTGTGAGTTAGGAGAATGTTGAAGACCCCCCTCGGATATCTAGACGTTTTGAAAATACAACTTCTTTTGAAACTCCCTCCCGCAAAATCCCAAAAAAAAGTGTGCTCCCATGCACCACCACATAAAAAACTAACCTCATTTTATTCCTCCGTTGATTGCCCATTTCGGCCGCTGCCGCCACGAAGCCATCGTAAATTTATCGATAAATCAGCCATCGGTGATAAATAGAACAGAGAAACAAACAATCAGAGAAAAAACCAAAAAAAGGAACCAAAATCAGCACCAACGAGATGCACTGGATGAAAGAGAGGTGTAGAAATTGGGGGAGGTGGAAAAATAGGAGAGGAGATGAATGCGCTCTTCGACCCAATGATAGTATGTGAGAGAGATACCTGACGCAGAGAAATCGCGAGAGGAAGAGTGGAATGGGGTAATGTCTGGAAGTCTTTGTACTCCAAAAAAGGAGTTTTCGAGTGTGGTATCTACAAATCCAGGGATATTCGGGTCCAACGGGGTTTTGAGTTTAGAAAGCTCCGAAAAATATCGAAAAAATACTTCGAATGGATAATTTTTGAAAATTTGTTCTTCGGAATTCGAACTTTTCGGATTACGGTATGTCAAAGGCGCATGTCTCGACTAGAATCAATTTTCTTGCTTTTATATTATTATATTGATCAGCATTTTGAGCATCTGCATGAAGAAGCGGGGTTCCGAGTTTCAAAATTTTCTGAAAATTGGAAATTTTGTCATCCTCAAAAATTCTGAACATGCCGATTTCAAACACCCCCTAATCCGTTATGTTTCAGGACAGCATAGGTATTATTGTTGTGCAAAAAAAAGTTATATAGTATTTTTTGCAGTCTGCATACGGTAGGTACCTCGAAGCGACAAGCCTAAATAGCACATATTCGGTGGAGACGCAGAGAAATGTTTCGATTCACTGTCTGCGTCTCAACTCCAATTTTTCGCACAACAATAATATGAGGACAGTATGAGAGATATGTTTTGCTTACATTTAGCCGTAACTAGAGAACAAAAGAAGGAGTCACATGACGTTCAAGATGTTTTGACTGGGGTACTGTCTTTGTCAAGGTCACAAGATTTTTGAAAATTAGGAATTGTACACAAAAAATGAAAGTAAAAAAGGAGAAAATGGATAACGGGGGAACGATAAAAAAGGTATAACTATTGTCGGACTATGAGGTAAGTGCCATATTAATCGGTGGAACTGACTCCGAAACTCAGTTTTTGAAGCTCATTGAGCACCCACAGGGCCAAATTCCTGAAAAGCCGCACCTAGATTTGTAAGCCTCCAAAATGTGAAGCGTTTTAATTCGGGATTTGACCACACGGGGAGAGTAAAGAGTAAAGACAAAAAGAGAACATCTGCCCTCATTTAGTTTTGAACGTTTGGCGAGAGATGAAAAAGGAGAGGAGCGACGACAGAAGGGTGAGGGGACCGCGCAAGGAAGACGACCCACCGCCCGTGGATGCACTTTTGGACAAGAAAACTGACGAGAGCACTCGGGTGGTAGTGGTCGTGGTGGTTATATGTGTGTAGACGAGGAGCGCGGGGACGATACAGATGATTTTGGCATTAGACGGGGGGGGGGTGTTTATGAGTTTGGGGGATGGCACCAAACTCGCAAACGGGGGAAGAAAGGAACGGTCAATAACATGAAAGTATGAAAAAGAAGAAAAATAAAATATATTTATATGAAACAGACGAAAAAATGGGAGAGAGGCAAAAAACGATATGATAATCGTATGGGAACATCTCGGGAGATGGGGAAGGAATGGGAGGTGGGGAAGGAATGGAATAAAGCATATAAAAAATGTATGATAGGAAGCGAGGAATACAATTTTTGTGTGTGTGGGAGGGTATATGTGATGTGTAGAGGGAATGATAATATGTGATAATACAAAAAATCGTTGGGATTGGGGGAACAGATATAACCGTGTTAACCAAATCGTACAATACAGTAGCTCATTTGGTTGGGAAACTATTTTCCTGAATCGAAGGCGTCAATTTTGGTATCCTCCTCCAAGCAATACGTGTGGATTATCTGCAAATTAGCTAGATTGAACAATGAATACCGCAACTTTTGTGAGACCCCTGATAGAAGTCACCATAACTTGTAACTTTGAACCAATTTTTCTTGGATCTTGTCAAAGATTTTAGAAAGTTGTTAACTGATAATTTGTTTATCATAATATCAGCAATATTTCATTAGTTGAAAAATTTTTCATATTTTTCACAGGAATTGAGATAATTGTGCTCAAAGTTGACAGCATGGAGAGGGGGCTCCCCTATCCCAGTTTTCTATATTTAGTTGCCTTTTTCAGTGAAATATGACCTTTTAACGTTGAGCCAATTTTTCTCTGCTCCTGTCAAAGATATGAAAATGTTGTCGACTGATAAAATGTTTATCTTCATATCAGCAATATTTCATCAGTTGACAAATGTTTGATATCTTTTACAGAAATCGAGATAATTGAGCTTAAAATTGACAATATGGGGCTCTTCTATTACAGATTTCACATTATCCTATATTTTCTTACCCCATTCTTATACTCCATTGATTGCTTCAAACGCCAGACTTCGTCCTCATCATCATAACACTCCACAAATTTCTCATAGCAAATAGAGCACATTTTATGACTAGATTCGGCAGTTTGGACATCTTTATGGGCGATAGTTTTGCTTTCCACCACCTTAGGTTTTTTGGCACACAGCCAAGTGTTTTCGGATGAATACCATTCTTGGGATTTCACCACTGCTTTTGAATCTTTCGGCCAAAAACCAGGTATCTCGTCCAGACTGTCTCTCGTGTGTTGATCAATGTGATCTCTGGTCTTTTGCTTTTGGTGATGAGGGTCGTTGTGTTTGAAACTACACTTATTACAAAGTTCTGGCCTTGGTTTTAGCAAATCTCCAATGAGGTGTTGGGCACGAAATTTTCCAGGAACCTGCCTCTTGGTGACTCTGTCCCAAATTTCTTTTTCGGTTTCAAGCAGCTCAATTGTGTGACTCTCGTCCGGTAGAATTTGAGAGCTGAGGAATTCCATCAGTTGGTCTGAGTTGAAAACTGGTGGACAGAAGCCTTCCCGTTGGAGAACTCGACAGAATCGGAGCCAGGCATTCTGGAACAAGAACAGCAGGGGAATCCTGGAATATAATATAAGACTCACATGAACTCTATCAGCACTACGCCTCTTTTTTGCCGGTGGCCGTAATGAAGCCGATTCACATTTTGGTTTGTCCGGAGAAGAGGGAATGTCTTTGGGATTTGTTTGAGATTTCCTGAGCAAACCCTTTGATTGCAACTCGGAAATCCATTCGATCGTTTTCTGGTTCACAAGTTTTCCAATCATAGCCAAGTCAAGATGTTGCTGTAAAATTTTGAACTTCTGGAAGCTTTTTGACAGGTCATACCTCCGTATTCTGATGTCTCTCACCCTGAACTGTCACATCTATCGCTGAACTTGTGGAACTGCTTTCCGCAGACTGCAAAATGACTTTTTTAGAACAGCAATTCACTTATCAAAAATTACCGTAAGAATTGCTGGAGGTGATAATGAAGGAAGAATCGGCGGTTGAGTGTAGGAAGGTAAAAGTTCCATTTGATCAAATCGACTCGGTCTTCGTTTTGGCAAAAAATCGTATTCCATTTTTGCCTGTGTGATTTGAATAATAAAAGAACGCGAGAAAGAAGAAGAGAAAAAGAATAAGAAGATCATAGACCATTTTTGTACACACGCCATTCAATAAAAAAGAGAGAAAACCGCTGTTGCACAATGGCACCTGTCCCAGCCGACTTTTTATGATGTGCTATGGGTAGCAAAAAAGGTCAATATTCTTCTCCTCGTTTTGCCATTTCCGATTATTACCTCGGAAAGGTGATTTAGGATCAGAATCGGAAGATCATAAAAAAGAGAATAGGAGCAAGGCTCCCAAAAAATAAGTCAGTTCTTGTCCATCTGGGGAACATCTTCCCTTTTTCCTTTTTTTTTAATTTTCAAGTAAAACGGAAAATTCTAGGCTACACCCAAAAAAGTGTCGGGAATAAAATACAATTTTTTTCATTTTTGGTGGGAATTCGAAATGACAAAAGAGATGTTTTGTTTTTTGAGACAATTTTTTAAAATTTTCTCAATTTTCTAGCAGGCAATACGAACTTTTTGTCCTTTATTCAAATGACAAATCTAATTGATAATTTTGAGGCTAGATAAGCAACTGCCTAGTTGGGAAAGAAGAGGTCAGAAGACATTGAGATGGATGAGAAAAAGGGAACGGCGGAAAGCTGACGACCCAAATGCACGAGGACATATGTTCGGCTAAAATGAGAAATCGAAAATGGGAGATGGGAAGAGGGAAGCTGTGTGGCAGGTGTTCGCCATTTAGACTTCGAGATTTTTTATTGTTCATCCAACAATTTTTTTAATGTTTACAAATTAAAGGACACCATCTACGGATGTTTTTTTTCTATGTTTTTTCTACAAAATATGGGAAAAAAAACATAGAAAAAATTCAAAAGAATTCCTAAAAAATTAGAATCTAACGTTTTTTAAACTACAGTAACTTCAGAAACAGAATTCTTTCAGGCAAAATTGAAGTTTTAAGAACAATATTCAAAAGACAAACTAGTATACTTCTAGTTTTAGAAAATCAGAAATATGTATACACGGCTAGAAAAGTGATTAGTTTTTATAAAAAAAAATCAATCTCATTTTTTGTATGAGATACATTAATCCAAATGATCTTTCGATGCGAATATAAGCCGAGAGCAATTTCCAAGCCTTTTTCTGCTAGGACGAAGAACCAATCTGGTAAAAATGGCTGTGTTCCAAGAAACTGGGCTCTTTAATATCCTTAATCTTATAGGACACAATTTAAAATTTATTCACACATTCACTTTGAAGGGTCGGTATCTTTGAATTTCTAACACTGAAATTCCACACATGGAATGATTTCAGATAACTCTTTGAGTTGCATTAAGATTAAGAAAAAGTTATAAAGATGTTTCTTTTCAACCAAAAGAGAAAAAATGAAACTTTGCCTGAGAAATTAAAGTTTGGTCACGAGAAACATATCTCTTTCATACCGTAAACACTCTAAAAGAACGCCACCCGGACCGCCTACTTTAAGCTTAAATATCGCAGTTGTCTTGAAAGATATGAAAAAGGTGTTAACTGATAAAATGTTTATCATGTTATCAGCAACATTTTGTTAGTTATTCAACTTTTGATATCTCTCACAGAAAATGAGATACATGGGCTCAAAATTAACGATTCGGGTGGCGTTCTATTAAAGGTGGTATGCGGTGAAAAATTTTTTTGCTTTATTTTGTGCGGAAATCTGTGTAGATTCCCATAAAAATAAAGAAAAACTTCAAAAAAAATTCCTAAAATGCGAAAACCCGTCGAAACAGCGACGATGTATCCGGTGGCTGAGTGTGAGTTTTCTAGGCCATTTGCCGGTAAAAGCGCGCGAAATTCGAATTTTTATTGTTTTTCAGCGTTTTCTCTGATTTTTGGCAGGTTTTTTCATACATCTGGGAGGAAATTAACAAAAACATTTTGAAATCTTTGAAAAACATCTGGGAAAACACTGAAAATCAATAAAAATTCGAATTTCGCGCGCTTTTACCGGCAAATGGCCTAGAAAACTCACACTCGGCCACCGGATACATCGTCGCTGTTTCGGCGGTTTTTCGCATTTTAGGAATTTTTTTGAAGTTTTTCTCTATTTTTATGGGAATCTACACAGATTTCTGCACAAAATACAACAAAAAAATTTTTCACCGCATACCACCTTTAAAGTGTCTACGGTAATAGTTGAAACATTTTCTTCATTTCATCTCCTATTCATATGCACGTGCTGTCTTGTTGGGTCCAACAGATCGCAACAGTCCAGAACATATGTGTGTAGAGAGGCACCCGCTGTCTCTGGAAGGTTACTTCTCCATGCAGATGTTTTTGCATTAGCAGTAGAAGGAGAGAGACTGTGTGCGGCTTGGAGACTCAGTCATTGTTTATGGAAGCTTTTGGCGGGAATTCGATTTGTGATATTCTACTAGTTGTTGCTGATAAGCGTAGTGAATTTTAGACTTGAAAGTATAATCCTAGAATTCAAGAAAAATCTAGATTTCAAGAAGTGAGGGATCTTGGTGAATTCTGTAGTCCATAATTTGTAAATGACATTTAAAGAATCTTTTATTAGGTTAAAAAAATAATTTTATCGCCTATTATCTCATTTCCCACAGTCTTTCAGTTCAAACTTCAAATTTGTGATTCTCCGAAAAGTTCTGAAAAATAATTTGAAAAAGGTTTCAGGTATTTTCATGTTTTGAAATCTGATTTCAGAAATGAAGCTAAAAAAATGTTCAAAAATTTACGCATTATTCTTTCTTATGGCCTGTAAAAGCATTATTCTGTGTTCTGACGTTTGAAGCATTATTCTGAGTTCTGACAGAGAGTACGTTTTAGTATTTCGCAATACGCAGATATTTGCTTTCACATTTTCATATATTTTCACCGCTTATCTTCTTTTTAGTTTTTGCTCTTGCGTTTTACAGATTTCATACAAAGAAAAACCTCAAAAGTTTGAACGAAAAAGAAATTTTGGGAGACCAGGGTCACATCATCTCTGATTGAAAAATGTTTTGATTGTTTTGAGATTGCTTCATGAGATGATGCGAGCAGAAAGCCCACAGTTTCACTTCTTCTTCCACTTTTGTGTTTTGATACCAAAAATTTTATCTGAAGTTCGAAGCACCAAGTTCTTTTGGACCCGTCTCAATCAATCCCCATTTCGTACCCATATCATGTTTCACGCAAAGAGAGCAAAATGTGCAAGACTACAACATTTGCATTTCCGTCTATTTCTTCTTTCATCTTTTTTCTTGCTTTTATTTCTCGTCGGCTCTTGTGTCCCTTCTTTTCCTCGCATGTGCTTTCTAATTTTTTAGTCTTTTAGAAGAACCACTTGCAAAATGTCGAATTCCCTTCAAGAACTTCATCGGTTACTGACTGAAAGCTTGCAAAGAGACGATGAGATGATTGAGAATCTGAAAGTTTTCACCCAGGTAAGATTGCATTTCTTGAGTAGGCATTTCCGGAATAATTGTGTTTCAGAATGCTGAACAAACAACTGTCAAGAAACATCAAGTCAAAGTGAACCAAAATTTGAGCCTTGACGAGTTGATGGGAGCACTGAAGGAGTGTATGACGGACTCCATTGAGACGATTGAGTGCATTATCGAGGAGCAAAAGGACAGCGAGGTAAAATAGAGAATACAGTAAACACTCTATTAGAGTGTCACCCTACTCGTTAACATTAAGCTCAATTATCTTGGCTTTCGTGGAAGATATCCATAGGCGGTCAATTGATAAAATGTTTAAAGTAATTTTACGTTTTTTTTTCAATTTTAAAACCCTTAAATTACCGTTGACACTCTATTAGAACGCCACCCGGATTGTCAAATTTGAGCCAGTGTATCTCATTTTCTGTGAGAGATATCAAAAAGTAGTTAAGTAATAAAATGGTGCTGATGTCATGACAGATATTTTATTAGTTAATGACTTTTTGCTGTCTTTTGAAAGAAGTGAGATATATAGGCTCAAAGTAGACGATCCAGGTTGCGTTCTATTAGAGTGTTCACGGTATTTTCACAGTCTCAAACTTAACAACTCGTCTGCATTATTAAAAAGTGGAGAAATATCCCGAGCCCCGACGTACTTCAAAATTTGAAATTTTTAACCAGTTTTTTTTTCAGAATACAACTGCAATGATCAGCGACGAAGAACAAACCTGACAGCATTCTTCAAGATTCATTATTCGAGTACTATTTCTACATGCTTTGCTTTTCTCCCGATTTCTTTTCCAATTGTAGTTCATAGTGGATATTAACTTTTCCCGTTTAGAGTACCAAACCTTCTCCCACATTCTCATGTATTCCCAGGTGCTAATCACTTCTCTCGTTTCTCTACGGTTCTTCACTTTTTGCACAATAAACATGATGAAATAATACCCAGTGTAACTTCTCGACGATATCTTCTTGTTGTCACTGACGAGTCCCTCAATGTTTTCAAGTCAAAACATTTTTCTTCATGTTCCCTCTTTCCCAGGGAGCAAGTGGCAAAGACCGAGTTTTGGGGGTGATGCGGACACAAACATTACAATGAAAAGTGGGATGTTGAGAAAATTGAGAAATAAGCATTCTCGAGTTCTTGCCTCGTAGTGAGAAGTTTTTGGTTAGAATCATGAGAATTTATGTTTGTAGTTCACAAAGTGTTATTAATATTGCGGAATCAGTAATACTGAATTAAAGCTTCTAAATTACATTCTTATGACTTGAAGTTGATTAGTCACATGTTGATTCCGAGCATCGTTGTTTCACAAACCCAATTAACAGATGAATCACCAATTTGTTTTATTAGCATTTCTCTAGAACAACTAACAACTGTCGCCTCCGGAGCTTCAAATACAACCCCCATGTTTTCGTGTGACAACACGAAGAAAACGACATTCACTTTATTACTTCGCTTTTTTCAACTCGGTTCTCCTCTTCATTTTAAAATAAATACATTTTAGAAAATGTTTGGTTTCTTCTGGAAATTCATGTTGCTGGTCGTCGTCTTGATGGCAGGACTAGCGATGGCGGCGCCAATTCCACAAGGAGACAATCCGGATGATTTCCGTTATCCAGAAAATCCAGATGATATCAGTGAGTTGTTTTTATTTGAGATTATTTTTAATTTGGAATTTGTGTAAGTACAGTAGGCTGTAACACACAGATTTTCTCAGTTGATTTCCAGTCATTTTGATTACAGTTCGCTGTTGTTGTCACAGACTGTTTCGGATACCGTATTCCTTTTAATAGAAGCCTACCTTCATTTGAAGGCTGCCTCTAATAGAAGCCTACTCCCGAAAACTTGTTTAAAAAACTTGTACCCCTTATTGACCGGTACTGTATCTCATCCATGCGGTATCAAAGAGCGGTAAACTGACAAGGTGTTTCTCATATTATCAGTACGGTCTGATCAGTTTGTCACTTTTTGATGAGAGGTCACATGAATAAAGATGAATTGGATCAAAGTTAAAAATCGAAGGGTCATTCTATAAAAGTGCTTAAAGGCATCTTTAATGGTTGATAAAAAAATTGAATTCGTCACTATCAGTTCGTTCTTTCAATAATTTCAGTAGAGAATCATCACTTTTCAAAAAATGAATTAGTCGAAAAAATTTCATTTCATTTCAGATAACATGCCAATGGCCACCGTCCGTCCATCTGTCAACCCCTGCAACTAAATTCCTTAATTTTGTTTAAATGAACCTGTATTGAACAACCATTTTGTCAAATTTCGTATTCTTAAAATTCACGTTTTTGTGGAATGTTTCTTGTTCAAGTGAAACAGAAAAAAACACTGTTTGGTTTAGGAATTCGGTTTAGATATTCTGAGATGGAACATAGAATAGTTTATAAAGCCTGAAAATTGAGTCTTACTGAAACTTTATGAACTTTATTATTTTGTTAGAGCACGAACCAGAGTAATAGCTTGTTCTAATCTCTAAAAACTGATTGACATTGTAGACGCACTTAGAACGGGATAGCGGAGTGTCGTTGCTTAAGTGAAGCAAAGCATTGGATTTGAAAAAAGGCTAATTAAGATTAGGTGAGAGGAGAACAACAAACAGATTAGAGATGAAGTCATGAAAATGAGCTGCTAGTGTCAAAAAAGTTACAACTAAAACCATTTTGCATTGATAGTAGCATGACATAAGAAAAACGGCATTATTGCTCATCTGACAAGAATGAAAAGGTGTGTATGCAGATATTGGAAACAGAAGGAAGTGGGACTGGATAGAACAGAAAAATTTTGGAAACCATTATTGTTCAATCTTAAACCCGTCAAATACGCCGACCAAATATTCCAAGTCGTAGCACTGAATCACATTGATTTTGCTGGTTTTAAGCACTTCGTACCTGTAATTTCAGTTGCCAAACAGGAGATAAATCATGAACACGCTTACTTGTCAATGCATTTGAAGCAAATAATCCTATTTTCCTTGTTTGTTGGAACAAAATTGAATAACACTTGGGCGCAATTGAAACATCTTGCCACCGCGTCCTTATCTTTTCCAAACTTCATTGGTTTCAAGCCAGTTTTTTTCTTTGGAAGCAGTTCGACATTATTACTTTTTATTTTATCGCTGACAAAGTCTAGAGTAGCTTGCTGGTGTGCCAAACTCCTGAAAAAATGTGACTTGCTTGTCATAAAAAAAAATTAATAAATGAAAGTTTTACCTCATTAATATGGCCTTCAAGAGCTGTCTGAACTCCTTCTCTTCCACAGGTTCCGAGCTCATCACTATATTCCAGCTTATGTATTCAACCGGAACAATTGAATAATTGGCCTGCGCCAAATAGTGATCGTTCATAATCGCAGCTACTGCCAATTGGTGGAATGAGAGCTGCCCGACGTTCCAGGATACGTTGGCAGTGTATCCTTCCGATTGTACCCAGTGATAGGTTCCAATCCCAACGTAGACCAACTGCCCTGGCCTCTGCACGAACTTTTGAACCACGATTCCATGTTTGATGCACTCCTCCTCATTTGGCCACCAAGTTTGGGAAAAAGCGGAGCTCTTCTTGGTACGTCTTTGGCGGTTCAGCAGTTGTGCGAACGACTGGGAGTACTCCGCTGGAACTGACCACCAAATGCAATCCGCTGGTCCAAGATTGATGTTGATGGATCCCAGGGAGTTGCTTTCAAAGTGGCCAGTTGTTCGGGCAGCTGGTGGTTTTAAGTACATCTGAACCTGGTTCAAGCCCGGGATCTTCTCGAATGCGAAATTGAGAAGACTTCCTTTTCCAGTTGGTGCCAATGATGCTGGTAGCTTTCCACAACTCTGAAAAAAATTCGTTGAATTTGCATTCAACAACGATAAGGGTCGCAAGTCTAGTGGATGCTTATTCGATCAAAAGTTATGTGAAGTTTTAATACGTTTTTCTGAAAATGAGTTAACGGAAACACTCTAATATGTAGAACGCTACCAGGAACGTCCAATTTGAGCTATACAGTACCGTGCAAAAGGTTGTCCACCTTTTGTTTTTCGAGCATAACTCTCTTCAAAATAGAGCTGATGGGTCAAACTATTTGTGAAATGTAGCAAATCACCCGATAAAAATGTTGCAAAAGTATTTTTATCTCGAAAAAAAAGAAAAAATTTTAACGAAAAAATTCACTTTTTGGAAAGTGTTATTTGCTTAAAAGTTGGCCAAAGTCTTTTTAATTATGTTCAAAATGTTATGTTTCGCATAAATGATCGGTTTCTATTTTTTCCAATTTTTTGAAAAAAAAACTTCCAAAAATCCAAAATTTTCCAAAAAGTGAATATTCCGTTAACATTTTTTCTTCTTCTTTTCAATATGAAAATATTTTTGCAACATTTTTATCGGGTGATTTGCTACATTTCACAAATAGTTTGACCCATCAGCTCTATTTTGAAGAGAGTTATGCTCGAAAAACAAAAAGTAGACAACCTTTTGCACGGTACTGTATATCTCACTTCTTTTGAAAGATATCAAAAAGTTGTTAACTAATAAAATGTTTATCATGATATCAGCAACATTTTACTAGTTAACCACTTTTTGATATCTTTTACAGAAAACGAGATAAATAAACCCACATTTGACGATCCGGGTGGCGTTCTATTAGAGTGCTTACGGTAAGTTCATAGTTTTTGACGTACAACTATCTGAATTCCTTATGTTTATTTTTTTTCGAGAAAATGAGTTTTCAAATCTAAATTCAAGACTTTGACTTCTTTAGTTCAATCAAATTCCAATTTTGTGTATGTTTTCGAAATAATTCATATTACTACTCTGAGATTTCATTCATTTCATGCCCTTCGAACTAAGAAAAAGCTAAATTTCGTTTCTCACCTTCTCCTGCTCCTTTGTTGTTGGTCCACTCAGGTCGACATTGGTCCCAAATGATATAAGATTTGCATACTTGGGAACTGTTGCTTTCATAGCCTTGGCATCTTCCGAGTCATTTTCATCATCACCTAATGGAAGCTGATTCTTGCGAAGCTCCTCTCCAAGCTTTTTCAATAGCTCATCTTTGTTTGCTGGACTGGCAAGAATCTCATTGTAAGCTGAAACAAAAATATAGTAAGAAAAAAGAGACCTGAAATTCAATTACCTTCTTTTGTTAACGCTTGGAAGCATATATTCTGGTTGTCCAAGAAGTGTTCCAACTTGTGGAGCTCAGTGAAATGATAGATGCCGATTTCATTACTTTTCTGATCAGTGGAAGTAAAGTTGAAATTGGTTGTCGTCGGTTGCGGAACTTAGCGGATTACTTGTACAGTGTGATCTGGCTTAAAAACCTTAGAAATCTTATCGAGATCAAAGGCCTTGACGTCGAAACCGTTCCATTTATCGACATCATCTACCATGAAGATACTGGCATTTGCCAGCAAATGTTTCAATCCTTCTTCATCATTTTTCGAAATCACTGGCACTGGGTGCGAACGTCCATTGGTTGAGTGTAGAGACTGTTGTTCGAAAAATGTTTTCTCTGCTTCAACCACCCTCGAATCTCCTTCCAAGACGTTCAATACCTTTTCTTTCTCTGACGGTCCGAACACATGATTGTTCCCAGTTTTCATCAATTCAACAGCATTGTCGAGCACATCCTGACCTTTAGCGGTGTTCACATCGAGATACAGATCTCCTGTATAGGTCAGAGGGTGGACATGGTTTGGACCGTTCTTGGAAGCGCTCGCCTTCGGTCTTTCCACTTTTGGGCCCATGATGAGCTGCATCAGTTGAGATTTCAGTCCACGGCACTCGTTTTTCGGGAACTGAGCTCCTTGAACAAGTTGCACCACAGAGCAGTTCTTCTCCTGAAAAATAGATTTTACAAGGAAATCTCAACAACTTGCGAACCCAGATTTTGAGTGATTTTTTAAGATTGGTTAGAAATAGAAAACAATTTCTAGGACGTTTCAGAATATGAAATTTTTGGTTTATACTCAGAATCGGATTAAACTTCATATTTCAGAAATTTTCTGTGTGAATATCATTTTACACTGTTTTTTTTTTCCAGATTCTTTCGAAAAGTGAGAAAAAAGTTTTTTTTTTTCAGAAAAAGTTTGAATTAGGAAATTTCATTCAATGAGTATACCACAGCAAATTTCACGTTTTGAAACGTTCTAAAAGTTGAGAGAATCGATTTTAAAAATAGTTGTTTTGCCCGATTTTTGATACTAAAATTGATATACTGTAAACACTCTAATAGAACACCACCCGAATCGTCAAATTTGAGCTCATGTATCACATTTTTAGTGAAAGATGTCAAAAAGTGGTTAACTGATAAAATATTGCGGATATCATGAGAAAAATTTTGTTAGTTGACATCTTTTAGAAATCTTTCAAAAGATATATAGGCTCAAAGATGTACAGGCTCAAAAGGGGTTGTTCGGGTGGCGTTTCATTAGAATGTTTACGGTAACTCGATTGAAACTGGTCAGCGAATTCTAAAAGGTTCAGAGGTGTTTCTAGCTAGGCTATTCTCAACTTATTCTGAAGATTTCAACATAACCAAGAACTTCCAAATAATGAAAATTGAACAAATAAACTTACTTCCACGGATTCGATGATTTCATCGACAGCTTCTTTCGCCGCATCGGAAGCTCCAGAGTAACCGAATTTCTTGTAGCATGCTTTAATATGAAGTTTTGCATTGTAAAGCTCCGAACTTTTATGAATTTGTAGTGGCTTCGAGTGCACTTTCGCTTTTGGTTTCTTCTTTTGAACTTTCTCGGACTTTCCTTTCTTTTTGCTCTGAGTGCTGCAAGAAGGACCGTCAGTAGGAGCTTCATCAGCTTGTACTTCATCTCCTTCTTCCTGCTCTTCGTCATGATCCTCTTGCTCTTCTCCATTTGGTGATTCATCAGATACAACAATTTGCATTTTGGCATCATCGAGATCATCGGAGAATCCTATTGGCTTTTCTTGGAGATCATCAGCAGACGAATTGCCATTGGTTGCTTGTTCCGAATCGGTGGATCGAAGGATAGAATCAGTTTTATCAACAACCTCGTTTCTGTGCTTTTCCTCGCCAATATTTTTGTCATTTTTATCCTCAGAACCGTCAACAAATGGAATTTCGGGAACATCAAAATCATTGGAGAAGAATTCATTTTGTGTAACAACTGTAGCCTCGATTTCTTGCTCATCTTGACCTTCCTTTTTGTCATTTCCGTCCACAGAAGTGATTTTGTCGATTGCGAGTTTTGTCGCTTCGATGTCCTCCTCCATTTGACCTTTCTTGATTTCCAGTTCCAATGTTTCAGCTGAAAACCGATCATGACTGATTCTGAAATCCTCCAACATTTTTTTCGCGGTTTCCTCCTGTCCATTCAATTCTTCTTGTTTCTTTAGGATGATGCTTTTCAACGTATGGCTCTCTGCTTCCCTCTTGACGAATCCATCCAGTTGTGTCTGTAGAAGATTCAGATTTGCATCCATTGCGAGAATTTCCGCTTCATGGACTTTTTCTCTGGCTTCAACCTCATTCTTCATTCTGTCGTCAGTTCTCGTTTCCAATCCGTTTTCAGCAATCAATTCATCATACTCATCCTTCTCATTCTCCATCCAAAGCTTATCGTTCCCGAACTGGCTGATTTTTTGTTCTTTTTTCGACTCCAAAGCTGCTTTCTCTCCATTCAACTTGTCGACTTTTGAGCGCAATTCTTGGGTTTTGCTTTCAACAATCTTCATGTCGATCGAACATTTTTCCTTTTCGTTTCGGAAATTTTCAATGTCAAGTTGGACCATTTTCTCTTTGAGAACCCATTCTTCCTGCTTCTTTTCCACAACCTTCATCTCTGCGTCAATGCAATTTTTCTGTTTTTGATATAAGTCCAAATTCTTGATGAGTTGCTGCAATTGATTATCCTTCAGTTGCTTCGTGACAACTTCCATATCCTTCTTCCTAGCCTCAATTTCTTCTTTCAGTTTCTTCTTTTCAAAACCTGACAGAGAATCAACGGACTCTTCATTTGAACGTTTCAGGCATTTCGTCGATGCTGAAAAAATTGATATTTCTTAGACAAATCAAGTGTGACAGATTAGAATTTTGACTCAATTTTGAATTTTTTTCACCAAAAAATTATGCTTCAAACTCCAGCGGAAGTTATTGGTGTATTCTGAGAAAAAGTTCAAAATGGTGGGACTCTTATATTGCTACATTATTGGACAATAATTCAAGATGCTCATCGAATCTAAAACGTTGAGTTTTCAAATTCATGTTTTGTCAAATTTACGTAATTGCAATTTACGAATTTCTAGATTTCTGACTTCCAGATTTTGTCACAATGTAGAATCTTAAAATTGCAAGATACAAAATTTTTGATTTTTTTAAACCCCTGAAATTTCTAAATTTTCTGGAAATGTTTCATCGGTTCCATAACTGTGGAGGGTTCTCGGGGAGAGCGACGAATTCAGTTGGTTTTTCCCATAAAACGTTTTTTGTTGACTACGTGTGTACAGTAAAACCGAACTTCAGGGTTTCGCGGCTACCCTCCACAACCACATACAGAATTTGGTGTTTGTTACTATTAATATAAATGATTACCTTCGGAAGTATTCATGTCGACCAGTTGGGATTTTTCGAGAGTGTTCATGTCGACCAGTAAGATGACAGTAGCTTTGCTAACCTGAAAAAAAAACTAAATTAAGTGAAAAAAGGAGGATTGACAAATGGAAGAACAATATGAGAGAACATACAGTGCGGTCATTATCTTTCCGACCACCCTCGATTATTGCCGGTCCAGGAGAGCGGGAAGAGATATCAAAATTTTGAAAACATCATTCTTTTCAAAGGCCGTATTCATGAACATTTATTTTTGTTAATCGTTTACTCTCAAAAAAACAACTAAAAACGTGAAATTTAAAGAAAAATCGTTTACATTTTGGTAAATACTCCTCTTTTTGGTGAATAGTGGTACCAATTTTGTTTGCTGTTTACAACCATTGGAAAATCGACAAATTATGAAAATTCTTTGAGATACTCATAAAAATGTACCAGTAAAGCACGAAACTGAAAGTTATTTTCAGTTTAAAGCGTAAAATCAACAAAAAATGACCAAGATTTCGAAATTTTGAGGGGGCCTAAAACTATTGACCGGCCAGAAATATTAGGGTGGGGAAAAATTATTTTCCGAAAATTTTCAAAATTTTCTCACGGAAAGTCCCAGAGTTTTTAGAACTTTCCTAGTGTAGATTAGTGTAGAACGTCATGAACGCTTCTCCTCCATGCATATATAAGGCGCTCGTGTCCACTGGTGAAACAACCATGAGCGATCTCTCGAGACCTCAATTTCGGCTCCTCATCTTCTATGAGTGATTTCCCGGCACCTGTGCGACGGAGACCGGTAAAAAAATATGCCAAGTGTTCGGAGAGAGGACCGTCATCAATCGCGCCATCCGCAATCGGTTTGCTTCCTTTGAGTCAGGAGACACGAGCCTCGAAGACAACCCACACACTATTCAAAATATGTTGAGTTCGACGAGCTGCCGCTTGAAGCCGCGAGGGGGAAGCTTGATGAGACTACTCACGAACTGTAGAAAATGTTCCACTACCACTACCGCATTATCAACAATCATCCCCACAAGCTTGGTTTCCGAGGAGTGATGGCTCAAAGAGTACCCTATGATCTCTCTCCATTTCAAGAACGGACTTGAATCAGTCAATCCTCCTCACTCCGCAGAGGAAAGAGTTTCTGGCCGGCTTGTTAACAGGAAATGGGACCTGGATACTCTGCAATAATATCACCCGTCATGGAATTTGGATTCCTCGCGGTGAGGACCCGCCAACTGCAACCGAAACCAGGATTCCATTAGATGAAGTGTTTGCTCTCGTGCTTCTGGGATTAGAAGGGATTTCTGTTTTTCGAGTTGATCCCGCAAGGAACACTGATCACAGCTTCCACCTACAGGTTTTAGTCGGGTTCCCTCGCCCTCGCCCTTCGAGTGAAACGCTCGGGACACACCACCATTCACCTTCTGCGCGATATTGCGCGGCCGCTTGTCACTAAAGAGACCCATGCCAAACTACAGAAGCTGGGCGGGACTACGGTTTTTCATCTGTAATACTCGCCAGAAATTGCGCTTTCGGATTATCATCTGTTCCGCCCGCTCAAGCAGCTCCTCAGAGAGGAACCGTTCAAAACATTGAACCACCTCAAAATGGCAGTCAGCCTCTTCTTTCACTCCCACACGCCCGAATTCTGGAAGTCAGGAATCGAGTAACTTCCTAATAAATGGCTCACAGTTGTAGTCAATACTGGTGATTATATTGTTGATTGATCGTTAACGGAATTGAAGATAATTAGAAAACAAAAACTTCAAAATTTTCGGAAAATAATTTCTCCCCACCCTAATAGGACTTTGGTGTTATTCTTATGTGGAAAGTGGGAGAATCAATAAAATTTTTCCCTATGGTTTTTTTTTCTATCTTGAATCGAATGGCGTTAACGAAATTGTGATATTTCTTTCCGCTCTTTTGCATTCACCGAAATCGAGCGGGGCCCTAAGGATATCGACCGCACTGTAGAAATAAAACAATGAACTTAAAATTAAACTGCAACAAAACTATAAAAGAACTTAGAATAAAAAATGGAACTAGAACCAAATGAAAATAATCAGCAGAAATGGAAAAATGGGAGTAGAGGAAAACTGGAAGACGAAGAAAACAATGTAGAAACTGCGGTTGGGACCACCATAAGAAGAGAGGACAACCAATACTGTGGTTGCGTAAGAGAACTTATTGCCTTCTCTATACGCGTGAAGGGGTTGTGATGAGGGATTAGACCAACGTGGTGGGGGAAGAATGGCGACTAGGAGACTAGTACACACACAGAAATCGCGGTTTACCGTTCCAATACGTTGGCACTGTGCCAGGTGGGCGTGCATGGCAGCGTCCCGCTCGCAATGTAATTGATTAATTTTTAACGTGAGCCGCTACTCAGCAAATTTAACCGCGACGCAACCGCGACGCGACTAAAAAAAATTTCAAATCCATGTATCTATTTTTACCGTCCTGATAACAGGTGCTTAAGACGAAAGAAGCCAAGAGAATAAAGAGAGAAAAAAATATCCAAAATAACTCAAGGGTCCCCATATCCGCAACCTCTTTTCAAATGACAACGTTTTTCAAACACTTAATTGTTCTTGAATTTATTTCTCATAGTCGAAGTTCAGGTAAATGAAATACCAATAGTAGACTTTCATAATAAAATGCATGTCGCTTAGAAAAACAGAAAAAAGTAAAAAACAAGAGAAAACACAAAATATGGGGAAAGGTCGAACGAAGAACATAGCAAGTCGTGGAGAAGTGTGTAAAGAGCAGAAGAAAATGATTTTCTAATGTCAGAAAGTCTTGCTAATACAATTTCGCACGGATGGCATGAAATGAGAAAAACTATGAAATTGCTCATTAGACAAGAAGAATAAGGCGTGACATAAGGTATTGGGAACAGAAAAAGTGGGGCTAGACGGAACAAAAAATTGAAGGAAGATGGTTTTCGAACATCTTCCGATCTCGAATCCGTCAGTGAAGACAAAATAAAATGGGGAACAACTCAAACGAAGAACATAGAAAGTTATGGGGAAGTGTGTTAAGAGCAAGGGGAAAATAAATCGCTGATGTCACAAGATTTCGCTAGAACAATGTTGTTTTGAAAGTTGCATGAAATTAGAAAAAAATACAAAACTGCTCATCAGACAAGAAGAAAAAGGCGTGAAAGAAAATATTGGAGACAAAAAACTTGGAGCTAGATGGAACGAAGAAATTGAAAGAAGATGATTTCCAATCATCATTCGATCTGGAATCCGTCAAAGAGAGAACGAAAAGGATAGGGAACAACTCAAACGGGGAACATAGCAAGTCGTGGAGAAGTGTGTGAAGAGCAGAAGAAGATGATTTTCTGGTGTCAAAAAGTTTTGCTAATACAATTTCGCACTGATAGTCGCATGAAATGAGAAAAACATAAAAGCTTATCTGACAAAAACAAAAATATGCGAAGACGACATTAGAAATAGGAAAAGTGGGGCTAGATGGAACGAAGAAATTGAAAGAAGATGATTTCCGAACAGAATATTATTCGATCTGGAATCCGTCGAACACGCTGACCAAATAATCCAGATCATAGCATTGAATCACATTGATTATGCTGGTTTTAAGCCCCTTCTTTCTGTAATTTCAGTTGCTTAACATGAGATAAATCATAAAAAACGCTTACGTATGAATACACTTGAAACAGAGAATCACGTTCTCCTCGTTCGTCGGCACAAAGTTAAATAAAACTTGTGCGCAACTCTTACATCTCGCCACTGCGTCCTCATCCTGTCCAAACGTCATCGGGTTCACGCCAGTCTTCTCCATTTGAATCAGTGCAACTGTCGTCTTTTTCTTTTTGTTTTTGTCGTCTCTTTCTTTTTTGTTGTTGATGAAGTCGAGTGTAGCTTGAAGATTGGCCAAGCTTCTGAAAAAAGCTTCGCTTGTGAATGTTTTACATTTCATATAGCTCAAGAACCTAATTTTCGTTCGAGGTCAGTAAAATTGAAGGAGAAAATTTTACCTCATCATGATGACTTTCAAAAGTTTCCGGAAGTCCTTCTCCTCGACTGGTTCCTGGCTGATGACCATGTTCCAGCTAATATATTCGATTGGGACAATCGAATGATTATCACAACCGAGGTCGAGGTAGTGGTCATTCATGATGGCAGCCACCGCCATTTGATGGAACGAAGGTTGCATGACGTTCCACGAGACGTTGGCAGTGTATCCATCACTCTGCACCCAGTGATAGGTTCCAATACAAACGTACACCAATTGCCCTGGCTTCTGCACGAACTTGTGGAAGACGATTCCTTCTTTGATGCACTCTTCCTCATTGGGCCACCAAGTTTGCGCAAAAGCGCTCCTCTGGGTATCCTTACGCGCCCTATGGTTGCGCAAAATTTTCCCCAACGATTGGGAGAACTCCGCTGGAATCGCGAACCAAACGCAATCTCCTGGTCCAAGATTGATATTGATCGATCCAATCGAATTGGACTCAAAATGTCCAGTGGTTCGTGCGGCTGGAGGTTTCAAGTACATCTGCACATCATTCAAGCCTGGGATCTTTTCATAGGCAAGATTGAGCAGAGTTCCTCTTCCGGCGGGTGCCAATGAATCCGGCAGTTTTGCGCAATTCTGGAAAAAAAATATTTCCATGAAATTCGCATTCAGAAATGTTGTCAGGGCAAATGACTAGAGTGTCTTCATCTTTTTCATTTTAGCAACAGTTAGCATAAACACTCTAGTAGAACTTAAATCAAGACGTCAACTTGAAGCTCATATACAGTGCGTTCATTATCTTTAGAACCCCCTTCTATTTTCACGGTACTGAGAAAACGATGAGAGACATCGAAAATCTGTAAGCGCCATTCGTTTTTAAATCCAAAAACACCTCGGGAGCCAAAATTTGGTACTCATACATCTTCATACATCAAGAATTATTATACGGTCCAAAACTCACTTTTTCAGCCTTTAAATATCTTTAGGACTACCTGGAAATTTCGAAATATTGGTGATTTTTTGCCAAATTTTCGCTTTCAAACTGGAAATAACTATCAGTTTCGGGATTTCTTTGTTCATTTTCATGAGTATCTCAAAGAATTTTCATAATTTGTCGACTTTCTTAATCATCATTTTTTCCAAATTTTCCTAATTTTTGGATATTTTTGTAAAAGTGACCCTATTGGTCAAAAAATTCAAATTGTAGCATTCAGAATATAATGTTGAGAAGCTAAATTGAGTTCACTGTGATGTTCCAGATATTGGGCCACTTTTCTAAAATTTAGAAAAATTGGAAAAAAATTATGATTAGGAAAGTCGACAAATTATGAAAATTCTTCGAGATACTTATGAAAAGGAACAAAGAAAACCCGAAACTGATAGTTATTTCCAGTTTGAAAGCGAAAATTTGACAAAAAATCACCGAGATTTCGAAATTTCCAGGTGGTCCTAAAGATATTGAACGGCTGAAAAAGTGAGTTTTGGGCCGCATACTAATACCAGAAGATGTAAGGGTATCAAATTTTGGCCCCCCGGGGTATTTTTGGATTAAAAAACGAATGGCGCTCACAGATTTTCGATATCTCTCACCGTTTTCTCAGTACCGTGAAAATAGAGGAGTGTCCTAAAGATATTGAACTCACTGTATCTCATTTCCTGTGGAAGATATGAAAAAGTTGTCAATTCACAAAATATTTCTGATATCATAATGAACATTTTGTCAGCAAACTACTTTTTGATATCTTATATAGGAACCGAGATAAATACGTTCAAAGTTGACGGTTCTGGTGGTCTTGTATCAGAGTGTTCACGGTATGTGAAGTGTCAAGTTTCATAAAAATGAAAGTTTAGTTCAAAGTTCATATTTTACAGCTATGTATTTTTTTAAATGCATTGAATGCTAAATTCAAAAAAAAATCTGATGTAAGTTTTTAAATCTAAAAATCAAAATTTTAGCATTTTTTCTTTTTTTACTCGAAAAAAATTTTTATGTTACTTTGTCGGATTCTCATCCGATTTTCTCCTGATAACTCTTAAAATTTCTCAGTCAAATCTCAAAATAATTTGACCTAAAGTGAATTCTGAAAAGCAAAATAATACACCCATTCTAATATTTCTAGACGTTATTCCTCTCAAGTCCTACAAATTCAGAAATTGTTCTACTCACCTTCTCCTGCTCCTCTGATGCCTCACCAGTGAGATCGACGTTTGTGCCAAATGAAAGAAGTGTGGCAGACTTTGGGACTTTCTTTTTCATGACTTCTGCAGCTTCCGTGTCCTTTTCATGCTTCCCAAGTGGAAGCTGATGCTTGCGAAGTTCTTCTCCTAGATTCTCCAATATCTCATCCTTGTTTGCTGGACTGGCAAGAATCTCATGGTAAGCTGAAACTGATATATTTGCAAAAAGAGGCTTGACATTAAATTACCTTCTCTTGTCACTTCTTGGAGGCACTTCTTGTGGTTTCCCAGAAAGTCCTCCAACTTGTGGTGCTCCGTGAAATGGTAGACGCCAGATTCATCCTTTTTCTGATGTTCAGCAGTGAAGTTGAAGTTCTTGTTTGTCGGCTGCGGGACTTGACGGAGAACTTGGACATCGCTATTTGCCTTCAAAACTTCCGAAATCTTCTCCAAGTTGAAAGCTTCGAATTGAAATCCATTCCATCCATTTACATCATCCACCATGAAGATGCTGGCATTTGCTAGCAAATTCTTCAATCCTTCTTCGTCGTCCTTTGAAATCACTGGAATCGGGTGAGAACTTCCGTTGAGTGGATGTTGAGATTGTTGCTCAAAAAATGTTCTCTCTGCGTCAACCACTGTCGAATCTCCCTCCAGGACGTCACATATCTTCTCTGTTTCTGGGGGTCCAAATACATGGTTGGTTTTGGTGGTCTTGAATTCGGCAGCACATTTAATCACATCTTCTCCTGTCACAGTTGCCACATCAAGATACATATCTCCTGTATATGTTAGATGGCGGACGTAATCCCAGGAACGTCTGGAGGAGGAAGAGCCCGATTCCGGTTTTTCAACCCTTGGAGCCATGGTGATCTGCATCAGTTGAGTTTTTAGCCCACGGCACTCGTTTTCCGGGAACGGAGCTCCTTGAACAAGTTGCACAACAGAGCAGTTCTTCTCCTGAAAAAAAGAATTTACAAGGGAATTTCAAAACCCAGATCTTGATAATATTTCTAGGATAGGTTAGAAATTTTTAGGCAACTATAAAAACAAACCGCTGTTGAATTTCAACCGAATTAAGTCAATTTCAGATCCAAAAAAGCTTTTCACAATCCTTTTTGTTAACTTCTAGGACCTTTCAGTATTTGAAGTTTGTTGGGTTCTACTTAGAACTGGACGAATCTTTATATTTCAGACATTTTCTCAGTAAATATATTTTATAACTTTTTGAAATTATTTATGAATTTCCAGATTCAATTGAAAATTTTAAAAAAAAATTTCAGAAAAAGCCTAAATATGACACTTTATTCAATTCTAAGTATGGCACAACAAATTGTAATATTCTAAAAAACCCTAGAAATCAAGAAAATCGTTTTTTTTTTTCACTGGAAACGGGAAAATATTTAGTACTAAAACTGATATATCGTAAACACTCTAATAGAACATCACCCGGACCGTCTACTTCGATCTTATATATCTCATTTTTTCGGAAGAAGTCAAAAAGTTGTCAACTAATAAAATGTTTATCATGATATCAGCAACATTTTATTAATTGACCAGTTTTTGAAATCTCTCACAGAAAGTAAGATACCTAGGCTCAAATTTGACGATTCGGGTGGCGTTCTATTATAGTGATTGCGGAAAATTGTCTAAAACTGGCGAGCTTATTCTAACATTCTCAGAGATGTTTCTAAATGGGCTAGTCTCAAATTATTCTGAAAATTTTGTCAAAACCAGGAACTACCAAGTTTGAAAATTTATCAAATCAACTCACTTCAACCGATGCGATGATTTCATCAACAGCTTGTTTTGCGGCATCGGAAGCTCCTGTGTATCCAAATTCTCTGAAGTATGCTTTGACGTGGAGTTTAGCATTGTAGACCTCATAATTCTTATGAATCTGTTGTGACCGTTCTTGAACTTTAGCTTTTGAATCCCTCTTTTGAACTTTCTTGGACTTTGGATACCTCTGTTGAACTTTCTTGGACTTTGGATTCCTCTTTCCACCTTTCTTTGGCTTAGCTTTTCCGATGTCCTGAGTGCTGCAAGATGGACCGTCAGTAGGAGCTTCATCAGCTTGTACTTCATCTCCTTCTTCCTGCTCTTTGTCATGATCTTCTTGCTCATCTTGATTTGGTATATCTTCGTCATCTTGTTCTACGGGTTGGTCTATGTGCTCGGCGTCAGAATCATCATATCGAACAATTGGAAAAACCGGATCACCAAAATCATTAGTGAACGAAACTCTTCTTGGACGTTCCAAACCATTGGAGGTCGATTGAGATTGTGTCATAACTGGATGCTCGGTTTCTTGCTCATCTTGACCATCATTTCCATCATCGATCTCTTGTTTCGTCGCTTCGATGTCCGCATCGATCTTTTCTTTCTTGACTTCCAGAGTCTTTATCTCATCTGAAAACTGATCCTGACGAATTCTCAAATCCTCCAAAACTTTTTTCGCGTTTTCCTCCTGGCCATTCAATTCTTCTTGTTTCTTTAGGATGATGCTTTTCAACGTGGCATTCTCTGCTTCTTTATTGACGAATCCATCCAGTTGTGTCTGCAGAAGATTCAGATTTGCATCCATTGCGAGAATTTCCGCTTCATGGACTTTTTTTCTGGCTTCAACCTCATTCTTCATTCTGTCGTCCGTTTTCGTTCCCAATTCGTTCTCAGCAATCAATTCAGCATACTCGTCCTCTTCATTCTCCATCCAAAGCTTATCGTTCCGGAACTGGCTGATTTTTTGTTCTTTTTTCGACTTCAAATCTGCTTTCTTTCCAGTCAACTCGTCGATTTTTGAGCGCAATTCTTGGGTTTTGCTCTCAACAATCTTCATGTCGATCGAACATTGTTGCTTTTCGTTTTGGAAATTTTCAATGTCAAGTTGGACCATTTTCTCTTTGAGAACCCATTCTTCCTGCTTCTTTTCCACAACCTTTATCTTCGCTTCTACATAATTCTTCTGGTTTTGAAACAATTCCAGATTCCCAATGAGTTGTTGCAGTTGGTTCTCCTCCAGTCGCTTTGAAACATCCTCTATGTCATTGTTTCTAGCCATAATCGCTTCTTTCAACTTCTTCTTCTCCATACCCGACAAAGAATCGACGGGTTCGTCGCTTTGGCGTTTCAGAGGATTCATCGAATCTGTAAAATGGATTCATTAACCATAATTTTTTTCCTTATGCAGAGGAAAGTAAAACCAGCAGTTTCGCTGATTTGTTTTCATACTGAATAAACCCATTAGATTTTTTAATTTTAAGCTTTTTGGTTTGTCTTCTTACTTAACCTTGAATTGACTTTCATCAGAAGGCATAAATCAGAAAGCATAAACCCAAGCAAAACTAATTGATGTAGTTCTAATGGAAATTTCAAAATTATGGGATTATCGTGAATTCTATATCAATCAAACTCTTTATCGAACTGAAAATTGTCCTTAGAACTAGTACAAAAAAGGTTCATACAAGTTTCTGAATTCAGACTATTGTCATGAGTGTACACACGGTTGCTTTTTTTCACGACATACTGTAAAATAGAACGCCATCCGAATCGTCAAATTTGAGCCCATGTATCTCATTTTCTGTGGAAGATATCAAAAAGTGGTCAACCAATAAAAGGTTGCTGATATCATGATTAAATTTTTATTAGTTGACAACTTTATGATATTTTTCACAGAAAATGAGTTACACGAGCTCAGACTTCACGACTCGGGTGACGTTTTTTACAGTGTTTACGGTAATTCATAATTAAAAGTGAAAAACTAGTGAATTCCCGAGTATTCAAATTTTTGGATTTCTGATTACCAGATTTTTTTTTGCTATTTGAATCTCAGAATTGGGAAATATCAAAAACTTAAAATTATATTATAGAAATGCGGAAAGATCAAGTTCCACAATTCGGAAACACAGAATTTCAGGTATCCATTAAATCAGAAGGCGAAATTTTTCTCAAAATTCAGACAAGTTTTCTGGAAATGTAAAACCTCAAAATACCTTTTTTTCTGGAATTCCCATCGAGAAGGGCAGAAAAAAGCGAAAAATGGTTCTGGATGTTTGTGGTTGTGTTTTCCTTGATGAAAGATAAAATCTCACCAAGATCAGCAAAAAACTAATCAAATCGAAAAAATATCTGAATTTTTTTTTTGATTTCTAGATGAAAAAAATGTGTGAATCAGATTGTTACATGCAGAATTTGGTTCTAGTTGCTTATGTTGAGTAATAAAAATATTTACCTTCGAAAGGATCCATGTCGACCAGTTGGGATTGATTTGCTTTTTCAGTATGGTAGCAATAATTACTGACCTGTAAAAATTGAAATAAATGGGAACATGAAAAGTGTGATGAACTGAAGACAAATAGAGAGTGTTCAGAAAATAAACTTCAGAAAAACTCAAACAGCAACAAACTAGAAGGAAATTTTGATTTTCAACAAAAAAAATGAGACATGGAGAAGAAAAGGTGTATGTACTTATTACATGGGCTGTAGAGACATAAAAAGGAACTCATAATCATATGCGAGCAAACAAATCACAAAGAAGATGCAAATGATTTATCTGTCGCGAAGGAATATAAACTAATCACAATACTTTTGAAGCGAGTGTGCAAGATGCAGTGTTTTTTTTTTGGAAAACCCGGGGCTGATATCAAAAACATTTCATACAAAAAAAGATATATCGTGATTTTATCACTGCAACTTTTTGATGAGAAATTATGAGGAGACAGCAAAGGTACGGTAATACGAAGAAACCAAATGAGCAAACTGGGCATGGTCAGTTTTACGCTTATCAGGGTAACATGCAAAAAACGGGAAAAGCTCTACGAAACTCTGGAAAGTGAACCGATCCGGCTGAAGTTTAGGAGAAAACTAGAGGGATGTGGATTCAGAGTGTTCATTTTGAAATTTTGGCAGAAATTTTAGTCGAAAGTTGAAAGTGGATTATTTGACCCCAAAGTTTGGCTCATAGTTTTCTCCAGTTTTCTCTAAAGCTTCAGCCATTTTTTTCGCTCTCTCAGCGCCAATTAAAGGAGGCCAGAAATGAAAATTTTCAAAATTCTAGTTTTTTGATATATGACACAGTACAGTCAGAAAATAATAATGGACACCAAACCATAGCTCTTTGTTACTGTACAAGCGAGAACGCGACCGTTCTTCCAAGCGGCGCCCACTCCTCGCTTCATAATCGTTTTAGCGGCACTAGACGACAAGCGCCTGTGTGGTGTAGAGGAGAGCGCGCTCGGCTATCAGTCGTGTGTTGCGGGTTCGATTCCCATCTGTGCGTTTTCGTTTTTTTTTCTGTTTCCATGCGGCGACATCATAGAATGGCCGACTAAAAAGAAAAAGTCGGGAATAATTGCCAAATAGTGAAGAAAACTAGTGTATTCTGAAAAAAATAAATGCTCGTCAAGTAGCGCGCATTAGGTCGCAATCTCGCGATTTTCCGTCAGAATACATACTCTCGCCCCGAGAAAACCCCGTAGACTTTCGTGTCTGGCCTCCTTTAAGAAAGCGGCAAAGATCAGTGATGAAAAGAAATAGAATGTTTTAAAAATTTAAAAACTTAATCGGTGGGAAAACTGAATCTCTCCGGAGAAAGAAAGAACGAAAACGGAAACGCAAACTCAATCGAAGGATATGATGAACAGATGAATAAAAAGTGAACAAACTCTCAACGAACGTTTGCCTTCCTCTGAGGTCGATTGGAAAATGATAAAGAAGAGTTGGAGGTGCATGATGAGCAAACAGAGCAAAAGAGATACCCCCCTTCCTTTCAGGGATGTTGTGTGATAAACGACAGGCATAGAATGGTAGGATTGACAGTACAGAAGTGGGCGAGGTTGGGCAAAAACCTTCAGGTTTTGCGAATTAAAGGCGCACGCAATCGCGCCGATGGGTCCCAACAGGAAACCAAATGGAAAACGTGGGGGGGGGGGGAAGTTTGAAATAATATTCTTTTTAATATGCGCCGCTGTTAAAGTGGTCACTCTATGCAACGGCCGACACCTCCCGGGTTCCGCCGTCCCCTATACTTTGTGTGTGCGCGGGCTCCGCCCACTTACCTTCCAAAATGCGTGTGTTTTGCAATTCGTTTCCCGTAAAAGCTGATTGTTCGTCCAGCCCTGTATGGACTTTTAGATTGTCATGTATGGTATTTCTTTCCTTAGCTACCGTAATCACTCTAATAAAACGCCACCCGGACAGTCCACTTTGAGCTCATGTATCTCACATATTTTGAAAGATATCAAAAAGTTGTCAACTAATAAAATGTTTATCATAATATCATCAACATTTTATTGGTTTACCACTTTTTGATATCTCTCACAAAAAAGGAGATACATGGGCTAAAATTTGACGATTCGGGGGGCGTTCGCTTATAGTATTTACGGTAGGCTCACAAAGAAAGTTTACAGCAATAAAAGAGATAAAAGTCGTATACAAATAACACGTCAAAGTAGTACGCTCATTAGATGACAATTTTATCTGTTTTTTACAATTCTATTGATTCCTTATATGGTACACACAACCTTGTATGACACACACAATAGACACCTGTGTGTTGCAACAGATGGTAATACGCATTCTAAAGATCACTTGGTCCATTTCCAAGAGAATCGTCGGCCCAGGGTCAAATGTTTCCGCCAATTTCTTGTCTGTCTCTTGTGTAAACATTGCTGACAATGGTCCCACCTCGTGGAAGTTACGCAATGAGACTGCGCGGATGCCTTCTGTGTCGACGGGTGTATTATGATTTCTTCTAGCTATGGTAACTCTGGTAATGTTCGGAATATTGAATTTTGGAAGTTAAAAAATCATGTTTTGGACAGACTGATGTCAAGTAGAAAACTTGTCTGAAGAATCATTGATGGCGAAATTTTGACATAACAGAGGTACCTAATTCGTACACGTTGATAACTCTAATAGAGTTGCACCCGGGCCGTATAATTCAAGCGAGTTTAGATCTAAAAATTAAAAAAAAACAAAACAACACGAGAAATCTAACAGTGACAGCTCTTGAAAAGAAAATAACCAAATGAAAAGGAAGCAGAAAAACGTTGGAAGTGATGATAAAAAAGAAACTAGAACTAATAGTGCAAGGTTCAAATAACAGCTTTTCGATAACACCATTGAACTGAGGACAAAGATTGAGAGACATAGACAAAGAGAGAGTGGTCAGTTTTCACACAGATGAATGAGAAGACAAGAGAAAAAAGATGTTACACTTTTTTCTCTCTCATTTCTTTCACTTTTTGAGTTGTGGATACTCGCGGATGATCTTAATGATCATTTTCAAAGGGAAAAAACTATAATGGAGACCTACATGTAATCAAAAATAATACATGAATAAAAAAGAATAGAGAGGAGCAACCCTTCTATCATATTTGTGACAAATGATGCATTTACAATGATGGACTACAATGACAAGACATGACAATGATATTGGTTGTAAAAATCATGAAAAGTTGCATTTAAAATAGTTTTTTGTAAAATTAACTTTGAATAAGGTTTCAAAAAAAGCGGGAGGAAAACAGTTAATTGAGAAATGCGAAAATTAGGGAAAAATAAAAAAAAAAGAGAATTCAAAAATGTCTAAAATAGAAAAAGAAGATAAAGAGTAATATGCTACAATTTGGGTGTTGTCTCAGATTTCTCCTCTTGATCTCACCTGCCTTGAATGTAACAGCATTCTGAGGCCATATTCTGGTAAGTTGGTATAAACATATGTAACCTTCTCCCCCTCCCTCTCCACGACTTTTACTTTTTGTTCCTTTTAGCTGCACCCGAAAGGCACGAGGGTAATTGGGGGAGAAAATTAATATAAACATTTTTGCAGTAAGTGTAATCCTGAACACCAGTTGGATCTCCCCGATTCAGCCGCATTTTAAAAAAATTAAATAAAATTTAGGGAATAAAACCTATTTCCTAGAAAATCTCTAGTTTTGTGTGCTTCTTTTTATATAAGCAGAACATAAAATGATTAAAGATACGCTTTAAAAAATTTTAGGGAGTATATATAGGTACGCTATTTTTAGGGAGTATATGTAGGCACCCTATATCACTAAAAGAACCAGGACAAGAAGCACTAGGCAGTGTTCTTTGAGTCATAAGTAGATAATGCATATTCACGCTAGCTACTGCGGGCGGCATGGACCTTTTGTACAAATTCAAAATTTCACATTTGCAAATTCCAATTTAGAAGCACCTGCCACCGGGATTAGGTTTGTACACAGGGAAATGAAAATCAGAGCTGATTGTGGTCAAATGAGAAATAAGCGAATGATTGCGTTTTGGTCAGAATTTCGGCTTCCGGACTTTCGAACAGCAAAAGTGAGAAACGTTGCATATGGACATTGATAATATCACGAATGTGGTTGAAAACTGAAGAGACACTGAAGAAATTGTATTGTTCAAATTAATTATGCGTCTAAGAAGATACCAAAGAAACAAAGAAAAAGGAAAATTCACAATCCTGGAGAAACAAACACGACATCAATTTATTTTGCTAGGGAAGACAATGAAGAGTTTCAATTTCTTATTCGTGGCCTCTGTGGAAAACCAAATTATTCTAAGGAAGGAGGAAATGTCAACCAATTTTCAACGATTTTTTGAAAAATTTGCATTTGACATGGAATGAATGCTAGAAAGATTTGTTATACTTCTTTTTCAAACTTTTTTGAAACTTAAAAAAGCTCAAAATCTGAAAATCTTTCATGAGATTCTTCACCTTCGTTATGACCCTTTATTAAGCTCATTTTTCCAAGTTTATTTTTTTATCCGGCCTATTTACTTTCCTATTTTATATGAAACATGGGAAACTGAGCCTCTCCATTGTACTTCCTAGCAAATTAGAATGTTGAGATATTTGTTTCTGCGGAATTTAGAAAGTTTTTATATGTAACGTGAAACTTATATTCAAAAACCAGGCACTTCTATTTTCCCAAGGTACTTCCTTTTATGAGAGAGGCTCTTCAATTACAGAGACTCTTCTAGTTTACCGGTCATTCTATTTGAAAATTTTTTATTTAAAAAATGCAAGAAAACCCATCCATGTCATTTCCAACAAAAAATTCTGAAGAGAGCCCATTTATTACAGGGGCCCTTCTATTTTTCCAAGTCTCTATCGGAGAGCCCTTCTATTAGAGGCGTTCTTGAATCAAGAGGGCCCTTCTAAAACAGGTTTTATTTTAAATTCTAATTTTTGTTTCTCAAGAATGGTTATCTTCTTAGGCGCACAACGTAAACTCCTAATAGAGTTACTTTCGTAACTTTCAACTTCGAGCCAAATTACCGTGAACACTCTAATGGAACGCCACTCAAACCGTCATCTTTGAGCATCTATTTCTCATTTCTTTTGAAAGATAGCTAAAAGTTGTCAACTGATAAAACATTTCTTACATTATGCTCAACATTTTTCCAGTTTATTACTTTGCAATATCTGTCACAAGAATTGAGATAAATAGGCTTAAAGATGACGGTTGGAGTGGCGTTTTATTAGAGTGTTTACGGTATCTCAGTTCCTGTGAAACATATCAAAAAGAAGCCAACTGACAAAATAGTATTCTTGTTAAAATAACCATTTTTTCAGTTGACCTGTTTATGATATGATTCACAGGAAATGAGATATATCCGGTCGAAGTTTACCGCTCGAGGGTTTTTTTTCGATTTTTCCAGTTTCCTCGCGATGTACATATTAATATTCCCTCCTCAATCAATTCTTAAAAGTTTAGTTTCATCATACATTTTTTTCAAAGCTTTCCTAATTAGTTGTTTCCTCTGGAGACCTTCTCTTCAGTATTAGCCATATTTGTATATATGTATTAAATATGACGTTTTCTGTTCACGTAAGTATTTTTTCTTTTTTGTTTTTCTAATTTCAGAATAGCGATATGATAACAACAATTTTCTTTCCAATTTTTCTCTCTTCGTACCACTATTACTCATCATTTTGCCTCGAATTTGTTTTGAACTGGCGCCGAAAAATACGGAGTAAATGCGCTCTATTGCTAACAACATTTTTTCTATTCCTCATGTTTCTTTTCATTGTTGTGAAATTTGATGATTCATAAAACATTTATCATGGTGTTTTTCGTGTTTTTTTTTTTGTTTTTGGGGTCATGCATATATTTTGATTCCAGTCATTCTTTCTAAAATTGATCGTTTCGAATCATATTTTTTGTGGCATTCATTTGCCTAATTTTTTCAACCTCTTCTCCGTTTAGCCTTTTTTTTCTGGTAAATGTGCAAAAATCAAACATTTATGCAGCTTTTTCGTCAATGTGTGGGATAGGCGGAAATTGAAAAACTTGCTTTAGGAAAAATTAATTTCCTTTTGACATGTTGAAAATGTTAGTGAGACACGTAGAATTAGAATGAAATTCAGAAAAATTCAAAATTAAGATGTACTTGTTATGGAAGTCATGAAAAACTGAAAAATTATTATTAGTTCTGAGTTTCACACCATACCTGGAACTTTGAGCTAAATTACCGTAAAAACTGCAAAAAGAGAGCCACCACATTATCAAGTTTGAGCCCAATTATCTCATTTTGTGTAAAAGATATCAAAAAGTTGTCAACTGATAGATAGTTTATGATATTATCACCAACAAATTATCAATTGATACATTTTTGATATCTTTAACATGAACCGAGATAAGTTGGCTCAAAGTTTAAAGATTGGGGTCATTCTAGAAGGCTGGTACGGTACTCTAGCATTTGACTGAAATTGGAAAGTATTCGGTTGATTGCTCACAAAGTTTCAATTTTTCATTTAGAAATCTCTACGCTGGGTGGCTAGTAAGATTTCTTTATTCAACCGACTCGTGACGTGTATGGGAAAACCAAAACAGAAAAATAATTTCGTTGAGTGAGCTGAGAATTGAAATGTGTTTCTTCAAATGTATCTTAAAGCAAACTGAGTATTTATAACACAGGAATGTCTTAAAGGAGAGGAGAAAAATGATTTTTCGGACTTTTATTTTGGAGTGGCGGTGATATATGTTCAAAACTTCCGGGAAATTATTGTGTTCCTGTTTTTTCACCGTTAATTCGAGATAAATTCAATTGGTTCTACAACTTTTTATTTTCGATGGATGCCCAAAGTTTCTTAAGCTTCTGCATCTAGTCTTGAATACCGTAAACACTCTAATAGAACTTCACCCGAATCGTCAAATTTGAGCACATTTATCTCATTTTCTGTGGAAGATATTGAAAAGTGGTTAACTAATAAAATGTTTCTGATATTATGATGAACAGTTTATTAGTTGATATATTTTTGATACCTTTTACAGGGACCGAGATATATAGGCTCAAAGTGGACGGTCCGGGTGGCGCTCTATTGTTTACGGTATATTCAGTTTTAAAAATTTTGATCATCGAATTTTAAATTTGTTCTCAACTATTGATTTATCACGTCATCTAGAAGGGACACCGCAAAAACACATCAATAATTGCCCCTACTCGGTTTTTTTTCTTCAGCCTGCTCCACACAGCTTGGGTCCGTGTCTTCTCGCTCCTTCGACGTTTACTTTTTTCTCTCTTCTTCCGTGTCTCTCCCTTCTCTTCTCTTCACTCTTTTTTTGCCCTTCACATGCAAGCGAGCGTTGTTCTTCTCCCTCTTCTCCCTTTCCCTGCCATTTCTTCTTTTTTCGTTTCTTTCATATATTTTTTTCTGCATCCAACGCTGGCAGTGCGTTGTACTGAAAAGAGAGAGACTCGGTGACGTGGAAGACGTCTCGTGTTGTGTGAATGTATATTTTTTCTCTGAAGGAAGACAAGAAAAGTATAAGAATCAGTCGATTCTTTATTACGCATGTGTCCTCTCTCTGTTGTTATTATTTTTATTTTTTCCTCCTAAAATATATTCAGTGCAAAAAGAGGGTGTCACTGCCAACAAGCACTCCCGAAAAAAAAAATCAATTTTCATTTTCTCTCTTTTTTCTCTCTACACCGCCGTCTCCTATTCTTTTTTTGTGCTTCATTGAAAGCCACAACCGCTCATTCAACCCATGACGCCAGCTATTTCCTTCTTTTCTGTTTGCCAGAACACGCATTCGTTTCGAAATCCAATTTGCTTTGTTTTACAGATGTCAAAGCAAAAAAGCATACCATCTCTAGCTTGGTTCATGTCTTCCAACTCTTCTGAGGGGACATCCGCCGTCCAGCCGCAACAGAATGGTGCGAGCTCTTCAGTAAGTTTTCATTAACATACGTTTCCTTACATTTTTTCTAATGAATCTCCTTTTTCATACTTGTAATGTGAGCTCAATTTTCTCGGTCATTATGAGAAATATCAAAAAATAGTCTATTAACCTGATGACATCATGGATACGTTTTTCTGTCGATGGTTGTTTGACATTTCTCACCAAAATCGAGATACCTTTGACCTGTAATAGAAGGGCTCCTTAGCTTTTATCTTTGAGTCAATTTATCTGGGTTTCTGTTAAAGATATAAAGATGCTTTTAACTGATAAATAAATTATCGTAATATCACTAACATTTTATCAGTTGACACATTATTGATATCTATCACAGGAGCCGAGATAATTGAGCTAAAAGTGTGAGGTCCTTTTTTTAAGATTTAATAGTAGTTAAGCTTAATGTGTAACTAAATAAGTGGCCTGCCGTCGTGCAGTGCGGAATGACGTTTTTGAATGTATTTTTTCAAAATCTCTCTTTTTTTATTTTCAGAACTCGGTTCAAAACGGATATCCAAAGACAAGCAATCACCATCCTCGTCCACCACCGAGAATCAGCGAGCCAATCAGAACACACCACAACAGGGTGCGCAAGAAGCCGAAGAAGTACGACAGTGAGGATGAAGATGAAGATCCAAGAAATGATCAGTTGATGGAGTCTTCGTCTTCATCATCTTCAGATGAGGATTCGGATACCGACCCATCCTATGAAGAGGTACGTTTTTCCGTCTGATAATTGAGCTCATGTGAAGGGTTTTCAGGGAATGAAAGCAAAGAAAACGAAGAACAATATTGAGGAAGAGTCTAGTGATGAAGATGAAGATGACTCTAACATTCATGCAGTCATTAATAGTGCGGCAACGACAGTTTTTTCTGCTCATCCAGGAGCTCCGGATGAGGATATAAACAGGCCACAATCTGCTAAGGTATGACATTGACTGAAAGTGGGCTACTCGGGATCAAATGTTCGAAACATTGGCAAATTGGTTAATAGTCATGGACTCGCCCGGGTGGCTCGAAGTTGAAAGACGTTATAAGTGTGCCCTCGATGTTTTACTCTACGCAAAGTCACCTAGAAAGCAGAAAAATTGAGACAATTTCTGGCTGAATTGCGGAGCCACAATTCTTATCGAAATGAAATTACATAGTAGAGAATCGAATTCTCTATAAATGTGCTCAAACTTTGTGAAACTTGTGAAGAATCTTCCCTCGATATGTATACTAAAAATTGAGCATAAACCCTCAAAACTGCAATTTTTAAACTCAGTTTCTAGTTCAGTAAAAATACAGGGCGACTTTTCACTATTTGTGGGGGTAGATATCCATAACTTGTTCCAAATTTTTACCATTCCAGAAACCAACCCCAAAAGGTTACACTACTGAGCAGCACAGACTACTTCTCGAAATTTATAAAGAAAAACAGCTTCCCAAGTGTTCTGACTACATTGCAATCTCGAAAGCGATAGGAATGACCAAAGAGAGAGTTCGCTATTGGTTCAAAAATAAGAGGCGAATTGATAGAAAACATCAGGTGAGAATCCTAATTTTCCCAATACACTTTTTTATGGTTTTTTTTGCAGAACATCCAACCGCAAGAGAAAAAGAAAGCTGTCGAGGACAGTGATACCATCAATCTCTTTTTGTTGATATTACAGAAAAACCCGTATTTTACAAATTACGGTAATCCAGCACTGCTCGCTAGATCTAAATGGAATAGGCATCAGGTACACAAATTTTATGAAAATCGCTTTCAACGGCAATTGATTTTCAGTTGACATGTTGGTTTCAAACCTACAGACGGGAGATTGGTGTTCCGCCGAGACAGGGCAAACTGACTGATGAAAACTTGATCGATCTTGAAGAATTGTTCAAGGAACATCAATTTGTCACAGAGTGGGAATCTCACGATCATGAGTTGTTTGTGGGAGTTGCCGCAGCGACGGTAAATTTTCTTGTATGATGGTTTTTTTGCTACAACAAAAGTTTTCAGATTCGAGAATGGATTGAACAAAAGAGACAAGAAACAATGACAAGGTTTCTGGAGCCTGAAGAGTTGCCAGGTCAACTAGCTATTCTGGAAACTTCCTATCGCGATACTCTAGTTCTTCGAGATACTTATCAGACACTTCTTCTGTCCAAGAAAACGAACCTTGAAATTGAACAAGTGAGTAAATGTCACAAGGGAACTCGAAATGCTGTAATTCCAGATTTCAATGAAATTTTAAAGTTGGACACCTGAGAAAATTTCTGAATCCGCTCGCCAGTTTCATCAAAGTTAGATCAGTTACAGTACCGGAAATCGCCTTCGGTACTGTAACTGATATCTTGGATGAAAGACATGTGAAAAACAGCAATCTTCGAAGACTATTTTCTCAATATCTAAGACGTTTTAGGAACATGATTTTTTTGTGTGATACTAAAAACTGAATACCATATTTCATTTTCTCGAATATTTTTAAGATTTTTGTTTTTTTGTACATCTTCCAAATTAATGTTCTAAACCGTCCTAGAAGTTAAGACAATCGCCTTTGAAAACCGTTGTTTCACACTGACACGGTGATTTTCGGTACTGAAGCTGATCTAGGTAACTCTGAACTGGTGAGCGGATTCTGAAACTTCCAGAGGTGTACAGATAGGCTGTTCTTAGCCTATCCTGAACTTTTCATCAAAATCTGGAGTTAACAAGGGGTTTGGATCCTTTCTCAGAAGTCATAAAATGTCAAAATAACGAGTTTTCCAGGTTGTGGAATATTTTGAATCGCGGAGAGTAATCGATCGAACTTATGGTAGACTGACAGATGAGGTCTTAACTAATGTTAGAGCCGAAATCGAGCAAGCGGAGAGAACGGATTTATTAGGACCGATTAATGGAGTGATGCTGAGCAGAAAAGCCTTAACCGATGCTCGCGTGGTTCAATTCTTCCCCGATTTACAAAACACGTACCTTCCAGTGAATATGTCCACAGACTACAAATCGTGGAGTGTAAGTTTTGAACTGTTTTTTTTTGATTAATCATAATTGGATTTAATTTTCAGATTACCGATTTCCAAGAATTTGCCATTCAATTCCTACCGAGAAGAGTTGTGACATTGTTTGCCAAAAGAGCATTGTGCGGAAGAGATGCTACATTTTTCTATCTGAAAAACAAGAAATTCTTTGATCGATTGAACATTGGTTCCCCAAAAGATCAATTGAATATAACGTGGCCAGAATTCATGGCTGTTAGAGATCAAATTTTCTTCATCAAAAATTATCATGCGAACGTTACCCAAGAAAATGGTGTGGCCGATCCAACAAACTGACCGGTCAACTTTTCCATTTTATTTTGTTCCTGTCTTTTTTCTTTGATGTCTTGTTGCCAACTACAAAAGTTAATTGTACCTCTAGTCTAAAGTTTTTATCTCCTTTTTCCCATCTCATGTTCCCCATGTCCCTTCATTCCGTTCATTTTTCTTCACAAAAATTGCATTTCTCGTCATCAATTTTGATTTCATCAATTATTTTTCTGTATTCCAAACTCAAATTCAGCATTTTCCATTTTTTTTCACTTTGTATTGTATCAAACAATCCCATGCCATCGCTGTGCAAGTTCAAAAGAACTTTCCAGCTGTATTTATCCCAAATCGTCATAACAAAAATGTCATATTTTTCCATGCGATCAGACAGTTGAATTTTATTTTCCCATATATTGTGAACATTTTCTCAAAGAATGATTAATCTACATTTTGAAGAATTTCAACTGTCTCTTGAATTATTTTGAATCTAATAAAATGTTAAATTGAAAAACACATCTGTTATATTAATGAGATGATGATAGTTGCATTTTCCAGTACTTAACAATCAGTTTGTCGATGTGTCGACCGGGAAAAAAAGTGAACATAAAAAAAAAAAACAAAACCGGTTTTTCACTTCCCTATTCAATTCTGCCTATACTTGCCAAAAAAATACTCATCGATCTTCTCTATTTCTTACACAAGATCACATGAAAACGGATTTTCATTTGTTTCCTGTAAATTTTCACCTAATTTTGAAATTTTTTCAGATGACCGATCCAGCCAGTGTAGCTCAAAAGATCAGGAAGAAATTCAAGGTAAGATCACATTTTATTTCGCATCTCAAAACTTTCAAAAATTTAGAATCTGAGAAAAAATTTTTAAAACTAGAGATATTAGAAAATCGAAAAATAGAGAAATCGAAAAAATAAAGGAAATGAAATACTGAGAAAATTTTAGAAACTGAGAAAATTTTGGAAACTGAGAAAATTTTTTAAAATATAAAATTTTGAAAATTGCGAAATTTTACAGAAACGTGATTCGGATTCCAAGAAACTTGAAAAAGTGCTAGAAGAGGATGTAGAAATAAGGGCGTATCGTTACCTAAATCCAGATAACTGGTTCTCTACCCTGGACCCCCTTGGCGAATTATTCGTCTTTGGTGAAAATGCTGTGACAATTGGATTGCTGGAAATAAAAGTGAGTTACAGGGAAATTGACAGTAAAAATCATTGTTGCAAGCGGGCCGGCTCGGGCAGATGGCGGGCCGGCTGATAACTTTTCCCTGGAACAAGATTTTCAGACGTTTTTTGTACCAAATGATAGATCTCGACAGGGCCCATCAAGTTTATGCAATATCAGCCAGATACCGGTCCGATAACATGTCGAAAAGTGTGTTTGAGTGACAATTTCTGACCAATTTGACAAAAAGCAGATTTTTTGTCATTCAAACACATTTTTCGACATGTTGTTGGACCGAAATTCGGCTGAACTGGTATAGGCGTGATGGGCCCTGACGAGATCTATCATTTGGTACCAAAACCGTCTGAAAATCTTGTTCCAGGGAAAAGATATTAGCCGGCCCGCCATCTGCCCGGGCCGGCCCGTTTGCACCTATGGTAAAAATCTGTATGATGAAGGTGTTTTCTGTCCCTTGGTCTCTCCGTAGTGCCCTTTAATTAGAGAGGCCTACCGTATTTCCTCTAATAGAAGCCCACCTCTATTTGAAGCTTATGGGCTCTAATAAAAGCCCAGGAACCCATGGGTTTCAATTACAGAAAATACGGTAATTCAACATTTCTTCTGAATTTTGAGATCCAACAAAAACTACAGTTTTATCTCATAGTTCAACAACCTCTACTATTTTCAGAAGCCAGAGTCATGTAGTCAAATGAAGTGGAAAATGTTCGTTCGAGCTCTTGAAAAAACTAACGAATATTTCCAAGAGCTGGAATTGGAGGACGCAAGAGAACACTTGAGATTGAATATTTGGTTCCGAGCAGTAACAAGAGCTATCGTAGTCGAGACGCAACGACAGCAATTGCTTGGAGCTGAGAAACTCTGCTTGAGAGAAATGTACCAAAAACTGAAAGCCGAGTTTCTGGAATTGGGTTATAAAGTCTGATATTACTGAAATTTTTTATTTGTATTGTTTGTATGAAACATTTTTATGGTGATGAATGACTAGGAAATGCTTTTTTTCTAGTAAACAATTGTGCTTTTTTCATGTTTCAAAATATTTTTTTCTCGAGTAGAGAAAAACCGGTTTCAGATTTTTTTTTGTGATAATTCTCTATTCATGTTCATATTTTTTCCAACTGTGAAAATGCTGTTCAACCATTCTATCCCATTTTAAACCCAAAATTGTTTTGAAGATATTTACCTTATTTTCTTTAATAAACACTTCATTCTTGTTTTTCAGAGTTTCTCTATTTCATTCAGGTTCACTCTAATTATAGTAGCATTTCAAGAACAGGTGAAATGCTCACTTTTTATACAAACATTGTCTTTATGTTTTCATATTTCCTGCTCATTTCTCATTTCTTGAGCGACGTCTTCTCTTCTCGAATATCTTTTTCCTCTTCATCCGGCGCTCTGTTTTTATGGAGCGGCGCAGAAGACAAAATAGGAAATAGTGCAAGTGAGACAAAGAAGAGAGTGCAGGGCTCACGTAATACCTCACACTCTCACGTGGCTTTTTTGAAAGTCATAAGCTTTATCTCATTGATTTTCTTATCAGAAATGAATTTTAGAATTGCATTTCCTGCTAACTCGAACTTTTTTCAGCGATAATGATTAATCTGTTTGACATTTTTCGACCCATGTCATTTACACCGATTGCTGGTTTTCCTGCTCCAACGAATTCGATGTTTTCTCATTCATTGGACCAGTTCACAGGATTTGCAATGAATAATATCGTGAGTTATTTTAATTCCAATTTTTTTCATAAGGATGTTCATACGGTTTTATCAAGAAGTTCATAAATTTCACGGCAAAAGTGAAAAATACAATTTAGAGAATCACCATAAAAATTTCAATGGAACCGTAATGAGATTATAGTCTACTTAATTTCATAAGATTCAATTTTTTCAAGCCACTTCTCTCAACAAATGTCTTTTTTTTTCAGACTGCACAGCAGAACCTTTCCTCAACATCTGGAATCTTGTCACCAATGCAGCAGTTTGACACTTTACACAGTAATACTCTCTCGGATTTCACTCAAACTGAAGTAACACATGAAACTTTGGACGATAGTCAGAAACTTGATTTTTCGGTGTGTTTTTTGCAAGAGTTTGTGCATTCCATTTTTTAAAAACTTTCAGAACGCAGCTTCGGATACTCTAGCAGAAGCAGTACCAACACTACCACCTGACACTTTATCGTCAACATTACCTACAACTTCTCCTAAATTGGACAACGAATGTGCTGCTGGAGCAATTTCACAGATTGATTGTCGTCAGACACTATCTGTGGTAAGATGCTCTCATGCAAACTGAAAGCCAAGGAGATCAAAAAAGAAAACCACTAACTTTAATTATATTTGCAGATGAGCCAACTCAACACCCAGGGCAAAAAAGACGCGAACTTGGTGTTAGCTGATCTCTTCGAAAAAATTCCAAAATTTGATGAATATAACAACACGAAGCTTATGGAAACAACCGGCTGGACCGAAGAGATGGTATGTTTTCAGAAAAACTTGACGTTTTGACCAATCAAGAGTCAATTGCAGATCAGGAATTGGTTTAAGAAAACAAGACATGAAAAATTAGAAAATCTATTTTTTGACCATCCGTTTGCTGACGAACTGAAAGCTAGGAAAGTTGGAGTGGTTATGCCGGATTCTATTTCGGTAAATCACTTTTTGTTTTCAAAAAAATCATATGTCGATTCAGATTTCCGAGACATTGAAATTCTTACGAAACAACTTTTTGATCCGCTACCTACGTGGTGGTAATGTTCTTGACATGCCAAAGAAAATGCAAATTATCGAACAATGTTTGCAAGAAAATGCAGAAGCCAGCGTGAGGAATGTGGCACGAATATCGAGCAAACTGAAAGTTAAGCGACGAGAGGTACGTGGATGCGAAATTTGATCGAGTTGTCATGTATAACGAGTGTTTCAGGTGCACAGCTATATTAGCATGAGAGAAAAATTGATTGGAATTCATGGGAATGTGCATTTTGTGCCAGCAAGAAATAGTACGGACAAAGAAGAAAAAAGTGTTGAAGCTAAACTTCTTACGAATTCCGGGGAGCACCGTCCAACTGAAAAACAATCCATAGAACCTGCAGAAACGGATACATTCCAAGATAAAATTATGAAGCAGCTTTTTATAAATAAACCATTTATGGAAAGCGCACCGATTGTGAGTGGCTGGTTTTTTCAAAATAGGGATACTGTATTTTTACAATTTTAAGATTAACCAATACATGAAATTAGCTAGAAAAACATGCATAGCGAAGTATCTACGTGGAATCCTTACCCTCGACGATTTACCTCAACAGATAATGCTTCTCGAATTTTTGTTGGAAAAAAGCAGTCAAGTTAGCAGACAATTAGTGGTAAATTTAGCTGGAATTGCGAAACTGGAGGAGAGTCAGGTAATAGAAAAAAAAGATGATAGTGTTCTTGATTCTTGTGTCCAGGTGTACGACTACATTGAGATGAGAGCTGGAGTAATAAATGAGTTTAATGCGGAACAGAGGATGAGAACTGAAGCAAACAAGGCGATGGATAAAAGAAACGAAGCAATTGTGGGAGGGACTTCAGAGCTTGTAACTGATATCACATGTACAACCGAAGATAACATCGCTTCGAGTCAATAGAAGTCAATTGAAAGAGACCAAGATGAATGACTCAACCTAATTGTGATACAGTTTGTGATGTTTATCTGTAGCTCTGGAATATTATATTCCTCTTTATCTCATCAACTGTATATTCTGTGATGCATTTTTTAAATGTGATTTTTGAATGAAAACTTTTATTTCTGTCAGGTAAATGATTATGAAATGCGAGTCTAGACTCAGAAGTCGACTCAAGCATATTAGGCAGCAACAGTGCATCGTGTCTAACGACGACGACGAGTTCCATCTTCGAAGAAGATTCCTCCATCGATAGCGCAGTATTTTGGACAGATTCCCTTCTCTCCTTGACCTCCAGCGTTTCCTGGCTGTCCTGGAGCTCCTGGATTTCCATCGCTTCCTGGCTGTCCTGCTGGTCCTGGTGGTCCCTTTGGTCCTGGTGCTCCAGCTCCTCCTGCTGCTCCAGCTTGTCCGTCGGATCCTGGTGGTCCGGCTGGTCCAGGTGGTCCGGCTGGTCCTGGTCCGGCTTCTCCTGAGGATCCTCCAACACCATCTTGTCCTGGTCCTCCTGGCTGTCCTGGTTGTCCATCGTTTCCTGGTGCTCCTGGTGGTCCTGGTGGTCCGGCTGGTCCTGGTCCTCCTGGTCCTGCTGGAGCTCCAGCTGGTCCTGGTCCTCCGGCTGGTCCTGGCTGTCCGTCTGGTCCTGGTGGTCCTGGTGGTCCAGCTGGGCATGGTTGGCATGGTGGTGGAGTAGAGGCCTCACATGGTGCTCCAGCTCCCTTTCCAGATGCTCCTGGGTTTCCTGGTGCTCCCGGCTTTCCTGGTCTTCCTGGCTTTCCTGGACGTCCTCCAGCTCCTGGTGGACCTGGATTGCAGCATCCAGTGCATCCACCACCTCCGCCTCCTCCGCCTCCTCCTCCTTGTCCTCCACCTCCACCTGCAGAATATCCGCCACCTCCTCCGGCTCCACCAGCAGAAGCATAAGCTTGTCTGGCAGTTCTGTTATGGGTCACTTCCATTTCTTTAATGTCAGACCACATGTCAGTGATTCCTCCCTAGAATTTTTAATTTTTATTTTTTCAGCAAAAAAGGCACCAACCTTGCAATACATAGATTCTTTGGTGACTTGAATCTTGGTATTCTGCACATAATTGTACAGAAGGGGAAGGGTGAAGCAGAGAGAGACGGCAGCAATACAGGAGAAGCCAACAGCCGAGTAGGCAATGAAACGGTAGGTACGAAGCTTAAGATCCACATGAGACTCCATGGTTGACTGGCTGCTGTTGCTGATTGCAAACCAGTGATGTGATGAGGATGGCTCCAACGACTCGCCTTTTTATATCACTTCCACTATGGCAGAAACCAGTTGCCAAAACAAGCCGAATAGCAGGGAGGAGACCACATACACTATGTTGTCCTACCAGAATCTACATATGGTTCCACATAGTTTATTGTCATTTGGTTGGCTGTAGTTCCTTTTGTAATAATTACCAGTTGGTTAGTGGTTTTGTTTTATTCTTGACCTCATGTTTGATGTTATCTTACTTAGTCTGTGTTCTGTATGTAATTTGTATAATTTCAAGTGGTGTTCTTTGAAGTGGAAATTTGTTGCGTTTGTAATTCTCTGGTTTTCTATTTCGGCATAACATTTTAAGCAATAAATGTATTGAAATTGAAAGTAAATTGAAAATTGAAGGATGTTTCTGCAATTCATAGATACTGAATTTCCTATGATGTCCATTCGACTTTGAGTTCAATTATCTCAATTTCTGTGACACATATCAAAAATGTGTCAACTGATAAAACATTGATAATGATATGGCAAACATTTTATCCGTTGACAGATTTCAGATTTCTTAGTGGAAGCTCATTCAAACAATAAGCTTTGATCTCAATTGTCTTAATCACTGTAAAAGATATCAGAAACAGGTCAACTGATAGAATATTTATCATAATATCACCAATATCACCAATACAATATTTTACTATATTCACCAATACAATATTTTACTAGTTGATCACTTTTTGATGTCTTTCACAGGAATGGCGATAATTGAGCTCAAAGTTGACAGTTTTGATGGGATTCTATTAAAGGAAATACAATAGTTTAAAATAATGAAAAATTGGTCATATGTATAATAGAAAAAAGTTTGCAATTACTTTTTTGTAGTTTTCGATAATATAACAAAACCAAAAAATCTAATTGGTCGTGACCAAAGGTCCCACCGGGACAACTGCCGTAACCTAAAAATATTTGTATTTTTCGATTTTTTTTTACTTGTTGGTTTCCTGTTTTTATTTTTTTTTTGTTGAGTTTTCTATCCTTCGAAAAAATCGGACAATAGCATTAGAAAAAATTGATAAATCCTGAAAACATGTTCTAGGTTACGGTAGTCGTTGTCTCACCAGCCCCGATTTCTGATCAACGATAATTCCCATTTAGATTTTTTTGAACTTGGTTTACGACAGTTTTTTTTTATTCCTCAAATGCCATTAGTTTCGAAAATCATACATTCCGTAAAACCTAAAATATTAGTGCTCAGTAACTTTTAACGTTGAGCCAATTTTTCTCGGTTCCTGATTGGAAAACGTTGTCAACTGACAAGTTGTTTATCTTAATATCGCAAGCATTTCACTCGTTGAAACATTTTCGATATCTCTCATAGGAGCCGAGATATTAAAGCCCAAAATTGTGAAACCAAAAATAATAATAATATTTTGATATTCTCAGTATAATTAAATTTCGAAACCATATGTCTCGATTCTCGTCATTCCAACAAATTCATTAGTTCCAATTGCGCAACATCTCAAATGAAAAGTGAAAATAGAAGACTAAGGCGTTTGCGCCAAATTGATGATACTGCGCGCAAACAAAAGTTAGTTCATTATCTCCCAAAAAAAAAAGAGATAGAAAATTCTCTCATCAAACGGTTTTTTTCCTTCTCGTCATCACTTTTTGCGTTGCCTTGCCAATGATTTCTTCTTCTGTTCTGGAAACAAGGAACTGATAGTGGTAAATTAGAGAAAAAGCGATGCGGCGAAATAGGGTTGGATAGAGAAAGTTACAATGTTTCTAACTTCTCAATCCAGCCTTTCTCTAACCGATTGATAAGAAGAGTGTGACCAAACGTCAAGGATTTCCTATAAAAGGGCAGCAATGACACAAGGTTACTCGTCGACCGTTCGGTTAACTCTTCTTAGAAGGTTTGTTTCTGTTTCATCTCGAATCACTGTAGAATTTTTTTGCAGATGTCGTACGCGGTTCTAGTCACTAGTGCTGCTTCAATTGTTGCCACTGGCATGCTGCTTATTTCCGTTGGAAATATTGTTTCGGATCTCAACAACCTCCAATTGGAAATTCACGATGGAATGGAGAACTTGAAGGTATTCAGAAGATTTGATATTCTGAAATTTTGCAATTCGCGTAATGTTTTTCTTTCAGATGAAGTCCGATGAGACCTGGTCTCGAATCATGTCCCTTCACGTGCACCCAACTGGAGACACTGCTGCCCCACCAAACTTCAAGACCCTCTTCGGACGTCACAAGCGTGACAACAGCCAATGCCACTGTGGACTTCAATCTCAAGGATGCCCAGACGGACCACCAGGAGCCCGTGGACCACAAGGAGCACCAGGACTCAACGGAGCCCCAGGAGTCGACGGAAAGCCAGGAATCGCCGGAAAGTCTCTCACCTTTGTTCATGCCGCCGAGGCTGACTGCATTCCATGCCCAGGAGGACCAGCTGGACCACCAGGACCAGATGGAGAGCCAGGAGTCAAGGGACCAAACGGAGCACCTGGACCAAACGGACACCCAGGACAGCCAGGAAGCCCAGGACCAGCCGGACCAGCCGGACCAGCCGGAAAGCCAGGACCAGCAGGACCAGCAGGACCACGCGGAGAAGCCGGACCACGCGGAACTCGCTATTCCAAGGGAGTCGACGGAAAGCCAGGAGAGGTTGGACCATGCGGACCAGAAGGCCCAAAGGGTGCACCAGGAGCTCCAGGAAACGACGGAACTCCAGGAGGCCGTGGATTCGCTGGACAGCCAGGAGTTCCAGGAGAAGACGGAGAGGACGGATCCGCCGGACAGCCAGGAGCCGATGGAGCGCCAGGAGACGATGCTGGTTACTGTGCCTGCCCAGGAAGAACCATGTTCGCCTAGAAAGGAAGAACAATGTTCGCCTGAAAACAATAAACATTTTATCATTCATTTTGTTTTCTTCTATTTTTTTGAATGTTCATTCGGCGAAACTAGTTTCGGGGTAGAAGGGACGATTGAGAGAGAAAGACGATAATGGTTTGTGTCAGGTGACCGAACTAAGCGCCAAACTAATTAGTGAGTTTTCACAAAAAGTGTAAGGCAACATTCAAAATGATAAGATAAGGAAGTCGAAATTGCTTTCGAACGAAGTTCCTTGACCAAAAATGTTTTTAAAATAGTCATTAAAAATATATTACCGGTCAATAAGACATCCAAAAACGTATTTTTCAGATTTTGTTCGGTCATTTTGACTAGTTTCAGGGATCTGGAGCTTGGCTGTCAAATTTTCGATCACTTTTAAAACATCAGAGAGTGTGAAACTGGCCATGATCAAGTGTTTACAGAAAATTTTGAAAATTCCTAATTTTTCAGATATTTGCCGTTTTCTGAAAGACACATCTCTTAAGTTAGGCCATTTTTCATTGACTACATGAAAAACAGGTGTCATTCAGGATTAGACAAAAAGCTGAAAATTTAGAAATGTTCAGAAAATTCTGTTAACGCAAATTTTCAATTCAATGTCTGTTTTACATGCTTCTAAGTTTTCAAACTGGTCGGACAACCGAGCTTCGGACTCCTGAAAAGGGACAAAATACCTATTTCCTCAATGTGAACCCCATGGGATTTTATTTTTCAATGATTAGTTTTCAAAAAAATGATTTTTGTTCAAAAATTCAGAAATTTACCAATTCGAAAAGTAAGAATTCATAAGGTAAAAAACAATTCGGAAGGTTTAAATTCACTGTTCTGGAGAATTCGAAATTTTCATTCTGTAATTCAAAACTCCGAAGTTTCGAATTTATAAAATTCTGAGATTCGGGGATCTCAAAATTCAAAATTCGGAAATTCTGAAAGTTCGAAAATATTCTAAACTCCTGAAAATCTGAAATTCCGAGATTGAAAAATTAGGAAATTTGGAGATTGAGAAATCGTCGAGTTCTAAAATCACAGTCTCAAAAATTCTGAAATTTTGAATTACTGTTTTTTCTAGAGAAAACTTCTTAGAGAAAATACGGTAGACGATAATCAACTGAAAAATACGTTGTTCAATATCTTATTGACCGGTAGTGTATTATCCGTTCCAGAAAAAAATTTCAGAGCGATCATCTATTTCTGGCACCCCATTCATCAATGAAAACAAGAGAAGACCCAAAAACATTTTCAGCGACTAAACTACACTCATGCATTAAACATTTTCAATGGACGAATTCGTTTCCTTTTGTCTAGAAAAATATTTACAACATTTGAATTAACCAAATAAACACGGAAAATGTGGTACAAAACATTTACAGGCGAAACTGATAGGACGAATGTTGATAAGAAATGAGTTTTTGTGTCCATGCATAGAAGTATAGCATATTTTTCGTTGTCCAGAAATTAAGCCGGAGATTTTTTGGGGGAATGTTTTTGGATTAGGATTGCTACACATATGCCCTCTCTTTTTTCTCACATTTTTATTATAATAATTCCTCTTTCTCTGCCATCCAGCAATGTTTGCCTCTTTTTTTTGCCTTGTTACTCTTTCTCTCTTTCTCTCTTTTTCCCCATTTTTACCTCCTCTCTTTTTCCCCGTTGCGCTTATTTACTCAAACTGTTCTCTTGATTATTGGTCTTCTATTTGTATGATGTCAAGCCTGAAAATCCAAGTTTTATGGGAATTACTCGAGTGAAGATGCGATGGATGGGTACGATATTAATATGTTTGTATCTTGGTTCTTCGTGGGTTCAATCAAATTTGGAATTTGGATTGACAAATGCATTTTTGGTGAGTTGAAATTTTGGAATTTCGCAACATTACTACCCATTTCAGCCTCAAACAACATTTCTACTGGGTCCAATGGAGGTCCCGTGCAATGAGAGTCTGTGTACAGGTCCATTAGCTGAAATATATTGTCATGGAGAAATTCTTCAAAATTCTTGGCAATTTGGACTGCAAAAAACGTGTCCAGGAGACAAACTGAGGGTTCCTGCCAATGAAGTTTTAGAGAAATTCAAAAAGTGAGTTTCTCGAATTGTTAGAAAATTATTTTATGAAAAAAGATTTAGATTATCATACCCAATGAGTGTGGACAAATTTCGAAATTTTTGTGAAGAAAGTTTCGAGCAAGTGAATTATTTGGAAGTTGTGAATCTCACGGATTGGAGGATAGATCCGGATTTTTTGAATGAGATAACAGATGAAAAACAGAGGTGAGCCAGTTTTCTACTTAATTTTCGATGTGTCGTAAATGCTCTACACCATAAGCTTGCGTTTTGAACTCGATTATCTCGTTTCCCATAAGACGTATGAAGAAAATACCAAGTAATGAAATATTTGAATAAATATCATCAACATTTTATCAGTTGGCAGTTTTCTGATATCTTTCACCGGAAGTGAGACGATTGACTTGAAAACTGTAAGAGGGTATTTTGTCTTATGGTGATGATTATTAAGTTTATCATCTTATATTTGATTTTCAAAAGCAATTATCACGGTTTTTATAAGAGATATGAAAAATACGTATTTTAGTGAATTATTCGCCATATTGTTACCAACATTTTATCAGTTGACAAATTTTTCATATCTTTCATAGAAATTGAGATAATTGAGCTTGAAATCTAAGTATAGAGTAGTCTTCTATTTTAGTGTGTGAGGTATATTATGCCATTTACCAAATATTTCATTTGAGCAGAATTTCAACAAAATTATTCAGTTTATGTTCCTCGCTTGAAAAAAGACCCACAAAAAATTTCTAGAAAACTTGCCAGTGAGTTAAATGAACGATGGAAACGTCTCGCCCGCCAATTCACTCCCGACGTGCTAACCCATCCTGACATGTATCCCCTCCTTCCAGTCCAAAACCCATTCATCGTTCCCGGCGGTCGATTCGATGTCTATTTTTATTGGGATACATACTGGATTATCAAAGGATTATTAGTATCAAAAATGTATGAAACGACAAAAGGAATTATTGAAAATTTCTCGAAACTGGTCACCACACTCGGGTACATTCCCAACTCCGGCAATATTCAGTGAGTGTTTTTTCTAGCCTTTTTTCTCCAGCTGATTTTGAATGAATCTAGGAATAAATTACAGATTAACACGACGATCTCAACCTCCACTATTCCCACATATGGTATGGGAATACACCAAAGCAACGGGAACTTATGACAAGAAATGGTTGGATAGTATGAAGATGGAAATGGAATTTTGGGAGAAAAACAGAACTATTGAAGTGGATGGTCACACTTTGTTTGCATATAAGGTATTCGGAGTGATTCTGAAACAACTAATTTTATGAAAATTTTAGACTCTTTCAAATTGTCCTAGACCAGAGAATTTTCGTGGTGACTACTCGATTGGTATGAATACAACGATGCCGTCTGAAGTATGGAGAGGAATCTCTTCTGCTTGCGAAAGTGGATGGGATTTCAGCTCTCGATGGATGCAGGGAGATACAACTGGTATGAAATGAAATCAATAACTTTAAAAAATGTGTTTTCAGCCGCGTTGTCAAACATACACACTGATCAAATAGTTCCTGTTGACTTGAATGTCCTGATGGCAAACAATTATAGATACATGACATTGTATGCGGAACATTTTCTGAAAATTGAGTAAGGTTTTGAAAATCATTCCCAAGAAATTTGATTGAATTTCAGAGAAGCGGCTTCCTATAGACGGAAATTGGAGAAAATAAGTTCAGCCATCCAACAGGTTCTTTGGGATGACAAACTAGGAGCATGGCTAGATTACGATGTTTCCTTGAAGAAGAAAAAGTGAGTTTCAAGTTTTTCTTCACCGATTATAAGAATTTCAATTTAGTTCAAATTTCTACCCATCCAATGTCTATCCACTGATGATTCCTGGCTTCGAAAAATACGCCGATAAGGTGGAAAACTATATGAAAAAGTCTGGAGCGTTGAAGTTTGCTGGTGGAATCCCCTCTTCTCTGCCTTCGGAGTCGTTGAATCAGCAATGGGATTTTCCGAATGTCTGGGCACCAAATCAGCATTTTGTCATTCAAAGTTTTCTGGCAACAAGTAATAGCTTTTTGCAACAGGTAATTTTGAGAATAAGTCTGGAATGTATCGGCTTTGAATTTACTTAAAGGGTTTTTTTTTGTTTACTGACTGCATGAGATATCTTTGCAGAATTTTCTCCAATATAATGGAAGCCCATTTTTTACTTTTATTTTGAGCTCAATTATCTCGGTTCCTTTTAAAGATATCAAGAAAATTTCAACTGATAAATTAATAATCATATTTTGACTAATGTTTTATCAATTGACAGTTTTCAGACAGCTCTTATAGGAACCGAGATAATTGAGCTCGAAGTGCACGTTTAACGTGAGCTTTAATCAGAAAAAGTGCTATATTTTCTTTAGAGACCTGCGTCTTGTGAAAAAGAAAGTTCAATTTTCTTCATTCTTTTTCAGGAAGCTGCGAAACAAGCTCAAGCTTTCATAGAAACTGTTTACAATGGTATGTATAACCCTTCTGGAGGCTTGACCGGTGGTGTCTGGGAGAAGTATGATGCACGAAGCACTGGTGGAGCTCCAGGCACTGGTGGAGAGTACATTGTGAGTAAAAGAGACAGAATTCGGGAGCACCTAAACTGATTGCAGGTCCAAGAAGGATTTGGTTGGACTAACGGCGCAGTGCTAGACTTGATTTGGACATTCAGAAATAATCACAACAGATTGGAGAAGTCTAGTGAACTCGAGCTGGAAACATCTCAACAGTCTGCTCTAGTTTATGCTGCTGCTGGATTTTGTGCAATGGTTGCAGTTGTCATGGTTTTTAAAGGGGTCATCAAATACAAGAATCGTCAAGCTTCAGAAGACGCAGAGGCAGGAGCCTTACTTCTTGGAGAGAACGATGAAGATGACGATTAATTGTGTGTCCCTTTTGAGTATCTGTTCTGGGTTTCTTGTTCATCTCATTTCTTTGAAAATTGGGTTCAGTTGAATATTTATTAAATGATTTTTTTCAAAATAAAATTATTAAAAAGAAATTTGTTATAGGTTATTAAAAATTGGATGCCACAATCACTGTATTTTCTCAATAGTAATTCCGTCTTGCTGAAATTTAACTGCCACATTCCCCAAAATGAGTCGAACGTTGTGAAAAAGAAGAGGAAGATTTAAGTCTTGAGAAGTTATTTGTCCATGTTTGAAGTTTTCAGAAAGATTGAAAACCTGAGAAAAAATTGGTTGTGGATTGCGAATAAATCTGGGATCCACTCACTAAGAGAATGAACAAAAGAACCATTTGGGAAGTAAGATCCACGTTATTGTTAAGCTGATCAATGCTGAAGGATGATACGTTTCCAAGGGCGTTGATGATGGTATATGGATGTTCCGCATTACCGAAAATCCGAAAATCACGTATTCTTTCCCATTGTGGTAAATTGGTAAATTCTTCTTCTTCTTCCACAGGAAATTGATCACAACTGATTATGAGAGACGTGATAGTGTTCACATCAATCAATCTCAACAAACGAGCAATTTTATTTCCACCGTTTTCTCCGAGTTCTAGAGTTTCGACGGAAAAACCACCCCCTCCGTTTTGGGTGATCTCGTCGAAAAAAGTTTCCAAGATGTGCAAGAGTTTATAAAAAAGATCCTCAGAATATTCCCATTGTAGCTTCAGATTTTTGATCCGTGTATTGGGGTTTTTCAGAATAATACCAAGGTCTTTCTTTGCGAATTCCACGTAATCCTTGTCCACTACTTTTGGTTTTTGGTAAACTAGTATCTGACATTTATATTCATCATCATTGCTGTACTCTATCATAATTCCATCCAACGTGAGAGTGATATAGTCCTCGCAGAAATCAAAGTCCACATCGACAGTGGTTTGGTTATTATCCACCGCTTCTCGGAGCGTGCGATTCACTTTTCGAAGAATCGATCTGAAAAGTTCTCAATGTGATATAATTTTTTTCAGCTTTTCTAACCTCTCTATTATATTAAGATTGCTCAAAATTTCTCTCAGCGCGTTGATTGGCATTGTATCTAAATTGGGTGGAGGAAAATCGCGATTCATTGTTAATAGTTCATAGAATAAGAAAAAAAACGACGACGAAAATATTCGATAGAGCAACTCAAAGTCACGAGGTTCTTCACCATGGCAGCAAGAGTAGTTACCATAGCAACGCAACTCGGCGGAGCGCATTTGCTCTTTTAGCTATTTCTGCATATAGTCATATTTTCTTACTACGGCATGTTATTGGTGAGGAATGTTATTAAATAGTGAACAATTGAAAAATAAAAGAATGAATTTGGAATACAATGATACCAAATACGCCAGACAAAGACTAACATGAAAAGTACCAGAAGAGTCTGCTCATTTTTTCTTAGATATTGCTGGCAAAACATGTCCCTTCCCTAAACTAACACAAAATTTATATTATAAAGTGTCAACAATCAAGTTGAACAGAATGCCAAAACTTTTTCTGATTTTTTCAAAAAAAAAGTGAGTCAAGTCCATTCAAAAAATCCTAACTTTGTACAGATCAAAGATAAAGTTATAAACTAAACTGCAGCTTGTAGAACGAGTTTGCGGCTACAAAACATTTAAATACACATCATGTCTATCTTTGCAATAAAACATACTAGAATAGAAAATGTGTGAATGGACTGATTGAGTGAAATCAAAAAATGCCGATTTTTGAAAAAAAAACGTATTTTGGAGACCATGTCTATTCGATTTCTTCCATGTCATAATGTACAACAATAGTCTCAAATACATAGCTCACATTTCATTTGAGAGAGATTTTTCAAAAAATAATATGATCACTTTTAACATAAGAAATTTTTTTCGAATATTTTGACTTTTTCATCGCGATTTGATCATATTTCGTCAGAAAGAAACTGAACCAACCTAAGCTTTTGTTATCAGAGCCTTTCTGTTGTTTCCAGAAAAAATCGTTCAAAAAATACCATGCATAGGTAAATGGAATTGAGTTTTAAAAAATTAGATTTTCAAAAATCTCTCTTAAATGAAAGGTGAGCTATATATTTGAGACTACAGTTGTGCATTATGACATGGAAGAAATCGAATAGACATGGTCTCCCAAATACGTTTTTTTTTCAAAAATCGACATGTTTTGATTTCGCTCAATCAGTATATTCACACATTTTCTATTCTAGTATGTTTTATTGCTTATATGGTGGCTTAGAAAACCAAACTTGCAAAACTAGGCCACCATTTCAAAATGACCTAGAAAACACATCAGGGTCATGTTAGGCCATTCCCAGGTCACTTTAACATGATATGAGGAAACTTGCAAAAATTACGTCATCATCTCAAAACGGCCTAGAGAACATGCCAACGACATTTTAGGCTACTTCTAGGTCATTTTTATGTGGTGGCCTGCAAAACCAAAATTGCAAATGCTACCATGCCAAATTGACCTAGAAAACACATCAAGGTCATGTTAGGAAATTTCTAGGTCATTTTGAAGTGGTGGCCTAGAAAATCAAACTTTAGGCCATGCCATCTCGGTAATATTTTTAGGATCCACTATCTCGCCCTAGCCGCCGTCCATCCGCAATTCTAGTCAAGCAGAAGACGTCGAGAGAAGGTGCATACAAGTACGAAGGATCGATTGCTGAAGAAAGATCTCGAAACAGAAGAGTGTCTACATGAAATGGGTAAATGACAATTTTAATTGAATTATTTGTCATGAGAGCGTATTTCCTCAATTTCCAGCCGACATTGTCGAATGAGAAGCGTAGCAAGCACAAGGCGAACAAGACCAAGAAGGATCGGCCTTATTGAATAAAAACTTTTTTTTTTTGAATTTTTTAAGAATTGGTTTTTTTGAAACTTTGAATTTCTCAAATCTGAAGGATCTCCGTCAGAAGATATGAGCAATTTTTTTCTTCGTTTTCAAATCTTTGAAACTAAAATAATTAATTTTTCGAACCAAAAAGTACTGATTAGCCAGACAATAATTTGTCTGTTGATCCCTTTGGGGGAAAAAGCCAACAAAAAACCCAATTGTCCTCCATCTGACCAATGATCAAGCAGTACACCGTTCTAGTGAAAAAGACGTCCAGCAAACCGTAGCCCGCATGACCGTCGATACCAATCTAGATCAGTGCCCACCTGGTAAAGCAGTACACCGTTCTAGTGATAAAGACGTCCAGCAAACCGTATCCCGCATGACCGTCGATACCAATCTAGATCAGTGCCCACCTGGTCAAGCAGTACACCGTTCTAGTGATAAAGACGTCCAGCGAACCGTAGCCCGCATGACCGTCGATACCAATCTAGATCAGTGCCCACCTGGTCAAGCAGTACACCGTTCTAGTGATAAAGACGTCCAGCAAACCGTAGCCCGCATGACCGTCGATACCAATCTAGATCAGTGCCCACCTGGTCAAGCAGTACACCGTTCTAGTGATAAAGACGTCCAGCGAACCGTAGCCCGCATGACCGTCGATACCAATCTAGATCAGTGCCCACCTGGTCAAGCAGTACACCGTTCTAGTGATAAAGACGTCCAGCAAACCGTAGCCCGCATGACCGTCGATACCAATCCAGATCAGTGCCCACCTGGTCGAGCAGTACACCGTTCTAGTGATAAAGACGTCCAGCGAACCGTAGCCCGCATGACCGTCGATACCAAACTAGATCAGTGCCCACCTGGTAAAGCAGTACACCGTTCTAGTGATAAAGACGTCCAGCAAACCGTAGCCCGCATGACCGTCGATACCAATCTAGATCAGTGCCCACTTGGCCAACTTCCCAAACTGGGCCCTTATATATGCGGAGGACTGGATAACCCCGCTCTTTGGGAAACTCCGCCCCTTTTTTGGTGAATTACGTCATAAACTGTTGACAGATGTCAATCAAAAGTGGTATGTTGGTTCGCACTCCATTGTTCTCATACTAAATATTGCTCCTGGCAAGCAGTGAATTATCGGTTAATTCTTTTATTTTTGTGATGGGATCAAAAATGGATGAAGAGATGAAGAGGTTTCCCAGTAGGGACACAATTCGAATTTTTTGGATTATGATACTCTAGAAAATGCTATATCGAAAAACGCGCAACCAAAAATCGTTAAGCTCAAGCAATTTCTGATAATTTTGCACACCTATCTTGGAAAACTGATAAAGGTCCTCGAAATTCTATCAGTGGGGGAAAGTGAGTAAACCTTCGTCTGCATAATTGTTAACCGGGCTTTCGCGGGCCCTGTCATAGTTTTTTTCAGAATTAATATTTTAGACTGAATAATGAAAACATGATATAATAGAACTCGACAAGTATTACAAAATTATACAACTTGGGAAACTGTAGTTTCTCTATGAACAAAGTTACAGAAGAAAAAAAACCGAAAAAACAGCTATTTTATGGCTTGTAACTTTGTTCACAGACACGGTACCGTTTTTCGGCACGAGGCGAACAAGACGAAGACAGGAAAAAAGAATACGATGAGAAAAGGAGCCAAGAAGGGTCGGCCAACTCATTGAATAATTTTTTTTCTTGGCTTAAAATAATATATAATGTTATGATTGAGAAAGGCAATCCGAATTCACTCGTATTTCTCCATAGTTATGCGGTTTTGCTTAAATGTAACGGATACATTTCCCAATATTAGGTGAGCGTTGATGAAAGGAGCAGGAATATCTAAGTTCCTAGTAGTTATTTGTCCATGTTCGAAGTTATCTGATCGATTGAGAACCTGAAAAAAATTGGTTGTGGAATGCTAATTATTCTGAGATCTACACACTGTCAAAATGAATATAAATATTCTTTCGAAAGTAACTTCCATGTTATCGTTATCCTGATCAATGTGGAAAAATGATACATTTCTAAGGGCGTTGAGGATGTGATTTGGGGGTTCCACATCACCGATGAGTCGAAAATCCCGTACTCTTTGCCATTGTGGTAAATCGAGAAATTGTTCTTCGTCTCGCAGATGGGCGCCATCACAATTGATTCTGAGAGATGTGATAGTGTTCACATCAATCATTGTCAACACTTGACCAATGTTATCTCCATCGTTATCTTCGATATGTAAGTTTTCGACGCAAAAGCCACTTCCACCGTTTTGGGTGAGCTCGTCGAAGAAAGTTCTCAAGACTCGCACGAGTATATCAAAAAGTTCTTCCGAAAATTCCCAATTTAGCTTCAGGTTTTTGATCCGTGTGTTGGGGTTTCTCAAAAAAACACCAAGGTCATTCGTTGCGGTTTCGACGTAGTCACTGTCTAATATTTTTGATTTCCGGCCAACTTGTATCTCACATTTATCCTCATCTTCAACACTGTACTCTATTCCGATTCCATCCAAGTTGAGAGAGATAGAGTCATCCCAGAAATCGAGTGCCACATTGACCGTAGTATGGTTATTATCCACCGCTTCTCGGAGCGTGCGGTTTACTTTTCGAAGAACCGATCTGAAATTTTTTATGATTTCTATTTTTTTCAATTTCTCAAACCTCTCTTTTATATTCAGATTGTTCAGAATTTCCTTAAACGCGTTGTTCGGTATCGTATCCAAATTGGGTGGAGAAAAATCACGATTCATTTTGAGAAAATGTCAAAAATGAAAAGCGGGAAAGGACGAATATATTTGATAGAGCAACTCAAAGTCACGTGATTAGTCACCATAGCAACGCAATTCGGCGGAGCACATTTGCTATCTCGGCTATTTCTTCATATATACATATTTTTCTTACTAAATACAACATGTTATTGGTGAAAAATTATGATTCAAGTGAAATATTTCAAAAATGAAAAATATTTTTTTTTAATGATACCATGTTCACCAGGCAGAGACAAAAAGGAAATTTTTGAAAATTGTTGAGCAAGGGTGTCGGGGAGAATCATGATGTACGGAGCAAAAGTGGAGCTTCAGATACCGGCGGAGACTAAAATGCGAGTAAAACAAACATTGTTAAGCATCGGCTTTCAAATTATTGTAGGTTTAAGAAGGATTCGGATGGACTAACGAAGCAATTCCTGATTTGATTTGGATATTCAGAAATAATAACAACATATTGAAGGAATCTAGTGATCTACTGCTGGAAAAATCTCAACAGTCTGCTCTAGTTTATGCAGACTTCGTGCAATGGTTGCAGTTGTCATGGTTCTCAAAGGTCTCATCAAGTACAAAAGTCGTCAAGCTTCGGAAGACGCAGAGGCAGGAGCCTTACTTCTTGGAGAGAACGACGAGGATGAAGATTAATTGGGGGTCCCTTTTGAGTATCTGTTCTGGGTTTTTTTTCATCTGATTTCTCCGAAAAGTAGTTCGAGTTGAATATTTATTAAGTGAATTTTTTGAAAATAAAATGATTAAGAAGAAATTTGGTATAGTGAACAAAAACGGCATGCCATATTCATTCGATTTTCTCCATAGTTATGCCGTTTTGCTGGAATTTAACTGACACATTTCCCAATATAAGGTGAGCGTTGATCAAAGAAACATGGAGACCTGAGTTGTGAGAAGTTATTTTTCCATATTCGAAGTTTTCCGATGGATTGAGAACCTGAAAAAGTTGGTTGCAGAATGATAACAGCTATGTAATCCACTCACTGTGAAAACAAACTGACAAATAGTTTCTAAAGTAATTTCCATGTTATTCTCATGTTGATTAATGTGGAAGAAGGGTATATTTCCAAGGGCGTTGAGGATGTTATCTAAATTACCTGCATCACCAGTGAGTTGGAAATCCCGTAATTTTCTCCATTGTGGTAAATTGATAAATCGTTCTTCATCATACAGAGCTGAATCATCACAACTGATTTGGAGAGACCTTATAGTATTCACATCAATCAATCTCAACACTTGAGCGATGTTCTCTCCATTGTCGTCTACGAGATCCAGAGTTTCGACACATAGGCCACCCCAACCGTTTTGGGTGCGCTCTTCGAAAAAAGCTGTCAAGATTCGCAAGAGTCCTTCAAAAAAATTCTCCAGAAATTGCCATCGTAGCTTCAGATTATTGATCCTTGTGTTGGGATTTTTTAAATGAATACCAAGGTCTGTCTTTGCGGTTTCCACGAAATCACTGTTCACTATTTTTGATTTCTGATCAAATAGCATTTTACATTTATCTTCATCATTGCTGTAGTAATCTATGCTAATGCCATCCAATGTGAGAGTGATCATGTGAGAGATGCAGAAATCGAATTCCACATCGACCGTAGTATAGTTGTTATCCACCGCTTCTCGGAGCGTGCGGTTTACTTTTCGAAGAACCGATCTGAAATTTTTCGTTGCTATGTACATTTTTTCAGTTTTACAAACCTTTCTTTTATATTCAGATAGCTCAGAATTTCCTTCAACGCATTGTTCGGTATCGTATCCAAATTGGGTGGAGGAAAATCACGATTCATTTCGACAAAAGTTTCACAAAATGAAAATTGAAAAAAAAAAGGAAAATCTTCAATAGAGCAACTCAAAGTCACGAGGTTAGTCACCATAGCAACGCAAGTCGGCGGAGCGCATTTGTTCTCTCCGCTATTTTTGCATATGAACAGAGTTATTGAAAAAGTCGAAGCAAGGAGAAATGAATAAAGAGAGAAAATTGGTTAAATTTGGAATAAAATGATACCACATTCACCAGGCAGACAACAAAATGAAAATTCTGAAAATTTTTGAGCAAGGGTGTCGGTGAGAATCATGATGTACGGAGAAAAAGTGGAGCTCCAGGTACTGACGGAGATTATGTTGTGAGTAAAAGGATCACGTTCTGGGACACATAAAAATCAATGGTTGATTGAAGAAAGATTCAGATGGACTGACGGCGCAGCGCTTGGTTTTGATTTGGACATTCAGCAAAAATTGCAACAGATTGGAGAAGTCGAGTGAACTAGAGCTGGAAACATTTCAACAATCCGCTCTAGTTTATGCTCGCGACGGATACTGCACGATAGTTGCCTATATCATGGTTCTTAAAGGTCTCATCAAATACAAAAATCGTCAAATTTTGGAAGACGCAGAGGCAGGAGCCTTACTTCTTGGAGAAAACGACGAAGATGACAATTAACTGTGAAACGAATGTCCCTTTTGAGTATTTTGTATGGGTTATTTATTTTTCTGATTGCTTTCTATAGTAGATTCAGTCGAAAATTTATTGAGAATTTCTTGTTAGAACAAAATAAAGAAACTAAAATATCGGTGATAGTAATATTCACAAAAGTTTCTCCATAGTTATGATGTTTCGCTGAAGTTTAATTGATACATTCCCCAATACACGGCGAATGTTGACCATATGAAAAGGAACATCTAACAATCGTAAGCTCCTACAAGTTATTTGTCCATATTGGAAGTTTTCCGATGGATTGAGAACCTGAAAATTTTGGTTGCGGTTTGAATAATTCTGTTATCCGCTCACTTTGAAAACGAACAAATAAATGGGTTCGAGAGTGACGTCCAAGTCAACGCAGTCATGTTCAATGAGAGTAAAGTCCAAATCAACGCAGTCATGTTCAATATTAAAGGAGGCCACATTTCCAAGAACGTTGAGAATTTTATGGGGAAAGTACGAACCGACGAGTTGAAAATCCCGCACTCTTTCCCATTGTGGTAAATTGACAAATTGTTCTCCATCATACAAATGGACATGAGTATCGATTCGGAGAGAGTTAATAGTGTTCACATCAATCAATCTCATCAATCGAGCAATTTGTGCTCCGTTGTATGAATCGAGATCTAGAGTTTCGACACGAAAACCACCCAATCCGTTTTGGATGAGCTCGTCGAAAATAGTTTCCAAGATTTGGCAGAGTCCTTCATAAAGATGATTATCATATTCCCACTGTAGTTTCAGATTTGTGATCCGAGTGTTGGGATTTTTGAAATAAATGCCAAGGTCTTTCTTTAACGTTTCCAGGAAGCCACTTTTTAAATATTTTGGTGTCTGGCCAGCACGAATTACACATTCATTCGCGCCTCCGCTGTATAATACTTCGATGTCATCCAAATTTAGAGTGATGATGTGAGAGTGTAAGAAATCAAATTTCAGACTAACAGTAGTACAATTTTTATCCACCGCTTTTCGGAGCGCGCGGTTCACTTTCCGGAGAACCGATCTGAAATATTTCATTGGTATGTGAATTTTTTTTTGGTTTTCAAACCTTTCTTTAAGATTGAGGTAGTTCAAAACGTCCTTCAACGGAATTGTATCCAAATTGGGTGGAGAATAATCGCGGTTCATTTTGACTGAAATCTCACAGAATAATAAAGCGAAAAAAGACAAATGTATTCGATAGAACAGCTTAAAGTCACGAGGTTAGTCACCATAGCAACTCGGCGGAGCGCATTTGCTCTCACCGCTATAGAAGGGGGAAAGTGGAATCAAATAGAGTCAGAGGGGTAACTGACGAAAGTAAAGACAGCTAAAAAGACAACAAGCAAAGGTAATTTAGAATGTTCTTATATACTGTGTCTTCTTAGGCAGTATTCCGGTCCATTTGCGGTAAGCAACTTCCTCGGGCGAAGATCACTGATCGCGAAAATATGAACATAATTTTACTTACTACAACATGTTATTGGTGAAAAAATGAATAAAGTTGGAAAAATGATACCAGGACAAAAAAACAACATGATATTCTTAAAAATTGAGAAAGATTTTCAGAATTTGGAAGCAATAAATAACATGATGAGATAATTCGTTGTAGATGACAGTGGAGATGAGGTAGAGGAGGATACTGAAAACTTGATTTTTTCATTGCCCTAAAAATTCAATTTATTAAATTTTTCTGCAAAGGCTTCTATTTTTTTGTAATAAAAGGCCCTTATATTAGTCATTTTTCTCCCGAAAGTTTTTCGTCAAAAACATTCATGAAATTTTAGTTTCAAATGTATAAAAACCAACTATTTTTCCCGAAATTGAGCAAGTTTTCGAGCAGAAACAATAGTTTTAACGTATTTTTCAAATTTCAGGATTTTTTTAACAGTGAACTTACTTTTCAATTTCAATTTCCGTAAAACGTTTTATAATAAAAAGGTCGTCACACTATCAAGTTTGAGCCCACTTATCTCTATTCCTATGCAAAATATACAAAATGTGTCAACTGATAAAATCTTTATAATGATATTCTAAACAATTTATCAGTTAATAACATTTTTATATCATCGAGAGGAAACGAGATAAATTGGTTCGAAGTAAGAAATAAGGGTGTCTTTATTACAGGTTTTATTTTTTTTATATTTATCGTCATATTTCAAAAACTGTCACACTAGTTCAATCAGTGGATACACTCACCAAGAGACTGATAGTCATGAACTTCATATTTCATCATTGGCAACTTGTCTCCCACGATTCTGATTGCCAATTTCATGTTTTCTCGCCAGCAGAGTCCTCCAGTAGGTTGATTAATATCTTCGAGGTATCCAGAAGACGTCGCTGGAATGAGAATAATTTATAGAAAAAATTGACTGAAATCCGAAACTCACAAATAATGTAGTAGGTTTCTCCTATTTGAAAATCCATACCATTAGGAATTGGGTTATATTTTCGAAAAATCATTTTGATCGCAGTCTGAAATTTTTGAGTTCTCTTTTTCAATTAAATTTCAAACCAACTGTTTCACTCTCATTAGCGCAGACTCCCATTAATTTTGTATAGTACGTGTTGTGTGTGCATTGATCGAAATCTTGTTTTCCAACCTGGAACCTCAAACTTTGGTTTAAAATTTTGATAATTTTCTGGCATACCCAGTAAAGTTTCGCATACTCGTAGTGCATTCCTCGATGAAATGATTTTGGGCAGATGATAGTGAGCTGGTCTCCAATACGAACGTTCATTGGAGAATGTTTCAAATGGTGAGGGAAACTGAAAAAAACATTTATTACAAAAACAAATTTTGAAAATTTCAACTCACAATCTGGAATTCCAAATCACATCGTGAAATTCTCTGCAATATCCGTGTAACGTGAATGCCAGAATTCCCAGAAGAACATACATCGGCCTTGGTTTCATATTACCTGGAAACAGTGCACTTTGAATAATTCAAAATCTGAGAAAATAGATATTTCAAAAGCCACATCACAAGTGAAATCTAAACGAATCTGACACATGTTTCACAAAAATATATACTTTGTTTAATAATTTTTAATTTCAAACAAAAAAAATAAGAATTATTTCTGATTTTTTTGCCGCGTAAAATGTTTTGTTAATATGTCACGAGGATGAAGAGATTTGCATGAAATAATCCCTGGATTTTCAATCTATTCGCGGCTACAATATTCAGAACAACTGATATTCAACGAAGAAAACGTCTTCGAACAGGGAGATTTAAGACACATTCTCTGACAGAACCGAAAATAGTGCTGTACAGAAAAATTCAAACTTGTTTTTTCTGGCAGATTTTTTATATATTGCATGTTTATGGACTTCTAAGGTATCTGAAATATATTTTGTCGCGAATTGTCCCACACCTGCAAAAATATGGTTGTGGGGTGTCTAAAAAAATATTTTCAAAAATGAAATAATGATTAGATCTTGATGTAAAACGTATGTAGGCACTATTTTGAACATTTTTTGTATTGACACTATATTTATATTCTTCCAATTTCCCTGGAAAAATTTTAATTTTTTGCAAAAAATCTATTTTTTGGAAAAAAATGACCGTCCTGAAAAAAATTTCCATTATTTTATAAAATTAAACATGAAATTTAAATTCCACATTGAAAAATACATTAGAAACTGTTTTGAAATAGAAGATAAGCCTGGGCCCACTATGAGTTTTAGGCCAAAATGTGCCCAAAAACGAGGTTTCACCATGTGGGGGAGTACAGAGCAACAAAAATTCGACCAAAATCGACCCTCTCCGATTTTGTTCAAATTTTCACCAGATGTAGTATTTTCGATGGGTATCAATCTGACAAAGTTTCAGAATTCGTGCTCATCGTCTTCGTGCATTTCTGGAGCTCGTATTTTTTCATTGAAAATGAACTTGGAAGCAATTTTTGTCGTTTTTTTGGTGCTTCTGAAAATGCACGAAGACGATAAGCACGGAATCTGAAACTTTGCCAGAATACTACTTATGACAAATAATGCATCTAGTGAAAATTTGAACAAAATCGCCTAGAACTCATAGTGGACCGAGGCTTATCTTCTATTTCAAAACAGTTTCTAATGTATTTTTCAATGTGGAATCTAAATTTCATGTTTAATTTTATAAAATAATGGAAATTTTTTTCAGGACGGTCATTTTTTGGTCCCAAAAATAGATTTTTTGCAAGAAATTGAAAATTTTCCAGGGAAATTGGAAGAATATAAATATAGTCTCAATACAAAAAATGTTCAAAATAGTGCTTACAAACGTTTTACATTAAGATCTAATCATTATTTCACTTTTGAAAAAATAATTTTTTTAGACACCCCATGACCATATTTTTGTAGGTGTTGGACAAGTCGGGACAAACTGTATCTCACATACCTTAGAAGTCTTTAAACATACAATACATGAAAGATCAGCTAGAAAAAAACAAGTTTGAATTTTTCTGTACAATGGATAATAGGCCTGAAGTTGAGTTCTACAGAGAACGCGTCTTAAGTCCTAGAAATTTTGAAAAAAATCAATTATGGAAATTCTAGGGGATTTACTTCAAAAACAGATGTTATTTTTTTGATATAACAAGAAATCTGTGATAGAAAGACACTCTAACTGTCACATTTGAGTTATTTTCAGTACTTTATGTGGATAAAGAGATCGAAGCGACAAAAGTTGACAATTAGGGATCTTCACTTGGAGATATTACGGTAGTTCGACTTTGATCAACTACTTGTTCTACTTGGAAGCGTGAAAGTTTATACAGGCTCGTGAGACAACAATTAGGAATTACGCAGGATGAGCTAAACTTCCAGAAAAGTTAAAAAAAAAGGAAATGGAATCAGAAAGGGAGAGGAATAGGGAAAGGTCATAATTTGTGGAGAAAAAAGGAGGAGAATGGGCAGCCTCCACGACTAGGGAGCATGGTGGGGGAAATTAGTCATCTTGCTCTCTCACTTTTTCGTACTATTTCTTTTCCCAGTGACTGTCTCTTCCTTCATTCGGCTATCGATAGAATATCCAGTCATCAATGAGGAGCCTTTTTTTTTGGACAAACATTGAGAACCATCCACAGGGTGATACTGAATACTGGTGCTCATTCAAACGTCATAACTAATTCAAAAAACTCCACAAACTACTGGAATTTCAGCAGTAGTTTATTGAACCGTATTAGAAATAAAATATAACTATAGCCTTCTGATTCTTCCGTCTCTAATAACATCTAGATTTTTTTTTGAAAAATTAAGGTACCATGAAGAAATTCGCGATCCCATTTAAAAAGGTTAGGGTCCCGTGAAAAAGTTAGCAGTCAAATGCGGCGGTTTTATCTCGGAATTTGGGAAATTTTCCACCAAAAATGAAATTTTGGGTAGCTTTCATTTTTTCAAATTACTCGAATTTTCTCAATGGGGCGGTAATTGTTTCATGGGACTATTGAAGTCATGAAAGCTGAAAAAGGAACAATTTTAAGCGAAATATTCCAGGACAAATCGAAAACAGACCAGAGAAGTATTTAGAACAAATTCGGTGTTACCCCATCAGATTTTTTGTTTCGAATGTTGGAAATTTTGATTAACTATAACTAATAAACTCTTGTTGTGAACGACCCTTACACGCTAGAGGTGATAATGTGAATATGCTGTTGTAGATAACATTTATTGAATTGGTTGAAGGGTATATGCCACTAACACAATACAAATACAAAGGGGTAGGAAAGTTAAAAATCAGTCATTTAATGATAATAGAACGGAAAATTTCAGGTTTCTATGATTAGTTGCAAAGGACTCAGTGGACTGGTTGTTTTACATATTTATACAACTCTTCTAGATGTTTCCGAAATTATAAAAATATTTGTCGTAGTACTGTTTTTTTTTGAAAATAGCCATTAAAGCTCGATGATAAGGAAGTACAAAATAAATGGTAAGAAGTGGATCAAAAATTGTATAGATAAATCCGAATGGGCTGACCGCAAATTCCGAAATCAAACTTTCATCTTGATAATATTGAGCGTAAATGAAATATGTGAAACTTGGGATATAACAGAAAAGTGGAAGAAGAGTCTGGAAAGTTAGCCCCTGAAATGCTTTTGTTCGTGTGGGAGGAAAGGCTGGGGATGGATTAAAACCAACTTGAATCATGCTCTTTGTCTGTGTCATCTTCTCTGAGTGATAAGATTTAGTTGTGCTCAAGATTTTCAAGATTTTGCTGGAAACATAAGAAAAAGATGAAAGAGCGGCTACCGGAAATTGAGAAAAAAACCAACCTTCGGAAATACAAAGCAACAAATGGTGTTCCATAGACTCCCATCATTATCATTGCAATATTTACAGATGCCATCACACTTTTGACTTCAGAAAACCCCAGGATAATGTAATTGTCAAGATCATAAGATGGGTGTAAAGATTTCAATTCGTTGATGATTTTTTGGTGGTCACTCGGGGAGAATATCTTGAAGACCTGTAATTGAAAAATTAACAAAACATTGTTCTTGCAGTCCAAACTCACCAAAAGTACTGTAGGTATACCGTAACTCATTATCAATTGTTTGTAGTGTTGATTCCGAGTAAAAATTTTGCCTATGATCATGTTGTACCGGTAGTAAAATGCAATTATCAACGCTGTAGCACAGTAAACTAGAGAGACTTCGAGAACATGGAAGAGAATTTCACAGGTAGTTTCTCCAAAATATTTACATGGTCCGTAGCATAAAAGAGCCATAGTTTCAGAATTCGGAACCACCCTGAACTAGTTGGTACCATTCTTTTCAAAAATATGGATTTTTTCTTACCTGGACTGTATTAGAAACGCACTCATTATGGATATAAACTGAAGGATCAAAATATTCAATAAGTATACTCGCATATCTTTCAATGCCGTCGTTTTGCATGTTTTTATCAGAAATAGGAGCAGAAGTTGTGCAGGAATAGCCGAGAAAAAATAAATATTGAAGAATACTGTGGAAATTAACACCGATCGAGATTCCAAAGGGGATATCATTCTTAATAATTTTGTGGCGCCCTGTATTAGGTGGTCTCTAATGCAAAGCTAAATTTTCCAGTGAAATTATAATGCAAATTATCAGAATAACAATGAGCTACCTGCACAGGGAGTTCCGATTCGTAGAATGAATAGCAAAAAGAACAATAAATATTTTGTAATTCTTGGAACGTGGAAAAAATTAGATTGCAAGAGCTTTATTGGTTCCATGGTGTCTTTATATACAGAAAAACAAACAAAATAAATTTTACAAAGTAAAAAAGAACAGCTACACTTTTGTTATTGCTGTATTTCCTCGATGAAAGTTCGCTGTAGCTGGATACGTAGTAATATCGGTGCCTTCTTCTGATACGCTGGGAAAATACTTGAAAACTCGTTTGCAAAGTGCTCGGCGATACGGGAGAACATAGTAAAAAGTGAGCAATGGGTTGATAAATGCAGTAAATGATCCCAAAGTGTTGAGTAGGTATTCCGCGTAGAGACTTGAATGACCTAAACGTAATTTTCAGTTCAAACTTAAGAAATATGTGAAAAAAATTACCTGTGAATTGAGAAACCAAAACGTAGGTAAATGGTGGAATGTAGACGACGAATGGTACCATTGTTTGTAGCAATAAACCCTGAAGTCAAATTTGGATTTTTTCTCAACATTTTTTTGGCTTTTTTACATTTATGAGTTGCTTACAGTAAGCTACCGGTATCCGTTGATTACTGGTGTTTGAAGTGATGACCTTGTTGATTTTTCTGTAATAAAGAAAATGATATTTTGAGATTATTATTTTCTTGGAAAAAAGTTTTGAAGAATGAAAAGGTAAGTCTTTGCTCATTTCTCCCCGGGTTTGCGTACCTTTTGTAGTAGAGAGCGATAAACGGTGCCGAGTAAACTCCTAACGAAATTGATATCTGTGAAATGGTCCCTCCTACTCCTTTTGTGTTTGAAAATCCGATCAATGAGTTATTGGTATAGTCATAGTCCGGATGCAACAATCTTGTTTCGGCTTCTACGACCGCGAAGTCTGACTCGGTGAACAGTTGAAATATCTGAAAAACTTGGACCTTGTTTGAATCTATAACCGCTCCGTAAACTCACCAACATAGAAGTGGGAAGCAAGGAAAATATGGCTATTGTCTTCTTATGACTACGTGCATTTTTCACATGTACTTGTAGAAGACGATACCGGTAATAGAATGAGAGTAGAATGGAAAAACTGGCAGCTACCACGGAAGCTTGGACCAGGGCAAACATGAAGAAACACGTATTTGGGCCAAAATGTTTGCATGGTCCGTAGCAGAAGACTGCAAGAGTTGTCTTGTTGGCAACTGGTCTGAAATCATACATTTTTTATTATATTGGTTCACTTTTTCAATTTTTGAAAATATATTTTTAACAAACTGTTATTTTGAGATTAAAAGAGAAATCTATCGGAATGTTTACGGTGTTTGGTAAATTGTTGTTTTTCTAGATTTTCTGTAAGCCCACAATCATACATGTTATGTATAATTTACCTTAACAAAAACAATTTGAGAAGTGATCATTCAATTCTAGTGTTAAATTCAGAGATCTTTCTTAATTATCAGTGTCCCAAACGCATACTGAACATAATTTTGAGTCATTGTCTGATCATTAAGAGCTAGTCATTTACTCTAGATTCTAGATTCTCATTCTACACGCGTTTAATCATAAATTAGTCTAGGTATTTGATCACTGAAATAACAACGATCTACGATTCGTAATACAGGTTTTATGAGAAAAAACGAGTTTGAAGTACGGTATCAGAATACTGTCAGTATCACAATACAAAGATCATTGCTTTCACTTTAAGCTCAATTAGCTTGATTTTTATAAAATACCGTAGAACCTGTATTAGAAGCGCCCCTCTAATTGAAGTACCCCCCTAGAGGCCTCACGAAAAATAGAAGTGCTCCCTCTAATTGAAGAGCCCCTCTATTTGAAGTACCCCCTCTAATTGAAGTACCCTTCTGCTAAATTGCAGAAAATTGTTGCGTTTCTAGTCAATGTACCCAAAGATGGAAGTCTTATGAAGTCAAATTGAAAAAAAAAACTAACGGAAGAAATTGAATTCATTAATCATTATTAATCTTATGTAATTTGGTAAACAGTATCCTCACTAGATCGACTCTATTCAGAAAAAATTAAGGCTTGGAACAGTGGAATAGTAATAATATGACACTCAATATAATTTGGCAAACAATTTTAGTTTTTTTTAGAAGTTTCTCTTCTCTCGTAAAAAATATTAAACTCACCTGCACTGTGCTAGAAACGTTGACGCACTGACAAGAATTTCGCAAATCGCAGTGTTCAATAAATAATACTGCATATCTTTGAGCAGTGCTGACCTCGTAGTTTTCATGATAAAGAGTAGCAAAATATTGGTAATGAGGGATAGTGTAATGCTAATGGGATAATATGCCCTATAGATTAATTGAAGTTTCATCTCCTCGATCATCATCCTTGAAACTGAATAAAATATGAATTAAATTTCAAAATTTTAGAGAACGAAAAAAAATAGAGAGTGAGAGATAGAAATAAATGGAAAAAAGGGTATGACGTGCGATTAGAATAACAGGAAAACATGAAATTAGCCACAAATGGGACGGGCTATTATTAATAAGCTTTGTTCGGACAAGTTAAAACTATCCGGACAACAATCTACGTCACAGTCAGTTTTGATCTCTATAAAGAAGATATGAAAGTAACGAAATGTAAATCTGATGTGGGAAAATGAATGGGAGAACTTTGGAAACTTAAAAAAAAAGAAATAAATTGTTTCGAACTTCAAAATATAGTACGAAAGTCACTAAAAACTGAAAAAAGTGCTCTTGATGAACCCAGAACTAAAATTCTAAAATTCTCAATTAAAAAGATGCATACACAAAGCTAGCCAACAGACTGCGAGCACTGACAAATGAGGCCAGCGTCATCCATTTGATGAAAGTAACATCCGACTGGGGACATTGAGAATTGAAATTAACTAGCCCTGTCACGCAAGTCGTCTGACTTCAAACATCATCTATCGGTTTCTGTCAGGAAGGAGAAAAGGCCTAAGGTTAGTCACTTTTTTTCACCTGGAAGTTCGTGTCACAAAACCCCCTTGTAGTCAGATTTTCGAATAGCATTTGCCGTCATTTTAAAAATCAGGAGGTTTCAAAAATTCAGAAATACAAAAAATGCGGATATTCAAATGTCAGACAAGCGTAATGTTGCAACTGTAACACCGTATATTCTCTGATAGCAACCCACCCAAAATCTCAATTTCCAGCTCAATTATCTCAATTTCTGCGAAATATATCAAAAATTTGGCAACTGATAAAATATGGTGATATTAAGATGAATAACTTATTCCTTGACCATTTTTTGATATCATTCACAGGAATCAAGATTATTGGGCTCAAAGCTGACGGTTTGGTGGACCTTGTAAAGAAAATACGGAATCTTACTGTCAATAAATTTGCAGATTCTAGAAGAAATTTAAAATAAGATAAAAATTTAAAATTTAAAAAGAAAACTTGCAGATTCTAAAAGATTTCTAGAACAAAACAAAAAAAAATAGAATCCAAATCAAATTTTGAACGCAATGGCTACCAAGTATGCTGCTGAGACAGCTACAAAATTTGATTTGAGATCAAATTTCAGTGGGAACAGAAAAAAACATACTTGAGAGCAAAGTTGAAGTGCACAGAGCCGCTCCCACTTTTAGATTTTTTTCTGATTCATAAAATTATTACGGAACTTTTTATTTGCGAATCTTCCAAAGTGTCTAGTGAGGACCAGGAAGTTTTGGAACCATCAATTGGATTCTTCCAACCGAAAAATTGCATTGTCTTACTTTTCCAGGACCAATGTTCCAGCAGTTCCTGGAAGCTGTTCCTGGAAATGAAGCAGTTGCTTTTCATTGACAATGCATTTTTTCCGGTGAAATTAATTCTTAATTTTTTCACGTCCCTATAGATTATTAAAAATTTCAAAAATTCATTCTACAACAAAATTTATTCCCATTAAAATACTGTAGTTTGAGAAAAAAGTGATTGAGAAGGTACGAAGAGACAAATTTGTTTAAGAAGAACCGAGGAAAAACCAGAACAGTCCGTTTGAAAAAAGAGAGAAAAAAAAGAGCATAAAAGTCATAGCTTGATAGATTAGTAATTCAATTTTTTGAGAAGGGGGAAAAGGATGATGAAAACAGAGTAAATTTGATGAATTAAGGGACATAACATTACTTTTCGTTTGGGTGAAAAACTGAGAATGGAGACTAGAAAAAAGAGGGAAACACGGATAGGATGAGAATGTGGATGAATGGAAAATCAAGAACAGTTTTGGCAATTAAAAAATGAAGGCTTTGAGAAAAAAGTTTGAAATATTTTCTACATAAGACTGAGAAAAAGTAGACAAGTCTATAGAAAAATTGAAATCAAAAAGTAAATACACAATTAAAGCTGACACCAAAGCAGAACTCTCCTTAAGGGATTCATAGAAAAAAAAAGGAAAACAGAAATCTATGACAAATGCAGGGTAGGAAATCACCGTTATGTCTATAACACAACACATAGATAAGAAAAATGAAGATAAGTTAATGAAACGATGAATTATACTTTGTCGGCTTTGTTGAACATGGAAAACGCAAAACTGCGTTGTGAGCCGGGCGAGTATTGATTCTTCGGAGCAGTTGAGCTGAAAGAAAATCTTATGAATTTTGAATTGGTTTTATAAATCTTTGAAACCGAAGTATAAAATAATGGGAAAATTTTAGTTCTCATATTTTGGAAAATGTAGTTTTAAATATTTTTATAGTATGAAGATTTATTCGTGAATTTTGAATCCAACTCTCCTAAAGCTTTTTTCAGGGACCTCATGTTACAGGCTTCTGTCCACATCCTTGAAACTTCTAAACTGGAATCAAACGATTTTTAGGTACAAGACAAAAGTGGATAACCGAAAACCATACAATACGGTACCAAAAAAGGGCAATTCTCAAAATATTCAGTGAACAATATGCAGTTCTATTTTTTTTTTCAATTTAAAGCAGTGAAAAAAAATTTCCAGAGTTTTTTCATTGTTCTGAAATTTTCCGATCATACTAATGCTCAACTTTTGTGATTGTAAATTTTTCTGGCAGATTCAATTTTGATGAGATTTTCCATTATTCACTGAAAAAGCGTGGAATCATCAGAATTAGCATTTATGCGAGAGTTGTGGAACTTTACTGCTCATGTTTTCATGGAACATCATGTTTTGCTGAATTTTTACAAAAAAAGTAGTCAGTCAAAATTGGAGCACTTAATGTTTTTCAGTGTATTCTAAAATTTTCAAACAAATTGAAAGTTTCTGGACAAATTTTTCAGGGCTTCAGGTCTTTTGTACCGTAAACTCTAATAGAATTTCCCCTGTTCATTATTGAACACATATATTTCAATGCCTGTGAAAGATATCAAAAAGTGGTTAACTGATAAATTGTTTATCATAATAACAGCAACATTTTGTCAGTTGACTACTTTTTGATATCTCTCACAGTAACTGACATAAATTGGCTCGAAGTTGAATGTTCGCGGTTCATTCTATCAGAGAGTTTACGGTATTTTCTACTGAAAACTCAAAAATGGAAATTTCTGGCTTTTACTTTTTTTAAAATTAAATTAACCAATCCGAAGAGCATAAAATATTTCTAGCCACAGATTTTGCTTATTAACAATTTTCAAAATGAATATACCCATTGTTTCTCTGTGAATATTCGGGATGATAGGAGTAGTCATGAGCGTTACTGTAACTACCAGACGAGCTAGTACTTGGAGCATAACGATTCGAGGCGGTTGAAGATGAAGCAGAAACGGCAGTGGTGTTACGGCGATGAGGTGTTGGCGATTTGTAGGAGTTAGCTGAAGGGTTAGGAAATTGAAAAAGGGGGTAAATGGGAAAATTAGGGTGAAGCTCTATTTCTACTTTTGATTGGTTTACTCCTTGAAGTCACCAATCGTGCCGAACAAACTATGTTCTACTTTTCAGAAGTTGACAGTGTGGTGATTGTTTCTTTTATTTCAATTTCAAAGGACTAGAACAGTTTACCAAGACGACTGCGATATTGTTTGCGCAAAAATCAAAAATAGAAGCAGCACTTTTTGGTGTTAATCTAATTACTATGACACTACTGGAGGTTAGAATTTTGAAAATTTGAACAAACAAAATAAAATAAAAAATTTTCAAAGAAAAAAGAAAAGCGTGCAAAATATAAACTGGATGAGCTGAGCTACCAAAGAAACAGCGGATAGAGCGGTGGTGTAAGTTTACCTTTTGTCACGTTTTCTTCTTCATTTATGATGGTATTCCTGAATTTGTGATTAGAGACTTGATTGGATTAAAACTTAAAATCGGTAATAAGCGATAGGGAAAAAGAAGTGGTAACTATGGAAACCGAGAGAGTGGATAGAGAATACAAAATTTGAAATTTTAAGTTACCTGTGCTGCTTCCAACAGATCGCATAGAAGGCGATGGACCGTACGCTTCAGAAGATGTGGACGCGCCGTTATTGGTTTCTGATTTCTCCTAAAATTCGAAAATTGATTAGTTGTTAAAAAATAATAATTACCGAGTGTCTAGCAATCATATTTATACTGCTCGCATTGCTCTCACTTTCCGAGCAAGCACTTCCGACGCTCGAATCGCTTAATCGCCTTGGTCGGACCATGAGAGAAGCTTGTTGTTGGCGGTCGGCTCTGAAATTCAGTAAATATAAAAATCTAAACTACTAGAAGTTAGAATAAAGTTTTAGAAAGTCAAAATAAACAAAAAATTTACCTTTGCTGCGTTGAGTTTTGCAAAATCGCTGACAAATGCTCGACGAGGCGTTTGAAACGACGAACTGGTCCAGCCAACAATGTAAATTGTACCACATATGTTGGAGTCTCACCAGCAAGTACTACTTGTTGTGGGGAAGGAATAATATCGACCTGAAGAACATTTATGAACACTTTCCAACCATTTTGTTTGAAAATTTTCCCGATTTTTTTTCTGGAAATTTTGGGGAAAATTGAAAATAAAGGAGAATTGGGTTTTCAATTAAACTTGCATAATTTTTTCAATTTTACAGTAAAACCTGTATGAGAACGTCCAGCCCTTCTGCTGTTTCAAGGTTCTTCCGGATGGCCTTTCTGTTTATGGAACTATTCAATTAGAGGGGCATTTCTCATTGCTCCTGTATTTTTTAAACGAAAGTTTCAATTAGAAACTAAAGCGAATTTCCGTTTGAAATACATCCATCAAATTCCTCAAAATTAAGGAAGTTTTCGAGATGAAAAAACTGTGTTTCAACAAACTTCTGTGAAATTATAAAGTTTCTGGAACATTATTCCTTGCTTAAAGGTGCCCTTCTAATGCAGGTCTTAAGGTATATTGTTTTTTTTTTCGTCGTTTTTCGTAAGTTTCAGACGAATTCCCACAAAAAACGACAAGAAGCAACGCTGCTGGGAAAAACAGGCACGAATCAGCTGAAAATCCAATTTTCTGCCATTTCCCGTGTTTTTCCGAAAAATAGTATCAGGAAAATTTTCAGGAAACAATATTACTTGAAAAAATTAATTCGGGAAAAAATCCTGAATTCCGATTTCTCGGGGAAAAAAATTTGAGAAAGTTTTCGGGAACCCGGGTTTTCCGGAAAATTAGTACGAGAAAACTTTCGGAAACAAAAATTCCCGGAAAAAGATTCTCTCAAAAAATTAACTGGTTCTAAACTCACATTCATTTTAATTCCCCGGCTGAATACACTTCCTCCAACGGTTGGTCCCCGTTTGTACTCCACCCGGAAACAGTTCTGTCCTACTACCGAATGACTGAGCTCATGAATCTGAAGGAACGCTCGAATGAGCTCCGCCTTGATGCTATTCAGCGTTTTTCCTTGAACCGGTACACAGTGAGTGTCGTCTCGCTCCACACTCATACTTGATGCCAGGGAACCGAACCAAGATTTTTTGACGAGGCTGAAATATTATGATCATTGATATTATTTGGTCCATTCATATTCCGTTTCCAAATTCATTTTTCAGAAAACACTGAAGTGAGAAGTGCATAGACATCCCACACATTCCCGAATATTTTCTATTTCTGTCTTTTGCACTTACTCTGTTGTGTCAATCATCTGGCTGTCCTCGCTGTCACTCTCCGCCGTTCCATTCGACATTTTCCGGCGATGGAATCTTGGAGTGCCCAAGAACGAATTCTTGATGTTGTTGAGCTTTGATCTCCATGGACCACTGGTCGAGCCAATGCTGGTTTGACTGTTTCCAGCAATAAGACTGTTCGAAGAGGAGTTGGCGGAGTTCATCGAGCTTCCGGCAACTTGTACACTCTCCGACATAACCGATGGTGGGCTGTACTTGTGTGGCTGAAAAAAAGAGGAATTAATTCCAAGAAATTCTATAAGATGGTCTGTGTACAGTCATCAAAATATACGAAAACGTGTTTCGGTTGATTTTTTGGCACTTTCAGGAGTCTGAAACTGGGCTGTAAAATTTTTGATCCCTTTGAAAATTTTGTAGAATGTGAAAAAGGCCAATATTTAAAACTTTGCATTCAAATAATTTTTTGAGAACTTTGTGTGTTTCTGATATTTGCCGATTTCAGGACAAATGTTTTTCTCAGGTTTTCAATCAAAAACGGATCAAAAATTTTTGAGTTTTTTTTGAGTCTTTTTTGTCCAAAAAAGTGGCAAAACATGCTTTCAGAAATCGGCAAATAGTTGAAAGACTAGGAATTTTTGAAAAATTCTGTGAATGAATATGTTTTAAACTAGGTCTGCTTCAAAATTTTCAACGTGATTGAAAACTTTTGCCAAGCTCCAGGCTCCTGAAAAAATAGTCAAAGTGTCTCGAAATCAATTGAAAACCAAATTGTAGTACATCTGACGGGTACTGTATACATTGACCCGTACTGTTTAACAATCTTACCACAGAAGTAGACGCTGAGGAAGCATCATTTTTACTGCTACTACAACTTGGAGTCTTGTCACTTCTATCCTTGCTCTCTTTCCTGGACGATCCCCTACCACTATCTCTACTCTCTCGTCTCTCCTGTTCTCTAACTTCTCGAACATGTCGAGCTGCCTCGGCAAGTGTTTGTGGATCAACAGGTTGAGTGTAGTAGTGATAGCTGTTGGCAGATCTTGATGCTGATCGTCCACGCTCTCGCTCTTCTCCAGCTCTAGCCGAATAGGATCCACTCGACGATGATCCGAACAAATCTCTCGTTGAACTTCTTGGAGATTCTATGGGCGATCCTCCCAAACTGGAGTGCCTTCCAGATTTGCTATTCCGCCCGTAGGTTTTCCTCGGGTTGATTGGACTTCCATCAGCAATGCTTCCCATGGGGTATCTTGATGTCCTTGTTGTATCCGTTCTCTTTTTTGGTGGATCGTTGTTAAGCGCAGAGCCTCGTAGTACGATCTCGGTTTCATCTTCTTGAGCTGGACGACGACGTTTCCTATCGAGAAGCAGGAAATACACCATTTTCTCCGTGTTGTGTCTAAATTAATAGTTATTTTCAGAAAAAAAAAACCCTTAAAGGACTCACTTTGGAGAGAGCAACTCATTGATCAGCTTCTGCTTATCCTTGAAACATCCCAAACAGTTCATATGACGTAACACATCCGGATCAATCGAGTCTTCTGCCGGGATAATATGAGTTTGCACCACTTGCGACATCGGAAGTTCAAGCTCAGGATCCGCCTTTGTCGTTCCAGACACCCATGGGTGTTTGAAGACATCGGCTAGCGAATACCGTTTTCCTGGGTCCACTTCAATCATGGCGCGTAGCAAACTCTGCACATCCGCTGGGACAAAGTGTGGGATATGAAATACTCCGCGTTTTACTTTTTCCAGAAGGTTCCGGAGGTTGTCATCATCAAATGGGAGAGCTCCGACTAGAAGGGCATATAAAATCACACCGCAACTCCAGACATCTGCTTTTCGACCGTCGTATTTCTCGCCCTAGAAAATGACAGATAAACAGGTTGTATGAAGATACAGTAAGATATACAAAACATGCTTTTCCAGATGATTTTGACCATTTTCAGAAGTCTAGAGCTTGGCTGTTAAGTTTCCAATCTTTTTGAAAACTTAGCAGGCAGTCAAACAGATCTAAAAAACTTCCCATTCACAGAATTTTTAAAAAATTCCTAGTTTTTTCAGATATTTGCCGATTTCTGTAAAACGCCTCTATTTGGCCGGTTGTATCCTAATGATGTAAAAAAAACAGGTGTTTTTCCGAAACCAGCTAATGGCCGAAAAACTATTAGTTTGGAAGGAAAGTAACTGTCCATTTTTTAATTCGTGAATAACAGAAAAACATGAATTAACAAAGATTGACAGTATGCACCGTCGTGGTCCAAGACCTGCTGACAACAGTCAGGTAACTTGTGGATACCGTCCCTCTAAAAGCCAGCTGACAGCGAGTCAAAGTATTCCCAAAAACCGTTTTTTATCTCATCGACAGTGTAAAATTATTTTTCCTCCAGATGATTTTGAATATCTCCGAATAATAAAAGGGCCAAGTCTGGAGTTTAAGAAATGTAGACATCCATCCATCCAACACGGCTTAGGACTGAATTGACTTTCCTTAACTAAAGCGAGATCCTATGTTTCACGTAAAGTCCAGTAAGACATGGGCCGCTTTAGCTGGACAGGTTTTCTTTACGCCCCCCTAAACCCCTGATTTTGTTCTTTCATTATAAATTAATAGGAGATATGCAACGTCATCTGGAGGGAAATAGTTCAATACTGAAGATGACATAAAATGTGAACTGAAAAATGCTTTGAGTCGCGGCCAGCTGGCTTTTGGAGGGATGGTATCCACAAGTTACCTGAATGTTGTCAGTATGTCCTGGACCACGACGGTGCATACTGCCAATCTTGGATAATTCTTGTTTTTGTGTTATTCACAAATTAAAAAAATGGACAGTTACTTTTCTTTCAACCTAATAGAATTTTCAAAAAGTTCGGCGAATGTAACTTTTTTTGAGCTATGTCTGTTTTACATATTACCATGTTTTCAAAATGATCCCAAACTCGCGAGCCAATTTCCAGACTCTTGAAAATTATCGAAAATTAACTGAAAACCATGTTTTTGTCAATCTTATGGACCGGTACTGTAGTTTTTGAAGTGAATCATGAAAACAAACCCGAATGACTTCCGGACAGGCGTAGTGTGGCGATCCACAACTTGTCTCCAACATTGAACCCTCGACTTGTAAGCTAGCCATTCCGAAATCGGCCACTTTGATGTTGTTCCTTTCGTCTAACAGCAGATTCTCTGGTTTTAGATCTCGGTGACTGAAAATTCATTTTTCATTTATTTTCCTCAAATTATCTCCTATTTACCAAATGTTGTGAGCATGACAAAAGTCCAACGCCGAAATAATCTGTCTAAAAAACTTCCTTGCTTCTTTTGACATTAATCGTCCCTTCCGGACCAAATAATCGAACAGCTCCCCTCCGCTAACATGCTCCAAGAGCAAATACAGATATTTCTTATTCTCATAAACGTCGTATAAATGAAGCACGTGTGGATGCTCAATCAACTTCATGATGGCAATTTCTCTTTCGACCTGAAAAATGTGCATTTTCATTTATCCATTAATTTTGCCAGTTTCCACCCGATTTTCAATTTATATGGTAATGAGATTTTTTTCCATATTTTTTCTATTTTCTCAAATATATCTTCTTCTCCTTCTTCTTATTATTTTTTCTCATTTCCTCGTTCATATTTTCTCCTTTTTCCCATTCCACGTCTTCATATTGACTCTCACTTCCTATATATTTTTTTCATCCGTTCTTCTCTTTTTCTTCTATCCTTCTTTTTTTGTCAAGTTCGGAGAAGAAAGAAAAATAGAGGAAAAAGGAAAAGACGACGAAAGTCAGATGTAACAACGGAAAGAAGAAGTCGTCAGAGATAACCGAGAGGGTGGAGAAGGCGATTGGATGAAAAATGACAGCATCCGTAAGACATACATTCGAGAACCCCCTTTTTTTCTCAGTGTGTTTCGTTCTTTTTTCGGTGCGCCTTTTAAGAGGAGCAAAAAATGCAAAAAAAACGTTGCTCACGGGTATGTGTATGTATGTGTGTGCTCGTAGAGCCGGAAAGGGATTAACCAAAGAATGAGAAGTGACACATGATGATGAGGATGATGACGTGGAACCCAAGTAATACATGGGAACGGGAAATGTTTCAATGAAGTGAGATGGGTAGTTGGATTAGGGGAATTCCTGGACCAACCGGATCATTTTGCGAAATTTCTTGAATTTTGATTTACCGCAAATACGCTAATAGAAGACTACCCGATACGTTCAATTTGAGCTCAATTAACTCGATGTCTATAAGAGTTCTCAGAAAAATGTCAGTTGATGAAATGCTTGTCATAATATCAGGAAAATCTTATCAATTGACAGATTTTTATTATCTCTCATAGAAATTGAGATAATTGAGCTCAAAGGGCAGGTATAAGGTCTATTAGAGTGTTTACGGTATATTATTTTCTTCTACGCGAAATTTCGTCCTGGTTATTAGCGAATTTTTTAGGATAGAAATTTGATAATCAAAATTTAGTATAAAGGTCTTATTGTAACGCCGAAGATTGTTGAACGAAAATATTTTATTTAGAAATTATTTTCTATTTTCATGAATCCCACTTTTCTGTCAAAACTATTTTTAGCAGCACCTTTTATGATAAATTCCTAATGGGTTTCTGTAGAAAACCGTATCTTTCACTCGGTTCCAAAAAATAAAAAATTCTAGAACCAGTTTCTACACATATCTATTTACCGTAATTGCTCTAATAGAAGCTCACCTTATATGTGCACTTTGAGCTCAATTATCTCGGTATCTATGAAATATATCAAAAAATTGTCAAGTGATGAAAATAGAATGATATTCTGATGTATAATTTAACAATTAAAATCAAACATGTCGCGTGCCGGATTTTGAGGAAAACTTTTTCAAAGTCATTTTTTGAGAGAAAACTGGATTCTTAGGAACATTTCACCAACATTTTTCAGTTTTCAGCTTTCAGAAGGGTCCTTGAATGAAATTCGTGCTTCCAAATGATTATTTCGAGAGAACTGTATCAAACATCAACAGAAAATTTTAGAAATATTCTGATCCCGTGCCGGGCCGGGATTTAGCATGTATAGTTAAAATTATTTTGATATCTTTCGAATGAACCGAGATAATTAAGCTTAAAATACAAGAATAGAGTGTGCTTTTGATATTAAAGCTTCATTATTTCAATTTTCAAGAATCGAAACGTTTTTTATCAATACATTTTTGATATATGTTCCCAAACTTCAAACCAATTCAAAAACTAACCTTCTGAAGAACGGATTCACTGAGTTTCTCCTTGTTGACTATCTTGATTGCAACCTTGCGGCCCGTAATGCAATGCGTTCCCGTTTTGACCAACCCTGAAAATCCTCCAATGCAAAATTCACGGCTTACTGTATTTTTCTTTTTTTTCCTTTCATTTTCACGCATTTCTTTGTTATTTATCTAACCTTCCTGCTATTTCTTCTGGTTCTATTCAAAAATAGACAGAGAAGAAGCTCAAAATTGGCAGCTTTGCACATAAATAAGAGCAGAGAGCCTCACCCTTGAGCCATAACAGTCATTTGCATATTTGGTGGGGCTCTTTAGAAGCAAAATGCTCACCAAACCGGGTTAGACCCTTGGGAGGAAAGGGGAATTTCAGAAATTCAAATTACTGATGGTTAACAATTAGGGTGAATCGCGCAATTGCAAAACCAATGAATAAATTTTCGAGAAAAATTGAAAACATACCAGTTTGACCTTTTCCAAGTGTTTTCTCAAGTTTGTATGGACCACAGTATTGAGCCTGCGCCACCGGGCGCGTGGATACAATGTTTTCCGACATGGCTTTCGAGTTCAACTCATTATTCACTTCAGCCAATTTGTTATTTATCTCACCGATTACTTCCTGTAAGAAATATAATTAAAAACATGGGAAATGGACGATAAGTTGGAGCAAGCTTATTTCTACTCATGTTTTAGCTTTGTATTTCAGATCTTTAGAAGCAAAATGTTCAGATTCATCATATTCAGGATTACTGTTTCATTAGACTCGTTCAAAGTTTCACAAAGATTAAAAGAGACCAAAACACATGCCTAAAAATGTTCAACTAGCCAAAAATGGGCCTTAAAGCTTTCAATAGAAAACGGGCGAGAAAAGAAAAATGGTGGAAAGTCTGGGATGGAGGGTGCTGGTAGTGGCGCGTTGAAAAACAAAAGGCGGGAAAAGAGAAAAGAGCTTCCAGCAACACGCCCCATCCTCGTCTTTTTTCTTCCCCCTTTTTCTTCTTGTTCTCCCCCCTACCACACACATCTCCATCGTGCCATTCGGGTCTCCATCACTCTTTCCTACTATGACCACCAATTTATTCTGTACTAGTTTTATTGCAACCGAAAGCAAATAACTATCTTGATGGTGTCAAGAGAGCTTCTCTTTTTTTCTATCAAGAAAGCTGCTCCAAATTTGTTGTTGTCGGATGGAACAATTTAGATGGTTTGAGAAGATCCGGAAAAAGGGAACTTTCAGAAAGTTAATGGAGGGAATAGTGGAAGAAAGAGAATTTCACAAAAATTGAGCTTCAGGCAGTACTTTAACAACATCAATGTTCAGAAAATACTTATACTGATGAAATAGGTAAAATGAAATGCTACGGACTATTCAATGAACTGGAAGCGAGTCGGGTTGAGTTTTACTGTTAAGTTTGCTGGTCCCTAAATATTGGAACGTTCCTAAAACTTTGTTAATTTTTAAAATATTAAAACCCCAAGTTCATTGGGCAGAGCTGGGCCGGCCTGTGACTTCTCAAATATAGCATAGAAATTCTTCATCATGTTTTATACTGGACGTTTCCAATAATTATATATGGAAGAACAGCTACCGTATTCCAGAGTTGGTAGAAAGAAATTTTTTAACTAGATAGTCGGTAATCTGAATTTTCATGAAATGGTACTGTACTGTCTGAAGCATAGCTCAGAATAAGTATCAATAGAAAAGATCAGCTAATGAAAAAGTAACGTATACCGGAAAATACCGTAAAACCTGTATTAGAAGGGCCCCTGTAATATAAGGGGGCTCCCAAAGAGACATGGAAAAAAAGAAGGGCTCCTGTAATAGAAAGGCCCCCGTAATAGAAGAATGTGTAGAAAAATTTTACATCAGAAAGTAAACTAGTTTCAAAAAACTACAATGACCGTATGCTTCCTATGGCAGAAGCCCACCTAAGCTGTCAACTTTGAACACGATTATTTCAATTCCTATGACAGTTATTGGATATTTGTCAAATGAGATATTGCTTATCATAATATCACCAATATTTTATCAGTTGACAAAATTTTGATATCTTTTACAAGAATCGTAATAATTGAGCAACTCTGCCAATTTCACTAAAACATGGCAAGATTTTCATAGAAAAATAGAGTTTCAACAAATTTCTACTAAATTGTGGAGTTCCCGTAATGTTTTCCACTGAAAATATAATGAAAATTTCAGATTTCGAGATTAAAGGGCCCTTCTAATACAGGTTTTACGGTAGTTTGAACTACTTTGTCCCGCAAAGTCAGAAAAGCAAAATAATGAAGTTAACAGAATTGTAAGTTCAGATCCTGAAAAAACGCAAATCAACAAAAAGCAGAAAAAACTTACACCTGCTCTCTGAATTTCAGTCATGTTCTGAATATGTCAACAAAATTATGTGAAGGGTTTACAAATAAAAAAATCAATAAAGACGTAAAATCAGACTCCATGTAAAGACACCTCCATAAACATTGCACAAAAAATGGAAGACGATGTCAATACATTGACCAAACAACTGTTTTTTGGGAATAAGGGATTACCTAGACGAAAACACACAGAAATCTTATTATTATGACGTTTTTTATTGAGTCTGACTAGGATTTCACAATCTCTAGCAACCAGGTGATTAAGTTTTCACTAACCGTACTAGTCCTTTTTGAAGACTTTGTGATAACGAATTTCAGCATATTTGAGGTAATCAGTATGAATAGAATATGTGTAGTATTACTCTCTGGTTTGTGAGTTTCCACTCGCTCCACTGAACAAAAAGTCGCCAGGGCCAGCAGGTTTTTAGAGGTTTTTAGAACAAAAGAGCACATACACACCTCCGTATGCGACCCGCCCTTTTGGCTTTTTTCCTGACGACGATAACTGCGAGCCACACACTCTTCACCGGAAGATTGCCGCTCCGTCGTCTAGTAGCGAATGTATGGAAAATTGCAGGTAGTCACCACGCATGAATATATGAGGAAAACTGGCGTGGCGACATGGGCGGCGGCGATGACTGAATGAGCCACCTCGTCCTATTTTTTTTCGTCTTCTCGATGTCCGTTTCTTATAGCAATTATGTGTCTATTCAGACATTTCTTGTACTGATGTACGGATGATGAATTACATTTTTGATGTGTTTTTATGTGTGGTAGTAGCGCTATTTGGTAATTGTTGTTATAAGCTTATTGGTTAGGACAACCATGAATACACAAGGAGTAATTTTTCTGACATTTTTGAAGATGTATAATTGATGACAAGAACGAAAATTGCGGATTCTATGTCGAATAAAATTGATAGAAAGAGTATAACGAAATTTTTAAAATAATATGTAGAATTCTTCTAATAAATATTAAAATAGGGCAGATTCTCACGAAAGGATCACCGAAATACAATTATATAATGAAAACTGAGGTTTTTGAGATTTCCAAAAAAATAACTTTTCCCCTGAATCCTACTGACGGATACTGTATCACTTTTCAACTTACCGTAAACATTCTAATAGAAAGCTATCCGAATTGTCCAATTCAAGCTCATGTATCTCATTTTCTGTGAGAGATTCCAAAAAGTGGTTCACTAAGAAAATGTTGCTGATATCATGACAAACATTTGGTTAGTTGACAACTTTTTGATATCATTCGGAAGAAGTGAAATATATTGGCTCAAAGTGGACGGTCCGGGTGGTGTTCTATTAGAGTGTTTACGGTAATTAGGTTGAACAGAATTATAACTTTTTTGTCCGACCCTCTTGGCTTCTGTTGAATATTGAAAATATGAAAATTTGACAAATTTTTAAGTGTTGTAACAAAATTTGAATAGACGAAAATTTGACTTACTCAAATTTTCCAAAAATAATTATCAGATCTGGCCGGTGATTTGACAGTAATGCTTTCCAAAATCTATTGTGTCAGACTCTCAGTTTTTGAGTGATAATTTTACATTAGCTAACAGAATTTCAAGCTTCCATATTCAATAATTTGAATTATGATTTTTCTAACTTCCAGAGCCTTCTTACAAATTTCACGAAAACTTAATTACCTCGTAGCTGGGACTCAATACAATACGACCGATCGGACGCTTAGGCGCAACCATTTTTATATTTCAAAAAATAGGAATAATTCTGTTTTTTCAATTCTAAAGCAAAAATTAAAGGAGAATTTTCTTCGAAATTTTTTTGTGCCTCCGAGAGGAATCGAAGAAACTGGTGCAAATGAGAGATGAGGCTCAAAGAAGACAATGCACAAGCCGTGCATCCCTTACTAAAAAACGATTACTCAATATGTCGCCCATGTTCCTCGCCAATTTTTTGAAGTTAATTTGTCAACGAGATGAGATGAGATGTGTTGAGAAGAGGTATCCAAAATATTTAGGCGGTGTGATTAATTTGTTTGAAAAATTAGGAAGACAATAAAAAAGGAGAAGAGCAGAATACCGTACTTGCACAAACAGAACCCCCGCCATGTTCGAGCTCAATTATCTAGATTTCTTTAAAAGATAGCGGAAACCAATTAACTGATAAAGTGTTTGTCATAACATTACCAACATTTTCTCAGTTAACAAAATATTGATATCTCTCAGAGAAACCTAGATAATTAAGCTCAACGTGCACGTATAGAGCCGGTTTCTATTAGAGAAAGTACGGTATTTTTTCGAAAATTTGATACAAAATTCAAAAAATGGCTCCAAAATGAGTCTTTGACTCTGAGGTAGTCAAACCAAACTTTAAAAATTTTGTAACGAATCTGCTAAATTGCGACTCTTTTCAAAAAAGTGATGTATCATTTTATTTTTGCAGTAATTACAGTATGTTTGTAAAGACCATTGATAATATCATATGAATAAAATACCCGTTGACAAGTTTTTGAGCTTTTACAAAAATCGAGATAATCAGTCTCAACGTTAACGGTTTGGCTGACTTCTTCTAGAAGAAGTACTGTAGACTCCTTGCCAAGCTGAATCCCCTCCTTCAAGATAATAAAATTCAAAATAAACTAACCAAACAAGGTTCACTGGGAATGGGAGCCGGGAAACTAGTATAATAAGAGTCCATTTTGAATACCCTTCACTTCCTTTCAATTCTCAAGGACGTTGAAAATGAGAGAATGAAAACGGGAAGATGGAGATGAAAGAAGGGGGTGAGAAACACCGTCGGTGGCTCACAGGCACTTTCAGGAGAATAAAGGCGGAATGAAGATGTATTAGAGGAGTAAGAAGAAATAAAAGAGAGAGAAAAAGAGGTAGTATCCTTTTCAATTCTTCTTTCCCAGTGACTTTGTTCGTTTTCTATATATTGATTCGGTCTGTGGCTGTGCAACAGAGCTAATGTGTAGCTTGAATGTTGGCGCAGAATAGTGTGGTGTATACGAATCTTCTTTCCTTTTTTCTCCTTTAGAATGTCAGTTCATCCGTTTCGTTTCCCCCGCGCTGGCTCTTTGTCTTTCCTATCCCATCTCATCACATTTTTTTTCGCTGTTTCTATTCTAATACTTCTTGGAGTGGACCGTGTAAAACAAATTGATGGTTACGAAATTTTATGGTGAGTGAGAAAGTGGATGAATAAAAGGATACAGGAAGGCAGTAGTTGTTAACACTTTCTAGGCGTGAAATTGACAAGTCTGGTGCAGAGTAGGAAGTTTAGAATCAATGATACAGTACTGGTCTATAAGATATACGAAAAACTTGATTTTAGTTGATTATTGGCCATTGTAGCCATTTTCAGGAGTGTCAGGTTTTCGATCACTTCGAAAAATTTGGATAATGTGAAAAAACATAGATTAAAAACTTTGCATTCAGAGAATTTTTTAAAATTCCTAGTTTTTCAGCTATTCGTCAATTTTCGAGAGATTTGTTTTTTTTTCCACTTTTCGGCTTGTTTTTTCTCTGAAAATGTGAAAAACAGGTGTTTGTCAAAAACCGGTGAATAGCTGAAAAACTAGGAATTTTTAAAAAATTATGAGAATGCTAAGTTTTCAATTAAGGTCTGATTCATATTTTTCGAAAATTTCAAAGCGATCGGAAACTTGTCAGTCACACTACAGACGTCTGGAAATGGTCAAAATCCACTGAAAAACATGATGTTTTATATTTTATTGACCGGTACCGTATAAATTCTTTTCGAAGTTCTCGTCTGGAATACGGTAAACACCTCTCTAGCATAAAACCACAGAAAAAGTCCAGAATCTCAAAGAGAGTCAGTTTTGGCTGATTTAAAGTAATAAGGATAACAAAAAAACCAGATACATCGGAACAGATATCAATGAGAATATAAAAAAACATTATTTCCTATTTAAAAAAAACGAACGAGTTGTCTGAGCAACAACCTATATTTTAGCTACTTATAAATCTCAAAAAATCAACTGGCAACTTGTACAATAAAGAGCTTACAACTACTAGAAATCCAAAAAGGATGAGGAGAGCTCTCTGAGTCAGAGAGAGTGGCCGGTTCAAATCCAATTTTAGAATTTGACATCGGATTCAAATTCAGACAAGCATTTTTTCCCTTATTTTTCTCCCTGAATTTTCACTGAAATTGGAAAAAAAACCAAGCAATCCAAAAAAAAACTAAATAGTCTAAGTATTTGGTAATAATGAGAAATTTCTGAAATTGGAAAATTTTGTGTTTTCGAAAAAAAAACGAGAGCAGATGGTAGCATTCAAAATTAGAGAGAATGAGGCTAAAAGTGGGGGACACAGCTGAAAACAATGAATGGGAGAGAGCTGAGGTCATATTCACTCGGGACTTTTTTTCTATATTTTGCGTCATTTGTTAGGCGTCATTATGTCTGAATAGAGTTAATACTAAGGCCTGAGAAATTTGGGTTATGGGTGGAAAAAAAAAGTTCAGAGAAAAAACTGTGAGGAAGACGTTGTTTTTTTCCAATGAAACTACAATATATTCTCCGCCTACATTAACACTAATCTGGCATTGAAATCTACTCTAAAAAGCTCCCAATCCTATCGTTAAATGCCTCTGAAATGTCCGACGTGACTGAATAATGTAGTTTAGCCGAGTGCCTCATCCTAAGCCAAAAGAGCACAATAATGGTGCAAGTGGTAGACAATTCCCATTGCGGATTACGCTATCTGGTGGCTTCTTTTGCACCCAGAAACACGTGGAATCAAAAATGGGGGAATAGACGTCATTAGGGGTGGGAAATAATGTGTACTATGTGCGAAGGAATTAGGGCCAAAAGTGAGGTCAAAAGTTTAAGAAGGTCAAATTAAGGATTATGGATGCAAGAATAAATTTTTTAGTTATCGAAAAAATTAATTCTAGAAAGCTGGAAAACTCCAGATAACGTTAATGAAAAAATATTTGGCTATTTGTTTTATCTGAGGATACACAAAGATGATTCATATAATGTTTTCGTCCAAAGAAATTGATTGAAACTGATTTCGCAATTACTAGAAAACAAAACATTTGGGAATGCTTCTTTATTGAATGAAACACAGAATAGGAGAACATTAATTTCTAGTTTTTTGAGTTAAAAATACAATTTTTTTGAAGAAATTACAGTCTTCGTTTTGTCTTGAACGACGCTTAGAAATAAATAAGCAGAAACAACAAAACCCAAAAAATTGTTTCGCTTATTTTTATGTTTTTCTCCCAAAAATTAATATACCGCAAACACTCTATAGAACGTCACCCAAACCGTCCATTTCGAGCCTATTTATCTCAATTCGCTTGGAAGATATCAAAAAGTTGTCAACTAATAAAATGTTTATCATGATATCAGCCATTAGTTAATCACTTTCTGATATCTTTCACAGAAGGTGAGATACATGGGCTCAAGTTAGACGGTTCGGGGAGCGTTTCTTTAGAGTGTTTACGGTAATAACCATTTTTTTCGATTCTCAAGACGTTTACCGTGAACCCTGCAATAGAGCAGTTCAAGTTTAAGATAATTTATCTTGGTTTTTATAAGAGGTATAAAAAATTCTCAACTGACAAAATGTTCACCATATTATCACTAAAATTTACTAGTTGACTATTTTTTGATTTCTTTGACAAGAACCGGGATAAATTGACTCAAATTTGATGTTCAGGGCACCTTTTTATTACAGGCTATACAATAACGATAACTTTCTGATATACATTCATTTTTGTTTATTATTGTCTATTGGATCCCTTTCCACGCAAAAAATTGATCATAAACCTCGAGAAGAAGACAGAAAATCACATCATCCTCTCAATCCAACTATTATTCGAAATCAAAAATAGCTGTTCTGAATGATGCACTCACCTTGAGAGCTTCAAACATGTGCAGACTTTGCCCGATTGACGAGCGCAGTCATGCGGCCAAGTTTTTAGCTTCCTTGGATTCCAAACCGGGGGGACAAATGCTCCAGCCGTTGAGCAGCTTTCCTTGGCTCTGTAATATATAATTTCTTCTAGAATGTGACTTCCTGTATAAATCGAATCGGAAAAGAATGTTGTCATAGAAGAAGTTAACAACGCTTGTCAATGTTTTTTCCTGCCAAATGAATTCAACAGAATTTAACAAAATCGACACAATGTACACACACACATAGCAAAAGAAGCTCTTTGCACTGCAACTGCCCAGGGGAGTACTCACGAGTGAGAGACGCAAAAAGTTCCGGAGATTTAGAGAGTTTTTCCCTCCCGTTAAGAGGGATGAGATAGGAAAAAAGAAGTCTGTCCGTCCCAGTGGTCCTGGGGCTAACAGAAAAAAAAGACTAATAAAAAATTGAGCAGAAAGACAGAGAATCGAAAAATAAGAAGAGTGTGATGAGGTCTTGTCGTTGGATGTATTAAAATTGGGTCCTCATTTTCGTGATGAGTGATGTGGGATAGAAAAAGAAGGGTCAAATTAGATCTAATGGAATTGGGTACTCAATTTCGGGAGAAGAAGGGTCGGATAAACTTTTTTTTGTGCTGAAGTTTTGCGTGGCTACAGAAGTAAGACTGCTCATGGAAAAATTGTCGACAAAAGTAACAAAAAAAAAACAATTTTTGCATAATAATTTTTTCTTTCTATTTTTCAAATTTAAATATCCTGAAGAATTTTCGAAATTTTGATATTTTTTCAAATCTGAAAAATCCGGGTTATGATTTTCCATTTTTTAAAATGTTGATTTATCTGGGTGGGTCTGCCACTTTTCGTCGAAAAAAAATTTTTTTCCCAAATTTGAACAGCTCCGCCCCACAAAACCCAACCGGTTTTCCAAGTTTGCGTTACATTAACCTGCGGACCATGTTAGCAATTGAAAAATCGAAATTTCGGAAAATTTCGATTTATTTAGTTAGCGTTTGGCCAATCTTCTGACGATTCCCGAAATTTTTGAGAAAGTTTGATTCACCTGGCATGAGTTTAATTTATTTTTTGACAGATTCTAATATTATAGTGCTCCATATTATAAATTTTTTTTTTCAATTTTCGAGAAAACACAATTTATCCAATCGGAACACCTTGAGTTCCATATTCATATCTTCTGCAACATCTGATTAACATTCGTCTGGACATTACTTCTGCTTGAGTGCTCACGCACGTAATCACATAATCCAATATATCAGGTGCGTGACAATAAAATAAAAGAACACCAATTTTCTTATTACCGGAAAAGGATACAGCTCTCAAAATGAAAATAAAAAGCAAAACAAATTAGGCGATAAAATGGAAGCAGAAGAAGAAAAAACAGACTACGAAGGAAATTGACTAGACACGAGCCACACAAAAATAGGGGCGCGCAGAATAGAAAGCGAAAAAAAAACGGAATTTTTTCCTTCAGCCGACGTGAGAAGAAGGAGAGCGTGGCAGCGCAGCAACGCTGCCTGCTCAATAGCCATGGACGATAAGCCATGGTGGGAAGAAGAAGAGGTCGATGGAAAAAGAAGACGTAGAAGTAGGAGAAGGCTGGCTGGACGACTCTTTTCTCACTCTCGATTTGGTACGCTCGTGCACATTCCCTATACCCGCCGGACCCCCAGAAAGGCTTGTGCTCTCTATTTTCTCTCTTGCCGAATACGAGTAGAAATGGGAAAGAAGAATGATGAAAAAAGAGAAAAAGAAAGAAGAAGAAGACTTTCTCTGTGTTATCCTAGACCAAGTAGCAGTACTAGTATTTTTACTAGTGATGTGCAGTGAGTGTGTGGTCTATTCTGGTAGGGCTAGAACTACTAGAATATACAGGAAAAGCTAGAAAAAATGAGAAAAAAGAACAGAAAAAAATGCAGGTCTCGTCAACGGGTCAATTTCTTATGCACTTATTTTCCGGAACCCTCTTGTGTTTTGTTTGTTTCCTGTAGTCAGCTTTTTTCTTAGAAAATCTGGGAAATCACACATAAAAAAAACATTTTCTCTAATTTATGCAGTTGATAATGTTTAAATTCGTTTCTTTGATAAAACAGTCAACTGATTTCATTAATTCATCAAAAAAAAATTTCAAAAATTCAGAAATTCAGAAATTCAGAAATTCAGAATTTCAGAAAATCAGAAATTTGGAAATACGGAAATTCAGAAATTCAGAATTTCGGAAATTCAGAAATTTAGAAATTCGGAAATTCAAAAATTCAGAAATTCAGAAATTCAGAAATTCAGAAATTCAGAAATTCAGAAATTCAGAAATTCAGAAATTCAGAAATTCAGAAATTCAGAAATTCAGAAATTCAGAAATTCAGAAATTCAGAAATTCAGAAATTCAGAAATTCAGAAATTCAGAAATTCAGAAATTCAGAAATTCAGAAATTCAGAAATTCAGAAATTCAGAAATTCAGAAATTCAGAAATTCAGAAATTCAGAAATTCAGAAATTCAGAAATTCAGAAATTCAGAAATTCAGAAATTCAGAAATTCAGAAATTCAGAAATTCAGAAATTCAGAAATTCAGAAATTCAGAAATTCAGAAATTCAGAAAGTTAGAGATTCAGAAATTCAGAAATTCAGAAATTTAGAAATTCAGAAATTCAGAAATTCAGAAATTCAGAAATTCAGAAATTCAGAAATTCAGAAATTCAGAAATTCAGAAATTCAAAAATTCAGAAATTCAGAAATTTAGAAATTCAGAAATTCGGAAATTCAGAATTCCAGAAATTCCGAAATTCCAAATTTCGAAATTTCGAAATTTAGAAATTCAGCAAAAAAAATAGTGCCCAACCGAAATTTCATTGTTAATTGTTTTTTGTGTTATCCCTAGTATAAGTTCATGATATTTTTTGTGATTCAATCATCATAGTAGTTTCTAGAAGTTTCTAGAAGTTTTGCGACTATTTCAGTAGTTTCAGTTTTCTCAATTTGTGTCAAGAATCTGAGTAACTGGTTTTATCATGAGAAGGTGCCAATTTCATAGAAGGACTACGGTAACTCTTTATAGATTAGGAGTGGCTTAATTTGAGAGATTACTGCTCGTTAACTTTGTTTCGATTCAAGTGATACTTTTGCTAGGAGATCTAAAAATCATAAAAACTCTGTAAAAGAGAACCTTGATATCCGGAAGGTACGAATGTCAGAAATGAGAATGCGAAAAGTACAAATCTATGTCTACCTTCCATCTATATCCGGAAATGGGAGGTCTATCTACTGTCTGTCTGCTCCGCAGTCTACTACTTCTCCTTTTCCCGCGTTCTCGCCGTTTAATTGGTTGGGTAGTCAACGAGCGTGAATGTGTTTAGCAGTGGCAAAAGGAGCCAAAAACGGCACGGCACGGAGGCTGTACAGAACACGACGTTATTATGGAGACAGAGTGCATTATTCGCGGGGAAGGAAGAAGCACGGAGACACTTCTTTCCCGCGCGGGGGTTCCCGAATTAATGAGGTGCTCCGGAGACTAGTGCTCAATTCCCTCTTCTACGCTCACTTGAACAGCAGAAGCCCCCCGTGTTGAATATGAAATGGAGCGAAATATGTGTGAGAAATGGATTTCAACATGTACATATTCCCCCGTTTCCTCCCCAGTTACTCCCAGTTCGTTCACACGAGGGTTGCAAGATGAAGTACGAATTATTTAGTATGTGTGAGTCTAACAATAGATGAACGTTTTGAAACAAGGAGGAAGGTTGTTCTGGTAGAAGACGTGAAGGTTAAAAAAAGAACGAAAAAATGAAAAGAAAATGTATAGAGTTGAAAAAGAGGATGTGGTCGGGTGGGGGGATGGATTGAAATTTGAGTTCTTCGTCCTCGTATTTTCTCCTCTTCAGAATACATAGCATCATGAACAAACAATGAGTTTTGGGAAATGGTGAAATAAGACGAAATTTCGTTTTTTAATCTCCCAGTTTCAATTTTCTTTTGTTTCATTTTTAGATGAGAGATAAGACTGCTACCGTATACTAATAATACCTTTGAAATTGTTGGCTTACAGGTACAGTACCCGAAGAATTGTGTGAAACTGAAACTTATACCTCTTTAGACAAGAATTTAAGAATTTTTTCCAGTTTTTTTTTCAAAAACAACATTTCAGAACTACAGAAGTTCTGAATTTTTGAAGGCAAAAGTTACAGGATTCCAAAATATCCGAATTTCTGCATTTCTAAACTTCTGAATTTCTGAATTTCTAAACTTCTGAATTTCTAAACTTCTGAATTTCTGAATTTCTAAACTTCTGAATTTCTGAATTTCTAAACTTCTGAATTTCTGAATTTCTAAACTTCTGAATTTCTGAATTTCTAAACTTCTGAATTTCTGAATTTCTCAAATTCCGAATTTCTGAATTTCTAAACTTCTGAATTTCTGAATTTCTCAAATTCCGAATTTCTGAATTTCTAAACTTCTGAATTTCTGAATTTCTAAACTTCTGAATTTCTAAACTTCTGAATTTCTGAATTTCTAAACTTCTGAATTTCTGAATTTCTAAACTTCTGAATTTCTGAATTTCTGAATTTCTGAATTTCTGAATTTCTGAATTTCTGAATTTCTGAATTTCTGAATTTCTGAAGTTCTGAATTTCTGAATTTCTGAATTTCTGAATTTCTGAATTTCTGAATTTCTGAATTTCTGAATTTCTGAATTTCTGAATTTCTGAATTTCTGAATTTCTGAATTTCTGAATTTCTGAATTTCTGAATTTCTGAATTTCTGAATTTCTGAATTTCTGAATTTCTGAATTTCTGAATTTCTGAATTTCTGAATTTCTGAATTTCTGAATTTCTGAATTTCTGAATTTCTGAATTTCTGAATTTCTGAATTTCTGAATTTCTGAATTTCTGAATTTCTGAATTTCTGAATTTCTGAATTTCTGAATTTCTGAATTTCTGAATTTCTGAATTTCTGAATTTCTGAATTTCTGAATTTCTGAGTTACAGATTCTCACAGTTCGAAAAATTCAAAACTCCTGAGCTCTTGAATTTTGGAATGCCAGGAATTCAGCAATGCAGAATTTCGAAATCTCAAAATTTCAGAGCCTCTGAGTTTTGTGAACACAGAATCTTGGAGCTCTGGAATCTCAACATTTCAGAATCTCAGAGTTTCAGATTTTCAAATTTTTTTTTTTTTTTTCAAAAAACATTTTTTTTTCCAAATTTTCAGGATTTCGGAATTTTTGTATTTCTGCTTATCAACACTAGTCAAAGCGTCTTAAATCTTTTAACCCTATCTCTTATATAATTTACCTAGCATATCAAAAATGATTCTCGATCTTTCTAGCATTCCAATCAAGTCTGAAGTGTACAACACAGCTAGAAAATAGGATTCCATCTCAAGTTCGACTGAGAGGCATGCCAAGCGAAAAAAATGTGTCGTTGAGCCCACACACATCCAAAAATTCGAGCAGAAAAATGTGAAAATTGGTTGAAGAAGTCGTCCGTCAGTTCGTTTTCCTCGTCTTTCTCAACATCTTGTCGTCGTCGCAATTCGATAAGAGGAAAAGAAGAAGGAGTTGAAGAAGCACGTACGAGAGAAGGAGCTCGGAAGTACTAAATGAGTCGACGGCCCCTTCTTGAAAAACTAGTTCACCGAGATATAAAGAATTTGGAATGAAAGATAAGCATGAAAATATCAAAAAGCATATCAAAAACAGAAGAAGTCAAGAAAAGAACTGTCAGGATGAACTCCCCAAAAAGTGAAGAAGGCCACAGCTCCGAAGCTCCTCCCTCCTCCAGAATCTAATTTTATCTTTATTCCATTTCTTGAGGATTCAATCCATTTTGGTAATTGAAAAGTTCAATTTTCTTAAAATCTTTTCATCATAAAACAGTCCAACTCTCCAGTCATAAAGAACTTTCCACCTACAGTAGTACAAACGACAAAAAAGGAGGATAAAAAAGGCAAAAAAAGAGCCCGCTACTAAAGAGGGCGCACATTTCATTTTCATTTGGGGGGGGGGGGGGTTACGCATTTCATCACCACTAATGGAAATCGGGTTGACGAATGGGACGGGGTGGTGATGTAATCCACGGGGTGCGCGAATGGCTGAAGATGGAGAAGACGGAGCAAGCACATCTGCTCTTTTTCCGTCGCCGGCCATTTTATGCCTCCAGATGGTGAGAAGAAGAGGAAGAGTCGCGTCGAAAAACGGAAGACGTGGGAAGAAGCAAACGAGGAGAGAAGAGGGGAAATCTCATTAGAAATTTTTAGGTGCCCTTTGCTCTCGATTTTCGGATAGCCCTGAGGGGGGTTGCCAGGTTTTTGGTGGCAACCAGAGAAAAAAAATTGGCATTCATTCGGAAGAATATTTCCATGGAATCTTGTCAATAAATTTTTTCGGCTTTCATCAAAATAAAGATGTCGTAAATTAATTTAAAATGGGGATTCTGGAAAGAATGACGTTTCCAGTGAAGACATTATTGTATGTTTTTTGTGCACACTGAAAATATCGCATTTGTCGAGAAAGCTGTAATTTTTGAAAATTAACTTTAAGATTTTGTAGCAAGTACATAGTGTACCGGTCAATAAAATATACAAAACTGGTTTTCAGTGGATTTTGATCATTTTCCGGAGTCTGACGCTTAGCTGTCAAGTTTCCTATCACTTTGAAAACTTCGAAAATTTTAAAACAGATCTAGATTAAAACCGTTCCGTTTACAGAATTTTTTGAAAATTCCTAGATTTCCAGATATTTGCAAATTTTTGAAAGACACCTTTTTGGCCCGTTTTTGTAATGAAAATGTTAAAAATAAGTATTTTTTAGAAATCGGCTGTTTTACACATTTCATAATTCAAAAAGCTATTGGAAATTTGACAACCAAGCTCAAGAATCAAAATGTGAATTTCGCAAAATACCGTCAATAGAATTATAATAGGTCGACACTCTATACTTGCGCTTTAAATCCAATTATCTCAATTCCTGTAAAATTTATTGAAGTTTTGTCAATTGCATACTTGTAACGGGCCGGGCCGGGCCGGGCCGGGCCGGGCCGGGCCGGGCCGGGCCGGGCCGGGCCGGGCCGGGCTTTTTCGGAATTTCAAGGCCCGGCCCGAGCCCGGCCCGGCCCGGCGGGCCCGTCATTTCACTAATTTTGAAATTTTCAAAAAAACACATAAGGGGGGACCCTTATGTGATTTTTTTCGATCAAAAATTTTTTTCGAGTTTTTTCTATCTTTTGTGATCAGACATACAAACAATCCAAAAAACGAAAAAAAATGGAGAAAATTATATTTTGGCTCAAAATTTGGCTCAAAAATACAGGTTTTTTTCTACCGGGCCCTCCGGGCCGGGCCCGGGCCTTGAAAATTTCTTCAGGCCCGGCCCGGCCCGGCCCGGCCCTGGCCCGGCCCGGGCCCGGGCCCGGGCCTTGGCGGGCCGGCCCGGAATTTTACAAGTATGGTCAATTGATAAAATGTTTGTGATATTTTGATAAACAATTTATCAGTTGACTAGTTGTTCAGATCTTTGACAGGATTCGAGAAAACTTGGCTCAAGGTTTGACGTTATGGGGCCTTTCTTATCCATGTTTCACAACCGTGCGGCTTCAAAAATTACCTGGACCCTTCAGCCAATTCATCCAAAATTTCTGAACTGTAAATCCCATTTTAGATTGACTACAAAGTTCGATTTTCTTACAAACAGTTTCCACGACAAAATTCAAAATTAAACTTTCCGAATATCTCAAACCGGTTCTATAGAAAACACAGCATCAAACATTCAATGGGTTCTGCCGTTTTTCGCCGAAGGCTAATATTTCTTTTTCTTTTCAATGAAATGACCGCAGGGCATTTTTCATCGAACCTTCTTTACACTTTTATGCAGACGGCATCAACGCTAACAACACAACAAACAACAGAAACTTAACAGTGAAGAGGAGAAAAGAACCGTCGTCCAAAGGCAGTTAGCCGATTTCCCTTTCGTCTTTTCTTGACAATAACTGTTTGGGTGTTGAAGAAGCCAAATAAGAAGAAGAAGCAGTGAACCTTGACCAGTTTCCGTCATATAGGTCACACGAACAACTTCCCCCCAATTGGAAAGAAAGAAATTATCATTCTATTCATCCTGAACTTCTCTATTTTTCCATTATGAATTTTTCTATAAGGAACGCAAAGCTTCTATTCATTGCCTGTTTCATATCATCACTTTTTGGTGAGTTTCTATTCACACGTTTTCTCTCTAAAAGTATTTTTTCTTCTAGATGTTTTGCACGGAATCGAGTACTTTGGAGTTTCGGTCGGAGAATTTAGTGGAACCGATGTGGAAGGGGAAGTGTTCTTGGTGAACTCTACACATTTACAGATACTGGATTTTAAGACTAACAATCCAAGTAAGACTTGCGGAAAATTTCAGAAAAAAATAATCAAATTTCAGGTTTACCTCCTGTCCCATTTGTGTTCATATCTGCAAGCGGAGAAAAGAGCAAACCGCAGATTTACAAGTACCACACTTCTCGGAACGTTGAATGGATTGAAAAGTTGTGAGTTTATTGAGAAAGAAAATACATTAAAACCGGTGTCAGACAGTTCCTCTCACTTCTGACTTTGAATCAATTTTTCTCAGTTTTATGAAAGATATGAAAAAGCTGTCAATTGATACAATTCAGATTATAACATCACAAACATTTTATCAGTTGACACATTTTTGATATCTTGCAAGGAGCCAAGAAAAATGAATTCAATTTTAACAGTGTGGGGCGTTACTGTGACAAGCTTCATGGTTGTCGTGAGACAGGGGTGTTAGAAACACCATTAAAGGCAATTTACCTGTAACTTTATGATTCAGACGTTTTAGAACGGAAAATTCAAGTTTAGGACGTTTTAAAACCGCGACGTTTTAGAACCATGACGCTTTGAAACCGATAAGCTTTAGAACCGTACCATTTTTGACCACAAAAGTTCTGAGTCGTGACAATTTAGAATTGCAAAGTTTCAGAACCATGACGTTTAGTACTACAACGTTAAAAAACTGACCATTACAGAACGGTTCCGAAACTGTCGAGAAAAATTGAAAGATATGCAAAACGAGAAATGAGCATTTTCAGAGGTGAATGTACCGGTAATACTCCGTTAAATTTTTCAAAAAATAGCCAGCGAACTTTGCTAAATTTTTACCTATAAATTATTAGTAAAAATTGATAACCACACACTGATTAGGCGAGAGAAATTGAATGATGACTCAAAAAAACAATGAACACATATCAAATTCAGGGTTTCATTGGGAAAAGAGCAACACAAAACACACACGAGACTAATTGTCAAAATGACTGGTTCAGCTGCCCAGTGGAAGCAATTCGCGGTGGTGGATTTGAATGGGGTGAGTCACATTCGCAAAAAAATCGGAGGGACCAAGAACAAAGAAAAAACAGATTAAACTTAATTTTTTATGGATTAAAATACATTAAGATTAATTTAAACTGCATTCCAGAAAGTCATCGCTTCCGTCGACTTGAATCAAAAACCACCTCAACCATTCTGCTGTTTTGAGAGCGAGCCAGATATGGGACTGTTTGGAGAATACGGTATCATTTCTGATCCGATTGAAGTGATTGATTCCCGCACATTGAGAATCCCCAGATTCTCCTATAAAGCATCACAAACTCCGGGTGACTCAGATAACCATTACAAGATAACAGTTTTTTATTAATTTCAGATGGATATTTCTTTGCTGGTGCCGGAAAAGATATTGACACGAAGACAGGAAAGAAAGCAGTTATTGTTGGAAAGGATTCGAGTGTCAAGTAAGCAAAAAAAAATTGAACTACAGTACCAAAAAACTTATTTTAGTAACTGCCCAATGTTGAAAGACATCACTGATGAGACAATGATTGTTCGATTGGACCCGAGTCAGACAATTTATGACATTGAATGGATCAGTGTGTTCTGCTACAAATATTCACACGACTTTGGACATTTGGACATCGGATTGGTGGAGAACGAAGAACAAGTTCCTCCCTATATTCCAGATGTAAGAACTTCTGAGCCTTCTGCTATTCAAAAATGTTAAATGAATGTTTTTGAAATGTTCGATATTTATTGGCAAGACACAAATACAATAGGTCAATCGCCATGAAATAAAAAAGTAAATTAGCGCCGAGTTCCGTCCTCGAAGAAGATTCCTCCGTCGATGGCGCAGTACTTGGGGCAGATTCCCTTCTCTCCCTCGCTTCCGGCCTTTCCAGCTGGTCCTGGTGGTCCTGGGTTTCCGTCGGCTCCTGGAGCTCCGGCTGGTCCTGGTGGTCCCTTTGGTCCGGCCTCTCCTGGTGCGGCAGTTGGGCTGGCTCCATCTGGTCCTGGTGGTCCTGGTGGTCCTGGTGGTCCGGCTGGTCCTGGTCCGGCTGGCTCTGGATAGGTGCTCTCTCCAGCTGCTCCGTCTGGTCCTGGTGTTCCGGCTCCTCCATCGGCTCCTGGGTTTCCTGGTGGTCCTGGTGGTCCTGGAGGTCCTGGTGGTGATGGGGCTGCTGGTGCTCCGGCCTCTCCTGCTGGTCCGGCTTCTCCGGCTGGTCCATCTGGTCCTGGTGGTCCTGGTGGTCCGGCTGGGCATGGTTGGCATGGTGGTGGTGTCTTGGCTTCACATGGCGCGGAGGCTCCCTTTCCTGGTGCTCCTGGGGCTCCTGGTGCTCCAGGCTTTCCTGGCTTTCCAGGCTTTCCTGGGGCTCCTCCAACTCCTGGTGGTCCTGGGTTGCAGCATCCGGTGCATCCACCACCTCCTCCAGCAGCTGCTCCAGCGTCAGCTCCACCTCCAGATGAGTATCCAGCCTGTCTCACTGTTCTGTTCACAGCAACATCGTTGTTCATCTGCGACCACATGTCTTGCACCGAGTTCTGAAAATAAATTGCTACTGATTTTTGTAGAAACTCTAGATATACCTTGCAATACAAAGACTCGCGATGTAGAAGAGTCTTCGTGTTCTCAACATAGGTGAAGATCAGTGGAAGAGTTAAGCACAAGCCAACTGCAGCAGTTACTGAGAACCCGACTGCCGAATAGGCAATAAGACGATAGGCTTTGAGGCGAAGATCCGTTGGAGAATCCATGATGGTTCTAGAATGCCAAGGCACGCTAGTTGAATGATTTTCATGGGAATTGCTGTCTCTTTTATACCATTTTGCTATTTGGAAAAAACTGGTACACGCATCTAGATAGTAAAAGATTCGGGTAGCGATATCGTCATTTCGCTCCATGGAAACAAAACAAACAGCAAATTTTATGCCTTTATTGGGTGTTTTATGCTATAAGACGGCTTCTGGAACTGCTTCTAGTTATACGCATGAATGGTTGGAAATGAGTAAATTGTTTCTGGTTTTTATATGTGTATTATTAATAAGTGAACCAAAATGTTGGAGCTCGTAAAAGGGTAAGGAGTTGTTAAATTCGAATAAGAGGTTTATGCGGGTACTAGGCTACACAAGAATACTACGAATAGATAGAGACAGAGTGAGAAGCTATACGAGAAAAATTTCATAGGTTTTGCCAGTCCTGAAATATGATTGTGACCAATAAAAAGATAATTCCAAGAGACACGCGCTCTTCTAGGAAGTGAGATCACAAGTACATGATGGGCATAGAAGGCCACAGAAAGGAGTTCAGAATTTCGTGTACTGATTAGCCAGACTTTCGCCTGTTGATCCATTTCGCCACGTACAGGCTCAGTACATGAAAGGGAACAAAGGTTGTTTTAACAGAGAAACCTGCCAAAACTCAAAGGAATGAAACTACGAATGCGCCAACTCCGAAGAATTGAACTCGAGAATTTCTAATAGTTTCAGGGGAGAGAGAAACGTTTGCTTAGGAGAACAATTAACACAAGAAATCAGGTGACGTGTAAATAGAAAAATTCTGAAATTTCAGAAAATGCCCAAATTTAAAATATTTGAAGGAATTCAAAAAACTCTTGAATTTGAAAAAGTTGGGATTCAGAAATCTCATAATACACAATGTACCCGATGATTTCGAATATGCGACTCGATGTTTCGAATTCCATTTTTTCCATTTTTCGCATTTTCTTTTTCAAATTTTATAATTTTTCATTGTCTCATCAATATTCAAAGAGGATTGTTGCTTCAGCTTTCCTGAAAACCCCATATTTTTCAATTTCTATTTTCTCATCGGACCGTTTTGTTTTTCTCAGACCGCTTAAATGTCTAGAGACCGTAATAATCATCTAGTGCCAAGAATTGCGCATTGACTTATTCAAAAAGTTGACGATTTCCAATTAAACACATTGTAGAAGGTTCTGAGCTTCAATGTTATTAAATTTTTCTGTCTGTTTTCTTGAAATCTTAGTATTTTGTCAAATAAAAAACTGCATTCGTCTTCAAGTCTTTACCTCGAGTTAATCCAAATATAAGATGTGCTCAGAATGATATTAATTTTTGATATGTATGCTTTTGATCACGTTATCTTATCTGCCCGATTATCTACCCGATCTGTAATCCTTTTTGCCTTCATACTCTTATACGTCCCTCTTGTGCCCTCGTCTTCTTCATCGCTTTTCTGCGCTGTTATGTAAGTGCGCTCTATCGGCCCGCCGCAAGGACAGCTATTGCGCACTCCGCGTATCGCTTTGTCGTTTTCTCTGCCCCTCTTCGTTGTGTGCACTATTTTTCTCCATGTTCCCTCTCCAAGTGCCTCTCAGCCATTTTCTAATGCGACAGTTGGATTGTTTTACGTTTCTTTGTACCTTTTCTTGCCAATATAATCAGTTTCTATTGTTTTTCCTCATTTTTATTAAATTTTTCTTGCTCTTACCCATAATTTTGACTTTACAGATGTCCAAAATAATTCCATGTGATCGCCCGCCGGCCGCTTGTGACAAGGAAACTTGGAAATGGGATAAATATTTCCACAAAGTGGAAAAAGGCAAAGCCAAATTTGTGTCACCCCTAGCGCTTATAAACAGTCTTGTTATGGATTACAGTGTATGCGTGCAGAAAGGAGTAGTTGTGAGTTTTGAATACCTTGAAAAAATTATCTGATTGTTCCATTTGCAGTTTGAGACACGCAACCATGACTTCGACGTATTAAAGAAAGAACAAGAACCCAGATGGTTTGCGATTGTCGAAAACACGTGTGGATATTACATTCTTTCAAGATTCGTCAACTCCACGGACTATTTTTGGACACACGTGTTGTCAAGAAAGGTTCACACAATGCTATAGTGAGTTTTTCCTATTTTTGAGCACCATGAGAGTGATTGTTTCGGTTTCAGTGCTAAGAGCCGGGATCCAAAGCTGGAAAAAGTTTTCTATTGCCCACCGTATTCGTTGAAAAGTGAATTCGAAGCAGATTTGGATAGTTTTATCAAAGTAAGTCTTTTAATTTTTCTTCCAAAGACTACGGAACGTTTGGAGGGGCATCGTGGGCCCCTTATGGTACAGTACTGGTCTATAAGATATAAAATCACGTTTTTCAAGTGATTCTCCCTCATTTCGACTATTTCCAAGAGTCTGGAGCTCACCTGTTACGTTTCCGACTGTTTTGAAAAGATTTAAGGGTGTAAAACAGACCTAGATTAAAAATTTTGCACAGAATTCTCGAAAATTCCTAGTTTTTTAGCTATTTGCCTATTCTGAGTACGAGACTTCTGAAAATTGTCAAAATCGACAGAAAAAGCAGGTTTTGTATATTGAGTATATATTGAGCAATACTGCAAATCGGAGCAAGTTACATTTAGTTTTACGAGTAAATTAGTTTCAAAGAATTTGAATTTTTTGAGGCAAATGGAAGGACGAAAAACAAGATATTGTTCACATGCTCCTTTTTTGCTCAAAAACTATAGGCTCATGCTGAAACGCCACATTTACCATTTAAACAAAAGTTTATTTCAGAAAGCTCAAGACGAAGTGATTGGAAAAATGGGCATCAAAGAGGAATTCGAGAAGGATCGACATAAGCTTCATCGTCCCGCTTTCCGTGCTGGACAGCGTGTCGAATTGCTCAGCTACGCGAACTCATTGGAAATCCGTGTCGCTCACATTCAAGAAGTTTGTGGCCGAAGACTGAATGTGACAGTTCGCAAACGAGATTATCCACGGGACTTTGATGAACTGGAAGATGACCGTCAAGCTGGGCACGATGGCGCACAGTATTGGATTGATCAAGATAGTTTCATGATGTTCCCAGTTGGATGGGCAGCGATTAACAACTATCAGTTGATAGCAAATGAGGATTATATTGAGGTATGATCAGAAAGTTTTGGTGTTCATCTGACTAGTTTTTAAAAAAAATAAGATTTGAAAAAATATGGACATGCAGTTCGCAAACTGATTCGTTAAGGTGTGAATAAAATCTGAAACTTGCTTCCAGGGATGTTCGGAAAAATTTCGAAACTTCGGGATTCCGGAATATTGCGATTTTCAACTCGCCGAACGGAGCCCTGTCATGCTCTTGACCTTGATTTCTCAAAAATAAATCCCCTGTGAGAGAAATTGCTCGAAATTTTTTCAAAAATACAGAATTTTATATAAATCATGTTATAGCTCTGAACCATTTTGCTTTTTTTCAGCACACCAAAAAGATTGCTGAAGCCTTCGACGATGGAACTACTCCTAGATATGAAATAAACGATGCGACCCCAGATCAGTTCGAAAAGCCGCCAGTTGATCCTGCGAAATGGGACAAACTGAATATCGGACAAAAATTCGAGCTACTCGATCCACTCTCTCAACAGTTCAAGTGCCTCCATGTTGCGTCTGTAATGTCGTTCTGCAAGTCTGACGGATACATGATCATTTCCATGGATGGACCACAAGCGGCCGAGGAGAGCTTCCCGATCCACTTTCATAATTTGTGCATGTATCCGATGAATTACGCCAAGAAACACGGTATCAAGTTGGCGCCGCCAGATGAGTTCGTTGGAAAATTCAAATGGGATGAGTACTTGAAGAAGCAAAAAGCGGTACCAGTTCCCGAAGATGTATTCAAACCAATGCCGTCGAAAGAGAGAATGGACATGATAGAGGTGAGTGGTGATTGAATAGGAAAACAGTTCCGTAGCTCAGCCGGCAGAGGCAACTCCGAAAGGGGCTTCTTCAGGCATATAATCAAGAAAAATGATTTGTCCGAATGTCCGATGACCTTGAATCTTCTCGGCTTGTAACTTCTGGTCACAAGTTGAGAGAGTTCGTCTTTTAGACGGATATTGGCCAGTTTCTGGTCGAAAATTGCCTGAAAACAGCTGTATAGGGGCCCTGGACAGATGTTGGTGAGACCTTATAAGTTGAAATGATGCTAGGTTGGAACCTTATCATGTATTTATTCGAGTTCATTCAACTTTAGTAATGGTCAAATCCAGACTCTGACCCATGGGAGGTAACGCCAGATTCAGTAGTTAGCTTGTATCTCAAACTGCAATGAATCAACACTCAAAAAATACAATGACCAATATTGCAGGTTGGAATGCATCTCGAAGCGGCTGACATGTGTGAAAATCAGCTCATCTGTCCAGCAACCATCAAATCCATTCACGGACGACACATCAATGTTAATTTCGATGGATGGGATTCCGAGTTTGATCAGCTTTACGATATCGAGTAAGTATTTTTATTAACTACTGTCTATATTCTACTAATGTAAGACGCATTTTGATCGCGTAGGGCAGCGGCAGACGCTCAAGGGCATCCTGATGCTGGAAGTGAGATTCTACTGGAAATGATGTGTTTCTACTGCTAAAAGTTCTTATTTTCCAGCTCCCACGACATCTTTCCCGCTGGATGGTGCGATTTTCAAGCATACATGCTCCAACATCCAAAAACGGACTAGCTCTTTATTCAGATGATAATTGACTACTCGTATTTTCCAATTCTCGCTTTCTCTCTCGTTTCCCCCCTCTTGTTTGTTACCTAAACTGTTAAATTATACCCAATTTTCTAATGCTCGAAACCTTCTTCCAACCATTTTCTATTAAATTCTAATCCTTTCCTATCGTTTCTCTCCTTTTTGCCACCATGATTTGATTCATAACCCGGATCTCATGTTATCTTTACATTCTTTGAATTGTTACTTTAAGTATCACTCCTGTTTGAATCTCTGTAAGTTGATACATTACCATGAAAATGTGTTTAAAATTCAATTGCATGAATAAAGCGTCAAAAAATTTTGAACACATTCGAAAATATCTTTTTGAAGCCCATTCATCTTTTCTCTTTAAACTTTTATCCCAAAATTCTCGCTATTTGAAAAACTAAAACCAAAATTGCGATCTCTGATTACGTGTCAATTTCCAAGTTGCGTTTTCTCTAGATATTTGAAAGTGCATTTTAGGGTGAAGTGTAATGTGCATTTGAAGAAACCGAAATTCGACAGCGAGTTGTTGGTCCCACGCGTCGGCCATTTTTTATGGGTCCAGTTTTTTTTTCGGTTTTTTTTCAAGAATTGATGTTACCGTAACGTTCATTTTTCCATTTTGATAAATTTCATGGCCGCTCAGCTTGCGCCACCGTTGCTCAGCTGATAGCGGCGCGGCACCTCAGACGTTGTTCCCACAAGTTTAGCTTCTCTAGAGGATTATGAACGAAATTTCGTGCAAATAATTTTTTCTTGTACCGATTTTTAGAAATTAGAGATATCTCCCTCCAAACGGTGGGAGTTTCTATTAATATCGTCATATAATCTAAAAAATGGGTTTTTTCGAGTATAAAAGGAATAATTGGCGTAATTCAAGATAGCTAGACTTGAAAAAAACAATCTTTCTCGTAATTTCCGTCATAAACACGCCTCGGGGAATTGATATTGTGGGTTCATAATGCCGCACCGCCTAACAAATGAGCGTAGCTACTGTGGCACAATTTTGACAGCCGTAGCTCTCCGAAATACATACCGTAACTCCAAAAAATCTCCGAAGAATCTTCTACCTTCCCTTTGAGTTCTGCACAATCAATGGAATTCAGCTAAAAGAGACAGAACGTTTGATGGATCGATTCTCCAGAAGTACAGGTCAACTCGATCATCGTTGACAATATAGTCCAAGTCCGCGTATCAGCCAGTGTCTTCTCGTTCCACCCGAATTCTAAAAGTGCGTTGAAAACTCGATACACTCAATCATTCTCCGAGTTTCAAATCGTTTGCCTCCGTCTTTTTAGAGTGGTCAAAGAAGAAAAAACGCAACAAATCATTGGCTATCGTCCGAAACTTTTTTCTCTCGGCTGACACGGCGATATCTTCTTTTTTTTTCTGCTTCTCACGATTATTGGAGAAAAAAGTTGTAGTGTGCGCCAATTGTCGCTTTTCGTATCACACACTTGGCCCGGAGCCCACGCCAACCTCACTCGTAGACAAAGGGCAGGTGTAATGCGACTTTTGAGTGAGATGTGAGTGAAATTTGCTAGGCGTAAAACGATACGGGAAGCCGGCAGGAACTCGGGTGATATGAAGTAAACAAGATTTTCAAAATTATTGTAAAGTGAAAATTGTTGCGAAGATGAAAAAGAGAAGACTAGTAGGATAACTCTATCCATCATCGGAAAGTGAAAAGGAGACTGCTCAGAAGCATTGACGACACTGATAACACACAGAATGAATTTCGATACGGACGATGGTCGCTTTGTTTTTTGCGGAGCAGGCTATAAGGCAATTGAGAAGCACAAAAAGGATTAACCCTGATAAAGGGAACGGGCGTTCAAATGAATAATGCAAAAAGAGGTTGACTTGAAAAATATTAGTTTTGATGAGCAAAGCTGAGCCTTTGTCATATAAAACTTCCGCTCTAACTGTTATAGTTTTAGCCTATTGCATGAAAACGAATTTGGATAAAAATAAGATTTGTGTAATCGAATATTTTAGAAAATCTGGTGATTAAAAAAAGATGACAGTAAAACTTATACTCATTTCCAACTCATTTCTAGCCAGTATATCTGGGTTCGTGTGAGAAATATCAAGAAATGTTCAACTGACAAAAGATTTTTGATATTATGATAAGCATTTCGTCAGTTGACCACTTTTTGATATCTTTCACAGGAAATGAGGTGTATGAGCACCAAGTTGACGGTTTGTGAACCATTCTATTACAGTGTTTACGGTAAATTCGTTTGGAAGGTTTACATAATACAACTGAAAGTCACTGAAAGTTGATTTGTAGCTTTCAATTTCAGTTATCAGTGAAAACTTTTTCTAAAAGCAATAATTTCTTGAGAATAACTTTCAGAAAAAAGCCGAACCCAAACGATGGGATACCGTGAATACTGTATGTAAACGACCCTTCACTCGATTACTGTAAGAGAAATTGCTTACTGATAACGAATTTCTGATATTTCGAAAAGTATTTGTCAGTACATCGCGGTTTGATAGCTTCATCAGGAAATGAGATATGTGGGCTCCAATTTGAAGGTTTGGAGACGTTCTTTTAGAGCGTTTTCGGTGAATCCCTTTGGAGGCTATTTATAAGAAAATTATACTTTCAAAATCACTAAAACTTGGTAAAGAGCATTTCATCTTTGAATGAAATACTTTCTCATAAAGGCACGGTATCTTATGGATGGCTCCTACACGAAACCGAACCCAAGCGATGTGACCCATGCACAACCATTCATCCAGATAAGCTATTTAGCTCTGTGAGTCCTCCACTAGCAAATTGCTCTCATACTCTCGTGATTTTTTGCTGCTTTGCACTCCACCCCTCCCGTCAGATGATTTTTTTGCATGCTCTCCACCTATCTTCTTCATGACTTTCTCAATATTGTTTTAGAAAAAAATATCTGCATGTTTTCACCCATTTTTGTTTTTGAACTCAAAGAACCTTCAATTTTGACGATTCGAGAAAAAAAGTAGGCTGGTCCAGGTCAAAGGTGGGAAGTCTCCCTTGTCTTTTGCAACTCATTCGGAAGCTCCGCCTCTTTTGAACATCCGCCCATCTTCGCTTTAAATAGCTCAGCCTCAGTTAAGAATTTCACTTTTATTTTCTTTCTCTTTAACTCTTCTAGCTTCCCTGCTCATAACTTTTTCTGACTGCTAAACACATTCTATTTTCAGATGAAGATCAGTATTCTACTCACAGTTTTGGTGTTCATCTTTTGCTTGGGCGCTCAGGCCGGACCTGCAAAATTTATCAGAAAGAGATATTGCGGTGTTAAAATGTTAAACATCCTGGATAAATACTGTGACCCATCGGAGAAATGCTTGATTCCATCAGGTTGGTTTTTCAAATATTTTTTTGATCAAATTCAATTATCGACTTTTTCCAGAAGAGGATTTGCATGACATTTGCGCGAAAGGTGTTACCATGGAACAGCTCACATCATACTGCTGTGATGAGAGCCAATAAAGACTTCAAAACTCCCTGCCCCAACCCTACAAGCAACTGCCGTACAAAACTTGTCGTCATACTGAAGATCTAACAACAATGGTTTCCAAGGAGTCAATTTTTATGGAAATATTTGAAAAAAGTTACAATAAAAAGATTTTTGTCACAGTGTTCAGTGTTGGCTTGGTATGTATCAACATTTAAGAAAAGAAGGAGAGATCACATTACAAAAAATGATACCAAACGTTAGAGAAAATATGTACACGTTTTCAGGTAAAATGAAATTAGAAATCCGAAAGTTGCTAGATATGAGATGGACTAATTAGGAGCAATGATAGACGAGATAAAGGAATATGAGAAGATTAGCTTAGAGATTGTTGAATCTGAGTTGACGGAGAACTCGTGGCTTCACAGAAACTGGCTTCAACTTCAGGAATTCATGACCCAGGGCCGCGCGAGAGCCCATACGTCTAGCTGGATCGTAAATCAGGCAACGTTTGAAGAAGTCGAGAGCTGTTGGACTCATTCCGGTGACATCAGAAGTCAGTGAGATCCCAGTGTAGTGAGGGAACGTATCTTTGGCGAGGACAGATTGTTTCGGCCAGTCAGTTCCGATCGGGGTTCCCAGTTTTCTGAAAAAGTGTGAATTCATTTTTTTGGTAATTTATCAGAACGGAAGCCCGTGGAAATTTAGACTCACTTGAAAATCTCATGCAATTGTTGAGCCTCGTCTGGACCAGGGAACAATGGTACACGATTGTAGATTTCGTAGATGATGCATCCAATTGACCACATATCGACGGTACTGTTGTAGTAGGATTGGAGAAGCACTTCCGGAGCACGGTACCAAAGTGTAACCACCTGAAAAATAAGAGGTGCTTAGAAATATTGAGACGGGCTCAGTTTTTTGTGAAAAGTCTGGTAGCCACCGGTTGACCAGTTTTTTAACTTCAGTTTTTTAACTTTTGTCGGAGGGCCGATTCTGGCTTGGCACGGGCCGACTGATAACTTTCTTGAAATTTGCAGTCGTGAGCAAGACTGCATTCCAGATGATAGAGCTCGAAGATCTATAAAACCTCCAGTAAGAATCGACTTGCTTGGATAATGGTATTATGGTCCGAATCGGCATTTTTCGACCGACAGACGACTTTTTCCCGGTCCGGCTTGTAAATATCTGCCCGTACCCGGTTGCTGATTTCGATTCTGGTCGTTTCATATTAGAATTGTGGAGCTTGCTAAGTTCTATAATCTAGTATGTTGTCTTGCACACAACTTCAATCTTAAAGCGTTACCAGCCGGCCCCTGGTAGCCCGGAACGACCTGACCACAAGTATGGTTTTTGTAAGTGCTGATAGTTTGGAACAAGGATTTTCACAGATGATATAAAAATTCCTGCCGGCAAGAGTATATTTAGTGTTCGGTGCTGAACAGTTTCTTCAAACCGACAGTAGTTTTCAGCTCGTCGGATTTTTTGAAAAAAAATACTTACACAAGTGGTAAAAGCACTGGTGTTGGTATACTTCTTGGACAATCCAAAATCGGCTAGTTTTACTGTTTGATCCCGATTCACCAGAATATTCTGTGGCTTTAAATCACGATGGATAATTGCATGAGAATGCAGAAAGTCGAGCCCTTTCATCATTTGACCAATAAGATGCTTCGCTTGTTTCTCCGGAATCACTTTTGGAACGTTTTGTAGAAATGTGTGCAAATCCCAGTCACAAATTTCCATAATCATTGCGATCTTGATGATGTTGCGACTGGTGTCGACAGTGTGGAGCACTGTTCGAAGAGACACCACATTCGGATGGGTTTGGCGGGTGAGACGTTTCATAACTGCAATCTCGCGAATGACACTTTGAGGAACACCGTCACGGCTGGCTGACATTACGATTTGCTTGAGGGCGTACTGGAATTATAGTTTTGGTTTGGAAGAAAAGTTTTTCGCTCTGAAACTCACATCTTTTCCATCTTGCATGTTCCTCACTCGGTATACATGTCCGTAGGCACCCTTTCCAAGAGCCTGAAATATTGTTGGAGTACGGTAGTGCACTACAATTCAAACCATTGAGCAATTGTTCCAATGAAGTAACCGAGAACAATTTAATAGCATGTCCCTCTTAACTTTTGATTGATCCAATTTATCTCGTTTTCTCTAGAAGCTATCGAAAAGTAACCAACTGACAAAATATTCATGATGTTATGAGCAACTTTTTGTCTGTGAACTACTTTTTGATATCTCTTACAAGAAAAGAGATCCATGAGCTCAAAATTGAAGTTTTGAGAGGCATTCTATCAAAGTGTTACAGTATTTCTCTGTTTTCAAAGTTACTGCAATTTGTACCTTTCAGTTAATATCTTTAATACTAATCCTTTTTGGTTTATAGGTCGCTGAGTTTATAACCTTATATTCAAATATTGTTCTATTACCGACTTTTGGGACCGACAAAAACCGCTTTTCTCAGCTTTCTTCATTTTAGAAAAGTGCTTCCTTCCGGTGTTGGGAATGTTTCTTTGATTCTTTTGCCCCATAGATGAGATATTCTGTGAAACTGGAGATCCTGAGATCTCTTACCAGCTCTTCTACCAGAAATGTGATATCAAAAAAGCAGAAGACCCTATTCAAATTTCGTCTGCTTCTTATTCAAATCGCAACTCTTTATCTCTCATTTTCCGATCGTTTTCTTACTTCTTATTGACTCTGACTGACCGCCAAAGGTAATGCAAACTCAGCAGAATGTCCCCCCAAAAATGTTGCCATTTGTTTCTCTATGACACGCCGAAACTGATAAGACAAGTCAATGTTTGTTAAACAATAATTGCTCTATAGTTTAGGAAACTGGAAAATTGAATTTCGAAAAATTCAGATTCAAATTTTTGAAGAGATCTCGGCGGGTGTCAAATGCAAAGAACCACATGGCGACATATGGCAGACGACCTTAGAAGATTACGATCCTTTTCTTCACACTCCTCGTGGGCTGTTTGTGTATACAGCGTACCTACTTAGGATGGCATGAATCTTGATTTAGAGGAGAAAGATCAGAAATGACTCTACTCTTTAAAAAAGTACAGTATCCCAAATTTCGAACGAAGAACCTATTTTCAAAATTTTCTGAGAAGATTCCAGCTAGTCTTGCCTACCGTACCTCTCCAACTTTGAAATCCTTCAAAGTGAGCGCTGCTGGCCGTGGTCCCCCACAATTCATGTTCTTCATCATTTTTTGCAACCGAACCATCTCGCCTCGGTTCTCCTCTCCGTACAAATTTTCCGACATTCTTTTTTCCTTGTGTGTTGGGCCTGGAAGAAAACTCAGTTAGTGGACAGCATCCGGAAGAAGCAAACAGAAAAAAGTCGAAACGAAAAGCGAAGAAGAACAAAATGATGAATTCAAATTTCGAAAAACCAAATCCCGCGGGCAAAAATGGGGAGTGAGGATGAGACACCGAAAAATGCGACAGCCGAAGGAGGGTGCCCTCCTCGGTTGCGTAAAACCGTCGCGGTCAGAAAATGAGCGGGGGGAGGGAAGACCGAGCGAGGGAAAGGGCAACCTTGGTGGGGCTAAGAAAGCGGACTATGCGCAACGGCGGTCTGTATTCGAATGAACGAGGAGGCCCCTACACTGTGATGAATGTCGTCCGGGTCTACTGTGTATGCGCATCTTTGTCTCGCGCGCTCTCTCTATTGTCATTGGCCAGCCTGGAGGCCGATACGCAAACGCGCTCTATTGAGAACCTCCATGTGCTCTTGCTATTCTCGTGCTTTTCGCATGTTAATTTCGCAAGTTTTGCTTGAATTTATCAGTTTTTCAAGCAAAATCTGCAGCAATAATCGTTCGAAATTAGAAAATAATCCACGCAAGTTTCTATAAGCGGGATTTTGAACGAAGAACTTTCTAAACACTCTCTGAATCATTTTATTATGCCGCTGCCGGTTTTCTCGCTATTCTGAGCTTGTTTCAAGACTAATTTGACTATAATTTTCGAAAAATTTCAGATGGAAAACTTCCGAAACTTGTTCTCATGCCTCACCCCTTGTTTTGACTGTATGGAAGGCTCCAGCTTCGAGAATGTTCCATATCCACGTTTCAATGCAAGTTACCAACCAACAGTCCGGTTAGATGTCGGCAGAATGGGTGAGTTTTTTTTAGAACAACGAAATTTGAGTAAGAAATCCTGATTTCCAGGCAAAAACGTGGTGATTTTGAAGGAAGGAGAGAGGATTTGTGGAATTGGAGGAGCGATCGCTACGGTTCCAATAGTCCAAAACAAAGCTTATTTCCAAGTTACAGTGCAGCAGACAGGTGAGTGTTCCACAAGTTTTTGAAAAATTTTGAAGAGAAAAAAGGCAGAAACATAAGACGGCGAACAGTGTCTGGCGCGGTGGTTCCCGTCACCGCCAGGCAGATAAAGCAACAGTGACGACGGGAGGTGCACTCTCCTTCGTTTTTTTTTGTGAAGCATTAGCTGATTCTTTGTTCAAAGACATTCTAAAATCGGAAAAAATCGATATACTAGGGATATTTTAGACTAGAATTTGAGAGAATCAAAAGAGTGGAAAAGATAAGTATAAGAATTCAGAAAACAGCTTGCCATGGCTCATGGGATACCGTAAAACTTATAATAGAAGGACAGTGTAGGGACTCTCTTACAGGTTTACGGTAGATCGTGGCTCTGTGGGCTTTTAGGTACCTCTTCAGACTGAGCCCTGTTACTGGAAAATGCAACTTAGTGAAAAAATAGGAAATACTTCCATTATTGCAGATTTGAGATCAATTACAACCAATTTGAGTCAATTCTGTTGTATACAGCGTAGAAAACCATTTATAAAGGAAAATCTGCTGTTTCAACATAACGCTGATAATGTGGAAGTAAATTTAACGACTAACAACTGTTCAAAAATATAAGTCAGCATTAGAAAATCACTTTGTAGGTCATAATTTTGATTTCACTTTGCAATTTTCATACTTGATTATCAATGTCATTCCCATTAGATTCCTATCACAGTGTTATACATACTACGCTTATCTGCTGAGCAAGTTTATCAAAATTAAGCCTTGTAAGACTTTCCAGAAGATTCTAATGAGCTGAAGGGCAGGAATTTACAGGATATCTCAGATGTATGGGTTGATAGCAAAAATGGAAAAGTTCTATGGCCAACGAGCATGAAAGATTGAAAAACTATGTTTCAAAAATTCAAATTACTGCAATTTTCAGGTATCTGGGGAATTGGACTCGGCCAGAAACAATCACCATTCGACAAGATTCCCTGCACCGAAAAGTTCTGGGGAATTCGAGACAATGGAGACATTGCGAAAGAGGACCAAGTGATAGCCAAGATGGCAAAGACAGTGGAAGAGGGTGATGTGGTGGTAAGAATCCAAATTACTTGAAGTTGTTCATGCGTTGTTTTCAGGGAGTCACCTACGACCACGTGGAGCTCAAATTCTACGTGAATGGCAAGCCAGTGGACGATGTGATCACAGGAGTGAAGGGGCCGGTAAGGATTTGAAGGCTTGGATTAGTGATAAAAGGACTGATTAGGGAGTGTCACCAATAATAATGGAATTAGCTCTTGCTAATGTTTCTCAAAAATAAGGAGATTAGTAGAAAGATTAGATGGAAGGGCTTCATATTAGCCATAAGTTGAAACATAGAGAGTTGTGTTCCAATGATCTAGGGATCATAACACGAACCGCTAAAATTAATGAATTGAATATTTCACAGGTCTACCCGATGGTCTACGTCGACGACTCAGCCATTCTCGATCTGAAATTCAAAAACTTCACACAAGAGCCGCCAGCCGGATTTGGCGAGATTCTCGTCGAACAAACCATTCTATAATTGTCGTCTCAAAAAACAACTTCTCCGTGATTTCCGTTTCCTTCATCTTGTCCATGTCCGTCAGTAGTTTGAACCGCAAAATGTCATTGAAGTGTGATTGAGAGAATCAATAAATATTTTTCAAATTGAAAAAACTTTTAGGGGTGACGAGTAAAGTGTGAAAGTTTGTAGAATCAGCGCACAAAGCGTGTGAAATCAGTTTGAACCGCTTAACTTTATCAATTGGAGTGTGTTCGAGTGGAAACGGTTTGAAGAACAGTTGATAATGAATGCTGAAGTAAGCAGATGTTGCATGAAATTGGTTCCAATGAATTTTCAATTTTTAAGATCTTTTTAATATTTTGAGACATGAACAAGAATATTCTGTGTTATATAAGTTGATAAACGCCACTGAAAATTGTGTGATTTTTCGAAATTTTTGCGTGATAAACAATTTTTCTTGAAAGTTAAAAAAATTTCACGTGAAATCATTTTCACTTTTTTAGGTCCGAAGGTTTTTTAAGGTGTCTGCAGAATCAAAGTTCTGTGTTCCCTTGTCAATGACTGAAAGTACTATTTGATGTCTGAAAAAGTTATTTGTGGGGTAATTAGATTTCCAAGGTGCTTTGTTTTTCTGATTTAGAGTGCTAATCTTAATTTTCACCGCCTAATCTAAATTTTTTTATTTGTAAAGCGTGTGTTTGGCGTTTAAAAGATTTCAATACCGTAAAACCTGTATTAGAAGGGCCGGCCCTTCTATTTTTCCAAGGTACCTCCGGAGGGCTCTTCTGTTACAGGGGCCCTTCTATAAGAGGGGGCCCTTCTATTTTTCCGGTCATTTTCCCGTATCTTGTCATAGAAAAATGAGACGATTTTATGTTAAAAATTCATGAAAATCTGCCAATTTTACCAAAATTTAGGAAAACTTTTCATCGAAAAATAGGGTTTTTCAACAAATTTCTGATAAATTGTATAATTCCCGGATAATTTTTTACTGAAAACGTACGGAAATTTTACAAATTCAAGTCACATTCTGAAGGGGGTCCTTCTTTACAGGGAGCCCTTCTATTGCGGGGGCCCTTCTATTACAGGGGGCCCTTCTATTTTTCCAAGCCGCTCCCGGAGGGCCCTTCTATTAGAGGGGCCCTTCTATTAAAGGGGCCCTTCTAATACAGGTTTTACGGTATTTAAATTCATTTTCAGCTATTAAAAAAAATAGGACACCAAATCAGGGGATGCTGAAACTTTTTAATTTTGTCGTATATCCATAGCTATGTATCTGATATACGAATGTATTCTTGATGGCGAAGATTATGCTAAATCTGTAAATGTCAGAAGCCTTGATAGCTGACTTGCTCTTCTATTAAACAAATGAAAACACTGGATTTCTTTAGTAGACATTTATCATTAATCAGGACACAAAGATGGTAAATCAACTGAAAGAAAATGACAAAATGAGCAAATTCTGGGAAAACGACAAGATGTTGAAAAGTCGGGAAAACCACAGAATAGTCGATGTATCCGGGGGGATACGGGTCGACAGGGGGAACCAAAGGAAAATGGTTTTTGGGGAGAGGTTGGGTCCAGGGGAGAAGTCATAAATTATTATTAATCTTATTAATCAGACTGGATAGTGGGAACCAAAGAAATGAACGTTTCTTGTTGGGGAAAATTGGGATGGCCGGATCGTGAGGGGGTTATTTGTTCTGAGCTGGGGCTGCAGAATACAATACAAGACAGGACAAATATGAAACCAAGTAATGGGAGGAATGTCACTCTTTCCAGATCGATAGAATGGAAAATTGAAGGTTTAAAGACCTGGAGAAAGTGGCAAAAAGGTACACGAAGAAAATTTGAAGCATCAGGGAAGTGAAGGTAATGACAGAAGGGAGGGGGAGACGGGTTGAAAGGGGGGGGACATTTTTTTGGGATTTTAGGGCGATACTATACAAATTCGTTAGAGAAATCAGGTTCAATGCAGTTCAAAAGAAATGAAAAAGAGAGAGAGAAGAGAAAAATCAATTTTAAATACCAATCAGACTTTTTGTATTTTGTTTTATGTTTCTTTTTTTTTTGAAATTTTGTTTTTTATTGTTTTTTTGGAAGACTGTTTTGTTTTTTTGTTTGAATTTTCGGTTTTTTGGGGAGATAAGCAAGGAAATTGGGGTGAGAAAAGGTAAGAAAAATTGAGGAAAATTGGATGAGAAGGAGAAAAAAAAATAAGAAATGAAATGCAGACTGAAAACTGCTTTCAATAGAGAAAAGTATAGCCAAACGATTTTTTGATTGAAAATGAAAACTCTGAATATCAGAGATTCAGATAAAAAGATGAATCACAAGTTGCGATTCCTAGTTAGCTGGGGCAGCCGCAGCCTGAGCATTCGTGAGCACCGAGTTGGCCTCCTCGACCTTGCTTCTGAACAAATCTCCATCCTGAAGCATCATGATCAGCTCAGCGTTGTCAATCTCCAACATCATTCCAGTGATCTTTCCAGCATCCTTGTGGCTTGGGAACAGCTTCTCAATAAGAGCATAGATACGCTCTCCGAGAAGTTGCTTCTGCTCTTGTGGAGCAGCTTGAGCAAGCATGTGAGATGTGAGTGTCTCTTGTCCTTGGATGATGATTCCAGATTGCCCTTGTTGCTGAGTTGGTTGTGGTGCTTGTTGAGTGTGTTGTTGAGCATGTTGCTGTTGACGTGGTGGTCCTTGGAAGAATGGTTTCTGCTGTGGTGCTCCACGTGGGGCTCCTCCTTGCTGAAAAATGAAACAGGTTAGGTGAATCCATTAGCTTTTCAAGTACTACGAGAGTCAGGCGTTTCTGAGAACTGTTATGAACTGAATGCGAAAGTCTTAACTCGAGAATGCTTATAGAAATCCGAATATCTCATTCTTAATCTCACTTTCTTCCTTTAATTTCATTAAAATGAATTTTCCCAATCCTAAAACCCCTTGATCTTCGCATCAAGGATTAGAACCTGCATCTTGCGTTATGCAATCCAATCAACTTTCTGCCTTAGAATTGAAAGTACAGCAGTAACTGGAGCATACCGTATTTCCTCTGGAAGCCCGCCCGGACCGTAGAATTTGAGCTCAATTATCTTGGTTCCTTTAAGAGGTGTCAAAAACTGACAAAATGTACAAAATATGTTTTGTATTATGACGAACATTTTGTCAGTTGACCACTTTCTCACATCATTCACAGGAACCGAGATACACGAGCTAGAAGTTTACGACGTGCCGCGGTAACCCATCTATCTTTGGAAGCAGCTCAGGGCCCGAAAGCTTCAGTATTTTTAACACTCACCTGTCTGATTGGAGCTCCTCCCATCTGGACTCCTGGTCCTCCGACACGTGGTGGTCCGGCTGGTCTTGGAGCCATGCCATACTGTGGACGGCCGTCCTGAGTGCGCATTGGTGGACGTCCCTGTTGTTGTTGTGGGTATCCTTGGCGTTGTTGGTTGTAAGCTGGGTACTGCATGTACTGGTTGTTGAAGATGCGCTGTCCTGGTGGACCTGGTGGTCCGCGCATTGGTGCCGCTGGTGGCTGGAAGACTGGGCGTCCCTGGGCCTGAAATAAGATTAGGATTATTTTCCATAACTGATAGATGAGAAACTTACAGCCATTGGATTTGGAACGAAGAATCCTTGTTGTCCTTGTGGATAGATTGGAGCCATTCCTGGAACTCCGTTGGTTTGCTGTCCCATGCGAAGAGTTGCGAGTCTTTGCATGTACTGCGATGCCAACTGAGCACGACGATCCTCCTTGCGTTGAGCAAGAGCCACGTAGAGTGGCTTTGAGCCCATCATCTTGGAGTTCATCTCAGTGACAGCTGCGGTGGCTTCTTCTGGTTTCTCGAAGCAAACGAATCCGAATCCCTTGGATCTGCCATTCTCGTCGACCATGACCTTAGCTGAAGTGATGGTTCCGAATGAAGCGAAGTGAGCGCGAAGTCCTTCATCAGTGAGTTCCTCATCAATGTTCTTGACGTAGAGGTTGACTCCTTGGTAGCGTTGAACGCGCTCCTGCTTCAAAGCTTCATACTTGCGCTTGAGGTCAGCGGTACGCTCGGACTTCTTCTGAGCTCGGCAGACAGACAGCTTCAAGTCCGTTCCTTCCAAGGTTTTCTCGTTGAGATCGTCGACAGCCTTCTGGGCGGCATCTGGATCAGCGTAGGCAACGAATCCGAATCCTTTTGGTTTTCCATCAGCATCGGTCATCACAACGGCACTGGTGATCTCTCCGTACTTGCTGAACATCTTGGTCAACTTCTCCTGATCGAGGTGCTCTCCGAAGTTCTTGACGAAGACATTGGTGTATTTCAATCCGCTTTCTCCGAGCTCCTTCAGACGCTGAGCGCGTGTTTGGAACTTTCCGACGTAGCTGAAAAACGAGGCATTGAAAATAGCCGCACGATTTCCTCCTACTTACACTTTCTTTCCAGACAGAAGCATTCCGTTGACCTTCTCGATGGCGATCTGAGCTGATTCCTCAGTTTCGAAATGAACGAAGCCGTATCCTCTGCTGCTACCGTCCTCATCGGCGGCCACCTTGCACGACAAAATGTTTCCGAACAGTGAGAACGTGTCATAGATGGACTTGTTGTCAATGACGCGGTCCAAGTTCTTGATGAAAATGTTTCCATTTCCAGCACGACGAGCAGCCGGGTCACGTTGAGACCACATGATGCGCATCGGGCGTCCATGGATTGTTTCAAAGTTCATCGTGTCCAAGGCACGTTCAGCTGGAAAAAATCAAGTTAGAGAATTGTTTTGGGAATCTATAACGTGAAATTCGTTGCGTTTCTGATACCTCATAATGTCTACGAACTCTAGATTTTCATGAAAATTCTAGGATCTATTGAGATTAGACACTCTAGACAGTTCAAAAAAGTTTCAAGATTCGCTCGCCAGTTTCAGCCGAGTTATATCAATTTCAGAACGAAAAATCGCCATTTCAGTGCAAACAGCGATTTTCAAAGACGACTTTCTCAACTTCCGGAAAATTTCAAAGCATAAAACTTATTGTTGTATACTCAGTTTTCAATGAAATTTCACATTTCAGGCATTTTCTCAAAAAACAGTGTCTTGGTTTTTCAAGAAAATCTTGGAATCTTCAAAAAAAACTTGAAAATGAAAAAATGCCTTTTCTGAGAAAATGTCTGAAGTGTGAAATTTCAACCGATTCCAAGTATAAACACAACAAATTTCGAGATCTGAAACTTTCTAGAAGTTGAGAAAATCATCTTGTAAAATCTCTTTTTGCACTGAAAAGGCGACTTTTGAGTTGTGAAAATGTTATAACTTTGCTGAAACTGGCGAGAGGGTTAACCATTTCTAGAAATTTGTAGATAGGCTATTCTCAACCTGTCCTTAACTTTTCATCCAGATCTGGGATTCCAAGGTTTTCAGGCTCACTTGTTAAATTGTTCATTGCATTTTTAATACCTCATTATTTAAACCAATGTCCCTTTTAAGCTTTCCTTTGAAACAGTTGCACCTGCTTCTCATTAAGATACTCTTCCATACATGAACCGCTTTCCATACAACATCGCTTGTCAGTCTAATCCACTCTCTCAATTATGCATATCCTTTCATGTTCGCTCTATTTATAGTGCGTCACTCATCCCAACGTTCCTTTATCTCACAAAACACCACGTCACATGGAAGAGGAACACATGACGTCGATGGACGAGGACTCTATTGCGCGCGCACGCATCTCTGCAGAAGGCAGCGAGAGGTGTGAATGAAAGAGGCAAGGTTGGAAAACACCAACTTTTTTGGATGTTGATGTGTGTTGATTGATTGTACAATGTGTGCATTTGTGTGGGGAAGGGGCATGAGATACCCTTTAGCCTGTGCACACAGTATGCCCCTAATACAGGTCACCATTCTAATGATGACGTGGCAGATGGGAAAGGTGCGATTAGGATCTAATTTAAGACACCCCTGGGAAAGTGCTTACCGTCTGCTGGTTGTTGAAAGTTGACGTAGGCATATCCGAGCGACAGGCGACTGGTGTTGTCACGGCACACACGGATCGAAAGCACTGGTCCGGCCATGCTGAACTTCTCGAAGAGCATCGACTCGGTGACGTCACCATGAAGGTCTCCGATGTAGAGGGAGGCCATCGAGTAGGTGGCATTTGGTGGATATCCCATGTTTGCTGGTGGTGGTCCCATTCCGACTGGTGGTTGTCCTCCAACTGCTGGTACTGTAGCTGGTGCTGCTGGAGCAGCAGTGTTAACCACTTGAGCTGTTGGTGGTGGAACTTGGGCCATCCTGGAAAAAGGGTTTAGTTGTTGGAGAGATTAAATTGGAGTAGAAGAAGAACATTTCGGGAAGAAAGTGGAAGGTCTGACACCCTTGAAAATTGGCTAAACGAAGTGTGAGCATCGAAACGGAGAAAAGGACAAATTTATGAATTTCCGTTCGAGAAGAGTCAGGAAAAAGAGAAGAAGAAGAAGAATGACTGAAGGTGGGGAAGACAAAGAAGGGAGAATGGCGTGGGCACGTTTCCCATTTCCCATTCGCCTCTCTCTTACTCTCCTCTTTTCCGGGCTAGAAAAAATGATGATGATGCGCAAAATTGGGTTTCTGGGAAGAAGGCAACGACGGTAGTACGCACCTAGAAACCTAACAACGCGGATAATAGTACTCTCAGATGGCTAAGATCCGCCCACCGTATTGACTGTGGCATAACTTTTTGGGTCTTAAGCAGAGAAAATATTATACTGATAAAATGAAATTCGCGAAAATCTGAGAGACGCAAGAATGGGCGAAACCAAAAAACAAGGCGTCATCGAAAATTGCGAAACTTTCTTCACGCTAAAAATTGCATGGGAGCAGAGTCTAAGGATGTTTTCCGGTCAGTGGAGCGAATCTAAAATGAATAGTTCTTATGACCAAAGCGTTATATAGTACCGGTTGATTTTCAGTTATTATGACAAATTTCAGGAATCTGGAGCATGGCCCTCAAGATTTCGATAGCTTTGAAGAGTTTTGAGGATGTTAAACAGACCTAAACTGAAAAAACAGCATTCACAGAGTTTTTTGAAAACTCCTAGATTCTCAGATACGTGCCGATTTTTGAATACACCCCTTTTCGCTCCTGTTTTCTACTGGAAACGGTGTCTTTCAGAAACCGGGAAGCATCTGGAAAACTAGGAATTTTCAAAACATTCTGTGAATGTAAATATTCCGGCTATGTCTGTTTCAGACTCTCTAAAATTTTCAAAGCTATCGGAAACTTGGTAGCTCCATACTCCTGGAAATTGTCAAAATAGCCAAAAATCCACTAATCCTTTTTTGTTTATGTCATGGACCGGTACTGTATCTGCAAGGCGAACTCCAAAGACACTACTTTTCAAAACCTTAAGTTCCTCAAAAAACACATTAAAATAGCTAGAAAACTGCTTCCTCTAGAGTGCGTTCATGATCCGAAAGTAGCGGAGTAGGGTTTGAACGAGCGCGTTTGAGGAAGAAGAAATGAAAAGAGAAGAGAAGAAGAAGCCAACGGGGGCCGCTTCTTTCTTCTTTTTTTCACCAGTTTGCTGCTGCATTTTTATCGTTTATTGAATATAGTTTTTTTTGTTCTTCTGTGTTGCAGGATGCCAGAACGATTGCGGAGGACGGGTGAAACTGATAGCATCATCGGAAGGGGTTAGAGGAAGAGGGAATATTCCCGAAGTTTGAAAAATGAGAGTACGCTGGTACGGTATTGCCTATATGCATAGTATATGCATGGGGTTCTCTCATCGTTGAATTGATTCGGTTTCGGCGTTATCTTTTTTCAATTGGTTCTGGATCTGATATCGTCGGACGACGACAAGCTGCATTACTCCCCCCTCTCATGTGTCTCCCCCGGTAGATATCGAAAGCAAGACATAGATTGATATTATCTAGGACTTGGTGGTGGGTGGCGAACAAGGAATGCGGCTGTTGGATGAATAGTTTCGGTGTCTGATGATGATGATTCGACAATAACCAACACATAGGCCGATGAGAGGGAAAGAGAGAGAGAGCGACAAGTAGTGAAAGGAGGGCTTCGGGATGATTCATGTGTTCTCGACAACTTCAATAGCACATAAACATGACTGTCTTATGGCCACTTTTTTTTCATCTGTCGCTCGCCGGCTATTTTCTTGTTTCACTTGTTTTAGGAGGGAAAACATGGCGACGAAAAGGGAAACTGATGTTGAAACAGGTGTTGGGAAGTGATAATAATGCCTTGGAAGGAAATCAGCTGGAAGACTAAGACTATCGAAAAGGTTGTTATTGCATTTTATATATTGACACATGTGATCGAGATGTTCTCTAAGGAACACAACTGATTGCGAAATGATCGGTGATTGGACTCTCAATTTTTGCTTTGGTGTTCGGTTGATGAGTCTAGGTGAGGAATATGATCAGATTTCAGATTACAGTATGCTCTTTAAGCACTGGTGGACCTAGAAGAGAGTAGACTTAAGAATGAGCAATGTCTGTGTCCATCCTCGCGCTGGCTAACCTTAAGAATGAGCAATGTGGCTTTCAAATTGTTTTTCAGCAGTACGACTGTGGGAGAAGGGTTTTGCTGTGGTACTCTATATACAGTACTTCATGAATCGTTGCTATGGGATTTGTCAAAATTGAGAAACAGTAAAAGTGTCTTACTGTACTGGATCGGCGAAAAGAAGTCAAACTTTAGTGAGAAATTCTTCAGAAATAAGCAAACATACTACGGTGTCCCACTTATACAGTATCCCTCTAACATGAACCCATTCAAATTTCAAAGAAAATTTTCCCCAACTTACTTGTTCTTATTGTTTTCCGGGATGATTCTTGATGGTTGATGAGGTGACGACACTTTTAGATGGAATAGATTAAGAAACTTTTTTTTTGGGAAGTTTTACAGTTTTTTGGGAGAATAAATTAGATTTTTTTTTGGGTTTTTGTGGGGTATAAGGGGGTTACAGTGGAGTGGTGGATAGTCTCCGGGACACAACAATATAGACGTGTCAGTCGTGGTTGTGTGTGTGCCTAGGCCCGACCCCGTCCCGTCCGTTGCGTTTCGTTCGGCGAGAGAGGTCGCCGAACAACGGTAAACAAGACGAGACGCTGAGAAACGTATGGGGGCTAGAGGGAAAAAAGTGAGGAGAAGACTGACTGCCCAACTGGCCTCTGCAATGGTCTCTTCTGTTTGGTCTGCGTCTCCAGGGTCTTTATGGTCCCTCACTGACCGCACTCTCTGTCCTGTATGTTTTCCTCATATATATTGGTTAAATGACGTATGATAAGGATTGGCGACGACGGAAACGGTTAAGCTTCCAGAAGAAAGTCTAAGCAGGAATAGATTTGTGTCAGCTATACATGATTCTTTATCATGTGACTGTTTATTTTTTCTATTTTGCTGGATCGATTTGCAAAAAACTTGCAAGTTCAACTATCTTTTTTCTTGCTAAATGAGTGCCGGACGACAACAACTTTTTTCGTATATTTTCGAAAATGTTCGCACCCTCGACGTCTGCGTTTCCCCTTTCGATCGACCGATATCATTAGTTTTTGTGGACATACATGTTGCTAAGGGTTGTGTAATATGTCACCATAGAAGGAGGTCTAGTTATTTTTCTGCGCTTAAGGTTGGTCAATCACTGCTGAATTGTTTTTTGGAGATTGTTAAGAGAGAGTAGTGCAGATATTTTGCTCAGAAAGAGAGGTGTAAGGGTCCCGTGCTGCAGATTTTTGCTCAGAATTGCTAAGAATAAAAAGTCTGAATTTCTCCAACAGAAGGTCATTCTAAATATACGTTCCCTTCAAGCTGAATTATCTCATTTCCCATGAGATATATAAAACTTCTGTCAACTTTCAAAATATTGGTGATATTATGATAAATAACTTGTCAGTTGACCGTCTTTTCATATCATTGACAAGAACCGAGATAATTGAGCTTAAAGTTCACGTATAAGTTGGGGTTCCGTTAAAGAAAATTCGGTATTTCTTTAGAGTTTGAAGTCCAAAAGATTCTTATGTCATTGGCCACAATTTTTTGCTCCCAAAAAAGCGTTATACTCTAGAATCTTCCATTTCCTACTGAAAGACACTGTTTTTACAGTTATGAGTAATTGAGCACACTTTGAACGGAGTATCATCATTGTAAATTCAGTCTTCGCGCCGTACTTGGTCATTTTTTCCGTCACTTTACATGATAAGAGTATTTGATTAACCGATTTTTCCAACCGCCGTTTCAAACTCTACTATTTTTTCCCGCATATAAGTGCACTTTCCTTTTTTCTTACCTTTCTTTCTTTCTTATTCTGCAGTCTCTTAAAAATCACATTCTCTCTCACGCGATTTTTTCCTCTCGTTCAATTGTTCTCATCATTTCTTTCAAGGATCGTTTTTTTCTTCACTTCAAACTTTGATTTTTGTTTCTCGCGTTTTGTTTTTTTGAATTAAAGTTTACTGATATTTGCCAAATTGTTTTTTTTTCTAGGTAATAGGAGAAAAAATGCATGAGAGTCGACCACTGGATGATATCATAGAGGTCAACGAAAAGATGGGAACGAATCCGCCCGATCGTCAACGGTTCGAAAATGATTTGGAGGAGTTTCACGTGGAAATGCAGAAAATTCGATCACAGGTTTGTGGGGGAATGGATTTTGATGCCGGGACAAGCTGAGAAACTAACTTTAACTAACCGCAATACCTATCATAAAAGAGCTTCCTAACTTTCTACTTCAAGCCAATTTATCTCGGTTCCTGTTAAAGAGGTAAAAAAAGTTGTCAACTGGTAACTTGTTTATCATAATACCAGAAGTGATTTGTCAGTTGGCACATTTCTGATATCCTTCATAGAAATTGAGATAAATGAATTCAAACTTGACAGTGTGAGGGGCTCTTCTATTACAGGTGTCACGGTTTAGAGACAGAATTAGAATGGAGTACAGAAGAGACGTGGGAGGACCCAAAAATTATGAGAAAAATGGAATAAATAAATTGCGGGGGCTTATGTGGTGGCTCCGCCCACTCAAAAATGAGTCGCTCAATTCTTTTTTTAATAAAAAAATGCAGCGCCAATTGGATATGAAACCAGTGGGCGACTCTTGGAATGACACGAAACGAATTACAGCGAGATTGATGAAAAGGGGGTCCAGATCTGAATTTTTCAGAAAAAAGATCTTGAAGATGAAATAACGACTCTTAGAGAAAGGCAGAAAATATGACCCATAATGGGAATCATGAAATAAATCGGTGCCTTCCTGAGTGAGCAATTTCAGGGGTTGGAGCAAAAAAGAAAAAACAATGCTAGACTAGTTTAAAGAGCAGGGATTTAGAAAAAAAACGCAGTCTCTAAAAATTCCAGATTCTAGAATCACAAATATGGCTATTTACAGTTAGACCCTAATTAGAACAACTAATCTTTTTTTCTAATGAACCTTATTTCAGATCCAAATGAGATGCAAGAAATGCACAGACTCGAATCCAATCGAAAACGAGATGAGAACTCAACGTGAGCAGCTACGTGTGGAGCTCGCCGAGTTGAAGCGCGGGGGCGACAAGATCAAATTGGATATCGATGCTCAGGCAAGTTTCCGGACTGACCGGATGCGAAGGCTTAAACGATGTTCTAGCATTTATACAAAATAATCTGTCACATATATACGTTCATGATTAGCTGAAATTACTACTATACAATGACAGAGAGCTACAGTAGCCAAAAAAAAAAAATCTTCAAATTTTAGTCACTTTGGCGAGCCTGATTCAGAACATCACAGTGCAAATTAGCGCATATTACAAATGTTGTTTGCCTCCGTATACTGTAAGATTGCGTCCTGTTAAACATGACTAGTGTAATGTCTACTGGTCAGTACGCATTTTCATACTTTGTGCATTACGATGGAGGGAGAGAAGCCGCCTGAGCAACTAGAAGCAACAGCTGTGAGCATACAATAGGAGGGAAAAGTGCGCCTGCGCGGTCACTATATTAGTTTTAAACCACCGCTTGGGTGATTGACTATTTTGAGGGATTTGAAAAGAATAATTGAAAAATGGTATTAGGGAAAAAAAGGTCATAGAAATGATTATCTGAACAATTAGGAAAAAAAGAGTGGCGGAAAACAATAGACACTACATCCTTAAAATTAGCATAACTTTGAAACTACAGTATCCCAAAACAATAGGATTTTTTCAGAGAAGGAAGCAATTGGATTTGGAAAAGGACTGTCGTATTCGTAACAAAGATGTTCTGGAGAAGCTACTGTCTGAAAACGAGGACCGCTACAAACTCAGTCTCTCGGCTCGTGATGAGCAAGCTCTAGTCACTGAGATTGACGCTCTTAAGCGGAATAAGAAGCAACTAGAGTGAGTTTTCAATACGAATCAAATTTTTTGGAAGTTAAGAATGCTTGCAGGTCCCTCGCAGAGATAACCAGTGGAAGAAAGGCGATGGATATCGAGCTTGAGAAAAATCGGAATAAGAAACATGTGAGTTTTTGAGAGAATGTATAAACTAGACATACTGTACCAATAATATCTAAAAACATACTTTACAGTGGATTTTTGGCATATTCAGGAGTCTGGAGCTCGTCAGTCAAGTCTCCAATCAATTTGAAAACCTGGTGAGATGTAAAACAGACCTAGATTGAAGACTTTGTATTCACGAAAATTTTTGAAAATTCCTAATTTTTCAGATGTTTCCCAATTTCTGAATGACACCTTTTTTCCTATTTTTGTACTGGAGACGTAAAAAACCTGGTGTCTTTCAGAATGGTGAAATCTCAAAAACTAGAAGATTTCAAAAAATCCTGTGACCGCAATAATTTCAATCTAGATCGGTTTCACATCCACTCAGGTTTTCAACGTGAATTGGAGTTTTTACAACCAACCTCCAGGCTCCAGAAAATGCCGAAGATCCACAGAAAACTGCATTTTTGCATAATCCGTACTGTAACTATTGATTTTTCAGAAGGTCTACATAGACTTGACAAATCTTCAAAACAAGTTCAAGATGATGAAACAGAATCGAAGAATGATCGAAGATGAGATTCGCGACCTCAAGCATCAGTTACAAGGAGCCAACGAGCGCAAAAAGGATCTTATCAATGCTTACGATAACAACCGTGAAGAGTACAAAACTTGGCTGAACGCGAACAAAATGAACGGAAACAGTGTGCCGCTCTCGTTCCCAAGTGCACGCAAAATAAGTGAGTATTGCGAAATAGTGTGTGTTGTGGGCGGGTAGAAAAGAACGGAAATAGCAGGAGGGCAATGTCATCTAGATGTACATGCATTCCAAATTTGACATTCTCTCTATTTTTTTTTCTTCGTTTTTGAGAGGAAATATGTACCCGTAAAATTGGGACAGACGAAAATGAAAAATGAATGTTTTTTCAGAGGCGCCTATCGATGTTGAAGAATTAGAGCCGTATTACGAACAGAAGAGAGATTGCAATCGCCTTATCCACTACTTGGAACGCCTACAGACCACTTTGCAAAAAGACGAGCCGGTCAAAACATCAGCACCACCAACTTTGCAACTGATTGATGATGATGATGATTCGGCGGATGAGCTTCCACCACAGCTAATCAAGCATAATGCAAAGATTACGATAGCACCGGCTCCAGTTGTTAAGAAGAGCTTCAAGAAGCCAACGCAACCAATTTCTCACAACATTGACATCTACAAGTTGTTCGGAACCGTTGATGTGGATGTTCCAAAGACATATGCTGATGTTGGGGCCTCATTGAAAGCGGTAAGTTTTTGAATTTCGATTGGAAATGAAATAATAAACAGAAGATACAAATGATCGATAGCCAGAAACAAATAAAAAAAACAGTACCGAAAAAATTTACAAAAACATATTCTTCAGCTGGTTTTCGGCCATTTTGAGCATTTCCAGGACTCTGAAGTTCAGATGTCAAGGGTCCAATCATTTTAAAAGTGCTGGAGGGCGTAAAACAGACCTAGATTAAAAATTTTGCATTCTCAGAATTTTGTTTTTGATTCCCAATTTTTCAGCCACATGCCAATTTCTGAAGGACACTTTTTTTTCTAGCGGTTTTTGCACTGAAATCAGGTGTCTTCCAGAAATCTACCAATGGCTGAGAAAATAGGAATTTTCAAAAATTTCTGTGAATGCAAAGTTTTCAATCTGGGTCTGTTTTACGCACTCTGAAGTATAAAAAATGATCGGAAACTTGACAATCTGAAAATGGTCAAAGTGGCTAAAAATCAACTGAAAAACACGTCTTCTATGTCGTATGGACCGGTACTGTGTGAGCAAAGTCAAGATAGCCAGGAAGAAAAATGAAAGAACGAAAAAAAAATTTCAGGTCCGAGAAAAATTGGATTTCTACAACCAACAAACCACCAACGAACTTGACTGGGGAGAGGAGCTCAACGGAATGGGTAAGATTTCAACACTATATATTTCGACACCTCTTCAAACAATGACGCAAAACTTTTTTCAAACATTCTCTTTTTTCAGAATTCCTCTCAGTGTCTCGCACTGCCAGCGACATGGACTCCTTCATGGATGACTCAATTTCCGATATTGGAAGTGTGTCGAGTTTCTACAGAGCGTCCAGCAGAACTAGCTGTCCATCACCTCTGGCTACTGATGCTTCTCCAAAACGATGGATCCCTCCAACATCTCCAACTGAAGCCAAGGACACCCCTGTGTAGTTAAAGTGCAAATGTGACCCCTTAACATTTTATATTTGTTATTGTCTGTAATTATCTTGTTTTTTTTTCTAAGTATTTTCTTTCATTTTTCCCATCCCTCCCCCATCCCAAAAACTGTCCTCACCGGGTTTCTACCTTCAATTTTCCAATTCTCTCTTTCATTTCCTCTTTCAACATTTTTTGTGTAGTGCAATGCTCCCAATATATAATTTACCTTAAAAATCATAAATAGCCATAGATCCACATTTCTTGATACTCCTTTGATTTTGTTTTCTATAATAGTTGTGTAGTAATACTGTTTGTTTTTAAGGCGATTTTCACTTTTGAACCTCGATGTTTAATATGTTCAATGTATTGCTCAGTTGTTTCCGGTTTATTCATTTATTCAAAAAATCAAAAAAATATTCTAGTATTTTGTTAAATAAAAATGTACATAGTAGGAGATAATTTTTTGTTGAAAAAAATCTTTGGGGTGTGAATTTAACTTTTCTATTTCTACAGATCGGGAGAACCATTTCAGCACATGGAAAACTGAAAAAACTACCGTATTTCCTTTAATAGAAGCCCGTGAGCTTATATTTTAAATGATATATTTTCAAAAAAATTTTTATCCAAAAAATCAAATATTTGACAATTCGGAAGTTAAGAATCCTGAAATTCAGTTTGAAAAACTCAAAAATTTCATTCTGCCATTTTAAGTTCCGAAATTCTGAATTTGTGAAATTCTAAGATTCCAGAATCTCAAAATTCAAAATTCGGAGATTCTGAAATTCCGGGAAAAATTCTAAGATTCAAAAAATTTGAAATTCTAAAATTAATAAATATCAGAAAATTCAGAATTTAGGAAATTGTCGAGTTCTAAAATCACAGTTCCGAGAATTCTGAAATTTTGAATTACCGTAATTTCTCTAATAGCAGCCCATGGGCTTTTATTAGAGGGTGAGCTTATATTTTCTCGAAGCTCCTCGCTGGGTGCCATTCTATTAGAGGCGGGTTTCAAATAGAGCTCCAATCTCTTTTTATCCGGATAATAATGCTTGTCCCCCCCCCCCCCCTGTTCCAAAACAAACAATTAATAGACAAACCAATCTTTCTTGTATTATCTTCAGTTTAATAAAGTTATGAAAATGATGCGATTATCCATGTGGTTTCAAATGTTCCGATTTTTTTTCAAATTTTTAGTTTTGATGTTTATCTCCAGATGTCAACAACAGAGACAGATGACAACATGGCTCAAACTAATAATGCTTTATAATTGAATTTTAGAGCAGGAAATAACAATATTTGTGTTCCGTGTTCCAGAGAAATCATTCAGATAAAATAATAAAGAAAAAGTCAGTGGAAGTGTTCTCCCGTCTTCTTTTTGTCTTCTTTTTAGTTACGCCATCAGAAAAGATGGACAACGCATGTCGCGTTTTGCATCTTCTCGTAATTCCTAAAATCCATAACTAGAGAACTCCTCTTGTCTTCTTCTACTTCTTCCCCTATCTTTTTCGTTGCTTCTTCTTCTTCTGACGGGTGGGGGGACCCCTACGCCTCTCCATCTCCTTTTCCTTGGTGCGCATCTCTTCCGTTTTCTCGTTTTTGGCCTTCAGCTACTGCTCTTTTTGTGCTCCATTTATTTGAGAAGCCGGCACACTTCTTCGCGCTCCTTCGACTGCTTCTTAGTCGTTTGCTCCCATTTTCAAAACTATTGTTGTCATCTTTTTTCTTCTATTTTCTTTCTCGGTCTTCTGTTTTCCACGACCTCATCAAATTTAGAATGGTCTACGTAACAAAACGACTGCTAATGTTCCCATCCAATTGGGTCCTAATTGTATTGGTCGCTGTCCCCTCTGGACTCACTAATGCGTTTAAAATAAAGAGGACGGCTAAGGATTTGGAGAGTCAGCTTTATGAGGATTTGTTATTTGATTATAATAAGGTTTGTGATTTGATTATATTATAATTCAGCAGAATGAAATATGTCAAAATTTTAGTGCCGAATTTTTTTTTTGTCAAAATTAAATTATTAATAGGATACGATACCTACACATAAAGAAACACGTTTCAAATTTCATTGAAAAAATAATAAAAATTTGAAACTTTCAGGTACCCAGGCCTGTCAAAAACAGTTCTGACATACTTACGGTGGATGTGGGTGCCTCGCTGATTAGGATTATTGATGTCGATGAGAAGAATCAAGTGCTCACTACCAATTTATGGTTGGAAATGGTATGAAACTCCAATTTAAAGGGACACTACCCAACAATTTTCAGAAATGGAACGATGCAAAATTAACATGGACACCTGAAAAATACGGTGGCCTAAAAACTCTACATATCCCGAGTGAATTTATTTGGACTCCTGATCTGGTGTTATATAATAAGTATGGGTCCCTTTTTTTCCAAGAAAAGGAACTTTTCACTTTTCAGCGCAGCAGGAGATCCCGACATCACAATATTGACAGATGCGTTGGTGACATTTGAGGGAAACGTTTACTGGCAACCACCAGCGATTTATAAATCTTTTTGCCCTGTTGGTTTGAAACAAACTTTGAAAAAAAAAATAAAGAAAAGTTTAGATTGATGTCACATGGTTTCCATACGACTCTCAAAAATGTGAAATGAAATTCGGCACATGGACCTATACAGGTCGATATGTGGACTTGAAGCAGTTACCGCAAGGTCAGTAGTCCGAAAACGGTACAGTAATCCTAAATTAATTCTAAACTTTCAGAAGAAGTAGTCACTGTCAGCAAAGACGGCAGTGATGTAGAATTTATGCAGCAAGGCATGGATTTAAGTTTTTTCTACCGGTCAGCGGAGTGGGATCTTTTATCATTAACTTCAGAACGACATTCTGTACTTTATGCGTCGTGTTGTGGCCCGGAGAAGTATGTCGATATCACTTACTACTTTGGATTACGGTAAGTGAGCTATGGCGGTTTTTAGGCTAAAAATTGTTTTCGAATTTCAGACGGAAGACATTGTTCTTCACATGCAATTTGATCATTCCTTGTTTTCTTATCTCAATATTGACGACTTTTGTATTCTATCTGTCGGATCATAAGATTACATTCTCAATCTCCATTTTGGTTACCCTCACTGTGTTCTTCTTGGTAAGTCCTTTTTGTGGAAAGGTCAAAATTTTGATATTTTGACAAGCACGTATTTTAGGTGCTGATTGATTTGATGCCCCCGACTAGTTTGGTAATACCTATGTTTGGTAGGTATTTGATCACAACTATGATACTTGTCGCCTTATCAACTGTGGTATCAGTTATCACAGTGAATTTCCGCTTCCGGTCTGGAAGTGCACACAAAATGTCACCATGGATTAGAGCGGTGTTTCTGAAGTTTCTGCCCAAGTGAGTGCCAAGAGGGATGATTACTATACTTTAATCCTTGTTCAGAATTCTTATGATGTCTCGACCCGAGAAGGGAGAAGCAACCAAACAACCACCACTGGTCGACGCGGCAAGTTTGGTGGGCTCCAACTATGCAACGGCGGCGAAGGTAAACAGCTCCCCCCGACAATCAGATTTGTTTGTCAAACAAGGCGTTGAATATTCAGGCGGCTAACGAGTACCGAAACAAGGCCAAGGCTAAGAACAACGATGCGATGAGTTTGAGGGAGAAGTCGAGCTCGCAGGCGGTTTTGAACAACACGTTTGACATGAGAATGAGGAAAAATGATAGTAATGTTGAAAATGTATGTGGGGGGGGGGCGGGGAGGAGAAGCATGGGATTAAAAGTAACAAAACTCATTTTCAGAGGCTCAAGCCATATTTATGTGCCCAAAACAACAATGCACCTACTGTGGCGTTCAGGAAAACAAAAAGGCAGAAGAGCAAAACAGTGGACGATGTGGTTTTTATGAATTTGTTGAATCAAGTGAGATTCATTGCTGAGCATTTTCGGCATAATGAGTTGGAAGGGGAGGTAAGGTCTTGATCAGAGATTTTCGACTTTTATTGTTCTGAAAAAAATGTGAAATTTTATAACTACCGGAAGAATCCTCTGGTAGGAGCTTATACAAACGGTTAATTTTGATCTCAATTATCTCAATTACTTTGGAAGATAGAAAAAATTTGTCAACTGATAAAATATTTATGATATTATGATAAACAGCTTATCAGTTGACAATGTTGTCATATCATTCACAGGAATCGAGATAATTGAGCTCAAAGTTTGGATGAGATTCTGATGGAGGATATTTCCGGTAAATGTAGCACTCTTGCTTGAAATTGTTGCAATCCAAGCCGACTTTATTTTTGAATTTTTCTTAAAATCACAAGAGCGAACTACAGTACCTTTTAAGTCGATTTTAAATGACAGCTTCCTGTTTCTCCCTCTCTTTTCCGATGATTTTTACCATATCAGTTCGTTTTTGCCGGATTTACAACGAAAAATCTGTGAAAATCGTTGGAAAATTGAGCAAGTAAGAAAATGATTTCAAAAATAGGCTTGGAAGAAACTGTAGTTGGTTTTTGCGTCTTTAAAATAACAATTCCTGCTTTCAACGTGCGTTGATTTCAGACAGGATTGACAAGTTAACCTGAAATACACTCTATAGAAGCTCAGCCAAACTTTAAGCTCAATTATCTCAATTCCTGTGAAAGATATAGAAAACTCGTCAACTGATAAAATGTTGGTGATATTATGATCAACAACTTATCAGTTGGTGAAATTTTGATTTCATTTACAGGTAGCGAGATAATCGATCTTAAAATTGACTTCTATTAGCGGTGATTATATTTCTCACATTTCTACATTTTCCAGATTTCTGACGATTGGACATTTGTGGCAATGGTCCTAGATCGGCTCTTCCTTATCATCTTTTCTGTGCTCAATGTGGGTACAGTATTCATTATTCTGGAGTCACCATCGTTGTACGATTATTCCAAGCCAATGAATATCACAGTGCCGAGCAAGCCGCTAGGACAAGCCAATTTTTATAGCTCCTGGAATTTGAAATAATTTCTAGTTAACATTTTGTCACATTTCTTGTAATGTATTTTTGATAGAACATGACCAATACTGATTACGGATTGAAACAAAAATTTGTAAAACCAATGAAGGCATTTTGTAACTTACTTCGAGATGATATCACTTGCAGAAAACAAAACAGAAAATAATTTCTGATGAAATTAGTGGAGTCATCCGTGAAAGTTGACCTTGCATAACTCCTAATTCACATTCTCATCTTTTCTCTTCTCATTTACTACATCCTCATCAAATCGAGAAAAAAACGACAATATTAGATGTCTCAAACCGAAAAAAGTGCCGTTCGGCAATACAGACAATGCATCTAGAAGCCAGAAAATAGTATGAAAAAACGGTGCGCGTCAAGGAAGAATGGGGCAAGAAAAAAGAGAATAGATGTTCGTAGTTAACATGCCACACAGGAAAACCGGACTGTGTTGAAGGCGTCGGAAGCAGCAGAATGCATAGAGAATACAATGCAAAAAACAAAGGATATGGGTCGGAGAAAAAAAAGAAAAAACTAAATAATAATAGTACAAATCGCAGTAGATACGACCTCGGAGACAAGTATAAAAGGCTGGCGTGGCGGCGTCAAAGGCATCCAGAACAACAATGTTCACTACTTCTCAACTCATCTGCTCATCTCTTCTCATTGCCTCGATTTTGGCAAGCCCCATTAGTCATTCGAGGTTAGTACAATCTTCTAGATCTTCTGGAAAATTTGGAGAATATCCCAAATTCTGAAAAACTGAAATTTGCAGCCATGAGAACGCCTCCGGCAAATACGGCTATGGAGACGAGTCTCAACACGCTAAGAACTTCCACCAAAAGGCTGAACATTCTGGACATGAGGCCAAGGAGAAGGGATACTCCCAAGATGGAAAGGCTTCTGACCACGATGCCCTTCATAAGGACGCCGCCGAGCACAAGCAGAACAAGGAGGCTCACCAGTCGGGCTCCGGAAACAAATATGTGGATGATGCCTCCAACTACAACAAGGATGTGAAGACCAAGACTTTCGGATTCTTCGACTACCGTTACGTTCAACCACAATACCACATGGAGCAATACCACACTGATGAGAAGCACGCCAACAAGTATGCCGGAGACGAGCACAACGCTGGACAACAACACAAAGACGCCGGAGGTTACCATGCCGATGGACACCAAGGATACGGTAAGAGCAATAGGTTTGAGAGCATTTTTCAATTAAAAAGTTGTTTTCAGACAAGGCTCAAGAGAAGCACGGAGCTTCCCACTCTGACTACGGAAACGAGGACGCCGGACACAAATCCAAGTACGACGACAACGAGGGCAAGTACGGAGACCAATCCAACGGATACTACAACAAGGGATACGACAACTACGGACACGGACACGACTCCGAGAGCTACCAACCATCCTACTACCAACCAAAGCCAAAGTACTACGGAGGACACCAATCCCACTACCAACCAAGACACTCCAGCCCATACCACGGTGACCAATACTACGGATACGAGGCTCCACACTATTGAGAGGATAGAACATTAGTATTAACTTTTGCTCCAATTCTTAATCACTTTCTGAAATTGATATGATCGCATTGTCTTTTTTGCTCTATCGGTTTCTAATTCTTATATTACTCTTTACTTGTCTTTTCAACTTTTTTCGGGAATAAATGTGTAGAGGAAAAAAATAGTGTGTGGGTTACTGTTTACAAAACAAAAGGGAGCTTTGGAACAAACATCAAAAAGTGTTCCTGAACTTTTTTCGGAAAACTCAAAGACTGTCTCGGAGGTGGAGTCTAAAAATGTTCAGGTCAAACTAGAAAAATTGAAAAAAAAACTTTTTCTGAGGCTCTCAAGAGAAACCTTCATTAAGATATATTTTCGGATTTTTTAAAATTAGACTCACAAAATCAATGGTTTGAAAAAGTAGAAAGCTTTCGAATTTAACAAAAAAATTTCAGCGTATTTCAACCAAACTAAGTTTTTAGGTTTTCTATTAAAACCTGTAATAGAAGAGCCTCCATCTTTCAACTTGGCGAACATTTTTCCCGGTTTCTGTCAGAGATTTGAGAAAGTTGTCAACTGATAAATTGTATATCATAATATTAAAAATGTTTTATCAGTTGACACATTTTTGATATCTCTCATAGGAATTGAGATTTTTTGATATCTCTCATAGGAATTGAGAATAATTGAGCTCAAACTTGACAGCGTGGGGCCCATCTACGGTAGGTTTCACAGCAAACGGAATTCCCAGCTTACCAAAATTTTTGAAAAATATTTTTAATTTGGTTTCAAACCAGCTTCATCACAAAGCTTTATTTATTATTGTTGCATTCTATGCATACTTCCATTAGTTTTATATTTGATCTACCAAATTATTTGTGATCTACCCTCCTTCTTTGAGCGCCCTTTTCTGGCACTTTTCTTCCTAGTTGTTTCCTTGGTCAGAACCCCTTCTTCTTTGGGGCTGACAAACCCTTCTCACTCTAGTCCTAGTTTCCCCCAATCAGCTCTCTCCCCAGTCTCCGTCTATCTCTGTATTCTTGTACATCTTTAGTACCGGAATAAATCTAGTATTCTATAACTCCTATTCCTATTCCTAGTCCGGCTCAAAATGCCGGATCCCAAGGACTTAACAACTGGCGATCAGGCAAAGGCTATGGCTGATCTCACCCAACAAATCGCCTCCTTGATCAACGTCTTCGGAGAACTCGTCAAGCAGTCTCCAACAACAACAACTGCCACCAATGGGACAAGTCAACTGGTAGAGTCTATCTCCACACGGATTCCAAACTTCGTCTACGAGCCAGATGAAGACCTAACCTTTGATGCGTGGTACAGCAGATATGAAGACGTCATCACCAAGGATGGAGCAACTCTCACAGATGAGGTCAAAGCAAGGTTAGTTTTAGCTAAACTCAACGCTAAAGAGTATTCCCACTTTGCAAATCGTATCCTCCCGGAAACTCCAAACTCCCTCAAGTTCGAGGACCTCGTTCCGAAGCTCAAGGAGACGTTCAAGTCGACCTCATCGATCTTCCGGAAGCGTCAGGAGTTCCTTCGCACAGAATACGATGGCTCATCCATCGAAGAGTACACTGGGCTCGTGTTGCGACGGTTCACGTCATCAGAGTTCAAAGCCATGACTGATGATCAAATGTGCTGCATGGTCTGGATAAATGGATTAAGAGACAACAGCTACTCGGATATCCGTACAAAAGCACTCCAGATCATGGAAGCAAAGCCAAAATGTACACTGCTCGAGCTGGAAAAGGATATCAAACGTCTACTTGATGTGAGAGCCGATTCCAAGAGTGTGTGCAGAGTTGCAAAGCCAAATGAGATCAACGCCATCCACCAAAAATCATCAAATCGGGATAAACCATTGAAGCCACCACCTTCACCCTGTTTTAAATGCGGAGGCAACCACTGGGCCAGAGACTGTCAGAAACAGGTCAAATGCATTTTGTGTCAAAAAGACGGACATATTGCCAAGTTTTGCAGATCCAAGAAACGGGAAGCAAACTCACAAAAAGGCAACTTCAACAGAATCAAATCAGTCATCGTCGGATCAGCTTCCAGTTCTCAACTCAACCGTATCTACCGTATTGTGACCATCAACGGAACGAAGATTCAAATGCAGTTAGACACCGGAGCTGATATCACACTGATGAGCACTAAAGATTGGAATCGATTGGGTCGCCCATCTCTACAGGCACCCACTATCCAAGTAAAGTCGGCTAATCATCAACCAATAGCCGTCAAAGGATCATTCCAATGTCAATTCAATCTGAATGGAACATCAGCAACTGGAATAGCTCATGTTGCTGAAACTGGAACTCTTCTGGGAACAGACTGGATCTCAAAGGATCAAAAGCTCTGGAACATCCTCAATCCAAGTCAAGTCAGCGCAGTTAGCTCCGAGGATGGATCAGCATGCACCGACCTGGACATCACTCGGAACAGACTGAAAGCTGAGTTGAATAATGAGTTTTCAGACGTGTTTAAACCAGAACTAGGTCGATGTACCAAGACAAAAGCATCGCTCCTACTCAAACCAGATGCCAAACCAGTGTTCCGTAAAGCTAGACCAGTCCCATTCGCCGCATTGCCTACTGTGTCAGAGGAGCTTGATCGTCTGCAACAAGCAGGTGTCATCTCTCCAGTGGAGCATTCCGAGTGGGCAGCACCAATAGTACTGGTCAAGAAGAAAAATGGATCGCTGAGGATGTGTGCAGATTTTTCTACGGGTCTCAATGACGCCATCCAACTGCATCAGCATCCACTGCCAACCGCTGACGACATCTTCGTCACTCTAAACGGTGGGAAGTATTTTTCTCAGATAGATCTTGCCGAAGCCTATTTTCAGATTGAACTGGATGAGCAAGCCAAGAAGATGCTATGCATTAACACTCACAAAGGATTGTTCAGCTACAATCGACTGGCATTTGGAGTCAAGTCTGCGCCTGGATCCTTCCAACAAATCATGGATTCAATGATCACTGGTCTGGAAGGGACAGCAGCTTACCTTGATGATGTCATCATCTCGGGATCATCAATTGAAGAGCACAACCAAAGATTGGTGGCACTGATGAAGCGAATCAATGATTATGGATTCCGGATCCGACTGGAAAAGTGCACGTTCTTGATGGAAAGAATCACATTCCTGGGATTCATCATAGACAAAGATGGAAGACGTCCGGATCCAGAAAAGATCGCTGCCGTTCAGCAAATGCCGCCACCTACCAACGACGGCCAAGTCCGATCGTTCCTTGGATTCATCCAATTCTATGGATCGTTTGTCAAGGAGTTGTTCAGGCTCCGCCCACCACTGGATGCTCTCACCAAGAAGGATGCCAAATTCCTCTGGACTTCTCAATGTCAAAAGTCATTCGACCGTGTCAAGCAGATACTCCAATCGGATTTATTGCTCACACACTTTGATCCAAACCTTCCGATCATCGTGGCTGCCGATGCCTCGCAATACGGTATCGGAGCAGTTATCTCTCACAGATTTCCAGATGGCTCCGAGAAAGCTATCTACCACATCAGCAAAGCTCTCACTGCCCCACAACGGAACTACAGTCAGATTGAAAAAGAAGCTTTTGGACTCATCACCGCTGTCACGAAGTTCCACAAGTTCCTTTATGGCCGCCACTTCACGCTGAGGACCGACCACAAGCCATTGCTGACAATATTTGGAGATAAAAAAGGTATACCTCTTTACAGTGCTAACCGTCTCCAGCGTTGGGCAATCATACTTCTCAACTACGACTTCACCATCGAGTACGTCAACACCAATCACTTCGGACAAGCCGATGCTCTGTCAAGATTGATTTCGGACCAAATCCAGCAAAAGGAGTGTGAAGATCGTGTCGTTGCTCAAATCGAATCAGAAGTCATCACAAATCTGGTTTCAACCTGCGAGCAACTACCCGTGACTGCAGACATGATCCGAGCTGAATCTAAGAAGGATCCTCTTCTCAGTCAAGTCTACAAATATACTGTATCAGGTTTGTGGCCTCCAATCACTGATAAAAGCTCACAAATCTCTTTTTTTCACAACCGAAGAGATCAATTGTCATTCGTCGCCGACTGCATCATGTTCAATGACAGAATCGTCATCCCCAGCTCTCTCAAGGCAAGGGTTCTCAAAATGATTCATCGAGCTCATCCTGGAATTGTGAGGATGAAGCAGTTGGCACGATCTCTGGTATACTGGCCATCCATCGATAAGGACATCGAGAATATGGTCAGAAGTTGTGATCAATGTGCATCAGTCGCTAAGAATCCAATTAAAAATACTCTGTGCTCTTGGCCAATCCCAACCGCTCCATGGCAAAGGGTACACGCTGACTATGCTGGACCACTGGATGGAACCTACTACTTGGTCGTGGTGGACGCATTCTCCAAATGGCCGGAAGTTGTCCCAACCACTTCCATCACAACCACAGTTACAATCAACATCTTGAGAAAGATGTTTGCTCAATTTGGAGATCCAGAAACATTGGTTACGGACAACGGAACTCAGTTCACTTCGTCTGTTTTTGAAACATTCTGCAAGGATCGAGGAATCACACATTCACGATCACCACCATTCCACCCGCAGTCAAATGGTCAAGCAGAACGTTTCGTGGACACTGTCAAACGTAGCTTAGGCAAGTTAAAAGGGGAGGAAAACGCAGATACTGCCTTATATGTATTTCTGCAGAGCTACCGCTCCACTCCTTGCACCGCCAGCCCTAATGGCTCTACACCAGCTGAGAACTTCATTGGTCGAAAAATCCGAACATTTCTGGATCAACTTCTTCCAAAAGACCAAATTCCCAACTCGCATGATATAGAGATGGAGAAGCAGTTCAACAAGCAACATGGTGCACGATCAAGAAGCTACCAAGTTGGAGAAAAGGTTTATGTTAAAGACTACCGCAACATAAATACTGCCACTTGGATTCCAGGTACTATCCAGAAGCGGATCGGACAAACACTGTACCGCGTCACAGTCAACGACACCGTCTGGACCCGACATGCCAATCAGCTTCGACGACGTGAAGCTCCTATCCAATTTGACGTTCCACTGGACACGATGGATACAATAGATGTGACACCTACGGCTACTCAACTTCCTAGCAGCTCCACACCTTCCACACCATCTCCAGTGAACACTCCAGCTAAGCCGAAGACTCCACCGCCCAAGCAAACCCGGAAGTCTACTCGGATTACCAACCAACCTCCACGATTTGTCATGAAACCTAATCAAAAGTCGTATCATTGATTTTTGTTCCCTTTATTTCTAGATTAAGTTTGTAGTTGTTTCCCCATCCTTAATCATCCTTTCCCTTATCCTTAATCATCCTTTCCCTTATCATTGTTTATCTTAAAAAGGGAGGTGTTGCATTCTATGCATACTTCCATTAGTTTTATATTTGATCTACCAAATTATTTGTGATCTACCCTCCTTCTTTGAGCGCCCTTTTCTGGCACTTTTCTTCCTAGTTGTTTCCTTGGTCAGAACCCCTTCTTCTTTGGGGCTGACAAACCCTTCTCACTCTAGTCCTAGTTTCCCCCAATCAGCTCTCTCCCCAGTCTCCGTCTATCTCTGTATTCTTGTACATCTTTAGTACCGGAATAAATCTAGTATTCTATAACTCCTATTCCTATTCCTAGTCCGGCTCAAAATGCCGGATCCCAAGGACTTAACAATTATGTAATTTTTTAACTGCCCTAAATTACGATACCCTATTTCCTCTTATTTAAACCCATCCAGACCGTCAACTTTGAGCTCAATTATCTCGATTCACGTGAGAAATATCAAAAACTTGTCAACTGTCAAATTATCAATTATAATATCATTTATATTTCATCAGTTGACAACTTTTCAAGGTCTTTCACAGTAATCGAGATAATCAAGCTCAAAGTTGACGGTTTAGGTGGATTCTACGTGTACTTTGAGCTAATTTATCTCAGTTCTCGTGAAAGATATGAAAAATGTGTCAACTGATAACTTGCTTATCATAAAATCAAAAGTGTTTTGTTAGTCGGCACGTTTTTAATATCTCTTATAGGATCTGAGATAATTTGGCGCGAAATTGTGAGAGCCCTTCTACAACAAATTTCACTGCTTGTTTAGTTGCCGACCCCTCCTCAATAGAATACAAAAATCAAAAACTTTCTTCCAGAAAGTTTCCAAAAAATATTTATGATTTTTCAGATTTCAAGTTCCACTACTTTTACCAGTCATCTGATATTTTCAACTTCAAATTTATTAATAAACCTTTCAATCATATTTGTCACTTTTTTCCCATTGTTCCACAGGTAAACTTTATATCAAAAAGTTAAACTTTCCCTATTTATTTTTTATTCAAAGAGAATTTCACAGCATTAGTTAAACAAATACCTGCTGACCTGAACCCCTTTTGCACACAGGCGCGCCGCACATTCTTACTTCCTGCAAATCAAAGTTATCAAGAAAAGTCTCATTTCTATATTTACCTTTTCACACCGTTTTTTTTTTCAAAGTTATACTATTTTTTCTTTTCTTTACTTTTCTTTAAATCAACAAGTTCAATTCAAAAATCAATGGTTCAAAGATAGGATCAACGCGAAGATCAATCATCTAATTGGTTGTTCTCTATGCCTTCTTCTCTCAATTTCCCTATTTTGTTGCTGCTTGTCTTGGACATACATTCTTTTAGGGGCACGTGACTCATGATGATTGAGAAGGAAAAAAGTTTTTTCATCGTATCTATTTCACTGTATTCTCGTTGAAGTCGTCGTCATCGTATTTGAAATGCAACAACGATAAATTTTCGAAAATTTGATACGATCTATGATATTGTGCGCGCGGGGCATAGGTGTGGGGAGAGAAGGAATAATGTTATCAGAAGTCTTAATGCAAACATTTGGGGGAAAAGTTTGATGAAAAATGATCGGAGAACAGGGAACAGTCGTCATCCTCTGATGTCATTGGGTTGAGAAGGTTGGGATTTTTTGCCGGTTTCCTTGGCTACTTATACTGTTTTATTTCATATTCCCATAGGAACTTTCAGTTTTTTCTCTCTAATTTTTCAAGAATTTCTGAACTTTACAGCCAATTAACTCGACATTTTCCCTGTGGTAAAAGTTCCTCTTTGAATGAACACTTTTTCTAAATTAATCCTATTTTCTGATTTCAAATTTCACAATCAGTCTGATAGGATAAAAATTAGGTACTTTTTCTTCATTTGACCTGACTGAAAATCACTTTTTGTAAAAGCAAAATAAAGGAATGAAAGTTTGATTTTTCAATTTTTCAAACAAAAAAACTTTTTTTTGAAAGAAAATAAAAAAGTTTATAAATAAAATGGACCAGAATAGAAACATTCATGTTTCAGAAAACATTCTGGAGAACAAACGTCAATTTTGAAAAAATTAGAAATTTCAGTTTTTGGACTTCTTACGAACTACAGTATCGGTCAATAAGATATTCAAAAACATACCTTTTTGGCATTCTCAGAAGTCTGGAACTCGGATGTCAAATTTCCGATCACTTTGAAAAGTTTGAAGGGTTCATAATAGACCTAGATTGAAAACTTTGCATTTTCGGATTTTTTGAGAATTCCTAGCATTTCAGATATGAGCCGATTTCTGGAAAACTTTTTTCGTTGCCTATTTTTCTACTGTAAACCTGAAAAAAACGCTGTTTTTTCACATTTTTAGTTCAAAAACAGGCAAAAATGGTGTTTTTCAAAAATGCAAACATCTGGAAAACTAGACATGTTCGAAAAATTCTGTGAATTCAAATTTATCAGTCTCGGTTTGTTTCAAACCTTCCAAGATATTCAAAGTGATTGGAAGCTTTAAAGCCAAGCTCCAGATTTCTGAAAATGGTCAACATGCCCAAACATCTACTGAAAAATACGTTTATTGACTTCGACTCTTCTTATTGACTTCTTCGAGAGCTTTTCCAGATCTGAAATGGCTCAAACTTTTGATTTTCGCTCTTCTTCAAATACTGGTTTTGAAAACCTCCGACTTTTAACTACCTCATGATCTTCGTCATGAAAAATTCAAATTCCATAAACCCCCCAACCACCCAAAAAACCAATAAAAACTAGGTGTTATAGGTGTTTAATGTATGCAAATCGTACCATAGTCACTTCTCAACCCATCACCGCCTCCTTTTCAAACACTTCTGAATACCAGAAGGCACGTACCAGCAAATGATCTCTGTCAGAAAGCATGCGACTCCGCCCCCCTCCAAACACTGTACAGTATAAATATTGAAGATCGACAAGAGAGAAGCAAACAGGAGAGGTGAGAAGAACGAAAACATTGCGATGATCTTGACGATATGTTTTCATTCATTTCACTGACACCATCACTCTTTTCTACGACGCGATGCTGATTCTCCAACGTTTAGAGACGAGACCATCTCTCAATTTATTAATGGTCATTCATATTGTCTTCTTCTTTTCCTTCTTCTTTGATGTGCGACGGTGATAAGGAATTGCAAAGATCACAATATTCCGTACAGTGTTTTGGTTTGCTCTCTTTGTGCAATTCTGATCTTTGTATCATCAAGACAGTGGTCATATATAAGAACGGACCACTAGTTTTCAGTTTAAAAAAAGTGACGCAGGAGAATTTTGTTCTCTTGCAACATTTCGTTTCCGGTCAATCCTTGAAAGTTCAATTTTCTGCATCTCACTTCATTTTAAGGGATTTTGCCGCGAAATGTATGCCAGGAAGGAACATCTGCCATTACCCTTCTGACCTCAGTTCTCTGCCATAGTTTTGTAAATCCAATTTTTTTATTTTGGATTTGAAAATGTTTATTTCCCTGAACTTCAACATGGAATGTATTCCAATGTTTATAGAAAAAAAGGAACAAAGTCTTGAGACCCACATTTGTATTCCTAAGCTCCTGGCACCACAAACATCTGCCATTTTGTTTCTGACCCCAAATTTTGCCTGTTTTCTGCCCAAACTAACGAATTCGACATTAACCCTTCGATAGGGCAGAACATATGTTGAAAAACTCAGTTTTTATGAAGTTTGTTAGATATGATCTCAGAATTTTAAACTCAGGACTCTAAATTTGTCACTCGATATACATTTTTTACTCAATAATCTAAAACATCTGTCACTAAATTTCTGAATCAGGCACTGCCACTTCCTTGTCTGAATCAAAATTAACACCTTCTGAAGTTCAAACTCTTATCAGCAGGTATTAATTATCGATAACTAGTTTTCGAGAAATGATTCAAAATGAGTGATATCACGTTTTCTAAGTTCCTTATCAAGATATCATTCCTTGGAACTATTGCAGAAAAAAAAAACTACTGGAATATTTGAAAACTTCAGAATACTGCTCGTCGTTTTTTTTTTGCTTTTTCCCTTGATTTCCTATTCTTGCTTTTTGCTCCGCTTCTAAATGCATCCATTTTTCAGAGACCCCAACGTCTTCAAATCCGAACACATACTATCATTCAAAAACGCGTCTTAAGGACAGCCACAAAGGAAAATAATGTGTAAGTTGAAAAGAAAAATGGAGAAATTTCTGATTTCTTATGAAATGATTTCCTATCATCCTATCTTTGAGATGATCCTATCTCTTTTGCATTCAGAATGTAGAAACGTCGTCATTTTTATCAATTTTATCACTTCTAAGAATTTCGGTTCCAAAGTTTCTTCTTAGCAGTTTTCTAGACGTCTTTCCGGCTATTAGAGAGCTATTATACTATTTGAGCATAGGATATTTGAGCTTTTCCCCTTTCTCCCCCATGCACTTTTGTCTTCCCCCATTTTCTTTTTCTGTATTTCTTGGTTCCGTCTAGGAAAAAAAAAAGAAAAAAAAGAAAACAGAATTGAAGAATAAGAAAAAAGCGAGAGGAGGCAAAATAAAAGAGATAGAATTTTTTTGGGTAGCAAAACAACTTTTCCTTCTTTTTTCCTCTCTTTTTTTCGCCGTCTCTTCTTCTTTCCTCACCTTCCCGCGGCTCGCATGTGAACTTGACTCATTTTTACTCTTTTTTCTGACATGGCACCTCCACAAGTTAGAAGGTCCGTAAGATTGGAAGGCCACGAAAAACCCCAAAAAACTTTGAAAAAGAAAGTGGGGTTTAAGCCAAAGAAACAGTCGAAAAAGAGCAAGAAAACTGTTAAAGTGGTCCAGAAAGGTACTTAAAAAATAATATTATTTTGAATTTATAATTTTTTGGTTTTCAGCAGCTACCAGACAAAGCCCAATTGATATCATCCCACAACACGTCTGCTGTGACACTGATGTTTGCAAGGTACTGTCATTTTGAGAAAAATTTGAAGATCAAACATTCATTTTTCCAGGCTGATGCTTTGAACATCGATTACAAGCCAGGAGATTGCTGTGACGTCATTGTAAACGAGGGAGGATTCCGTGTGAATGTGAAGAGAAACTGCGGAACATGTGAGTGGCTCTCAGGTTCATGGCTCATCATTACCCTTCTTGTTTTTTTTCAGTCCTCACCGCTAACCATCTGCCATCGTCGAAATTTGAGTTGGCTCAATTTCATGCTCACTGGGGATGCAACTCGAAGGAAGGATCCGAGCACCTTTTGGACGGAAAGAAGTTGAGCGGAGAGGTTCATTTCGTGTTCTGGAACACCACTTATGCGTCATTCAATGAGGCTATTGAGAAGCCGGATGGATTAGCTGTGGTTGGAGTTTTCTTGAAGGTTGGTAATACAATACCGGCCAACGAATCCTGTAGATTTTGTAAACTTGAAGTATCGGTCAATAAGATGGACAAAAACGTATTCTTCATTTGATTTTCGGGCATTTTGACCATTTTCTGGAGTCTGGAATTCTTTGATGATTCTGGAAAATGTGAAACAGACCCAGATTGGAAGTTTTGCATTCTCTGAATTTTCGAAAACTTTTAGTTTTTCAAATATTTGCCGAGTTCGAATCGGTGTCTGATTTTTTCCTGTGTTGCGTACAAAAATGGGTCGAAAGAGGTGTTATTCAGGAATCCGCATATAGCTGAAAAACTTGCGATTTTCAAATAATTCTGTAAACACAAATTTTTCAAGCTAGGGCTTTATAGCCGAGCTTCGGACTACTGGAAATGGTCAAAACGAGTGAAATCAACAGAAATTTCAGAAACTTTAACAATTTTTTATTTGAAAAATATACTTTTTAATAGACATCCCGGTATTGGCAAGCTTATTTTTCAATCAAAATATATTTTAATTTTCCCCGAATTTTTTTTAAAACACACGGACCCTGGAATTTCTGAAAAAGCCCATACCGGCCCGTTGCATAGAATTGGCGTATAATAAAACAATAAATTTTTAGGAAGGAAAGTACAATGACAACTACCATGGACTCATTGACAGCGTCCGCAAAGCCACTGGAAACGTCACCCCAATTGCCATGCCAAAAGATTTCCATCTTGAACACCTCCTCCCAACTCCAGACAAGAGAGAATTCGTCACGTACCTCGGTTCTCTGACCACCCCACCATTCAACGAGTGCGTCATCTGGACACTCTTCACAGAGCCAGTTGAAGTATCTTATGGACAGGTAGACTATTTCAAAGATCTCAACAAAAAAACTGGGGATTGTTTTTCAGCTCAATGTACTCCGTAACATCATCCCTGCCAATCATCGTGAATGCCAAGACAGATGTGGACGTGAAATCCGATCCTCTTACAATCTTTAAGTTCTGTCCCCCTTATCTTCTCTAATTTTTTGAAACTTCCTTTAATATGTTCTGCTTTTTTGCTACTTCCTGCTAGCGCTTGTTCGTCATGTAAAAATCATCATCTTCTCCCCCCAAACACACCTGTGCCGAATGTAAAGTTACACACACACCCACATACATGTATGATGTCTGAAGAGCTTAGTTCTCATCTCACTTCTCTCACACATAATAAACAATTCAGAGTTCTGATGGATATTGAAATTTTTCTTCTTTTCTTGGTATGACGTTATATTTTTCGAAAACGGAAAATAAGAACCAAAACAGAAATCTAATTATGAGAAGAGCCTTATGGTTGCTTTAAAAAAAAATATTTTATTCATTTCGAAATGTTATTTTGAACGGAAAAATACAGATTTAGGTTTCATGTGGTTCAAAAATATTATGCAATTCAGTAAATCAATTTTTTGGAAAATCAAACTTTGCGAAGCGGATGCATTATAGCTGTTTCTTCCACTCCTCTGATTTCTGATGTACTGGGTCCTTGAACAGAGTGAGTCAGTGGCGGTTCCCCACTCTCTCCCTCATGAACGTGTTGGTTGAGCCAGAAGCATTTGACATCACCTGAAAATGATTGGAGCTTGAACAAATTCAGTTTCTGACTTCTCACCTTTTCCTTTAACATGAACATAACCTCGTTTCTTGAAAGTGTACATTTTCGACGCCATCAACAGGTTGGCAGTAATCTCGCTAGTTTGAATTTGATTCGGGGCGCTATTTGACTGCATTCTGGACGCGAAATTGACAGTGTCTCCAAACAGACAGTATCGTGGAGAACGGATTCCAATGACACCAGCAGCGATAGGTCCCATGTGGAAGCCAATGCGGACACGGAGCTGAAAATAAACAAATTTTTGGGATGATAATTGGTTAGGTTATTTTTTCTTGTAGTGTCTTTGAGAAAGGTTTTTCAAAAAATTTCAGAATTTCAAAAACTTCCGATTTTCGACAATTTTGAAAGTTTGGGATTTTCCGATTCTCATGTGCTTGAAATTCCGAAATCTACGAAACTGTATCAAAAGGGCCCCACTAATAGAAGGGCCCTCCAAAAAGGGAAAAAGTTTTGAAATATTCCAGTGGGAATTTTCGGAGTAAATTAAATTGCGTTCCAAACATCCCTGGACCCCGCGAATTAGGAACTTACAACGTAAGACGGATTATAAGACAGCTTATAGCGATAAGAAACTTCACGAATCTCCAGACTCATCTCCGCAATCTCATACACATGTCGTCCTTCATTCTCTTCAGGTACACCGGATGCCACCATATAGGTTTCTCCTGTGGTCTCCACTTTGTAAGCATCGTGGTTTTTGATAACGTTGTCGAATTGGTCGAAAACGTCATTCAAGAACATTATGGTCTGAAATTGATGGGTTAAAAAAGTTTGAATATGTCCAAAACCTGATTAGGAGTGCTCTTCTTCATCAACGCATTGAATTCACAGATTTGTACAAACATCACTGTTGCCGATTCATAACTTCTTGGTTCTCTGACAATTCCGTTTTTGAGATCCTCAGCCACGGCTCTGAAAACTATTTAAGATCAGGTTCATTGGATTTCGTTACTTACGCTGGCAACATTTCATTCAGAAGTTTCATCGTTGCCACTTGAGCCAGAGCCAAATCTTGTGTACGGATTGACACCTGTTCTTCCAATTCCGCAGCATATTTTTCATTCATTTTCATCATTTGGTCCACCAAGTTGCCTTTTCTAAACGAACAATTTATTACGGGTATATATAGTCAAAGGAAATATCTTACGCCAAAGGATAAACAATCGCGATGGTTTCCAGAATCTTCCTAACATCCGGTCGTTCTTCGGGAATGCGGTTCCAGCACTCTTGACACTTTTGAAGAAGCTTAGCTTCTGGATTGTGTTCGTCAGCAACACGTGGCATTTTTCCGTTGTCGATTATGTCCTTGACAAGATCTGCAAAATTATTTGGATTCATTCAAACCCTATGGACAAGAAATCAAACTTGGATTTGGTCGCTCCAGAGAATGAATCAACATAAACGGATCTTCTCGTTCAATCATCATATATAAAATCATTCCTACACAATACATATCCCCTTTTTGACTTCCTCGTACAATACGTGGCGGCAGTTTTCCAGTCGGGTCATACTCCTTGAGGTGCTCAGGTGGGAAACACACATATTGAGGATAGGAAACTGAAATTTGGTGATGACGCAATACGTTGTTCCCCTAACTCACTCATGGGCGCCGCGTGGTCGAGTAGTTTGACGTTGGTTGAATCAAACGCATCACATATAAAATTGGATACTCCATACAACGTTAGTTTCAAAACCCAATTGATATCTATCAAACACGTGGAGGCTTGCAAAAATCCGTGATGTGCGATTGGACCCTTATGAAGATAGTTGAGGCCTTTCAACATATCTCTCATGAATGCAGATTTGAATGTCTCGTTCATTTCAAAGTCTCGATCCAAGCAGAATTCCTGAAAAATATTTTTTTGTTGTTGTTTTAGTTGTGAATGTCGATCGAAATTTCCACGAATCTATAATTTAAATTTGAGCTCAATTATCTCAATTCCCGTAAGAGGTATCATAAATCTGTCAACAACAGAAATGTTTGTAATATTATGATAAACATTTAGTAGCGGACATAATTTTGATATCTCTCAAAGTAACCAACATATAATAATTGAGCTCAAGGTTCAAGTACATATAGCTTGGAGTTCTATATTAGGATTTATGGTACCTTGAATTCCTTATTTTCACTAAATATGATGTCAAATGGAAAGTTTTTCTCCAAAGGATCCCAAAAAAAATGTCAGAAACAAAATTTCCAGAAAAAAATTTACAAACTTTAATTTCTTACCTCAAGTGTTCCTCGCTCAACCAGAGTGTGCAAAACTGTCAAAGTCGGCATATTATCATCATTACACTGTATTCCAAAAAACTTTGCCAAGTTGTCGTTTTGCAGTTGTTTCAAACTATACAAATAGTCGAGGGTGGCTTCCGATAAACTGAGTTTCTTATCCTGCTTGAATTGAAGATACTCGGCTCGTTGAGTTCCAACCAAAGCGTAAGATCCAAACACTCGTCTACGAGAAATCAAGGTATTCTCGTCTTTGTTAGTCCTGTTCTCCAGTTCTCGTTGCATTTTCTGAAAAATCTTATTTTTGGAATCAAATTGAATTTAATTTAAATTACCGCGTCCGCATTTTTGTTCACGATGATCTTCAAAGTGTCCTTTGACACTTTCCATGTCAGCTTGTAGACGTTCATTTTGTGTCTGAAACTTTTAATAGTACCAGCTTGTTTGCCGCGCCTCTGGCGCTTCAAACAGCTGGCTGGTGCGCCTTCGGCGCGATTTGATCTTTTTTTTTTTTTTGCTTAATCGTCGCTTCGCTCCTCTTTCTTTTTAAAAGGTCACGTGAAATTATATTTAATTTTCAAGCTTTTCGAAAATGTGCGGACAAATCCACAGAGAAAGAGACGCAACTTCATTTATTTATTATAAGAATGATCATTTTTTTCATGATTTCATTTGTTGGTTTTGTTTTGTTCAATGAACCTAATTATTTTGCCAAAAGTGAAAACAAAGTTGTTATTCCAAAACACACAAAGTATGATTCCCTGTGAGTGAGTGATAAGAGTGTTAGAGCTTTCTCAAAACTGACTATACAAATTTAAAGAGACGTGATATGGAAAAAAAATCTTTTCAGAAACAGATTCTTTGAGGCGGAATTGGCAGAAAAATCTTTTAAAAAAATTCAAAGAACCTGTTGAGACAAATAAATAACCATTTCAAGAAATCATGTTTGACGAAAAGTATTTTCAGAGGTTATGTCGAATTTTTGGAAATGGAAAAAACGGAAGAAAATCTTGCACATAATTAGATATTTTCTGAAAATTCAGAAAAATCATCCAAGGAATTTTCGAAGCTCTACTAAACTTTTCTATTACAAAAAAACTATTTTCACAGACCTAAATGTTCAAATCCATTTGGCAGACCTTTCCAAATCATAGTAGCTTACCTATCATAGCAAAGAAACGGAAAACTACCGAAAAACATCTGAATGAATATTCCTACCTCACATATAGCTTCAACCTCGAATACCGATCGAGTGGCTTATCATCAACAAGGAAGTCCTTCTGACACTCTCTTGGTAGCTTTTTGGCAAATAAAAATAGGATAGCATACCAAGAAAACTGCAAGCAGTATACGAAATCTTGCTTCAAGGTGTACAGCATATCTCGCAGTCCTAACATCGTTGCCGAGTAATGTTAGTTTGAGGACAATGCGAGAGTTGAAGAAGTAAGTTAATCCTAGCAGTCTCAAGGGGTCTGGTAAACCATGGCAACTAGTATATGAAGTGAGAGTGAAAGAAAAAAATAATTGTTGCTTAATGACTACCTTCGAAATTCAATATTTTCTTGGAATTGAGCTCGAATGTTTTGGACTTTAAGAGCGATAAACAAGAGAATGTTGTTGTCGGATAAGACACTTTTGATAAAATTTTTGATATGCGCAGAAAAAAACACTTTAATTTAAAAAAAGTCGATATTAGCAATGCGATATTGTCAATATACAGTACTGGCCAAAAAGAATCCGTCGACACTGTCGACTAAACAGGTTTTTTGCCTGTAACTTTGTTCAAAATAGAGCTAAAGTGTCAAACCTTTTTGTAAAATGAAGCAAATAACCCTAGAAATATATTCTAGAACATTTTTGCGCAGAAAACGGAAAACAACTTTTTTGGCGACAAAATTCACTTTTTGGAAACTTTCGGGGGTTCTGAGGTTTTTTTTTTCAAAAAATTGGAAAAGATGGAAAACGATGATGGATAGTTTTCAAAGTCAAGATGAAAATAAATTTTCACATTCATAATCGTCAGATTTTTGCAAACAAAAAAATCCAAAAATCCGAAATTTTCCAAAAAGTTAATTTTGTCGACAAAAATATTTGTTTTCCGTTTTCTGAGTAAAAATGTTTCAGAATTTTCTTCATTCGGTTATTTGCTACATTTTACAAAAAGGTTTGACACTTTAGCTCTATTGTGAAGAAAGTTACAGTCCTGTCGACGCATTTAATCTGTAGACGCATACTTTTTGACAAGTACTGAAGCTACTAGAAGTGGGCGGAATCAATTTGCGATACTATTCATCTAGAAAAGCGTTGTCGGAGTAAAAAGAACTGAAAAAAGTATCCGGTATGAGTTTATAGATAACCAGGTTATCAGGAATTTGGAAATTAAACGAGTATCCTGGAATGCGGAATTCGGAACACGGAAAAATAGAAATGTCACTGAATCCGGAACGAAAAAACTCAAAAAAATTCAGAAGTTTTGATATTGTCTTTTATGAAAATGTTCCTAATAATGGTTTTGTTTTTTTTTTAGCATTTTTCGAAAACTCAAAATTTAAATTAACCACTGAATACTCCCAAATGAAGCAAGAATCGATTTTCAGTGTTCAATCATTTCTGAACATTCTTGAGTTTATTTTTCAACTCAAAAATGAGAAATGACGTCATTGCCAAAGTAACAACAACTATCAGATTTTCAAGAGAATTGGAATTTTTGGGAATTCTCTTTAAGCTTCTCGTGAACTTCAAGTTAATTTCAAAGTTTAGGACCCTCCTATCAAACTTTTTTTATCACTTACTGTCGTTTTTTGAGCACTATGACACCAATTGTGATTGCGATGCCACAAACGATGACGGCGAATATGATATGAGCTGCAGATAACTCCTCATCCATATTTTATCAAAAATGAAAAAAAAAACTAATGAAACTCACGAATGTAATTCGAGCATGCATTTCGGGCTACACATTCGTCAGGCGGATCCATATCTCTTAGACTCCAAAGCAAGTCAGGCGTTTTCGTCTCTGCCTGTCATTAGAGATAATGAGCATGTAGCCGAATTTTCGAAAAAAATTTTTGGTAGGCAGACTCACCAAGGTAAAGCAGTTATACGTATCGCAATCTTTTGGTGTGGATTTTAGCGTCAGAACAGGATCAAACGTCATTTCAGCCGGGTTGACTGTATAGACCACATAGTCGGTTAGAACAGAGCCGCTTTTGTCAAATGTGAATGCTCCGTATTTAGCTAGAAAAATCGATCATTGAATTAGTTTGATCATTTTTTGGAAAAAAAATGAATTAAGTGGAAGGCTAGGAAGAATAGTAACTTCTAGAAGGTCGCACTCACTAGATACAATCTTTCCGCTCATGGCGACGTGATAGTTGTCAGTCTGAGTCTCAACACCGTACATCGAGCCAACGCAGTAGGCATAACATGCTTGATAGATTCGGAGGAATTGTGTGAACTGTTCCTGGAAGATTTATATACTTTAAATAATTCCTGAATAACATTCTCTAGGATTTTTTTTGCTTATTCTTTGTGCTTGATCATTTATTGATACTATCTTTTTTTGCTTAAGACCACTGAAAACCGGAAATTGAGCAGTGCATATATATGGTTGTTAATTAAGAACTCTTGTTTTATAAACTCAATTGTAACAAGTACCAAATAACATCAAATTTTCCATCAATGACTTACATCTGACAATGTGGGAACCACACGCTGCATACTACTGAACGCATCAGAAAACTGCTCTTGGCGTGGAGAAATCTGTAAAAAACACTTTAGTTCCAAAATTTTATTCAGAATCCTCACAATGAAAGTGTTGGCTCCATAGAGGAGATTCCTAACGTTCGGCTGATTCAGTACTTCATCTGGTGGCTTGTTCAAAATAATCACAATAATGAAACGAAATCCGGATAAATTACGGACTGCCAAGTTATAAAGTGTACTATAGATATCATAAAAGTCGACGCATATAACAATCACTGAAAATTGATAAATCATAAAAGTTGAGAAGTTTTGGGTCCTTACTTCTTGCTCCATGCCTAAGTTTGTAGTCGATTTTCGTCCAATCAGCATTATTCTCGTCTAATTCAATATATTCTCGGATATAGAAACTATTCATTATCTGAAATAAAAAATCACATACATTACCGACAAATAAGATATACAAAAACGTGTCGTTCATTCGATTTTCGGTCATTTTGACCATTTTTCCAAAAGTATGGAGCTCGACTGTCAGGTTTTCAATCACTTTGTGAACTTTCGGAGTGTGTGAAACAGACCTAGATTGAAAACTTTGCCTGGACAGAATTTCTTGAAAATTCTTTTTATTTTGGCTATTTGCAAAATACCGAAAAAACAGTCTTTTTTGACCCAGTTTCGCACACAAAAAACATGAAAAAACAGGTGTCTTCAAGAAATCGGCACACAGCAAAGAAGCTAGTAGGTTTAAAACTTCTGTGAATACAAAGTTTTCAATCTAGGTCTGTTTTACGCTCTACAAAGTGTTCAAAGTAGTCCGACACTTGACATGTTCGAGACTCTTAGAAATGGTGAAAATGACCTAGAATCTACTGAGAAATACGATTTTGTATATTTCATTGGCAAGTACTGTAGATACAATAATCATCAATTAATGACCTACTTTATTATATGCCTTAATATCATTGGCGAGTGAAAGCCCATTGGGCATCACTTTCACCGATCCCACAAGAGATATCTGAAAATATTTTATCTGTAAATGTCAATCAAAAAAATGGCAGACCTCAGTTTGGTTCAACTCTCTCATCAGAATAACAAGTGTCTCGGCAACCCCACCAACCGAAAATTGAGCTACATTAATAACCGATGTCAGTTCTTGAACACCTCTCTCCTCAAAAACAGGCTCGTATCCAATCACAGGAGACTTCCATATTTCCGCAAAATTGCCTATTGTACGAATATCGGTTGTACACGTTGGACCAACAAAAACAAAATCGTATTCCCCGGTGGTTTTTGAGGCGACGGCGTTTATAGCATAAGATGCCGCTTTGACACTATTATCTCCTGCACAACCTTGCTGGCGGTTTATTCTGAAAATTGGGGGAGTTGGAAAATAGGGAAAATTTGGAAAATTTCCTTTCGAAATCAGTTTTACTTGATGGTTTCAAATTATATTTCCTTGTGAAAATTAGGTTTTTGAATTTTTCTGTTTATGCGAATTTCCATCGGGATGTTCAAACCAACCGCTCAACATTATATGAAAGATTTCAAGACTTGAATTTAAAAAAAAATTAGGAAGAAGAAAAAAAATTCACTGAATAGATTTAGTAGTGCACATTGCATTAGCTCTCGCATCATCGACGGCCGATTGACACACATTTTGAGAAGCAGGCCAATTATCAAAGATAATAAGTTGAATAGCGTTACATATATTCAGAATATTTGAAACAATTAGCAGAATAAGAATACACTTCTTGAACATTGATAGGCACAGAAAAAAAACACGCGCTTGAGTATTAAATCAGAGTTGATGTTAAGTTTTAGTAACTGCTAATGGGGCTGTCAACCATGAAAACAGACGTGCTCTCACAAGGGATAACAGAAATGAATGGATCGATGGGTAGTGTAGGGGGAAAGTGAAAAATAATACTTGAAGTGATAAGCGAAGTGAGGATCTCGGACATGAATAGGTAGAAAATCATGGAAAATCCTCTTTCTATTGTTTGGCGTGAGAAGCTCGGTTGAAAAGGATTAGAAGTATCTAGTAGAAGGCAATGAATACATAGATTAGTAGAGAATATAGTTGGCTTGCTCTTCTGGATTTATTCAATCATCTTGAATTCAGTTTTGTGTTATTACTTTAAATTACGAAATCCAGCTACGGTTGAAAGGTGGTGAGAGGGAAATTCGGATCAGAGGAAACCAAAAATAAGGTCAACGGTTTCTTTTTAGTAGGTGTATGGTGTACATCTGAAAAATTCTGAATTAACATCACAAAAACAACAGATTACTTTTGAAAACATTAAGAATAGATACAAGAAATATTATTCCTCAAGAAGTTCTATCTGAAAGCACATTGAACTTAAAACAACCGAAAACAACTATATTAATGAAAATAAGAAAATCAAATGATTGAAAAGTAACCAAACTCGTATAATATAAGAAAATAACGGAATAAGATTCGGAAATCCGGCGGATACTCCCACTGATTACTTTTTCGTAGTTTTTTTTTGTTTTTCAAAGTATGAATATTGTTTATATTTTCCGCTGACTGAAATTTTCGGAGCTCTAACTAGCGATTCTCGTTTTTTTCAGCAAAAAATTAAAATTTTCAAGATGTGAAAACCGCAAATATGCTCCCAAAATTCGTTTAGTCCAAAACTCTGACTGAAAATTTTCAGACTAAACGAATTTTGTTGGTTCTTATTTCAGTGACAAGAAATCCGGAAAGTTGGAGCATTCTGAAATTCCAATATACCGATTTTTGATATCTCGAAATTTCCAGAGACTCCGAGAATTCAAAAAATCTAATATGTTTCGTTATTTCTGAAAAGGTTTTCAAATTTTTCAGAGAGACTACGCCTGGTCAAAGTTCTGACTGACATTCTAACATTAGACAGCACTCAATATAGTGATCATGTTAATGCTAAGTCTTGTTAGCAATAACTTTTTACCAAAATATTACGATTAGAACACGTTCCAAAAAATTTGGGTCGGCGTTTCATTATAGGCGTTCAATCTTTAGGCTCTTTTTTTTTTAGTTTTCTTATCTTGAAGCTGAGCATTTTCTTGCTAATAAAAAAGAAAAACGTTAATTCAGCTCTGAAAATTTCATTCAGCAGAAAATACAAACAATGCGCATACTTCGAAATAATACCAAACTACAAATAAGTTAGAGTATCTGCCAAAATTCCCGATCTTATTCCGTCAATTTTTTGGGTTTTTCGAGTTTTGTAACTTTTCAATAATTTGATTCTTTCAACTCGTTGTCCTTCCTCTTCCAATGAACACGACTGAGTTGTTTTGGGTGTCGAATTCGTACAGTATTCTTGATGATCACACGATGCAAAGTCTGTCCAATGTGTTTTTGATAGTGCCTGTAATCCAAGTGGTGGAATTTATTGTCTTCTCGGAACAATCTGAAAAAAAAACAACGTGAGATCGTGAGCAACGCGGGACGAGAGACTTACTCCACGCGATCAAATGATTTTTTGCATTGAGCAGTCCAGTGGAACTTGGCATTCTTCTTGATGAGGGCATCCGATAATGAGCGGAGCTTGAGCAACTTCTTTATAAATGATCCATAGAATAGAATGAATCCTAGGAATGACCAGTAATCATCGAACCAAATACCTGCTGGGACGATCTGAAGCTGATTGGACTCCGAGTGTTGGACGATTGTACCGATATAATCCTTTGTACGTGTTATGCATACTTGCTCCTGAAGTTCAATCTTCGGCCAGATCCATCTGAGAGAAGGATTTCTCATCGTTTGAAGTAGAAAATTTGTCATCAGCATTTTTTTCGTAAAACAATAGTTCTAAAACTTTCTGAATGCTCGCAACAATTTATTTGTTAATAATTTAGTTTACGAATCCAATTTCAATCAAACCATCTCCACCAGCTATGTCTCCGCCGTTGGACGATTGACGTTGGCATGGATTTCCTGAAATTGGATTATGGACTAAATCTACTGTTGTAAATTGTCAACTTACCAAGAATCGCATCTCCACCAGCTATGTCTCCGCCGTTGGACGATTGACGTTGGCATGGATTTCCTGAAATTGGATTATGGACTAAATCTACTGTTGTAAAGTGTGAACTTACCAAGAATCGCATCTCCACCAGCTATGTCTCCGCCGTTGGACGATTGACGTTGGCATGGATTTCCTGAAATTGGATTATGGACTAAATCTACTGTTGTAAAGTGTGAACTTACCAAGAATCGCATCTCCACCAGCTATGTCTCCGCCGTTGGACGATTGACGTTGGCATGGATTTCCTGAAATTGGATTATGGACTAAATCTACTGTTGTAAAGTGTGAACTTACCAAGAATCGCATCTCCACCAGCTATGTCTCCGCCGTTGGACGATTGACGTTGGCATGGATTTCCTGAAATTGGATTATGGACTAAATCTACTGTTGTAAAGTGTGAACTTACCAAGAATCGCATCTCCACCAGCTATGTCTCCGCCGTTGGACGATTGACGTTGGCATTGATGTCCTGAAATTGGATTATGGACTCAATCTACTGTTGTAAAGTGTGAACTTACCAAGAATCGCATCTCCACCAGCTATGTCTCCGCCGTTGGACGATTGACGTTGGCATGGATTTCCTGAAATTGGATTATGGACTAAATCTACTGTTGTAAAGTGTGAACTTACCAAGAATCGCATCTCCACCAGCTATGTCTCCGCCGTTGGACGATTGACGTTGGCATGGATTTCCTGAAATTGGATTATGGACTAAATCTACTGTTGTAAAGTGTGAACTTACCAAGAATCGCATCTCCACCAGCTATGTCTCCGCCGTTGGACGATTGACGGTGGCATTGATGTCCTGAAATTGGATTATGGACTCAATCTACTGTTGTAAAGTGTGAACTTACCAAGAATCGCATCTCCACCAGCTATGTCTCCGCCGTTGGACGATTGACGGTGGCATTGATGTCCTGAAATTGGAGTATGGACTAAAGCTACTGTTGTAAAGTGTGAACTTACCAAGAATCGCATCTCCACCAGCTATGTCTCCGCCGTTGGACGATTGACGTTGGCATGGATTTCCTGAAATTGGATTATGGACTAAATCTACTGTTGTAAAGTGTGAACTTACCAAGAATCGCATCTCCACCAGCTATGTCTCCGCCGTTGGACGATTGACGGTGGCATGGATTTCCTGAAATTGGATTATGGACTAAATCTACTGTTGTAAATTGTCAACTTACCAAGAATCGCATCTCCACCAGCTATATCTCCGCCGTTGGACGATTGACGTTGGCATGGATTTCCTGAAATTGGATTATGGACTAAATCTACTGTTGTAAAGTGTGAACTTACCAAGAATCGCATCTCCACCAGCTATGTCTCCGCCGTTGGACGATTGACGTTGGCATGGATTTCCTGAAATTGGATTATGGACTAAATCTACTGTTGTAAATTGTCAACTTACCAAGAATCGCATCTCCACCAGCTATATCTCCGCCGTTGGACGATTGACGTTGGCATGGATTTCCTGAAATTGGAGTATGGGCTTAATCTACTGTTGCAAAGTGAGAACTTACGTTTCAAGTAACCGTCTGCATGGACAGTAGCGTCCATCGACTGCTCACTTTCGGTGTTGGTGAACGCGTCAGAGCTGAGCTTTGGGTCGTTGAGGAATTGTTCCTCGAACATCACAATTGCAAGTAGCATCATCATCATGGAGATGGGGAAAAATTCTTCAAATATCTTCATTTTCAGCTTCAGATGACGGCACTTGATGATCTGATACTTCTGTAAAAACGGTGAGCAGAAGTTCTTCCAGTATGAGCTTTATCTAAGAACCAGCAAAAATACAAAACAATAGTTTATCAAATGAATAGAAGAAGATAATGAAACTGATGGGCCAGCTCCCCTTTTATAGAGGTTGATTAGAATTGTAAATTATTGCCACAGGGGAAAAACGGGGAAAATTAGAATAAATGAATTAATATGTGTTGTTCTTTCTGATCTTTTCCACCATCGCAGCAGTTGGAAGAACATCAACGATCCAATGATTATGACGATGATGGATGTGGTTGTTCCGAGCCAAGTCCTCCCAAAGAGAACTGTTGCTCCAATACTTTGATACACCGACAAAGTTTTCTCTTACTTGTTCCAAGTGAAACTTTACTTCCTCCTCAAGAGCTCCGTCAAGTTGGAATCTGATCTTCTTTTTTCCACATTGGGAAAAGCAACTTGAGTTGATCCTTTTGAAAGAACTGAAAACAGTGAATTGTGTGGAATGACCACTTTTGTGACACTCAACAAAATTGATGCCAAGAGTCCCGCAGTTGATCGTCGCTTCCTTCGATTCTTGGATTTGACTTGGCTTCGCATTTGACTTTCACCGTGGCTCCCTTTGAACATCTGTAGCATCCAGAGATGACAATATCGGAGATGGTACATGTGTCATCTTTCTCAACTCTCTGAATCGTTTGACCTTCGAATTGAAGGTGGATTGCAACTAATGGACTGCTCGTCGTCTTACTATTAGTGAGTATACCATTCTCTTCTGTCGAAATTTCGATCCCCGCTTCAGTTTGAGGTAGAGAAGTATCGCTTCCCTTTGAGCAACTACACGATCCTCTCATTCCTAGTGCTGGATTTGATCAGGAAATTGTCATTATAGAGCAACAGGTCAAAATCATGAATGCTGATGTACTTGATGGAGAAGTCGTAGATGAACAGGATGATTGGATATCGCTGGAGACGGCTTTCACTGTAAAAAGGGGTACATTTTTTCATGAAATTGAGAGCAGTGGTTTGTGGTTCATCTTCAACGTGAAATAACGGCCATAGAGGAATTTGTTTGATTTTCTGACAGCAGTGATCAAAAGCCATTTTCTCAATTAGACTGTACATAGTTCAATTGTCTTCTCGGAACAATCTGAAAAAAGATGTGAGATCATGAGCAAATCGGGACGACTGACTTACTTGATGCGATCAGATGATAATTAGCATTGAGCAGTCCATGGGAACTTGGCATCCTTCTTGGTGAGGGCGTGCAATGATGAGAGAAGCTTGAACGACTTCTTGATAAATAATTCGTAAAATAGAAGGAATCCTAGGAATGATCAGTAATCATGGAACCAATCACTTGCTGAGACGATCCTGAAGCTGATTGGACTCCGAGTGGTGGAAGATTGTACCAATATAATCCTCTGTACGTGTTATGCACAGCATTCTTGCTCCCGAAAATCAATCTGAAAATATTTTTCGGCCAGATCTATCTGAGAGAAGGATTTCTCACCGTTTGAAGTAGCAAATATGTCATCGGCGTTTTTTTTGTAAAACAATAGCTCTAAAACTTTCTGAATGCTTGAAAAAATTTATTTAGTTTTTATATAAATCAATTTAAAAAACAATTTCAATATGGTCGCCGCCTGCGATTGGTCCTCCAATTGACGAGGACCATGGGTTTCCTGAAATTGAATTATGAGCTTAATCTACTGATGCAAAGTGTGAACTTACCTTGAATCCCATCAACAGCGGCAGCTTGGTCTCCACCAGCAATTGGGCCGCCGATTGAGGAGGACCATGGGTTTCCTGAAATTGAATTATGAGCTTAATCTACTGTTGCAAAGTGTGAACTTACCTTGAATCCCATCAACAGCGGCAACTTGGTCTCCACCAGCAATTGGGCCGCCGATTGAGGAGGACCATGGGTTTCCTGAAATTGAATTATGGGCTTAATCCACTGTTGCAAAGTGTGAACTTACCTTGAATCCCATCAACAGCGGCAACTTGGTCTCCACCAGCAATTGGGCCGCCGATTGAGGAGGACCATGGGTTTCCTGAAATTGAATTATGAGCTTAATTCACTGTTGCAAAGTGTGAACTTACCTTGAATCCCATCAACAGCGGCAACTTGGTCTTCACCAGCAATTGGGCCGCCGATTGAGGAGGACCATGGGTTTCCTGAAATTGAATTATGGGCTTAATCTACTATTGCAAAGTGTGAACTTACCTTGAATCCCATCAACAGCGTGCAACTTGGTCTCCACCAGCAATTGGGCCGCCGATTGAGCAGGCCCATGGATTCGCCTTTTCTGAAATTGAAGTTTGGGCTTAATCTACTGTTGCGAAGTGTGAACTTACGTTTCAAGTAACCGTCTGCATGGGCAGTAGCGTCCATCCACTGCTCACTTTCGGTGTTGGTGAACGCGTCATGCATTTGATCTTTGAGGAATGGTCCCCCGAACATCAGCATCGCAAGCATCATGGAGATGGAGAATTCTTCGAACATCTTCATTTTTCAGCTTCAAATGACGGCAATTGTTGAACACCTCAAAATTGGGTAATTAAACCTTTATTAGGTAACAGAAAGAGGTAAAAGTTTAAGAAGAAGAAAGAAACAATAAAAGTCAAAAAGTCCCGAAAGACTGAATACAATAAAAGAACAAAAAGAATAAACTGACTTTTTCCCCCCAGAGCCTTCCTTTTATAGTTTTCAGAAAGGCCATAAAACGATGGGAACGAATGCACGCGGGGGCGATGGGAATGGGAAAGAAAAGGTAAAGTATCAAAGATTACAAAATTGTATGGGAAAGAAAGATAAAATACCGTATTTCCTCTAATAGAAGCCCATGGGCTTCTATTTTTCAAACTCTTTCTCAGGACGGGCTTCTATTAGAGGTGGGCTTCAATTAGAGGGTGGGCCTCTATTTTTCAATGAATAATTTACGAACAAAATGTGTTCAAAAAAATCAGAAATTTGAGGATTCGGAAGTTAAGAATTCTGAAATTCGGTGTTTTTTTTCCAATTTAAAGTTTTCATTCAGCAATCCTGAACTCCGAACGTCCGAATTTATGAAATTCTCAGATTTCAGAATCTAAAAATTCAATATTCAGGAACTCTGTAGATCAGAAATCGAGAAATTTAAAAATTGAGAAAAAGCCCATGGGCTTCTATTAGAGGGTGGGTTTCTATTTTTTGAAGCACCTCGCGTGGTGGGCTTCTATTAGAGGTAGGCTTCAAATAGAGGTGGGCTTCTATTAGAGGAAATACGGTATGTATCAAAGATTACGATTTACTTTAAATTTAAGATTTGACAAGATTTGATCTGATACTTCTTTTCTTCACCCTTCCTTTTTATACCCTTTTTTATTCAAAATATTGCCACGAGATGGTCGTGATCTTTAACTTTGTGATTTTATTTCTATTGTTCATATTGTTATTTTATTTCTTTCTTTTATATTTTTCATGTATTTTTCCTTTATCTTTTGTGCATTTTATATTCCTTTTGTATTTTTTCCATGTATTTTATGGCTGTTTTATCTATTGATATGTTAATCGCTAAGTGTTAAACCGAGAAAGATCATTGAATTGCTCGATTATCATGTTCCTGTTAAAAAAAAATAGGAGGAAAAACAACACGATATATGACAAGAACGGTTCATTATCAGCAAAGTCAGATTAATTAGAGATAAACAAAAGAAAAAACGTAGAATCAAGTTTAGAAAACACTCAAATATTCACAAAGGGTCTCTCAAACTCGAGCCAAAGCGAACCTCGCAATCTTATATGAAAAATTCAAATTCTTCTATTCTTCCGTGATTACAACTAAATTCTGTATATTTTTAAAGAAGATTCAATCAATTGGTGACCCATTTCATCTGCAATTCGTGGGCTGATACAAACTCAGACAGAACTGCTCCAGCGGAGGTCGCATCTTACAATTGGATGCCCAATGAAGCCAACTGTGTGACACGAATCAGCAGTAGATCCTTTTTGAACAAGGCTCGAATCATTGTGGCAGTTATTGGTAGTTGCTCACACGTTGTAACCAGATTCGTCAAGGCCACCGCTTCCCTTTGGCACGATCTTCACATTCCTTCAGGTGGACTTTATCAGGAATCAGTTTTTATAGTTCAACAAGCCAAAATCGTGAGTGCTGATGAACTTAATGAAGAAGTCGTAGTTGAGAAAGATTACTGGCCTTCGCTAGAAACGGCTTTCACTGTAAAAAGGAATACTTTTTTATCTCCAAAAATTGAGAGCAATGGTTTGTGGTCCATCTTCATCGTGATATAACGTCCATATAGAAATTTGTTCAATTTTGTGAAAGCAGTGATCAAAAGCTTCTTTCTCAATTTGAGTGTAGGGCGTTCGAGGAGCAGTGAGAGACTTGCTGTTATGGTAAATTGCCTTCTCGGGACAATCTGAAAAAAAAAACAATGTGAGATCATGAGCAAATCGGGACGAAGGACTTACTTGACGCGATCAAATGATGGTTGGCATTGAGCAGTCTATTGGATCTTGGCATCGTTCTTGGTGAGGGCATCCAATGATGAGCGGAGCTTAAGCAACTTCTTGATGAATGATCCATAGAATAGAATGAATCCAAGGAATGAGCAGTAATCATCAAACCAAATACTTGCTGGGACGATCCAGAATCTGACTTGACTTCGAATTGTGGACGATTGTACCAATATAATCCTTTGTACGAGTTATGCACGCTCACCAAGTTCAATCTGAAAAAATTCTTCGGTCAGATCTATCTAAGAGAAGAGTTTCCTTTTGAAGTAGAAAATATGTCATCAGCATTTTTTTGTAAAACAATAGTTCTAAAACTTTCTGAATGCTTGAAAACTTTATTTATATTTTAAATGCATCATTTAAAAAACAATTTCAATGGCGTCTCCTCCTGCCAAATCACCACCGTAGGAGATTTCCCAAGTGTTTGGAATTTCTGAAATTGAATTATGGGCTTAATCTACTGTTGTAAAGTGTGAACTCACCTTGAATTCCGTCTCCTCCTGCCAAGTCACCACCGTTGGAGATTTCCCAAGTGTTTGGAATTTCTGAAATTGAATTATGGACTTAATCTACTGTTGCAAAGTGTGAACTTACCTCGAATTCCGTCTCCTCCTGCCAAGTCACCACCGTTGGAGATTTCCCAAGTGTTTGGAATTTCTGAAATTCGATTATGGGCTTAATCTACTGTTGCAAAGTGTGAACTTACCACCAAGAATGTCAATGAAGATTGCTTCCAGATGGAGAATAGTAATTGCAAGAATTTTCTCCATAGCACAGAAATTGTTCGCTCGAGACGAATTGGTTTTTCTGAGGTTTCTCTTCTTCACCCGTCCTTTATATACTCTTATTTTATTGCAAAATATGATGTTTGTGACGATCCCTCGATGAAACTTCACTTTTTTCTTTTGTTTTATGGTTTCGTTTTCCGCTTTTCCTGTTTTGCAAAACATCAGTTCCAAAACTTCCAGATCGCATTGAAACGAATAGAACTACTGTAAAACCTGTAGTTTAATCTCAATTATCTCGGCTCCTATTGGAGATATCAAAAATGTGTCAATTAGCAAGACACTCCTGATATAGTGATTAACATTTTGTCAGTTAACAACTTTTTTATATCTTTGACACGAATTGAGATAAACTGGCTCAAAGTTGAAAGGTGGGGGTTTTTCTATTACAAGTTTCAGGGTTATTTCAAGTTCAGGAAGGACCTCATCATCTTTCAGTGCGTTTTTCATCAGAATCCTAACTGCAAGTCCCATTTCCCGTATTCATAACTTTTCAATATTGATACGTGAGATGTGTGAATTTTCCTAGAATTCATCTTCTATATTTTTTATTTGTTTAGAGTCATTCACGAGCCAATTCTCACATATTTTATACCAAATGAATTGCACCACAGCACAACCGCCCCTTCATTTTTTTTTCTTTTTTGGATATCCATTTTTCACACGGGTTTTTGGTTCTTTTGATCTCTTAGAAGGTTCATTCCTGTTTTTTGTCCCTTTTCATTTTGTCCAGATTCCAGCTCCTCAATTTCCTAAGAACTAGAAATGGGCATAAGTAGGGAAGATTGATAGGATAGAAAACTGACTCCAATTTCCTTCTGAAAAATTGGAATTCTTCGTGAATTCTCGTGACATAATTGATGGTTTCCTTGTGTTCAATTTCCCACAAATCCAAAAATCTTCGCTCCCCAAAAAAACTGAACGAGCAAAGATCGGCTCATTGCTTTTCTCCTTCCTTTCACATTAACCAATACACAACTTCCAAATAAACATGTTCATGAGACAAAATAAAGAGCCTGGTGGCAAATGGAATCGTGACGGGTCACAAGAAATGGGATTTTTTTACAGAATCAGAGCGGAAATGAGAAGCCAAATATAATGAGTTTGAAGTCTGAATGGAGACAGGGAAGAAGATATCGGGAGACAGGGAAAGGTGGTCAAAAATAAGAAATGAAGGAGTGTTTTTTGGGTTTGGTCATCATAATATTACACCAAATGAGAAGAGAAACGGTTTTGTACCCTTTGTGAGAGAGTATATAACAATAAATTATTCAAAGATCGGGCGGCGAATCACGTTGCTTGTTGAGGAAGAAGTGGATGGACCAGCATCTGGAATCATTCACAGCTATTAGTCACATAGTCGCACTTTAGCCCCTACCCGATCCATTGCGTCTTCCGGAATGTGGTTGAGAATCAGTGGAATAGGTGGAGACACTGCGAAGAGTCTCTCGTCGAGATCCAGCGAGAACGTTGCGTGGAGTTCCTTCGTCGGAAATGTGGACTGGGGTACTCCTGGAGTGATCTCGCTGTCCGAGCATGCCAGCAGCGGTGGTGGCGATGCTTCCTCCGTTTTGGTTTGAGGATGATGATCCCTGGAAATAAATGCATCTATAGTACTGGTTTTTCAATTGGTTTTAATCATTATCAGAAGTCAGGCCGAGTTTTTCAAAAAAAAAATTTTTCCAGAAATCGACAGATATTGTGTATCCAAAAAGTTTGGGACGCTTATATTTTGTGCCATCTGGTTAAAACTAGGAAAGTTATTGAAAATCTGTGATTGCAATTCGATTCCTACTGCGAAATAACCCCGGGAACCGAATTTTGGGCGTCCTACCATTTTTTTTTCTCCCTGCGTACCACCAAAAAGTTACCTTTTCAGGCTTCCAATGAGTTTCGAACCCCCTGAAAATTTCGAAATTTTCACTTTTTGGTGGTACGCAAAGACCAAAGTTTGGTTCCCGGGGTTATTTTACATTTGGAATCGAATTATCCACAGATTTTTAATTTTTCCAGTTTTGGCCAGATGACCAAAAATATAGGGGATGCTAAACTTATTAAACGCACTGCAGCTGAAAAACTATGAAATTTTCAAAAAATTCTGCAAAACTTTCAATCTAGATATGTTTTACACTATCCGTAGTACTTAAAAAAGATCCCATACTTGACAGCCGAGCCCCAGATTCTTGGAAATGGTCAAAATCGACAGAAAAACATCTTTTACATTTTTATGGCAAAACACAGAACTCTGTTATTAGCCTCATTCCTTATGAGTTCCATTATTAGAATCTTCATTCAAGATATTCGAAGCCTTCTTGCCTAAATTTAGCCTTGGTTTGTGTTTTGACAACGACAGCTCCATGTTTGCTCTTCTTGGCCGTCCCCAACACACAACAACATACCTCGTTATTTTCTTCTCGTGAATCCACTGTACTCTGATGTTTAAGCGTTCGTCGGGAGCTCATGCGATGACGTCGTAGCTCAGAATAGTATCCATCACGGACGGATGAGAAGATCAAGGTGACCAGAGAGGACCATGCGGAGACAGTGTCGGCTGGCTAAAACATGTTTCGAACTTCCAAAATTGCTAGAGTCAGTTTTTTTTCCCTCAAACCCCTAAACCCACACTATATTGGCTAGAGAAAACTTTTAAACGGAAAAATGCAGAAAGTGCGAATCCCTCGAGTCTGTAAATACCACTTGACTCTAATCTCTCTAATCTTTATTCATTTTCCTTCTCACCCCTATTCATCCCCCTCACCTGATGATTAGCCATATCCAAGATTACACCTTCCAAAGTCATCGCATCAGCGACGGCAACCCAAAAGTCTGGTTTGAAGCCGTACTGCTTCAACTCGACATGCTCCTCTCCATATTGCTTGGAAACGAGCTCAATGTAATCTGAGTCGTGGATCTGGAATTAACAAGATGAAAAAAGATCAGGGGTAGTGAAGAGGATTTTAGTAAAACTATCGCTCCCGACCATGAATGTTCGAAATGCCCGAATTCGAAAATCTCGAAATTTTGGCATTTCAGAATATCCCGATTTCCAAAATTTCGGAATTCCGTAAAATTTGGGATTTCGGTATATTCCATTTTTCAAAATCTCTGAAGTTCGAATTTTGGTATATACCAATTTTCGAATTTCCAGAATTTCAGAATTTAGGTATATTAAAATTTTCAAATTCCGCGAAATTTGGAATCATACCAAATTTTAAAATTAAGAACTTTTGGTGAATTCCAGTTCTATAAATTTCGGAATTATACACGGAATTATACAAATATACCAATTTCCAAAATCTGGGAAGTTTGAAATTTCGGAATATTCCAAATTTCAAAGTCTCGGAATTCAAAAATATTCCGATTTTGAAAATTTTTGAATTTCGGAATTTTGGTATGATCCGATTTTTAAATTTTCACGATTCCAGAGTTTGAAATATTCTGATTTTCGAAATCTTTAAAGTTCGAAATTCTGGTATATTGTGATTTCTGAAATTTCTAAGTTTTGAAAAATTCTGATTGTTGTAAGTCATTGAAAACTTGACGAAAATATTCTGTTTCAAAAACACAAAAAAAGTTAAATTGATTACGCTCGATCCTCGCAAACGTCTTTAATGATACCGCCCGAAAATCTTGAAATCCGAAAAAAGTTTCGAAATTGATATTTTCGGATTCTCCTTCTGAAAAAAATATATTCTAGCATATTCCAACAGGAATTTTATTCCGAATTGTCAAACTTTTTCGAATTTTCAAAATTTTGAATTCCGTTCCGAACATCCCTAGTTCCCGACCGCCGTCCAATTTCCAAATGAAAAATGAGCGTGGAAAAAAGGGCACCAAAAAACTTATTAGAGCCAGTGGCTCCCCGGAGAGACCCTCACTGGCCATCTAACATCACATTCGTTCCAAAATGACTCTTTTGTCTCAATGGTCTTGACCCCATTCCGGAGAGCAGAAAAGTGACAAGAACTTGTCACGGAAATGATCCGGAAACCCCTCCAAAAAAAAAACGGAAATTATAAGAAAACTGACATGTGCAACAATATCCTCGACAAGAATTTTCAACCGATTATTGACAATGACACTTCGCTCCTTGCCCAAGTTCATAATGTACTTTTGATAGTCTTCGCGTTTCTCGAAGATTCGTTGAACAACCTGAAAATATGCCAAAACTACAATGAAGTTTTTTTTTCGTCTCTCTATCTCTGTATCTCTTGGCTCTTTTCTAATTTTCCTATAAATCTTCCATGTTTCTCTCTCTTCTCGTTTTGATCTTTTTCTTCCGTATTTTTTCCGGGGTCGAAAAATGAAACGAGAGAAAAATGATAAAGCACACAGATCACGTATCTGTTCTCTGATGAGCTCTTTCTGTCGACAATTGAGACGACAGGAAGGCGAAAAAAAAAGAAAGAAAAAGGGCTCAGTTTTAATGTCGAAAAGTGAAAAGAGACGGAAGGAAGTGAAAAGATCAATAAATCTTTTCAGTGAACCAAACTACACGATGAACCTTTAAAACATACCTTATTGGCAAATTCGGAATGTGGATTATCAAAACATTGTGAGATGATTTCTCGGCATTGAGCAGTGATTGGATGAGATTCTTTTTTCATTGATTTGGTGCGGGAAATATCGGAGCTGAAGAAAAAATTTTATTCAAAATCATTCCCTCCAATAGAATGGCAAATATTACCCTTTAGCTTCTCGCGCGCTTTTCGGTCTGTCCTTGTCCTTGATGCTGGTGATGCTCTTCTGTCTGGAGGTGTTTGACGTTGTCGATGTTGACATTCTGGAGCTCTTTGTGCTCATATCCATCATACTTTTGCTTTTGTTGAATTCTCCCTAAACCGAAAAAAAACTGGATTAAATATTACTGTACTTCTAGTACTTACATTAGCTGGGGTTGACTTTGGTTTGGTTTTGATCTCCATCGATTCTGATTTCTTGCTCATTCGAGATGAGCTCGACGATGTGTTACCCATCGTCGAAGCTGGAAAGTTTTTGATAAGATTGAGCTATTGATTTGAGGATAAGGATAAGGAAGCCGAAGTTTGAAAGTTTTGAAGAAAAAGAGAAAAGAGAAGCCCTTCAAATTATGTCTATACTGGCTTGGAAAGAGCTTATCCAGCCGGAACTCATGATCTTGAAAGCCAGCAAAAAGTGCACCAATCATCAGAAGACGTTACAGGGAGCGGGCGTTAACCAGGGGACAAAATAGAACGGCAGAACGGAGAAAGAGATGCGAAGAAAAGAGGAGACGCACAAAAAACATGTGTTTGAGATTTTTATAAGCCGTGTGCAAGTGGCTGGTTGTGAAGAGTCGCTCTATATATCTTCTATACGTTATTCGAGAAACACATACACAAGCAGAAGCAGCAAAATGCACTAAATATCAATCTTAGATTTGTGGGTAAAAAACTTTTCACTTCCAGAGAGTGAAAAAAATGGAAAGAGCAACTTTTGTCGTTCTGAACAAGGATTAGGCAAAATCAGAGGAAGAGGAGAGGAAAAAAGGAAAATGGACCGACAGGAGCCGTCCTAAAAACCGATGGATTAGTAAAAAGGAGAGAAGGGAGGAGTTACTCGACTCAATAGGTTAAATATGAACTTTGGTGTCCCCGATAGTGGTCAACAATTTCTAGGATCTAGATTTCCTTAAATTATAAGTTCTCAGGTTCCAATTAACTATTTTTCTAATCATAAACAAGATTTTCTACACAGATGATGTCAAGTGAAAACTGAAAAAAATGAAGAGCAATTTTCCCACCAGAGTCTATTCAACCAGCCGCCTCGACTGGCAGCTTTTCTACCGAATATGGGGCGGAGCCCGCGAGGACACACAGAGCTCTCTAAGGTCGTCAAGTGGGCGTGGCCTTGGACGCTTTGGTACCATGGGAAACTAAAGAAGAACACAAAAGAGCTAGCGTCATTGAGAAGAGGCTCGCCTTCTGGTTCTAATTTCGTCTAATTTTTGCGACGCGAAGATTTTTGTGCTCTTGTGAGCATGACAATGAAAAATTGGGCATGGATGGCTAGATTGATGGTCGGATGCGTTTGAGCAATGTCACCCCCACAACGAGATAATTGTCTCTAGAAAAAAGGGAATGAGAAGAAGAAGGAGAAGAAGGAAAATGAAAAAAAGAACGAATCACAACAATGTCGTCAATGGGAAGGTTTTATGAGCCGCGGAGAAATAGAAGAGAGGGAGACGTGAGGATGAAAATCATCTACAAAAAATGATGGAGATTGTTAGCGAAGTGACACAAAAAGAACGACGGGGACAAGTGGTCCGTGGGCAGGGGGTGACCTTTGCTGCTCCAAATTAATGACTCTTGAGGTAAGAGGAAGAGATAAAGTCAGTTTATCACATGGAATGGGAAGTTTTGATAGGCAACGTCATACACATTGTTTATGTTGCCCCGGATAGATGAAATCATGATATTTGGAAGAAATCTGGGGCACGAGAAGCTAATGCCGCAGCATTTCTAGGCAGTTATTATCTTGAAATGTTTACTAGAATTTCTAGAATTTTGAAAATTCTCACGTTGACTTACTGAGATCGCACGAAATTTCTAGAAACATCAAATGAGGGATTGGAAATAAGGATTACTGTAGAAAATTGAATATTGAGAAAGATTTTCGAACATGAGTACTAAACAGGGAGGAACTGATCAGAAAAAAAATAATGTGATTTAAAGTGTTTCAATCAGTAGAAGCTCACCCAAGCAATTAACTTTGAGCTCAATTATCTCGATTTCTGTGCAAGATATCAGAAAATTGTCAACTAATAAAATGCTGTTGATATCATGATCAATAATTAATCAGTTGACAATTTTTGATATCTTTTGAGAGAATGGAGATAATTGAGCTCAAAGTTGACTGTTTGCGTGAGCTTATAACAAAGGAGATACGGTAATTCAGCACAGCACCGTATCCTAAAAGTCAGAAGAAACTTTTTCGTGTTTCAGAAAAGATGGAAAATTGATGTTCAATGGAATTGTTTCTGAAAACAAGATTTTCGAAAATTTTCTGAGGAAAGTTATTTTCACTACAGTAATCCGTGCAATCCCTGTTTTGGCAATTCAAGTTCACTTGCCGTATTTGCACTACTAGAAACTCCCCCCGATACGTGCACATTGAGCTCAATTATCACAATTCCTAAGCAAGATATCAAACATTTGTCAACTGATAAAATATTGGTGATATTATGAAAAATAATTTATCAGTTGATAACTTTTTGATATCTTCTGGAAGAAACGAGATAATTGTGCTCAAAGTGCACGTATAAGTTGGGCCTCCCACAGAGTTGTACGGTAATCGTCATAACGAAAATTACATGAATTTTTAAATTTTCGGTATCTTTTATAAAACTAAAATATTCAGGCTCACACTGAAAAACGTCCTTTTAAAGAAAATATGGTAAACAAAAGGACATTTGACTCTAGCAACATCATTTTAAAAAGCTATGATTGTGGGCAAATTAGAACCGACAAAGATTTTGAAACAAAGTTAAATAAACAATAAGTACAATAAAAACAGTCTAGTTGAAAAATCAATCACTAAGACCATCGAGTCAATCATCCAGACATCAAACTAACAGCGAATTTCCACTGAAAACCAAGAATAAGATGATAGGTATCATTTGGGAACGACGCTAATTCTCTTTCTCACACTTTCCCTCCTCTCTTCTCAAATCCTAACTTTTTTACCGGTTTTTGTTGCTTTGCTTTCTCGGTCTCTATCACTTCTAAACGTTAGATTGGCGGTGTATCTAGCTGTGTGTAAGTGTGTGTGTATCTCTTCTTCTTTTTCCCTTGCTCATCAGTTATTTTTCGGACCGCGGCTCTTTTTTTCTGCCGTCGTCCGGGGCGGAAGTCTGTGCCCGCCCGAGCGACGAACTCGGGCACAAAGAAAAGAGTGGCAGGTTTTTTGCCTGATTCTTTTTTTACAGAAACTTGATACGTTACTAATGTGCAAAGACCGGACGACGATCCGTGCGAGGCGGTTGAAAGTTTCAGGAAGTTTAGAGGAAATGCGTTTAAATGAAATTCAAGAAGAGATGAATTTCATTTGTTATTTGTGTTTTGTACGACCTCCAACATCGGATTCTAGTTACATCAATGACAGTAGAAGGCTAATGGAAGCCACATCCGTTTGGGACCTCTTGAAAGAAAATAGGGGCCAGTTACCGTAATCCGTTGAGTCACTATCCTCCAAATTAGTTTTCAAGGTTAATGGTTTTCAAATTAAAGTACAAAGTGAGAATTCATGAATGGGTAAGTGAGTCTCGTGTGGAATGGAGAATCATAAAATCGAGAGGCAACAAAAAATGAAAAAGGAGGATAAGAAGGGACTTTGGTGACGTTGTCGTAAAAGCCCATCTCATCCCACATCTTTATCCGCACGGTTCTCTTTTTCCAACCAATTTGGATAAGGTCTTAGAAGGATATTGAGAAAGAGCCATTCGAGAATGAATGAGATAAATGACATTTGGGCGGAAATTGGACAAAAATGGAAGGAAGGGCTAATGGGAAAAGATGAAGGATCGTATAGTCATCAAATAAATGAACGACACAGTAGAGAAGAAAGAGGTTTTTGAGGGAAAGATATGATTTTTGAAAAGTGAATTTTTTGAACTCATTATTGGGTGAAAATTATATTTACAAAAAAGGACGTGCTGAATATGCCAGAAGCTGATATTTTCTAGATAAAGATTCTTGAAGAAGTCAGGAAATATTTCAGTTTCAAAAAACTGAACATCCTTTTGCACTGAGCCAATTTTATTATTTCTTCCAAATTTTTAATAGAGAAACCCAAACGCTGTCTTGTTTAAGCTAATTTTCCTTGGGACCTTTGCTCAAAACATCGTTAGATAACAGCCAACTTTGACCGTCTTTATGTGCGTTACAGTGAGAGATATCAAAAATGTGTCAATTGATAAAATGTTTTTACTATTGTGATAAGCAATTTATTAGTTGGCAGCTTCTTTATATCTTTGACAGGAACCGAGGTAACATGGCTCAAAGTTAGAAGTTAGGAAGCATTTCTGATAATTACAGTTTCTACGGTATATATAAACTAAATTCAGATTTAGTCTTTACGGTAATTAGTATCAAAAATCTTCAGTTTTGAAAAACAGAGCCTTAGTTATTCTCTCCAACCCAATAACACACCTACCACCAAAGTCACTAACTTCGAAAATCAGCATTTTCGGGGCGGAGCTTAAAGGAAAAATGTGGGCGTGTTTTAATGCACACCCAAACACGAGATTTCAGCAATTATCTTGAAAATTTTCGATCAACAACTTTGAAACTTGTAATTTAGATCAAATTATGTACTGAATAATGATTTCTAGCAAAATGTCATAAAAACCATGGAATCGTACAGTTTGACGTCAATGATCGTTGGCTTCAAGTTTCGAAGATCTTGAAAAAAGTGTTGACAAAATAAGATTTGAACATAATTGCTCCTAGACGTCATCACGCAAGTTGCCTACTGTAGATGTTGCCTACTTAAATTTCACGTTTCTAGTCTATCTGATAAGGTAAATTAATCAAAAAAATGTGACAATCGTGAGAGAACTTCCCACGTGAGGTACTGTGGGAATATGTGTAAAAGGAGTGAAAAACGTGACAATCCTGGGAACAGAGAAGATTGCCATATTTCTGGTTTTCTCACAAAACCAGAGCAAAATAGTAATTTTCGATGAATTAACGAAAAATGGGTACTCATCTGGTTCACTGACGGCTCCAAGCCTTAAATGAATAGGTTTTCAAAATACGTAAAACCTGTAATAGAAGGGCCCCCACACTGTCAAGTTTGAGCTCAATTATCTCAGCTCCTATGCAAAATATCAAAACTGTGTCAACTGGCAAAACACTTCTGATAATATGATAAACAATTTGTCAGTTGACACCTTTTTGATATCTCTGACAGGATAAATTGACTAAAAATCAAAAGTTTAAGGGCCCTTCTATTACAGGTTTTACGGAAATGCGAATCACCATATAATTTTCCCGGATTTAAACATACTTTGACCTGAGTGGGTTGTGGATTCATGCGAAACGTGTTAATACGAGATATCATATACTAGGTCATTTGTGAAAAATTAATCGTGTTCAGGGCATATCACAACACGCAACACCTAAAAAATCCCCATACAAAATGTTGCTCCGTGCTCACTTCATTTTTCTTCCGGGATTATTTTTAGAATGCACAGTGAAAAGGAGTTCTCCTCTCTTTTCTCCTTTTTCCCATTCTTTTCCATCGTTTTTTTTTTCACTTTCTATCAAGTTCGGCACAGAATCAAAAGGGCCTGAAGAAAAGGGAGGTCTTTAGGATGAGGTAGTGAGAGTGTTGTGCAATTTGTGGGCTTCCGGCAATTTGTGATACTTGTGAAGAAAGGAGAAAAAAAACGACTCGGAGAAATTGTCAAAAAAAAAACGGAAAAAAAATTCGCATCTAAGAATTCAATGGTAATCCCACCTCTCTATTCATTTCGTTGCAAAAAACCCCAAACGCTTCCAGTTTCCCACTCTTTTTATTGCTTAGATAATAGAGCCCTCTTTATTTGGGGGGACCCGAAAGAAAAGGAGGAATCGAAAATTGGTAGGGACCTTGTGACGTCATCACTCGGCGGCCACTTAGCAACTTTGTGTATGTGGATGAAGCCAAGAAAAATAAGAGAAGAAGTGGGGGGAAAATGAAGTGAGATGAAAAGGATGAAAACATTAGGATTTGTTCGGGCTAAAGGGTACGATGCAGGTTCGAAAGATCTAGAGAGATGAGGAAAAGCAGGCAAAACGAAAAAACTGCACATTATAAATTGAGGTTCCACTGATGTTATTTGGGTTAAATATAACTTTGCTGGCAGCTGACGATCAAGCGGCCGGCAGGAAAGAAAAGAAGAAGAAAAAACGGATGAGAACAGATTTTTCAACAGACGGATAGACTCATTGACACACATTAAACAGACACACACACACACACTATCTTCATTTTTATCAGGAAATTCTATATCCTTGTCAGAAAAGTCAAACTTGATTTTTTTTTATCTATATTTGTTTTGCTTCAAGCCCTTGTGAGCCTTGTTACAGTAATACTTTTGTTTTTTGGTCACATCAAAATCATCATAGAAAAACTAGGTTCATTAGATAATGTTAGTGAAAATGCTTGTAGCTTCGAAGATAAAAATTTTGGCGTTCCTTTTGAAATGTAATGTATTTTTCTGAATGAAATCACTGCGACTCCGGAAAACCCAAAATATAAGCTTTCCCAAAACAAAAACTTTGAGCGGAACCTAGTTAATTTGCTCAGAGTGCGCGCATAGGGTGAGCTTCTATCAAAGCACATACGGTATCAAAGCTTCAAAACTCCTTTTTATCAGTAAATGACTCACATTGGATTTGTTTTGTATCCTATTTCAGCTCTACCACATAGAAATAGGGCTTCAATAGTTAAAATACTGCCAGAATAAAAACTTTAAGGGAATATTCCAAGCAGTATATCTCACGTAGACTCCTTTTTTTTAAATCAAATATGTTGTCAACTAGAAAATTTGAGATAAAGTTAAGAAATGGAAAAACGTTAGAAAATCTTCTGAAAAAACCCAAATATATTTTTCGAAATTACTAAATTGGCCTTTTCGACTCAAAATACAACCTCAGTCTTATTATGGAAATGCGCCCACACTGTCAAGCTTGAGCTAATTTTTTATGCCTGCTATGCAAAATATCAAAAATGTTTCAACTGATAAAATTTTGTGATTTTATGATAAACAATTGATTAGTTCACAATTTTTGGTGTTTTCAACAAGAACAGAGATAGATTTTGAAAAAAAATGAAAGCGTAAAACTTCTTGAAAATTTTAGGAATTATTGACAATCTACCGTATGCACTCTATTAGAACGGCATGGAAAACATCAATTTTGAGCTCGTATATCTCATTATCTGTAAGAGATATCAAAAAGTTGTCCCTTAACAAAGTTTTAATGATATCATGATTAGAATTTTTCAGTTGACAACTTTTTAATATTGTTCACAGGAAATGAGATATATGGGCTCAAAGTGGACAGTTTCAATGGTGTTCTATTAGAGTTTTTACGATATTTACTGTTTTTGGTTTTTCGCTCAACTTTTGATCTATGTTTCAAAAATTTTTATCACGAATATGAAAACACGGAAGCAAGTTTAGTCACCTTTCTCCAACCGAATCTTTGTAAATAATAATTAGCCGAAAGCTTATAAAGTTTATTTTTCTCGTTCTTGAGCCTGAGCCTAGTTCATAGAAATGTAACTAATGAGAATTGTGACGTACGCATTTTGGGCTTGTTTTTTCGATGTTAAAAAAGTCTCGTTTTTCTCAAAAAAAAAATCTGGTTTTTTAAGCTTGACAAGGGACCATTAGCGGTTCCTTGGCAACATCGATGGGAAAAATGGAAAAAAAGAAGAATGGACAACAAAACTCGTAAAAACATCTGAAGAAGAACGCATTGGCAGTAACTAGGGATTAGATTTATGTATAGGGGACAGCAGGCAAAGTCGCTAAGAGACTCGAATAGGATTTCTAATGAATATAACTCTGGAATATGAAAAATGGGAATCAAAAATTATGAAAATCGAAAGAAGAACCTTCTGGGCAGAAACACCAGAGGAGAGAGTTCAGAAAAGCGAAAAGTTTTGTTGCTATTTTTATCTGATACGCATCCACTAATGTGCAGTTGTAATTACGCTCCAGTGAACAGGTACTAAAATAGATTTTTGAGCGAAAAAGACAAGATGATCATACTAGTTAGTCTTGGAAATGGCTGATATGGCTTCAGGGAAATGTTGAAAAATGGTGTTCGGGGGTTTAGATGTTTCTCAGATTCTGTAAATCACGGGGCAGGTAATAAGGAATTTTCCGGAACAGAAAATAAATAAAACATGTGAAAGAATAAGGAAACAATGGATTATTATCGCTTATTTGCTTTTTTTTCTGCCTCGTGTTGAGTGGTTTCTAAACACAATAACCTAGTTTTTTCATTGTCCAAAACCACTGATTCTGGAAGAATAATAAATTTTGAACACCCGTTCTCGGATCCAATTAATTTCATGCTTCAATAATTCAAGGCTTCCAAAAACTAGCAAAAAATATTGAACGTGAAAATATGCAACTTTTTCTGGGGAAGTTATTAAAAGTGTGAAACGATTGTTTCCCAAAAAATTGCTCTTTTCCTGTTACAGCATGACCCAGTTCTTTTTTCTTCTTTTTCCGGCACTTTTCCGGAATTCCGACGTTGTTTGCAACATGGTCGAGTGGATAATATGGGGAGAAGGAAGCTTGGAAGAACAAAAATTCAAGGGACGCGAGATGTTTATAAGAATGAATAAAATTTTAGGAATCTAATCTAGTTTATTATTCTCGAACGTTTGAATAGGCTCTTGATTGAGAACGGAGACTAACAAGTTCGATTTTCTTTTTTATTTGATTTTCTATATGTTTTTTTGTAGAAAAAATTTTATCGAAAAAAAATAGTGGGGTCCAAAAAAAATAAAGTTCAAATTTCATTGAAATTACAAATCATTGCAGCCACAACATATACAAAATATAGAAGTACGAAACACTATGTACAAAAATTAAGGAACTTTTCCCCTTCAAAGTTCCGTGCAGAATTCAAGACCTTTGTAGATGTCGGTTGGTGGTGTGGTTCCGGGCTGAAAATTTTGAAAAATTTCAATTTCATAAAACTATTAGGTTGGTCCATAAGTTTCTTTCGATTTTGGTCAAATTTTTGATCAAGTTTTTCTCAGAGCGAAGGGGGCTAGATTAATGAAAGTAATGTCCATGAGCCTTGATAGTTGTCTGACAACGATCCGGTGAATTCTTGATGCCATCGGCCCAGAACGAGGAGGGCTGCGATTGAAAGCGTGGGTCAAATCCTTTTTTGTGTCATCTTTTCAAGCGAAGTCTTTTCTATCAATGTGGGGATGTAGAGCCTTGAACGACCATTCATGCAAAAGGCCGAGGTCCGGAAAATACGATGGATGCAAAAGAATAGTCCAGCCAAACGACATGAGTTTTTGGCTGATTCCTCTGGTGACATGCGATGTCGCACTGTCGTTTTGGAAGTAAACCTTTGTCTTTTCTCCTTGTTTCGATCCGACTGCCAGATTTAATTTCTCTAATTATAAACTATAAATGCCGGCCATTATATTGGTACATTCATCTAAAAGTTCTCAGTCTCCATTCCTTTGACAGACTATCAAACACATAACATACCCCTTTTCCCGGGAAATTTAGGTTTCAGCACGTCCAGAGCTAGCTGTTCTTTTGCAATCAACTGACCCTTCCGCACATTGATAGAGTAACTTACTCACTTCTCATCTACAGTAATTAGATCATTCACCCAATTGACCGTGTCAAGAAATGATAGAAGAAACATGCCCATGTCTACAAGGCAATCCAAATCATCGTCCTTCCAAGCATAGGTTACGAATCGATCAAAATTTTGACACCGCCAAGAGACCTCAATCCGATCACAATACTTGGTTGACTAACTGACAATGTCTTTGACATTTTACAGAAGGTTTGAAGCGGATCGGTTTCAACAGGATTCTTCAATAGGTCCAACTCCAACTTCCGGACCGAGCTTCGTCTTCTGATTCTAAATTTTTTGCTTCGAATCGATAGGCCCCATTCTTAGTGGTAGGAGTAGTAAGAGATCCCGCTCTATCTATTTCTTTTATGTTCTTATGAATAACATGTCTTGTTCGAACAGGAAGGAATAAAAACAAAATGGCATTTCGAAATAGTTGACGGTATGCTCCGAAAGCAAGCACCATGCTTGCGAACCACGAATAGGAGGAGCAAGACAAAGTATGTACCGAAAGTCCATGAGATACTCTATCTAACAAAAAAACACCGACCTAGAAATATAGTCCCACTGGCCAGATATGAATCTTCAAAGTTGAGCATTCAAAATCGAAAGAAACTTATGGACCAACCTAATAATTGGATATTACCGTAACAGCGGCAAGTTTCTTGGCGAAATCAGCAAGTTTCCCTTTTTCCTTCTCCTCCAACTCACGAGCCATCACATTACCAATGTAGACTTTATTATTCTGAAAAAAGAATTCTTGAATTTTCCAAAAACCTGAACAATTGGCAAATCTATCATACCTGAACAGTACAAGCTCCAAAAATATACATAGTGGTGTCAGCGCCGGTACAGAAAGCTGGAAGAGTTGGTCGGATTGGCATTGGGGGTACTGTAGCGTTCTTGGCTTCGTTCTCTTCGGCTTTATCAAAGGCTTCATTGATTTTCTGGAATGAAAAAAGTGTACTTTATATTGAAACAAGAATAATACCGTATTGAAAATGTGAAGCTCTTTTTTGTACTTTTTGAATGCGTCGACTTCGTCCTTTTTGAGTTGTCGGATAAGGTTTCCTTGGGAGAAGAGAAGATTTTTCTGAAAACACATTTTTCGCTGTGAAGTTGATAACTTATAGAAAAAACGTGATCTCCAGATCGTATTTTTCGATTCTGATTGTTTTCATAGGGTCTGGAGCTCCGCTCTCTAGTGTCACGTCACTCTAAAACCTTGGATGGTGTAACGCAAACCAAGATTGAAACTTTTGCATTCACAGATTTATTTGAATTCCTAGTTTTCAAGCTATCTCCCAATTTCTGAAGTACGGCTGATTTTTTACCTGATTTGTACGGAAAATGGGAAAAAAGTTGGTGTCCTTCAGAAATCGGCAAATAGTTGCACAACTAGTTTTTTTCAAAACATTCCGCGAATGCAAAGTTTTTGAATTAGGTCTGTTTTAGATCCTCGAAAATTTGCTAAATGATCGGAAAGCTGGCTACAGAGGTCTAGACTCCAGGAAATTGTCAACATGGCCAAAAATCAACTGAAAAATACTCAGTTGTATATTTTGTTATTCGGTCTTATGTTTGAATGACTGACGATAGTTCCGTTCACGTCATGCATACCGTAACTTCGAAAAATCTCCGAAAAAATATTTTAAAGATTTCAGAGCTTTTCATGCTTTATTTAGTTACACTAATTGGAAATTTTTACTTTAATTCAGCAAAAAACTCTCAAATCTTACTGTAACAACACAAGCAGCGGTTCCGGCATTGTTGTAGTTGAATGGAAGAACAAATGGAGCTAGAACAGCTAAACTGGCAAGTATTCTGAAACAAAAAAAAAAGGAAATTTTGATTTTCCACGAAGAAAGCCAACCTGATCATGTTTGACTTTGGACAGTATCAAAAATAGAGTTTTCAAAAAACAATCACCAAAAAATCTTCCCTCTATTGCTTTATAGCACCTCGATACCCCCAAAAATAGGTGGAGCTGGCGAAAATTGTTTCCAAATAACCTAGCCCCGCCCACTTCATTGTTCAGAAACTGCCTGCATAACGGATTGATGATTTTAATCCGAATTCTCTGTCCACCGACCTCCCAAGAGTACACAAAAAAGATGAAAAGAAAAGAGAAACACACGAGTAATCTTCTATTTCGGCCGACTACCTGAAGATAGAGAGAAAAGAGCAATGGACAAAACACGGAGAGCACGAAAAAAAAAACGGAGAGTTGATCATAGAAAAACAGTATACAATGATTTGGGAGTCTTGAGTGATGAGAGGTCTATTTGCTCAGGTTTTGTCTCTTGAAAGAAAAAACAATAAAAAAACAGGTTCTGGTCAAATGTTTGCAAGGGGTGTCTGGATTGGTAATGTTCAAGAAATCAGAAGCTTTATTGATCAAGGATAATTTAGATATTTTGAAAAATGAAATAAAGGAATGTAGGACAGAAAGAAACATCATGCGATATGAGAGACAATTGGTAAAAGATCATAGGTTTTAGAGCATAGCTAAGGGTCATAATTTTTGAAAGAAATTGTTTTTAAAAAAAGTTTGATTTAAAATTCATGAAATTTCTCACCAGGGTTTGATTACTCCTGCATACATAGTTTCTAATTGATTAAACTTTTTGATACCCATTTTCAAAAATAAAAATCAAGAATAAAAATCTATATATATCAAAAAAGCAGAGCCAAGGCTGAAAGAGCAAAAAGGGTTGAAAGAGTTGCGGCAAATTGTTTGAAATTCGATCCGTTTCCATGCACTAATCGTGCTTCCTTCCATTCGTCCCATGCCAGCGTATCCTGATCCGGTGACGTTGGCTCTAGTTGATCACAATTGATTCCGCACTGGACGTCAAACCTCAGTCGTTCGCATAGGCATCGAGTGACGAGGGACTGAAAGAATACTGTAATAAGAGAGGAAGGCCGTTGTCATCAAAATCCTTTTAAAAATCGGCTAGAAATTCAGATTAGAACACTGAGCTAGAAAAGTCAGCTGGACAATTCAGACTGGAAAATTCAGCTGGAAAATTTAGATCAGAAAGTTTCGTTGAAATTTTTAGAGAAATTCAAAACTCACATGATAACAATTAGCGTGATGAAGAGAATACATCTCAGAAAGTGTGGATCTCACAACAAGACATTCCCGTTCTTTGTCCGTCTCATCATACATCAGTAATTTTTTGGATGTGTCCATTTTAATTCTGTAATTTCAGTCATAGATGGTGTCATATACAGGGTGGCTTTTAATTACCGGCGCACAACTTTGGCGCCATGGTTCTCGGTGCTGGCGCGCATTCGGTGTATCAAATTTAGTCAATTAATTTATTGATTCATGATTTATATGTTTGCCAAGTTTCAGCTTTTTTGGTTGAGTTTCGGGTAAATGACGAGACCTAACGTCCACCATGCGACTGTCATCAGATTTTATTAATAGGGTATTAGTCAAAACGAGATCTTTGAACGCCTTTGGATGGAAGACAGGCGGTTTTTTGAGGTTATCAAAAGATTCACCGAGTCTGGATCTCTATTTGGTCACATTATGAGAGGAAGAAAAACTTCGGGGACAATTCCAGAGAATGTTAAAGCTATTCGAGATCAAAACAGGAGTAACTTACATAAAACGCTCAGAAAAGTGACCATGAATATGGGTATCTTTTGGTTTTCAGCTTAAAAGATAGCCCGAAAGAAGCTTGATTCAAAATGCTATTGTGCTCTAAAATGCGTCATTTTGTCGGAGAGCAATAAGCAATAGCGTCTGGAGGAGGCTAAATTTTGTCTTTTTGGCACGCGGTGAGGTGACCACATGGGGCCTGTTATCTTTGACGAGCAGTGGTTCACGATTGAAACCGTATTCAAGTTTCAAAGTTATTGTATGTTAACCGAGGATATCAATGAAGCTTCTGAGAAGGAAAACCCCATTCCTGGAGTTTTCCACTCGGCCAGCATTACAGTTTTTGGTGCGATATGCTCAAATTTCAAATTTTATAGAACAAAACGTCCGTATGACCAAGGAAGTGTATCTTGAGCAAATCTTGAAGAATATTCTGATCCCACGCATTAAATTCCACTTTGGACGGTAACTTTTGACCCACCAACATGACGGAGAGCCAGCCCACACCGTCAACTTCATTCTGCCGTGGTTTGAGGCGCACCTGCCTGGGGGACAAATGGCCGCCCTACTCGCCGGATTTGAAACCCCTTGACATTTCCATCTAGAGTGTTGCAAAAGAAGACTTGCTCAAGACTCCATTCAAGTTTCGAGGCTCTAGAAGAGACACTTTTTCAGAAATGCGACAAAGTTTGGTGCGTGCCACCATCAACGTCTACCCAAGACGTCTTCAGACCGTAACTAAGGCGAACGATGACCGAATCGAGAAATTCTTTTTGAATATAAATTTTGTGCGTCCAAATAAATATATTGTTGAGTTTCATCAGTTTTCGGCTTTTACTTTTCGAGAAAACCTCTTTCAAACATGCGCTGGTAATTAAAAGCCACCCTGTATACTGGCTCTTTCTGTATTCATCCCAAGAAAGTCACAAATGCATTAAAAACAGTTTTTGCATAGTTTTTAGGTGCAACAAGGTTACCTTGTAAGCCCAGATTTTTATGTGATTTCCCGGGTAGAATGAGAAAGAAAAATTTGTTAGCTGGTTTCAGCCGAGGTTCATCAGTTTTTGTATCAAATATCGCATTTTCAGAGTGAAACCAAGACTTTTTCAAACTTCTAGGACGTTTCCGAATATGAAATTAGTTGCGTTTCACTTAGAACTAAACGAAGTTGCATATTTCAGACATTTTCTCACATTTTTTCTCTCAAAATTTCAAAATTTCCTAATCAAACTTATACGAAAATGTCTGAAATATCAAATTCCAATTAATTATAAGTACAACACAACCAATTTCATGTTTTGAAACGTTCTAGAAGTTGAGAAAATTGTCTTTGAAATACGTTTTTTTCACTGAAAACACGCTTTTTGTACTAAAACTGATATACATAACTTGTATGAAACTGACAAGTGAATTCTGAAACTTTTTGGAGTTTTCTATTCTGAAACTTTTCGAGGTTCCCTTCTAATGAAAGTCCAAACTCTGGTTAGAAAATGTTAGATTTTTGTTGATCCTTGTTTTTAGTTGCACTTGAATTTTCTTACCTCAACAACCGATGCCTATCGTATTGTGGATAACCTGCGAGAGGCTTCATTTGCTCTTCACACTGAGCCATAATATTGTGAACATGATCACTGGAGCAATTTTTGCTCCTACTTAGCGAGCACTGGGTTTGTAGATACCCCAACGCTGATATCAACTGCACCGGAGACGGAAAACTCTGAGCTGGCGCCCCTAAAATCGGTAGAGTCTGAAATGTTGAATATGAAACTGTTGTCAAAATAAGAAGTTCTCACTCCTTCCGCTTTTTGTTTCTTTGATGAGTGACAACTACTCAATGCTTGTTTATAGCCAATAGCGCCAACTCTTGCAACTGATCCAGCGTCGCACTTCCCAACTCTCGCCTCGAAGCACTCATCCAGGAACTGAAAATTGTCACTATTAGAGCTCAAAGTACGAGGAAGAGTCGAATAAAATGAGGAAATGATGAATTGCTGCAGCTAAACATGTATCCTCCAGGAAAATGAGCTCACCGTGTAATGGACACACCGGAAGGAAATTTCACGTTGTTGACACACTTCAGATATCATGCCAAACAGCTCTGCAAAACAGCTCACCGCCACTGTCGAGTTGCACTTTGCATTTCTGAGAAATTATATACTTTTCTTTTGGGTTAAACTATTTTTTCTGGACATCATTTGAACTGTAAGAAAGATATCTGCCTATGAGCACTTGCCCTAAACACCCTAATAGAACGCCACCCAAACTGTCAACTTTGAGCCCATGTATCTCATTTTCTATTAGAGTTATCAAAACGTGGTCCACTGATGAAATGTTGCTGATATCATGGTTAACAATATGTCAGTTGACCAATTATTGATATCTTAAACAGTAATCGAGATATATGCATTCAAAGTGGATGACTTGGGTGGCGTTTTATTAGAGTGTATACGATATTTTTACCGATTCCTGTCAAAAAGTTAGAATGGAATCATCTGAGAAAACGTTTTTGATAGTATGATAAACATTTTGGCATGCTTAAAATATCTCGGCCCGTCTCAAAATCCCGGTGGACCCGGAGCTTTCAGATTCGAAAATATTTTGCAATTTCAGAATATTTTTGTGCTGCTCAATTTCCAATTTCTTTTACAGGAACATAAACAATTCGGGTCCAACTTGACTGTTTTCGGCATTTATATTGATACCGTACATTTTGCCTATTAAAATATTAGGGTGGGGAGAAATTATTTTCCGAAAATTTTCAAAACTTTCCCACGGAATATGCCAGAGTTTCTAGAACTTTTCTAGTATAGATCAGTGTAGAACGTCGTGAAAGCTTCCCACTCATGCCTATATGAGGTGCTCCTGCTCACTGGTAAAACAACCATGAACGATCGCTCGAGACCTCAAGTTCGGCTACTCATCTTCTAAGAGTGATCTCATTGCACCTGTGCGACGGAGACCGCTAAGAATATATGCCGAGTGTACATCCCCACAGGCTTGGTTTCCGAAGAGTGTTGGCTCAATGGGTACCCCATGATTTCTCTCTATTTCAAAAACGGACTTGAATGAGTCTATCCTCCTTACTCCGCAGAGGAAAGAGTTTCTGGCAAGCTTGTGAACAGGATATGGGAGCTGGATACTCTGCAATATTAGATTGGAAGGAAAGTAACTGTCCATTTTTTGATTCGCGAATAACACAAAAACGAGATAAATCCAAGATTGACAGTGTGTACTGTCGTGGTCCACAACATGTTGCCAACATTCAGTTAACTTGTGGATACCATCCCTCCAACAGCCAGCTAGCTGCGAATAAACATATTTTGCATTGCAGTTTTTTATCCCATCTTCAGTGTAAATTATTTTCCCTCCCGACTGCGTTGCATATCTCCGAATAACCAATAATGGAAGGCTCAAATCAGGAGTTTAAGGAAGCGCGAAGAAGAACCGTCTAGCTGAAGCGGTCCAGGACTTACTTGACTTTCCGTGAGACATAGGATCTCGAGGTATTTAAGGGAACTTAATTCAGTTCTAAGCCGTCTTAGCTGCATAGCGCTTTACGTTCCTTGAACTTCTGACTTGGTCCTTTCATTTTTGGTTTTTTGAATTTATACAACGTCACCCGGAGGGAAAATAATTTAACACTGTCGACAAGATAAAAACTGTTTTTTAGGAATTCTTTGATTCACAGCTAGCTGGCTGTTGGAGGTATGGTATCCACAGGTTACCTGAATGTTGCCAACATGTTGTGGACCACGACGGTACATGCTGTCAATCTTGGATTAGTCTGGTTTTTGTGTTATTCACGAATTGAAAAATGGACAGTTACTTTCCTTCCAACCTAATACTTGCTAGACATTGCGCTTTCGGAATATCATTTGTTCCGTCCGCTCAAGCAGTTCCTCAGAGAGAAACAGTTCAAAACATTGAACCACACCAAAATGGCAGTGAGAGTCTTCTTTCACTCTCACACGCCCGAATTCTAGAAGACTGGAATCGAGTAACTTCCCAATAGGTGGCTCACAGTTGTGGTCGATACTGGTGAATATATTGTTGATTGATCGTTAACGAAATTGAAGATAATTAGACAACAAAAACTTCAAAAATTTCGGAAAATAATTTCTCCCCACCCTAATATCTGAGAAAGGGAAACACCGAATTCGAAGATTTAAAAAAAAATCAAAAACTCACGACGGCACGAACGATCGAATAATAAAAGAGCTAGATAATGAAAAAAGGTTGAATAAGAGGAGTAAAACGGCACGCATGAAGACATCAGTTCAACTTTCCGCTTTCATTCCCGGATTTGTTTCTTTTCTGAAAAAATATTCATTTTGAGAGAAAAAATATATATAAAAAGAGAAAGTTGCAAATATAGAGAGGTATCAGAATCAAATGCCCACATAGAAAATCGGAAATGGGTCAATCAAAAGGGTATTTTCGTTTATCACTGCAGGACAAAAATAGAACAGAATTCATCAACCTACGTGTGTTTTAGAGCTCTATGGTTTCCGGATCCGGATATCACAGAGAGAAAAAAGTATTTCCAGGAAAAAAGAATTTTTATCTAGAGGATGCATTTTGCGATTTCAGTTAAAAGTGACTCATATAGTTCAGAAAAAAAACGGAAAGAAGCAAAAAAAATATTTTTGGGATTATCACTTTTGGTTTGGGTGAAAAAGCAGAATTAAGAATGTGGAGGTGTGAAGAGCTTGTAGACATCGCAAATAACCAATCTGAAGAGATTACGACGCAAGACTTCAATCCACAATGTCTAGTTTAGACTCACAAGGGAACCACAACACCTCGTCAATTCAGATTTTGATGAAAATTTCAGGATATGTCAGGGATAGCCTATCTAGACACCCCTGAAAATTTTAGAACACGCTCGCCAGTTTCAGCCGAGATATTTCAGTTTCAGTGCAAAAACAGCGATTTTCAATGACGATTTTCTCAGCTTCTAGGAGGTTCTAGAACGTAAAATTTGTTGTGTTATACTTAGAATTCAAAAAAAAATTTCATATTTAAGATTTTTTCACGAAAAAAAATCTTGAAAAAAATTGAGAATTTTGTCCACCACTTGGGTGGGAGATTTTCATCGAGTTTTTGTGTTTTGGAAATTTTTCTTTTAAAAAGTAGTGACAATCGTTTGAAAATATTATAAAACAACTGATAAATAATATGTTTCTTGGTTGTGTTATTTGAATTTTTCAATCATGGTCCGTATAGGCCCCAAAACAGCGCTTCAAAAAATCCTACATTCCAGTGATTGAGGACTTCCAAAAATTTTCGAAAAATTTTTCGAAAATTTTTTTTCTAATTTTTGTCTCTACTCTCAAGGATCGATGAAAACTTGAAAAATATGCCAGAAAGATCCTATAACGTCGTAAAATCAGGAAAAAAAGAAAAAAAAAGAAAAACCACGAGAGGGTTCGAACCCACAACCCTGTGATCACTGGCGCACACCACATCCCCAACACCACGCCGCCGACATTCTCCGAAGATTGGAAAGGCGGCTAGATGTTAGGCGCTCTCTGAACTTCTCTTGTGGGGATTTCCGTGATGGAATGAGTGGTAAAGCATGCAAATTAACTGAATTCAGTACTAAAACTTTGGACTGAAATATCTCGGCTGAAACTGGTGAGCGTGTTCTAAAATTTTCAGGGATGTCTAGATAGGCTATCCTTGACCTATCTTGAAAATTTCATCAAAATCTGAATTGACGAGGTGTTGTGGTTCCCTTGTCAGAGCAACATATGGGAGGTGTTAAAAACGTAGAATCTAATTTTTGAACTTTCCCAATAAAACTGATAAAACCAGAGCAGACAATCTTGAATGTATTTACTAGCAAGTGCGTCAGAAATCTCTCCTGCTCACCAAAAATATATAATCCGGATTCGAATCTACACCCCTCCTCACTCACTTGTCCACACACCCCAAAAGTATAGCTCCCCTCCTGAAAACGGATGCAGAAATGATTCATTGTGCTTTCTTCTCTCTCAAGTATTCCTCCTTATTTTCTTCATATCCTCAGCGCATCTTGGACGATGAAAAATGACTAGGACTAGGTTTTTTGTTCTCAATCTAAAGTTTGGGTGGCCGTCCTTAGTATATGTTCAGTAGAGAGAAACATGAAAAAGGAGAGATTTGAAATAAAAAATGGGGAGAATGAGAATAAAATATCGGAAACAACAGAGAAGACGAAGAACAGCAGGAGAGGGTGAAGAATGGATTGTTGTGACCATTGGTCAGGTAGAGCCAGAAGAAGAAAAACGACAAAATTTTGAAGTGTAGTAGAGATATTTGAACAGAATTACTTTCTTTCTCTTGTTTTTTGATTGAGTCGTGTGTTTTTTTTGGTGTGAGAAAATAATAAAAATGATATGCTGAAAGAGAAATTTTGACACGAGAAAATTTTTAAAAATCCGTTTTTTCGTCGGTTACTAGAAAATCAGCAAAAAATTCAGAAATTCAGAAATTTAGAAATTCAGAAATTTAGAAATTCAGAAATTCAGAAATTCAGAAATTCAGAAATTCAGAAATTTAGAAATTCAGAAATTTAGAAATTCAGAAATTCAGAAATTCAGAAATTCAGAAGGTCAGAAATTCAGAAATTCAGAAATTCAGAAATTTAGAAATTCAGAAATTTAGAAATTCAGAAATTCAGAAATTCAGAAATTCAGAAATTCAGAAATTCAGAAATTCAGAAATTCAGAAATTCAGAAATTCAGAAATTCAGAAATTCAGAAATTCAGAAATTCAGAAATTCAGAAATTCAGAAATTCAGAAATTCAGAAATTCAGAAATTCAGAAATTCAGAAATTCAGAAATTCAGAAATTCAGAAATTCAGAAATTCAGAAATTCAGAAATTCAGAAATTCAGAAATTCAGAAATTCAGAAATTCAGAAATTCAGAAATTCAGAAATTCAGAAATTCAGAAATTCAGAAATTCAGAAATTCAGAAATTCAGAAATTCAGAAATTCAGAAATTCAGAAATTCAGAAATTCAGAAATTCAGAAATTCAGAAATTCAGAAATTCAGAAATTCAGAAATTCAGAAATTCAGAAATTCAGAAATTCAGAAATTCAGAAATTCAGAAATTCAGAAATTCAGAAATTCAGAAATTCAGAAATTCAGAAATTCAGAAATTCAGAAATTCAGAAATTCAGAAATTCAGAAATTCAGAAATTCAGAAATTCAGAAATTCAGAAATTCAGAAATTCAGAAATTCAGAAATTCAGAAATTCAGAAATTCAGAAATTCAGAAATTCAGAAATTCAGAAATTCAGAAATTCAGAAATTCAGAAATTCAGAAATTCAGAAATTCAGAAATTCAGAAATTCAGAAATTCAGAAATTCAGAAATTCAGAAATTCAGAAATTCAGAAATTCAGAAATTCAGAAATTCAGAAATTCAGAAATTCAGAAATTCAGAAATTCAGAAATTCAGAAATTCAGAAATTCAGAAATTCAGAAATTCAGAAATTCAGAAATTCAGAAATTCAGAAATTCAGAAATTCAGAAATTCAGAAATTCAGAAATTCGGAAAATCAGAAATTCAGAAATTTAGAAATTCAGAAATTCTGAAATTCTGAAATTCTGAAATTCTGAAATTCAGAAATTCAGAAATTCAGAAATTCAGAAATTTAGAAATTCAGAAATTCTGAAATTCTGAAATTCTGAAATTCTGAAATTCAGAAATTCAGAAATTCAGAAATTCAAAAACTCAGAAATTTAGAAATTCAGAAGTTAAGAAATTTATAAATTTAAAAATTTCTAGGAAAAAAAATGCTAACCGAAAAAATTTTTCCGAGTTTTTTTCGGATCCTAAAATTGAAAAACGATGTTTTTCGAGGTTTTCCCTCAGCCCTGCTACTGGCCATAGATGCTTCCAGAAAATCTCAGACATCATCGGCGAAAAAAAAATTTAGTTGGTAAATTAAGAAGAATGAACAATGAGGCGGACACAAAACCGCCGCGCGGACTAGCGAAGAAGGATTGTGGAAGCTCGAATTTCGCTCTGTTGTCTTCATTCAAATCTCACCCTCCTTTTTGCATCGGAAGATGACTATTACTATTATTTTGTTCCTTGGAAATCACTTTCTAAGAAACTCTTAAAAAGATTAAAACTACAATTTGAAAAGGATGTGTGGTAAAGCGTTGATCACTAGTTACTAGCTCAGTAGGAGGCTGAATCCTTGCAATACATTTATCTTTTCAAACAAAAAAGAAGATTTCGGTTTGTTTTGATCGATAATCTCGGAAGAAAAACCGCCAGACATTTTGGCCAGGTGAGCAGAAAAGAGCCAAATCCTCAGTGTCTGCTCATCCGACTAAAAAAATCCGGGAGACACAAAAAATCGAATGCTAGAAGTTCGGCATTGAAGAATAAGGAAAGGATTTGGTGCTATAGTTACCGGGAGGCTGTTGGACAACAAGATTTTAAGAAAAATAGGAGATGACGTTGTCAGAAGTTTTAGATTGAGACTTGAGAATTTTCAGAGAATTTTCAGATAATGCCAACAAGTGCTCCTAGACAGCTGAAATTGATGCTAAGTACAGGGAAGTTAGACTTTGAGTCAGAAAATGCAAAAATCTGAAAACCATTGTTCTGAATTATACCTTTTCCTTAAATAGCGTGAAAACACCGTAACCTCTGTAATAGAAGGGTACCCGAGCTTTCGATTTTGCGACAATTTATCTCGATTTCTGTCGAAGATATGGAAAAGTTGTTAATTGATAAATTGTTTATCATAATATCACAAATATGTTAGCAGTTGACAAGATTTTGATATTTTGCATAGTAATTCAGGTTTTTGAGCTTACACTTGTCAGTGTGACGCCCACTGACTTAACATTTTGAGCCGGTTTTTTTGCTTATTGTCAAGTAAATAAAGTTTGTGATATCTGATAATTTTTTTATCATAAAAGTTGATTCAAGCTTAATTTGGTTGGTCTGAAATTATCCTGATTACTGTATCTTTGAGACAACATAGCTCGTTTACTGTCACAGACACCAAAAAGTTGTCAACTGATAAATTGTTTAGCACAATATCACAAAAATTTTATCAATGGACACATTTCTGATATCTTGAATAGAAGACGTGAAAAACTAGCTAACATTTGACAGTCCGCTCTTGTAACAGGTTTCACGGTATGTTAAAAAAGTTAATCTAAATTTTTTATATTCAAAAAATGGCCTGGACTCTGAACAATTAACAATACTCGAAAACTCAAAAAACTGGTTTTCTGTCTTCCAGAGAAAAAAAAACGGAGTGTGAGAAAATGGGCCGAAAATTGAACGAATTACCCAAACAAAGGCTTTATCCTCACTAATTTCATATGCTCGTTTTTTTTTCTTCTAATCATCCCAAGCTGAGCATTCGACGATTCTAGAAAATACAAGACGAAATAGAAAATGGAAAGTCCATTTTTGAGAAAATGTAAGACAAAAAAGTGCATGCACTTAAAAATAGATTGAGAGCTTAACGAATTTTCTGTGTGATCAAAGTATCGAATTCATTGGGGATATTCTTCTTACAAAAAGAAAAAAACTTACTCCTCAGACTCACTATCGTATTCATGCTCATCAAGTGGTTGGTTTTTTCTGGGTTCAAACATTCTTTTACGAACTTTCGTGTACTTTTTTCTTTCTAGTCCGTGCCAAAATGAAAAAGGAAAACTAAAAGGGGAAGGTTATTGAAACTGGAGCCAATTAATTGAGGAAGGAGAAGAGAAACTAAGGCTTCTCAGTACTAAACTACCACTGAGAGTTAGTTTTGCCAGTGTGTGTCGTTTCGGGTTTCACTTTTGCACTGGTTGAAAGGAAGAAGAAGGGCACAAAAAGGAAATGGTAGTTTTTTGGTAAAGCAGTTTGAAATTAAAAGGAGAGCTCTCTAGATGTTTGTGTAGGAGAGATTAAGGCAGAAATGTGTCAATCTTGTTGTTTTTTCGAGATACTGAATGTGAGAAAAAAGAAAATAATTTGAAAAATTGTTGTTTTCCTACTAGTAGGTTTTCATGGAGGTTTTCCTTTTTTTCTATTTTTTTTTCAAAGCAGATTTTATTCATATGACCTATTTTAGTATGAAAAGGAAGAAGAAAAAAGTAAGATGAGTGGAGCTCTCTGACCTAACGTATGAAGAGAGTGAGGAATCTAGTCTACTTGAAATTTCTGTTCATCTTTTTGGCTATATGCTTTGAGAAGGATCTCTGAAGAATACAATCTATGAGCTCAAAATTTTTTTTCGATTTTTGAACTCATTAGAATAAAATAGCTATTGAAATATACGAAGAGGGAGGACTATTGAAACTGGAAGTTCTAGTAAAGTGTGTGTAATCTAGTAATCTCCATCTCCATAGGATGTGTCACATGGTTTGTGGAGATTAATGAAAAAGTGGGCAGGAAAAGAGAATATCCTCTCCTAATCTGATAAGATTTGAGACGCGTGCGGTGCTGCTCAAGAAGGGAGAAAGGTGCTCTGCGCAAATGTGCCAATCACAACAATTTCTCATTTATGGAAGAGTGAGAAACGTGAAAATGATTTTCGAGGGTGTCTAAGGATTGTGTGACGAGACACCCCCTACATACAAAGTATTCCACATTCACATATCGCATAAGAAGAAGAAGAAGAAGAAGTGGAGTAATTTCCCATGGAGCACAGGAAAAAGGCAGAAGAGATGGAGCGTTGACTCGAGCAATCTCCACACCTAATCATTTGACTATTGTTCGTGGATTTTAGTAGGAGAGTTAGTTTTGAATGCACTTTTAGTAGGTGCTAGAACATTCTTATTGATTATAGAACTAGCTTGATAAGTTTTCGGAATCGTGAGAAAAGAATGTTTGTTAACATTGAAAATTTTTGAAAATTTTTTGAAACATTGAAGTTGGAAAAGCAACAGAGTTAGCTTGAAAACTGTAATAGAAGTTCAAACGTGCACTTTGAGCTCAATTATCTCGGTTCACATAAGAGATATCAAAGTTTTGTAAATCAAAAAAATATTTACGATATTATTAGGATTAAAAGTTTATCAGTTGACAAATTTTCGATATCTTTTACAGAAAATGAGATAATCAAACTCAAAATGCAAGTAAAAAGTAATTTTCTTATACAGGTTTTATGTTGAGAGCTTTGGAAATGACAAAATTATATTGCGCATTATTTTTTTAACAATTGTGTTTTTATTGGTGACTGAATTAACCTGATAAATAAAAAGTGTACTTCAAATTTTTCGAAATACTATAGAAAGTTTGTTTTTTGAAGTTAGACTATGAGGAACAACCAAGTTAGCGTGAAAGCTGCTGTAGAACGTCACCCTATACGCATTGAGCACAAGTGTCTCGGTCCACGTAAGAGATACCAAAAACTTGTACACTACAAAAAGATCAATGATTTTATGATGAACAATTCTTTTGTTGGCAAGTTTTTTATATTTTTCATAGAAAATGAGATAAATGAGCTTTAAGTGATAAGAAAAGAGTGGTGGTCTATTAAAGTTTTACGATAAGTGCTTCAACGAGTGACAAAAATTCTGAGTGTTTTCCAATGGAAAAGTTGATAAAATTCCTACTTTTTAGATACAGAATCCAAAGGATATAGTTTTGACGGTTATAACTTAATATCATATTGACATCTACAGTAGCGGTCAATATGTAGATATACAAAAATCTATATTTTTGAAAATCTGAAACAGACCTAGATTTCAAACTTTGCATTCACGTAATGTTAGCAAATTTCTTGTTTTCAGAAATAGTTCAGATTTCAGCAATAGCTGAGAAAAAATAAATTCAATAAAAAATTATGTGAATGCAAAGTTTCTCAACGATCCGACACTTCACAGCCAAGCTCGCAAGCTCGAGACTCATGAAAATGGTCAAAATGGCCGAAAATCAACTGAAAAATACTTTTCATATATCTCGTTTTCTGTGATTGCTAGCAAAAAGGAGATGAACATTTAAATTTAGGTCGGGTGCTGCTACCAGATTACCACTCTTTTCTTTTTCGATGCTTATTAATCATCTCACGAATAATATAACTTAAAAACCGCTTATTCTTTCTTTTTGTTCTATTTTCTTCTTTTTCTTCTTAGGCGGTTTGTTACTTCGGAGTCGAAAACTGAGTCATCATTCAACGCCAGAACGTCGCCAACAAAACGAAGCTATGACATCGCTCATAATACAAAAAATTGGGATTTTGAACGTTCACAGCTATTGAGCAGTCACAAAAAAGAAAAAAAATAAGAACTCCAGAAAAATATTCTTACATTGGGTTTTCGGCAATGATCTTTTTTCTATTTACTACGGTTCCAGGCCCTATTTTCCATCAGTCTTCTTCCTCTTCCCAACAACAAACTAATTTTTCACGATGAAGCATAAGAAAAATTTTGCATTCGAAATAAGCGTTCTTATTCTTTATTTTTTGCCTTCCTTTCATTTTTTTTCCCTACCACCCACCAAAAACACTAAATGGATTGTACAAAGTGGTGAGACGATGCATTATATTAGAGAATGTCTTATCGGGGAAACTAAGAAAAACGACCGAGGGAGTGATTGGTAGAGAGCACGGAAAGACAGAAGAATATGGATAAACACGTACTTTTTATGAGTGCGGAAAAGTAAAAAAAAGAAGTCTTCTCAAAGATTTTATACCAAAGCATTTTTATCTGCCTAAAGTTTTTTTTCTCAATTCTTGAATACCAGAATTTTGAAACATGGGAAATTGCGGATGAGGGAGCACGAGGGAGGGACAGATTTCTATGTTTGTTATGAATATTGAAATAGTTGTAGGGGTATGGGCACGCAAGAAAAAACCGAGATATGAGAAATTTGAAAAAAAAAAGACATTTGCTAAGTTGCGAATTCCAAAACATCAACAAAAACATTTGAAAAAAGGCGTTCCAAATGAGTCCGTTTTACCATTTTGACATCCTAATTTTTAAAATCAAATCGAAGCCACAAACATTCTAACAGTCTAGAAGAAATCCTAATAATCTGCTTACTTGAAAATATTAGTTTCAGAAAATATGAGGTTAAACTCAGAGGGTGGCATAGAATAAAGGGATATCAGAAATAATTCATAATTTTTGCATAGTCTCTCTTCTTTTTCATTTTCTATTGACTCTTAATGCATTTTTGAATTCTGTTTACATTCAGGGAGCTTTTCATACGGTTTCGATCTACAAACGGATTTATGTATCATGCAGTTTCGGTATACCTCCTTAACTCGATTTGTGACTTCATTTATTTTCTTTCGATTGAAGATTTAAAGTTCTTATCACTGATTTATCATCAATTAGAAGGCAAATTTTGTCGGATTGCTCTGTTCTCGGTCCTAACCTTTACATCATCTGCTTCAAAGATTCAAGACTACTGTACGTATCCACTCTTCGCTTATGATCTAAAACAGCACTCTTCTGATGATAAAATCTGCTTCAAATCTCCTGGAAATTTGATATGCCATGTGGCCGTTGAACTTATGACATGGGTACTGAATTCGTTCGTTTTCAGAATTTCCGAAAAATTCAACATGAAATATTTATCATACTTTGAAGCTCTAGTGGAATGTAATCTCTAACCTCTAAAACATAGAAAGTTATACTTTCTCTGAAAAGATAAAATGGTTTTTTTTCCAAGAACAATTTTCAGGAAAACTGACTCTGAATCTCTTGAAATCAAGATTAGCAACACTTAGAATCCAGGGGTTTTTCTAAATTCAATATGTACAGTACAGGCCAATAAAATAATGGATTTGTGCTGAAAACGGAAAGAAACAGGTGTCTTTCATAAATCGACAATTAGCTGAAAATTAGAAAATTTCGAAAAATTCTGTGAATGCAATTTTTTCAACCTGGATCTGTTTCACACCCTCTCAAATAATCAAAATGATCGAGAACTTGACAATCGAGCTCCAGAAACTTGAAAATTGTCGAAATTGCCGAAAACACTCCGAAAATATGTTTTTATTTCTTACTGACCGGTACTTTACACTTTTTTCATGCTGAAACTTAAATTTTCAGCAAACCAACCTACAAAAATTACATTTTATGTGTCCTAAGTGCATTTTAGTGGCGTTTTAAGTGCTTTTTTATCAACCTCCCGCACATTGTCCATTAGGTTTTGACGATCTTCACACTTTTTATAGTCTAGAAGTGGCAGTTGCGCTCCTCTACTGCTCTGACCACGTTTTCTCTAGTTCTTATCTAATTTGCCAGCAGTTATCAAAAAAAATTTCTGCTACCCAGCTACTATAGAAGTTTACTCTTTGCCGGAAATTTTGAAATGTTATTCAGAAAAACTGTTTTACTGGTTTTACTAGTATCCCTACATTACTGTTATGCTGATGATGATCGTAAGTGTATCACAGAAAATTGAATTCGAGGAATTTTAAATTTCAGCATGTAATTCTGGAAGCTTCAACACCTCAACACTGAGTGGAATATTACCATACAAATACAAAGATCTCGTACAGATACCAAATGGAACAGTGTGCATCTATAATGTAAGAACAATTCTTTGTAGAATTTGGTCATAACAATTTTTTCCAGTTCACAGTACCTTGGAGCTACGTCCTTGAATTGAAGACCGATTACTACATGAGAGAAACGGATAAAATAACAATTACTAATAATTTAGGAGAGCAGCAAGTGTAAGATATCTAATATTTTTTTGAATTTTAAAATAGGCACATTTTACAGTTACACGGCTTATGGCGCTCTGTTTGAGAACACCTATTACTGTCCAAAAGGTTTTTGCCAGGTCAAAGTGGAAAGTAATTCGAAGGCATCATTCATGACATACTTCAATTACAGATACTGTAATTTACTCATTAAAATTATTTAAAAAATTACCTGAATAACTTTCAGTATCTAATTATACCAGTGATACAATAATGAGCGGCGATTGGTATCAACTCAATGGTCTGGTGCCTTATCATTATATAATTTATTATTGTTCCAATGTGAGTCGTCATAATCCCATTTCTCTGAATTTTCAGTACCTTTAGGTTGCCTTCACACTTGCCCAGAATACTAGCCCAGATTCCATGCGGAATCTCGCGAACTATTACATATACGATAGTCCCAATCTTTCAAACGGAGAGTATTTAGGTACTTTGGCTAGTTTGAAAAATTCCACTATCTACACAACTGTTGTATTCGTTTCGGTTGTAAACTTCTATGCTGGATCAGACTCTGACGCTTTTATCATTGGAAACGATGCCTCACGTAAGAAATGCCAGAATTCTAGCGTGAAATCCAGAAATTTTCAGAGATTCCCAGCAACTATCAATTCATTCTCACCACACCGGAAACTATGGGATCTTATCAGTTTTCTAGTTATGTTAATAATGAAGCAGCGGTCACATTTGGTTGTCTCGGATGTGATCAGCACTATCTTGATAAACTGATGTTTGATACATCTGTAGCTAGCAATGGATACGTTGGTATTCAGGGACGGAGTCCATCACAAAGCTATAGTTTGGACAAAGTGCTCTTCTATCAGTAAGTCAATATTTTTTCATCGTGTTTCATTGTAAATCCTGTAGAAGGGTCCACACACTGTCATGTTTGAGCTGATTTTCTCGGCTGCCATGCAAAATATCAGAAATGTGTCAACTGATAAAATATTTGCGGTATTATGATAAACATTTCAGTAATTAACGAATTTTGACTGTAACCGAGATATCAAAGTTACAGTAATCAGAAACATTTCAGGCCAACCACATTCAGCTCGAATCAACTCCCGCAATTCATTGAGAATCGAGAATTCACTGTTTATTACTACAAAACCAATTTCACTATTCAATTCTACAGTGGACAAAATTATACTGGATATCAGACATCGTTTGTTGGAAGAGAAGGATTGATTGCTTCGAATACAATTTGGAATAGAGAACAATGGAATGGAGGAAGCTTCAATTACACGTTCAGTAACAATTCGCAGCTTTTCGAATATCGGATAAATATGACAAATCTTCATTTTGGAAATAATGATACGGATAGATTGTATCTTTCAATCGGAACTGGTGACACAACTGCAGTTAGCTTGACGTAAGATCTCTGTTTTAGTAAAAAAAAAAGCGTTTTTAGTTGATTTTCGACCATTTTGACCATTTTCAGAGGTCTGTAGGTCGGCTACCAAGTGTCTGATAACTATGACAACCTTGGATAATTTAAAACAGACCTAGATTGAAAACTTTGCATTCAGAGAATTTCCGGAAAATTCCTAGTTTTTGAGCTTTTTGCCGACTGCTGAGAGACACCCTATTTTTGGTTTTTTTTAATGAAATCGGCCAATAGCTTAAAAACTGAGAATTTCCAGAAAATTCTGAGGACAAAAAGGTCTGAATCTAGGTCTGCTTCACACTTCCCAAAATTTTCAAAGTGGTCTGAAACTTAACAGGGGCGCTCAAAACTCTTGAAAATGACCGGAAATTAACATGAAGATAAATTTTCGTATATTTTATTGATCGGTTCTGTTATTCCAGATGGCCCGGAGCAATGCCAACGTACGTAACTGGTGTTGGAAGTTGGATGGCTGTAGAATCTCACTATTCATTGCAAACTATCATCATGTTGCCATTCGAAATTCGAGATGGTACACCAAACACCACAACGGTTCAAACTACTACAACTGCGATGGCAACCACAATACCCATGGTTTCTACAACAACTAATTTACCAACTACAACACCTCCAATTACCATGGGACCAACTACACAGAGTACTGTAATGGCGAATTCTACTACTGTAACCAGTACCATTGCAACCACGACTAGCAAAGCAGATATTGTGTCTGTTAACTTTTTAGTTCTGATTTCTCTTGTTTTCAAATGTTTGTTTTAGAATAAATGTTCCAATTTTGTCCACAAGATCTTTTTTTTTTGAATTTTTTTTCCTTCCTTCAGATTCAGATCTCAACCTGGCTGACCTCATTTCGCAATTCTAGATAGTTATCTCTATCGGCAAGGATTTTCTATTCTCCTGTCTTATGGGTCACTTCCATTCCCTTCTCTTCTCAAAATATGAGATTCATCCTTTTCATCATTTTCATTCTTCTGGTATGCTTGGTTAATCTAGTGTCTAGTGTATGTAAAGCAGGTTGGTTATTTCGTTTTATGCCCCTAATCCTTATGCAATATTTACAGAAGATTACTGTCCCGGCGGATGGTTGGTGTTAAGAAAAGCAGATGATACCCCGCAGACTTGCGATGCGATGGGTGGTATCAAATGCCAGAAACCGTACTCGTGTGTGCATTCGAGATGTGGCATGGATTTCTGTTGTGCGCACACATGTGAGTTTACAGTAACCTCCTGACTGTTAAATTTGAACCAATTTATCTAGGTTGAAGTGAAAGATATCATAAAGTTGTCAGCTGACAAATTATTTTTGGTATTATTTTGAACATTTTTCTAGTTGATCACTTTTTGATTGTTTTCAGAGGAACTGAGATAAATGGGTTTAAAGTTGACGATTTATGGGACATTAGAATTGCTTCAAAAATTCAGAAAGCAAAAGAATGTGTTGCAGACAAAATCGAGCAATGGAAACGTCAACAAGAAATTGAAGCCGACATTAAAGAGGCGGAATTAGAGGATGACGATGAGCTCTAGTTACCATTTTTTATAAACTCCAAAGAACTTTTTCCTCCTTTCTTCTCCATTTTTCAAATAAATATATTTTCTGTAGAATCATCGTATTATATTTGTGGCGCAACCAACGACAAACACACTTATTTACACTTGAGTGCCCATCATCAAAAGTTTGATTGACTCTGATCTGAATTCCTATTTCTTCTCATAGATTTAGACTTTTCGATGGTTGTGTCTGATCCATTTTTACCAAAAAAAATGGAATATTATTCTGCATCTTGTTTTTTAATCCATTTTTATTGAGAATTTGGAATAGTTTTGAGCGCTCAGAGATTAGTTGTTCTTTGTTAGTTATGGAAAAACACGAACAGAAGACATCAAAAACCAGGAGCTATCAGTATAAACACTCTAGATTTTTCTTATGATTTCTTTTGTTGTTTTGGAATGGGTTCCTTTGGGCTGGAAAATGTTTTTACTTGCTAGTCACAGGTACCGTACTTGCTTGATTAGAAGAACCCGATACCTCAATTTTGAGCTCAATTATCTCGGTTCCTATAAAAAATATCAAAAATCTGTCAACTGATAAAATATTGGCGATAATATGTTGAATAATTTAACAGTTAACCACTTTTCAATATTTAGCAGGAGAAATGAGATACTTGAGCTTAAGAAAAACGTGTAAGATGGCCTCAGTCTTATGGCTTATGGCCAACCCTGCAGGTCCGCTTTGAGATCAATTATCTCGGTTCCTATGATAGATATAAAAAATTTGTCAACTGGTAAAATATTGGTGATAATATGATGAATAATTTAACAGTTGACAAAATTTTGATATCTTTCAAAGGAATCGAGGTACGTGAGCTTGAAGGGAACGTGTAAAATGGGCTCATAGCCAACTCTGGTCTACTTTGAGATCCAATATCTCGGTTCTTATAAGAGATATAAAAAACTTGTCAACGGATAAAATATTTATGATATTATGTTTAACATTTTATTAGTTGACCAATTTTTGACATCTTCTGAAGGAATCGAGATAATTGAGCTTGAGGTTCACGTATTAGGAGGGCTTCCATTAGAGAATAGACGGTGCCTTAATTTCTAACTTTGAGCCAGTTTTTCTCGCTTCCTGTCAAAGATAGCAAAAAGTAATTAACTAATAAATTGTTCATCATAATATCACAAACATTTTATTTGTTGGAATCTTTTTGATATCTACTATACGAACTGAGAATTGAGCTTATACGTGGACCCTGCTATTACAGGTTTTACGGTCACGTGTTTTACTGAGAATCAACATTGAACAACACATTTGTTTACTACTTTCCCATTGTCCACATAATGCAACAAATCTCTTCCTCTCTCTTCCCTCTTGAGCGTCATTAGCCCCGATTACATAATTCCTCCACACATTCTATCAAGGTTACTCTCTCCCCATATCCACACAGTCTCCTTCTTCTCCCTCACAGTACTCGTCTCGCTCTCTATCCTCCTAAATTTGTTGCGTGTTGCCTAATGTGCCTGTTTACTTGTTTAGAGGTGATGTGGTTGTGGCACGACCCCCTCCACGACTCACACACTCTCTCGCTGACCCTCGGTCGTTCATCACCCAGTGTCTCTGCGCTCTCTTCCATCCGCGCGCTCTCTCGTTCCCATTCCACGGCCCCAGCCCGGCACCTGCACCAAGAGATGGTGCGATTTGGACGGTTGGCGGGTGGTGACCGACGCACAACACAGCAGTTAAATCGACGACGCGCACTGTGTTGCGTTGTGTGTGCCCTACGTCTTTTCCCCACCATTCGTCCTCCCTAGTATCGATTTCGACATAGTGTGAGAGTAGAAGAGACAGGTTATAGAAAGGAGAGCACACAAACAACACCGATTTTTTTGTTTGTGTGGTGTTTTCTTTTCGAAAAGTTTCAAAATCTCAATTATCTATCCTCAATTGTCTCTAAAAGTTTTCGAAATTCTTCGTCTCTATTTTCATTTTTCTCACCCCCAAATCTTTAGACAAACATTACAAGAGGTAATCCTTCAGAACCCTTAACCTGGGAAACATGAAAGTTTCTCACTTCTCTTAAAACCCGTCCCTATTGTCTTTACTTTTCAAAAATGTGTTTGCTCTTGTAGTAAAACGTACAGATTTTCTGTGTATGAATCATGCACAAATCGAAATCAAACAAAAGGATAGAGAAAGCAACACTTTTTGTTTTATTTTTGAAGCCTTCACATCTTGGTTCGATACATTTTTCTTCTCTTCTCTTGATTCCTTTTTTCAAGTTTTCCATCTCTTATTCTCTCTGTTCTCTCAAATGATAATTTCCAGGCAATCATGCCCGACGACTTCTACGATCATGAATGGAAGTCAGAATTCGCGTCGACTCGCTCGGGACGCAACTCGCCCAACATCTTCGCCAAGGTCCGCAGAAAGCTTCTGCTGACTCCACCGGTTCGAAACGCCAGATCTCCACGGCTCACCGACGAGGAATTGGATGCTCTTACCGGCGATTTGTAGGTTTTATCCTCTTCAAATTTGAAATTTCCCGCCTCGCACCTGGCCTAGGTTTCTCATCCATCTGTTGACCATACAATTGGGGATGTGTACAGACTTACTCGATTGCTTGTACTTGACACTATAGAAGCTCTCGACAAATATGCAAAGAGTTTCCTACCGCATTTCTGAGGTATAGGAACAACCTAGAACGCTAAACGTATCGAATGACTAGGGCGGAGGAAGAGAAATCTGAGTAGAACAAAAAAGAGTCCGAAGAAGATTTGTCGTTTAGCCGACGTAGCTTAGCGTTCTATGACTCCTGTTTCCCTTTGGTGTTCCCAGCCACCTTACCAGACCATTCAATTTCTTCTTCCTTAATGATTTCTTATTTCAGGCCCTACGCCACCAACTACACCTACGCCTACAGCAAGATATACGATCCGTCGCTTCCGGATCACTGGGAAGTTCCGAATCTCGCCGGTGGAATGTCATCTGGAACATTGGCTGTGCAGGAGCACTGGTCTGCGGCTAGCCTCAGTCGTCAACTGCTCTATCTTCTCAGATTCCCGCTTTATCTGGTTCTTCACGTCATCACTTACATCCTGGAAGCGATTTACCAAGTCGTCAAGATTTCTACGTATACGATTTGGGACTACATTCTCTATCTCATCAGACTTGGTAAGTGGATTGAATTTTTGAATAGGAAGAGCGTGACGGAAGGTTTCGAACTACGTTCCTTGTAGCTGGAAGGAGTATCAGAAAAGTATTTTCTGGTCAGAAACATTCTGGGACATAAATACCTGTGAATCGGGCGTTTGCCGGGACATCGCGCGCCTTTCCGTAGTTTTTTTTAGAATCAATTTTTTAGACTTACTAAAACATATATGATAGAAGTTGAGGAGTACTACAGAATTGTACTATTTGGAAACAGGGTATCTTATTTTTGAACAAAGTTACGAGCCATGAAATGTCCGCGCCCGCCGGTGCCAGACCAATCCTGCTCTTCGGTTTTTTCGCCTGTAACTTTGTTTATGGTCAAGATACAGTTTTCCAAGTGATATAAATGTTCAGTACCTGTCGAGCTCTGTCATATCTGATTTAGTTGGTGCAGTAGTATTGATTCTAAGAGAACCTATAGTAGGATCTGCGGAGGCCTGCCAAAGGTCCGGTGCTGCTCTTGGGCCTTTTTTACTGTTTCTGTGTTACTGGACCTTTAGTTTCTTCTGACTACTCCTTTTTTTAACACATCCAACCCGAAATTAATACCAATCAATTTCAGCCAGATACCGCTACGCCAGCTGGCAAGACAACCGCCGCCGAACTGCTCTCATCCGAAATCGTCAAGACCCATTCAATGTGAAACTCGCGCGCTTCATCCGCGGATTCTTCGAAACCATCATCTACATTATTCATACTCCAGTGAGAATCTGGAAGTCTCGCGGGAACAGCGTTTCCCAGTACGACTACACATCCATCAAGGATCAGCTGGAGAATGAAAGAGCTAGTAGAATGGTTACCAGATCCCAAGGACTCGAAAAAAGCCGAACGTTCGCTGGACTCTCTCGCTCACCAGCTCGTCGTGCGGCACCAGTTGCAGCTACCAAGACTACCAACATCACACGAGTTATCACAAAGGTGTTTGCAAATGATGAAAGCTCTTCTGAGGCGCCTGCTACACCAACCGTCGTCACCACAAGAACTGTCAGGACACGTTCGGTTACTCCAAGATTCCGTAGCAACCGAGCAGCAGCAGCTACTCGTACTGGAATCCAAAGAGCTGCGTTTGATACTCCGGAACTTGAAGTTGACACTTCACTGGCTTCATTTGGCCTTCGTAGCAGAGCTAAAGACCATCTTAACACCCCGGAACCCACCTTCGATATTGGAGACGTCGCCGCCACTTCTACACCATTGATGCCAAGAACCGACTACATCGTAGATACCAACGAAAAGGGAGTCATTCACAATATTCTTTACTACATCGGATACATCGTCTTCCTTCCTTTCATTGCTGCTAGACACATTTGGTACACGATCTACGACTATGGAAAGAGTGCCTACATGAAATGGACCAATTATCATCCGGAAGCCATGGAAGCCATTCATGTTAGGTAAGTATAAGCATATCCTTAACGGTTATGACCAAGCATTTTTCAGAGATGTCGATGAACCTGCCCCTACTGATGACAACACCGCTACTCTCTTCGCTGTCCCCTTGACTACCCGGATGTCGAATGCTTTCTCAGCTCTTTTCATTCTCATCAAAGACATTTTCATCTACATCGGGGAAGCCCATGAGATAGTCTTCGAGATGTTCAAAGGAGCTTTTTATGACACCACTTCTTACATTGGCGGACTCTTCAGTGGACTCTCCGATGCATTCATCGAGAAAAGAAACAAGGGAACATTGTGGCCAATGTTATGGACTCTCTGGGTTCTGCTTCTTGCCATCTTCCTCTTTGGATTCCTCCACTCGGAAAACACTGCAATTCGTGAAGAACGATTTGTCCAAGAGGCCAATGAACAAAAACATTTGGATGGTGGACTTCCAACAGTACCCGTCTTGATGGGAGCTGTCAACAATGTGAAGCACTACTCATGGATGGTTAAGGAATATGTGTATGATCTTGGTAAGCACACGGAAAACGTCTTTTGATTACAAATTGAGTTGTTTTTCAGCTTTCAACACGTACAATTTCATGAAACCGGTTGTTGGAAGGACCGTTACTGCTCCGAAGTATGCATGGGGATTGATTGTCAGCGGATGTGGTGCAGTGGCTGATAACTTCCAGTCGTTCAGAGATTATGTCAGTGAGAAGTCGTATGATGTTGGATACTTCCTGACTTATGGATTCAAAGAGTCGTTTTCCAATGTTGGAAATAGTGTTCTCAATGGGACTTTCACGTATGCAGAGAAATTTGGTAAGTTTTAACAGATTAGACCTAATGCGGATACCTGGAAGGAAGTAAGCCGCAAATGTTCTGTATTTTATCACGTAGAGCAACTGAAAATCAGTGATTTGCTGCGGTCATGACAATCAAAATGCTGGAGTTTTCTAGTCCGCGGCCATCTGTTTGAGACCGTTGACGGGAACTTCATGCGCTTTTAATGGTGAAAGAGGAATTGCGGAAATTGCCTAAAAACTCCTTGATTGTCGCGGCCGCAGCAACTTGCTGATTTTTTTTGCTCTGCATAGGGAAAAACAACACATTTCGGGGTTGCAGCTCTCTGAATAACCGCAAAACAAACTACATCTTCGATATGAACATACTTGTCGACAAGCCAATTCCGGGCCGGCACGGGCCGGCCGATAACTTGCTTCAGAATATGATATGTGAGCCAAAAATATGCCAGATCATAGAACTCGGCGAGTTCTACAAGCTTCAATAAAAATCGACCAGAGTTTGAATCAATTATCGGGTGCGAGGCCAACAATCAATAGCCTGGCGGGGCAGAAATCGTTGGCCTGGCTAAAAAATGCCCGCCCGACTATAATACCGCTTTGAAACCGATCGATTTTTCATTGAGGTCGTAGAATTTTCCGAGCTCTATCATCTGGTATACGGTTCTCCTTGCATTTTCAATTTTCAAGCGAGCTATCAGCTTGACCGTGCTGGCCCATCCAATTAGCTCATCGACAAGTATAGAGACGAATAAAAGCAAACTTATGAATTTAAATTTATGGATTTTCAGGACAATACACCAATGATTTATTCTCCAATGTGTTCTCCGAAATCTACAACTTCTTTGCCTACTTCTTCTCTGGCCTCCTCAACCTGTCCACCAACACCCAAACCGCCATCGTCTCAGGAGTAAAAACTGTCGTATATGGAATCTCCGACTTTTTCTGTAAGAAACTCCAACTTCTTTTCTTTATTAACTCACTCGACATCTTTCAGATAACTACATCTACGCTCCAATTGCTGGCTTCTTTGGCGGAAACTACCAAGAGCTCCTACGACCAATTTGGCTCGCTTTGAGATGGATTTATGACATGGTGGTACTTGGAGTGACGAGCATATTTGACTTGGCTACTTTCTTGGTCACTTATCCAGTTGGTTTGATCACTCGCGGATGGATCAAGATCAGTCAATACGCGCCGGAGGATCCAGTTCAAGTGATTCCAATCCCTCAAGCCATCACACCTACTCCGGATATCGATCGAGTGCAGGAACAGCAACCCCCGGAGATTCTCAAAAAGAAAACCGAGGTTGAGAACGAAGAAGAAGAGCTCAAAATAATTCCCGCCCCCGCACCAGAACCCATTCCAATCCCAACCGTAGTCACTACTCCGCCACCAGTTATTATTCATCAGACTAACGTTGTTGAGTCCGTAGACAAGGAAGCTATCATTAAGGAGGTGACTGAGAAGGTAAACTAACCGACCATTTTATTGGATCTCGCTTTTTCGATTGTTTTTGTACATAAATTCCATTTCAAATAAAGTATTTCCCCCATTTTTTAGCTTCGAGACGAATTGACCGCCCAGTTTCATCAAGACCTCAGTGCGAAGTTCGAGCAGAACTATCAAACAATTATTGAGCAGCTGAAGGTAGTTAACAACGACGTTCGGTATGACAATCATCAGCTGGAAGCTATCATCCGTCAGTTGATCTACGAATATGACACTGACAAGACCGGGCAAGTCGATTACGCTTTGGAAAGTTCCGGTGGCGCTGTAATCTCTACCAGATGCAGTGAAACCTACAAAAGCTACACTCGTTTGGAGAAGTTTTGGGATATCCCAATCTACTATCACCACTACTCACCAAGAGTTGTGATTCAGGTAAGAACTCAAATTATTCGAAAAAAATGTTTTTCTTTTTTCAGAGAAACTCCAAATCGCTCTTCCCTGGAGAATGTTGGTGCTTCAAGGATGGTCGTGGTTACATTGCAGTGGAGCTGTCGCACTTCATTGATGTATCCAGTATTAGCTACGAGCACATTGGAAAAGAAGTTGCGCCAGAAGGAAATCGGTCAAGTGCTCCGAAGGGTGTTTTGGTTTGGGCTTACAAGCAAATTGATGATTTGAGCACACGAGTGTTGATTGGAGACTACACTTATGATCTGGATGGACCACCACTTCAGTTCTTTATGGCCAAGGTGAGCCAGGAAACCGTGGAAATTCAAAAATCTTTTAAACTTTCCTCCAAAAACTAGAAATCTTGCTTAGAATGTGAAGACTATTCTAGTCTATTTCGTCTCGTCTAGCAGGATATTTTGATTCCAATTGTCAGAAATATATTAGCCATATACCCTAAAACTTGTATTTGAAGAGACCGCCTGATAGAAGAGCACCTCTAATAGAAGGGCTCTCCGGGAAGAACATTTTGGAAATAAACAGGTTCCTGTAATAGTAGGTTCCACTTCAAAGTGTCTTGTTTGAAATTATAGTTTTCGAACCATTGTTAATGAAAAATATTTCGTAAACTCCACTAATTCTGAGAAAATTGTTGAAATGCAGCTATTGCTCAATTTTGGTTCTAGTGAAGTTTTACTTTGAAAATATCGATTTGCGAGCTGAAATTCTAGAAAAAAACAGTTTTTCGAGATCTCGAGAATAGTTCAAAAGTCCCGTTTCTTTTAAAAATTGCTCATGTATGCCAACAGAGTTATCTTGGACAATGAAACGGTCGCCTCTTTTAATACAGGTTTTACGGCACGCCCAGCACTCGATTTTCAAATCACAATTTATAAATTCTACAGAAGTAACCCAAAAAATCAATAAAAACTAGTTTTTTTCAGCATAAGCCCGATTTCCCAGTCAAATTTGTCGAATTGGAAGTGACCAGCAACTACGGCGCCCAGTTCACTTGCCTCTACCGTCTCCGTGTCCATGGAAAAATGCTGAAACTCTAAATTACTGTAGCTAGCTATTTAACTTATTATATATCTCTTCCAATAATGATCTTCTCGTTCCATTTCAACTTCTCTTCTACGTTGTCTACTGCCAAACCGCTCTTTTCTTCTCAAAACTTGTTCCACAAACTTCCCGATAACCTTTTTTCAATAGCGTGTGTCGTAATTTTCTCAAATATCATCCCCATTTTTTTGTTTCTACATATTTAACCGGTCCTCTTTTCTACATTTAATTCCAAATTTCTCAAAATCATTTTGTCTCAAAAATCATCTTACCAACTAGATCTCAAATCTCATTTTTTCTTTTTCATTTTTTTAAAACTCCCTTTCCGTCAATCTTGGCATTACTTGGTATGGAAATTTGTTCTTTTTTTGATATTTGAACTTATAAATACATTTTCTTTTACTGTGACGATTTTAACAAACCGTAACCACTGATTAATTATCCATTAGTCGAACAAAACGCATTATCGGTTTGTTTTGGTAATCTCCAAAAAACTACCTATATAAAAACAAAAAGAAAAACATGAAGTCAGTATTCCCATAAACCATGGAATCCCACATTGACCTTAAACTACAAACTCTTCGATTTGTAGCATTTTCTGCTGTGGGATTTTCGGTCTCGGCTGCTGTTTCACTATGCATCACAGTTCCATTGCTGTTCTCTTACGCTCAAAATGCCAAAATTCAGATTTCCAAAGAATCTGTGTATTGTAAAGTGAGTTTTTAGTTCAGATTGTGAAGAAAAAGCATGGATTTCAGACATCAATGCACGATATTTGGTTGGATATCACAGAGACCGCTGACGAACCTCACAATCGGACAGTTCGAGGCGCCTATGCGGTTTCTCCAGGCGGTGGGATGGAAAATGGCGGTGGTTATCGAACTACAATGACTGGTGGTGGAGGATATCGTACGCCTACAAGAAATTTCGGAAATCCCGGTGGATATGCTACGCTGAGACCGAACGTGGACGTGTTTAACAACTCGCCAAGACCAGCTCCTGCTCCATCCAGTGGAGGATGCACAGGTTGCTGCAACCCCGGACCACCCGGACCACCAGGACGGCCTGGTAAAAATGGAGCTCACGGAAAACCTGGAGCACCTGGACAACCTGGATCTTCTGGAGCTTCCGCGTCGCCTCCTTGTGAATCAACCACCCCGCCACCATGCCAACCATGTCCTGCAGGACCTCCAGGACCAGCAGGATCCGGCGGACCACCGGGGCCTCCAGGACAAATGGGACCACCAGCACCGCCATCAGCCCCAGCGCCTGGTCCACCTGGCCCTGCAGGACCTCCTGGTATTCCAGGACAACCAGGAGCGGAAGGAGTTCCAGGTGGACCTGGAGAACCTGCTTCGAGTATGCCAAGTGGGTCAGCTGCACCGGGACCTATGGGACCACCAGGACCAATGGGACCGCCTGGATCAGATGGACAAGGAAGTGAAGGATCCGGACCGCTAGGGCCAAAAGGACCACCAGGACCAGCAGGACAGCCAGGAAGCGATGGGAATCCAGGAGCTCCAGGACAGCCAGGAAACTCAGGAGGGCTGGGAGAAAAAGGAATCTGTCCGAAATATTGTGCGATAGATGGTGGAATATTTTTTGAAGATGGAACAAGACGACGTTAAGAAGAATGTCAGTAAATGTATTCATTTTTCTGTATTATACGTAGAAAATACCATAAATATCTCTCTGTACCATCTTGCTATCTAGATTGAACTACCAGTTTGCTAATCGCAAATGCGATAGTAGTAAGAAAACAAAGTTTTTCGTATAAAAGCGTCATGAAATTCCAAGAAAATCATTCAACTAGCGTGCTTTGGCATTCTAGAACCACAATGGATTCTCCAACTGATATCCGCCTGAAAGCCTACCGTCTGATTGCCTACTCGGCAGTTGGTTTCTCAATTACTGCAGCCGTTTCATTGTGCTTGGTCCTTCCGCTGATCTTCTCTTATGTCCAGAACACCAAGACTCAATTGCATAGAGAATCTCTCTACTGCAAGGTAAGAATCGCCAATAACAATTTTTTAATGAAGCCATATGTAAAATTTCAGAGCTCGGTGCAAGACATGTGGTCGGAGATCAACAATGTTCATGAAATCACATTGAACAGAACTGCAAGACAGGCTGGATATTCTTCTGGAGGTGGAGCTGACGCTGGAGCAGCTGCTGGAGGTGGATGTTCCGGATGCTGCAACCCTGGGCCACCAGGAGTCGCAGGAAACCCAGGAAAGCCTGGAAAACCAGGAAAGCCAGGAGCACCAGGATCACCAGGAGCACCAGGAAAGGGAGCTGCCGTTCCATGCGAAGCCAAGAATCCACCACCATGCCAACCATGCCCAGCCGGACCACCAGGACCACCAGGACCAGATGGACCAGCCGGAGAAGCTGGACCAGCAGGAGAGGCCGGAGCACCAGCAGCCCCATCACCACCAGGACCACCAGGACCACCAGGACCTCCAGGAAACCCAGGAGCCGATGGAGGCGCCGGAACACCAGGACCAGACGGAGCAGCTGGAGAGAGCACCTATCCAGAGCCAGCCGGACCAGGACCAGCCGGACCACCAGGACCAGCAGGACCACCGGGACCAGACGGAGCAAGCCCAACAGCCGCACCAGGAGAGGCCGGACCAAAGGGACCACCAGGACCAGCCGGAGCTCCAGGAGCCGACGGAAACCCAGGACCACCAGGACCAGCTGGAAAGGCCGGAAGCGAAGGAGAGAAGGGAATCTGCCCCAAGTACTGCGCCATCGACGGAGGAATCTTCTTCGAGGACGGAACTCGGCGCTAATTTACTTTTTTATTTCATGGCGATCGACTTTTTTATTTTTGTCTTGCCAATAAAATATAGAACATTTCATCTTTTTTTTTTCATTGACCAGACTTCCTAGCGAGAAAAGAGAAATCGTCAATCTTCAAAAGAAGGTCACAATGATTCACAGAAGACTCATTATAATCCACTTGAGCACTTGAGGTCGACGAAATGACCAAACTTAGAAATGTTCTTTTCCATGTTGGTATGTTATTTCCTTCTTCAACTATTGTTCCAGCCATTGGTGACCCAATTTTTTGATGCTGAAACTCCATGGCAATTTGCAGGTAACGTTAAAGAAAACCATAAAATACAAATTATCCGTTTTCAGGGTTCGCGGCAATAAATATTCCTGCCACTGATAATAACAATGATATCAGTTCCTATTACTCATCATTTCCTTATTTACAACAACAACAACTTCAACTTCAACAATTGCAAAATGCAAATCAGCAGCAACAACAACAACAATCACTTATCACTTCTCCACATAATCCTCCACTTCTACCAAGTGCGGTTCCTATCCCAAAACGTGAGACTGCAAATTCTTTAATCTCTTTGAAAACTGATAAGGAAGATAGTGAGAACCAAAAAGAACGGCAACAAGGAGGTGAATAACTGTTCGAATCTCGAAAATCTTACTGGTGGTTTGGGGCTAATCCAGTTATATTTTCAGAACTTCCAGATTTTTCAAGAGGTGGTTCAACACTGGAACACGCGACTTATTTGAGTCTCATCAATGATAAAGAGAACTTTCAGGTGGGCTCAATAATTCTGTTTCTAGCTTCAATTTCGAATTTTTAGGCTTCCGGATGCGGCTGGGACTTGATTCGACTTCAATGTCACGACTTGTTCGGGTTGTGTAAAGGAGGCTGCCGGGATTTCGCAATCGCCATCAATTCTCCAATACATGATTGCAGGTAAAATTGGTTTTATTGGTTGATTTTGATTATATTTTGATTCAGATGCATTCCTTTTGGCTACTTGGCATTGGTGAAGTTGGCTGGAAAATGATAACTTGACCTTTTTTGAATAAAATACTTTATTTACAATGCAATATTTCGATACATTTGGTGACAAGAGAGCAGTTGAAAGGGCTTTTAATTAAAGGGTTCATTTGTAGTTTTCATGGGGTCACTGAGGAGGGCACTTCTATTAGAGGGGCATTGTTTCTTCAGTAATAAAAAATTGATCTCAATTTTTTGTGAATAATGAATGATGTGTTAGTCATATTAAGTGTGTCTTATTTTTTGTACTGTGCAATCAAGTAAAATAATATTGACAATCGGCAGAGACCACACCTTTGAAAAATTTGTTGTCTTTTACCTTGAAACAAGAGAAAAAGACACAAATCATAGATTTTTTGCCCAGTCCTTTTTGTGTTTTTTCTCTGTGTCTATTTTCTCGCTTAACAAGATGTGTGAGTTAAAAGGCGAATTAGAACTACCTGGATATGTAAAAAATGATTATAGTTTTGATTTTATCACTTGCTTTTCTCTATATTTTCTATGAATTATACTGGAAACGACGCAATCTACCACCGGGACCGACTCCTTTGCCATTCTTGGGAAATTTGTTGGAACTTAACAAGCTGAAACCGGGATATGAGGCTTTTGCGAAGTGGAAGAAAGAATATGGATCGGTTTTCACGTTTTGGATGGGTGAGTTTTGGGATTTCAATAGTATTTTTTTCCGAATTTTCACTTTTTTGTTCAGGCAAGAAACCTTTCATCATAATCTGCTCCTATGACAAACTAAAAGAAACGTTTGTGAAAGATGGAGAAACCTACGTAGATAAACAATTGGGAGCTGTGGATAAAGAGAGATTGGGCCAAAATTATGGAGTACTGGATACTAATGGTGAGATGTGGAGTGTGCATAGAAGATTCACGTTGACCCAGTTGAGAGATTTGGGATTGGGCAAAGATTTGATGCAAGAGAAGGTGAGATTTATTGGGCTCAGCTGAAAATAAGTTAATTTTTGTGATTTCAGATCCTAATGGAAGTTCAAGAGCTTTACAAGGACATTGACGCGCATGGAGGAGCCAAATTTGATTTTCCAGCTCTTATAGACAGAAGTGTCGGGAATGTCATTAATTTGACTTTGTTTAATAAGAGATTTGAGACGGTGATACTTTCCTAAGAAAGAATTATATGAAAAACAACGAATTTCAGGCCCAAAGAGACGAATTCGCTCACTTGAAGTCTCTAATCGATGGAATGAGAGATGTTGTATCGGAGTTCCGGTATTTCATACAATTTTTGGTTCCATGGACCTCAAAAATCCTTCCAAGCCCCACTTTGGGAGAAAAAGTGAAGGAACGTAGAACTATGTTGGATGATTTTTTCTACAGCCAAATTGATGAGCATATGAAGGAGATCGATTTCGAGTCAGATGAGAATTTTGATTTTGTGGAGTCATATTTGAAAGAACAGAGGAAAAGAGAAGAGGACGGCGACATGGAAACTTTTAGGTAGGTTTTCTTTAAAAATCAGAGTTTAGGAATTTTGAAAAATCATTAGATCATAAGACTTAATAAGACGTGATTATGTATATGAAACTGCCAAAATTAGCTTCCCTTAAAATTCGATATTTTTCCAGCCGAAAACAACTCTGTGCAATGTGCTTCGATCTATGGATTGCCGGTCTCTTAACAACCACTTCTACACTAACGTGGGGCATTTCCTACTATCTTCACGACGCAAAAATCCGCGAAAAAATCCATGAAGAATTAGATCGAGTGATTGGAAGTGATCGATTGATAACCACTGCTGACAAAAATCAACTACCGTATCTCACAGCATTCATGAATGAGACTCAACGATGTGCAAATATTATTCCTTTGAATTTATTACATATTACTACAAGAGATACTGTAATTGATGGATATAAAATTGAAAAAGGAACTGGAGTCATTGCACAGATCAGTACCGTTATGTTGGACGAGAAGGTGAGTTTTTATATATAATTTTTTTGGAAATTTCTATTTTTAGATGACTTTACTGACTTGAGTATGACTAGTTCCAAACTACTTCCGGTTTTTCATTCTCTTTAATTATCAAGTTTTCAGACTTTCCCCGAGCCTTTCCGTGTGAATCCCGATCGCTTTTTGGAGAATGGAAAATTGAAAAAGGTCGATGAATTCATTCCATTCTCCATTGGAAAACGACAATGTTTGGGAGAAGGACTCGCTCGAATGGAACTTTTCTTGTTTTTCGCAAATATTTTCAATCGTTATAATGTTTTGCCAGCTGGAAAAATGCCGGATTTGGACAAGTCACAACATAATTTTGTGTTGCCAAGGAAATTTGAAGCGGTGCTGGAGAGGAGACTGAAGGATTGAGGAAATGGATGGATTCGAAAATAAATTGCTCATTTTTGATGATTATATCTGTCATTTTGTACTTAAAGTCTGTATAAATGTGTAATTTTAACAGTTCTTGTATTTTTCTTTTTCATTCTGTGTGACATCGCATTTTTTCAACAGCTACTGCTCAGATTCAACATCTTTACCGGTCCTAAACTTCGGTGTCACCAGCTTTGGACAGTGTAGCTGTGAAATTTGAAAAAATTCTGACACGGATCCTGATAGCCAGTGATCTATCTCAGAGTATGGTTTTCAATTCCTTATGAAAAATCAAAGAGTAACTTTTAAAAAACTTCCTACCACTATCAAGCAGGTAGAGTATATTGGATTCATTTCTTGGTATAACACATATGAACATTTATTTATATACAAATCAAGTTATAATACAATTAAAGTTTCAACAAATCAAAGAAAAGTGAGTGAGAAAACAATAACTTGAATCAATTTTTTGGAATTTGGACCTGAGTGGTGCGACGGTACAAAAAAGTTTCTAGAATTGCACTTTAGAAGAAAACAACCCCAAAGTATCAGAGAAGGAAGAGATTTGCACAGTCCACACAAAAGAAATTTTGTCAGCAGAAAAACTACTTACACGATACGTTACAAACTATGCGTCAACAAAAAATAATATGTTAAAAACAAAAAAAAAACAAGGCAAACTATTATGGTTTTGAACTTTTTCAAGGAGGGGAGGGATGACATAAATTATTAACATAATAATATTCACAAACCGAGAGGAGGGAAAAGCAGTGGGAATGAGCGATTTTGTAGGGAGCAGTGAAAAAACGGTATTATTCGGGGGACTAGAGGTCACGAGCCACCTCCTTGAGATAGGCATTCACCTCTGACTGATTGGGAGCATCTGGAACTTCCCAAGAGTCATCAATGGGATTCTTGATTTTGGTCTTGCAAATGGGGCAAGAGAAATCGTGGCGATATTCCATTTCATTGGCAATGCAGCGGATGCAAAATGCATGAAGACAGGGAAGCAGCAACTGGAAAGGAGAATTTGAAGATTAGAACTAGCTAGAGAAAAAATAAACTTACATCATTGATGTTTTCCATGCAAATGACACAGTTACCCTCGACGTCGGATCTGAAATCGAATGAAATTTGAAATCCATACACTTAGACATGGCTTTGCTGAAGATCGCAGGCATCGCGGGCTACTTTTGACCGGAGGTAGGTAGGTCAGATTCCAGATAGGACCGCTATTAAAGCCGACCGATCTCAGAAAAACTTATGAGAAGGTTCCGACCCAGAAGTATTTCAACTTTCAACTCCTGACTAATTTTAGACAATGAGCAGCCGGTCATACAGCCATTTTTGAGGCAAGTTCCGACTAGAACCTGGCCAATATCTCTCCAAAAGTACCAAATGTTTATGACTTTGCTGCACAGCAGGAGATCAAGCTATCAGAGCTGGCTTCTATTCATAGACTAGCGGTTTTCAAGAGCTCGCCCCAGTTTTAGCTTCGTTCAGCTGCTGACAAGTTGACCGGGAGGCTACGCAGAGGTCGGTTGTGCTTTGAAACGAATGTCGAACAGTTTTTGGTTGGAAGACGCACTGAAACAGCTTTAAGCAGTCCAAAGTTAGTTTATGACCGGAAATAGAAAGTTCAACTGCTAAGCCAGGAATTTTTCATAAGTTTATTCTGTTTGGAGGATAGACGATGCCGGACACCCGATTAGAGACGTTCATATAGATGTGGCCGTTTCTTCTTGGCCGTCGCCGGCAACTTCTTGTCAAAGGTTGGTAAGATTCGGAATGAACCGTTGAAACTGATAAGGTTCCGGTCTAGCAATGATAAGGTTCCGGTCTAGCAGTATTTCAAATTTGTTTAATTTCCGAGCAACCGTAGCCGGCTATACAGCTTTTTTGGGTAACTTTTGACAAGAGCCTTTCCAATATCCGTCCAGAAACCGAGACCCCTCAACTTCTGACCAGATTTCACAAGCCGACAAGGATGTTGTATTCCAGAGCAGGCGAGATTGCTGGATTTATTCAGTACGACGCTAAGTTGTTCATATCCGAGCCAATTGAACGGATATTGAGAACATTCTGGTCGGAACTTGCCCAAATCCGCAGCCTGGCCAAGCTCTGATCAGCCGCCGACGCGCGAGCATCCAGACATTTCACATTTTTTCGAAAAAAAAACTCACGTTTGCGTCAGAATGAACTGACTCGTCGACATCGGATCCACACTTCTCTTTCTGCTTTCCTTGGTGGTGATCATCAGTTTGTGCAAATCGTACGTCGACAGGAACTCCCGAAACGTCAGCTCCTTATATGACACCACCATCTTGGAAACTACATTGACCTGAGAACATATTTTTAGTAATAACCCATACAGTGTGTTCACTTACCTTGCAGCACAGAATCTTGATCTCAGACTTCCAATTTTCAAACGATCCTCGCTCGAAGTCCAATGACCGAAGAGCGAACGCCAAGTACTCGTCGTTTTCCACAAGGAGGCTGCGATAACTGAAAAGTGGGTGTGATGAAATTTTGGGTGGAACGTCCTGTTTTTAAGCGTGAGCAATCTAACGTCACGTATGATAAGTGAGGCACGTGCTTCATTTGCAAATGGTAGAAATCATGGTTTCAATTTGAAGCAAGCACAACTAGACTGGTTGAACTGGGAGCGCAAAAATAGGAATTCCAGCGCTTCACGGATCTAATTCGCCGTCAAGCAGTCTATTTTCAGTTCATTGCTAGCCAGAACAACCGATTTAAGTGCTCATTTCTGTTTAAAATTGTAGATTTTCAAGCTAAACAACTCACTTTCTATTGATCTCTTTCATATCGGCTAGAAAATCGTCCCATGTGCATGTCAGGAAGCGTGGATGTCGTTTTGATTGATTGGTACCCATTCTGGAATGAAAAATTATAAGTAAACAAGAATACTTGCTCTCATTGTTGTTATTAAAGCACAAAAATATGTTGTTAAAGCACATGACTCGTGGCGATTTACGCTAAACAGCGCGCGCAAGCGGGATTTCGGAGTGTCGTACTGAGAGAAAAAGAATAAGAATGAGGAACCTCTGGGAGAGAAACAAATGTATTTGTGTGCGTGTGTGTGCGTCTCTGGCTAAGGTCAGGCCGACGAGGAGTGTGTGTTTGCAACAACGGACAGAGATACAGTGGGAAATGAAGAGAGTACAGAGAAACGTGAGGAACTTGCCTCAGGGAAGGAAGAAGAGATACGAGAGTAGATTAAAAATGGCAATTATTATTATGAAATTGTTTTTTCTTTTTTTCTCTTTATTTTTTACAGTTTTTGAGGTTCTAGGGAAGTACAAGAAAACATTTATTACAAACAGTTAGAACAAGAAACAAGGTCAAGGAAAATAATCAGTACCGTATAATCAAAACGATTAGTTCGTACTTCTCTAAACGAATATTGTGACCTGTTTTCTTGAAATCAATGTTGGAATGGTCTCCTTCTTATCACCTGATGACATGAGAACATGATACGAGGATGAGTCATTGAAAGATGACCAAAGATTTAGTGTTTTTTTTTCAAGTTTCCGGTTGCTAATGAGGTACTGATGAGGGCAATTTTTAGGCTTGTAATCTACAGTATCCCTTTTCGCTACTAATTAGTTTGATTTGCTCCGATGACTTTCATGTTTTCCACTTCACTTGGCTTCAGTCACATTAGTGAGGTTTCTTTTTCGGCAAACATATTTTGCATTTCTCTTCTCTCAACTTTTTTTTATTGATTTGTAACAGTTAGAAACTGCAAAACTGCAAAATTTTGTTGTTCCGAAAAAATTTAATAGTGCGCCCCCGCCTTACCTGCCCCGTTGGAAGTAAAAAGTAGAAAACTGCACAGTTTTTGAGTTAAAAAGAAGCTGCATCCCAATATTTTCAATATTCGTCTAAATATTGACTATTGTCTCCTGAAAATCCTGCGGTTATCTGACATCTCACATTATTGAGGATATAAACTAAAAAAGAAATATCATCGATCTTGTGAAATGTCAGATTAGCAGATTTCTATGGATTCACCATAATCCAGAGATTAGAAAAGGCTTCCATGAAGATTTACAGGTGAATGAATATCTCTCAGCGCACTGATGACGTCATAATTCAAGCGATTTAATGTTTTTTGAAAAATTCGAAGCTTCAGAAAATTTTCAAATTTATGTCAATAACCTTATAATTGTGAAATCAAGTGTATATAAACCATTTCCTGGAACACACTTCAAGTGTAAGAAAAATTAAAAAACTACTGAAATAATGTCTCAGCCCCTTTCCTCCTATTCAGAACTGATTTCAAGACTTTCAGTACCCGATAAGCTTCAAGTTCCATACTTCGAGTTTCTAAATTTCAATTTCATTGATTGACAGTATGCAACCTTCGCCATGTGTCGCATTCAATAAACTGCTGTCTCAAAACTGCTACGAACGGTATTGTGTCCATTTCTCCCACACAACCTGCGCACACAAAACCGACCCGTTGATTAATAATGCTTCAATCGATTTCTGAGGTTCCCTTCCCCCCGTCTCATAGTCCTATTCTCTATCCCCTCTCTCTGTCTCTTCTTTTTGTGCAGTCTCTTGTTCTTCGGTGAACACCCGTACTACTCGACAGGGCACCCCGTCCTTCTGCATCTGTCTTCGGCCATCACGAAGAAGGCAAAAACCGATACCGTGTATTCTGTATCAAATTATGTGGCTGAGAAGATTTTTTTTTGCGATTTTTTTTCCTTTTCGCGCCATCTCATTTATTTTACTATAATTCATCAATTTTCAGTGACCAGCAAAGATGTCCAACGGAAATGGTAATGATCCCGAATACAAATTGGAGTATAACGACATATCGGTGAGTTTTTTAATTTGAAAAAATTGAAAGAAAACTTGGCTAGTTTCCAATAGCATAGTAATCCGGAAAATTTGGGCAATTAGCCGTGAAAGTGAGCCTCCTTGCCCCTATCGACTCATCAGTTTTGAAATTTTTCTCAAAATTTGCCGGAAATTTCCTGAACGCTGAAGCGTGCTTAGAACAGTTAGCATTTGCTTAGCATAAAAGTAAAAACTGAAATTTTGAAGTCTCAAGAATAATTTAGAGGTATTACAAACCTGAGTTTTCTTCTTGAAACACGTTCAACAGCAAGAAGAAGCTTATGAGATCTATTGAATTTACCAAAATCAAGTTTAGCTACAAAAAATATCTTAACTCTCAATAAATTTACATTTTCCAGCTCAATGAATTGTTCGCCGACGATAAGATGCGACGAATGGTAGTGGATCTGCAACGGCATTGGCTGACCGAGTATCATCAATCCCGCCAAAAAGGCCTCGAAGATCTTACAAAAATGGTATACTCGATGTTGCTGCTAACTAAGCAAACAATTGTATTTTAGCTGCATGAAGAGTTTCGTTTGGATACGGACAAGGTTCGTCAAGATTTGATGGCCCAGTTCAAGCAGGAGCTCGACGCGACAAAAGTTGATTTAGAGCAGAAGCATGAGGAGATACTCCAGCAAGAGATTGCGAAGCTAGTTGAGAAGCAGAAGAAAGAACTAGCGGCTGCCAAGAAGAAGCAGTGGTGCTGGAATTGTGATAAAGAGGTGAGCCTTTTGTTAGAAAAAGGAAATCTTGTTCGGTGAAGCAAAAAGATTCGGTAAAGCAAAACTCTTTCCGATCAGAATGGGAGGACCGTTTGTCATATCACCGGATCGCTGACCCGAACAAACCGTCAACATTCCAATAATGGTCTAACATTCCGGCAACGGTTTCTACGTTCCGGAAATTGCCCCAGTCCCATCCGCAAAAATGAGAAATTTCAAATTCGACTCATTATTAGCGTCTACTCAAAGCATTGAGGCAGTTCAGAAGATGAGTGGGACCATTGTCGGAACCTTGGGACTGTTGTCGTGATTTCTTCGGATCGGCAGTTTGGTGGACCGCCGGACCAGCCATAAAACCGTTCTTCCCGAAAAAACCAACAAATTCACGCTTGAATCACGTTTTTCAAAAATTTACTTTGGCAATGAATCACAGCCAACGTTCGAATGTTGTGAAGCGTGAATATTCAATCCTGAGCTTACTGAGTTGCCCATGCTTGAGACGAAAAACTCTGGAAAGAGAAATGAACCAAAACGCGCTCAACAGTTTTATAGAAATTTGAAACGTAAAAAAAATGAACATCGAACCGAAATCATCATGTATGACCAGATTTTTAACAATTTAGTCTTGACAAAAAGCCGTCTAAGACCTTCCGAAAGAATCTGACAAGCTGCTGGAGAGAAAACCACTATAGATCTGGCGTACATGCTTTTCATAAACTTTATACAGAAACTGCTTTCTATTTTCGTGAAGAATCACTTGCTAGTGAGCAACTTCCAACATCTTTAGACTCAAAATACGGACATTAATGTCAAAGACTACTGAAAAAAACATCCAAAAATTGAGCGGAAAAAAATTCTAAAATTTTCTAAAATTTCAGGCGATGTATCATTGCTGCTGGAACACTGCCTACTGCAGCGTGAATTGTCAGCAGACCCATTGGCAAAATCATCGCAAGTTCTGTCGCAGAAAGAAGCCAAGCAACGGAGCGCCAGCTCGTGCTGCTGCTCCTGCCGCCGTCGTATCATCCAATGAGAATATGGAATGAAGCGGAAGGTTTCTGTTTGATGCCCGTCTCGCCAGAATCTTCTAATCAGCGTTTTTTGTAAGCCCTTTTCATTATTCTTCTTCTCCGAACCATTATCAACTGTAATCTCTAAATTCTCAAGTTCTGACCATAATTCACAATCTTCTTCAACAATATACGCACTTGATGCGTGAGATCTCATTTTTCCTCACTCCTTTTTCTTTTCTTTTTGCGTTGAATCGATAAATTGCTTAATTATTGAAAATCATATAATTCGAAAATTAATTTAACAACAAACGACTATTGCTCGAGAACAATTAGCATCTGCTTGATAGCGGACATAGCAGGATGGGACAATATTTCGTCTAGTGTCGGATCGCGAAATTTGACGTCCTTTCTTCTTCTGGTCTGCTCGTCCATCTTGACACATCTCTCACGATCCTGCTCGATGGTTTTAGCAAAAGCCGCCGACATTCTTTGGATTTCTTCCGCCATTTTCGTCTCCAGTTTCATTTTCAGAGCGTCGTAATCCTCCATTTGTTGTATAGCAAGAAGTTTAATCTCATCAACAAGCTCGTCTTGTTCGTTTCCCTTTGCTTTGCGTTGACGCTTCTCCAGAACCTTCATCGCTTTCGCCTGCTTTTCTTTCAACACCTGGAGCTCGAGTTTGACATCCAACTCGTGGTAAGCCTTCAGACTGATTTCGTAGTCCGCTGCAGTTGAAGCGACAAGACGATCGAAGTGCTCAACTCGTGTGAGCTGGCTGCAGAAGCCAGAAGCATGACGTTCATTTGTGCCACAGTAGTAGCAAATGTCTGAAAAGATTGAATTGAAAAACACTTTTTTTTATTTCTAGATATTACACTGCCCGTCCGGCTCCTTGCCGGATAGCAAGTCGTAGGCTTTCTTCACTCCAAATGCAATGAGCGTGTGTTGGCAGTCGCGAAGTGCTGCTTCAGCCTGAGAAAGTCATAATTATTCTCTATTGATAATCATTCAACTCACGGCGATCAACTTTACTTCCTCGCTTGCTTCGTAGATGTTGATCGACTCGAATCTCTGTTGGAAATACGAGCTGAGAGTCCAGCCTAAAAAATGAAAAGTTTAGATTTTAAAAAAAGTCGCACCTACTTTCAAGAACCATTGGAGAAGGGAAGTTGTCGAGCTCATGAGCGCGTGGTAGTTTTTCGTACTTCTCCTCTGAAATCAAATGAAATAAATACAGTAACCGGTAAATGATCGGCCTGTCATGTTTCCAGTCACTGTGAAAATTCCGGTTAGCGTTAAATTGACCTAGATTGAAATCTTGACCTCTACAGAGTTGTTGAAAAATCTTAGTTTTCTAAAAAAAGTCTTCTAAATTCTGAAGAATTCCCCTTTTCTGCTCATTTTTGTTCTAAAAACGTGAGAATGTAGGGTCTTTCAGAAATGGGCTCATTGCTGATAAGCTAGGAATTTTCAAAATTTCTGTAAATGCGAATTTTTCAATCTAGGTCTGTTTCAGACCTTCCAAAACTTTCAAAGGGAAAGGAAACTTGACAGACGAGCTTCAGACTCCTAAGATAGAAGAAAATCTACTGAAAAACACGTTTTTGTATATTTTATCGACCGCTACTGTAACAACTCACTGATGATTGCATTGAGACGACGCATTTCCCTTTTCGAGTAGAACCGAACGCGTTGCCGCTTGTCCGTGCACCACAAGTACCAAAGACGCATCTGACGCCACCAGGGAAGAGTCTTCCCGCGGAATTGGCTCATCTCTCTCAACGTGCTCAGCATCCTGGGTGATTCGTGTTAACTAAAGATTGAGAATCGAGATTGAGAAATGAAAAGAAGATAACAAGATAGAAATTACGGTGGAGATACCGTATACCAAACACGATACAACATATCGATAAATTTTGTAGAAGTCTACCTTTATTAAAGAAGATTCAATGTGTTCTCTGACAAGGGAACATTTTAAGTGGTCAGGCTGATTCGCATAAACCAACCGTAGAGAATGAAAGAGCATGTTTCAAAACCTATAAATCCGTTTTCAAAATCTGCTTACGAGACCTCTAAACTGCTGAAATTTCAGTCCAAAGTTTGCCCAAATTTTACTATTGATTTCCCCTTTCATCTCCCCTTTTCACACGCGGAAAATCAGGTGTTTTATCATCTCGTTTCTATCCCTTTCCAAAATGTGGATTTGTGGCGCAGTCGGGTAGTAGTTGGGATTGGAGAGTGGCTATGCTGGTTCGACTCCCTCCTAGGCTATATAATTTTTTCTTTGTTTTTTCTTTGGTTTTGTTGTAGTGTTGCAACCGTCTGAAGTCAGTATTTTTTTTCTTTTTCGACAACTTCAAGAATGTAAAGATAAAATTTCGAGAATTTTTTTTTCGAAAATTTTCGAAAATTTTTTCAAGTCTTTGAAGTTAGTGAAATGAAGCAGTTTTAAAGTGTTGTATTCGGGTCTATATGGACTTGGACTGAATTTGGATAACTATAAAATTGAGAAGTGTATTAGGTTTTTGGTGTTCCATAATATTTTTGAAGCATAACCTTTACTTTTCCAGAAAAAATTTTCCAAAAGGTAAAAATTCGGGTAAACCATCCCACCCATGGGGTAGGAAAATTTTCGAAAATTAAAAAAAAAATTTTTTGCGAAAAAATGTTGAAATATGAAAATATACTTAATTTTAAGTACAATGCAAAAAATTCCGTGTTCTGAAACCTTCTAGGAGTGGAGAAAATCGAATTGGAAAATCGCAAGATTTGCACTGAAAAGGCGATTTTTGGTACTGAAACTGAAATTTCAGCACTTCAGAGATCTCGTAAGCAGACTGTGAAAACTGATTTATATGTTTTGAAACATGCTCTTTCATTCTCTACGGTTCGTTTATGCGAATCAGCCTGACCACTTAAAATGTTCCCTTGTGAGGAAAATATATGTTTTTGAATAAGAAAAAATTGTGAAAAAAGAAACTAGACCAAGAAAACAAGAGAAATTGAGCTGTTAGGCTTCTCAACATACCCAAATAGTGAAAAATTATAGAAAAAAGAAGCAAGAAATCAACTATAGGAATCTAATCTATTGTGCTCCATAATAGATAACTTTTTGCCAACTCACAAAAGATTTTTCTTCAATTGGAAAGGAGGCGACAGCAAATTATCAGTTCGAAAATTGAAATGAACTATTCTTCAATTGATAACAATGGTTTTTATAGAGGAGAAATGATTTTTTTGGTTCCTCGTCTCGAAAAAAATTACTGTTGATAATGTGTGGTTCAAGTGGAATGAGTCTCCAACTATACAGTATTTAACGGATTAAAAATTGGGATTAAAGGTTGAAAAAGAGGTTGCATTTTGTTTATTGAGAGAATTCGCTGTGAACCATACTTTTTCGTACACTGTGCCGGACAAAAAGTACTCTGTCGGTCGAGATGGGTTCTCTAAAGAAATATGGTCTCTTTGTGGATTCTTGCAGGAGCGATCGACCCTTCCAATTTGAAAAGTTAAGTCCTTCTTGAGATTCTCAATTCAAACTCCTGCTGCAAATCATCCTAGTTGTTGAAAATCCGAATCCCATCTTTCTTGGAAAGGCCAATATTTTAGTACAAATCATGACAAATTTTGAACCTTCTGAATTCATTAAAACATTCCCAGGCACCGAAGAGCTCACATGCAAAGCTTCAAGCAACATACCATTCACAGAAACATTCCAAAATTTGGAGCAATGACATGGACAAGTGAGAGAATTTAATTTTTTGTTGGATTAACAGATTTTATTATGAACTGAGACAATTATGATTGCGTGTTTTAGAAAAACATTCAAGAAGCTTGAAAGCCAATCACAGCCACTTTTCACCATTAGATGGGATTCTTAATGTTGGCTTGGAGGTTGGGTGGAAGGAAATGAGTCAAAACGGCAGTTCCTCGAAGGATGAAGAGAGCCGAGTAGGGAATGCAGGTCAAGTGAATGATTCCGGCGCTATTCTTCTTGATGGTGTACTGAAAATGGGCGGGGTTTAAGGTAAGTGGATTGAAAATCTGGTTGGTAAGAAGTATAAATGTAGTTTGAATTCCATGAAAATAATATTGAAAACAGGGGCCCAGGGAGCAACTACAATACTTGAGCCGGACTCGCGGAATCATATTTGTATGTGGAAGGCTTACTTAAAAGCGCGTGATTCTGTATAGTTGGAGCTAACAGAGGTACTAGGGAGATTTAGAAGCTAAGAGGAAAGTTTTGTAGGCGAGAAAATGAGAAAATCGAAATTGCCCACTTCGACTATACACTTCGTTAGTATAATGAGTGACTTCGGAGGCGGCGACTCCGATGTCGGCTGATTGTTGCTAGGGAAACAGGGCAACAACAGCCTTTCTCACAAACAATTAGAGAATCCCTAGTGAATTAACTCATGGCAGTCAGTAGAAATTTTCTCGTGGTTTCGAAAATTTTCCTTCGAAAACAAGAAAACGTCAAGGTATATGACGTTAGTAGAATGTTTGACGTCAAATTTAAATCATTTCGAGAAGCTTCTGAGACGAGAGAGGCTGCTGATCTTTTAAAGAAAACAGTAGTGAGCCTAAAATCGGAGTTTGGGGGTATTGCTTCAAGTACTAAAACCACATCACAAACAGGAAGCTGATGGTTTTCTAGGCTTGGTTGGAAGTGCACCATCCCGGGACACTCACCACCAACTACAGTAGTCGCTCTACTAGACGCCCACCCTATACGTGCACTTTGAGCTCAATTACCTCGGTTTCTATGAACGATATCAGAAACCTGTCAACTAATAAAATATTGTTAATATGATGAATGATTTATCAGATGACAAATGTTTGATATCTCTTAACGAAACCGAGATAATTGAGCTCAAATTGCTCGTATAGGGTAGGCTTCTATTATGCCACGTCCAAAGTTCCCAAATCTGGGATTTCTATGCTCAGAAAGCAGTCCAGAATGGCGTTCAAGTTCCAAGGATTCTCAATACCAAGTGAGCACAGGCTTCAACTGTGCGAATTGGAAATCTTGGAAGTCTGGGCGTCCCTTCAGACTGTTTTCCGCGGCCCATCAGATACGGTAAACTTTCTGTTTGCAAAAAGCTAGGCATCGGAAATTCAAGCAAAATCTGAGCTGAACCATACCCTCAAAAATGGCTTTTCCAATTTCCACACGAATGGGCGTTGCTGTTTCTAGTCCCATTCCTGACGCTTCCAATTTGCCTAAACCGACTAATCTTACGTTTTCTCTACGCCCAAGCTCATTTGCGTTTTGTTGGTATTCTGGCCAACTAAGCTGCCGAAATCTCCTCATTCCTTACCGCCGAGTCTCCGATTTGTGTGAAATTCTTCTTGACGTGCTCGCAATCCTCACAAGGCATTTTCTCCGGTCGCGAGAAGACAGAGATCGGCTCGGTGAGCTCTGAAATGGAATTTTTGTGTTAGCGAGACTAACATAATCAACTGTCAGAAACCGGGCTGTGGTTATAAGGTAGTTTCTGGGTTGGGTAAGATTATACGACCCTAGAAATCTAGAGTTTGCAGTTACTTCCGAAAGAAGGGACAGTTTGGTCCGAGGTTGCCTACTCCCAGCCCGGACCGCGAGCAGCCGTTCCCGACAGCCCTGATCACCATAGGATGGTGTTGCTCACCTGGTGTTCCACCATTTTTGGCCTTGGACGCAGCCGTCATGAACGTGATGCGAAGCGACTCGAAGTTCAACATGCAGCATTGACAATTCTTGCGGAACGGAGGTTTTTCTGGAAGAAACTTCATTATTTTCCTATAAAATTAAGAAAAACATACCTACTCCACCTTCTGGAACGTTCTTATTGGATGTCGAAGCCATGCCGCGCAGCCGATAAGCGGTCTGGAATGCATACGTGGGTTTGGCAACCCCTATGATAAGCGCGAGAATTTGAATTAGCAATAGAGCGCATTCAAAACAGAACACCGTCAGAGCCTGGAGAGAGGCGAGAGAAGCAAGAGGCAACCAAAAAACACAACCCAGGAAGCAGAGAGTGTGTAGGAAGGGGGGAACATGCGAATAAGCGACCGGGGGAAAAAGTTGGGGCGCTGGAAGACGAGGGCAGGTGTCGCAAACCAAGAAATTGGTTGTGGAGAAGACGGCGAGGCACTTTTATACTAAAAATAGGAGACCAACTTGAAACTGAAACTAATGGGAAGTCATTACTTTAAATTGTTGAAGTTAGACCTTAATGGGCTTCAGGAATATGTAATTTGAACGACGAATTTTTCTGAAAAGTCACGTGAGATATAATCTCATCCAATTGTTCTTTGGTGGGGTGATAGACGCTTAAGCAAGAGAAGAAAAGATTGGGCATATACGAAAAACAAGGAAAAAAGGTCATAAGATGAGAACTTCTTCTGAGAGAGAAAACTTTTGAGAGGGAAAACGAGAAAATATGAAATGGGGTAGAAGAAGAAGAAGAAGTTAATGGCTCTTCTCGCATTCGCCTTTTCAAACCCAACTGGAAAAGAAGGAGAGAGAGAGACTTGCTGAATTTTAGGAACTCGAAAGCGGCTTGTTCGTTACATGTAGCTCTCCGGAAGGCGGTGTCACATGGTATCATAGCAACACAACGGGCTGTGTTAGCAATTAGGCGAGACTGAGAATCTGAATATGCTGCAAAATGTATAATACTCTCTCGCCTCTCTCTCTCCTCATATTTCACTTGTTTTGCGCGCACCTCAATCAACGGAACACATTCTAATTGGCACATATTTTGACGACTATTGTCTGGGAAGGTGCACTTTGAGGATCAGAGTTCTGTTGCAGAAATGGGAAATCGATACTGGTTTGACAAGAAATGAGATTAGAAATATGTGAAATATGGTTTCACAAACGAAAAAAACGAGAATCAAAATGGGAAATAGAGAAAAAAATAAAACCGGAGAAGATTAATCACAGAATGGGTATACGAAAAATTGAATAGCGTCTTAGCTCCGGATTTAATTGTTTTTGCAGTCAGATGGATTTACGTGAGAGAGGCGCAATGAGCCTATATTTTGAAAAAAAGATATATTGATTTTCTTACTAACAAACTGAGAAAATCAAAACATCTTCTGTTAATGTCTGAGAGAACTTCGAGTTAAAGTTCAAGTTAGAACTTTTAAAGATTTCGTTGAACATGAAGGAACTTACCAAGCAAAAAGTCGATGTTCCTATATAAAAAAATTTTAAATCACAACAAACTGAAAGATCAGATCATTTGTGGTCGAGATTTTTCGTGTCTGAAATTCTTCATTTCATCATTTGAACTTTTAAATGGAGTTTTTAGATGAATCTTTTTCAGGAATTAGAATAAGACTTTCAAACTGTTCTTTTTTCGCGAGCTCTTCTCGTTTGAGTCCATTTTTTAACTAGTTATTCAGATTTTTTGAAACATTTTCTTGTTCCTCCCCATTTGTTCCCTTTTTTATTTTGAAACATACGAAGTGCACAGAAAGACAACTTTGTTCCAATATAGCGAAGATATCAATTCTACCATGAATGCGAGAATGCGTGTTCAAAAATGCATCTTTTTTCTAGTGTTCAGGAAGGAAAACTTTGTTCCGAACCAAAAAAGATCTGTCCTTCAATATTTCAGCCTTTTTTTCGCCATGCATGCAATAGTGCATGTTCCAAAATGCAACAGTCTTTTTTGGTGTTCAGGAATGTATACTTTTTTACAGAAACTCATATGTTGGAAGTTCTACGGGAAACGAAGATAACGAGAAAAGTTGCAAAACTGAAAACAAAAGTTGATTAATGAAAAAACAAGATCTGAAGAAGACTTTGAGAGAGAATTTGTAAAAACTTCTATAACAGAAATACTGATATTCATATCTAGACATTCGAAGAAAATAACTGGTCTTACAAGGAAAACAACACCTCACAAACCCAGAAGAATTAGACATTTCTGAAAATTTTAGAATCCGCCCGCCAGTTTCAGCCGAGTTACACCAGTTTCAGTACCAATGCAGCTTTTCAAAAACGATTTTCTGAAATTCTAGGACGTTTCAAAGAACGAAAAGTGTTATATTTAGACCTTATTAAAATTATATATTTTAAAGATTTTCTTGAGAACAAAAATATTTTTATTTCCAAACTTTTTCACGATTTTCCAGATTTCTTCAAAAATTGAAAAAAAATATTTTAGTGAGGAAAAGTTTGAAATATCAAATTTTGTTGAATTTTAAGTATAACACAAAGGAGTTTTTATCAAAATCTGGATTTAGTGAGGTGTTGAGGTTCCCTTGTAAGATATAATTAAAACATTTTCATGAATCAGAATATAACTAGAACATTTTTTTTATTCTGCAATCTCCCTCTGAAGGTCCCAATTTTTCAGTCAACTGTGTTTCTTTTTTCCTATTCGTTACTTATGAAACATTCGGAACGCATAAAAACAAAATTGCTCCGAAAAAAAAACACAGAAGACCTGTGCGTAATCATGTCTGCTAGTTTCATAGAATGCATGCGAGATTTCGTGTTTCAAACTGCAACTGTACTTAATTGTGTTCAGAAAAGATAATTTCGTCCCGAACAAACAATATTTGTCCTGAGATATGTCAGCTAATTTTACAAATGATCCCAATGCATGCGAGATTTTGTGTTTCCCATACATTTGGTGTTCTGGAAAGATAATTTCGTTCCGAACAAAAAGTTTCTGTCTGTAATTATGTCAGGCAATGTTTTGTCACGGTGCATGCAGCATTGCATGTGAGCTCTTTGGTTTTCAAAAAGGTTGGAGAAGACGAGATTTGGTAACATGAATATTTTAAAAAAGAGAAATGAGGAACCGATAAAACCATTAGAGATCCAAAACTAAAACTTAACGCTGATGAGTGGAAGAACGTCAGCTGAAGAAAATTTAGAGGAGAAACGCGTCAGAATAGCTGCTTTCATCACAGTAAAACATGCATGAAAAAATAAAATCGCACTGAAAGTAGCAAAATTTTTCTCTGAATAAAAACAGCGATTCCAAAACAGCATTAACGAATTTTGTTCTGACATTCCAGCGGTCGGATAGTTGAAACTATAAGTTGGATTATTCTCGTTATTAACGTTTTCTTTAGTTGCGTTTTTTCACGAAAGTTAGATTATGTTTTTCAATGCCTACTTTTCACTGAAGTTCACAACAAGCTGAAAGATAAGATAATTTTTGGCCGAGATTTTCCATGTCTGAAATTCATCATCTCACCTTCTGAACTTTTATATCGAGTTTTTAGATGAATCTTTTTCAGGAGTTAGAATAAGACTTTGGAATTGTTTCCCATTCAATCTCTATACTCCATTTCTAGCAACTGTTCAGATTTTTTGAGATATTTTTTGTTCCTCCTGTTTTCCCTTTTGTTCATGTTGAAACATTCGAAGTACACGAAAAGAAAACTTTGTTCCAAAATAGCGAAGATATCAATTTTACCATGAATGCGAGATTGCGTGTTCAAAAATGCATCTGTATTTTCTGGTGTTCTGGAAGGGAAACTTTGTTCCGAACCAAAAAAGATCTGCGCTTCCAGCCTATGTCAGCCTTTTTTTTTGCCATGCATGCAATAGTGCATGTTCCAAAATGCATCCGTATTTTTTGGTGTTCTGGAAAGAAAACTTTGTTCCGAACCAAAAAAGATCTGTCCTTCAATATTTCAGCCTTTTTTTCGCCATGCATGCAATAGTGCATGTTCCAAAATGCATCCGTATTTTTTGGTGTTCAGAAAAATGTATAGGTTTTTACAGAAGATCAAAAGTTGGAAGTTCTATGGGAAACAAAGAAAACAATAAAAAATCCAAAACTGAACTTTTAGAATCATTTGATTTCTCATTTTACTAAAAGAGACACCATTTCCGGAAACTGGAAAAACTGTATGCCTTTAAAACCTGTAATAGAAGCCACTGCTACTTTTCTTCTGGAATTATGATGAACAAATTATCAGTTGGCATTTTTTAAATATCTTTGAGAGGGACCGGATGAAATTAGGCCAAAGTTAAAAGTTAGGGGTAATTCTCAAAACTTTTGTTCTAGGAAAAAATTGGAGTGTTTTGCTTGTGCTAACTGTTTTTGAATGGAAAGTTATCTTCTGTACCAAATACGAATTGCATCTAAAAGCCACTGTTTTTCATCTTGGAAACAAACTCTTGTATCAGGTTTTCAGATGTTGTCTTTGTTTTTTTTTAGGGAAATGAGTGAGATATCATTAACACATATTCAGGAATCAGATTATAACTACCAAATTGTTTCTATTCTGCAATCACTCTGAAGGTCCCAAGTTTTCAGCCAACTGTGTTTCTTTTCCCTGCTTGTTTCTTGTGAAACATTCGGAGCGCACAAAAACAAAATTGCTCTGAAAAAAAGAAACAAATGACCTGTGCGTAATTATGTTAGCTAGTTCCATAAAATGCATGCGAGATGGCGTGTTTCACACTGTATCCATACTTATCGGTGTGCAAAAGATAATTACGTTCCGAACACAATAGCTGTCTGAAGATATGTCAACAAATTTTACAAATGGTCCCAGAGCATGCGAGATTTCGTGTTTCAGTATGCATCTGAAACTTTTTGGTGTTCAAGAAGGATAATTTGGATCCAAACAAAAAGTTTCTGTTCGTAGATATGTCAGCCAATTTTTTCGTCACCTAGCATGCGATATTGCGTGTTTCAAACTGCAATCGTATTTCACTGTGTCCAGGGAAAATAATTTCGTCCCAAGCAAACAATATCTATACCGAGACAAGTCAACTTCACAAATGGTACCAATGCATGCGAGATTTTGTCTTTCAAATGCACCCATACATTTGGTGTTTTGGAAAGATAATTTTGTTCCAAACAAAAAATATCTGTCCGTAATTATGTCAGGCAATCTTTTTGTCACAATGCATGCAACACTGCATGTGTGCTTAATGATGTTCATTTTTCAGAAACCTTTATACGAGGTTACTGAATTCATCACATGTCTTCGGTTTTCACAAAAGCCACGTTGATTTTTTTTCGAACATCGATAAAAATGAGGTCGAAAAAATGAGAAATGATCTTTGAAAAATTTTCATTGATTAATTTTTTTTCTTTCCCAAACTCGAGTTCAGTTATGAGCCAACGTGCTCATGAGTGTCTTGAACAATTTCAATATGATCATGAGCACACTGATAGTGTTTCCTATCAGTTTCATCTCAAAAGTTCACTTAGGAGCAAAGTTATTAACAATTAACTCCAAAAACCCAAAAAGTTACGAAAATGTCTGAAAATATGTTTTTCTAAAACTTGAACGGAGAAAACGATTTTTGTGTACATAGACTGTCAAAATAGACTGTTTCAAGACTATTATAACAAATTCCAAGATTATGACACGGTGTGCAGAGAGACTTTTGGTTACTGTGGTCCTAAAACACTTGACTGGCACTTGGTTCTAGGGACACATAGGTTTTTTGGGATGCGGAATCGAACGGCATCAACCGTTTTTCTCCAAGTTTTTCAGTTTCTCTGACAACCTACAAAAATGAAGTGGTGCTATCATTTTGACGCGCACTGTATCACTGTCCGAATCCAGAAGCAAGTCCAATTTTTTCTCATTGTGAAGATTAAGCCTAGAAGTATAAGAATGCCACCGATATCTTGAAAAATTTCGATTCATTTTCAAATTAAATTTTTTTATATAATTGTAATGACTTCTTGCTTATCATTTCATAGAGATTTTTATGTTTTCCGAGTGTTGAGTATACCTGTTTTCCTTCTCAAAACATTTCTCGAATCCAGTGTCTTTTTCTTTCTCACTCTCCAGAACCAGAGTTCATTTTGTTTTAATATCTTCATTTTGTTGTAATATCTCATGTCTGACGATCCCGCAAAAAAAAGAAGGTTGTGATACAGATGTAACAGTATACATTCCGAAAATAAACTTTCAGAAATCATGATGCCCAAGCTGACGTTCCTAGAAGCCATTAATATAAATGTGTACTTAACACTCTATTTTTTGTCATTGGTTGATTGATTGATGGGTGCGTTCTGGGGGTGGAGCCAATAGAAAACGAGAACACGAAAAAGAAAAAGAACGTAAAAAAGGCGGAGCATACCAAGGAAGGCGGAGCCTACCAAACAAAAAAAGAGCATATCCAGTCCACATCAACTTTTGCCATTCTATCCCTCCAGCCACGAAACTGTGAGCTGGTCGAAATATTGGCTCTAAAAATTGTTCAAATCCCTTTATTTCTTTGACATACTTTTTTTCCAAATTCATAGATGTTCCTAGTTTCTAATATCATTTTTTACAGAAATCATGCGGTTTGGGATACTTCTGCTCTTCTGTTCGCTGCAGAATGGTCTGCACTCATACCATCCCGATATGTACAAGAACACGATCAATGATGTCATCAGATGGTTCTCACCTTCAAATGCGGACCAAACTATCCTATCCAGCACTGCACCACCAACCTCAACCCTCTCGGAACAGCAGCAAGCATGCATGTCTTTCTTTAATGAGAACCGGGAATTGTTCTCAAAGATGGACCAAACAATCCCATCCAGCTCGGCACCTCCATCGTCAAACCTTCTGGACATTGATGTTGCACATCAACTAATCCCAAGCCCATCTCCTTCCGACGAGAAACTTTCAATCCTCGAGAAGGAGAACACAGTTCAGGAAGAGCATTCGGAATCAGATTCGCACACCACGCAACAGCCAATCCCAAGCCCCATTTCCGGAAATTCGTCTTTGTCTGACCATCCTCAGAAAACCAATTCAACTGAAGAGGAAGGATCCGGATCAACACTTCTCGATTCTGATTTCATTGCTTTGCTGGAAACCAAATCTTCAGGTATCATCTAATTTTGTTTTGAGTAAGCGAATACTTAAATTTTCTATTGCAGAACTCCTTGAATCAACGCAAAAGTCGATTGTTGAGAAACAGGAAGAGCACAAAGCGGAGGAAAAGCACGAAGCGAGCTCAACGGAACCATCGGAGACCACCACGCCAATCCCAACCACCACTTCCACCCCACTAAATGATTCAATCTTCGATGTCTCGGTGAGAAACTTATTAAATTTGAAAAAAGCTTATACCGTATTTCCTCTAATAGAAGCCCATGGGCTTCTATTTTTCAACCTCTCTCTCGAGGTGGGCTTTTATCAGAGGTGGGCTTCAACTAGAGGGTGGGCCTATATTTTTCAATTATTATTTTCAAGAAAAATTTTTTTCAAATAGTCAGAAATTTGACAAGTCGGAAGTTAAAAATTCTGAAATTCGGTGTTTTTCTTTTAACTTGAAGTTCTCATTTTGCAATCTCAAACTCCAAATTTCCGAATTTATGAAATTCTGAGCTTTCAGAACCTAAAATATCAATATTCAGGAGCTCTGTAGATCAGAAATTGAGAAAGTCAAAAATTAAGAAAAACCTTATGGGCTTCTATTAGGTTGGTCAATAAGTAATGCGCGTTTTTGATGTACTTTATTTTTAGTGTAAAAACCAAACATTAACCGAGGGGGTATGGTCCATCATTAATGACAACTCTTTTAGATGTGACTAGAAGTAGTACGCCACCCAATTTTTCACTTTTTCCCCTTTCTTGAACTTTTTCTCGGCGAAATGATGCTGCATTGATCGGAACAAATGTTAGTCGGATAGTGTCCATTCTGGGCTAGAAGGCGGATGTCAAAGCACTCTCCAGCCCAACTCCGAAAATTTTTTTCGATGGGTTTTACGGTCTTTGGTCGAGAGTTGTCTTCAACCAGAAACTTTTCCGATGTGCCGACTCCTTGCCGTTTGAGCATCTGGTCCACGCGTTTCATCTGATCTTTCTAACGATCGATAGTCACAGTTTGACCATGGTTTAGAGAAGCAAAATACACCAGACCTCACGTATTCCACTAGACACAGCATATCCTTTTCTCTGTGCATGTTGGGTTTTGGTGTCGGTTTCGGTGCCGCGTCATGATTTAGCCACTGTCTTTTTTATCCAAAGCACTCGTATTGAGACAATCTATCATCCAAAATCAAAACGGGACCCAAGAAACCACGACTTTTTGATAAAACCGGCCACTCAGATGCACTTCATCTTGTTATCGCCAGCATGTTCATGTGACACCTTTTTCAGCTTTTCGCTTTCCAAAGTTGTGATTAAAATGCAATTAGACTGCTCTGATAAGCGTCTAGTTGTTTGGCACGGGTCCAGTTCGCTTGCTTGTCTCAAAGCATCATTGACAGCGTTTTTTCAACGGGACAGCGTATTTTGCTTTCCAAGCTGTCTTCAACGCTTCTGGATCGTTCGAACCAGCGTTGATATCGAATTTCAAAAAGAGCATTTTTTCCTGATACTGATAAAATAAAGCGGTGAGCTTCCGCGGCTGTTTTTGCATTTTTGAATTTATGTCAAAAGTAGGCCCAAGAGCGAAATTTTTGATGGGACATCTCCTCAAAGCTTTTTCTCAGTGAAGCAAGAAGTAGAACAATGAGGTAATAATATAAAACAAAGTCAAAAACATTATCTTCAAAACTAGCAAAAATTGAACCCAGGCGCTCGCTCTCAGGCGAAGTACAAAACACCAAACTTAGCGCGCATTACTTATTGAACAACCTAATATTAGAGGGTGGGCTTCTAATTTTCGAAGCACCTCGCGGGGTGGGCTTCAAATAGAGGTGGGCTTCCATTAGAGGAAATACGGTAATTTTTGATAAACACAAACTTACTTAAACACATTTGTATTTTTTTCAGGAAACTTGTGACTCCGACGCAATTTGTTACGTCGCGCCGAAAGACTGTACCACAAATTGTGAAGTGATCTACGCCGTAAGTTAAACTATTCTTTTATATTTCAGCAAAAATTGCAGGTGTCCGAAAAATCAAATAATGCAACAATATACGTGAAGGAAGGTGGAGTTGTGCACATCAAAACCTCTCTAGCGTATAAGGCCGGCGAACGGAGAAAGGTTCCAAATCCCCGCCACACGATGATCTCGTGCTTTGAGGCCAGTGGTAATTGTTGGCAAGCATATGAAGCTGTTTACATCTACGAAGATCGACCCAGTGGTTACATCGGTTATGGAAATTATCCTCTAGGCCAAACAACCCGGAGACAAGAACCAAAGCACCAAAATTGGTGGTATTTCGCACGTTTATATAACAAAGGTCCAATCCTCGAAGTTGGCAGCCACAGGATTTTAGAATATCGTCGCGATCCACACAGTGGTAAATGATATGAATCATTATTTCACGGAACATAGTTTTTCAGATGCCAATTTCGGGCCGTTCCATGCCTTGTTCCTCAGAAGTAAAGAGTGAACAATCTTCGCATAACTCGGTCGTTCCTCGCCAGCATCGGATTCGCCAAAGTCCAGTTTTTTCTTCTCGTTTTCAGGAAATAATTTTATTTTCCCCCACCAAATTTTTTTGCTTTTTGCTTTTTTCAACGACCGAAGTTCAACCAAAGTTCAATAAACACTTGTTGCTTACTCAGGATTAAAAATTTGAACAATAATGGAACATTTCTCAGGGCTTTGAGATTGAAGGAGGAAAATATGAATCAGTCTTTAACAAAAACCGTTTATTTTTCAGATTCTGCGCAATAGAAAACTTAAAACTCTAATTTCCAGACGAATATTTCCAGCTTACTGTTGAGAGTAGGACCTAAATTGTTTTGTCAACCTGGACAGGATGTCTCAAACTATGAGTACTGAAATTTTCAGCAAATTCACAGAGGAATTTTTGAAAAATCTTTTCTTGTAACTTTTCTCGAAAACTACAAATTGAGAAACACTCATTATTTGACATTGTACTTGAACATTTTTAGCTCTATCAGCTTCTGACATTAGTATATTTAAAAAAACATAGTTTTCGAGTTGAAAAGCAAAAAAGTTAACAACGCATTTATTATACTATTCTACAGTGCGTTCAATATCTTTAGGACCCCTCAGTTTTCACGGTACTAGGAAAACGGTGAGGGACATCGACAATCTGTAAGCACCATTCGTTTTTAAATCCAAAAATACCTCGGGAGCCAAAATTTGACTTCTGGTATTAGTATACGGCCCAAAACTCACTTTTTCAGCCGTTCAATATCTTTAGGACCACCTGGAAATTTCGAAATCTCGGTGATTTTTTGTCAAATTTTCGCTTTCATACTGGAAATAACTATCAGTTCTGGGCTTTCTCTGTTCATTTTCATAAGTATCTCAAAGAATTTCCATAATTTGTCGACTTTCCTAATTATCATTTTTTCCAATTTTTCCTAATTTTTGGATATTTTTGTAAAAGTGACCCAATTGGTCAAAAATTCAAACTATTCAAAGAGAACAATCATGGAGCATACAGAATATGATGTTGAGAAGCTAAATTAAGCACTGGGAGCGCAGTTAGGGCCTTGATTGTGTACATACACTGTGATGTTCCAGATATTGCGCCACTTTTCTAAAATTAGGAAAAATAGGAGAAAGTACTTTTTAGGATAAGAAAATTTATCCAGGACTACGATCGGAAGATTTTCTCATAATGCTGTCAGGTTCCACTTTCCACACCTCGATTTTCCGTTTTCTTTAAACATACAAATTTTTTCCAAAATATTCATCAAGAATGTTGATTCCTTCATCTCTTTTTTGTCTTCCTTCATTTGCTGCTCTTCATTGGGCGCTGGCCACCGCTTCTTCTTCAAATGTCTCTTCTCGGACCTCTTCTCTCTGAACAGCCGTCACAAGTGTATGGGACTCTCGTTTCTTCTTCTTGGGCCCCGCGGCACTGAGAGCTTCTTCTTCCATGTGTTACACTCTTATGTGTGAGGTCACATAGAAAAAAAAGTGGGACTGAGTCAGTGGAAGAGAACTACCGTAAAAACTCTAATTTAACACCATGGCGTTCTATGTTTTAATACATAACTGGGAGAACGTTCTATGAGAGTCTGGCATTTTATTATTCGACATCATGAGAAAAAACTTCGTTCAGGGATGTCGAATGTTTTCAGCATACAAAAATAATCAAAAAGGTTCGAAACATTCAAATTTTACAAATTTCAACTTCTTTCCATATTTAAACGTTTCTTTTCGACCAGTACTGAAACCAATTATTAGTAGGAGAAACGAAAGTTTACTTTTGGGGTGACGCACTATTAGAGAGTGGCATTCAATTCAGATTTCAGTTCAGTAGCAGAAAAAAGAAATCGATACTTGTTTGAGAAGAAATGAGATTAGAAATATATGAAATATGGTTTCACAAACTAAAAAATAAAGAATCGAAAAAGGAAATGGAGAAAAAATAAAACCGGAGAAGATTAATCACAGAATGGGTATACAAAAAATTGAATAGCGTCTTAGCTCCGGATTTAATTGTTTTTGCAGTCAGATGGATTTGGGTGAGAGAGCCAATTTTTCGTGAGACGGAAAAAGGATACTGATTTTTATATAAAGGGAGTGAAATAAAAATTCGGTTGAAGTCTGAGAATTTGAGCCAAGAACAGGTGCTCCGAAATATTCTATGAACATTTAAAAAATTTTTGAACTTACCGAGCAAAAAGTCGATTTTCTTCAAAAAGTCGATTTTCTTCAATTACGATGGAAAAACACGATTCCATAACAGTAAATAATTTTGTTTTGACGTCACTGCAATCTAAAAGTTGGAACTATAAGTTGGATTATCTTAGTTTTCTTTGGTTGCATTTTTTCATTTCATGAAAACGTGATTATTGTTTTTACAGCTACCATGGAATGTTGTTCAGCTGGAACATCAGCTCTTTTGTGAACGAGAGTTTCTGTGTCTGAAATTCATTATTTCATCTTTTGAAGTCTCCTATCTATTCAGTTTTCAAATGAATTCTGTAGAAATCTGAATAAAACTTCTAAACTGTTCTTGTTTGCGAACTCTTGCCGTTGGACACCATTTTCTAGCTAGTTATTCAGATTTTTCGAAACATTTTCTTGTTTCTTCTCATTTCTTCCCCCATTTTTTTTATTTCGAACCATTCGAGATGCACAAAAAGAAAACGTTGTTCCAAAACAAGGAAAATTTGTCCGTCAATTTTACCATGAATGCGAGAATGCGTGTTCAAAAATGCATCCGTACTTTTTGGTGTTCTGGAAGGAAAACTTTGTTCCGAACCAAAAAAGATCTGTCCTTCGATATGTCAGCCTTTTTTCCGCCATGCATGCAATAGTGCATGTTCCAAAATGCATCCGTATTTTTCGGTGTTCTGGAAAATGCATACGGGTTTACAGAAGATCACATTCATATGTTGGAAGTTCTACGGGAAATGAAGAAAATAATAAAAAATCAAAAACTAAATTTTTAGAATCATAGGGTTTCTCACTTTACTAAAAGAGACACCCTTGCCGGGAACTGGAAAAAACATTATGTCGTTAAAACCGGCAATAGAAGCCACTGCTACTTGTCTTCCGACATTATGATGAACAGGCATTTTTCAAATATCTCTGAGAGGGACCGGATGAAATTGAGTGAAAGTTAAAAGTTAGGGGTAATTACGAAATTTTTTGTTCTAGTAAAAAACTTGAGTGTTTCGCTTGTTTTTATTGTATTTGAATGGAAAGTTATCTTCTGTGCAAAATACGTTCTGTATTTGAAAGCCATGGTTTTCCATCTTGGAAACAAGCTCTGGTATCAGGTTTTAAGAGGTTGTCTTTGTTTTCTTTTTACTAAGGAATGGTCAGAACTTATCTCGCGATCGGGAGATACAAATGAATGCATTGAAAAGAGGGTTGCTCCCTGATTCCAGAACAGTTTTCAAATTTTGCTGAATGGTCCGGAGAGCCGAGATATTTGTGCTCAGAAATCAAGCTGTAAACCATGTAAATCTCGCTTTTGACTTGTTGATTTGCTGCTTCCCTTCTCTATTTTTCACCGCATTCTTATCCGTCACCGATGGCAACTACCAAATGTTCTTCGGTGGCCGACTGGTGTGCGCGCTTGTCTAGAAATCTGCTTTTGCGGGTTCAAATCCGCGTTCTTTTAAACCTTTTGAATTTTTGTTATTGCATCATACAATGCTTTTTTTTAACTTTTAATCTTGATTTTCGGTTATTTAGCTTTTCCATTGACATGGTTTTGATAAGAAAAAAACCCAAAATTGGAAAAAAATAATGTGAAAACGTCATGGTGGCTTCCTACGGGTACAGGATGCTAAAAATCAAGATTAAAAGTTAAAAAAAAGCATTGTATGATTCAATAACAAAAATACAAAAGGTTTAAAAGAACGCGGATTCGAACCCGCAAAAGCAGATTTCTAGACAAGCGCGCACACCAGTCGGCCACCGAAGAACATTTGGTAGTTGCCATCGGTGGCGGATAAGAATGCGGTGAAAAATAGGGAAGGGAAGCAGCAAATCAACAAGCGAGATTTACATGGTTTACAGCTTGATTTTTGAGCACAAATATCTCGGCTCTCCGGACCATTCAGCAAAATTTGAAAAATGTTCTGGAATCAGGGAGCAACCCTCTTTTCAATGCATTCATTTGTATCTCCCGATCGCGAGATAAATTCTGACCATTCCCTAGTAAGATAATCCCACTTATAGTTTTTCCGACTATTCCATCACTCGGGCGTCAGAACAAAATCCGTACATGCTGTTTTGGAATTGCTGTATTGATCAAAATCGCTCGTTTCTGATTTCCAACATTTTTGAGAAACAGGTTCACTTTTGTTTTGTTGGATCCAAACAAATTGGAAGAAAGTCTTTTTGCTCGGTAAGTTCAAAAAAGTTTTAAATGTTTCTTAAACTCTTCACAGCATCTAATTTGGAACTTACCGTATTTCCTCTAATTGAAGCCCATGGGCTTCTATTTTTCAACCTCCTTTTCAAGAAATTATCAAAATCTAAAATCACCTGAAATTTTTGAAATAGAAAGAAAATGTCTACATTAACCGAATAGACAAACTGAATTGTTCAAACTGCACTAACTGAACTGCCCTTACTTATGTTGCAGGATGCGCGTCTATGTTTTTAGGCACGTCGGAGGGTGGGCTTCTATTAGAGGTGGGCTTCAAATAGAGGAAATACGGTAACTTTGACTTCTATTAAAATTAATAACTTTTTTCCGTCTCACGAAAAATTGGCTCTTTCACCCAAATCCATTTGACTGCAAAAACAATTAAATCCGGAGCTAAGACGCTATTCAATTTTTCGTATACCCATTGTGTGATTAATCTTCTCCGGTTTTATTTTTCTCCATTTCCCTTTTCGATTCTCGCATTTTCGTATGTGAAACCATATTTCATATATTTCTAATCTCATTTTTGAGAAAAACGAATATCGATTTACTTTTTCTGCAACTGAACTGAATTCTGAATTGAATGCCACCCTCTAATAGTGCGTCACCCCAAAAGTACACTTTCGTTTCACCTACTAATTATTGGTTCCAGTACTGGTCAAAAAGAAACGTTTAAATAAGGAAAGAAGTTGAAATGGGTAAAATTTGAATGTTTCGAATTTTTTTGATTATTTTTGTATGCTGAAAACATCCGACATCCCTGAACGAAGTTTTTTTTCTCATAATTTCGAATAATAGAATGCCACCCTCTAATAGAACGTTCTCCCAGTTATGTATTGAAAAATAGAACGCCATGTTGTTAAATTAGAGTTTTTACGGTAGTTCTCTTCCACTGAATCAGTATACCACTTTTTTTCTGTGTGACCTCGTTCATGTGTAACACATGGTAGAGGAAGCTCTCAGTGGCGCGGGGCCCGAGAAGAAGAAACGAGAGTCCCATAAACTTGTGACGGCTGTTCAGAGAGAAGAGGTCCAAGGAGAGACATTTGAAGAAGAAGCGGTCGCCTGCGACCAGTCAAAAAAGCAAACGAAGAAAGGCAAAAAAACAGATGAAAATATCTATACTCTCGTTTTGAGAGCAATAAATACCTGAAAAAATTGAAGTCGAGGTGTTGAAAGTGGAATCTGACACCATTATGATAGAATCTTCCGATCGTAGTCCTGAATAAATTTTCTTATTCTAAAAAAGTAATAGCATGATAGGAAGTGTGATAAATGCGTTGATATCTAATTTCATACCCGAAGTTTGCTGGTCTTAAACTCGAAAACTATGTTTTTCAAATACAAATGTCAGGAATTGATAGAGCTAAAACTTTCAAGTACTATGTCAAATAATGAGTGTTTCTCAATTTGTAGTTTTCGAGAAAAGTTACAAGAAAAGATTTTTAAAAAATTTCTCTGTGAATTTGATGAAAGTTTCAGTACTTATAGTTTGAGACATCCTGTCCAGCCAGGTTGACAAAACAATCTACGTCCCATTCTCCACAGGAAGCTGGAAATCGTCGTCTGAAAATTAGAGTTTTAAGTTTTCTATTGCGCAGAATCTGAAAAATAAACGGTTTTTGTTAAAGACTGATTCATCTTTTTCTCCTTCAATCTCAAAGTCCTGAGAAATATTCCATTATTGTTCAAATTTTTAACCCTGACATGAGTAAGCAACAAGTGTTTATTGAACTTTGGTTAAACTTCGGTCGTTAAAAAAAGCAAAAAGCAAAAAAAATTGGTCGGGAAAAATATAATTATTTCCTGAAAACAAGAAGAAAAAACTGGACTTTGGCGAATCCGATGCTGGCGAAGAACGACCGAGTTATACGAAGATTGTTCATTCTTTACTTCTGAGGAACAAGGCATGGAATGGCCCAAAATTGGCACCTGAAAAACTATGTTCCGTGAAATAATGAATCATATCATTTACCACTGTGTGGATCACGACGGTATTCCAATATCCTGCCCTCGCCAACTTTGAGGATAGGACGTTTGTGATCTGAACGTGCGAAATACCACCAATTTTGGTGCTTTGGTTCTTGTCTTCGATTAGTATGGCTTTCCGAAACACTTCTATAACCGATGTAACCACTGGGTCGATTTTCGTAAATTTTACCATCTTCATATCCTTTCCAACAATTACCACTGGCCTCAAAGCACGAGATTATCCTGTGGCGGGGATTTGGAACCTTTCTCCGTTCTCCGGCTTTATACGCTAGGGAGGTTTTGATGTGCACAACTCCACCTTGCTTCACGTATATGGTGGAATTCTCCCACTTCTCGGACACCTGCAATTTTTGCTGAAATACATATAAAAGTCTAGTTTAACTTACGGCGTAGATCACTTCACAATTTGTGGTACAGTCTTTCGGCGCGACGTAACAAATTGCGTCGGAGTCACACGTTTCCTGAAAAAAATACAAATGTGTTTATGTGAATTTGTATTTATCAAAGATTATGAGCATACTTGCAAAATAATTTTTTTCAATTTTTTTTTGGGCATTCTTATCTTGAAAATTTTTATCTTGTCAGAAAAATTACCCGTTGCAAGTATGATTATAAGCTTTTTTTCAAATTTAATAAGTTTCTCACCGAGACATCGAAGATTGAATCATTTAGTGGGGTGGAAGTGGTGGATGGGATTGGCGTGGTGGTCTCCGATGGTTCCGTTGAGCTTGCTTCGTGATATTCCTCCGTTTTGTGCTCTTCTTGTTTCTCCACGATCGACGTTTGCGTTGATTCAAGGAGTTCTGCAATAGAAAATTAAAGTATTCGCTTACTCAAAACAAAATTGGATGATACCGGAAGGTTCTGTTTCCAGCAAAGCAATGAAATCAGAATTGAGAAGTGTTGATCCGGATCCTTCCTCTTCAGTCGAATTGGTGTTATGAGGATGGTCAGACGAAGACACATTTTCGGAAGTGAGGCTTCGGATTGGCTGTTGCGTGGTGTGCGAATCCGATTCCGATCGTTCCATGTTACCTTCTTCGACGATAGGAGACTTTTCATCGGCAGAACTAGAGCTTCCGTTTTGCTGCTTCGGGGTTAAGGAGGACCAGAATGTTCCGATGGATTCGAAAGTGTTTGACGATGGTGGTGTTGGGTTAGGTGGAAGAGTTTCCTTCGAAGTTTCGGAAGGAAGTACGGAATTCACAAAAGTTCTCAACGATTTCCAGAGTGTTGTGGACGTTGGTTTTGAGCTAGGTGGGATGTTCTCTTTCGTAGATTTGGAAATCATGAATAGCTGCGGAATGACTGAGGACTCTTCTTCTTCTTCTTCTTCTGAGCTGGGCGAGATTTCTTGATGCTTAGTCTGGAAAGGTTGGATAGATTTCCACCATGTTCCGATGGAGTTCAAAAAATTTGTTTCTGGTGCCGAGCTTGGTTGGATGGACTGATTCTCTTTTTCGCCAGGACACACAGAAGACCAGAGTGTTCCGATGGAATCCAGAAACGATGATGAATGTGTTGATGAGCTTGGTGGGATGGACTCTTTCTTAGGTACGGAAGGGGTGTACCAATTAGGCAAGTTAAGAACAGTTGACAATAGTTCTGAGCCGAGTGGTTTTTGGATATCAGCCGTATCGATGGAGTGCAGACAAGTCTGCAGCGAACAGAAGAGCAAAAGTATCCCAAGCCGCATGATTCTGTAAAAAGACCCGTTAGAAACTGGGAACATCTATCAACTCCGAAAAAAAGTATGTCAAAGAAATAAAGGAATTTGAACAATTTTTAGTGCCAATATTCCAACCAGCTCACAGTTTCGTGGCTGGAGGGATAGAATGACAAAGATAGAATGGCAAAACTTGGTGTGGACCGGATATGCTCTTTCTTCTGTTTGGTAGGTTCCGCGACTCCACCCCCGGAACGCACCCATCAATCAATCAACCACTGACAAAAAATAGAGTGTTCAGTGCACATTTATATTAATGGCTTCTAGTAACGTCAGCTTTGGCACCACAAATTCTGGAAGTATATTTTTGGAATGTATACTGTTACATCGGTATCACAACCTTCCGTTTTTTTGTTTTGCGGGATCACCAGACATGATATATTACAAAAAAATGAACTCTGGTTCTGGATAGTGAGAAATAAAAAGACAATGGATTTGAGAAATCTTTAGAGAAGAAAAACAGGTATACTCAACACTAGGAAAAATTGAGAATCTCGAGGAAATTATACAGTAATCCAACGTTCAATTGAAAATGAAATACAAATGTTTTCCTCTTTTCAATGCGTCAAAAGTAAATCAACTTCCCTCAATTGAAACTCCCTGTAAAAAAAGAATTGATTCAAAATTCAGAAAAGTTTGACAATAAAATTTTATTAAGATATCGCTGAGGAATTAGCTGAAAACTATCGTACTTCAAAAGAACTCCTTCAAGACAAAAAATTTGGCTCTCTTCTAGAATGAAAGGCTCATAACAAATTCAAAGCTTATACTGTTTCAAATTCTGAAGTACAAAGTTAAAAAGTATGAGGAAGTTTATTAGGCCCTGTCTTCACTTGCTTCATTTTCTTTGAACTTATTACTGCAGGTTACAGTTAATTTCAAGTAATAAATAAAAATTGGGGACAGTCACATTTTTTCAAATACTGCAGCTTCAATAAATAAAAAATTTGGCATTGTCAAAGTTCTAACAAAAAAAAACTGACACATCAAAAAAATCTGGGCCCAAAGAGAAATTTTGCAATCAAATTCTGTGACAATATTATTTTTATCATTTTTTAATTTTTTTCAGCTTTTCTTAAAATTCTCAAAAACAATTTCAAGATATGTAAGTGATATATTTCAAATAAATTGTGCTGGAGAATCTGTTTTCTCATACCCCATGGAATTTCGCATCTCCCATATCAACTCCCATTCAATCTGATTCCCAGTTAATTCGATGTTCGATTAATATCAATGCGGCTTTCGTGAACACCACTAAAATCACATGATTGTTTCATCATACTTGCGACAGGCTGGCAGAGAAGGTCAGGAAGGCCCGGACAGTTGGCACTAGCTTTGAACTTAAGGAAAAATACCTTTTTTTGTAAAAACGTAATCTATAGCATCAAATTTTAAGCTGGATTGTAAATGTTGAAGGCTTAGTGGTCAAACAAAATTTTTTAAAAATTTTGATCTGACGGAAAATGTCATTTTTGAAGCAAAATACCTTTTTTTCTAAAAAAAAACTAATTTTTTTGTTAAACAACTATTTTCATGAATTTCAAACAAAAAATCCTATCTCCGGGCCTTCCGGGGCCTCAAAATTTTTCAAGTCCCGGACCTTCCGGGCTTTCCGGACCGGTCCAAATCCCCACCGATTTTCACAAGCATGTGTTTCATGCTTTGTCACAAAAAATTGCCTGACATAATTACGGATAGTCATTTTTTCTTTTTGGGAACGAAATTATCTTTCCCTGAACATCAAAAAAGCACGGATTCATTTTGAACCACAAGATCTCGCATGCATTAAGACGATTTGTAAAATTGGCTGACGTATCTCAAGACAAAAGTTTTTGTTCACAACGAAATTATCTTTCCAGAACACCAAATGTATGGGAAACACTAAATCTCGCATGCATTGGGATCATTTGTAAAATTAGCAGACATATCTCAGGACAAACATTGTTTGTTCGGGACGAAACTATCTTTCCTGGACACAATAAAGTTTCAGATGCATACTGAAAAACAAAATCTTGCATGCATCGAGACGATTTGTTTAATTTGCTGACATATCTACAGGCAGATATTTTGTTCAGAACGTAGTTATCTCTCCTGAACCCCGATAAATACCGATACATTTTGAAACACGCCATCTTGCATGCATTCTATGAAATTAGCTGACATAATTAAGCACGGGCCTTCTTTTTTTCGGAGCAATTTTGTTTGTGTGCTCTCCGCATATTTTTTGAGGAACAAATAGGAAAAAAACGCAGTTGGCAGAAAAATTGGGATCTTCAGAGTGAGATTGCAGAATAAAAGCAGTTTGGTAGTTATATTCTGATTCCTGAAAATGTGTTAATCATATCTCACTCATTTCCCTAACTTTTTTGAACTTACCGAGCAAAAAGACTATCTTCCAATTTGTTTGGATCCAGCAAAACAAAAGTGAACCTGTTTCTCAAGAATGTTGGAAATCAGAAACGAGCGATTTTGATCAATACAGCAATTCCAAAACAGCATGTACGGATAGTTAGTTTTCTTTGGTCGCATTTTTTTTCACTAAAGTGAGATTATTGTTTTCAATGCCTACTTTTAGCTGAAGTTCACCACAAGCTGAAAGATCAGATAATTTGGGGCCAAGATTTTCTGTGTCTGAAATTCTTCATTCCTCATTTTGAACTTTTAAATCGAGTTTTCAGATGAATCTTTTTCAAGAATTAGAAGAAGACTTTGGAACTGTTTCTTATTCAATCTCTTCAATTAATTTCTAGCTAATTGTTCTGATTTTTTAACAATTGTTCTCATTCCTTCTCATTTTTCCCTTTTTTTCACATTCGAAGTGCACCAAAAGAAAACTTTGTTCCAAAAAAAAAAGGAAGATATGCCTGTCAATTTTACCATGAATGCGAGAATGCGTGTTCAAAAATGCATCGGTATTTTTTGGTGTTCTGGAAGGAAAACTTTGTTCCAAACCAAAAAAGATCTGTCCTTTAGTATGTAATCCTTTTTTTTGCCATGCATGCAATAGTGCATGTTCCAAAATGCATCCGTATTTTTTGGTGTTCTGGAAAATGTATACTTTTCTACAGAAGATCAAATTTTGGTCAAACAAGTGGATAATGAAAGTTCTATGGGAAATAAAGAAAACAACAAAAGTTCGAAAACTGAATTTTCAGAATCATTGGCTTTTTAAGTCTTCCGAAAGGGAAACTAATAAAATATGTATGCCGTAAAAACCTGTAATAGAAGCCACTGATATTTTGCTCTTCGGGCATTATGATAAACAAATTATCAGTTGAAATTTTTTGTTTCTTTGACAGGGATCGGATGAAATTGGGTCGAAGACCGTTTTTTTTTTCAAATAAGTGAGATATGATTAACACATTTTCAGGAATCAGAATATAAATACCAAACTGTTTTTGTTTTGCAATCTCACTCTGAAGGTCCCAATTTTTTAGCCAACTGTGTTCCTTTTTCCCTATTTGTTCCTTATGAAACAAGGGGAACACACAAAAACAAAATTGCTCCGAAAAAACAGAAGACCTGCGCGTAATTATGTCAGCTAGTTTCAGAGAATGCATGCGAAATAGCGTGTTTCAAAATGTATCGCTACTTATCGGGTTCAGGAAAGATAATTACGTTCCGAACAAAAAGCATTTGTCCGTAGATATGTCAGCCAATTTTACAAATGGTCCCAACGCATGCGAGATTCCGTGTTTCAGTATGCATCTGAAACTTTTTGGTGTTCAGGAAAGATAATTACGGTCGAACAAAAAGCTTCTGTTCGTAGATATGTCAACCAATTTTTGCGTCACCTAGCATGCGATATTGCGTGTTTCAAACTGCAACCGTACTTAATTGTGTTCAGAAAAGATAATTTCGTCCCGAACAAACAATATTTGTCCTGAGATATGTGAGCTAATTTTACAAATGATCCCAATGCATGCGAGATGGCGTGTTTCAAAATGTATCGGTTCTTATCGGGGTCCAGGAAAGATAATTACGTTCCGAACAAAAAATATCTGTCCTGAGATATGTCAGCTAATTTTACAAATGATCCCAATGCATGCGAGATTTAGTGTTACAATACATTTGGTGTTCTGGAAAGATAATTTCGTTGTGAACAAAAAATTTTGTCTTGAGATACGTCAGCCAATTTTACAAATCGTCTTAATGCATGCAACATCTTTTGATTCCAAACGAATCCGTGCTTTTTTGATGTTCAGAGAAAGATAATTTCGTTCCGAACAAGAAAAAATAGGATGTCCGTAATTATTTCAAGCAATGTTTTGTGATAAAGCATGAAACACATACTTGTGAAAATTGTTGAAGATCCAGCCCGGCCCGGAAGGTCCGGGCCTAGAAATATCTTGAGGGCCCGGAAGACCTGGAGATAGGAATTTTTGGTTGAAAAATAAATGTTCAACAAAAAAATTAGTTTTTCAGAAAAAAACAGGTATTTTGCTTTAAAAATGACATGACATTTTCCGTGAGATCCCAATTTAAAAAAAATTGTTTGTGTCACATTTCAAAGCGATTTCTTGAAATTGTTTTTGAAAATTTCAGGAAAATCTAAAAACATTTATAAATGATGAAAATCATACTGTCACAGAATTTGATAGCAAAATTTCTCTTTGTGCCCAGATTTTTTTGATGTGTCAGTTTTTTTTGTTAGAACTTTGACAATCCCAAAATTTTTAAGTATTGAAGCTGAAATTTTTGATGAAATGTGGCAGTCCCCGAATTAACTGTAGCCTGCAGTAATTAGTTCAAAGAAAATGAAGCAAGTGAAGACAGGGCCTTATTAACTTCTTCATACTCTTTATTTTTATACTTCAGAGTTTGAAGCAGTATTTGTTATGAGCCTTCGATTCCAGAAGAGAGCCAAATTTTTTGTCTTGCAGGAGATCCTTAAAAATACGATAGTTTTCAGCTAATTCTTCAGCGATGTCTTAATAAATTTTTTATTGCCAAATTTTTTCTGTATTTTGAATCAATTCCATTTTTTACAGGGAGTTTCAATTGAGTGAAGTTGATCTGCATGTGACGCATTGAAGAGAGGAAAACACTTGTATTTCATTTTGTCGAATCCAGTGTCTTTTTTTTCTCACTATCCAGAACCATAGTTCATTTCGTTTTAATATCTTCATTTTGTTGTAATATCTCATGTCTGGTGATCCCGCAAAAAAACGGAAGGTGATACAGATGTAACAGTATACATTCTGAAAATAAACTTCCAGAACTTGTGGTGCCAAAGCTGACGTTCCTAGAAGCCATTAATATAAATGTGTACTTAACACTCTATTTTTTGTCATTGGTTGATTGATTGATGGGTGCGTTCTGGGGGTGGAGCCAATAGAAAACGAGAACACGAAAAAGAAAAAGAACGTAAAAAGGCGGAGCATACAAAGTAGGCGGAGCCTACCAAACCAAAAGAAAGAGCATATCCAGTTCACACCAAGTTTTGCTATTCTATCTTTGCCATTCTATCCCTCCAGCCACAAAACTGTGAGCTGGGCGGAATATTGGCACTAAACAAAATTGTACAAGTCCCTTTATTTCTTTGACATACTTTTTTCCAAATTGATAGATGTTCCTAGTTTCTAATATTGCTTTTTACAGCAAGATGCGGCTTGGGATACTTCTGCTCTTCTGTTCGCTGCAGAATTGTCTGCACTCCATCGATTCGCCGGACATCCAAAGATCACTCGGCTCAGAACTATGGTCAACTGTTCTTAACTTGCCTAATTGGTACACCCCTTCCGTACCTAAGAAAGAGTCGATCCCACCAAGCTCATCAACACAGTCGTCATCGATTCTGGATTCCATCGGATCACTCTGGTCTTCTGTGTTTCCTGGCGAAAGTGAGAATCAGTCCATCGAACCAAGCTCAACGCCAGAAACAAATCTTTTGAACTCCATCGGAACATGGTGGAAATCTATTCAACCTTTCCAGACTAAGCATCTAGAAATCTCGCCCAACTCAGAAGAAGAAGAAGAGTCCTCAGTCATACCGCAGCTACTCATGATTTCCAAATCTACGGAAGAGAACATCCCACCTAGTTCAAAACCAACGTCCATAACACTCTGGAAATCATTGAGAACTTTTGTGAATTCCGTACTTCCTTCCGAAACTTCGAAGGAAATTATTCCACCCAACCCAACACCACCATCGTCAAACGTTTTCCAATCCATTGGAAAATTCTGGACTTCCTTAACTCCGAAGCAGCAAAATGTAAGTTCTAGTTCTGCCGATGAAAAGTCTCCCATCGTCGAAGAAGGTAACATGGAACGATCGGAATCGGATTCGCACACCACGCTACATCCAATCCCAAGCCTCACTTCCGGAAATTCGTCTTCGTCTGACCATCCTCAGAACACCAATTCAAATGAAGAGGAAGGATCCGGATCCACACTTCTCGATTCTGATTTCATTGCTTTGCTGGAAACCGAACCTTCAGGTATCATCTAATTTTGTTTTGAGTAAGCGAATACTCAACTTTCCTATTGCAGAACTCCTCGAATCAAAAGAGCTCAAAACGGAGGAAAAGCACGGAGCAAGCTCAACGGAACCATCGGAGACCACCACGCCAATCCCAAAGACCACTTCAACCCCCCAAAATGATCCAATTTTCGATGTCTCGGTGAGAAACGTATTAAATTTGAAAAATGCTTATAATCATACTTGCAACGGGCCGGGTCGGGCCGGGCCGGCCTTTTTTCAGAATTTTCAGAGCCCGGATTTTCGGAAAATTTTTTTCTGTCTTTTCGAAAATTTTTGTTGTGGTCATTAGGAAAAATGTGCAATTTTTCTGACAAGAAAAAATTTTCAAGATAAGAATGTCAAAAAAAAAGTTATTTTACAAAAAAAGTTGAAAAAATTTCTGAAATTTCAAAAAAAAATTTCAAATTTGGAGAACCCGGGTTCAAAAGAAAACTGGATTTTTCGGTACATTTCATCAAAATTTTTTTGTTTGCGGTATTTAAAAGGGCCGTGAAATAAATTTCGTGCTTAAAAATGATCATTTTGACAAAAATTTATCAAAAAACAACAGAAAAAATTGAAATTTTCGGAACCCGGGCCGGGATAATATTTCTCCAGCCCGGCCCGGCCTGGCCCGCGGGCTGGGACGGGACGGGCCAAGATTTAGCAAATATGGGGCCCTGGAAATCTTCGGCCCGGGCCGGCCCGGCCAGGCTCGGGCCCTGATTTTGCAAGTATGCTTATAATCTTTGATAAATACAAATTCACATAAACACATTCTTTTTTTCAGGAAACTTGTGACTCCGACTCCATTTGCTACGTCGCGCCGAAAGACTGTACCACAAATTGTGAAGTGATCTACGCCGTAAGTTAAACTATACTTTCATATTTCAGCAAAAATTTCAGGTGTCCGAGAAATCAAAAAATGCAACAATATACGTGAAGGAAGGAGGAGTTGTGCACATCAAAACCTCCCTAGCGTATCAGGCCGGCGAACGGAGAAAGGTTCCTAATCCCCGCCACACGATGATCTCGTGCTTTGAGGCCAGTGGTAATTGTTGGCAAGGATATGAAGATGGTATCATCTACGAAGATCGACCCAGTGGTTACATCGGTTATGGAAATTATCCTCTAGGCCAAACAAAACGGAGACAAGAACCAAAGCACCAAAATTGGTGGTTTTTCGCACGATTATATAACAAAGGTCCAATCCTCGAAGTTGGCAGCCACAGGATTTTAGAATATCGTCGTGATCCACACAGTGGTAAATGATATGAGTCATTATTTCACCGAACATAGTTTTTCAGATGCCAATTTTGGGCCATTCCATGCCTTGTTCCTCAGAAGTAAAGAGTGAACAATCTTCGCATAACTCGGTCGTTCTTCGCCAGCATCGGATTCGCCAAAGTCCAGTTTTTCCTTCTTGTTTTCAGGAAATAATTTTATTTTTCCGACCAATTTATTTTGCTTTCTGCTTTTTTCTAACGACCGAAGTTCAACCAAAATTCAATAAACACTTGTGGCTTAAAAATTTAAACAAGAATGGAACATATTTCAGGACTTTTTGAGACTAAAGGAGAAAAAGATGTATCAGTCTTCAACGCAAGCCACATATTTTCAAAGATTTTGCTTATGAGAAAATTTGAAAAAAAAACCGCTTTCGGCACAGACTGAGAATCACTTTAATGACTTCCCGATTCATAGGCTGAAAAAATGACAACAGAACTGAGTTTTCACGAAAATTACAGAATGAAAAACACCCATTTTCAGACACAATCTCCAGCTCTATTATATTCATTTATTACATTTGTAACAAAATGATAACGTTTTCGAGTGGAAGACCGGATAATTTCGGTATGAAATTTATATACCTTATTTCCTCTACTAAAAGCCCATCTCTATTTGAAGCAGACTTCTAACAGAAGTCCACCCCGCAAGGTGCTTCAAAAAATAGAAGCCCACCGTGTATTAGTTTCTATTAGAGAAAAAGGGTATTTCAAAATTTCAGAATTTTTGGAACCGTGGTTGAGATTCTAGGGTTTTTCAGAATTTTACGAACTTCAAACTTTTGAATTTGGAATTGCAGAATGAAATTTTGGAATTTTCCAAAAAAAAAAACTGAAATTCAGAAGTCTTTTAAGAAGTTAAAACTTCCAAATTGTCAAATTTTTGGGGAAATTTTTTTTTTGGGAAAAATTTATTTGAAAATAAATCCCTGAAAAATGAAAGCCCACCTCTAATAGAAACCCATCCTGAGTAAGAGGTTGGAATATTGAAGCCCATGGGCTTCTACCACACGAAATATGGTAATACTGTTCTTTTTATATAATGCTATCGTCATACTACGTTTTCAGAATGAGAAAATTAGTACAGGACTACGACTGGGAGTTTTTCGCATTATGGAGCCACGTTCCATTTTCACCACCTCGATGCTACTCGCTCTATTTCTTCTCATACTTGTATTGTTTCCAAAACAAGAGTGTAGATATTTTCCTTCGTTTTTTTGCCTTTTTTGGTTTGCTGCTTTTGACTGGGCGCAGGCGACCGCTTCTTCTTCAAATTTCTCTTCTCGGACCTCTTTTCTCTGAACAGCCGTCACTAGTGTATGGGACTCTCGTTTCTTCTTCTCGGGCCCCGCGCCACTGAGAGCTTCTTCTTCCTTGTGTTACACTCTGGCACGCGAGGTCACATAGAAAAAAAGTGGGATACTGACTCAGTGGAAGAGAACTATGTATTGCCAACAATGGAAAATGTATTCATATGAAAAAAAATACAACGACAACAAGAGATGACATTGAACACGCACATGCATACCTGGATTTTTTGTTTCTTCAGATTCTGTATGGCCAATGGTCAGATTCCGAAGGTTATTCTGCAGAAAAAAAAGAAGAAGAAAAAGAAGAAAAGGAAGAGTGGAAACGTTACACTGACCAAGCACGCAACATTCCTCTCACGCAACCGACGCCGTGTTCAGGCTTCAAACCTTCACTCGTTTTCTACCGTTTTTCAGGTCCCGTCAGATATCGTGAAATCTGATTTTCAGCAAAAACCCCTTGCATCTTCATCTTCATCTCGTCTTCTTCGGAAGAAATGATTCTTCTTGCCATTTTGATGATCTTCGGAGCTTGTCTCGCTGCTCCGATAGATCTCTCGATCCAAGAAACATCGGATCTCCTACATATGATGACCGAAAATAAGGAAACTCACTCACCAGCAAAACAGTCCGCCTTCAACAATGAAACCATCATCGAATCCGTCACATTCGATGCACTGGTGAGTATAAATTTTCCACGACACAATATCTCAAAGTAGTAGCGAAACAGTAATTCAGAACAAATTATAACATTCAAATTTCTTTAACTTTTCGACATCCTTTTTGAACATTAAAAACACTGAATTAAAACATTAAAAAACTCTGGAAAACAATCTAAATTAATATATTCTTTTCAGGAGTTTTGCCCGGCCGACAAGGATTGTTTTGCCTCTCCGAAAGGATGCAAATCAGCTTGTGATATTATATATAGAGTGAGTTAATCCTTTAATTGTGAACAAACTAAGATAGTGATCAGATCCACGCAAACACATCCTCGATCTTCATAAAAAATCTTCGTTCGTGGGAGCACTTGGAACTTTCCGCCGGATCAGTGAGTTTAAAAAACCTACCGTAATCAAATCGAATATTTTTTCAGTCGAACAGCGACGAAAACGTATTTGTCGTGTTCCAAACCAAAAATTTTGGTCTAAATGCTCGGCATCTGGACGGAGGCTTGCTTCAAATAAACTCAACTGATGGGTCCAAAGTTTTCGGAGAACGAAGAACTGTTCAAAACGGCGGAATATTATGGAGTTTCGATAGAATTGTAGTCCAACAGGAAAAAAAGAAGCAGCTTCTGTACCAAAAAGCCTCGATCGGCGGTAAGTACAGGAAAATAGATTGTATTATCTAACTACTTTTTCAGAGAAGAAAGAACACGAATTCAAAGAACTGTATCCGTTTGGTGCTCAAGAAGTCGAGAAGCTATAATTTTTTTCCTTGGCATGTTCATTCTTCAAAGCTGTCCAAATATTCACTTCAGTTCAATTTAAGTTAATTTTTTTTTATTTTTCCATTCGTTCTGATTGTTCCTTTTTTCCTGCCATTTTTGCAACTATTCTCGAATACCAGTTTTTCATGTTTCAGTTGAACTGAATTTTGATCAGCTTCTTAATTTGTAATCTAATTTTTTATATGTTCACGGATTATTGTTTTTTTTTCATATTTCCAACTCTACCTAATTTAAAATACTCCTACCTCTTGGATTGTTTTTATACCTCACTATCGTGACCTCATTTTCTGACCCTGAATACCTCAACTTCTTCTCTGATTCTTTCGAACTTTTTCGTTAAAGTATGACAAGCTTTCTTATTGAAAAGAGTCCTGATAATAAACAATTTGGTTTGAAAGTGTTTCATGTTTTCATTCAAATGGAAGATATGTTGAAGAGGGATGAATCCGATCATTCAAACTTTTGAAATTTTGAGAATAATAGACATCTTTGACCCTATCCTGCTGAAAGGGACATCCTAACCGGAAACCGGAAAAATTATTTTTCTGAAAATTTTTGATCTAGGAAAAATGGAAAGTTGGCAACACAAACATCAATTTTAAAATCACAATCTAAAAATCCTCTTAAAAAAATAACAATCCTTGATCTCCTTGAGTGGCTGACAGTCTCATGATTATCTTTTTCCCGATTTTTTCTTCAGAATGCTTTTATATTTTCTTCAGCGTTTCCTTTTCTACTCTTCTCTGTTTTCTGTTTGATCAACTAGCGTCGAGTTTTTTTTTTGCTTGGTTCTTTCCTTTGAGCCTACACTGTGAAGGTCCGAAGGGTTAGCATTGCGGCGTCGCGCCACACATCGCGTCGTTTTTCAGTTGAAACAGTTGGCGCAAGTAGGCATCCATCGCGCGCGAGGGCACGAAGAAACCGCGAGAATTTTGTCCCGCTCCCTTTTTTCTTCTTCTTTTCTCTACTTTGACAAGTGTGTGTGTGTGTGTAGGAGCCGGACCCCCACAACACGAGAAGAGAAAAAAACGAGAGAGAGAAAAAAAGCAACATGGGTCCACAAAGCCAAATGTAGTTTTATTGTGCTTATAAGTAATGAGACAAAAGAAAGAACAAGAAAGTAAAAGTGAGATTCAATTTAGAAGGACAGGATGAGTCTTTATTCCAGGTTTCAACGACTAATGTATTCTAGGAACCAGAATTTGTGGTTATTCCGAAGTAACGAGAGATAAGGGAAGAGAGATGCTTTCTCACACTCGTTGTGTGCATCTGTGACGTAACGAGAAGCTGTCATCTCAGAGAAACGCAACACTTCGCAGAGTTTTGTTTACTTTCTGGATGTTTCATCGTTGTGCTCTGAGATTTTCAGGCTTTTTTACAGTTTCAGCGACAAATTGCCATTTCTGCTTCTTTCACAGTTGTTGTCCCTCTTTTTGTTTTATGAGCCAGAATTTCAAAAAAAGTGTCAAATTCTGATTTACAGTGTCGCCGGTATCATGAACTACCTGGACCTTCTGTTCTTATTTGTTTTGTTCTGGCCGCACGTTGTATCGGAGGAGGCTGTGAAGCCTACAATCTCAATCTCTCAACTCTCAACTTCTGAATCTCAAGTCTCGATCTCCTCAGCAGCTCCATCCCAACCAACCACTACTGAAGAACCAATCCTGTACACTCAACGTGATAAGACCATTGATGAACCGAAGGAAATTCCTAAGATTTATTCGGAGGAATATCTGAGAGCTCTTCTCGAACGGACTGATCTCAAATCCGACACCGAAATCTCGTACCATTCCGATGATGAAGAACGTGGCGTAGATCCGGATGAGTTTCTGAAAGGGCTTATGCGCCAAGGACCAAGACCCACCGTCGACATGAATTCCGATCCAAATGCCAAAGTCGAAGAAAGCGTTGCGTGGCTTCAATCCATGTACGAGCAGAAGAAGAAAACATTTTTCAATCCAACTGTGAGTTTTTATGGCTTAACTGGTAGTGATGATTGAGTTATTCAGGAGAGTAATGTTATAGACAACGTGTTTATTTGCTAAATTCGATGTTAGTGATTCAAGAAAACATTTATGTGAAACTTAATTTCAAGCTTTCCTCATAACTTTGACATTTGCGCGGTTCGTACATATACTGTAAAATCTGTCGCATACTGTAAAATCTGTCATAGATAGGCGCTACACATTGTGGAGTTTGAGCTTCTTTGTTCCTGACAGAAATACCAAAAATGTTTCAACTACCAAAACGTTTGTGACATCATTTATCAGTTGACAACTTTTTGATATCTTTGACAGTTGCAGAGATGAATTGGCTTAAAATTGAAAATAAGGGGTCATCACGATTACAGGTCTTACGGTATGTGAAAAAGTACGAGAAGCGGGCCACATAGCCCGTGCAGTAGAAGCCCAATCTGAAAACTAAGTTCTGATTTTTTTGGACCATCCAGACTAATTTCTTGAGTTACAAATATCGTAAAACCTGTAATGGAAAAGCTCCTACACTGTCACCCTTGAGTTCACTTGTCCCAATATGTATCTTTCAGAGACATTAAAAATAGGTCAAATGATAAAATGTCGGGGAAAACATTTTATCAGTTGACAAATTTTTGATATCTTTGACGGGATCCGAAAAATGTCGACAGAGAATTTCAAGTTACAGTGCCCTTCTATCACTGGTGTTACGGTACATGAGAAAATAGGGCTTTCAAAAATGATTCCTTACGAATCCTTGAGTTAAAATGAATTCCAATGAATTTCGAGAGTTTTGAGATTTCCTATTTAATACCAAACATCGTTTTTTCAGAACCAACTCTGTCATACCGAGTCAGTCTGCTTTGCTTTTCCAGAAGGTTGTGGTCAGAATTGTAAGGTCATATATGCGGTGAGACTATCATTTTCAAACCAAATTCAACAAAAAATGAATTTCAGATCTCATTAAACTCGTCTGCGATATATATCAAAGATCTCGAAGTTTCCAATCATTTTATATTGATGTCGGGCAAGAACGTGAGTTCTATCAAACGAGATTTTTTAATACATAGACTTTTACAGTATTCCATGCAACCGAACAAGTTTGTCTGCATGAGAAATAATCACATTGGTTATTATATTGAGGATTTGAAGAATGGAGGAAAGAATATGAAGGAAAGCAATCCAGGAGAAGTAATGAAATTGGAGTTGGGCCATCTTTGGAAATTCAACGAAGTAATCCTCAAAGCTGAAGAAGGTTTCGACTACTACTACGAGGTTAAAGGGACATACAGTATGTTTTGAATGATGGGACCTCACGAAACAAGAATTTTCAGCCAACATCATTGAGGAGACCGAAATGTTGTACAAAAAGGAAAACGGGTTGGATGAAGCTACCGGTGAAACTGAGGAAGCTAAAAGTGATCTCAAAAACACTGCTTAGCCATTCCGTTTACCTTTTCTTCTTCACTTTTTAATTATTCATCTCTCAGTTCTTAATTTATCGTCACTGTTCCTTTATTATCCTACCTCCTTTTAATCCGTGATTCGTCTTCTGTTTACCTCACAATTTTCAAAAATTCCCTTTCTTCGATAATTTCCAATCACTATATGTATTTATTCTCTTGTTCAAAATAAACCACAAAGCCGCCGAATGTGTTGAGAATATTTCAGATTTATGACATTCTTTGGTTGAACTAGATTCTACTGAACTCCCATTCAGAAAATAGCTCAGACTTTGTTTCCCGCCTGTCAAGTCCACCCGCAACACCTCCGCCTCGTTTAACTCCCCGTTTTAAACAAGTTTCATCACGTTTCCTTTTCCTCATTCACGTCAACACTGAAAAAAGAGTATTCCCGGCTTTTCCAAATGATTAGAACTCATCAATGAGCTTTCGTTCTGACTCGCCACCTTCTCACACCTCAGAAATCAAAGATTTGCAAGTTCGGTGTGTGACGATTGCTTGTTTGGCACGCATAATACTTTCTAACAAATAGATAACAACAAGAAGCAATCGTCGAGATTTGATTCTTGAAGAAATAATAATGTGACCGTCATTATGAATTGATATATTCGCCTGCTCAGGTTTGATGGTGACTTTTGTTTTGAATTTTTGATCTAAATTTAGCTCTATTATATTATTCTGATATTAAAAAAATCGAATCCATGGAAGCGTAACGCCGATGACTGTGAAAGGTTTCACAGCAAAAACTACTGTAATTCTTGAAGTTATTTGGCCCTAGTTGGATATTTTAGAATTAAAGATAAAATTTTGTTTTAAACA